>CM070770.1:287144137-288570137 GCA_036346955.1 Dipus sagitta | reverse complement strand
ATCTTTAAATATCAATAGCCAATATTATCATTTATAATAATACCTATTATTTATGATAACATTTATTAGTTATAATAATGACACTTTCTGAAGATTAAATGAGAGTTGGCATCTAGTAGACTGCATGACATACAGCTCACATACTCAGCGTGATTTGTAATGACGGCAGTTGCTTTCTGTACATTATTAAGAAACACTAGACATATGAATATACTTGTAGCATTAAAGAAACAAGCTATTATCTATATCATAGATAAAACTCATTTTGGTTTGGGTATTATGAGGAAATTTTGAGCATTTGAATACATAAAAGAAGTTATGAGATATAGAAGAACATAGATCAATTTGTAAGATAACCAAAATTATATGTTAATAATTGTATTGATTTCTTGAGATAGGGCCTCACATTTACCAGAGGATAAAAGTTCAAGTGACCCATCATCTCCTGTGGCCTTCTGACCTGGGAGCAGGAACCAAAATATTGGTTATCCTTTTAACTCCAATGTTTTCAATTGATTGTGGCTTCTACATATGGTTATTAATCACTCAGAGGAACTGTGTGTATATGACTAGCAAAACAGATTCGTTAAAAGGGTGCAGAACATATCCGGTTAGCAAAGTGGATCTGGTTAGAGAATGACACAGTAGTTTAAAATCATTCTGAGTAATATTTAAGTTTAGTTGTCAGGTGACAGTGTAAGCTATGTCTGGGACATAGAAAGCATACATGTTCTATCTTTTAGTATCTGCCAGTTATAAGTATAGGCAGAACATTTTAGTAGCCCTGAAAACAATATTTTATCAATTATTTTATCAGTAACTTTAAGGCAATTGATTTAATCTAGAAATGGTATACCAGGAAAAGACAAGACAATATAAAAATTTCGCATGTGTTTGAAAAAAACCTTGGCTAGTCTATATACCAATGTAAGTAATAATTACCCCCCCCTAACTGGAAGCAGAACAGCAATTTAAGATTATTTTTCTAGGGTAGGAAACATGTCTTAAGTATCATTATGTCTATAAACAATGAATTTAAGATACCAGAAATGACACAATTAATTAAGTGAAAACTTGGCTGAGACTGATCATACATAGCTTAAGAATAAAATAAAAACTGGTCATTGTTGAGTTAAACAAGCCCAATTTTGATATAGATTAAAGACAATATGACAGACACAAAGTAATTTCTTAAATAAGTATCTTTTACCATTGAACAATTTTAAGGCTTAGCTAAAGAAATATTTATGACTATTACATGAAGCTTTGACAAACTATATTAACATTGTTTGTATACAGTGGATTTCTCTAAAACATGGGAAGCTTCCTCAGTTTTTCTAAGAACAAAATCACAATAAGTCACTTTTTATAAGACTTAAATTATAACCTGAGTGATAATCACACAGAAAAAAACAACATGAACAGGACAAGAACCATCTTAAAATTACAGTTTTAGCCAGGCATGGTGATGTATGCTTAATGATAGCCAAACATCATGGACTTTGTATAAACTAAATTGCAATATTCTGATATCTGGAAAAGTCTGATATTAACAAAAAGTAGAGTTCAGATCTTTAAGGCACATGAAAAATTTTACAATTTTTAAAGCTTATCAGAATTGGAATATTTTATATAATATTTATACATATATTTTATGAGGAGATTTAGCACTTTTAAAAGCTAAATAAGATATCCATCCAATCTATAAGTCAGTTTCCAAAATTAATTCAGCTGTATTTAACATACCTAAAGAATAGAAGAACTGGACTAAACTTCCATGATCTAATGAAAAAAGGAGACAAGTCTCATGGAAAAGAGACAGAATAGCCATGCCAGGGCCACTTGCCACTGCAAACAATTTCCAGATGTATACTCCACTATGTGCATTTGGCTTTGCAAATAAGCACCTTTAACTGCTGAGCCAAAAAGAAATATTTTCAATCTCCTCCAAATCAGTTTTATAGAACTATAGTGAATTCCAAACATACACAAAATTTCATAATCCAATCTATTTGAACCTTAACCAACTCTATAATTCTGTCTGTGGTACTTTGGTAAACTTGCTCAATAATGATGTAAGTTAAATCTAAAGTGATTAAGATTGTGATTATTGGAAAAAAATTGAGGAATTATATATTTAAAAAAAATTTTGTTCATTTTTATTTATTTATTTGAGAGTGACAGAGAAAGAGGCAGAGAGAGAGAAGAGAGAGAGAGAGAGAGAGGAGAGAGAGAGAGAGAATGGGCACGCAAGGGCTTCCAGCCACTGCAAACAAACTCCAGACATGTGCACCCCCTTGTGCATCTGGCTAACGTGGGTCCTGGGGAATTGAGCCTTGAACCGGGGTCCTTAGGCTTCACAGGCAAGTGCTTAATAACCACTAAGCCATCTCTCCAGCCCCAAGGAATTATATCTTAAATCACAACATAACTTCGTTTAGTTTTTTTTTTTTTGTTTGTTTGTTTTTTACTGTTCACCATGAAGGAAATAGTTTTCAAGTGTGTGACAGATAAATACTGTTTAATGTTTTCAAAGGTGGTCTATTTACTTTATAAAATAGGGGGAAAAAAGATTATATAATTTCTCTGTGAGATTTTTTTCTTGAGGCAGGGTTTTAGATATAATAACCTTAATTAAATATTAATGAGTCAATTTTAACCATAAGATTTAGTTAAAAGGTTGACAAATAGAGGAATTTAGCTAACTTGGTTGGGTACTCTAAATTCAGTCTTTCATAACCATTAGCATGACCAGATTAACATCAGTAAATTCAAGTTTTAAGTTCATAGCCTGGGGATGGCTTAGCGGTTAATATGTTTGCCTGCAAAGCCAAAGGACCCCGGTTCAATTCCCCAGGGCCCACGTTAGCCAGATGCACAAGGTGGCACACGTGGCTGGAGTTCATTTGCAGTGGCTGGAGGCCCTGGTGTGCACATTCTCTCTCTCTCTCCCTCTTTCTCTGTCAAATTAATAAATAAAATAAAAATTAAGTTGACAGCCTGAATACCATAGTAACCTGCTACCAGCCAGGGCCCTCCATTGTTAGTCTGATGTAAATCCTAGGCTAATAGTCATTTTATATCTCAAGAAGTCTGTAATCTGATTAAGTGCTTTGTCTTTAGCCTTCTGATTAAGCTTACTCATACCCTCATCTACATACTTTTACTCTACAGTCTATGTAACCACTCTGTAACAATCTTTCATCAAACATTTCCAGCACTTAAAGTTTTCTCTCCAGTTTATATTTTTTAGTCAGTTCATCTTATAACTACCAACAAAAACTTTCATTGTCCTTACCACAAGACTTTTATAAAAGGCTTTAGAAATAACTTTCTTATAAAAGAGGAGATCAGATTTGACTTATACTATCCAGAATAAGCATAGAGATTTTTATCATTTGTTGATTTTAGAACTTTGTTTTTTATGACTTTTCTGAAACACATTTTTTTAAAAATATGAAAGCAGATTTGAACATTATTATAAATTTTAGAAATTTTCTTACAAACTCAGTATTACTTCTAAATGTAAACATAAATCTTGAGGCTGTTGTTTGTCAGTAGTTCCATAGGAGCATAGAAAGAGCAGGTAAATGTACAACAGTTGCAAATTTCTTATAAGAAGCCCCCATCCGTTCACAGTGACTTGGCATTTACCCTGTCATCATGCTGGGGCCAGGATCCTGAGATTCCCTGTGCTTGCAGACCTCTGGCTCTGCAAGGCAGGGAAGCTCAGACAGAGCCATTTATTCCCCCCTAAATTCCAGGGAGACTTTTGATCTTCCCTCAGGGCTACAAGGCCAGTTTTCTGATCCTGCCATTTTACAACTCTTTAAGAGTAGGAGAATCTTGCATTTTTTTTTCACCTATGATCTTAATTCCTTTAGTGTTCCTTCTGGGGGACACTCAACAGTAAAACTGGCTATGCCATCTAGTACAGTGGGTTTGGTGGAGAACGTCCCCCACAGTGAAATAGCACTGTTTCAGAACAGAAATCATTCTGCAGCCTTAGGACTGTGAGCCACGTACTCATACACACACATTCATTTCAAGTGCACGTTTCACATACACACTAGACAATCATTTCCCCTTCACACATTCATTCATCCATTTATTTATTCAGAAGCCATGCATTCCCATTTTAAATTTCTATTCTATGTCCAACTCTGGAGACTAAATTCAAACCTTGTTACCAAGCAAGGGGTCAGGGGAGGCTGAGGGAGCTGGAGGAGCTCTTGGGGTGAGGTCACCTATGGCACCTGGGTCAAAAGCAGAGGGTGAGGACGAGTATGGGGGAGGGGTTGAATGAGAGCACATTCCTGAGACCTTGGCTAGAAGGACCTGGTGAGAAGAGCAGGTAGAGCAGAGCGAAGGCCTAGCACGCAGAGTGAAAAGTTTGAATATCAGGTATTTCCGACCATTTGCCTATACGTTGTTTTTTTTTTTTTTTAAATCAGTGAGAAGTTGGAAATCAAAAGTACCATTCTCAGGCCATTTGGACCCATTGTCCAATTTACACTGTGGCCATGCAGAGTTGCAGAGAAACACAAGAAGTCGTCCGAGAGTCATAGAGACTTTAAGTTCTTAAGGAGACAGGGAAAGAGCAAAACAAGGGTGAGAGAAAAGGAAGCAGGGCTCAAGCTGGGTTTACACAGAACACCAATATGACCCCTGGACCGTTAGGGTGAACGGGGCCTGCACCTCCCACGTGGGCAGAGGCCATACAGGTTGCAACTGTTGGCTTTTCAGCCTGTAAGCAGGCAAGATGGGTGACGGTGCTCCGGATGGTGAAAGTGGCTGGTGGTGAGAGATGAGAGCTCAGGAGGGGGAAGGAGAGTGTCCTGAAATGGTGCAACCGAACCAAACGGCGCCCCTTAGGGTACAGCGGACCAGAGAGCGAGAGACCTGAGGTGTCAAGAGTGCATCTTTCTCAAGATCTGGGGTTGGGGCCCAAAAGCAGCTGAGGGGTGTAGCCTGGCATGCTGGCATGGATTTCATGAGCAGGGATTAAACTGAGAGCAGGCCAACCTGAGAGGGACACTTACCGAGAAGGAGGAAGGAGATGAAGAAGGGAAGAAGAGCGGGGCCGAATTGGGGTGGATTGGTGTGAAAGCTGGTACCAGGCAGAGATGGTCCAGAACCTTCAGAGGGTCAATGGCAGCTCAGTGGTCTGGTCATGGGAAAGGAGGTCTGGCTACCCAACAGGACAACTGGAAGCCTCCTATCCAAGTCACCGTACCAGATGTAAGGTTCAGGAGTGACCAAGACCACGCAAACCACTCTGAAGCAAAGATGAAAGCTTTTATTTGGGAAAAACATGAGCTGCCAGGGATGACTCACAAGAGAGGAGCACAGTCAACCTGAGTTTTCAGGTAGTGGGCTTCATAGAGCTGTTTCAGTTTGGGGAAACTGAGGAAGGAAAAAGAACAAATGGCTCAAGTGTGAGACCAGAACAGTGAGCAGACAAATTACGAGATGAGGGGCAGGAAACCATGATGTGGGGGCATTGTTAGGCAAGGAAGGGGAAATGGCTGCATGATTTCTTGAGGAATGTGGATAATTCATTTCCTTATGTCTGTTGCCATCCTGTTGTCCTTGGTGACTCCATTTTGGGAGCCTGTCCTGATCTAACAGTTACTATTTTATATATTCCTATTGATCTCTATTCCACTTAATCTTTCTATGTGTTTTGTTATTCTAATTGGGGATTTATTAACAAGTATTCTATTTTTAAGGATTTTTTTAAAAAATATATTTTATTTATTTGTAAACCTAGTGTGTGTGTGTGGTGTGAGTGTGTGTGTGTGTGAGAGAGAGGGAGCACACCAAGGCCTTTTGTCACTGCAAATAAACTACAAATGCATGTGCCAGTTCGTGCACTTGGATTTCGGTGGGTACTGGCTTATTTTATTTTACTTTATCTTATTTATTTATTTATTTTTTTGGTTTTTTGAGGTAGGGTCTCCCTCTAGCCCAGGCTGACCTGGAATTCACTATGGAGTCTCAGGGTGGCCTCGAACTCCCGGCAGTCCTCCAACCTCTGCCTCCCGAGTGCTGGGATTAAAGGTGTGCGGCACCACACCTGGCTACTGGCTAATTTTGAACCCAGGCTGGCAGGCTTTGCAAGCAAGCACCTTTAACCACTGAATCATTCTCCAGCTCCAAAAGTATTCTATTTTATCTTAGCTTACCAAGTATAATTTAAATTTTTTCTACTTTAAAAAAGTGATTGACTTAGAGTTTATAATTAGTTTACAACTAATCTGAGTTCATTTTTGAATGATACCCAGGTAGCTTCATGAGTATTGTAAACATCTCATAATTACAAAATAGTTTGAATTTTTGTTTTTCCTTATATTATCACTAGTATTCCTTTATATATAAACATACATATATGTTTGTTTTTGTTCATTGCTACTATTAGTTTGAATAATCTCTATGCATTGGATTAAAAATAAAAATATGCTTTCACTTATCTTTCTTCAATACTGTTCTTTAACAGTGTCTTGAGTTTCTATAACATTTTCCTCTTTTTTAAAAAAACTTTTTTTAGTCTGTGTCTCATGTAGCCAAAGCTGGTCTCAAACAGTCTATGTGGTTTCAAGGATGACCTTGAGACTCTTTATCCTCCTGCTTTCTTCTGCCAAGTCCTGGGACTGCAGGTCTGAGCCACCTTGTCTGGCTTCTTGAAAAGATCTATGAACTCTTCTTGCCAAGTAGATATAATGGCTTTTGTCTGCGAAAGTTTGTTTTCCCACTTTTGAAGTCAATTTCATAGGATACAGAATTTTACATGTTTTCCTTCAGTTTTTAAATATTTTACTCCACTGTTTGATTTTGTGATTTGTGAGGAATTGAATATAACTTTTGCTTGTTTATACCAGAGATCAGTTGAAACTTTATTTTGTTCTATATTATTTTAATAGATCAAAAGAATTTATGATTAATATGAATGTCCAAAGCAAGTTTGTAACCCTTTCATCATTTGGGATTTTTGAAATTCTTTAATTAATTAATTAATTAATTAATTTATGAAAGAGAGAGAGAGAGAGAGAGAGACTAGACATGCCAGGGCCTGTAGCCACCGCAAACGAATTCCAGATGCATGCTCCACCTTGTGCATTTGGCTTATGTGGGCACTGGGGCATTGAATCTGGGTCCTGAGGCTTTGCAGGCAAGCACCTTAACTGCTATGCAATCTCTCTAGCCCCACATTTGGGATATTTATAACTAAGCATATTTTATATATAACCATTATGAAGTTTACATAACAAACATGTATCCTGATGAAGAAAATGTGTGTGGATTTTGGCTTTTAAATTGGAACAATTCAGAATTCTACATCATCATTTTGAAACTGTCTTTTTTTGTGTCAGGAATACACATGTAATTTTTATTAGTAGTACAATGAAACACTTTTTAAGGCATTCATATGTTATTCATATTGTTAATTTTATTTACAAAGCATCGAATTTTGACTATTCATAACTTTTGGATGTTGAAGTTATTCCTTTTTGAAAACAGAGTTAACTAAGCATCATCTTGATTTTTCATGCCTCTCTGAGTTTAGAAACCAAGTGTACTCTCATCTATGACTCCTTTCAACACTCTTAACTCTGAATATTAACTTTTAGACTGACAGAGTGATTTGTTCTGCTATTGCTGTTCTTACAAATTTTTGTTTTTTATATTTTATGTTTTAAAATTATTATTACTTCATAGTATTGCCCTTATCTTAGCCTTTTTGTAATTAATTGAAGACTTGTCAACTTGCTAGGCAAGCCTATTAAAATTAAGTGAGGTGGACTTTCCTAAGATTAAAACAAACAAGAAAAAATACTTGAGCTTAAATTTTTTGTGTTTTTAGTTACTCTCAAAAATTATGTAAATTCCTGTGTTTTTATTCATTTCAGTCAGTAGGGTTATTTGGTAACTGATTTCCATTTAGGGGAGGTGTTTAGGAATATCTACTAATTTTATTATTTGTATGTAATCTTTTGGGACAATATAAATTTTTACCATTGCTAAGTATGGTTTATAGCAAATGGATTCAAGTTAATAAAAGTAGTTTATGGTTAATTGTCTTGAGTCAAACACCTTGGAAATGTCAGGCAGAGAAAGACTTTCTCTTGGTCTTGAATGGTAACAAGGAAACAAACCAGCAGAGTGATGTAAGCATCGTGCTGTGGGTTTACCTTTCAAAGCCAGGGCTTCCTAGTCAGCCAGTACAAAGACTAGTTGTGCTCTTAGAATGCCTGCAGTCCTGATTTGCATTTTCCCCTAAGTAATCCTTAAGGCTGACAGCCCAGAAGTTCTAATAGTCAAGCCCGGCACTACAGTGCCGCTGGATAGCATGATCTAGACCTCTCCATGATTCTGTGGCGGGAGAAAAGAGAGAGTTGTAAAAGGATCAACCTTAGCATCAAACGATGTTTCTGGTATGTGTTTATTTATTTTCAGCTAGACTATTTTTGGTTAGTCTTAGGAAGCAATGATATTTTAAATTGTATGCGTATTTTAAATTTGCCATCATTTTATTTCTAGGTGGAACACCAGTATTCCCATAAGTTCACAGTAGTGGTGCTACGTGCTACTAAAGTAACGAAGGGGACCTTCGGTGACATGCGTAAGTAGCTCATTCCCTTGGCTGTTGAAACATACTTTATGGCTCACGGTGCAGTTGCTCGAGTCTCTGACGTGCCATGTACTTTTCGTTCCATAAATGTGATTATCTTTGAGTGATAATATTTTGAACCATTCTGATGCTGTTTGATATCTGTCCCAACAGCCTTTTACTTGGGTTTTCTGTTACCTAAGAGTAAAGGCAGTGAGGCAAAATGCCTGTCTTATGACACATGGATCTGTGGAACTCAAAGTTCTATTTCATCCTGTTTGGAAAGAGTGCTGAGTCAGGACTTCAAACAGGCTGCTTCTGTGAGGTATTTTGCTTCTAGGATTAAAAAGTGCAGTTCATGTAATTCTTCTGCCTCTGAGTGTGTTTATTATGTGTGGGATAGCTATAGAAACTGGGGAGGGATAGCTATGGAAACTGGGGAAGTGCTATGAAGCACAGTCCTGGGATCAGGTCGATTCATGTGCTGGCAGTGTCCTCACTGCTTTCCAGAGGACTGTCCCCTTGTTCACCTTGCACGTCAGATAGCTGGAGCTGGTGGGCGTGGAATGCAATGTACAATGATTATCATAAAGAATTTGGTAAAATTTTGGTTATTGCCATAGTATGGGGCAAATGAATCCTCAGAACAATGTTGGAGAAACAAAATTATAATTTATCACTGTGGGAACCAGAGAAAGCATCTCTGCATGCATGTTAGGCAAATAACTGGCTTGTTCTGTTTTTCCTCTGCTCTCACAAAGTAATCAAGGGGAGACTTGTGACACCAGATGTGTGGGGAGGTTTCTGCTAGCTAGCAAGCAATTGATCATCAAGTAGAAAACAGCACAGTGTCTTCTAACTCAGTTCTATTTTGATACCATCTACCTGGGGATGGCAAATCACACAGGTTGAGGACTCTTTTTGAAGTCTGCTCTCCCCCTCCACTTTAAAATGCAAGTCTCAAGCACCAGGTTCTGTAACCCAACCTTCTGACTTATGGTTAACAATTGGTGCTCCCTCCCTGAGTTCCTTTAATCTGTTGGAGTGGCTCTCAGAACTCAAGTCAGTACTTACATTGCTACACATGAGTCGCTACACAGAGTGAGGAATAGGGGAAAGGGTGCCTAGTTTCCTTGGCCCCCTTAGCCATCACCCTTGGGGAACTTCTCCTTGTTCAGGAGTCTGGAAACTCTCTAAGCCCCGTCTCATGTCTCATGTTCATAGACCTGGTGGGAAACCCAGCAAGTCCTGTCTGTGTCAGCACTTTCCTTGTCCTATCTGCTCAGGATATTCCCTCTAGGGCATAGGGTGCGAGTCTTTTGGAATCAGGTGAGTCTTATGATCTGCTGTAGGACAGGATGTGCAAGTCCCAGACTGTCCTGATGGCCAGAGAGAAGATTAGAATGTCTGTGACCTGCCTTGAGGGAATCTAGTTTCTGGGGCCAGCATGGGAGAAGGTGTCATGATCTAGAAGCTGTGTACAAAACCCGACTATGTATTACGAAAGCACACTTGCCAAAGAGACTCTAAACCAGCAGCCCAAAGAAGACTGTGTTAGAAAGAGCCAGGAGTAACTGCAGGCCGAGGAAATAGATGTTCAGAGGTGGTGGGACCGCAGGGAACTTGTCGCACACCAAAGCGAACAAGGAGCAAAAGGGGCTGCAGAGATAGCTCAGTGGTCAAGGGGCTTGCTTGCAAAGTCTGACGACCCAGGTTTGATTCCCCAGTACTCATGTTTAGCCAGAAGAGGCCCTGGCACACCCAATCTCTTTGTTTCTGTCGCTGTCTTTCTCGCGGTGTTTGCAAATAAATAAATGTGTGTGTGTGTGTGTGTATATATATATAGGCTTTTCGAGATAAGGTCTCACTCTAGCTCAGGCTGACCTGGAATTCACAGTCTCAGGGTGGCTTTGAACTCACGGCAATCCTCCTACCTTTCCCCCTGGAGTGCTGGGATTAAAGGCATGCGCCAACCACGCCCGGATTTAAATGTACATATTTGTTTTTAAAGAACAGGGAGCAAAGATGTGAGCTAGAAGAGCACACAGGGCTAGGATGACAAGCTCTCATAAGACAAGCACAGGGACTGAGTTAGCATGTATGCAATAGGAAGGATTAGATGCCATGTAAGTTGCAAGTCACATAATTGGTTTTTCATTTAAAAATGTTCTGTCTATAATGTGAAATACTAAAATAATTCGGTAGTTTGGAGGAGAATTTAGAAATCATTTAGTTTTTAAATAATAGGTATAGGAGTTAGAGAGGTGGCTCAAAGGCTAAGACACTTGCATACAAAGCCTAACGACCCCAGTAAAATGCCCCAGTACTCACGTAAAGCTAGATGCACAGTTTGTTTGCAGTGGCAAGAGGCCCTGGAATGCCCATGCTCTCATACATAAACAAATAAATAAAATATTTTAGAAAAATAATGGGGCCGGAGTCTCATTGTACTGGTGGAGGTGTGGAGATAGCAGTCTTCAGTACTAGTGTGAATCACAGGTTTGGCTTCGACGTTTTAGACTAATCTGTGCTATTTAAACCCCCTTCACCAGTGTTTTCCTATTTTGCTTCTTTAAAAAAGGCGTCCTTTGTTTAAATTTATTTATTTATTTATTTTAGAGAGATAGAGAGAAAGCGGCAGGTACATATAGAGAGAATGAACACGCCAGGGCCTCCAGCCACTGCAAACGAGCTCCAGAGACATGAGCAACCTTGTGCATCTGGCTTAAGTGGGTCCTAGGGAATGAAACGTGGGTCCTTAGGCTTTGCAGGCAAGGGCCTTAACAGCTAAGCCATCTCTCCAGCCCCTATTTCGCTTTTTATAATTCTTTGGATTTTCATCACTTTAAATGCTAGTTCTATGGAAGAAAGGCTTCCTGTGAAAGAGAAGCCCCATTGTAAGGATGGGAGTCACATGTAGCCGTAAGGAAACTCACAGGCCTTAATAACAGGTCGGGCTGTTCCTTGAAAGGGCCATTCATTGTTCTGGTAAATAATGCCAATAATGTGTCAGGCATGCAAAAGATAGACCTGATTTGACTTTTAAACATGTAGTTATGATCTCCTAGACAAAGCTGCGGCCCTGTTCTGTCAGCGCCTATTCTGTTTAGAAACCGTGGGTGTCACTCTGTGTAGGATGTGACGAGCACAGCACACCTCTACTCTGTAAGTGGACAATGTCATATTTCATTTCCTGAGATGACATCAGAGAGTGAATGTATAGTAGTTTTTAAAGATAAAATACCATTTAACAGATATTTTAATATACTAATTATGAACAAATACTAAAGATGTTTTTTTTGTTTGTTTTATTTGATTTATTTCTTTTGGCTTGGTGTTTTAAAATAGGGTCTTGCTATCTGGCCCAGGTTGGTCTGGAACTCACTATATAGCCTGGGATAGCACTGAACTCACAGCAATCCTCTTGCCTCAGCCTCCCAGGTCCTAGAATTATAGACAGATGACACCATGCTTGGCTTCTAAGGTTTCTTTTCTGTCCCTTTATAGGACACTGAGCTCTTTCTCCCTGCAGATTATCATTATAAACGTTAGTGCTTCTAAAGATAGTTGTGGGATTGCGGGTGGATGAAATTTTCTTAATAATTTAAAAACAAAAAGAACTTAATGTATACATTTAAGCCTAAAAATATCTTTAGGAAGCTTATGAAATTATACTTAAACCAATTAAAAGACTCTATCATATAATATTTTAAGGTACTTATAATTTCCTTAGTAACATCAAGCTTTTTATTTTTATTTATTTTTATTTTTATTTTTTTTTTATTTTTAAGGTAGGGTTTCACTCCAGCTCAGGCTGACCTGGAATTCGCTCTGTAGTCTCAGGGTGGCCTTGAACTCACTGCGATCTTCCTACCTCTGCCTCCTGAGTGCTGGGATTAAAGGCGTGTGCCACCATGCCCGTCTTAGCTTTTTTTTTTTTTTTAATAGTGTTTGTGTCTGAGGACAAAACATTGTTTTATTTCAGATGAACTCACACCAATATCTGTGTCGGCTTTTCCTACTTAAAAAATACTTTTATTTCTTTGAGAAAGACAGACAGGAAGAGGCAGACAGAGAAAGAGTGAGTATGGGCATGCTAGGGATTCCTGCCACTGCAAATGAACTTCATGCATCTGGTGCTATGTAGGTACTGGGGAATTGAATCCAGGCTGTCGGGCTTTGCAAGAAAGTGCCTTTAACCTCTGAGCCATCTCTTCAGCCATTTTACTACTATTTTTTTTTATAAATATAATATTTTTGTTTTAATTTTTTACATTATTTTATTTATTTGAGAGAGAGATGGGGGGGGGAAGAGAATGGGTGCACCAGAGTCTCTAGCCACTGCAAACGAACTCCAGATGCATGCACCACCTTGTGCATCTGGCTTATGTGGGTCCTGGGGAATCAAACCTGGGTCCTTTGGCTTTGTAGGCAAGTGCCTTAACTGCTAAGCCATCTCTCTAGCCCATAAAGATTTTTTTTTTTTTAATGTAGGGTCTCACTCTAGCTCAGGCTGACCTGGAACTCACTATGTAGTCTCAGGGTGGCCTCAAACTCATGGTGAATCCTCCTACCTCTGCTTCCTAAATGCTGGGATTAAAGGCATGTGCCTCCATGTGTGGCTCATTCTCTTTTTTTAAGTGGCAATACCATTTGTAGTTAGAGGCTGATCTACTCTAGATCCAGTAGTGCTTCATGCATTGTGATATCCATAGACATCACCAGAGCATCTTGTTGAAATTACAGGATCTGATTCAGTAGATTCAGGGTCTCTTGCCACTGCAAATGAATGTCAAATGCACACACCACTTTATGCCCCTGGCTTCATGTGAGTGTTAGGGAATTGAACCCAGGCTGATAGACTTTGCAAAAATGTGCCTTTAAATCACTGAGCCATCTGATTTTACTTCTTAAATGAAATACTTGAATAACTTGGTACCTTTTCTTTTTAGTCCGTATAAATGCTCTTAATACTCTAATCACTCGATTAGCACTGAGGTTAATGCAGAAAGAAATGAACATAAATGCTTTAAACTTGCACCATAATTATGTTAATCATTCCCGAAATTCTTTTTTTTTTTTTGGTTTTTCGAGGTAGGGTCTCACTCTAGTTCAGGCTGACCTGGAATTCACTATGTAGTCTCAGGGTGGCCTCGAACTCATGGCAATCCTCTTATCTCTGCCTCCCAAGTGCTGGGATTAAAGGCGTGCGCCACCACGCCCGGCCCGAAATTCTTTATACTGGAATCATTAGACAATATTACAAACAATCACAAAAGAGTATTTCCTTTTCTTTTTCCAAAGATTAAAGTGCTTACCTAAAGTCAAATAATCAAACTTATGGCTGGTACGGTATTGACATATACATTCCCAAGGCAACATTTCCTCATATTTATACATAAAAATTCCTGAGGTTTAATGTTTCCTCAACTTACTATTTTTGTGTGATATTTGAGAAAAGTCCAAGAACCCAGACAAGATAATGTCAAGTACTCTGCTTTTAACCAGTGTGACTTGTAAGCTATTGTTTTATGTGCATCTGCAATTAGCTTTGGTTGAGATGCAATGCATCTTTGTCGTGAGAACATTGACTGCGTCAAGTTTTTAGGTGAATCCTTTCTTGTTGTTGTTGATGAAATTCTTACTGCTTTCACATGGTGTCAGAGTTCATTCATGCAGAATGTAACAGTTTAAACATTTAGGCCACAGGCCTTCATGTGGGTGTCCATGACATACCTCTTTGGACCACCGTGGGCCTGGAGACAAGCGGCACATTGTGGCTTTGCTTCTGTCTGTGGGAGACAGATGTACTCTAGATCAGTCAGCAACACTTGCCACTTGTGACTTGAGGATTGCAGGTTGAGCAACTGTAAGAATTTCACAATAACTATGAAGTTCCTTTGAACTTGGTTTTGGCTATATGTTTATATATAAAGTGATTATTTAGTGGGAAATATTTATGGAAGCTTAATTTTTTTGAGGTGGGGTCTCACTCGTAGTCTCAGGCTGGCCCTAAACTCACAGGAATCCTCGTACCTCTGCTTCCTGAATGCTGGAATTAAAGGCCTGTGCTACCATGCCCAGTGCTCAGTTCTTTTTAATCATGTTTTCTTTTTTAATATTTTATTTATTTATGTGTGAGAGAGAATGAGAATGGGCACACCACACCAGGGCCTCTGGCCATTGCAAACGAACTCCAGATGCATGTGTCACCTTGTGTATTCGGCTTTACTTGGGTACTAAAAAATCAAGCCAGGGTCCTTAGGCTTTGCAGGCAAGTACCTTAACTCCTGAGCCATCTCTCCTGCTCTTGATCATGCTTTCTTGCTATATGTCTTTGCAATCCTATGGAACAAGAATGCTTCAAGTTAACACATCACAATGGAGTGGTCTGGATATTTAGATTCATACTCAGGTCTAGGTGCTCAATTGTTTTTGTAAAAACATTAAATTGACTCTGAAGCCCCACTCACTAGAGCTCAGAAAGGGGAGTGTAGGTGATATTCCTTTCTCTAAAAGTACACAGGAATTCTGAGTATGTGGAGTTGACTGTAATTTAGGAATATACCTGCGGTAAGCTTTGGTGGTGATCACCATTGGCTTCTAACCTTCGGTTCCATGGTGCTTTCATGGATCCTGACAGTTCACATTTGATAGTCAATGAAGTGCCTCAGAGAAGGCTTCACCAGAGACCACAGAACACATCAGAGAGAACTGAAAACCATTTGCAGAGCAATGAGGCCGAGTCTACACTCATATGACCAGCCTGTAGTAACCATGCCAAACATGGTGCACAGTAACTGAGCAGCGCTGGGCTTCTAACACTTTAAAAATGCAAGAAGGACTGGGGCTATGCCTCAGTGGTTAAGAAGCACATGTTCTGCATGTCTGATAACCAGAGTTTGGATTCCCAGCACCTACTTAAAGCTAGGCTCATGGTAGTGCAAATGTCTGTCATGCCAATGTGTGTATGGCAATGGGCGGGGGAGACAGGAGAATCCCAAAGCTTGCAGCTAGCTAACTAGCACACTAGTTTGCAGAGAGACCTTGTCTCAGATCAGGTAGTAGGAGAGGACCAATACTCCGGAGTTGTCCTCTGGCTTCCACATTCACATCGTGGTGTGTGTTTGCCTCCTACACACACACACACACACACACACACACACACACACACACACACACACGGTAAGGATATTCAAAACCATAAGAATTTTAAGGAAGCTTACTATCTTTCCTCCAGTTTTGTGTCTCTACCGCCTATCTTTAAGACCACCCACTTTGATCCTCTTCAGAAGACCCAACTCTCAACACTAGATGCTAATAAATTTTTGTAAAAGGGAGCTTGGATCTCATTCTTCCTGTTCGTAAGTGTTGACATGAGAGGAGAGATTTGGATCTCTGTGTACAAAGGCATTATCTATTTGGTCTTTTGTGCATCTTCAGCAAGAACAATACATAGAAACTATCATAAAGACATCATTCCCCTGTCCTGTGTCCATTCTTGAAGTCCACAGTGATCAAAGACTCTAGGAGAGACGTAGAACCTACCTATGAAGGGCATGGTGTCTACCAGCAGCAGGGTACTACTACTGCTGGGTACAGCAAGGTACTCAGTAGTCTCATATCTTTGGACAAGTTACTTATCCTATGTCTATATTTATTTCTTCATACTGATGGAAGGGCATGCTGTCTATAGGCAGTAGGCTGCTACTCATTAAGCCCTATGTCCTTGAACAAATGACTTATCCTAAGTCTATATTTCTTTCTTCATATTGGATATGTGAGAATTTAATGAGTTAATATGGGTGAAGTTCTTATATGGATGGTGCATAGTAAGTGTTCAATAAACCCTATGTGTTAAATATTTTAAACAACATCAGAGGATATTCTTTTCTTAAGCATCATCTTCATGAGAAAAAGATATCGTTTTCAGTCATCTGTGCCTAGGATTTCTTCCAGTTTTGGAGATCAATTTGTATTCCAGATCTCTGTGTTGAGCAGATTATTAAATCCTCCTGTCTCAGCATGGGAGAAAGAGGGCTGGCTCTTTCCTTTGAAGCTCCTGCTGAGAAGACTTAGGTGCCCCTGTGCTTCGCACAGACTTCCGCTTACCCCGTCACTCAGAGTGAAAACGCACTGTGAGGCAGGGCCTCTGCTTCACTGGCTGTTCTGAACCGTTAGAACTTAACCCTGAGCACAGTTTAGTGAGTAAGAGCTTAGGGAATATTGGAAAAGCAACTAGAGGAAATGAAAATGGATAATTATTTTTTTTTCTTGAAGAAGGCATTCTTTATTGTCTCCATGAGGAAGAATTTGAAAAATAATTTTATGTTCCATTTTTTTGTAGGTAACAAATACATCTGTTATTTGTTTTTTGGATTTTTGAAGCAGGGTCTCACTCTAATCCAGGCTGCCCTATAACTCACAACTATTCTCCTGTCTCAGCTTCTTGAGTGCTGGTATTAAAGGTGTGTCTCATCATGCCTGGCCTTTACTTTGGGGTTAATTAAATTTTTCTTACATTAATTATACAGTTTCCAATCTTATTTTTTTTTAATATGGAATTGTTACTGTCTTACATCCATTTGCTACCTAAAGTACATCTTTGCTAATTTAAGCGTTTCCAAGTATCAGCCTTTAGGTTATGGCTGAACATGAGTGTTAGTTTACTCATGTTTTTGGAATGTTTTTGAGTAACCACCCAAAATGTTAAAACATTCTAAGTCTAATGAAACTATTTCCCAATGATCACTTTATGAAAGATAATTTCAAGATGAATAAAGTGTTTTGTAACATGTTTATCTCATATCTTAATTTTGTTTTCTATGGGCTGGAGAAGTGTAATGTGTAACAATGTAATGCTTTTCTTGTTGGTTTAGAATGTCATACAGTTTATAAGCTGTCAAATTGTTTTATCAGTACATTTAGAACCTTTCCTTTCAACTAATTTTATTTTTGACAATTTCATAGTCTATAATTGTATTTTGATCATATTCATTCCATGTTTAGTCTTTTTTTTTGTTTTTTTGTTTTTGTTTTTGTTTTGAGGTAGGGTCTCACTCTGGCTCAGGCTGACCTGGAATTAACTATGTAGTATCAGGGTGGCCTCAAACTCACGGTGATCCTCCTACCTCTGCCTCCCAAGTGCTGGGATTAAAGGTGTGCACCACCACGCCCAGCCATTTTTAATCTTTTTAGATTTTAATTTTATTTATTAGAGAAAAAGGGGGGGGGGAGAGACAGAGACAGAGACAGAGAGAGACAGAGAGAATATGGCCACGTAAGAGTCTTCAGCTACTCTAAATGAACTCCAGATACATGTGCACCACCTTGTGCATCTGGCTAACGTGGGTCCTGGGGAATCCAATCTGGGTCCTTTGGCTTTGCAGGCAAACATCTTAACCACTGAGCCATCTCTCCAGCCCTGTTTCTTCCATTTTAAAGTTTTATTATTTGTGTGTGTGTGTGTGTGTGTGCTTGTGCACGTGTGCAGGGCATATGTGCCAGGGCACTCATGAGGAGGTCAGAGGACAAATTTCCACTCGTCTTGCCCCTTCACCACATTTCAGGCAGAGTTTCCTGGTGTAAATTCTCACTCTGCTGTTACTTGCACTTGCCATGAAATTCTGTGAAATTTTCCTGCCTCCACATCAGATTTTACTCTCTGGGTCAGCGTGCTGGCTTTGCAGAGGCCCATCTGGGAATGGAACTTGGGTGTATAAGCAACAGGAGCTTTATGCACTGCCTCCCCATGCTCCCCCTTTTAAAAGCTGGATCTCCTTTCTGTTCATTCCCAGGGTTCCTCCTTTTTTAAAATTGCTTCTATTTTTTATTTTTTTAGAGAGAACAAGAGAGAGAATTGCCATGCCAGGACCTCAGCCACTGCAATTGAACCCCAGAAGCTTGTACCACCTAGTGGGCATGTGCACTTGCCTCACCTTCGTGTGTCTGGCTAATGTGGGATCTGGAGAGTTGAACATGGGTCCTTAGGCTTCTCAGGCAAGTGCCTTATTTAGCCTTTTTTTTTTTCCCCCTTTTTTTGGTTTTTTAAGGTAGGGTCTTGCTGTAGCCCAGGATGGCCTGGAGTTCACTCTGTAGTCTCAGGGTGGCCTCGAACTCATGGCTATACTCCTACCTCTGCCTCCCAAGTGCTGGGGTTTAAGGCATGCACCACCACACCCAGCTTTGTCTAAGCCTTTTTTGTTTTTAATATTTTTATTTACTTACTCGGAAGAAGAGAGAGATAGAAGAGAGACAGGAAAAGGGCATGCCAGGGCCTCCAGTCACTGCAAATGAACTCCAGATGCATATGCTACTCTGTGCATCTGGCTTTATGTAGGTACTGGGGAATCAAACTCGGGATGTTAGACTCTGCAGGCAAGTGCCTTAACTACTGTGCAGTCTTTCCAGCCCCACACTGTCCTTTCTCATCCTCCCCAACTCTAGCTAAACCCCTTCTTCTTCCCCACTGGTCCCTTTTTATGTTCATGTCTGGTTTTGTTTTCCCTTTCTTTCTGTGATCTACTATATTAGATTAGAGTTGTATCCATAATCATGGATGAAGGTTATTTGCAGGCATATGGACAGTGGTTATACTACTAAAGAACATTTCTAGGTAAATTCAATCAGTTTTCTGTTTTTATGTGTTCATGAATTTAGCTTTGATGAATTCATTAAACAATCCCCTCATTTATTTCTCTAACATTGATTGGGTGGCATTTTACCCTGTTTATTCCATAGAATAAGCAAGTTCTACATGTACTTGGCAGCGGTAAAGAATGTGCCATGGATCCTGGTATGGACACAATCCATGTGTCCTCTACAGTTTTGAAGCCCCAGAAGTGATAGATCCTACTCGTTTAGTTTTCTTGAATTTCATTCAAGATGTGAAGTAAGACAGTCCAGCTTCCCACAGCTGCTCTGTTTTGTGGCCACAACTCAGACCTGTCCACCTTATTGTTGACTCTCCATGGCAGGTTTGCCTTTGAGTGATTTCTGGTTCGCTGGAGAGATGAAACAGGCTGATGTAGCCCTGTGAGATGTCTGCAGTGAGCTCAGAGGTAACTGTGTAGCTTGTTTGGAGATTGAGATAGGTCACATGGCATACATGGATGATTAGTTTGTCGGAGCATTTTATTTTATTTTATTTTGGTTTTTCGAGGTAGGGTCTCACTCTAGCCCAGGCTGACCTGGAATTCACTATGTAGTCTCAGGGTGGCCTCGAACTCACGGTGATCCTCCTACCTCTACCTCCCCAGTGCTAGGATTAAAGGCGTGTGCCACCACGCCCAGCATATTGTCGGAGCATTTTAATTGGGAAAAAATTCAACGCAAATTTGAAAAATTAGATTGACATAAGTATGTAAAACTACTCTATTTGGAGAATTTAGGTTATTTTGTGGTTTTTGACAGTGTATAAATATAAAGTAGAAGGGATTATGGTTTGTTTTAATGCAGTGGTTCTCAACTAATGAATGAGTTTTCCTCTCGTACCACAGAGTACAGTGTCTAGGGAGATTGTTTGTTAAATTGGGAATTCTAAGTATTGTGTGGAAAGCTGTCATGAGGATTTCTCCTGGCATCCAGCAGGTTAGAAGCCAGAACAGCATTCCAGAACAGTGAGTTATCCAACCCCAGATATCAGTGTGCCAATGCTGAAGACCCCATTTTAAAAAATACTTTATTTAGAGAGAGGGGGAGGCATGTCTGGGCCTTCAACTGCTGTGAACAAACTCCAGACATGTGCATCCCCTTGTGCGCATGTGTGACATTGCATGCTTGCGTCACTGTGCATCTGGCTATGTGGGACCTGGAGATTCGAACATGAGTTCTTAGGCTTTGCAGGCAAGTGCCTTAACCACAAAGCCATCTCTGCAGCCCAAGGACTCCTATTTTAATGAGAAAGAAGAATTATTATTACCTATAGCAGAGTGGAATTCTTATATAGCTGAATCCATAGAGCTAAAGCACAGTAAAAATAAAAATATTTTCGAATACTCCACAAGAATTTCTGGAGACTTATTCTTTCTGTCCAACCCAAAATAGAACCCAAGAACCATTCTTAGAGTATAAATATTTAAACTCTTCCAAGCATAAATGCTTATTAAGGAGGCATGTTTGTTTTCTTTCAGGAAGATATCAGAGTATTAGATGAAACCGCAGTACAGTCACACAAACATTTAGTTCTGTTTGAGATCTAGGTTGTTTCCTTTTCCAGCTCCTGCACTTTTCATGACTGCACAAAGTTGCCTTTTAGTGTTACTGGCCATGACGACTCAAATTCAGAGCCCTTCAGGCGCGTGAGCTGCTACTTGTTATGGCCCCCTGATTGGCTGCCTGGTCTAGGGAGGGATGGTTAAGGGAGGCTTGGGGAATTTGTATGTATGCGCACTTTTTAAACTTTAAAAATTTAATGTGCACATGTGCGTGAATGTGGGTGTGTACATGTGCAACAGTACGCGTATGGAGATCAGAGGACAATTTTTGGGTCAGTCCTTGTGTTCCATCTTGGTTTTTGAGGCTGGGTCTCTTGACCTTCTAGGAACTTCTCCTGTCTCTGCCTTCATTCTCGTGGTAGGCTCACTGGGGTTTGAAGAAGCCCACCACAGCTTCTGGCTTTTATGTAGAGTGTGGGGATCTTTTGGTTAAATAGGCTCGTGTAGCTTACACTGCCCTCTTACTCAGCATGTAGCTGAAGAGGATCTTGAACTTTGATCCTTCTGCCTCCTCCCCCCAAGTGCTGGGATCACAGGAGTATGTCACTGTGCTCAGTTTATTGGTGCGGGGGCGGGGGGGGGCACTGAATTTAAGACCTTGTGCATATTCCACAAGCAATTCCCTAAGTGAGCCACATCTTTAGCCTGGGGATTTGTTTTTTAATCAGTTCTTAGAAATAACGTTTTAAATATGAATACACTTGGAAGAGGCAGCTGACACTGATTATCTTGAAATAAAAGTAAGAGGGGTGGGGAAAACAGCAGAATTAACGCAGAATACTCTAGAGCAAGAAGATAAAGAAAGGGGCAGAACACGGAGTTCTTATAAAGGTTACCTCTCCCGTGGTGTCCATCATGGTTCCTCCCATCTGTTCCTTCAGCGTCATTTAATACATTCCTGTGGCAGTTCAATTATTATTGTTATTACTGGTTTTTCGATGTGATCCTCCTACCTCTGTCTCCTGAGTGCTGGCTTGCCTGGCTCAGACATTAGTTTTGACCATTAGATACAGTAGTGAATAAGAAACATATGGTTTCTGCTGTGATGGAGTTTGTAGTGTTACACAGTTCATTTGGAAGAACGAGGACTTTGACTTCAGAAAGACTGGGTTATAATCCTGTATTTGAATGAAGTCTGACTTACCATGCTGTGAGTCTTACTTTCTTCTTCTGCCTGATAAGATTTAGTATGTCTAAGCAACAACTTGAAGCTCTATTATTATTATTATTATTATTTTTTTTTTTTGGTTTTTCGAGGTAGGGTCTTACTCTGGCTCAGGCTGACCTGGAATTCACTATGTAGTCTCAGGGTGGCCTCGAACTCTCGGCGATCCTCCTACCTCTGCCTCCCGAGTGCTGGGATTAAAGGCGTGCGCCACCACGCCCGGCCTAGCTCTATTATTTTATCTTATTCAGATGTATGTAGATTGACCCTCTTGAAGATATAATTTATAGCCTCTCCAATAGGACCATGGAAGAGCCAATTAGAAGGCTGGAACAGTGTGAAGTAGATAAGAGAAGAGTGAAGAAAACATCTTTGTTTCAATTAATTTTTTTTTATTAACTTCTATGGTTGTAGACAATATCCCATGGTAATGCCCTCCCTCCCCCCACTTCCCCTTTTGAAACTCCATTCTCTATCATATCCCCTCCCCTCTCAATCAGTCTCTCTTTTATTTTGATGTCATGATAAAGAGAACATCTTATTCCTATTACCCCTTACCTGTTCAGTTGGTGGACACTTATCATGGATATTCTAGGACAAGAAGAATGGCTCACGTAAGTTTGAGCTATCAGCACTAAGAAAAACCAGGGGCTCATAAGTGAGGAACAGCATTAGGCTACAACAAAGACTTCTGCCACAACATGCCCGTGTCAAACTTTGAACTGTGAGATTCTTTTTTTTTTTTTTTTTTTTTTTTTTTTGGTTTTTCGAGGTAGGGTCTCACTCTAGCCCAGGCTGACCTGGAATTCACTATGGAGTCTTAGGGTGGCCTCGAACTCACGGCAATCCTCCTACCTCTGCCTCCCGAGTGCTGGGATTAAAGGCGTGTGCCACCACGCCCGGCTTTAGAACTGTGAGATTCTTAGGATGCTTCTTGGCCTAAATCAAATATTGACTTGTCAGTGATCTTCTAGTTTGCGAGTGAAGGTCACCAACTAGAGGACCTGGAGGTTGGTGGCAGGGATCTTTCTATTTTTGTTTGTTTGTTTTGTGTTTTGCAAGATAGGGTCTCACTCTAGCCCAGGCTGACTTGGAACTAATTCTGTATTTTCAGGCTGGCCTCGAACTCATGGTGATCCTCCTACTTCTGCCTCCCAAGTGCACCAGCACACCCAGCTTTTTCTTTTTTCTTTCCTTCTCTTTTTTCTTTTAATCTTACTAACATGTTTAGGCCTGTATAAGCAGTTAAAGTAAACATGCGCAGCAGAAAGGTGATTTTGGTGGCATTATGGAGAGTGGCTTAAATTACTGCAAAGTTATTCTAAGGGTCCAGAGCAGAGTGATGCTCAGTTGAACTGGGGCAGGGGCTTTTTCTGTTTTCCTTTTTCGGTTTTTCAAGGTAGGGTTTCTGTACAGCCTAGGCTGAACTGGAATTCACTATGTAGTCTCAGGGAGGTCTCGAACTCACAGTGACCCTCCTATCCCTGCTTCCTGATTAAAGGCATGTGCTACCATACCCAGCAGCAGGGGCATTTAAAGTAGAATTAAAGTAAAAGCTTTGGAGACAAATTGCATATAGAAGTTGAATTCACAGAGATCCTCCTACCTCTGCCTCCTAGGTGCTGGGATTCAAGTTGACACCACCGTACCCGGCACACCTTTCACTTTTATTACTGTCTTCACTTTTAATCTTTTTCGAAGCCCATGTTTTAAAACCCCTTTTCTTTTCTTTCTTTTTTTATCCCTATGATACATGGGCCCAGGGCTCCACGATTTTTCTTCTCCCCACCTTCCCTTCTCATATTCGGCTCTTTTCCCTGCGGTAGCTGATTAAAATGTGATATTTTAATAATAATAAGAAGAATAAAAAGAGCTATGAGGAAGAGAGAATGACAAGTTCTAGCTCTAACAGCTAGCAGTAATTGGTGCTATTGGGTAAAATAAGAAAGTACAGAAACATCGCAACTTTTTACTTTGAGGGTTTTTTTATTATGTTATTTTTTTGTTTTGTTTGGCATTTAAGGAAGGAGAACAAATAAATAAATTTGTTTTGTACATACAGATTTTGAAGAATTTTCAAGGCATTCAAGAGCAGAGAGAAGATCTCAGAGTCGAGGTGACACTCACAGATAGTTATTGGGGAGTTAGTGGCAGGTCTATGCAAGCCAGAGCCCCTAAAGGAGGGTTCAAGAAAATCCAAAGCTGGAAAAGGATGAACCCTTTCAAAATGTGTTACTCAGTAATAAGTTATGTGTGGCCATGTAATCAAGAATTTCTCCTGTCATGTAGACACTGCCTCTTCCCCGTAGCCTTGAGGGAAAGGAGGGATGCTCCTTGGCTGCCATGTAAACCCCGGAGATAATTAACTTTAAAAGACTGGCAATGACTTCGGCTACAGGATTGTATGACATGTTGAGGGCATAGTGACTGTTTTTAAGACTATGTAAATAACTGTGGTAACTACTTTGCAAATTATTCCACATAGTTAATACAAGTGAACCTCACATTTAATAACGAACAAAAGAAACTAGCCCCAGAAGCATCGGCTGTGCTCTTGAGTTTGTTTACATGAAGATTTAAAAATAGGCAAAAAGCCAGGCGTGGTGGCGCACGCCTTTAATCCCAGCATTCGGGAGGCAGAGGTAGGAGGATCCCGTGAGTTCAAGGCCATCCTGAGACCACAGAGTGAATTCCATCCGGGTCAGACTGGGCTAGAGTGAGACCCTACCTCAAAAAAACAAAAATAAAAAAAGAATTAAAAATGGGCAAAAATATTGTATGGGGAGAGAAGGCGGTGAAGGTAAAAATGAGCTACAGAAAGACAATTGAGGGGAGGTCACCTGAGCACCACCCTAGACTCAATATAATTCTGCATGGTAGAAGTCAGGGTAAAGGCTGTGGAGGGAGTGGGAAGGCTCTCAGAAGGCTGGCAATGGTTTATATTTTGGGTTAAATGGTGGTATCATGGGTGGGAATCCAGTTTATAAAATTTCAACAAGCTTGGCAGCTTGGCAGTTACAATTTGCTAAATTTTCTTTTTCCCTCTCTCCTTTTCTCTTTCTTTCCTTTTTTCACCTTCAGATAAAGCATTCACATTAAGAAATAAATTTCTTTTCATTTTGAAATTCACACGTGTACAGTGGAAGTGATCATCACTTATTACTCTCCTAGGGTTTATGACGACTGCTCAGCCGGCTTAGAACATGGGTGTGGGAAATACTGGCGGTGTCCACGGCTTCCAGAGAGCCTCTGTGTCTAATTGCCATTATCACTAATCTTAACGTTTCAAAGACCAAGTTTACAAATATTATTCAGAGGCATGTCTTTTAACAAAGTGCTACTTAATTCTTGCTCTTACGTTAACCTTTTTACTTTGGTGATTTATTTATTTATTTATTTATTTATTTATTTATTGCTTTTTTGAGGCAGGATTTCACTCTGACCCAGGCTGACCTGGAATTCACTATGGAGTCTCAGGGTGGCCTTGAACTCACAGCAATCCTCCTACCTCTGCCTCCTGAGTGTTGGGATTAAAGGTGTGTGCCACCACTAACGCCTGACTTGGTGATGGTTTTGAACATAGCATTTGAATGTCTGCCCATCACCTTAAATGGATTGCCAACCAGAAAACCTTTGATTTCTTGTTCTTGGATGGATTTTGAGATGACCACTTAGAAATGCATTTAGTGGGGCTGGAGAAGAGATGGCCTAGCGGTTAAGTGCTTGTCTGTGAAGCCTAAGGACCCCGGTTCGAGGCTGGATTCCCCAGGACCCACGTTATCCAGATGCACAAGGGGGTGCACGCATCTGGAGTTCGTTTGCAGTGGCTGGAGGCCCTGGCGCGCCCATTCTTCCTCTCTCTCTATCTACCTCTTTCTCTCTCTGTCTGTCGCTCTCAAGTAAATAAAATAAAAAATATTAAAAAAAAAAAAAGAAATGCATTTAGTGGCAAGAGAGAGCCGGAAGTGGTTAGCTGCCTTGTACTTCATCCAGTGCAGGGGCTTCTGAAGAGCTCCTTGGTAGAGGCCACATGTCTGTCACCATCTTCATACAATTATGTTTTCTTGGGTCTTATTATGCTATTTTCCTTTAATTTTTTTGTCCCTTAAGCACTTGTTTTTGAAACATGTGTCATGAATAAAAAAAACAAACAAATAAAAAAACACCCTGTCAAGTTGTTAAAATGTATGTTTCAGAACCAATATGAAGAATCTGATGGTAAAGGCAAGGGCTTCATGTTTTCTTCTTTTTTTTTTATTTGGTTCTGGGGATGGAACCCAGGACCTTGTGTACCTATGCAAGCAATCTACCATTAAGTTACACCCCAGCTCCAGTCGGCAGTTTGAACAAGTGTTATAGACGACTGTGGAAGGTAATTCATCTAACAAGCCTTGCAGATGACTGTGGAAGGAATCCCGAGAAACACTGTTGTTTTTAAAAATATATTTTATTTATTTGTTTATTTGAGAGAGAAAAATAGGCAGAGAGAGAGAGAATGGGCACACCAGGGCCTCCAGCCACTGCAAACCATCTCCAGATGCATGCGCCCCCTTGTGCATCTGGCTTACGTGGGTCCTAGAGAATCGAACTGGGATCCTTTGGCTTTTCAGGCAAATGCTTTAACCACTAAGCCATCTCTCCAGCCCCAAGAAACACTGTCTTAAGCTCACCATCACTGGACTAAGCAAAGTTACTCAGACTGCCGAAAATTTGACTATGCCTCTGGTTGGTGTATGTGGGATGGCTCCTTATCACTAAACATAATAGCAGATTATTAATTATCTTTATTTCAAGCAAGGGATTTAAGTTCTGGAATAAAGTGGAAATGAAAACTATCTGAGGTAAAATTAGAAGTGCAGGAGCTTCCTTGGTTCCTGTCAGGAGTCACATGGTACATACTTGGATAAAGCTGAAGTGATGGATGGGCCTCTTATGACTTCAGGCAGGCTCTCCTTAAACTACTGAAGTTTATGAGTAAGTTTTACAACAGTGGAATTCTATGGCTATTTCTGATGCATGTGGCTTCATATCATCTTTATGGAATGTAAAAAAAGGAGGTCTATATCCCACATGCTGATCATTTTTGTTTGTCAAGTTGTAGATATTCACTTTACCACCTCGTTTAGCTATAAATAATCAAGGTGAGGTTGAGCCAGTGACATCCAATTGCCCCGCAGGTGTTAATTTACAAAGCCACGGAATGAAATATATGGGGAGGGTTCTTTTTCATAGATTTTTATTAAAGTACTTCTAGCCATTTCTCTAAAGCGACTTCTCTAAAGTGGGTTAAGCTTTTGCTGTCAAAATAGACTGCTTTCTGGGCGTGGTGGTACATGCTTTTAATCCCAACACTCAGAAGGCAGAGATAGGAGGATGGCTTTGAGTTTGAGGTCACCCTGAGATGGCATAGTGAATTCCAGGTCAGCCTGGGCTAGAGCCAGACCCTACCTCGAAAAATCATTAAAAAAGGAAAAATAGACCGTTTCTCCCTCCTACAGCTTGCAGTTGTGCTACCTTCTTAATCCTGATTAGAGATTAGTGAGAACACAGATTTTGGATCACTACCATCAATTTTAGAACTCACTTCTTTTTAAAAAATTTTTTTGTTTATTTTTATTTATTTATTTGAAAGTGACAGAGAAAGAGGCAGGGAGAGAGAGACAGAGAGAGAGAGAGAGAGAGAGAGAGAGAAGAGAGAGAGAGATATGGGCACGGCAGGGCCTACAGCCACTGCAAAGGAACTCCAGACATGTGTGCCCCTTTGTGCATCTGGCTTATGTGGGTCCTGGGGAGTGGAGCCTTGAACCGGGGTCCTTAGGCTTTACAGGCAAGTGCTTAACCGCTAAGCCATCTCTCCAGTCCTAGAACTCACTTTTTTTTCAATTTTTTTGTTTATTTGAGAGTGGCGCAGAGAGAGAGAGAGAGAGAGAGAGAGAGAGAGAGAGAGAGAGAGAGGCAGATAGATAGAGAATGGGTGCGCCAGGGCCTCCAGCCACTGCAAACGAACTCCAGACACGTGCGCCCCCTTGTGCATCTGGTTAACGTGGGTCCTGGGGAATCGAGCCTCGAACCAGAGTCCTTAGCCTTCACAGGCAAGCACTTAACTGCTAAGCCATCTCTCCAGCCCAGAACTCACTTCTTAAAACTCCCTTTCATCCTGTAGCATCTACGGAGGCTACAGAGGTTTTTTAGCTCACAAAGATGATCAGTGATGCAGCCTGCAATGTCAAAGTTCGTTGCTTTCAGTGATTTTCTATCTGACAGCTATCACCATCTGTCCATCATCCATTATCATCTTAATTTGGAGGTGTCTCGCTGATGGAGCAACAGGAACAATTAGAAAAAACTGTTATTCTTCATGAACATTTGAATTTATTTAAAAATAAAAATAAATTTTATAAAATTGTGGGGGCTGGAGAGATGGCTCAGCAGGGAAGGTGCTTGCCTGCAAAGTCTAATGACCTAGGTTCAATTCCCCAGTGCCCACATAAAGCCAAACAGACAAGGTGGCGCACGTGTTTGGAGTTTGTTTGCAGTGGCTAGAGGAACCTGGTGTGCCTATTCTGTTGCTCTCTTTCTCTGTTGCCTCTCATCTCTCTGCTCACAAATTAAATAAATAAATAAATAAATAAATAAATAAATAAATGTTAGAAAAGAAAGATAATTGTGGTTTAAATATGAATGTCCCACCTAGGTTCATGTGTTTGAACATTTCATTTCCAGCTGCTCGGGCTGTTAGGGAAGGTTGTGGAACTTATAGGAGGTAGAGCCTTGCTAAGGAAGGCTGGAGGAAGTGGGTTAGTAGGGATGAACCTTCAAGTTTTATAGCCTGGCCCCACCTCCTATTCATTCATTAAAATTTTTTTTTATTAACAACTTCCATGAGTGTAAACAATATCCCATGGTAATGCCCTCCCTCCCCCCACTTTTCCCTTTGAAACTCCATTTTCCATCATATCCTCTCTCAATCAGTCTCTTTTTTATTTTGATGTCATGATCTTTTCCTCCTATTATGATGGTCTTGTGTAGGTAGTGTCAGGCACTGTGAGGTCATGGATATCCAGGCCATTTTGTGTCTGGAGGAGCACATTGTAAGGAGTCCTATCCTTCCTTTGGTTCTTACATCTTTCCATCACCTCTTCTGCAATGGACCCTGAGTCTTGGAAGGTGTGATTGAGTTATTGCAGTGCTGTGCACTCCTTTCACACTTCTTCTTTTTTTTTTTTTTTTCTGGCTTTTCGAGGTAGGGTTTCACTCTAGTAGTCCAGGCTGACCTGGAATTCACTCTGTATTCTCATGGTGGCCTTAAACTCATGGCGATCCTCCTACCTCTGCCTCCTGAGTGCTGGGATTAAAGGCGTGCACCCCCATGCCCAGCTTCCTGTCACTTCTTTCCAGCACCATGATGCCTTCTGAGTCATCCCAAGGTCATTGCCATCTGAAAAGAGAAGGTTCTCTAACCAAAAGTGAGAATAGCATTTAATATATGGGTATGAGCATTAAGAGAAGTGTTTACTGGGTAGTTTGATGAGCATAGTATATACATTTATCCAGACATCAGCAGACGTTACACCCCTAGGGCTCATGACTTCCTCTGTTCTAGGTTTTCAGTATCAGGTATGTATTCTCTCCAATGGAGTGGGCCTCCAGTCCAATTAGAGGGCAGTTGGTTTCCACCATGACAGACATGCCACTATTGCACCTGTTGGCTCATTTGGCCTGGTTGGCCAAATATAAGGCTTGCAGTGTCCACTGTTGAGTATCCTCACTGGTGATTTCTCTTTTTCCCATTGAGCTGCATGAAGAATGGCTTCTTCCAGCTTTCTGTCAGCTGGTCTACATGGAGGAGGTTATCAGCTCAGTTCCAGCAGGATTTCTCAGTGACTTTACAGCCCCAGTATGTGGAGTCTTCAGCAATAAGGTCTTACCATCTATTCCTGGTGGGAAACCAAGGGCCTTGGCAGTGGCCTGTAGTGTTTTGGGGGCATCAGGTACCTCCCTGTCCAACAGCTCACTGGAAGGTATCCCATCCCTGGCACTGAAAATTTTCTAGTAACAATCTACAGCTCCTGAGTGCTCCACTGTCCAAAAAAGTAGGTTTCCATATGACTTATTTATATCCTCTTAGATTTTGATTAGCCCTACCTCCACCTTTCCTTTACTCAATCTCTTCCCCTGACCTCACAGGCCTTTTCACCCCCATTAATCTATTCTTCTACTTACATATATACAATACCATCCTATTAAGAACCCCCTCACTTCCTTTCATTCTTACTTCTTGACTCTGGATACAATGTGACCAGCTCTGCTTCTTTCTCCTGCCCCTACACCTTGCCCACCATGATTGCATGTATGCCCTTGAAAATATAACAGAAATAGCCGGGCGTGGTGGCGCACGCCTTTAATCCCAGCACTCGGGAGGCAGAGGTAGGAGGATCACCGTGAGTTCAAGGCCACCCTAAGACTCCATAGTGAATTCCAGGTCAGCCTGGGCTAGAGTGAGACCCTACCTTGAAAAACCAATATATATATATATATATATATATATATATATATATATCAGAAATAACACTTTCCCTAAGCTGTTTCTTGTCAGAAATTTGGTTATAGAATGAGTAAAGTAACTAACAGAAAGACAAGGGATGTTATTGAACCATAATGTAATTTTAAAACAGTGCTTTAAGGGCTAGAGAGATGGCTTAGCAGTTAAGGTGCTTGCCTGCAAAGCCTAAGAACTCATGTTCAAATCTCCAGGTCCCATGTAGTCACATGCACAGTGACGCAAGCATACAATGTCGCACATGTGCACAAGGGGCCACACACGTCTGGAGTTTGTTTGTAGTGGCTGAAAGCCTGGTGCACCATTCTGTCGCTCTCAGACTTTCTCTCTCTTAAAATAAATAATAACAAAAATCTAAAAAAAATTAGTGTCTTGATGTTTTTACATATAAATATGATGAAAATAAATTGTTTTTTTGTCATTGTTTTTTCGAGGTAGTACCTCACTATAGCTCAGGCTGTCCTGGAATTCACTATGTAGTCTCAGGGTGGCCTGGAACTCACGGCGATACTTCTATCTCTGCCTCCCAAGTGCTGGGACTAAAGGCATGTACCACCATGCCAGGTGAAAAAATCTTTTTATGGTATTTTCCTTACCATTTTGTCAGTTAAAATGTGTTAGTTCGAGGAGTCCACAGGGAGTATAAAAGGACTACAGAATAGCCCTATCAGTGATCAACACTTGCCAATTCATTTGTCACTTTCTTTTGCTATCGGGTTCCTTCCAAGGAACTTTCTCCTTCCTCTTCCTGTGTGTGCTAAGACTTGAAGATGGAGCCTCAAAGGGCAATTCCTCCACCTACAATTTGGCCTGGTCTGTGTGAAACCACCTCGGGTGGGTGAGTTAGGAGTCAATGGTGAGGTGTATCTGCTTGTTTCTTGTCTACCTTCCTGTTAAAATTAGGCTGTTTGCAATTAGACTCACTTTCATAATTCGAATCTGCAGTTTAAGCCTTGGCTCTTTATCAAAGCCAAACGACTTTTTGATGGGCATTTCCTGGCACACAGCAGGAGGCCCTTGAAAGTTTATTAAGTGAGTGAATGGTGTTTACCACCTTCTTGCTTCCCCTTTGGACACAATTTTTATAATCTAACTTGGGTTTTCCATCACCTGTGCCCCCACCCTGGTATTTCTGGGAATCATACTTTTAAAAAATTGGCGCTCTGAGAAAGGACTGGTCATATGAGGTGATAGAAGACTGCATGTTTATTTTCTTTTAAATCATGTGTTTACTTTACTCAAAAGAAGAAGTCAAGTATTTCTTTATAATCATCTGATGCTTGCTGCTATTGTAAACATGTAAATATGTTTCTGGTTTGATGTCCTGAGCACCAGAGATATGGCAGAAGCATGCCCAGGAGAAGGAACAATGGTTCTTTGGTGTGAGGGAGTGGAGCCCCTTCTGTACACGTCTTTTGGGGCGCTTTTCCCTCATCATTTTTCACTTGTCTGTTTTACTGGTTCATAGCTTGTCTTCTTAGTCCTGTTAAGAAACAAGCACCTGAGTTAGAAAAGGCAGGATTTGCCTGTTTCTGAAAGTAGGATGTGAACTGTACTTGCCTATAATCAAGAAGCCCTGGATTCTATACCCAACAACTCATAAACTGAGCATGGTGGTGCACGTCTGTAATCCTAGCACTTGCGAAGAGGAGATAGGAGGATCAGAAATTCAAAGTCATCTTTGGCTCCATAGTAAGTTCTAGGAGACTCAAAACTCATCAAGTGCTAAGAACAATTGACTCTTGAGTGTACGGCGCTAAATGAGACATTTCTATCATGCTCTCCAATGCTCAGGGACCATTGTGAGTGGGGAGAATGTACGGGTCAGAGGATAGCCATGTATAGGGAGGCAAATGTGAGTAGAACCTATGAAGACGTGGAAGTAATCAAGAGCAAGTATAGAGAGAAGAGCAGGAAGAGGGCCGGGGCAGGGGCATGTAAACAGGAGGGAGGATATTGTATTGGAGAGAGAAAGGGAAAACAGGAGGAGAGGTGGCTTGGGGAATGAATGAGGGGGATGAGAATCAATTAAAACAAATTCTTTTTAAAGATACCAAAAAAAAAAAAAAAAAAAAAAAAAGAGCCAGGCATGGTGGTGCCTGCCTTTAATACCAGCACTTGGGAGGCAGAGGGAGGAGGATCATTATGAGTTTGAGGCCACCCTGAGACTATAGAGTGAATTCCAGGTCAGCCTGGGCTAGAGCAAGACTCTACCTCGAAAAACCAAAAAAAAAAAGCAACCCCCCCCCCAAATGATACCTAAATCTCTGTATGCCCACTTGAAAACAAGTACCAGAGGATGGGCAGGAATGCTTTGAAATGCTGTCTTCTTGACATGAAGTGACAGTTGCATAGATGACCTCACAGTGACTGTCATTACATACACAAGGATACATACATCAGCACATTGACATGGATGGTAGAGGAAGACAAAAAATAAAATGATACATTAAGGTAGAAGAAGGAGGCTGGAGAGATGGCTTAGCAGTTAAGGTACTTGCCTACAAAACCTAAGGACCCAGCTTTGACCCTCCAGTACCCATGTAAGCCAGCTACAGAAGGTGGTGCATGCATCTGGAATTCCTTTGCAGGGGTTAGAGGCCCTGGTATGCCCATTCTCTCTCTGTTTCTACCTGCCTCTCCCTCTCACTCAAATAAATAAAGAAAAATTCTAATTGGAAATAAAAAGATGTTCAGTGGAGGGAAATAAAATGAGGCAGTGGAAGGGAATTGTGGTTAAAATTCACATATATGACCCATGCTGCATGATAAATATACATTGGCTGTTAGTGTCAATGCTACTTAGCAGTTGTTTGCTGTATAGCCTGTACAACCAGACAAAGCTAGCCCATCCGTGAACTATACTATGCAAACAATGACTTCTTATTTTGCCTGGTTAACAAAGAAACAAAGTGATTTTTCTAAGGTAGACAAACCTTATGATCTTGAACCTCTGATCTTGTCCCTGTGATGAAGGCTGTTCTGTAGTCATCATCGCGTAGCAGCTGGCTGTGGCAAAAAGCTGTCTTAGATGCATGGGGGAATTCTGGGTAAATCACCCACTAAACATTCCCTTCTGATTGGTCTACTGTGTAAAGCCAGTGATGCCTATAATATGTTATATGGTATCATATTTTCATTACATTACTACAGATTCATTGGAAATAACCTGACAACAATATATTCTTAAAAATCAAGCAAGGCGTGGTGGCGCACGCCTTTAATCCCAGCACTTGGGAGGCAGAGGTAGGAGGATCGCCGTGAGTTTGAGGCCACCCTGAGAATACAGAGTGAATTCCAGGTCAGCCTGGGCTAGAGTGAGACCCTACCTTGAAAAACCAAAACAAAATAAAATAAAACGAAAAATAAATCATCAGGAACCATGAGTTACATTTTGCCTCCTTCTGCTCCTCTGTACTTACTGCCTACAGTGGATACGCCAGATCCCTATGTGGAACTTTTCATCTCCACAACCCCAGACAGCAGGAAGAGAACAAGACATTTCAATAATGACATAAACCCCGTGTGGAATGAGACTTTTGAATTCATTTTGGATCCTAATCAGGAAAATGTTTTGGAGGTGAGTGAATCATCTGGGGGCTGCGGATGGGCCTCGTTCCTGTGGAGAGAGATGTCTGCTGCGCTCCTCTCTGCCTTCCTCCCTCTGTGCATTGCGGGTAGCTTCTGCTGGATGGCTGCATTCCTGTGGAGGGAGATGTCAGCTTGCTCCTCTCTGCCCTCCTTCCCCTCTGTGCACTGTGGGTAGCTTTGCACTGGATAGCATGGCTGTGGAGCCTTTAGGTGGTGATGCATGGAGTGATGTGAGCATCCAGTGAGAATTCAAGGTGCAGAGGGAAGGCTTCTTTCTTCCTTGTGTACTTTGGAGAACACGTACTCTGTGTTATAAACATCCTTGTTGAATAGAATACAAACATCTTCCATTACTCTTAAATTAAAGTAGAGTTTTCCCCCTAAACTAGTTGTATTTAATTTCTGGCCCTAATTTTTGCAGAAGTACCATGTGCTAACTGATTGCACCACTGGAGCTGCCTCTGCGTTAATTTCTTTCCCTTATTTCAAAACAGAGGTATTCCATATTTTTGGAAATATGGATCAGTATGGAATATGTAAAAATAATGTTTAAATAGAAAATGCAGGGCTAGCCGGGCATGGTGGTGCATGCCTTTAATCCCAGCACTCGGGAGGCAGAGGTAGAAGGTTCACCATGAGTTCGAGGCCACCCTGAGACTACATAGTGAATTCCAGGTCAGCCTGGACCACAGTGAGACCCTACCTCAAAAAACTAAAAAAGAAAAAAAAAAAAAAAAAAAAGAAAATGCAGGGCTGGAGGGATGGGATGGCTTAGTGGTTAAGGCATTTGCCTGCAAAGCCAAAGGACCCATTTCGATTCCCCAGAACCCACGTTAGCCAGATGCACAAAGGGGCGCACGCGACTGGAGCTCGTTTGTAGTGGCCGGAGGCCCTGGCGCGCTCATTCATTCTCTCTCTCTCTCTCTCTCTCTCTCTCTGTTAAATAAATAAATAAGTGGAAAGAAAAGAAAATGCAGTATTCATAGGGAAAAAGACAAAATTCTTGTTGTGAGTTAAGTATTTATGACCTCTAGGTGCTCGATATATAGATCAGCAGTCTAGCATAGAGAAAGGCCTAGGACTGATCCCCAGAACTGCAGTAAAAAAATTGAGAACCTTAAGGGACTATGAGAAATGCCATGTGAGAACTTAATTTTTAAGAACTTTTTATTTGAGAGAGAGTGAGTGCACACTATGGCTTCCTGCCACTATAACCAGACTCCAGACACAATGCAACACTTTGTGCATCTGGCTTTGCATGTGCGCTGGGGAATCAGACCCGGGGCAGCAGGTCATCTCCCCAGGCAAAGCACTTTTTTTTTTTTTTTAAATTTAATGACATAGACATTTAAATAGGACTTCCAAAGATCCCTCAGAAACTTTATACTCATGCTCTTTCTTTTGCTATGTAGATCACATTAATGGATGCCAATTACGTCATGGATGAAACTCTAGGGACAGCAACATTTCCCGTCTCATCGATGAAAGTGGGAGAGAAGAAAGAGGTTCCTTTTATTTTCAACCAAGTAAGTAACAGCAGAATGATTTTCAAATTCATGCTACATACACATCTATTTAATTTAGAAACTTGGGTTAACACTGGAACAATTATATTTCTTGTTATAATTTTTAAGAGAAAATTTTCAAAACATGTCTGCTACTGGAGAGGTAGAAGAAGGACTATTAGCACTCTAGGCCAGCCTTGGCTACATAATGAGCTTGAGGCTAGCCTGGGCTATGAGACTGTCAAAAAACAAAAGCCAACACTGAAGTAAAAATGAGCTCAATTTGTTTAGTCTTTTACTTCCTGTCTTAATTCATCTCTCTTCCTTCCCTCTCTCTCCCCTCCCTCCTTATAAACACTGACATGCCTGAAGAGTCAATTCATGGGATAAAGGTGCACCTATTTAGAAATCAACCTAAGGGCTTCTTGAGTAGTCCATGTGGTTTTGTCACCCAGCAACTCTGAGGACAGTCCCTTTGTGCCCTCCTTTGTGGTCCTTTCCCTGCTCCAAATATGTTGTCTCTGTTCAGTGCCAGTACTCCTGACCTTTCCATTGACACCTTCTAAGCTCGTCTATTTCATTCATTCCTTTTATAAACACTTACTGAAAACCAGCAGTGCGCTAGCTATTGTGTTTATACAAGGACTATAAGGAATAATGTATAGGAAGTTTTCTCCCCAATCATATTTATCTGGGCTAGAAGTGAGGTTGAGGTTGTACTGGGAAATAGAGAGAGATATATAAGGAGAAGAAATGAGGGATGGGAAGATAGTGTAGTTAGTGAAGTGCTTGTCTCACAAACACAAGACCTGAGTTCAAACTCCATAACCCACATCTAAATGCTAGGCCTGCTGGCGTCCACACGGGGCGGCAGAGACAAGATGATCCCTGTGGCTTGCTGGTCAGCCATTCTAGCCTAATTGGCAGTGAGAGATCCTGCCTTAAAAATGGTGGACAGTATTCCCAAGGAAAGACTGTCCTCTGACTTTCACCTGCACACACACATACGATATTTATAAATGACACATCACTCATTGAGGGAACTGTCAGTGGTGCATGGATAGAGTGAGGTAGGAGAGCAGACTAAAGGATGCTGTTTTGTGAGATGGAGGAGACTTGAACAGTCTCATTAGGGAAGATAATGATTAGCATCTTGACACTATTTCTTTTCAAGGCAGGGTCTCATTCTAGCCTAGGCTGACCTGGAATTCACTCTGTAGCCTTAGGCTGGCCTCAAACTCAGCAGCTACCTCAGCCTCCCAAGTTCTGGGACTAAAGGTGTGTACAGCCATGCCCAGCTGCATTTTGACTTTAGCTCTCAGGCCTTTAAACCCAGCTCTATCCCTTATCATCCTTTTGATTCTGAGAAATGGTGTCTTAGTTTATTCATCTGTAAAACAAAATAATATCTTAAAAGAGAGCTATTATAACTGAATAAGTTAATTTTCCTCATGGATGGTTCATATAAGTAATAATATGAGTATTACATTTAAATGAATTTAGTTATAACTTGTTATAATTTACTAAGTATGAATTGCATATCATTTAAATGGTTTATGTATTAGTATATAGTTCATTATTTTTAAGTTTGTAATAATTGATTAAAATGTATAAATGTACAGGACTGGTAAGATGGCTCAATGATTAAAATGCTTGCTTGCAAAACCTACCAGCCCAAGTTCAATTCCCCAACAATCACATCCAGCTGGATGCAAAGTGGCACATGCATCTGTGGTCCCAACACACCTAGGACAATGGGAGTGGAGCTAGGAGAATCTGAATCTCACAGGCCAGCTGGACTGGTGTGTTTTTAGTCTGGCAATTATTTTGCAGTGACAAGAGACCTTGTTTCAAATAAAGTAGAGTACAGACACATTCACATGGTCCCCTGGCCTCCACATGCATGCTGCAGGAAATGAATCCACATACACACACACGCATACAAATAAATATTTAAAAACTCATTAAAATACATAAATAGCATAAATAATTTAAACTGTTAATATTAATGTAAGTAATATTAATTTATTAATGAATGGTATATTAATGTATAAACAAATACTATCCCTACTATGTCCATACATGCACCTGGTGCTTGGCACAATGGCTGGTACATATTAAGTGGTATATAAATGCATTTTGCTCTTGTGGCTGTTACTGCACCTTGAGAAAAGACTAAAGTTTCAGCACGCAGAAAAATAATTCTAAGCATTCTGTCAGAAGAAATTGCGAAAGCATAGAGTCTGAAAGACGGAAGCAAGATGAGGCATGGCCCGCTAAGGAGCTTGCCAGGTTCATGTTGGCAAGTCCAAGGCCTACGAGCGCAGCAGTGGTCGAAAACACCCGAAGGTCCAGCCTCGTGCATGCTGCAGAGTAGCTTTTCAGTAATTGTCTGATGAGGGCTTTGTAAAGATGTATTCGCTTTTCCAAAGTAATGCTTTTTGTCTGCTCTTCAATTGCAAATCTAAACACTGATTTTAGAAGAAGATACTGTGGAAAAAATATATTTCCTCTCCTGTCATTTCCTATGGTTAAGTTATGTAATCATTGGCCTCTGAAAAAGGCTCTCCACATTCCTGAATTTAAAGTAGCTTACATAATTGTTTTCCTTAGTGTTCCTGAGAAAATACTTGGGCAAACAGCTTTCTTCTTTACACTGTTGAGGAGTCCCTTGCAGTCAGTCCTTTGAGTTGGTGAGCTGGGGTGGGTGATGAGGAGAGGAATTGCATGGTGGCAGAGGGCAGTGCCCACGGCCCTTTCCTAGACTACGTAGGAGTGTTCAGTGTGAGCCATCCCTCCCCGCACTTCCCCATATCGCAGCATCTGTTTGAGCTGGGTGGTTTTCCCTCTGCAGCATTCACAGAGGTGGTAAGACAGGGTGGGTCGCAAGGGAACGCTGGAAGAGCAGAACGGTCACAAACCTTGACGTTGGTTATGGCCATCAGATACAGTAACAGAACGGGGCTGCAAGCCAAGGCATTACTAGCAGACGCTCTCTTAAACTCCCGGCATGCAAACGCTAATACCCACTGAGCAGCAGTCTAGGGCCCAGAGAGCCGGGGCTCCAGCAGGAGCTTCCAAGTGGAGACAGGCCAGTGCCCAGGGGTCGTCTTTTGCCATCTGAGGTAGAAAATGGGGATTTGGCGATTGCAGTATTTTCTTTTTTAATATTTTATTTTTATTTATTTATGACAGAGAGAAGAGGTAGAGAGAGAGAGAGAGAGAGAGAGAGAGAATGAGTGTACCAGGGCCTCCAGCTGCTGCAAACAAACTCCAGACACATGCGTTACCCTTGTGCATCTGGCTTACATGGGTCCTGGGGAATTGAACCTGGGTCCTTTGACTTTGCAGGCAAGCACCTTAACCGCTAAGCCATCTCTCTAGCTCAAGACTGCATTCTTGCCTTGTCTTTGTCAGTAGTCTCCTTCCAGATGCTTACATTACCATTTGTTTTCTCAGAGTCTTATTTCCTTCCTCTCTAACCTGGGATTTAGAGAAAAGTATTGCCAAGCTCCATTCTAATTTATTCTGTGATTCAGGGCTCAGGAAGTAGCTCTGTTGGTAGGCTGTATGCAAGAAGCCCAGTTCAGTCCTCAGCCCTGCATGAACTGGGCATGGTAGTTAGTACATGCCTGTAACCCCTGAATTTGGAAGCTAGAGGCAGAAGGATTGGGAGTTCAAGGTTATCATTGGCTGTATAGTGAGTTTGAAGCCAGCCTGGGTTAAATGAGATGCTGTTTCAGGAAAACAATTCTGTGATCCAGAGAGACTATCTCAGTTTCATCTGACTATCTGTTGCAGTCAGGTTCACATTGCTGGTAGAAATCACCCAACCAAGAGCAGCTTGTGGGAAAAAGAGGTTTATTTTGGCTTATAGGCTCAAGGAGAAGCTCCATGATGGCAGGGGAAAATGATGGCATGAGCAGAAGGTGGACATCACCCCCTGGACAACATAAGCTGGACAATAGCAACAGGGGAGTGTACCAAACACTGGCAGGGAGACAGTGGCTATAACAGTCATAAGCCCGCCCCCAACAGTACACTGCCTCTAGGAGGCATTAATTCCCAAATCTCCATCAGCTGGGAACCTAGCAATCAGAACACCTAAGTTTATGGGGGACACATGAATCAAACCACCACAGTACCTTCACCAAAAAACTTGCAATGCTTCCAATTTTATAGATATCAAGGATCAAATAAAGCACAGAAGCAAATACTTTAATCCCTAGTAGCATATAATTTCAAAATACTGACTTTACCAATAGAATGTATTAATTAATATGAGACTTTATTGCGATCCTGAAACTAAGGTAAGTATTAATAAAGGATCAAAAAGTTCCATTTTCAAGAACCTAATGATTTGTTCAAGAAGTAGATATTCCTGTGTGAACTGATGAGTAAGCTACTAAGTAGGACCACGAGGCATCGATTCTGATTTACTTACTTAAGAAGTTATTTATGAGATGCTTGCATGTTTCTATGTTTCATGCATCACAGCATGATGCACAAACAGCAGATGACATGATAGGCAGAGTTCTAGCTCCAGGAGCTTGCATTCTGATAAGGATGGAAAATAGATAACTTTGAGTAAAAGAAGAATCACTCAACACCAGCTGGTGATGAATACTAGCAAGAAAATACTATAAAGACAGGTGTGGTGGTGCATACTTGTGTTCTGACACTTGGGAGGCTGAGGCAGGAGGATGATAAGATACATGCCAGCCCAGCACATAAGCCAAAGTCTATTTTAAAGACAAAACAAAATAAAAAAGAAGTGACAGAGAATGGTTGGGCATCTAAAGTTTGCAGTTCATACAGTCAGAGAAAGCCTCTTTGAAGCATTATAATTTTCCCCAAGTTTTATGGTCAAATTTTCAAACATATCAAAAGTTGAAGTATTTCCATAAGCATGGACCTACTGCCCCCTCTACTGTGCAATGAAGATTTTACTAGATTTGCTTTCCACATGCTTCTTTTTTTCATCAAACTTTTAATATTTTATTGAGAGATAGAATATGGGTACACCAGGGCCTCTAACAGCTGAAAAGGAACTCCAGACATATGAGCCACTTTGTGCATCTGGCTTTACGTGGGCGCTGGGGACTTGCACCTGGGTCCTTAGGCTTTGCAGGCAAGACCTTGACTGCTGAGCCATCCTGTCCAGCCCCCTCATGTTTCTTGCTCTTTTCACTCATCAATCCTTACCTTTATGCACAAATAGACTGCAGATAGCAGTATGCTGTACTCCTAAACATTTCTGCCTTATCATTAACTAGCATTCAGGATTTGCATGTGAACATTTAAAGTACCAAGTGAGTCGTACAAGGAGCATGTACATTGACAATTAAACAGCCAAATGTCTCCTGTGTTAACTCACTGACTTCACAGGTAACTGTTGAGCACCCAGTGTTTGGCAGTTACTCTTCAGCACTTTCAGCCTTGAGAAATCCAACAAAATGCCCTGTCCTCATGAGCTAATATTCTGTTTACTAAAATAGGTGAAAAGAAGTGAAACCAGCGAAAGATGCTTCTGCTAGTGCTGATGATGAGTGCTGAAACACACCAGGGAAAGATGAAGGATTGGGCACATGTACATGAAGGGGCCAGTGAGTGTGGTTCCAAGCAGCTTGGCTAAGAAAGGAATTTCTGAGGATTCCCGAGGGAAGCAGGCACTCTGGGAAGAAAGGCCTCTGCTAGGGTTTGAGTGTGTCCTTCAGAGGATCCTGGGTTAGGAATTTGGTGCTTGGTGTGGCAATGTTAGAGCTTTAAAGTGGTAAAACCTAGTGGGAGGTGGTTAGGTCGTTGGGGTGCTGCCCCCAAAACGGGGATTGATGCTGACCTGGTGGATGGGTTGACTGTTCTGGGGAGGAGAGGAATGGTTGTCGCTGAGTGTGGTGGCACACTCCTTTGATCCCAGCAGCACTCAGGAGGATGAGCTAGGAGCATCAGTATTAATTCAAGCCCAGCTTGGGGTGACAGAGTGAGTTTCAGGTCACCCTGGGCTAGTGTGAGACCCTACCTGGGAGGAAAAAAATAACAAATACAACAGAACATGATTGGTCCCATCTCCTCTGATGTCCTGTGTATCAAATGATCTCTAACGCACATGGGCTCCTGTCATCATGATGTGCATGTGCCTTGTGGGTCTCTCTGGTTTTGGACTTTCAGCCTTAAGTGCTAAATAAGCTAAATAAACCAGTGTCCTTTATAAACTATCCAACTTCCATTGTTACAGAGATTGACCAATACAACTTGGGAGCCCAGCTTGGGTGGCGGACTAAGTAATTACAAGGAGGTGGTCAGCTAAAGTACAGTGAAAGGAGTTGAGAGTGACAAGAGAGGAGGTCAGAGAGGCAACAGGCAGAGGGGGTGCAGGCCACTGTGGTCACAGTGGACATCAAAGGCTCAGCTTACCCTTGAAGAAAAGGATGGTTTGCGTGAGTCACTGAAGGAACAGAAGGCATGTGTTGTGGGGATTGCCCTCAGGGCAGCCACCAACTAGGAGGAAGCGGGCATGCTCAGAAGCAGTGTGGAGCAAAGTGTGGGAAGGAGAGTACTGATGCCTGCAGAACAGGTACAGTGGGCTGGACCTCAGCAGCCCCCGTAGGAGTGAATCTAAGTGATATCTGACTGGTAGTGATGAGTCACAGCAGTTTTGTGCCCAGGTAATAGGGAAATGACAGCAAACAGGGTTTGGCTTTTTCCTCAGAAAGTGTTAGCAAGCAATAAGTCAGTAGGGGGAAAAAACAGAGAAGTTGATATTGTGATCCAAAAGGTGGATGCCCAAGTCCTTGGACAGTGGTAGAATGGGAATGCGAGGCAGCTTTAGGAAAGTCACTGTGTTAATTTGTAAGAGTTAATGCCAGGCATGGTGGCGCATGCCTTTAATCCCAGCACTCGGGAGGCAGAGGTAGGGGATTTGACGTGAGTTCGAGGCCACCCTGAGACTACATAGTGGATTCCAGGTCAGCTTGAGCTAGACTGAAACCCTACCTCAAAAAAACCAAAAACAAACAGACAAAAAAATAAAAAAGCGTTGAATCACACAGCTGCTTAGTAGGGGTGAGAACTGGCGAGATTGGAAACAGGGATTTATGTGGAACGTCTTCCTCAGGCCATGATTTATCACTGAACTTCTTCCAAAAGTTTTTTGAAGATAAAGTTAGTTTAGAGCTGGGTCCATATTCTTTGTTTGCATCTGGGTAGTGTGTAGTCGGAGCCCAGTGTGGTTGGCAGCTGGGCGAGGCTGGGCAGCCTGCTTCTTCCCAGGCCAGCCGAGTCAGAGGGCCTCTGCCTGGCGGGGACTGTGATTCTGCTCCTTAGTGGCTTGGTGATGGTGCACATGCTCTTTCCTCTCTCGGCCCTACCTCACAGGAGTTCCATGTAGTCACTACTCCTGTGGCTAAAAGGCTGAGTATGTGGACAGTATTAGCATAGCCCGTTGCCCAGCAATCACAGTGTCAGTGAGTTCAAGGCCAGCCTGGGACTACAGAGGGAGTTCTAGGTTAGCTTGGGCTAGCGTCAGACTCTACCTTAAAAAAAAAATAAATAAAATTAACTTACTAACCTAGTCAAACTCACTATTTAAACACAGAGGTGCTAATTTAGTGATAATTTGTTTGAAAGTGGTTCAGATGTTCTAGTCACTCATTTCTGAGCTTATCAAATGTGGTTTCAGGGTCCATGAACCCATATTGACACAGAAAGATAAAGATAGATTCTTTAGAATTTCTTTTGTTTTGTGTAAACAAAGTAGCCCACTTCAGAAGAACCATGGTAATCTAAGGTTTTGAAGTCAGACAGAAAGATTATACCTTTTTATTTCTTTGTAGGAAATAAGTTTACTTTGGCCAGTACTTTGAGCCTGTCAGTTTTCAGTGAGTTTTAATTTGCTGCCTTTATTTGGAAGTTAGTATTGTTGCTTAAAAATAGTCATGTTGCATGATGTGGTGGCATTTGCCTAAGTTTGGCTGATTGCTTTCCTTGTTGCTTAGTCATCAATATGACTTGAAAATGAGTTCTGTAGAAAAGATAGTGGCAATTATTTAAAAAGTGGCATTTTGTGGGAGAGAGAGTGGGGAAAGAGAGAGAGGGAGAGGGGGAGAGACAGAACCTATAAGGTCACTAGAAGAAACAACCAGTACTTTATAGGTCCTGTCCTACTAAGCTGTGGTGGTCCTGTAACTTGGGTGTATTTAATACATTTTGAGTTACGGTACTTTCAATGTATATACGTTTATCAATGTATAACCTCACCATAAGCCAACAACATAATTTACAAAACATTTGGAATAAGGTGTAGAGGCTATCACCTATCCATGCAGGGTACAATCCAAATGTGGCTCAAGCATTTGGGTTATGAGCAATGGAAACTGGAAAGTGTCTTTTCTCAGACTTCCATCATTCATAACTTTTAAATTGTAGGGTGTTTTAGCATGCTTTTGAGGTTCCTGTGTTGGGTGGTGACTTCTATATTAAGGGAATATATCATCTCTGGGCTTCCCTGTTATTTTATTGCACCCAGCCATAGGAACGTGAGTAAGTTGTGGACAAAACAGGCAGTGCCCTCACCTGAAGGGCTGAAAAGCTTAGACAGGAGTGAGAGTTTGCAAGACAAGCTGGTGACACAGGAGTCCCTCTGGGAGAAAAGGGGTGCTGAGTGGTTGGGTCTTAGCATTCTAGGAGGTCTGCCTCTTGTGCGACACTCAGTGCTTACGCAGGTCGTCATCACTTTCACTGATGTCCACAGAGGGAACACGTTCTTACGTTGAGGAATGTGAGATGATCAGTACAAATATTCGCTTCAAGAGTGAAACAGGCTTCAGGAAAAATAGTGGAGTTTTTCATCTTTCAACTTCGTAAAAACTGTGCTTTGTATTTTGGGCGCAATTACCCCAAATTCTTGACTCAGAAGATTCCTGGTAAGAAATAATAATTTTGTTTTAGAAAAAAGTTTATACATATGAAAAATGATTTCATTAGCCTCACTCACTTTTTAATATTTTATCTATTTATTTATTTGAGAGAGAGAGAGAGAACGATGCAGAAAGAGAGAGTGAGAGAGAGAGCAAATGGATGCAACACGGCCTCCAGCCACTGCAAATGAACTCCAGATGCATGCACCACCTTGTGCATTGGGCTTCACATCGGTACTGGAGAATTAAACCTGGGTCCTTTAGCTTTGCCAGCAAGCACCTTAACTGCTAAGCCATCTCTCCAGCTCCCTCAGTCACTTTTTTTTTTTTTTTTTGGTTTTTCGAGGTAAGGTTTCACTCTAGCTCAGGCTGACCTGGAATTCACTATGTAATCTCAGGCTGGCCTCAAACTCATGGCAATCCTCCTACCTCTGCCTCCTGAGTGCTGGGATTAAAGGCGTGCGCCACCATGCCCGGCTTCCTCAGTCACTTTTAAATTTTCAGTTATTTATTTATTAGAGAGAAAGAGAGAGAGAGAGAGAGAGAGAATGGGCACACCAAGGCCTCTAGCCACTGGAAATGAATTCCAGATGCATGTGCTACCATGTGCATCTGGCTTAGGTGGGACCTGGAGAATCGAACCTGGGTCCTTAGGCTTCACAGGCATGTACCTTAACCACTAAGCCATCTCTCCAGCCCTCCCTCCCTCACTTTTGAACATGGAGTTTATGTGGCTGTGATGGGTCTTGCACGGCCAGCATGACACCTGAACTGTTTTCTCATTGGACTCACCTTTGACTTTGTGGGATGACTAGCAGGCTATGGAAATATATGCTTAGTGAAAGTAGCCCTTACTTTTAATTTTTTTATTTCATTATCTTACACATGTTGGGTAAATATTGACATGATACAAACAGTTCCTGAATCCTCGTGTGATTAGCTACTCTTTGTTTCTGCCTAGGAAACAATGAATCAGTTGACTCAAGAAGAAGTCAGAAGTCAAAGGATGATTTACTTCAGGGAAACATTGTAAATATTGAAAGATAGAGACACGCGTGTGTGGTGGCGCACGCCTTTAATCCCAGCACTCGGGAGGCAGAAGTAGGAGGATCACCATGAGTTCAAGGCCGCTCTGAAACTACATAGAGAATTCCAGGTCAGCCTGGGCTAGAGTGAGACCCTACCTTGAAAAACCAAAAAAAAAAAAAAAAAAAAAAGAAGAAAAAGAAAAAGAAAAAAAGAAATATAGAGACGGTTTTGTTTTTGTTTTTGTTTCAACGTAAGGCCTCACTCTAGCGCAGGCTGACCTGGAACTCACTCTGTAGTCCTATGCTCACTTTAGACTCACAGAAATCCTTACCTCTGCCTCCCAAGTGCTGGGATTAAAGGTGTGTCCCACCATGCATTGCTGAACAACTCTTAACTGACAGGATCGATTAACAATTTTAAAATGTTGACTATGTATATTAAATGTAATGGTAATTTTAGAGTACCTCCTTTTACTGGACTCAATTATTATTTTCAGTTTCATTATTTCAAAGTTTGCAAGAATTAGTAGGTTAGATACTTTAAAAGTGATGTTAAAGTCTGGAGTGTGTACTTTTTATTTTATTATTTTTAGATTAGTTTGTATATTTGAGAGAAAGAGAGAGAGAAGCAAATAGAGAGAGGGGGGGGGAAGAGAGAGAGAGAAAATGGGCATGCCAGGGCCTCCAATTGCTGCAAATGAACTCCAGACACATGCATCACCTTGTGCATTTGGTATACATGGGTCCTGGGGAATCAAACCTAGGTCTTTGGCTTTGCAAGCAAGTGCCTTAACCGCTAAGCCATCTCTCCAGTCCTATTTTATTTTATTTTTAAATAATTTTTAAGCTGGGCGTAGTGGTGCATGCTTTTAATCCCAGCACTTGGGAGGCAGAGGTAGGAGGACTGCCGTGAGTTTGAGGCTACCCTGAATCTACATAGTGAATTCCAGGTTAGCCTGGGTTAGAGCAAGACTCTACCTCGAAAACAAAACAAAACAATAATTTTATTTATTTGAGAAAGAGAGAGAAAAGAGAGAAAGAGAGAGAGAGAGAGAGAGAGAATAGGCATGCCTGGTCATCTTGCCAATGCAAACAAATTCCAGATGCATGCAACACTTTGTGTACCTGGCTTTACTGGTTACTGGGGAATTAATCCTGGGCCATTAGGCTTTGCAAGCAGGTGCTTTTAACCACTGACCCATCTCTCCAGTCCCATAAAGTATGTGTGTGTGTTTTTTAAAAAAATATTTTTGTTTATGATTTGAGAAAGAGAGACAAAGAGGCAGAGAGAGAGAGAGAGAGAGAGAGAGAGAGAGAGAATGAATATAGGCAGGCCAAGGACTGCAATTGAACTCCAGATACATGTGCCACTCTATGCATCTGGCTTTATGTGGGTACTGGGGAATGAATCTCAGGTCGTCAAGCTTTCAAGCCAGTCCCTTTAACCACTGAGCAATCTCTGTCTGCCTAAAGTGTGTGTTGTTTATTTATTTATTTGTTTATTTTTGAGGTAGCGTTTCATTCTCTCTCAGCCTGACTTGGAATTCACTATGTAATCTCAGGGTGGCCTTGAACTCATGGTGGTCTTATTTCTGTGATGTGATTAAAGGTGTGCACCACCACACCCTGAGTGTGTGTGTGTGCACACGCATGCATATGTGTGTTGATTTTTTTTTTTTTTCTTTTTGTGGTAAGGCCTTGCTGTAACCAGGCTGATCTAGAATTCACTATGTCGTCTCAGGTTGGTCTTGAACTCGTGGTGATCCTCCTACCTCTGGCTCCTGAGTGCTGGGATTGAAGGCATGCACCACCACTTGCTACTAGTGTGTGTGTATGTGGTTTTTTTTTTTTTTTTTTTTTTTTTTTTTGGGTTGACAGCTTTAATCTCATAAAGAAAGGTCTTCTTTGAAAATATGAGTGTTAATTATCAGAAGCTACTCTGAAAACAGATGACAAGAACATTGTATTCTATACAACACAGTTCAGGTTATACAAGTTATTTAACTTTTATAATCTTTTCCCTTTTGAAGGTCACAGTTTTTAGGCCTTTCAATGAGAAAGAAAGCTACACAGCAGAATAAAAATTAAAATAGCTAAAACTGAGATTTAAAAAACTTTTATATTTAATTCTCTGTAAGGATATAAATTCTCTTGAATAAAATGAAAAGGCAGGGCTAGAGAGATGGCTTAGTGGTTAAGGTGCTTTCCTGCAAAGTCTAAGGACCCATGTTTGACTCCCCAGATAACAAATCAGCCAGACACACAAGGTCACGCAAGGTTGCGCATGCACAGAAGGTGGCGCACATTTCTAGAGTTCAACTTCAGTGGCTGGAGGCCATGGCATGCTAATTCTCTCTCATTAAAAAAAAATGAAAAGACAGAGTGGGGACACATCTAACAGAGGAACTTTAGGCACTTTCTGGGTGTTGGTGATGCTCAAATACTGCAAAGTGGACTGAGGAGCTGCCACTAAGTAAACACATCAGGACTAAGAGGTCAGCCACCACTAGTCTAGTCTCAGCTGCACTTACACAGTTTCTCAAATCATCAATAAAGTTACTAAGAAAACTATAACTCAATGTTTGAAGTATATTATTTGTGCCTGAATGTCCAAAATGTATCCTAACTGATCTGGCTTAAAAAGATGAACTCTATGGAAGTTGTCAATAATAAAATTTTTTTTAAATTTAAAAAAAAGATAAACTCAAAATACATAAATGTATGTTTCCAATTAAAGTACCTAAAATTAATATAATTAAGAGTCACAGGAAAAGGTGGCATAAAAATTCTTTGGAAAAGAGCCCCAAGCAGGCATGATGATGCATGCCTATAGTTCCAGCTACTCTGGAAACTTAGGTGGCAGGAGGATCATGTGAGCCCAGGAGTTTGGGGCCAGCCTGGACAACATAGCAAGTCTCAATTATCTAGCTTATTTTGATCAAATATATAAAACAATAAATTCACATCTCTTAAAATATATTAAAGAGGCCAAGATAGTTATCCAAAAATTAATATTTTTTAAAAAAAGATACTCATAAAATGTCACATTCTCAGTAGTTATGTACTGCAACAGTGGAACTAAAGCCATTACTTTGAGGCACACTTCAATATTTTTCCTGTTATACTTCACCAATTTGTTCTCCAAGCTATATCCAACCAACACCACCTTGGATTTTCTGTCATGAAGACTGAGCAAAAGAAAGTCTGCTAAATTTCAACTAAGATTAGATTAATTAAGAAGCTAGTAAAACATAGGCTGCTCACTTGACATCAACCCCATCTTTTATCGTTTCCGTGAAACATGCAGTATTTCAAAGAATACTGAAAACTGCAGCATGAAGGACTCTAGCCAAGAGGCCCAGAGGCCGTTTCCTTGCCTTGGCTCAGGTGAAGATGTGCATGTAAAATTTCTTCAGCTAAGTATCAAGAAAACGGACAGCTCATGTGCCTGGGTTGAGAGGGATGTCTGCAGGTCTTCATCCGGGAAGCATGGCCTGGAACAAAGGCTGAGATGCTGTTCACATTCCTGTTCCTCCCTGTGGTTCCAATTAAGAAGCCAACAACACGCATGGATTCCTTTTGAAGAGTCAAAAAACTCAGCGCAAGAGTGTGTGCTATAGAGTAGCTAGAACCCGTAAAAAGGAGACCACCACCACACAGAACGTCTGTCCGGTGCCCAAGGTGAGGGCTTCAAAGGGAATCATCTCCTTCCCTGCTGCTCGGTAGACTCCAGCAATTGCTGCACTTGTCAAGATTCCAGCAGTAATTGGTCCCACGATGCCCATCAACAGGATGCTTACAGACATGAACCTACCATATTTGTGATGTCTGAGAGTGAAGAGGGCCAGTAATCCAGCAGGGACATGAAAGAAGACAGAAGACACCAGTGCCCACAGGAACACACCGTACCACATCTCTGGGAAGGAGCAGAGAGAAGTAGAGTTGGGGCACAGGGTCCCGTTGCCCACCCGCGGCACGAGCTTCAGGCTGAGGATCTGCTGCAGGAGACCCGCCGATCCCCCGCTGCCACCGCCCCCCTCGCGCTCCATCCCGCCGCCATCCACCGCAGCGATGAAAGGAAGGGCGCCCAGGGAGCCGCAGACCCTCACACCTGCGCCGCCTCAGCGTCACCTTCTTCCACGGACCTCTCTGTGTGTTTTTTTTAAAGAAAAGAAACAGTAGTGTTCAAGCCAAAAAACCCAGTAGTTTCCTCCAGTGCCTTCTCCCATTAAACATCATAGGCATCAAAATTGTTTCCACTGTAGAATGCAAAGAAGAGATTTGGATTTTTCCACAAAAACCCAAAATGAGTACATTCCACATCTTACATTTGTAATTCTTAGAAGAGGTGGAGTTCTCCTAATTTGTTCAGGTTTCTTGCTAAGTGTTATGGGGCTAGGGATGTCCGGAACGTGGTCACCCTTTCTTCTGACTGCTCTGATAATACCTGTGAGGCAGAATACCTGTGGTGCGCAGTGGCTGGTGCAGTGTGTGGGCAGAGGCCGCAGGAATTAGTAATGCCTCAGAGGAAGGACTTATTTTCATACTTGTGTTCTCTGAATGACAAGTTCCAGGCGAAAGATGCAGAGAGATTGTGAAAATAGTTTTCTTAGCGAGTCTGAACACAGCATGGCAACTGGGAGAATTTGAAACTTCCTGCTGATCCTGTGACTTACTTGGGCACCGCAAGGAAATGAGGGTCTGATCCTTGACCTGCCGACACACCCAGGGCAGCACATCCCAAAGCATCCACAGAAACAGAAACATCCTGTGTCTTCTCTTTTGTCCTGCCTTTTTGTCTTTCTGATGAGGATCATGGATATCTTAACTAAGAAATGTCAATGAACAGGGAATGAATATGCTTCTGTTGCATAGTTGATTTTACTTGTTAAACTGACAGGACAGCCAGGCACTGACTGTGTTCAGGCAGGGAATACTGCAACATATGAACGCACAGGGAGCCTGCAGTCAGCTTTTCTTCAATGCTCACTGTCATGAGATGACACACTGAGGGAGAAAGCCTCTCCCAGCTTTGAAGCTTTCCCTATGTTTAAAACAAAACAAACTCCATGCTTAGCTGCCTTACTGCTCATTTTATATCATTTACCCATGGTAACTAGTGTTCTGCGAGTCTAGTCTCTTTTCAGTGACAACCTTTATGTATTTTGGGGGTGAAAATGAATATGAAGCCAGACAAGGTGGCATGCCTTCAATTCCACGCTTGGGAGGCTGAGGAAAGAGGACTGCTAGCTCTTTGTCACCCTGTAGGTAGTGAGACCTTGCCTTAAAAACATGTCCCAAAACAATAGCAATAGCAGAAGCTGCAGCAGCAGCAATAAACAGAATATGCTTGACCCATTTATTGTATTTTTGAATACCTTAGTCACCTCATTCACTCAATACAAAATATTGTCTAGGTCCTCTGTGAGGAAGACTCCAATTGAAATCCTGAAATGGGCAATTAGATAAATGTGCTGGGATAGGATAGATGGTATTGACATTGATTGCCTTGTAGTCGATCACACCTGACTTATGAAGAAGTATAAATCACCAAGGCCTGTACAATTCCATTTGTCCTAGACGTCTTAAGTGTTTTATCAATTTCAAAACTAATATCTATATCTGGTTTCATGAATAAAGACTTATAGCATTCCTTGCAGAGGGAATTCTCTTTAGGTCAGACCATCTCATGATTTTATCTCTAGTAGCATTGACTTTTTTTTTGAGGTGGGTCTCCCTCTAGCCCAGGCTGACCTGGAATTCACTATGGAGTCTCAGGGTGGCCTCGAACTCACAGTGATCCTCCTACCTCTGCCTCCCGAGTGCTGGGATTAAAGGTGTGTACCACCACGCCCGGCTCTTTCCATTTTAAGGGGGCACATATATCTCCTGGTTCTCTTTTGTTTGAAGTTATTGAACAAGTCCGTCTACCTGCGTTCTGTTGACGCCTGATACTACTAGTAGTATGATTTTAACATTGCGCAGCACCTTTCAAAGCAGTTTCTCAGTTGATTCTCTTAACAACCTACAGGTACATTATATGGTCCCAATGTCAGCAGCCTCATATAGAGGTCTTTCAATACCATAGAGACCCCATCTCTGGAAGGCATCTTCCCATACCTCTCTCATTTGTTAATATTAGTCAGTCACTTTTCAGCTTAACAAAGATGGTCTCATTGACAACATGAGGTTTCATTGGCTCAAGTACTCTTGAGAAAAAAGCCCTAGGCCCACAAATCCCATTGGTAGATGTTTCCGGGAGCCTGGCTCCTGCTATCCGCCAGGCATGACTACTCCAGTTCCAGCCCCACTTGTTTCGCAGGCTTAATTTTTTTTTTTTTTTGCCATTATTACTTTTGAATTTGTGGTCTGAGTCAACTCTTAAATAATATAACCAACATTAGTGTATCTTATTTTTATATTTCAGCCATTTTTTGTTATGTAAATAGTAATCATGGAACTAAACTTTTTTCAGCAAGAGGGAAAAAATAACCAAGAAGAGACATCCTTATGCATACTAACATGACTTATCATATAGACTTACGTCATGAACAAACAGAAAAAAATACTGATCATGCTACTGCTATAATGCTCAAAACTTATCTTGACTTTGCAAAAAAAATCATCCATTTTATTATCTAATCTGGTTAATATATCCTCTTTCTCAGGTTACTGAGTTGATTCTGGAAATATCTCTTGAAGTTTGGTAAGTTCATTGATTTAATTGGATGGAAAATAATGTGACTGATGTACTGTTTTGTTTTTTAATGTTAAAGCAAATACTTTTTATATATTAAATACTTAGTTCTTACAGCCTCAAATATATAAAACTATATCATTTTGTTTTCCTTTAGCTGTCTTTTAATAAAACTCAAAAGACATAGTTGTAGCATTCTGTTCTTGCTTTTCCAGTAGATTGAAAGCTAAATAATAGTTGTCAGAATAAGTACTTTTTCCAAAGGCTCTTGATCTATTTATCAAAAACTAATTTACTATATATATATGGATAAGGAACATTATTCAAGCTGTTGGTTTCTGTTAAAAAATGTTTATTTGTAAGCACAGAAAGACAGTGTGAGAGACAGAGAGAGAGAGAGAGAGAGAGAGAGAGAGAGAGGAAGAGAGATAGAGAGAGAGAGAGAGAGAGAGAGAGCGCGAATGAGCTTGTATGGGAATGCCAGGGCCTCTTGCCACTGCAAACTAACTCCAGATGCATGTGCCACTTTGTGCATCTGGCTTTACATGGGTTCTGGGGAATTGAACCCAGGCTGTAAGGCAGCTTTTCAAGCAAGCACATTTAACCATTGAACCATCTCTCCAGCCCAAGCTGTTCTTATATGTCAATTGCATCCTTTTCTTTTTTTCCTTCCTTCCTCCCTTCCTTTTTCTTTATTTTTTTTGTGGGGAGAGGCAGGATCTTATAGTAGCCCAGACTAGCCTCAAATGTTTGATGATCCTGCCTTAGTCTTCTTTCAAGGAAAAATTCAATTTATTCAAAGAAAAAATTCCATTAAATATAAAATATAATCAAAAAATAAAAATAAGGAGCTGGAGAGATGGCTTATCAGTTAAGGTACTTGTCTGAAAAGCCAAAGGACTTAGGTTCAATTCCACAGTACCCATGTAAGCCAGATGCACAAGGTGGCACATGCATCTGGAGTTCATTTGCAGCTACAGAAGGCCCTCGAGTGCCCATTCTCTCTCTCAAATAAATACATTTTAAAAGTTATAAAAAATAAAAATAAGAAAGTCAAAGATGATTAATAAAAAATAGAAGTATACTCTTTTGTACCTTAATACATGATTTATCTTTATAATTTTCTAATATCAAATTCAATAGCTATATAACTTAATGCTTTGCTAAACTATGACTTAATGATCTTTTCCTTAGTGTTTAATGATATTAGTAATCTCTTTGAATTTACATCTACTTCCCAGAAATAGCATCAAAGGTAGTGTACGAGCTAAGTCTAGTGGTGCATGCCTGCACTCCTAGCACTAAGGCAACTGAAGGAAGAGCTCCATTTCTTTGAGACCATCCTAAGCAGTTTACCAACACTCCACTCAAAAAACCAAACCCAAACAAAACTTAGATACAATTTAATTTCTTATGCTCACTGCCTACTTTTCAAAATTTTTTGTAAATTGCATTGTCAAAATGAATGTTTGAGAACAATATTATATTACCTTTTCCAATATTATATTTTCTAGAACTGGAATAAAGTATTTAAAATGCTTTTAAAATTATTAATTTTATAAAAGTATTGTTTGCATTGGCCAATCAAATCAAATATTTCCTATTTTTTTGTAAATTAACTTTCTTTTTGGTGTGTTAGGTAATTTATCCTTTCAGAAGTATGACTTTTTTTAATAGTAGGCGATATCACCATTAAGAATGAAGCTCAGGGGCTGGAGGGATGGCTTAGTGGTTAAGGTGCTTGCCTGTGAAGGCTAAGTACCCCAGTTTGATTCCCCAGGACCCACATAAGACAGATGCACAAGGTGGCACATGCATCTGGAGTTCATTTGCTGTGGCTGGAGGCCCTGGCGTGCCCATTCTCTCTCTCTCTCTCAAATAAATAAATAAACAAATATAAAAAAAAGAATGTGTCCTAGGTGTTTAACAATCTCTCCTCTTGTTCTTATTTTACCAGGAAGAAATATAATGGACTGAAAAAGTGACACAAATTTGATTTGTTCTTAAGGGAAGGACTTGAAGTCTTGAGTGGCAATGAGACAACATTCCATTAATATGATTTTACTTCTACATTTTGGATTAACTCACATCCAGATACAGATTGTTAATCTTTTCCTTTTTTCTTAGAGATGAGCCCTAGAGAATGACCTGCATGTCATGGGCCCATGGGGCTGTAAGGTGAACATTCCACTGTGCTTTTGTTTCAGGCTCATTTCTGGAAAGTGGCTCAAGGGAAGCAGTCATCACAGACCAGAGCAGATACTGGGACTTGGCTATAACGGGGGTTCTGGGAGCCTTGATTCATCGCCTTCTCTGCTTTCCATCATAGCTCATGCCCAGACCTACGGTTCAGTATGGCGTTGTGTGATCAGGAGAAAATTTTCAGACAGCAGAGGAAGGAGAACATAAAAGAGAGTATGAAGAGACTCCTGGGTCCAAAGAAGAGTGAAGGATTGTGTTCTACACGTGATGTGAGTGAGGAAAACTCCATGTTAGAAAATTTAATGAAATTTTTGATGCTTTCCCAAAATATTTTCCTCAAATATTTTTTCATCTTTTAAGGTAGGATATGTGGTTCAGAGATGAAAACTCTTTTTAGGAAGGTCAAACTGAATGCTTATGATATTTAACAATATTTATGGAACAGAGTATTTATCATTGAACTTTTAGAGCAGTGTTAGTTCACAGAAAAACTGAATAGGAACTACTGAGAACTCCCATAATGCCTCCTGTTCCCACACATGTTTAGTTTCCCAGTTTCTAGATTTTTCTAGAGAAACAAAGTCAATCATATATATTGTGTATGTGTGTGTGTGTGTGCTTATGAATATTGTCTTATGTGATTATAAAAGCTGAGAAGTTCCAAGATATGTCCTCTGTAAACTGGAGATCCAGGAAAGACAGAGGTGCAATTTAGTTGGATGCTAAAGGTCTGCAAGCCCTAGGACTTACCGCTGTAACCACTAGTCCAAGGCCCAACTCGAATGGTTTAGTATGGAAGATGTCAGTTTTGTGTCTCAGAGTCCTGTGACCTGAGAACTAGGAGCGCAGATGGTGAAGGGCAGGGAGAGATGGATTACTGCACTCAAGGAGGAAGGGACAATTTGCCCTCCTTTCATCTTTTGTTCAATTCAAGATTGGATGACAGATACTCAAGTTGGACATGGAATATCTTCTTCACTGAATGTGCTGACTTGAACACTAGTATATGGAGACCACCCTTACAAAAACAAGTGGAAGTAGTGCTTTCCCTGTTACCTGTCTGAGTAACTCTTAACCCATTCAGGCTGACACATAAACTTTACTATCACATTCTTAGATTATTAACACCCCCCTCATCAGAACTGTATACTCGTTAAAATCAGTGAGTTTGACACAAAATCACCAAAAGCCTATAGTTTACATAAAGGTTTTCAAGTAATGTACATTTCATGATCTTGGTAAATATATAATGACATGTATCCACTATTATTGAATCATATGGAATGGTGTCATTGTTCTAATATCCTTTATCTTCCATCTACTGAGTCTTCCTTCTCATAAAATCCCTGGCCACCACTACTATTTTTACTGTCATCATAGTTGTACCTCTTCTAGATTGTTCTACAGTGGTAATTATATAGTGTATGACCTTTTCAAATTTTGTTCTTTCAAATAATTATATAAGCTTAAGCTTCTACATGTCTTTTCATGTTTAAATAGCTCATTTACCTTTTCACACTAAATAACATTTTACTGGATGCATCAAAGTAGAGTTCAGCTCAGATATAAAAGGATTGTTTAGTTTTGTGTGTGTGTACATGTATGTATTCAAGTGCATGGTGTGTGAGAATGCACGCAGAGACTAGAGATAGACACAGGGTGTCTTCCTTGATGGCTCTCCACTTTCATTCTTTGAGACAGGGTCTCTTGTTGAACTTGCAGCTCACCAATTTGGTGAGATTAGCTAGCCCATGGGGCCCAAGGATTCCCTGTCTCTCCTTCCCTGGTGTGCATTATGACTTCTGTCATTTTACGTGGATCTGGAGATATGAACTTAGGTCATGTTCCTTGCATACAAACTCTACACTGAGCCATTTCCCCAGATCCCAGTTAGTTTTAATATAGACTTAAATTAAAATGTGGATTCATCATATGGAATAAGAATTGGATGAAGCCTATTCACATTGTGAAGGAAGATATTCCTTACTACTCAAATATTAATCTTCTTTTGGCTTGCACCCAGAGCACACATATCTGCATGCATGTATGACAGAGGGAGACATCTGATGTTCTTCTCTGGCCTCTGCAGGCTTGCACCCAGAGCACACACATGCAGATAGGTGCATGTACCATGCTCATTGGCCATGTACCATACCACTCCACATACCACATACTATGCACATACACATGCAAAAAGAAAATACAGTGCCCTTACAGAGAATTTCTGCTAGAAGAAAACTAAGGGTAGAAATGAAGCCTATTTTTAGGTTTGTGGTGGTCTGATTCAGGTGTCCCCATAAACTTAGGTGTTCTGAATGCTAGATTCCCAGCTGATGGAGATTTGGGAATTGGAGCCTCCTGGAGGCAGTGTATTGTCAGGCTGGGGTTATGGGTGTTATAGCCAGTCTGCCCATGCCAGTGTTTGGTATACCCACCTGTTGCTATTGTCCATCTGATGTTGTCCAGGTGGTGATGTCCACCCTCTGCTCATGCCATTGTTTCCCTGTGCCATCATGGAGCTTCCCCTTGAGTCTGAAAGCCAAAATAAACCCTTTTTCCCACAAGCTGCTCTTGGTTGAGTGTTTTCTGCCAGCAATGTGAACCTGACTGCAACAGGTTTCTATTTGAAAAATGCTGGGAGCTAATTCTCTTTAATGCTGTATATTTTTTTGGGGGGGGGGATTCAACCCAAGGAATCTCTACCAAAACCTGTGCCTGCTTCCCATGACAAGCTATTAGTATTTGAATAAACTTCTTTTTTAGCATATTACTCAAGTTTTTTCAGTTTTCTTTTAATATGGATACCAAAGCTTTGGTCAACAATTCTACAACTTCATTTGGTTCCTTCCTTGTTTGACACTGTTATACCCTTAGAGCACAGAAATGAATTTTTAGTTGATCTCATTTCCCTCATTGTCACTGCTTGAGACACTCTATGAGCTACTAGAGAAAATGAAGCTGAGGTGGATGACAGATGATATGGAAGGCAATTTACTTAGTGGGTTTACTGTCTTCTTTGGGGGCATGCTACTTAAGAAAATAAAACTGATTGTGATGTGAATAGAGGTACATAGGAGGTAGGGTAAAGGTTAAAGTCCTGCAGTCGTAGATAGATGGCCATGATTTGAAGAAAAGCTTGCTAGTTATTCAGTGGAGAGAACGGATGCCTCTGTAAACTTTTGGTCATCTCCATTGCTTGGAAGACCCCGATTTGTAATCTCCATTTCTTTGTGAGGTGCTCAGTTATTTGCAACAATTATGTTTGTTTTTATTTCCAATTCTCCTTTTATCCTATTTACAGTTAATAAGTTGCCTCCTCATCAAAGGGAAATGAAAAATCGGGAGGTAACAAATACACAAATCTTTCTCTTTGTTTCTCTTTCTGATTCTTTTCTTGGGCGAAGGGGTTGTAGAACTGATGTACGGCATAGCCTATGCCTGTCTTTTGCAATGTCTATCTTACTCCGTGAGGACATGGGGCCTGAGGGCAAGGGGCTTTTCTCTCAAATGCAGATTCACATCAGACATGGATTATGAGCCCTCCTATGTCAGTGTCCAGTCCTTCCCAAGCTCCTCCCTGCCTGTACTGGCAGTGCATCAGGGGCTTTCATCTTGCTGTGAGCCCGTACCCAAGCAGAAGCAGCTTATGAAGGAAGAGGGTTTACTTGGACTTGCGGTTTCAAGGGAAAGTTCCGCCTTGGTGAAGAATGCATGACAGGTCAGCCTGGGAAGCTGACCTCCCACTGCTGCAGAGCCAGGAAGCAGAGAGACGAATGGTGCCCTTCGCTGCTCTCTCGTCTTTCTACACCGGGCCCCACCCTGCAGAATGGTGCTGCCCATGGTTAAAGTGGTTCTTCCTGCCTCCTGTTAATCTAGTCAAGATAATCCCTCATGACATGACAAGGGGCTATCTTACTGTAGACAATCAATCCCAGGTGATTCCAGGGCCTGTCACGTTGACAGTCAATAGAAACCCCCATCGTCAGCCTCTACCAGACTACGGATACTTCTGACACAAAACAAACGCATGCTCCTTCAGAGAGACGTCTCTAAGGTTGTTCCACGGCTAAGATGAGCCCGTTTTACCTCTTCATAGTCTTCAGGCACCTGCCTTCACCGTTGTTGCAGCAGCTCCTACCAGGACCAAAAACCAAATGCAAAGGCAGTGTCTTCATGATCTCATCTCTTCTCACCTTGCCGCTGTTCTTCCTTAAATATTTTTTATTTATTTATTTGTAAGGAGAGAGAGAGAGTGGGGGGGGGGCAGGAGAGAGAGAAAGAGAAGGGGTGCTCCAGGGCCACCTGCCCCTGCAAACAAACTCCAGGTGCATGGCCACTCAGTGCATCTGGCTTTATGTGGGGCACTGGGGAATTGAACCTGAACCTTTAGGCTTTGCAAGTAAGCACCTAAACTGCTGAGCTATCTCTCCAGCCTGCAGTTGGGTTTTAAAACCCTCTTTGCCCTCCACTCGCTCATTTCTCCTGGTTTTTATCATGTCTTGACTTTATCATTTTCCTTTCTTTTTAAAAAGTATGTGTGTGTGGGGGGGTGGTGTCCATAAAGATATGTATGTGTGTGTGGATATGCATTTCCCCCATGCATACGCATGCAAAGGTCAGAAGAGAGCATCAGATGTCCTCCGCTGCTATCTCACCTTATTTCCTTGAGACACTCTCACTAAACCCAAAGGTACAGTTTTTTGTTTTTAAACTGGTTGATCAGTGAGCACCAGAGATTCTATCTCTACTTCTTTCAGCATTGGGGTTTCTGAAATGTGAAGCCGTGTGTGTGGGTGCCGGGCATCAAATGCCCATCCTCTTGCTTGCACAACAAGAACTCTTCTTCACTAAGCCCTCTCTCACCTCCTGCTGTTTCCATTCTATGAACATCCCGTAAATATAGCAGTTCCGCAAGACAGTGCTAGGCTCATTTTATGCTCTTTAAAACACTTTTTTAATTTACAATTTTAATATATATATGGTATTTTAGTCAGAATCCTCTCTTATTACCTTCTTTTGTCCCCTGTCCCTAGCTGCTTTCACTGAATTCCTGTTCTTTCCAACTAATTCTTCCTCTCTGATATCTTTGTGTGTGCGTGCACGTGTGTGTGTGTGCGTGAGTGTACATGTGTGTGTGCATGCCTTCCTCAAGCATCCATGATAAAATGGCAGTAATCCTAATATTATGCATTATGCATATCTTGTGCAGGTAATGACAGCCACTGTGAGGTCATGAATGTAATAGCCACTTTATGTCCAAGTCCAGTGACACCATTCAAAATACATCTTCCCATCCTCTGGTTCTTACATACATTCTTCTAGCAATGTTCCAGCTTAATTTCTCTATGTCCTGTAAACAAAGCATGTGGTCTTCAAAAAATAGGGTTGTACCATCGAGTTCTGGTGGCCGACCAAGAACCCGTCTTGTTTGGGATGGGGCTGAAGGGCCTGGTTGATGAAAACTCACTGTGATGGCATGTGTATCCCACCCCTGGCACAGGGAGTTTCCTGTAGTGACCTTGGGATTCTTGGAGCAGCATTATCTACCCTTCCAAGGTCCTTCTACCCAAACTCTCTCTCTCTCTCTCTTTTTAAATCAGTAACAAAGAAGTAGGATTCCATATGGTTCTTTTTGTTGTTTTTGTTTTTCATGGTTGGGGTTTCACTCTAGCTCAGGCTGACCTGGCATTCACTATGTAGTCTCAGGGTGGCCTTGAACTCAAGGTGATCCTCCTACCTCTACTTCCCAAGTACTGGGATTAAAGGTGTGCGCCACCACACCCGGCTCCCATATGGTTCTTTCGTAGCATTTTTAGTCTTGCTTAATGTTCCTCCCACCCCCTCCTCCCCTGCGTCCTCCTGTCTTGACGGTACCTGCACCTTTCCACTCCTACTGTTCTGTCCCCCTACCTATATATCTACTAACCCTCCCCTTAATCATTATCCCCAACTCATGGCCCCTTTCTAGTTTCCTGACCTCATTCTATACTCTTCATACATGATGTCACCCAGCCCCTTGGCAGTAGGACTTTCATGTGTCTATTAACAATGTAAAGCATCCCTCGTACCTTCAGACCTGAGTGTCTTGCAAACCTCTCAGTATCTCCAATTCAGTGCCTCTGCATTTGAAAATGAAATTCTTATTCTATCTCTGTTTGTGTCTGCCCTCCTTCGTCCCTCTTTCTGTCTACCTGGAATTCAGAGTGATCTTTACAAAGTATAAATTTGACTATAACAATACCAACTTAAATTAAAACTCTTCTACGTTTTTGGGATTTCAACCCTACATCATATCTCCAGCTTCCTTTTTATTAGTTTATCTCAAATTCAGGCATTCTTTCTCAGTTAGTGCTTCCATAGTCTTATTTCTTCAATACCTTTTCCACTTAGAGTTCCTCTAAAGATTGTTTCTTCTCTCCATAATCTGCTTCCCATGCGTCATACCTCCTTACTAACTTATATCCTCTCATTCTGTAGTCAGCTCAGAGGTCACTTCCAAGGTTCTCTCCATCATCAGCTCCCCCTTTCTCCCTAAATTTAAGTTAAGGCTCTCAGCTATATGCTTTATGCAATTACATGTATATTGTCCTCTTGGCATTTACCATGACAGTGCTTAAAAATGCTTGTACAAATAGTCATTGTATGTCTACTTTTTCTGTCTGAATACAAGTTACATGAGAAGGATGGCCATGTGCTGTTCATCTATGTATTCCCAGCACCTAGCATAGCTCCGAGGACATTGCCCTTAGTAAATATTTTGTTGTATGAGTCAGGGCACAGGCTTAAGCAGAGGCTGGCATTATATCCATGGGAGGGAGGGAAAGATGGGAGGAGGAAGAGATCAAGAGAGGGAGAGACAGAGAGATTGACTGGAGGGGGTGGTGGATGGGTTCCTCAACATAGGGACAACAATAGTAGGTTAACAGTAAGGAGAAAAAGACCAAGAAGAACATGTGGGTAACAAGGTCTCAGGGTAGAATGATAAAGTGGACACCTTCGTGGGGCACAGTGGTGCACAGTTCCAGCTGGCATTTGTTGCTAGGTCCTTCGTAAAAGTCATTGATGCTGCTGCCCTGAGCTACACATTTCACTGGGGAAAAGACAAGTAAATCTTCCTGGGAAAATAATATTTGGCTTCATTTCATATTTTCATAAAGATAATAGCATACTGGGATCTCCTGGATTTTCCCTCTCTGGACCCCTCTCAGCTGAGGAGAAGGCTGTCAGCTTGGGAGCTTTTCTGATTTATTTATACCCTCTCTTAACATCAGTCTTTCATAATTAAAAAAAATAGTGTAATAAGTGTTTTATGACATGTTGAGAGTGAGATAATCATGCTTTTTTTTTCCTCTGAAATATTTAAAACATTAAAATTCATGTGTTCAGAGGTCCTTTCCAGAATACTGTTTTGGATTTTGTCTATCCTTTTTCCTCTTGGCAGAAATAATCAGTTTAGACACAATCAACACATTTCATAATCAACATCACACATTCCCATAAAACAGCTTATTTCTGTCATTATTATGTTGATCCTTAGGTCTCTTAAGTTCCTACTTTCCTGCTCCCTGTCAAAATCTTTCTGGCCAGTACTGAACAAATGTCCTCAATGTATGGAAGTGTGGTTTACCTTTTTCAAATGAATAGCATTAAAACCAAGACTCAAAGCAGAAACCTGTTTCAACTTTTCAAAAGGAGGCAGCATTCAGTATTGAATTTAAATATTGAAGGAATTTTGGCCACTGTGTTACTTATGATAATATTGTAAAGTGAATATGATATCTCTTGCAGGGGCAAGAAAATGAATACTGATGTTTGCGATGTGCTCAGAAAACCGCAGAGTATGCAGTGGTTTCTCAGTGAAGCAGTTTAGTATGAATATTGTTGGGTGCTATTGTTTTGTTGCATAGCACCCTAGGACAACAATTGTCAAATCTAATTACCTTAGCTTTCCTGCTTGGATAATAAACTTGTCATGTAGTTAAGTTTTTTAATAGCCCAAGAGTTTTTTTTCTCCTAGGTTTGAAGACAGGAAAAGCAAAACAAAATAAACAAACAAACAACACAATAATGCTTTTAATCGTTTGAATGGGCAGACTTTCTCAGTTTTGTTATTCCTTGCTCAAATTGAGCTGATTTGAGCATTCTCTTGTTGGTAGCTAGTGACCTTTGAGATCAAGTGTTAGTTTTCCATGCTTTATGTGTCCACTCAATAGAAAACTTCTTCAGACACCCCTCTTTCATCTTCTTGCTGTGGAATTTAAATCAGATAAGCAAGCTTGTTATTAGAACATGCCTCTGATTTGCATAATCCCTCCCTTACTAAATGGCTGAGATGTTTCTTCATGAGCAGGGCATGCAACCTTGGTTCACAGGAGTTGTTGATGCATTGGGTCTGTCCAGAGGCCCTTCTCTCAGATTTGTGTTTGGCCAGATGAAACTTCTAGATCATAAGCTTCTATGGAAAGAGAAAGCTGCTAGAGTGTCTTTAAGTTCCCCAAATTGGTTGGGAACTAGAGTCTGGAATTAGAATGGGAGTGGGGGCAGTGAGAGGAGAAGGCTGTCCTTTATTAGAGAGTCACAGAGAACATGCTTTCTGCTATGGTTGATGACAAGGCTGTAGCTCATGTTAAGCAAACAGCTGTCGGTGAACGCAGAAGTGGTCCTTGGCATACTCTCTGTGTGCCACTCTGTACCTAAGTTTGTCATCAAGTTAAGTGAAAGACTAGAGGAAAGGCAGGAGGACTGTCAGGGAGCACAGTAGAGAAAAATTGCTTCTGAAACAAGAAATGCAAAGCAACCTTGAGCGGCCAGTAGGCATGGTTATCCCTTGTTTATAGCTTCCCTTCATCTGGGATAGTCCTGCCTCCCACTTCTGCCTTGATTTGACAATAGCATTTTGTCCTACTAATTCTCATCCCTCCCCCTACAGATTGTAAGCATAGTTGGGTAGATGGTAGAGGATGGTAGAGCTTAGGAGGGTGAAACAACATTTGTGGGCTTCCAGGAGTCATGTTCCATAAGTCAACGGACGGACTGTATGCCTTGGACCTGAATTATCACTGCGATGATATTAGCTTGGGAATGAAACAGCTGGAACGTGGTCTAGAAAGCAGATGTCCAAGAGACCTGACCTGCACTCAGTAAGGTCACACGCTGTAAGTGGCTCAAAGGCGCTTGACCACTGAGGACGCAGAGCTGCTAGGTTAGGAAGAGGGAAAGAAATGCATTGTCAGAAGCAGTGAAGGAGGAAAACTGTGGAACAGGTGTACATCTATTGCAGGCATTGTTTCTTACCTGAGCATCAGACTAAGCTCTGACATGAGGACGGCCCTCATCCAAGCATTTGGAGGACAGAGCAGAAAGAAAAGACTGGGCTGCTGAGTAGGAGGACTTGAACAGCACTTTCTTTACATGTCAGCTGACTGGGACTCATCCTTTTGGTCCATTTTGTAGAATTGGATTTGCCAAGCTCCACAGTTGTGTTAGCCAATTAATTACTCCTGAGAAATATCTTTCTAAAAAAGGATAAACATCTTTCTAAATTATTAAATATACTATAGGTTCTCTTTCTTTACAGAACCTTCAAGCAGGGGCCAAAGACAAAATTGTCTTATACTTGTTCGATTTTAGAATCTGTGTAAATTTCAAAAGTGCTTGAATACCTCAGAGTTTTCTTCTGGAAGGAAGGAAATCAATTGATATGTAATCTTTTATATCAAGACAAATGAAAGATTTTTGGTAATTAAAAGTTCATTTCCTGTAGTCGTATGAGATAAGTATGAGAAGTATTTCTTGACATCATTTATACACAAATATTAAGTCTAAATATACCGTAAAAACTTCTTAACAACATTTATTTATTTAATTCTTTTTGAATTATAGCCAGGACTAACAGATGCACCTTGTAACTCTCCCCTTATTTCTTTGAATGTTATTTCGGAATGACTAACACTATTATAAGATCCAAAATTAGACTTCTTTTATTGCATAAAATGATGCTATTATTTGCAGTCAGATGTGAGTATGAAATACAGTTTGACTCAGCATCCAGTGGCTTCTCTCAATAAAGATTACTCCTTTATGAGCAAGACAAGGAGGAAAGAACATGACTTTTGGTTCCTGTCACCCCTCAGTTCCATGGAGTGTCTTTTGCTGTACAAAAACTTTGTAATTTCTTGAGGTCTGAGTGGTTGATTGGTGATTTTATTTCCTGAACAACTGGGGTTATATTCAGAAAGTCATTGCCTGTGCCTAGATGTTGAAGGGTTTCCCCTACTTTTTCCTCTAGCAGTTTCAGAGTTTTGCATCTGATATTAATGTCTTTGATCCATTTGGACTTGATGGACAGAGATAAGGATCTATTTTCATCCTTTTACATATAGATATCTAGTTTCCCCAGCACCATTTGTAAAAGAGACTGCCTTTTGGGCATTTTTGTTGAAAATCAGGTGGCTGTAGCTGTCTGGAATTACATCTGGATCCTCTATTCTGTTCCACTGATAGATGTGTCTGTCTTTGTGCCAGCACCATGACATTTTTTGTTATTGTGGCTCTGTAGTATAGCTTAAAATTAAGTATGGTGATACTACCAGCATTATTTTTGTTGCAAAATTGTTTTGACTATTTGAGGATTTTTGTGCTTCCAAATAAATTTTAGGTTTTTTTTTCCATTTCTGTAAAGAATGCCATTGGAATTTTGATGGGGATTGCATTGAATGTGTAGATTTCTTTTGGTAAGATTGACATTTTCACAATATTGGTTCTCCCAATCCATGTCTTTCCATTTCCTAGTGTCTTCTGCAATTTCTTTCTTGAGTGTTTTAAAGTTTTAGTTGTAGAGATCCTTCACTTCCTTGGTTAGGATTAATCAAAAGTTACTTTACATACACACACACACACACACACACACACACACACATATATATATATATATATATATATATATATATATATATAGAGAGAGAGAGAGAGAGAGAGAGAGAGGCAATTGTGAATGGGAGTGATTCCCTGATTTCATCTTCAACATGTTTCCTTTTTGTTTTTGTTTGTTTGTTTTGCTTTTTTTTGTTTTCTGAGGTAGGGTCTTGCTCTAGTCCAGGCTGACATGGAATTCACTGTGAAGTCTCAGGGTGGCCTTGAACTCATGGCAGTCCTCCTACCTCTGCGTCCCAAGTGCTGGGATTAAAGGCATGTGCAACCATGCCTGGCTTCAACATGTTTTTTTGTTATTATATAGGAATATATATATATATATATATATATATATATATATATATATATATATATAAGGCTACTGATTTCTGTGTGTTTATTTTGTATTCTGCTACATGGCTATAAGTGTTTATCAGCTCTGACAGTTTGCTGGTAGAGTCTTAAGGTCCTTTATGTATCGAATCATATAATCTGCAAATAATGATAATTTGATCTCTTCTTTTCTAATTTGTATTCTTTTTATGTGTGTCTCTTACCTTATTGCTATAGCTAAGACTTCTAGTATTATATTAAATAAAAGTAAGGACAGCAAACATACTTGACTTATTTTTGATTTTAGTGGAAAAGTTTCAAGTTTTTCCCCATTTAGTACTATGCTCACTGTAGGTTTGTCCTAAGTAACCTTTATTATGTTGAGATATGTTCTTTCTATACTGAGTTTCTTTAGGACTTTTACCATGAAGAAATGTTGGATTTTTGCCAAATGCCTTTTCTGCATCTATTGAGATGATCCTGTGATTTTTGTCCTTCAGTCCATTTATATAGTATATTACATTTATTGATTTGTATATGTTGAACCATCCCTATATCTCTGGGATAAATCCTACTTGGTTGTGATGAATGACCTTTTTGATATATTCTTGTATTCTGTTTGCCAATATTTTGTTGGGAATTTTTGCATCTATATTCATGAGGGAGATTGGTCTGTAATTTTCATTTTTTGTTCTGTTTTTGTCTGGTTTTGGCATCAGGATGATGCTGGCTTTGTAGAAGGAGTTTGGTTGCTGCTTTTTCTATTTATGGAAAAGTTTGAGAAGCATTGGTATGAGTTCTTCCTTGAAGGCATATAAAAATCACCAGTGAATCCATCTGGGTCTGGACTTTTTTTTCTCAATTTTTATTAACATCTTCCATGATTATAAAAAAAATATCCCATGGTAATACCCTCCCTCCCTCTACTTTCCCCTTTGAAATTCCATTCTCCATCATATCCCCTCCCCACCTCAATCAGTCTTTCTTTTATTTTGATGTCATGGTCTTTCCTGGACTTTTTAAGTTGGGAGATTTTTTTTTTTAAGTGTTTGGATCTCTGTACTTGTTATAGGTCTACTTAAATGGTTTATCTCATCTAGATTTAATTTTGGTAAGTCATATAAATCTAGGAACTCATCCATTTCTTTAAGATTTTTGAACATGGTCAAATATATATTCTTAAAGTATATAGTTATGGTTTTCTGAATTTCTCTGTTATCTGTTGTAGTGGTGCCTTTTTCATCTCTAATTTTGTTAACTTATATCTCTTCTCTGTTTCTTTTGGTCAGATTTGCTAAGGGTTTATCAATCTTGTTTATGCTTTTAAAGAACCGACTCTTTGTTTCATTGATCTTTGTATTGTTTTTGGTTTTTATTTCATTAATTTCTGCCCCAATCTTTATTACTTTTTCCTGCTTACTGAGTTTTGGTTTGCCTTCTTCTTTTTCCAAGGCCTTTAAGTGAAACATTAAGTTGTTTACTTGTGACTTTTCTAATTTCTTAATATAGGCATCTAAAGCTATAAACTTCCCTCTTAGGATTGCCTTCATTGGGTCCCAAGGTCCTGGTATGTTGTGTTATCAGTATAATTTGAGTCTAGGAAATGTTTTGATTTCTTTAATGACCCATTCATCCTTCAGTGGTGTATTGTTTAGTTTCCATAATTTTGTGTATGCTGTATAGTTTTTCTTGTTGTTGATTTGTAGTTTAATCCCAATGTGATCAGATAGAGTACAAGGAATTTTTTCAGTTTTCCTTTATTTGTTAAGATTTGTTTTTTGTCCTAATATATGATTTATTTTAAAGAATGTTCCATGTGCTCCTGAAAAAAAAAATGTGTATTCTGAAGCATTTGGATGGATTGTTCTATAGATATTTGATTAGGCCCATTTGTTCTATGACATCATTTTATCTAGATGTCTCTCTTTATTTTTTGCCAGGATGACCTGTCAATTGATGAGAGTGGAGTATTGAAGTCACCAACTACAATTATGCTTGGTATTACCTGTGACCTTTAGGCTAATAGTGTTGTTTGGTGAAATTGGGAGCACCCATGTTAGGCGCATGTATGTTTAGAATAGTAATGTCTTCTTGTTGAATTGTTCCTTTATCAATATAAAGTGACCTTCTTTATCTTTCCTAAAGTTGGTTTGAAGTCTATCCTGCAAGAAGTTAGGATAGCAATACCTGCTTGTTTTCTAGCCCCAGTTGCTTGAAATACAATTTTCCATCCTTTCACAGTAAGATAGTGTCTGTCTTTTATGGAGAGGTGAGTTTCTTGGGGCAACAAACAGAATCCTACCTTTTAATCCAGTCAGCAAACCTGTGTCTTTTGGTTGGGGCACTGAGGCCATTGATATGAAGAATTATTGTTGAGGGCTGGAGAGATGTTTTAGTAGTTAAGGTACTTGCCTGTGAAGCCTAAGGACTCATGTTCAACTCTCCAGATTCCTTGTAAGCCAGACGCACAAGGTGACGCAAGTACACAAGGTGACACATGCGCTCAAGATGGTGCATGTGTCCAGAGTTCAATTTCAGTAGCTGGAGGCCCTGGCATGCCAATTTTCTCCTTGCACTCCTCTCTCTCCCATAAAAAATAAAATAAAATAGAAAAGAGTTATTAATGGGCATGGTGGTATATGCTTTTAATCCCAGCACTTGGGAGGCAGAGGTAGGAGGATTACCATGAGTTTGAGGCCACCCTGAGGCTACATAGTCTAGGTCAGCCTGGACTAGAGTAAAACTATACCTCAAAAAAAAAAAAAAGAGTTATTGTTGGAAGGCATGTTTTTATTCTCCCATTCTTCTTGTTTTATAGCCCTTCCTGTTTTTTCATTACTCTCTTGTTTTAACTGCTCTCTGAGTCTGGTTTGTTTTCTCCTGTTTCCTCATGTGTGTGCTTTCCTTTCTCTTCAGCATGAAAGATCTCTTCAAGAATTTCCGTAGAGCTTGATTATGGTCATATATTCCTTTACTCTGTTTTTATTTTGGAATGTGCTTATTTCCCCATCAATTTGGATAGATAGCTTTGCTGGATAAAGTAATCTTGGTTGACAGTTGTTATCTTTCAGAACCTGGAATACATCATTCCAAGACATTCTGGCTCATAAAGTTTGTGTTGAGTAATCTGCTGTTATCCTGATAGCCTTGCCTTATAAGTGACTCGATGTTTCTCTTTAATGGCTTTCAACATATTTTCTTTGGTTTTTGTGTTTAATAGCTTAATTATAATATGGCAAGGAGAGGTTCTTTCCTGGTTTTGTCTGTTTGGTGTTCTAAAGGCTTCTTACGTTTATATTGGTATCTCTTTCCCTATTTGGGGGAAATTTTCTTCTATGCTTTTGTTGAGCATACCTACTGTGCCTTTGGAGTGAAATCATTCTCCTATTATACTCTGAATTCTTATGTTTGATCTCTTCATAGTGTCCTGAATGTCTTGAAATCTCCATTCATACCTTCCTGTTAGTATGTCTTTCTCTTTGTTGGACTGTATTAGATCTGCCTCCTGGTCTTCTAGTTTAGATGTCCTATTTTCTCCTTCATCCATTCTACATGAGACTTTCTACAGAATTTTTTTTATTTGACTTACTATATTTTTCACTTCTAGTATTTCTGATTATTTTTCTAGTATTTCTATTTCCTCATGCATGTCTTGTATTGACCTCCTTATTTATTTAAGTTGGTTTCCTGTGTTCTCCTTTAGGAGTTTGTTTTCTTCTTTTATTTCTTTGAACATATTTATAATCATTCTTTTGAAGTCTTTTTCAGGAATTTCATCTAAATGAGTCTCACTGGAGGTCATTTCTAATGGATTTATTATTTTTGGTGGAATTATATTGTCTGGATTTTTTGTGTTTCTTATATTATAATATAGAGATCTTTGCATCTTGGGCTAATTTCATGCTTGGGTTTTCTAATTGTCTGCAGTATTCTTAGATGTATAAATCTGACATTAATTATCTTCAGGGTAAGAGCTAGGTGCCAGGTGTGGCTCTTAAATGACTCCCAGAGTAACAGCAAAAGTGACTTTAGGTGTCAGGTTTTCCTGCTGTGCAAGTATTCTGGTAGGCTGGGTGGAGTAAAATATAGAAAAATTCTAAAATTCAACTGAGCAATATACACATTCAATCAAAACTAGAATGGAGTTATTCATGTAAGAGTGGGTATTAAAACAAACAGCTAGTCTAACTAAGTCAAAGTCTGTAAGGATGTTTGTTGCCTCATACCATTAATCCTGTCAACTAGGAGGCTGAGATCTCTGGACTGTAAAGCGTTCCAGCTCAGCCTGGGGCTGATTGTGACCCTGCCCCCAAGAACGACAGGAGAAGAAGACAAAGGCACTATAACTCAGGTACCAACAAAAGATAACCACAAAATACAGCTTACTTAAGAATTGCAAAGTCAACCATCAATCAACACATAACCTTCCCTGACATTGAAGGTGTGACTAGCACTTCCAATGCAGACCTATATACCAGGCTTTGGGGCAGGTACTGTAAGTGTAAGTAGGGCCTGTTATCTTTTGGGATGGCTTCAGTCTCACCTGTGTTGCGTGCTTACTTGGGTTCCTCTTTATTGCACCGTGGGATCTGCGAGGCTGGCCGGGTTGGTAGGTCCACTTCTTCATCACCTATGCTGGGTGCTGTGTAGCTGACCTCCCTTCCCCAGGTCTCCAGTGGTTGTCAGCACTGGCAGTTGGGGGAGGGGAGGCTGTGCAGGGTGCCTGAAGTTGTACTGGAGCTGCGAGGCTGGACCCTGTGATCCTCTTCCTCACAAGCTGCTCACCAGGTCCTCGCAATCTTCTCCTTCAGATTTCCTGACTTTGCGAGGAGGCTGTTGTGAGTGGAGAATCCTTTTACCTGGCTTCTCCTGCAGCTCAGGCAGAGCTGGGCAGCTACATGGACTGGCAGTGCAGTGGCACCTGATTCTTGCTGGTTGCCTGCTTTCTAGAAGTTCTTGGTCTACCCTACTTCTCTGCTGATGTTGATAATTCCTTATACACCTTCACTTATTGGTAGAAGATTGTATTTTGCTGTTTTAATGCTTATTATCACCCCTGCCAGGATGTATTGGCATGGCTACTGTGCTGCCATCTCACCCAGAAGCCAGTTGGTCTTTTTAATAACATCTCTTTTACAATTGACATCAATTCTTGATTTTTAAAATAATTCATTATTTTTTTCTTAAAAAAAATTGAACATTAGCCTGGGAAGAAGACTCAGTGGTGAAAAGCACTTCCTTGCAAAGCCTGCTGGTGATCACAGCTCGATTCCTCAGTTGAAGTTTGGTGCACTAGTGGTGCTTGTGTCTGTAGTTTGTTTGGATTGGCAAGAGGCCCTGGCACACTCATACTTCTCTCTCTCTCCTCTCTACTTGCAAATAAGTAAATAAAAAAAAATTTTTTTTTTGAGGTAGGGTCTTGCTCTAGCTCAGGCTGACCTGGAATTCACTATGTAGTCTCAGGGTGGCCTCGAACTCATGGTGATCCTGCTATCTCTGCTTCCCAAGTGCTAGGATTGAAGGCATGCGCCACCGTGCTCAGCTCAAGAATTGAACATGACCTAAGTGTGCTCCTTAAGGTTAAAGTGAGGAAGGCATAATGTGAATGTTAAGAAGGGAAATTATTTTGTGGTTCTTAACCTTTTTACACTGTCTGCGTTGTGTCATTGTAGGTGCCTGTGGTGGCCATCTTGGGCTCAGGTGGAGGTTTCCGGGCCATGGTGGGCTTCTCTGGTGTGATGAAGGCTCTGTATGAATCCGGAATCTTGGATTGTGCTACCTATATTGCTGGTCTTTCTGGCTCCACATGGTAAGTATACATTTTAAAATTTAGTTTTATCTTTCTGAACATTTACGACTTACATAACTCAGATGGTAGCGAAGATGATCTGCAGAATCTAATGTTAACTTCACATTACTAAAATGCTCTCACTGATGCCACAATCAGCTAAAGAATTTTTAAATCTACATTTTTTGTCTAATAATGCCTTTTACCATAGACTCCTTTTCAACCTGTTTGTAAGTTAAAATTTAGTTAGAACATAAACTGAAAAAAAAAATATACCGACTGAGGTTAATTTCAGATTAATATCACAGAAGTGGAATAACATACTCCACCCATAATTAATTTAATCTTCTATAATTTGCTGATTTGTAGTCTTTCAGCACACATGCCTAAGTCTATATGATTCACTGGGTATTCATTTTCCTCTTTAGGGCAAATAGGATGAAATTCAAGACACTATAGTAATACAAGAAAGGGAAAATAAGTTTTGACAGTAGGGATATAATATGTTTCATTGATTTATTTCTCACTAAATATGGAATCAGTGCTTCTGATGCATGTACGTCCAGCTAAGCTTGGGTGAAGAGTACCAACACCCACGCGGAGAGCATTCGCATCCTGTGCATGTGCCTCTTCTCAAGAATAAAGCATTTTCATAGAGACAACTGCCTTCTTTTGCATGTGCCCAACCCACATCAGCATGTTGGAAATCAAGTAAAAGTTCATGTTTACATCTCCAGTGAGCGTATCACCTCCTTTCATAATGTCTGCCTCTGACCCACAAGGCCATTTTAGTTACTCAGCCGTCACAAAGTTCATGTGTCATGATACTAGATTTTACAGGTCTAGCACTTTAAAGTGTCTACGCTGTTTCATCCTGTGAGATAGATAGGAGGGTCTTCATTTCTTAGCTAAATAAAAAGTGACGCACAGGCCGAGTGGTTGTCCACTGTCTCTAGCTGAGCCAGATTTGAAACCCCTGTGCTGACATTCCACTGAGGGACACTGTGCTGGACGCATGTCCATGCCACACGGAGCTGCTCATCTGAAGGATCTATGGTTGCTTCAGCATCTTGAACCAGATCCTGTAGTTGAAAACCAGCAACCTGTAGCCACAGCTGCTGCTTTGTTTGTGTATACCCTCGACATGATTTATCTCTTCTGAAAGAAGGGTGTAGCCCATCATTATCCTCTCCCTTGAAGGAAAGAGCAGGCACCTGCCTGTTTCATGAGTCATGTGATGAAAAACTGGGACCTTTATGTTTAGTCTCCTACTTAAAAATTTTGTTCTTGACCCCTACGTGGCTTTCTTCTAAATTCAATATTGATTACATTCCTCTTGCCCAGTACTGAGTAGTGTACTTCTAAAACCCCCGCTTGAAAGTCCAGGCCTTGAGTAATGTCGTGGAGGAAAATATGCATTTATGGCATAGATTAGATCTGTAGATCTTATTTTGGTTATGGCTTTGGACAATACTCTAAACAAATCCCATGTAAGATAATAAAAGGCTTTTAAATGTGCACTGCACATACTTTTGTATAGACATGACTTCTGCTATACCTTTCAAAGCTTAATTCTTTAAAGATTAGCTCTGGATTTCTTATTCTTTTTTTTTTTTTTTTTTTTTTTTTTTCGAGGTAGGGTCTCACTCTAGGCCAGGCTGACCTGGAATTCACTATGTAGTCTCAGGGTGGCCTCGAACTCACGGCGATCCTCCTACCTCTGCCTCCCGAGTGCTGGGATTAAAGGCGTGCGCCACCACACCCGGCTTGGATTTCTTATTCTACTTCCATAAAAGCTACTTACTCCTTAAATCCTTGAAAGAGATTTTTGCCAGCAAACCACTTCATTTCCAGATATGTTGATATGTATTTTCCTTGATTTCTCTGGGGGAAGCAGGGCGATAGGTTGACACCTATCATACAGTCTTTAAGATTGCTCCTGTCTTGCCTCATTGGTTTCATCTCATCCTCTCTGGTTGCTCTCTCTACTTTTTTTTTTTTTTTTTGAATGGTAGCTGTTCTCCTTGACTTCCCTTTTGCTCTAATCTATCTGTAAAACATTGTTTACTAATTCCAGCAACTTTGGCCACTTCTGCTATAACATAGGCTTTCATTTGTGGAACTTTAAGCAAACCAAAATTTGATAAAGAAAAAAAAAAAAAACAAAGAAGAAGAAAACCCAAATAGATGATGCAAAGAAAGTGCTAGAGTCAAGTACACGATGAGCACCAGAGGGCAAGAGTGCCCAGAGACCCAGCCCAGGGCCGGGTGTGAAGAGCATTAGTGGTTCTTATCAGAAATCACTTGAGAAAGCAAATAAAATTAAAAATGAGTAAAAGGCAAAAGTTCAAAAGGTGTATATTTTCAGGCAGTTTGGTCAGAAAGGGAAGGAATGAGCAGTCATGCACCATATAGGGCTCAGGGAAGGTATTTTTACTCATCTTGTTTTTAGAATTTAAGAGACTTGTATGTTTCTGAAGAAGTCTAAGGTAAAGGAAATAGTGCAGAAGATAGATGGAAGATAAGGAAATGAAAGGTCACAGGTAGAGTAAGATTCAGACAGAGATGGGATACAAGGTAGAGTGTGCAGGGGGAGGTGTGAACCCAGAAACCAGGACACATTTCCTGAGAGAGAGGAGGTGCTCAATGAGATGAATCATGTTGCTGACTTTGATGGAAAAGGATAGGTGAGAAAGTAAAAAGTTCAAAGGAAGGAATTCGGAAAGACTTGGAAAAACAAATTACGCTTCTGTGTTGTGTAAGGTTTTATTTTCTACAGAGACATGACCATTATTTGGCATAAGTGCAGTAATATGAAAATAATCTGGAGAAGTTCTGGACCACGCAGACGGTTTTCTGTGATCACAAAGTAGACTTTCAGTAAGGACAAAGGTTCTCTTAGTTATATCTACCTTAATGGTAATTATTCCTGAAATTATTTTTAGATCATGCTTGTGATTCATTAAATGTAAGCCTTAGACAACCTTGGAGACTTGGCATGAGCGACTAGGGGAGTCATGATAATCATTCTTTGCTCTTTTGCTCGAGGGTTAGCACAGCTTTCTTCCCCAGTAACACTGTTATCCTGTAGGGTTTCTGTAAGAGGCTATTTGATATCAATTGCCATGTTTGTATGGCAGTGCCCGCCAAAGAGTAATGGAAGTACCTCTCTGTTGCTAGACATTAGGACCCATTCTGTTGAATTGGCTAACGTAGAATTTGAGAAGGAAAACTTTTGCTGAGTTGCGTGGAAAATTTCTGAAGAAATGGAGAGGGTCTTCTCAAGTCATACCAAACCTTAGTTGTTGACAAGAATAAGGGCACATTTTTAAATACAAAAATTTTAAGTGTCTACACTTATGAATTCTGATTCAGTGATTCCTAGGAGCCAGGCATGCTATTTTAAAACACGGTTTGTGTGATTTGAAGATAAGGATAAAATTCAACTTTTTCCTTTTTGGTATATTTAGCTTTGATAATTGCACACAAATGCAATCCTATTATATAAGTATGTTGAAATTTAGAAGCAAATACAGATTCATAGGTAAGTAAATGTCTATTTCATTCACTATTTTGTAGAGTGTCTATTTCTACAACACTCACTTTGTGTGGGGGGCAGGGTCATGGTGTATGCACATGTGTGTGCAGATGCACATGCCCATGTGCACACATGGAGGCGAAAGGAGAAGATCAGGAGTCCTCCTGTACTGCTCATCCCCACATTTCCCTGAGGTTGAGTCTTTCTCTGAACTAGGAACTTCCATTTTCACAAGTCCCAGCGATTCTCATTTCTCCACTACCCAAAGGACAGGGGCTACAGACATGTGTAGAAATGTTCAGCTGTTTGCATGGTGCTGGGGACTGAAATTCAAGAAGAATCAGGTGCTCTCAGACTCTCCTGCTTGAGCAGCGAGTGCTCTTATGAGCTGTGCCATCTCCATGGTCCTGGGACTCACTTTTGAAAACGTAATTGGTATAATTGGAAATCCATTATTATTAAAGAAATAAAAAATTAAGGATAATAATGGATGTTGCAGTCAGGTTTGCATTGCTGATAGAAATGACCTGACTAAGAGAAGCTTTTGGGAAAAAAAAGGTTTATTTTGGTTTACAGGCTTGAGGGGAATCTCCATGCTGGCAGGGGAAAACGATGGCATGAGCAAAGGGTGGGCATCACCCCCTGGCAAACATAAGGTGGACATCAGCAAGAGAGTGTGCCAAACACTGGTAAGGGGACACTGGCTATAACACTCATAAGCCTGCCCCCAACAATACGCTACCTACAGGAGGCATTAATTCCCAAATCTCCAACATCTGGGAATCTAGCGTTCAGTGCACCTAAGTTTATGGGGGACACATGAATTAAACCACCATGATGGAATTATAAATTGTGACCATATGTATGAGTTGTAGATGGTCCTATATCCACAGACGCCATGTCTGTTTGAGTCCTATATGGGTGCAACCAAGAAAACAAACAAAGCTATTTAACCTTAAATAGCAGAATTGAAAAACCAGCTGCCTGTCATTCCATTTTCATCTATCACTAGCCACAGTGACATCATATAAAGGATGTCCAACTCACCCTTGTGAATTCTAGGGATTATGTATTCATAACTGTTGGACAAGAAACCATTAACTCGATGCCAATGGTTCAGGTATCTAAGTTTTTCTTTCTTTTTTCCCTTTTTCTACTGGAGGCTTATTTTGCCAAGCCATCTGTTTTGTGAAAGGGAAAGAAAAATGAAGATAGAATACAAGGGAATGAGTTGTCTTTTCCCATCAGAGAGCTGAAACAGACTTAGTCATTCTACAGCAAGCAAAGAAGGGTGGGCTGACATCTACATGTATCTTGTTGCCTTGAAAATATCTGCCCCTGGAACTATGACCCACTCTGAGATTTCAACAATTCCTAAGGGAAGAGATTTCTTCATTTACATACAGTAATCAATGTTGGGAGGAACATAAGCAAGGAGCAGAGCTTTTGAGCTCTCTAGAGGCAAACCTTTGGGTTTGCTAGTTGTAGGTGAACAAGGCTTACTGTGTGTAAGTAGGATTTAGGGTAGATATACCATTCTGTGCTGTAAAGAACGACAACTTCCAACAGCAGAATGATCACATCACATCCTTCTTACTGGACTTCAAAGCAATCATCCTCGCTGGGTGTGGTGGCTCTCGCTCACAATCTCAGCACTCCAGAGACCGAGGTAGAAGGATTGTCATGATTTTGAAGCCATCCCGGGGTACAAAGTGAGTTCCAGGTCAGCATGGACTAGAGTGAGACCCCACCTCAAAAACTAGAAATAAAGAAAGAGTTATTCTTGCATCACATTGATTTCTGACTGATTTTTGTGTGTTCATGTTTATCCTGCCTCATTATGAAAAATATTCCATGTTTCCCATTATAAAATAGAATTAATTGCATACATTAAATATAGATGTCAAAGGAAAGGGGAGATATAGTTTTGAAGTAAGAAAACATGTGCTGTAATTGTCTAGCATTGGTGAGTATGTAACACAGGTTTAGATCTAAGCATTCCAGAATTCAAAAATGTAAACTAAGTCAGGCTTTAGTCCCAGCACTCCTGAGTCAGAGGTAGGAGGATCGCCATAAGTTTGAGACCACCCTGGGACTACAGAGTGAATTCCAGGTCAACCTGGGCTAGAGAGAAACCCTACCTTGAAAAAACAAAAAAAAAATGTAAAAAATAATGCACATTATAAAACATTAAGGGCAGAATTATTTTTGATAAATAAAACTAGTGAAGAAGTTCTTTTTGTTGTCATAAAGAGTTGAGTCATACATATATATTTTCAGGATTGACTACCTTAAAGGCTCAGAATGTTTTATTTTCCTGTTTTTATGATGTCCTTGAGTATAAACCAGTACCAATGTAGCTATGCATACATTTATTGAAACAAATGAAAAGGTCCAGAGAACTCAGCTGTGTATATATGGATTGATTCTATTGTAGACTTTGGACTAGCTGTCAGAATGCATGGATGACCTATCTTTGTGTGCTTTGTAGTTTTGTAGTTAATTTGATGATTGTACCAGGACCAAAGTCAGAATAGGCCTCCCCAGGTTATTTGTTCCACAGTTCCAAGTTCAGTGTGTAATATCAAGGTCCCTTAAGAAGTTGTCTTTGTTGTTGAGAATGTGTGCTATCTACTTTGGATCTTTCACTCTGTAATTGTTAACTTCATCATTTCCAAATTGTCTATAAAACTATGAATCCACCAAGAAATTCCATTTGTGATAAAGTGAGAATACTTTGGTCTCAAATCTTATACAATAAATTAAACATAAAGTCTACACCTTGGGAGGATGAGGCAGCAAACTCACCAGTTCAAGTGAAGTCTAGGCTATGCAGCGAGATCTTGTTTCAAGCAACAAAAGCCAAATGAGTCACCAGAGGGTAGACACATTTTACATTCCAGTTTTGCTATTGATTATGTGAGCCTGTTAGTTAAATTTACCAATTCTATTTTCCCTCATCTTTGAAACACAGTATTTGAAATCTATTGTGAATCTTGAAGACAACTGCTTAGGAAAAGCACAGAACTTAGGACATCATAGGTCTGTCTCAGTAAGAGTTAAGTTACTTCCCTCCCTGAAGAGAATATCAGCCATGTAGCATGCTGATTTGAATCCTAAAGGAACAGGGAGGAAAAGTGGTGCTGCTTGGTGGGTTTGGCTAGATAAAGTTGTAGATCATATATATCTTAATTATACTTTGTTTTGCCAGTTCAATAAACTGTCTGTCATATCCAGGTAAGTAACCATGGCTGAACATGAAAAATAAGCCAAGTTTTTCTTTTCCCTGAGAAGGTCAGAGGAGACAGATAAGTAAAGAAATAAATGACATTCATTATGAGACCTACTGTCCTGGAAATCTTGATTTTTTGGAGGTGGGCCACTAACAGAATGTGTAGTCTCTTAAACACATGATGATTTCCAGTATTGCTAGAAGTTACCAAAAATATTAGGTTGTCAGTAGGCTTCATTTACTGTGAAACCTTATTCTTATGTAGGATTCTGTGTTCAGTTCCATCTCCTCAGGAATTCTGCTATCTACCTTGGGCCAAGTATGGAACTTTTACTAGTTGGCCAATGCACAATTAAAAAGAAAAAAACATTCATCAGGAGCATGAGCCATTCACTGTAGTTGGACAGCACATTTTCTCCATGTAGACGCTCATCATGGAAAGGGAAATTATCAGGTTGCTTGACTGCTGCTGTAGCCAGACAAGTCCGTTTACCTATGACTCAACGTGTGGTGTCATCAGTGTCTAATCGGTATCTGATAAGGATACTCATTCTTGGCTCAACAGTGGACACCAGGTCTGGTCATTCTTTCCTGTCAACTGTGAGAACGCTCTGTTGTTTTCTCCTTTGTTCTCCCCTTCTTTGCTTCCATTGTAGACCAGCTTATTTCTAATTGACATATTATCTCATTAAATTAAATCGATGCCTTCAATCAGATAAATAAGTTATATATGATCTTCTTTATCCTGTGACAGAGCGCCTTCTTTCTTTGGAGACTCCTATGGAATGCCTTTTATCTTTACTAATTGTGTTTCGATTTGTTTATAGGTACATGTCAACTTTGTACTCTCACCCTGATTTTCCAGAGAAAGGGCCAGAGGAGATTAATGAAGAGCTGATGAAGAATGTTAGCCACAACCCCCTCTTACTTCTCACACCACAAAAAGTTAAAAGATATGTTGAGTCTTTATGGAAGAAGAAAAGCTCTGGCCAGCCTGTCACTTTTACTGACATCTTTGGGATGCTCATAGGAGAAACACTAATTCAAAATGTAAGCCACAGTTCCCTCTATAATCACTTTAATTCATGTAGACAACTTATCTTGTTTTACATGAAAGCAGATATGTACAACTTACACAGTTTATTCAGTTCCACTTGTTCCTTCAACAGTATTACTGGAAAACACACATTATAGCTCTACATTTCAAATTAGTGTCTTTTAATTCCTTCATGCTATTATCAGTGTTGATACATGGGGAAGATCTTTCATATTTTTTTTTCTTTTGAAAATTCACATTTCCACTGCCCATGCCCTCCAACAGTGCTAACCTCTTTAAATGAAATAGTGAATGCAATTACTATGAAAAAAGTAAAAGAAGAATGAAGCTTGTCTGGAAAGAGTCAGACAAGGAAGTGGGTCACAAGAAACCAAGGCACTTGACAGTCACTACAAGGTGTATTTAATCCAAAGATCAAGCAGGGGAGACAAAGTACAGCCTGTACCAGGGATTCCAGGGGATCAACCTTTTCCAGGTTCCATAGCTGCAAAATTATTTTCCAGTTGAAATGTAGACATGGTACTTATCTATTGTCTTAGAATGCAAAGCATTACCGTAGAACTTTCTTTTTGTTGTTTAAATTGCTTTTTATCTGTGTACACATTCACTCTTTGTTCCGTGAACAGAGAATGAACACTACCTTGAGTAGTCTGAAGGAGAAAGTCAACGCAGCAACGTGCCCGTTGCCTCTTTTCACCTGTCTCCACGTCAAACCCGATGTGTCAGAGCTGATGTTTGCTGGTACGTCATATTCCTTGTCTCTGGACATTTCCTGGAATGGTAGTTTCCAATTTTTTTTTTAAGGCCATGACTAATTTCAGTTGTTAATTTTTTTTCTATAAGAAAATTTGAAAACATCAGAAAATATTAAGCAAGATGAATTTCTGGTTGTCGTCAAAATTCCCTGAGTATAGTAACTAAGATCTATTCATTTAAGTTAGTGAAATACAAAGGAAGTCATGAATGAGGTCAGCAAGACAAGTTAATTATCCACTTCTTGATGGCTGTTAACAAAACAGTGTGCTTTGTTCATGCTGTTAGGTAGGCAGTGCTCATTCTTCTGTTTCCTGCTTCTATTTTCATTAATTGGGCAATATGGTATGTATGTGTCTGACAGTCAAAGCATCATTCTAATATTTGTCTAATTCAGCACTTAAAAAGTACCCGTCCACAGTAATGGTGGCTGGTAATCAAGATGCCTTATTTGTATTAAATCTCAGATATCCAGTAAAGAATGCTTTCTAAACCATAAGCACGATGAACATTCAATCAGTGTCAGTCTGCAGTGCACCACACTGTCGATTAATCCTGACTGTGGCTGGGGAAGTTTAATCTGATTTTAAGAAAAGTAGCTCAGTGACTTCATTCACCTCGTGAATATATGATTAGCAGGTGTATATTCAGAATCCTTTTGTAATTTAATTCTCCTTTTGACTAAATATTCTCAAGCAAGAATTCTTTTTTAAACAAATTTTTAAAATAATTTTAAGCCGGTTGTGGTGGCGCACGCCTTTAATCCCAGCACTCGGGAGGCAGAGAGGTAGGAGGATTGCCATGAGTTCAAGGCCACCCTGAGACTACAGAGTGAATTCCAGGTCAGCCTGGGATAGAGTGAAACCCTACCTCGGAAAACCAAAAAAAAAAAAAAAAAAAAAAAAAAAAATTATTTTAGAGTGAGAAAGAGAGAGAAAGACGGGGTGGGGGGAGAATTGGCACACTAGGGCCTCAAACACTTCAATCAAACTCCAGACATATGCACCACCTACTGGGCATGTGCAACCTTGCGCTTGTCTCACCTTTGTGCATCTGCCTTACATGGGATCGGGAGAGTCGAACATGGGTCCTTAGACTTCACAGGCAAGCACCTTAACTGCTAAGCCATCTCTCCAGCCTGTCAAGCAAGAATTCTTAATCATCTATCAAAAGATTTTCATACACTAATGAACAAATATTTATATTACTGATATTGATTGTTTATCATGCTTATGCTTTTGAATGCATTCTTTATTTTTATTTATTTATTTATTATTATTTTTTTTTCTTTTTTGCTTTTTTTTGAATTGGGAATTAAATGTTTTTTATTGATTAGTTTTGTACTCAGCAAATACAGTCAATTTGGTACCATTATTAGGCTCATCCATGTCCTAACCCCTCCCCCTGGCCCCTCCTTGTTGAGGTATATGGGTCATGCATTGTGGAATTAGCCCACAGATATGGGTAGGATAAATGTCTCTGCATATGATGACCCAACATGTGGCTCTGACATTCTGCCCCCTCTTCCGCAAAATTTCCCTGAGCCATGTTGGGTTCATTTTTGGTCTGCTTCAGTGATGAGGTGTTGGGGGCCTCTGGGACTCTGAATGTCTGATTTGGTAGGAGTTGATTTTTCTCTGTGTTGATCTCCTTCACCCTTGTGCTGGTACCCGGTTCCCCAAGAAAACAGCACCCTTGCTTGTTTCGCCAATTGTACTTAGTTTCAGCCGGGGCCCTTTGGAGGTATGATGGGGTGGCTCTCTCCTTAGGATCTACATCTATCTGAAAAAGAAAAGCAGATTCTACAAAGGAGAGTAAGTTAGCACTAGCCAAATGAGATAACCCTTACCTTTTATATTGAGAAGTTAATAGGTGTAGGCCCTCTTGTAGCCCATGATTGATGGTAGCTTGATAATGGAGAACAGGCTTATGTTTGGATATGGTTCTGACTTGTTTCCCAGATCCAGCTATGGGTCCCGTACCACTGAGGGGATCAGTTAGCTAAATCAAGAGTAGTTGGTTTCCCACCATGGCTGTGTGTCACTATTGCACTTGTGTGAACATCACGACAGGTTATTTGCTCCTAAGTAGGGTTAGACCATGAGTTTCTTGGACAGACATTGGTCATTTTACCCCAGTCACCCATGTAACACCTTCTGGCACTAGACGCACTGACTTTCTGGGGACCTACTCTATTCCAGCTTCCAGCCATGCCATTCCATTTTACATGTCAACCACATAAGGTGTCTTCAGCAATAGGGTCTTACCACTAACCTTTGGTGGGTCATCAAGTACTCTGACAGAAATCTGTCTTTCTTTTAGGAAACCTTGTAGGTCTGTCTGATCAAAAGCTCATTGTGGATGATAGCCACATGCTGGTATTGGGAGTTACAGGTCAGTGCCCACTAAGAAAAGGAAGAAAAAGATAACTAATATAAAAGGGTTAGAGAGGAGAGAGAGAGAGAGAGAGAGAGAGAGAGAGAGAAGCTTTAGAAGATTAAGGTCAGTCTTCATCATACCCTCTCCAGTGTGTTGTGGCTCAGGTGTTCCCTCTAAGGACCTGGTGAAGGTTCAGCCATTTGGTCTGCCTTTAAGGATGTAGAATTTTATGGTACCATTGCTGTTTGGGTCTAGATTTGTGCTACCTACCCTCTCCCTTGCCCTCCCCTCCATCCCCACTCATCCTATTGTCCAGTCCATGAGCTGCTTGCTGGGTATGTAAGGCATCTTGGGTAGATTCAGGTTAAGTGCTGTAGATGAGTGAGACTATGCAGTGATTTTGTTTCTGTGATTGGGTAAGTTTACTGAGAATGATCTGTTCCAGGTTCAACTATTTTTCCTCAAATTTCATTGTGTCACTTTTTCTTACTGCTATATAGAATTCCATTGTGTAGATATACCACATCTTAGTTATCCATTCTTCTAGTGATGGACATCTGGGTTGATTCCAGCTCTTAGCTACTATGAATTGAGCTGCTACAAACATGGTTGAACAGATCTCTCTGGCCTGTGGTTTAATGGTTTTAGGGTAGATGCCCAGTAAGGGAATAACTGGGTTTGTTGGTATCTCTATACTCAGCTTTTTCAGGAGTCTCCATATTGCTTTCCAAAGTGGTTGTACCATCTTCCATTCCCACCAACAGTGGATGAGTGTTCCTAATTCTCCACATCCTCACCAGCATTTATTTTCACTTGATTTTTTTGATGTTTGCTATCCTTACTGGGATAAGGTGGAATCTCATAGTTGTTTTAATTTGTATTTCCCTGATGCTTAGGGATGATGAACATTTTCTAAAGTGTGTGTTTGCCATTTGTATTTCTTCATCTATGAACTGCCTGTTCAGCTCTTTGCCCCATTTTGTGAGTGGGTTGTTTGACTTTTTACTGTTTACGTTTTTGAGTTCTTTGTAGATTCTAGAGATTAGGCCTCTGTCAGTTGGATAGCCAGCAAATATTTTCTCCCATTCTGTGGGTAATTTATTGGCTTTGTTTATTGTATGCTTGTCTGTAAAGAAACTCTTCAGCTTCATGTGATCCCATTGGTTGAATGACTGTTTAAGATCGTGAGCTACTGGGGTTTTGTTCAGGAAGTCTTTTTCCATTCCTATATCATAGAAAGTACTTCCTATATTTTCTTCGAGTAGTAGTCAAGTTTCTGGTCTTATACTGATGTCTTTGATCCATTTGGACTTGAGCATAGTGCATGGCGAAATGTGTGGATCAAGTTTCAGTTTCTTGCATATGGTTATCCAGTTTGTCTAGCACCATTTGTTGAAGATGCTGTCTTTTTTCCAGCCTATATTGTTTGTGCCTTTGTCAAATATCAAGTAGCTATAGTTGCTTGACCCAAAGTCCAGGTCCTCAAGTCTGTTCCATTGGTCTATACTCCTGTTTTTATGCCAGTACCATGCTGTTTTTATTACTATGGCTTTGTAATACAGCTTTAGATCAGGGATGGTGATGCCTTCAGAGGTATTTCTTTTGCTGAGGATATGTTTGGAAATGTGAGGCCTTCTGCCTTTCCATATGAAATTTGAGATCATTTTTTCTATCTCTGTGAAGAACACTGTTGGGATTTTAATTGGAATTGCATTGAATCTGTATATTGCCTTTGGTAGGATTGCCATCTTCACGATGTTAATTCTGCCTGTCCAGGAGCATGGGAGGTCTTTCCACTTTCTCATGTCCTCCTCAATTTCTTTTTTGAGTGTTTTTATGTTTTCATTGTATAGATCTTTCACGTCGTTGGTTAACGTTATTCCAAGGTATTTTTTGTTGTTGTTGTTGCTATTGAAAATGGGACCATGTCCCTTATTTCTTTCTCTGTATCTTTGTCATTTGCATATAGAAAGGCTACTTATTTTTGTGTGTTGATTTTGTATCCTGCTACTTTTCTATAGGAGTTAATCACCTTCAGGGGTTTTGGGATGGAGTCTCTTGGGTCTTTTACATATACAATCATGTCATCAGCGAATAGAGCTAACTTAACTTCTTCCTTTCTAAATTGTATCCCTTTTATTTCTTTCTCCTGTCTTATTGCTTGAGCTAGGACTTCCAGTACTATATTGAAGAGCAGAGGTGAGAGTGGACAACCCTGTCTTGTTCCTGATCTCCATAGGAATTCCTCCAGTCTCTCTCCATTAAGTGTTATTTGGGCCTTAGGAACTGTGTATATTGCCTTTATTATGTTAAGATATGAACCAACCATGCCAATTCTCTCCAATGTTTTGATCATGAAGTGATGTTGTATCTTGTCAAAGGCCTTTTTTCTGCATCTGTCGAAATGATCATGTGGTTTTTATGTTTAACCTTGTTTATGTGGTGTATTACTTTGACAGATTTCCATATGTTGAACCACCCCTGTGTTCCTGGGATGAATCCCACATGGTCAAGGTGGATAATGCTTTTGATGTATTGTTGGATTCGGTTTGTGAGGATTTTGTTTAGGATCTTTGCATCTAAATTCATCAGGGAAATAGGCTGGTAGTTTTCTTTTCTTGTGGCATCTCTGCCTGATTTTGGAATTAGGGTGATGCTAGCTTCATAGAAGGAGTTGGGTAGCTTTCCCTGTTCACCAATTGTGTGGCACAGTTTGAGGAAGATTGGTTTGAGTTCTTCCATGAAGGTTTGATAGAATTCAGCAGAGAAGCTATCTGGTCCTGGAGACTTCTTTTTGTGGAGGTTTTTTATTACTTTTTCAATCTCAATGAGTGTGATAGGTTTGTTTAGGCGATTAATCTGCTCTGAGGTTAGCTTTGGTAGATGGTATGCATCCAGGAATTTATCCATCTCCTCCCCATTATCGAGTTTTGTGGAGTAGAGGTTTTTGAAATAAGTCCTGATGATTCTCCCAATTTCACTGGTGTCTGTTGTGATCTCTCCTTTTTCATTTTGAATTTTGTTAATTTGAAGCATCTCTTTACTTATTTATTTATTCTTCTTTGTTTTTTTGAGGTAGGGTCTCACTCTAGCTCAGGGTGATCTGGAATTCACTATGTACTCTCAGGGTGGCCTCAAACTCACAGCAATCCTCCTAACACTCCCTCCTAAGTGCTGGGTTTAAAGGTGTGTGCCACCATGCCTGGCTTCATTCTTTATTTTTTTTTTTTCTTATTTTTACTAAATCCCAAGGAGGTGGGTGTTTTTATCTTACTTCACAGCAGAAAAATGAAACCGAACCTCATAAAGAATAAGCCTGGTTTGCCTAATTTGCGTATCACTATTTGGATAATAACTAGCAGAGCTGAGACTGACCTTGTAAACTCTTTATTCTCTGTGAAGCTGCAGTGCCTTCTCTAATTAGTGGCCTTGTTGAATGCAGCTTTGCCATCCTTCAAGAGCTGTCTGCCCACAGCCTGTGCTGCATTATGTTTAAGAAATCAAAGGATGGAAGAGTATGGCAATGTTAGTATACACCCTCACCAGCCTCATGTAGCCTAAGCTTCCTCACCTCTTAACACTGGTTTGAGAAATAAATCTGATAAAATATGATAGTAACTAGCAACAGTTAAGATCCAGTATATCATAATAATTTATACTGTTCTATGGAAACTGTATAAGAAAAATCAATAATCAAGATCTTATAGATTACTAGGATCTTGTATGAGGAACGTGAATTAATGTTCTGGTTATAGAGGGCCATAGGGAGGCATGGAGCAGAGGTCCAGTGTAACACGGCATTCCCAGCAGCAGCCAGGCTCATGGCTTTGACCATGGTAGAGTTCACAGCTTATAAGAAAAGTAAATGCCATGATGAAATTACATACACACCTCTTGTTGGCTGTTCTCTGTGGACATTGGCTGATAAATAGCATTAGCATGCTAGTCGTATCTCTGCACAGCTAAAGGAATTATCCTTCACCCAAGAGGCACAGTGATAAGGTCAAAAGAGCACTAGATTTTAATTTAGAAGTTTTATCCTAAGAGCTGAAATCTCTGAGATGGAACATTTAATGTCTCTGATACTTATTTTCCTCATTATTTCTAAAAAATACTTTTAGATATGAACTTTATTTTATGAAGCTATGAAGACAATTATTAAGCTATACATAAGACTGAACATTACAAAGAGACTTGAGGTCTAATCATTTTATTATTGCTGTTAGGATTGCTATGGTCTTTTCACAGTGGCCACAGCTTATTATAAACTTTTAGTTGATAGCTACTGCCAGGGGATACTTAACCAACTTAAAATATAAGTTATGTTTCTGGTGACTAATGGCTTGGTTTACTCTTGAGTAAGTAGAGGCTGCTGTAACTTCTGTTGTAGATTTTGGGTCTAGTGGAGTCTCACTTGGACCTCAGGCTCCCTGCTTCTTATTGTTGATGGGGGACAAACCAGTGACTGTCACTGTTCAGCTTTTGTGATAAGGAGAGCTGGGCTATAGAACCTACATAAGACATTATAAGGTGCATGTCATGAGTATGCTGTTAGTTTTACCTGAGTAATTAGAATAAAAAAGTGAACATGTCTGCACCTCATTGCTTGAAATGCTCTTTAGAGAGAGAGAGAAAAAAAAACCCACCGAATTATATTTTAACAAGTCAAAGAACTAAATCACCTTACAGTTTTATCAAGAACTTTACTTCATAAATACCAGAGAACATTTTTCTTTCCTCTTGGAACAACTTTAGACACTTTTTCCTTTGGAAGATTTTCAAGAAATGAACATTAGTGTTTAAAGCATTAAATATTTCTGACTCCTCCACTCTGTTACATTACCGAGAAGGTTTAAAATTTCATTTGAAGTTTTCCAGTGCTGAATAAACTACATTTGCTGAGCATGACTTATGGTTATGGATTCAATATTAAGCCAAATATATTTACTTTTTACTCTGTTTTTGAGACAAGTTCTTACTATGTAGCCCAGTTGGTCTGCCTCATTGTTCCAAGTATTTGGGATTTCAGAAGTATGCCACTGTGCCTAGCTACATGCTTACTTCTTCAACAGGCACTATAGGAGTAAAATGCTATAGGAGTAAAATGCATTGCATTTTCTTCCCTCAAAGTATAATTACATTAAATACACAAAATAAGAATATGGAAAAAGAAATAATGTACATCTAGAATGTTGTTATTGGCTAAAGAGTGCAGATATAATGGAGACTAAAAGGTAGAGATGTAGTACCATTATTAAAACTATTTCAGAGGGGTGATTAAACTTGGATGCAAGTTGAACTTAGAAGGATCTATCAAGTACAGGTAAAAAAGACATCTTTGGGTGGGAACAGTATGAGAAAAATCTCATAAAGCAGAGCACAAGTTTGTTTTGGGGGAATCCCTGAAAAGAAACTAACCCCAGCCATATACATGTAGTGAAGAAGCAGTCTGTGTTTGGGCAAAACTTTAGCACTAACTTGTAAAAATATTTAATCTCCAAATGTCTAATTTTTATGATGATAGGAAATGTCATTGGGGCTCGGGAATTAAATTATCTGAGTAATGTTTATGGAAAAATTCTTTGGTGATTTATGTAGATGGGATGGAAAACGAGGCACCAGGAAATCCCTGTTTTTTTCTTTTTTTTTTTTTCCTTGTATAAGGTCCTGGGGCTAGGGAGCCACTCATAAGGAAAGAAAAGAGCGGATGAATGTGGAAGGCCAGTGGGATGCAAAGAAACATTTCATGGATCCAAAGAGAGGTGTCAATATAAAAACAGAATAGTTATCAGGGCTGTGATAGTGTAGTTTTCCAAAATAGTTAAGCTGGAAGGGAGGTGAGGTGATGAGTTTTGTTCAGGCAAGGATAGTAGGAAGTGATGACAGAACATCTGAGTGTAGTGCTCAACAGGAAGTTGGAAATGAGCAGATGGGGGTGTGGGAGAGGGGTCGAAGTCGAAATGTATGAGTCACTGGCAGGAGAATAGCAGCAGAATATCACAAGTAGCTCTTCCATGAGGACTACGGGTTAAGTCTTAGCATTTGAAAATGACCATAATTATAGTGTCTAAGGCTACAGCAGTATTTAAGAAGAGATCAATGTAAAGAAAATAGGGGAGAGTAAGTTTTGCTTTAATTCCCAAGATAAGATTATACAATTTGGACATAGGAAATTATACTACAGATATAGGAATTTTCCTAGTAGCCTCTGATTCATTGGTAGTCATGTCTGAACAATAACACATAAGTCAAAAAACAAACCACTTTCTGATGGAGGGAAGCTGACTGAGCCACTGAGCTAGGGTTTGAAGGAATTATGTTATCTCATCATAATTGTGATTTCATAGCTTCCTTCTTGAAAGTTGAATATTCTCCCCATCATTAAGTATGTAATGAACATAGATCCATAATTCCCTTTCTAAAACTTTGACAGTACTTATATTGGAAGTTAAAATATTTTAGATCTTTGAACTTTGAAATGCACTTTTAATTTGTATTGCTCAATACCTCCCTGGAGTCTTAAAGTCACTGTAATATTTCTCTAGTAGAACATGTCAATACTGTCACTGGGGATGCCCCTTCTCCATCATTTCGGTGTTAAATGAGTTCACATCAGACTTTACCACTGAATGAATCACAATAAAAGCTTGTGGATTATGGAATTATTTGCATTTTTTTATTTAGAGAGAGAGAGAGAGAGAAAGAGAATGGGCATGTCAGGGCCTTCAGCTGCTACAAATGAACGCTAGATGCCTGTGCCCTCTTGTGGTGCATGTGCAACATTGCATTCTTGCATTGTTGCATCTGGCTACGTGGGACTTGGAGACTCAAACATGAGTTCTTAGGCTTTCCAGCCAAGTGCCTTAACTGCTAAGCCATCTCTCCAGCCCTTATTTGCATTGTTAATTGTTGAATAAGATATTTGGGACATTGTCATTTGAGGAAAAGGAAAGCCAAAGTGATAGCAATAGCAGAGGACTTTAGATTGAGAAGGGGTATATGATGGTGGAGAATCTTCAACAAAGACCTTGAACTAAAGATGAAGCAAGAGGGGCTGTGTCATTGTAGAGGAGAATAAATAGCAAGTTGAAGACACTGATATAGAAATTATCTTGATTTCTGAAGAATAGCAAGAAGGCTTGCATGACTAAAATGGATATATCATAGACCTTATAATGGTAAATTGCTTAGGAGCAGTGGCAGACTGGGCTTGGGATCTCACCTTCATGGTATCTTGTAGGTTGTGTTTTAAATGCCAACATAAGAAGAAGTCATTGAAAAGCTTTTAGGTGAAATTGGTGTTCTGTGATTCCTGTTTTAAAAAATTCATTCTGCCTGCAGGATAGGAAGCAAGAAATGGAGAGTAGGGAGGGAAGAATGGAGGGAGGAAGAAAGAAAGAAGGAAGAAAATGAAGTAGAAGGAAGGCAAAGCGAGTAGAAGCCCTTAGTGAAGCTGTTGCAGAAAGTCAGACAGGGAGGATGGCAGGTTGTCAAAATATGGTAGTGATGTCCCAAATGAATAAGTTAGAACCTACAGTGTCTGATTTTCTGACGTAAGCTACCAGGGAAGAGAACCACAAAAAGGAGTTGAAGAAAAGTGATGACTAGCACGTTGCCAAGAAAAGGCATTCTGAAGGAGATGCAAGTTTGGAAAGCAAGAGCCAGTATCTGGAGATTGTCTGGGTTTGCTAAGATGTACGACATTAGTAACTATGGCGATGCCATGGGCTAGCAAAGACCCAACAGGGCTACTGCTGACCAAGCTGCTGAAATGAGTCACTCCTCCTCCTGTGCGTCTTACAGTTCATACTCCTCTGCATTCCCCATCCACCTGACAAGCCACCTAAGGATTTTATTCACATTTTACAGAGTACGGAATTAAATCTCAGTAAATATAAGTAGTATTTCCAAGTGTTGAGTTGTTAGTGAGCTTTGGTGGGGGGGGGGGGGGTTGACCCAGACTGGCTCCAGAGCCTCTGTAGACCTTATGTTTTATTGTCCCTGTCAGTATGCATTTCTACGTTGTCACCGTGAGACCTTTTCATTGTGATTTTGGGAGTTAGAACAAATGATTAATAGACAAAATTAAATAATGATAAGAAAGAATATATTAGAAAACATTTTCACCGTGTTCATAGATGGCTTGATTTGTCAGACAGGGTTTAATTTCCTCCGTAGATTATATATCTGAGTAGTTTTCAGTTTTATATTCTTTAAAATTAAGGTGCACTTTATAAAAGATTCTATCTAAGGTGTGTGTGTGTGTGTGTGTGTGTGTGTGTGTGTGTAGAATGGAATGCTATTCACCTCTTTTGAGACCCGGAGGCCACCAAGCTAGGCTAGGGTGGCTAGCCAGGGGTCCCCTTGTCTCCACCCACCTTCCCCAGGCTTGGAATTACAGGCATGTACGGCCTCCAGCTTTTTGTTTTAGGGGTTGAACTCTAGTCCTCATGCTTGCATGACAAGTGCTTTGCAAACTGAGATATCTTCCCAACCAACTACAAGGGATCTTTTCATGTTGTTTCATCTTGTTAGCTAAGCTTTTCTTCCCCAACCTATATATAGTGTCCTAGACTTAATAGGCACTGGTTAATTTTTTTTTTATTTTAATTATTTGCAAGCAGAGAGAGACAGAGAAAAGAGAGACAAGGAGAATGGATGTGCCAGGGCCTCTAGCTGCTGCAAATGAACTCCAGATGCGTGCACCTCTTTGTGTATCTGGCTTTATGTGGGTACTGGGGAATCAAATCAGGGTCATTAGGCTTTGTAGGCAAGTGCCATAACCTCTGAGCCATCTCTCCAGTCTGGTTAATGTTTTTGTTGAATAACTTTAAATGAAGTCAACCATGACATTGTTAGAGTCATTATTAACTGTGTATATCTCTGTGTCATTTTCCTATTAATGAAGCATCTTGTTTTTAAATTATTTTAGATTGGGTTGAGTTTAGTCCATATGAGATTGGCATGGCTAAATATGGTACTTTTATGGCTCCAGACTTATTTGGAAGCAAATTTTTTATGGGCACAGTTGTGAAAAAGTATGAAGAAAACCCCTTACATTTCTTAATGGGTAAGTGATCAAAACCTATGGCTACTTTGGTTCCTTTAAGCTTAGTGCATTTTAAGTTATTGTGTGTCCTTTATTTTAGGTGTCTGGGGCAGTGCCTTTTCTATCTTGTTCAACAGAGTGCTGGGAGTTTCTGGCTCACAAAATAAAGGCTCCACAATGGAGGAAGAACTAGGTACTGTTAAAATGCTTGCACTGATTAAAATGATATTATATTGATAAGTTTAACACACATTTACACTTATGTAGAAAATAGTAAAAGCTTTATAAGGATTTTAGTTATTCTAAATTGATCAATATTTTGAATCAACCCAAGTTTTTCCTCATGCAAATTATTTGTTCAGTACTATCCTGACATTGCAATTGTGAATTTGGTATAGGCCATTGGTTCACAAGGATAATTGTTCCTAGGGTATGTCCTCTCCTTTTCCTCATTGAGTTTTCTAAACAAATTATTTTTGAAAGTGAATATGCCTTTTATACAATGCATCACCCCCAACCCCATGGGAAAAACCTGCAACCCCACTGAGGAGGGCCCCCAGCAGAAAGGGGACAGGGATGAGGGAAAGGACAGTACCAACACATGACGTATCCATACTAAGTATGTCCGTAAGTAATAGAAGCAAACAAATAGTTATTTTTTTTAAAGACTAGGTGTGTCAATACTTGAACACAGTATGATATTGAGGAATAAAACCACACTGACCACAACTTCTCTCTACTGCTAACTTACTAGAACTATGTTACCCTCTTATACAATGTGTATTGACAGACAAAAAAGAAGGCAAGAAAATTGTCACCTTTTGTGAATAAAAAGTGTTTTATTTAAAATTAAGTCATCATCCTATACTAAATTTAAAAATTAAAAATAAGTTCTATAAAACTTGAAAATCCAAACTAAATCTAGGACTAGGAGTTTTCATTCATTATAAGAATAAGACCATAGAAACATTCTCGAATGAATGTTTGACTTAAAGGAAGCAAGGCAGAATATTCATTCATGACCTCCCCAAAGACTTGCCATCTGTGTCTAATCAGCACTAGCTATTTTATGTGACTTTAGGAAGAAGCTATGGAACACTAAATTAGATTTAGAGGCTGGGGATATATATAGCTCAGCTGGTAAGGCCGATGCCTGGCATGTGCGAAGCTCTAGGCTTGATCCCCAGTATCACAGAAACTTTCTGGAATGTTTCACATGCTGGCAATCCCAGCATTTGGGAGGTGCAGGCAAGAGGATCAGATGTTCACGATCATCCTCAAGTGCATAGTGAATTTGAGGACAACCTGAGATCCAGTCTCAAAAAAGTAAAATAAAAACAGAATTTGGGACCATGAACAAGGGTCCTGGGGACCATTAGACAACTACCTATTTCCTTTCTGTCCATGAGATAATTACAGGTCTATTTGAGAACAGAGAAACTGATAGAATGACAACAACAAATTTCTGAATGATCAGTTCATCTGAAGAATACATTCGTATGGAAAGCTTACTGTAGAATTTTTTTTTAACAAACTGCCTTTGATTAGCATAAGCAATGGCACTGGAAATGTTTAAGCTTATTCTGCAAAAGAAAATATAATTGTGACATTAATTAGAGTGCTATAAGTAGTACTATGAGTGGTATTATTACTCCTCCTGCAAGATCTATTTGATTTTTATATGTAGTACAGTTAAACTTCTTAATTCCTTAATATTTTCTTTGGGAGTAGTATATGAACTTTCGGTAGTTCTTAGTAAGTAATGGGGAAGTGATTTCACAGTTTTATTTGGGTCAAATATTTTTAAATGAAATCAGATAGAAAAGCCACCTGGTCTGTGGTTGCTTCTGTCTTACAAGCACCCAGGCAATGAACAGGCAAACTGAGGGCATCAGATACTGAGATGATCTTCAGTACAGGGTCACATTTTCTTAATGGTAAACTCCAAGGCAAAGTGTATGAAGATAAGAAATGGAGACATAGGTCAATGGCCATGCATTTGGCTAGTACAAGGTCCTGGGTTTGATCCCCAGCCCTTCAACAACAAGAAGAGAGTAGATTTTACCCAGTTTTTTTTTATAGCATAGGATCATGAGATCTAGACCATCCCAGACTTCATCAATGGCCATGCATTTGGCTAGTACAAGGTCCTGGGTTTGATCCCCAGCCCTTCAACAACAAGAAGAGAGTAGATTTTACCCAGTTTTTTTTATAGCATAGGATCATGAGATCTAGACCATCCCAGACTTCATAGAAAGTTCTGGCTCAGTCTTGTCTAAAGTATAAAGATGTTTTCTTGATTTATTTAATTAATTATTATTGTCGAGATGAATGTCCTGTTCTTAACTGTAATTTGGAGGAAGTTTCTTCATCATCGCACAATTATGTGAAGGTTTTGAAAAAGAGAATAACAGCTCAGAGGAAGCCCATGCTGGGTGATTTGTTTCCTGCACTCATTCTCTGTTGAATAATCCTGATAGCACGTTTTTTTTTTTTTTTTTTTTTTATTAAATTTTCTCCTAAGGCAGGAAGATAATAAGACTGAAATAACATATAAGAAGGTGGGCAAGACAGTGGCTACCAGCCAAGGAAAAGGAAGATGTTAGCTCTAAGTAGTTCTGAGAAGGCTGGCTCTGTCAGGAATCCCCTTTGAGGACAGCAGTTTGGCCCAGCTTGTGATGTGTGTCATGCTGAGGGGCTGAAGGCTGTGTACTTGGCCTCCACAGGCCACCAGCACACTTGTTACATAAGGGCTTCCAGACACAAGGCTAAAGAGATGACTGGGGAGGTCTCAGGATGATTGGGGGTTCTGGAGACTAGCTCATCCTTTGGCTGAAAATTTCCTCTTAAAGGCATGCTCAGAGATGATGTTGTCTGTTTTCTCCCTCACCTTAAAGAGTAACATAAATTGGACCACAACTAAGTACTTTACATGAAATATGATTTGCCTTCTCAAGGAGTTTTGTATATGAGCAATTTATGCTTTTTAAAAGCATGGTATTATGCTATCACAATATAAAATATAAAAGCTCAGATCACTTAACTCTTAATGCCATGAAAACCTGCCTTAGAAAGAAAACACTATTTTGATGTACCTTTTCCCCAAATCAATGTACCAAATATGGGCAAAACAAACAAACAAACAGAGATGTTTAAGGAAAGAAAAGAGACATCTGGAGTGGATCATTTTTCCATAGTATCGCCCCTCCTCCATACAAGGGAATGATTTGCTATAATAGTCATACAACAAAATGAACAGTAATATTAGCTTAATATTTTATTTTATTAAATTTTGTGTTAATAACCCTAGCTAGTAAAAATAAAAGCTATTTGCTCAAGAATTTCCTCACCTTCCCATTACTTATACCTGCATTTGTGTGGGCTTAATAAATATATGTAGAGCAATATGAGGAATACAAATATTACACCTGTATTTTTCTGAGTTTAATGCGTCCAAGCTTCCCAAATGGTTACTGTCAACAAAATCTTCAAATTTGGATGTAGTTTACTAAATTTAAAAATCCTGGGCTGGAGAGATGGCTTAGTGGTAAAGGCCCTTGTCTGCAAAGCCTAAGGACCCAGGTTCGATTCCCTAGTACTCACGTAAGCCAGATGTATAAGGTGGCACATGTGTCTGGAGTTCATTTGCTAGAGGCCATGATGCACCCATTCTCTCTCTCTCTGTCTCTTTATCTGCCTTTTTCTCTCTTTAAAATAAAAAAATAAAAAAATAAAATATTTTTAAAATTCATATTTACTAATAAAAGAGAAGCAATATGAGAGTGATCTTGAGATTCTGTAAATTAAGTACATTTTCCTTGAGAAAAAGGCAACTAGTTTTGTAGGATTTTACTGCTCCCATGTGTTAATGATTTGTGTGTACTCTTCTAGTTTTTATAGCTGATCTAAGTAAGTTTTGAAGGAAAAGAAATTCTTTACACTAAAAGGTATATTAAAAATATTTTATTTATTTATCTGTGAGAAAGAGAGAGAGAGAGAGAGAGAGAGAGAGAGAGAAAGGCAGTTGGAGGAAGAATGGGTGTGCCAGGGCCTCTAGTCACTGCAAAGGAACTCCAGACACACGTGTCACCTAGAGCATCTGGTTTTATGTGAGTAGTGGGGAATCGAATCTGGTTTCTTAGGTGTTTCAGGCAAGTGTCTTAACCTCTGAGCCATCTCTCCATCCCCCGAAAAGGGTACATTTTATTTCAAAAGATGATTTTAGTAGTATTAAATGTCAAAAGCTAATTTAAATTAGTAGCCTTTATTCATTTTCTGAAGATGTCTTATAGGCTTTGGCTTCATCCTTTATCTTCCTTCATAAGCACCCTGTAAAGATGTAATCAGGAGTTATTTTGATCAAAATAAACATAAACTAATAACATTTTCCCCTTAAGTTAGGAATATATAGATTTAGACTGCTTTAATTTTCATTTACTAGAATATTTTGTTTTCCAGTGGTAAATGTTTTACACATTTATTTGCATGTGTGTTTATGCTTATGAGCATGCCAGGACCTCTTGTTGCTACAAACAAGCACCAGATGCTTATACCACATTTTGTGTCTGGTTCATGTGGGTGGCTTAGGAATTGAACCCAGGTCATCAGGCTTTGTAAGCAAGCACCTTCAATTGTAGAGCCATCTCCCTCTACTGATAAAATTTAAAGCACTAATGCATCTAATTCTAGAGTTGCTACCCTGATCTAAATTTACATGTAAATGTCATGGACTTCCTTCTGTGGTTTGGCTCAGATTATTTCTTTATAGTAAACTGAATTGTGAATTTTGATCCCCAGGATACCTCAATGGTTTTGTCTTCTTTCCGCAGAAAATCTTACAGCGAAGCATATTGTGAGTAATGACAGCTCGGACAGTGACGATGAATCACAGGGACCCAAAGGTAAGAGAGCGGAAGCTCCCCTGGCAGCAATTGATGAGCAAAGATGAATGCTGGCTGTCACTCAAGATGCTGATGCTATCCTAAGACTCATGTGTCAGTACGGAGACCAGATATTGCATCTGGAACATAATGGCAGCTATGCATCCCTTCTTTTCTTTTGGAACCTCAGAAGTATCTACTCTTGAACAAATGAAATGAAGTGACGTGTTGAATGTTTGAAGTTTGATTCAAGAGCTGTGCTTCTCAACATGGGTATTGTGACGCACTTTGTTTGTTTGATGTTGTTTTTCAAGGTAGGGTCTCACTCTAGCCCAGGCTGGCCTTGAACTCATGTTGATTTTCCTACCAATGCCTGCCAAGTGCTGGAATTAAAGGTGTATGCCATTACATCTGGCTCTTCCACATTATTATTAAATAGTAAGATTCTCTTTTTCTAGCTGGGCCATTGCTTCTTCATAAACCGAGTTTGTGTAGGATACCGAAGAGTTGCATTTACCACAGGATATAGACACATGCCACAGCACCGTGAGTGGGAAATGGCCTGTGAGCATTAAGAACAAGAATCCTTCCCTAGCAGATAAGCTTCTGTCCAACACAGACTTGGACAATGGAGCCCATTAGGTTTCAGTTCTCGCTTGACCAATGTCTAGCAATTTGCATAGTCACGGCAGCCCTGATCCGTAGGCAGGGACTATGGAAGAACTTTACTCTCTAAGAAACAAGTCTTAATTATGTCTCTTTTTTCAAAATTCTGCTTTTACATGCTTTTAGTTGTTCAGGTTTTCATTTGAATTTCCTTTTAATGAAGAAAAGAGTTAGTGCAAAGTAAATACATATCATTTGTCTAGCATTTTGTGCATTCGTTGTACGGTGGGTTAGGTACTAGTAAGTAGGTATGTTAGTGGTTTGTCAGTGAACTTGCTACAGGTGATCAGTACATTTCATATGCCCGCAGAGTTAGCTGCTTCTTAAGGCTGAGAAGTCCAAGAACTCTTTGAATCTGGCTACTTTTGTTTTAGTTTAATTGAGCCTAGGTTAGAGGTGATATTTAGAATGCTTTCAAGTTTATATTCTTTTTGATTCTCCACATCCTTCTTTAAATAGAAATTTTAGAATAGTTTTATGTGCAAGGAAAATTAGTAGAGGGCTAGAGAGATGGCTTAGCAGTTAAGGTGTACTGTACTCTCCAGAGTTTTACCTTTTCCCAAAAGACATGTAGTTGGGATCATAGTCTGCAGCCTTTCCAGATTCATGGCTTTCGCTTTTGCATGCTGGTACAGGGATGAGTTACTGAATAAAAAGACCCATATCATCAGAAGTTATTGACTATCTTATTTATATTCTATATAACTAGAGTTGCAAATCATTTATTTTGAAATCTGATTTCTTCTGGTGAAATATTTTGTCATATTCAGAGATAGAAAAGACTGTATTTAGTGAATATATAGTCATCTGGATTGGTTACTAAAAGAAAGAGTCATTCATTTACTCTGCTCAATTAAGCTATTATTTGCGAAGATGAAAGCCAACATTTATTATGATCTTATGTATGTTTAGTATACACTTATTAGAAATTATGAGAGTTGAATGTAGATATTCTTCTCTCAAAGCGTTTACACTGAGTTTTATATAAACATGTATATTGAGTCCTAGAAATCGGAAGAGAAGTGAGTTCAGCAGGTGAGTTCGCATTCGTTGATGTTGGCTCTGGCCGATGGTTACAGTGTAGTTGCTGTCATAATGGTTTGCACTCTTACCTAATATTTATTTGAAACTTAAGAACTTCACATGGATGTCTGAATTCAGTTACTCCTCCCAACAACCCTATGGGGTTTCCTTGTAGGGAAAGAAGAGTGAGACGTGACAGGTGGCCAATCAAAAGTAAAGAGAGGACAGGATTGTCCTCAGTTTGATTCTGGGTCTGTTCTCTAGTGATTGCTTTTAGAAGTAATGATCTGTGTTTAGATTTTCTTGTAGGTGGGGGAAGTCCTTTAAAATTGCTTATTTGGACCATTAGGGAGTTTTAAGACATTTCTTGCCGTTTGTTTAAATTAAAGGGAATTAAACCTCCAAACTCTTTAAACAAGGATGAAATGACCAGTCATATGACTGGCTCATGAGGTTGTTTATTGAACAGCAATTATATGTCAGATCCTTCGTTGTCTCTCCTAAGTTTGCATAATCCTTGGAAGTTTACTAAACAGGATAAGGACCATTAAGAAAACTTAGGAAATGTAGTGGGTAATATTAGTAGCTATGGATTTTCTGTGTGCATGTACACATATGTATGTGAAGACAAAGAATATGAAGAACTAGGAAAGGGCAGAAAAGTGGAAATGGAAGACACTGATGTGAAACTGAAGAATAGAGAATGTGTAATGTCAAGAACCATACAGTTTCCACTGCCTATAGGTAAAAGGTAACTAAACATTTTAATACCAAAGTGATTAAGTATTTACTATGTTAATTTATACAAGTAGACATATGTTGAGTCAAAACCCTAAACCTTTATTAATTTCCACTTTTTCAATTAACTAAAGATCTATTAAAAAAAAAAACAACAAAACAAACATGGTCATTGGACTGTGCTTCCCTTTTTCTTAGGTACCGAAAATGAAGATGCAGAAAGAGAGTATCAAAACGACAACCAAGCCAGCTGGGTCCACCGCATGCTAATGGCTCTGGTGAGCGATTCTGCTTTATTCAATACCAGAGAAGGACGTGCTGGGAAGGTGCACAACTTCATGTTGGGCTTAAATCTGAACACATCGTATCCACTGTCTCCTCTCAGAGACTTTAGCACACAGGACTCCTTTGATGACGATGAGTTGGATGCAGCAGTAGCAGGTGGGTACCAAAACCTAACTAGACATAAGCAGTGCCAGCTACCCCAGGACACCGTGCTTTCTCCAGGAAGAAGAATTTTAATTACCGTTAATATTTATTTATTTATTTTGGTGTTTTGAGTTTTCGAAGTAGGGTCTCACTGTAGCCCAGGCTGACCTGCAATTCACTATGTAGTCTCAGGGTGGCCTGGAACTCACTGCGATCATCTGCCTACCTCTCCCTTGCAAGTGCTGTGATTAAAGGCGTGTACCACCACGCCCAGCTTAATATTTATGTAGACTCAGTTTCAAGAACATGTATTTAATTTATGAGGGGCTTCAAACTATTAGCAATCTATTGGGTTTTTGTTTTAAGGAAAACATTACATTGGATAGGAGATGGACTAATTATGTTCACATAGAAAACGTTCATTGAAATAACAAGAGAAACTATACCATTTTTTCTTTTAAGTATTTTATTTATTTGCACGGAGGGAAGGCGATAGAGGGAGGGAAGGAGGGAGAGAGAGAGAGAGAGAGAGAGAGAGAGAGAGAGAGAGAATATGAATAGGTATGCCAGGGCCCCTAGCCACTGCAAATGGAACTCCAGATATATGCGCCACTTTGTGCGTCCGGCTCTACGTGGGTACTGGGAGCTCGAACCCAGGTTTTAGGGCATTGCAGGCAAGTGCCTTAACTGCTGAGGCATCTCTCCAGCCCCTTACACCATTTATTAATTTATTTTTTAAGGTAATAATGGGTATAAAGTCAGGAAATAGGTGCCTACAAAATTGTTCTAATGATTAGAGGAGAAAGTTCTCGGCTGAGTTTTCGGGAGAGACTCCAGAAACACTCCAGTAATCCCCACAAACGCCTCCACAACTCTGCTTGGCAGTAGAAAGAGCAGAAGGCGCCTGACTCATTTCCTCCTTCGTATCCTGGGATCTTGCGTGACAGTCTGGGTCTCTCGGAGGAGCTTGGGGAATGTGGTGGAGATGCCTTTGGTCTGGCGCCCCCGTGTGGTGAAGGAGTTAGGCAGCCTGCTGTGCCCACCAGGGCAGGGAAGCTGCCTCTAGTTGTCTGTTGGTAAGAACTTCATCCAGTTCAGGTTTGCCTTAGCCAAATACCCAAGAATAATTCCCTGTATTTTCAGGGACATTATTTTTCTTGCTTATAGCACATGTTCATGCTTTATGACCTTCCTGTGCCAGTTAGATCTGTTCCTCTAGAGACTTGCTGAAGGGCTTCAGGAGTGAATGATCCCCACAGAGCATTCTAATCTATAAAGAACCTTCAGTTATTTCACTCTACAGAAAAGGAAGGTTAAAGAAAATATCCCTATTATCTTTGTCCAAAATTACTCAGCAGATCTGGGCTTGTGGCATAGGTCTCTTATCTTGCTCCTAAGTTTTCCCTTTCGTCTAAGCACCATCTGCCTTGGTTTTGTGAGTCATTATTTTGCTGATGTAAGAATGGAAGTTTTCTTTGTGTTAACTTACTCTATTGCATCTATTTTTGTATTATTACTTTGCCAGCATGGTTCCTGTGTGGTTTCCATAGCACGCTTTCTACAGTCCACCTTTTGACAACTTCCTGGCAGTGTGGCAATATTTTGTATGAAATTTTTGATGGCCTAGGTTTGCCAGGAACAATACAGAATTTGTAGTTTATTTTAATTTTAAATACTATACATATATATTTAATCCTTGCAACATTTAGGGTGTGTTTAGACAAAACAATTATTTCTGTTGGTTATTTGAAATATGGATTAAAACTGGACATTTTGTTTTTATGAAATATTTTGTGTATTTGTGTATTTATTTGAGAGAGAGAGAGAGAGTGAGAAAGATAGAGAATGGGCATGACAATGCCTCCAGCCCTGCAAATGACTTCCAGATGCATGTGCCACCTTGTGCATCTGGCTTATGTGGGTACTGGGGAATTGAACCTAGGTCCTTAATCTTAGCAGGCAAGTGCCTTAACCACTAAGCCATCTCTCCAGCTGGCATCTTGTATTTTTATTAGCCACATTTGGCAACATTAAAAGGCATGCCTCTTCATCTCTGTCTTAATTAAATTATTCCATATTTTCATCAGCTTTCTTTCCTTTGTTTATTCTTGTATTCACACAGGTTTTACTATCATTTTTAGTTGATTTTTATTTATTTATTTGAGAGCAACAGACAGAGAGAGAAAGCGGCAGATAGATAGAGAGAGAATGGGAGTGCCAGGGCCCGGAGCCATTGCAAATGAACTCCAGATGCATGTGCCCCCTTGTCATATGGATTTTATAAGCACGGCTAATGTACGTGTTCCTTGGCATTCACTGGGCACCATGGCAAGTGTAAAAGCTTAAAGTTGGCTGCTTCACGGAAAGGATTTCAATGCTTTGGTTAACAATGATAGAAAAGTAAAACCCAGCTGTCCTGACTCCTAGGGAGGGAACTACTGGCCAGTGAGGTACAGATAGAAACTAAGAAGATGGGCCAGTGTGGGTTCTTTCCTTTCTCCATAGAGCCGGAAGAATAATGTCTATGCATCACCTTGTCTCATTTCTTTCTTCATTTGATGCCTCCTCAAAGAAGAGTTGTGAGCAGTTTTAATAGTGAAATGAAATATATTCATCAATTATCCCCAACTATTGCATTATATGCTAAGTATTTCTTTTTTGAGATTATTCTAATTTAAATTTGTTAAATACTAATGATCTCTGGAAAATTATTTATTTTTATTATTTTAGGGTATGTCACATTAAATACCTTTTATATATATTTCATGCTTATTCAATAGAAAAAATTAGTACTAATTTTAATAAAAATTAAGCCAGTTTAATGATAATTTCATTCACTTTTATTGTTTTCTTGCTAACATTGCTAAAATCATTGCATTTTAGAATGAAGTTATCATATTTATTAATGCTTTTCCAGATCAGGGCCTTCTTAAGATAGATTCCATTCATCTTCCTCTGTTTTGGAAAATCATGTTTAAAGTGATAGTTAAAAGGTTTTTCACAAGCTGAACATTTTGGTTCAAAAAGTCGTCATTAAAATTCCCATTTATAATACAATTGAAATGACATAATTAAAACAATGTTTAATTAAGGATATTTTTCTTTTAATTTTATACATTCTCCATGTCAAAACTATAGGGAAAAAATTTCAGCTAATATTACTTGGGAGAAAGTTTGTACTTTAGTTTATCCTATGGTTTATGCAAATTAAATTATGAACATCTTAAAACAATTTTCCAATTTAAAATGAGAAAAGTGAACTTTTTTGTATCTATTACTTCAGTCTTCACACCTTTTGATAAATTGTGGAATGATAAAATTTCCTTCATTAGTTTATTGCAAAATAGTTAAATATCTGTAGAAACTAATTTTGGAGAAGCTATTGCGTAGTCACATGACTTCTTTCCTGTTTACTTTGGGTTCATGTTATTTACTGTGACACACAATCTGGAATAAGAAGTCAAGACGTTTAGGCTGGAGTTCAAAACACAGATATCCAAATATTTGTACATGGTAAATTGAATCTGCGTGATGTTTTTATATGATCATCATAAATACACACAGCTGAATTGCTCTCTGGAAATGTTACACGCTTAAAAGTCATGGTTTCCATACCTGCCAGGGAACCTGATTACCACAGGCCTGGGAAGTTCGTCTGTTTTTAATTGTGGGAGGACATTCTCCCACAGTACCATTGATCCAACTTTCTCTGTGTTACTAGCTGCCATATAATAATATAATAAATTGGCCCCAGTAAAAATAAATTTTGAAAAACTGCCAACTCTCTCCCTCACAAGGTAGTGAGATGCCCTATTGAGTTTAAGTGCTACTTAGAGAAGCCTCAAGTATGTCCCTTTAAAGCCGACAGGCTTATGCTTGAATCCCAGCTAGGCCTTTTATTAGCTGGTCAATCTTGAGCAGATACTGGGCACAAGCCCCAGTTTACTTCTAAAATGGAAACGAGAGTGGTATCTATCAGATAGTGTTATTGTGAGGATTAGGTAGCTCTTCACACCCATTGCTGTTAGTCTGAGGCACAGTATGGAGAATGGGGAACATGCATTGTAGTATAAGACGGCAAGACTCATCTTCCTAAGCGCAGTTAAGGTGCTTCCCTGCAAAGCCAAAGGACCCAGGTTTGATTCCCCAGGACCATATAAGACAGATGCACAAGGTGGCACATGTGACTAGAGTTCATTTGCAGTGGCTGGAGTCCCTGGTAAGCCCATTCTCCCCCTCTGTTTGCCTCTTTCTCTATCTCTCTGAAATAAATAAGAATTCAAAAGAAATTGGGGCTGGGGAGATGGTTCAGAGGTTGAAAGTGCTTGCCTGCAAAGCCTGTTGGCCTGGGATCAGATCTCCTGTACCCATGTAAAGCCAGATGCATAAAGTGGTACCTGTTTCTAAGTTACTTTTCAGGAGCAGGAGGCCCTAGAATATTCATGCTTATTCCTCTCTCTCTCTCTCTTTTCTCTCTGTCTTTTGTGTGCATATGCAAGTACATAACTTTTTTATAAAAAAAAAAAAAAAACATTGCCATTTATGGTTCTAAAGCTGTTCTGTTTGTGATCAAATGTTATTGACGTGGTTTTAAATGTTTTTTTTTTAATATTTTATTTATTTATTTGACAGAGAAAGGAGAGAGAGGGGGGGGAGAGAGAACAGATGTGCCAGGGCCTCCAGCCACTGCAAACGAACTCCAGATGCATGTGCCCCCTTGTACATCTGGCTAACATGGATCCTGGGGAATTGAACCTGGGTCCTTTGGCTTTGCAGGCAATTGCCTTAACCGCTAAGCAATCCCTCCAGCCCTTGACGTGGTTCTAATAATGATAGAAGTGTGTGTAGATGCTTATACACAGTAGAGACTGCTTTCTCAGTTACTCATTTCAAAGGTTTTTGGTATTTTGGCCAGTTTACTTTTTATAGCATACTAGTCCCCCTACTCAGACTTCTAAGGTGTTAATTACTTCAGTTCAACAGTGGTCTGAAAATATTAAATAGAGAGTTCAAGAAATGAATGATTTATAGTAGTTCTATTTTGTTATTAATGTTAATTTCTTCTTGTTTAATTTACAGTTGAGTTTTGTCATGGGTATGTATATGTAGGGAACAACCTGGTTATATAAGAGTCTATGGTGGTGAACATCTACCAGAGCATTAGAACGTATCCCTTGTGTACGTGATGATAGCTCTGATAATGCAGCAATATGCACCAGGCTTAGACCTCATGGGTGTGGCTTGAACCCTTGACTCTTACTGTATTTGTGAGCAATGACATGGGTGCTAAGCAATTCATCTTGCCTCTTTTGGCCTCAGAGTTATCAAAAGGCTCAAGTTAAATTAAATTTCTGAGGGATAACTGATAATGGAAATGAAGTTTTTTTTTTTCAAACTAAGAACGCCTAAACAATGAATTTTCATCTTCTTAGAAAAATATTTTAAAATGAATGCAACCCAATGCTTATGATTTTGACTATTAAAAAGTCCACAAACATGAGCTGGAGGGATGGCTTAGCGGTTAAGGCATTTGCTTGCAAAGTCAAAGGACCCAGGTTCGATTCTCCAAGACCCATGTTAGCCAGATGCACAAGGAGGCACACACATCTAGAGTTCATTTGCAGTGGCTAGAGGCCCTGGGGGACCCATTCTCTCTCTCTCTCTCCCTCCTTCTTTCTCTGTCAAATAAATAAATAAAAATAAAATTTTTTTTTAAAGTTCACAAACATAATTTTAAATTAAAATCTCGGACCTAGAAATGAATGGTAAAATTGGATTTGATAGATGTGTTAAAAACAGAAGAAACCAAGTTGAATAATCTTTATACATTTCAGTTTTATAATCTTAGAAGTCACATTCTGTGGTAGATACAAAGTTAGTATCTTGGCTGGAGGCAATGAATATTGTTTCTCCCTTTACTAACCCCTTCCCTCCCTTCTCCCTCCCCTCTCTTCCTTTCTTTCCCTTTTCCTTTCACTTGGTTTGTATTTATCATTCAGGCATATGACATACTTTTGTCTTCAAAAATGGAGTTTTCTCCAGCATTGTTTTCATTTAAAAGCATTTATGCCTACCCTCCTTCCTTCAGCTGTTATGAATGGTATGAATTGCCTCAACTTCTTTTCCTTTTTATTCATAACAAACACTAACATTGCTTACTTTTTACTATTTTCAAGATCAGCAATGTAATAGATATAATTTAATAGTGACTAACACTATAGCAACTCAGAAATATGGTAGTGCTTTTTTTCTTTTCTTTTTCTTTTTTGGTTTTTCGAGGTAGGGTCTCACTCTAGCCCAGGCTGATCTGGAATTCACTATGTAGTCTCAGGCTAGTCTTGAACTCACAACGATCCTCCTACCTCTACCTCCGGAGTGCTGGGATTAAAGGCACGCACCACCACAGCCTGGCTTGGCTAATTATTTTAATTAAATTCTGTTTTATTTTCAGCTTTTATTGATGATAAATATGTATTCAGTTGGACTGTAACAATTTTAAAAACAAACTCATTTTATTCTTGTGCAGTTAGAATGCAATAAGCGAATTGACTGTAAAAGCATCAGCTAACAGCACTAGGTTTCTATTCCTGGGTGCTTTTATCATACTTTTTAAATGTGAAGTGCAGATTCTCACGAGGTAAGTGGTAACTACATTAATAGATGAGTACAGACACGGGTCACTCTGACTCTCCTTTTTATTGGATTCCATATGAATAAAAATGCTTCCAAGTAGAATTGGCAGCTCACTGAGACACATGACACGCGCCTGGTGCAAACTCCTCCACTGGCCTAATGTAAAGGCCGCTCTCCTTCCCCCTCCCTCTCTCTTTTCTGTCCAGACGGGTGCCAACAAGTGCGTGGACAAGGAGGCAACAAAGAAGGCGCCTCGCAGTTCGCTTAGTCCAGTGTGAATGAATTCAGTGTCCACTGGCTTTTCCCTCAGCATGTGAACTGAGTCATGCATCCCCGGGGAGAGCAGTATGTTATTAATATTCCCTCATCAGATTAGCAAGCTCCAAATCAGGCTGCTTTGCCGACCTCTGCTCATCTCACTTCATTCTCCTCCTTTACTCTTGCCCCACCTGACTGCTTGCTGCGTTTCAAACATGACGTCATTCTGTCGTAGGGTCTCTTCTATAAGTCCTTCCAGTTGTCATCAGTCTCGCTCACCATCCCCTCTGACCTTGACTTGGACAGTTCTGTCATTGTTATTATTTCAGCTCAAGGTTTGCTCCTAAGAGAAGGTTCTCATGCACATCTCCAGACATTGACTCCTCCATACAGTTCCTTCTGTTCTTTCCCTTACCGCCTTTATCACCATTTGTACTGTCTTGTCACGGAATTTGTTTACTGACGCATTGGCAGTGTATTCACAACGTAATCTTTATTAGGGTAGAGTTTGTCTGATTTGCTCAGGGCCCATAATTGTGCTTAAATGAGGGCAGACAGCTCATGTTTATGGACTGTGTGGGCTGGACTATCCTTGGATTCTTACCCTTTTGTCGAATGTTCACTCAGTTCACAGAGATGCAGTGTGGGCCTCTCCTCAGCTCTATCACCTTAGAGATGAGTTTTCACTCACTTCATCTTCTATTTAGAGATATCCTCCCTGTCATCTATCTTCTGCAAGAATTAAACGTAATAATGTCTGAGGAAATGTTTTTAAACCAGTAAACACACTATAATGAGAGATAATGCTGTTAAAGAGGTCATAGCTTAGCATTAGGACCAGGGCCCAAGCTCAGTTCTCTCTATACACTGTCTCACTGCATCTTCTCATCAACCTCATTGGATAGTTACTTCTGTTTTGATGTTACAGATGAAGAACCTGGGACTTAAGCTACTGGTTAACCTACACTTGTCAGAGTTAAACCCATACCCAGTTCTAACAAAGCTGAAGGGCTTAACCATATGGAATTTGGTCTCTCAAGTTTGTAATAAACATAATTGTATCTTAAATAATGTGAAGTGTCATTCAATTTATTCTTACCCCTCTCTGTCTTTCTTAAGATCCTGATGAATTTGAGCGAATATATGAACCACTGGATGTCAAAAGTAAAAAGATTCATGTAGTGGACAGTGGGCTCACATTTAACCTGCCATATCCCTTGATTCTGCGGCCTCAGAGAGGGGTTGATCTCATCATCTCCTTTGACTTCTCTGCAAGGCCGAGTGACACTAGCCCTCCATTCAAGGTAAGGGGACTTCAGTACCATTCCACCTCCTGTGAATCCTCTTGTATGCCATAGAGACCTCTTGTCATCCCTGAGTCAAATTTCCTATCTCTTTAGCCTATTTCCTTCATTTCCATGAGTAATATGTTTCTAATGCAGATGTGACTCAGTCACTCCATGAGAAGAGAAATACGTGAGCTCAGTGAGCATAGCAAAGTTCACCTGCAGATGAATGATACAGCAGATCCGAGGTGTAGGAGGGAAAGTGGGCTGAAATGTGGGAGCTAGATGGTAAAAATTAATAAAAACCATGCATGGAGAGGGGCTACCCTGACAAGTGCACATAGAGTAGATGTTGAATAATCACAGTGTCCAGGGAGAAGGAAGGAAATAAAGGAAGTGCGTATTATTAAACCCAGTTGTAAGTAGTAAGCTAGCTATCAAGTCTTTGGTGAACTGGACAAGAGCCATTTCAATAGGGGTGTGAAAGCAAAAATCAGACCCGAGGAGTCTGAAGAAGGAGAAGCTTTAAAAGAAGGAGATAGCCAAATACACTGTCCAGAGGAAAAAATAGACTATATCTGCAAAATGTAATCATCAGGAACATTGTTTCTTTCTTTCTTTTTTTTTCCAGGTAGGGTCTTGCTCTAGCCCAAGCTGACCTGGAACTCACTCTGTAGTTTCAGGCTGGCCTCAAACTCACAGAAATCCTCCTACTTCTGCATCCTGAGCACTGGGATTAAAGGCATGTGCCACCACACCCAGCAAAATTTTCTTTTAACTAGAGGAAGCATGTTTAATACTAACAGCTAATGCTCCTCAATGAAGAAAATATTATTGGAGCATGCAAGATATCTTCTGGGAAAGTTGTAGGTAGGGGTGGGAATGGAGGGAATATAAAGATCCCAGAGGAGAATAGTACAGGGATATCTATACTGGGGCAACAGAGAAGGTAGATGCAAGCCTGTTGCTAAGCACAGAGAAGGAAAGTAGCCATTGGATGACATCTAGCTTTTCTAGGGATGTGGAGGAAAGGACATTTTTGAGGGTGAGACAGTGGAGGAAGAGGCAGGAGTGTGGGGAAAGTTCTGTTGGCCTCTGTGAAGAAATGATAAACATTTGGAAGAAGGCCAGCTGGGAAGACTGGTGGGGAGCGCTGTGGCTTCACCCAAGGGAGACTGATGGTGTATGTTCCATCCACCTCAAATACATGAAGTGTTCTCTGAACACATCTCCGTAGCTGCCTTTCATGGGGCTTAGAGTGTTTCTTAGTAATAGAGTACTTTAGCATGGATGAGGCTCTGGATATGATTCCCAGCACTGAAAAAATGCCTTTCTTAATCTACACACGTATATTTAGGGTTTATAGGATTTTGTAAATTCTAATACAGTGATTATCATGGTGCATTCTACGTATTTGTTTATATTTACAGTTTTCCACTGTCTTTGAACTCCTTTCACATGAGAATACTGTGTGTGTGTGTGTGTGTGTTTAAACCATTTGATCCTTCGTGTCTTGTAACTTCTGGCCAGAATGTGAGAACAGAGGGCATTTTAACAGGCAAGTGAATGAAATGCTGTGAGAAGGATGGAGTTACTGTTCCCATTTTATAACTGAAGATATAGAAACTCCTGCAGCCAGGTGAAACAGTCCACGATCTCCCAACACGAAGTCAGTGAGAACACTAATGCTCCTATAGCATGTATTTCCCTTCTCTAGTGTGAGGTAGAAACATGAGCAGTGGGTATAATGTCTTAGTACATGTAAAACCACACATTTTCAATGCATTTCATCCCTTTTGAGGTCATTAGTGGCATTCAGACGAGAAAACAAGAGCTGGTGAGATAAGAGTTCATCAACAAATGACATATAACATGGCAGGTCAGTATGCCAATGTGTCAATGCTTCTGGCATCAATGAAAAGGAAATAAATGACACTCCAGCCCCTCAAATGCACTGCCTGCCTCTTCACTTATTCCCTGCTCATTTAGTGATGGGTGTGAAGCTCCAACAAGAAGGGTTTAATGGAAGAATTGAAGATCATTGGCTAGGAAATGGAGAGTCGGGTATAGATTTCCAGGAGACAAATGGCATCATGAAATTTGAATTTTAAGATGACTAACCTGAGACTAGAAGGTTGGATGAGTTGGAGGATAGAGGGCAAAGGATTAAACTTAAGGTTTATTGCAATCTCAACAGAGGAGAAAAAAGTCTTGCAGCAGGGTCAGTACTATGAAAACCAGGAGTGGGAAGAACCTGGTCACCCATGAGGAGGAAGGGGGAGTGGCTTACAGTGTGGACTCCAGGATGACCAATGCTGTGTTATTGCACTCATCAATGGGAGTGTTAAATACCAATGCCGTCATTTTATCTGTGAATCAGAACCTCACTACCACAATGAGTGGATACTGGGAGGACATTTTAGGATATGACTTTGCATTACAAAAGAAGCATTAAACTCTGGAGCACTTTAAAATATTTCATTACATCTGTTTATGAAAAATATATACTACAGAACATATGAAAATTTGGAATATATGCCAAGTGTTTCTGAACAATAGCTAATAATTTTTTGGTATTTTTTTGAATCCTTTAAGTTGTGTGTGTGTGTGTGTGTGTGTGTGTGTGTATGACTCCCCCCCATGGTTATAAAAGTTTGTGTTCTGCTTTTTTTCCACTTACAACTATATTGTAAGCCTTTTTCCATGACATTAAATATTTTTTAAAAGAAAGAACAAATACATTACCTATAAAATACACTGATGAAATAAATAATGTGGTCTGGAGGGATGGCTTAGAGGTTAAGGTGTTTACCTGCAAAGACAAAGGACCCAGGTTTGATTCCCCAGGACCCATGTTAGCCAGATGCACATGGTGGTGCATGCATCTGGAGTTCGTCTGCAGTGGCTAGAGGCCCTGGAGTGCTCATTCTCTCCCTTTCCCTCGTTCTCTCTGTCAAATAAATTAATTTTAAAAAATTAAAAACTAAATAATGTGTCTATATGTGTAGGAACTTACTTAACGTTGTTTTCTTTTCAATTTTTAGATTTTTACTATAACCACCATCCTTGTACAAGAAAGCTTAACCAAGTTTTTGTTCTTTTCTTAGTATCTCTTCTATATTTATCTGTTTTATGGCTTTTAATCACTTTCAAGATTGTGCTTTTTAAAAGCCTCACCAGTTCACATTATGTATCTGACGTATTTTGCTGGCATGAAAAAATGCTAAAAACAAAGTAAAAAATTGTTATATGTTGGAAAGTCCCTCACATTTTTGCTTTAGTTTTCTTTCCTTACTTGTAAGATTAAATGATTTGTCTTGCTTACTGTATATGCCTGGTTTTCAGCTACTTTCCCTTGGATTAGTAATGTTGCTACTACTGCTACTACATTTTTAGGGGTTGGGGAGATGACTTAGCAGTTAAAAGTGCTTGCTTGAAAAGCCTACCAGCCTAGGTTCAATTCTCTAGCACCCATGTAAAGACAGATGGACAAAATGACACGTGTATCTGGAGTTCATTTGCAATGGCAAGAGGCCCTAGACTTCCCATAGTACCTTTCTCTCTTTCTCTCAAACATAAATGAATAGGGCTGGAGAGATGTCTTAGCAGTTAAGCCACTTTCCTGCAAAGCCAAAGGACCCAGGTTTGATTCCCCAGGACCCAAGTAAGCCAGTTGCACAAGGTGGCATATGCATCTTGAGTTCGTTTGCAATGTCTAGAGGTCCTGGCATGCCCATTCTCTCTACTTGCCTCTCTCTCTCTCTCAAATAAATAAAAATTTAAAAGTCAACAAAATATAACAAAATAAATGAATAAATAACATATGTATATGATGAAACATTTTTAGGGACTGGGGGTATAACCCAGTGTCAGAGTACTTGTCCTGCATGTGTGAGATCCTAGGTTCGATCCTTAGCAAGATTAAAAAAATAAATAGGGCTGGAGAGATGGCTTAGCGGTTAAGCCCTTGCCTGTGAAGGCCAAGGATCCAGGTTCGAGGCTAGATTCCCCAGGACCCACGTTAGCCAGATGCACAAGGGGGCGCACGCGTCTGGAGTTCGTTTGCAGTGGCTGGAAGCTCTGGCGCGCCCATTCTCTCTCTCTATCTCTCTGCCTCTTTCTCTCTCTGTCTGTCGCTCTCCAATAATAAGAATAAACAAACAAAAAAATTTAAAAATATTAAAAAAATAAATAACAGCTGTGATAGATATATTGAGATGGAGAGCAGCCTGTCCAAGAGAGATGAGCTGAGATGATGTCCTTTTACAATTAAAGCTCCATTCAGAGAGTTTGGAAGCACCATACCACAGATGGCACAGTGATAGACACACACAACACACACACACACACACACACACACACACACACACACACGAGAGAGAGAGAGAGAGAGAGAGAGAGAGTCCATCCAGAAATCCAAAGAACAAAGCCAGGTAGAGGTTTTAATGTGGGGGGGGGTGTTCTGGGAATAGACTACGTGAGAGACATCATGAGGCAATGAAGGAGAGAGTGGGAGAAGAAGGTCTCTGGTCCTTCAGCATCTCTAAGAAGGGGATGGCTTGTTCTGCTGCTTTGGGTTTCCCTGGCAACAGGATGCTGGTATTCTTTTCTCTCCTGACACTGGTTGCTGGGCAACAGAGCCTCTTAAAGGGACTATATACATTATAACAATTTTATGTCTTAAAGTTAAAGGTTCTCTGTTTAAAATATTTTATTTATTTATTTGAGAGAGAGAGAGAGAGGGAGGGAGAGAGGCAGATAGATAATGGGTGCGCCAGGGCCTCTAGCCACTGCAAACTCCAGCCACATGTGCCATCTTGTGCATCTGGCTTATGTGGGTCCTGGGGAATTGAACCTGGGTCCTTTGACTTTGCAGGCAAGAGCCTTAACTGTTAAGCCATCTCTCCAGCCCAGATTATCTTATTTTTAATGAAAATATGACCTAATGTGTCATTTCCATTGTGAATATTTAATTGTAGATAATTTACCATTTAATACCTTATGTATTTGTGTGTAGTGACTTCATTGGTTTCATTACTCAAATTCACACATCCCACTATGGTCACTTAGATCTGAATGTCATTCCTTTTTATGAGATATTTTACTGTTCCAATTCATTAATCTTTCTAAATGTATCCCTCCTGTGTTTCTCCCATCTTGATTCTCTGATGCTCCCTCTATTATATGTTAATATTAGAGGGCAGAATGAGATGTTCTGTGTTTATCTTTGTACTCTATTGGTCTATGTGACTATCTAATAGTTCTTTTTTTTTTTTTTACAAAAGAGATTAAAATTTTATTGAGCATGTTTCTAAATCACTACTGTACATCGCATGGTGCCCAAAGTTCTCCATGCCTCCTCTTTTAAAATGCAATTCTTTCCTTTCCTGCTTTCTGCTCCCCTGTAGCTTCTTCAGTTGTTGGATCATTCTAGCTACTTTCCTTCTCACTTGCTCCGTTAGCTCTTTGTAATGATCTAGCTATAGAAACCATATTGGCACACTGTTTATTTCAGTGAAATTCATTGTACTAGAAGGTGATCTTATCAAAACCTTTATATGTGTTAGATCATAATTAGCCATCTTCTCCAAGAAAAACGTGAACATCATATGAAGCTTTATTTAAAACTTTTTAGATTAAGCAACAAAGCATTCAAACTAAACCTGTAATCAGGTCTGTCAGAAAATTCTGAGAAAGGTAATTCTAGAGAAAATATTTTTGTTTACATAGTCATCATCCTTTTTATATATGCTGTGATGCAAGATTTTCATAAAATTAATGAGACAAATAATAAAAATTTTAGTTGAGGGGCTGGAGAGATACTCAGCAGTTAAGGCATTTGCCTACAAAATCTAATGTCCCCAGTTCGATTCCCCCATACCCACATAAAATGCAGATGCACAAAGTGGGGCATGCATCTGGAGGTCATTGGCAGTGGCTAGAGGCCATCAAGCATCCATTCTCACTCTCTCCTTGCAAATAAATATATTTTTAAAAATTTTGTTGAAAGTGTTTGAAACTATCAGCTACATGTTTTAAGTATTTACTACTGACTCATAATTAAATCTTGTACACTGCACTAGGGTAGACACTAATATATTACCAGAATATTTAAAATCACCCTAAGTAATTAGTTTCTCCTGTTAGTTCTCTTGAAAGAAACCGTTTTCTCTATCCAAGAAATGGTTTTATCTTATATATAATAAGTTACTTACCTAGCTCTTACTACTATATTATCTCATGTAATTTGGGGCTTTCGTTAGCTCATAAATTTTACAATGTCATCTAACTATATAAAGGAAAAATAACTTAAAGCTTAAATTTTGATTCTGTATATAGATTAAAAAATTGAATTCCCATCATTTACGTTCTGAGAATAATCTCCTAAACTATCAGAAGTCAACCTTTAAATTCTCTCCTAGTTAAAACTCATATAGAAAAATATTTTTATATTTTCATTTTTTTACCTGACTAGCTTGGAATTCAATGTCTCACCTTTTATGCAAGATTTCTTCTTCAATCTGCTTTTCAAAACTTTTCCATGCACTAAGTCAACCAGCTCTGCCTCTAGCGCTCTCCTGTCATCTTCCTGTTTAGAACATTGCGTTTCATTGTCCTTTACTTCTTAGACACATCCAAGTTTTGAGATGGTGAGAAGCATTTTCTTCAGCTTTAATGTACTGGGGTCTCTTCTGATTTAAAGTGTGTCAAGAGATCTCTTCTTTCTCTAATTTTCCATGCTTGTGCTCTGTAGCTACATTTTTTTTCTTATTAAAATGAAACTGTGTATCTCCTTTCGCTTTTTGCAATTTTCTTTTCTTTTCTTTGTATTCTTTTATAAGTTCTCCTGAAGTGCTGATTGCCTCAAAAAAAAAAAAATGGGCTCTTTCTTAGGCTTTTTCATGGAAATTGATCCTACTGTTCCCTGAAAAATGAGACAATTTTGGGCTTTGACTAGTATGCCTATGTTTTCCAACTCTGCTACGTATGCAGGACGACTCACGGAACTATCATTAAAATGAAATTCTGAGCAGCCCCCTTGGATAACCCTTGTAAATGTTTCCTCCTCTTCCACTTTCCTCCATATATATAATTTTCACACTTGCAGAAGAAGAAAGAGGTTTCCCAATATGCGCTCCATGAATAAGTTCTTGAACAATTTCACTCTTAAATTAGCTGTTTTCTCTCCCATTACAAAACTAAGAGCATCCATTACATTAGATTTTCCAGAGCTGCTGGGGTCTATGATGCAGGGGAAGGTCTTGAAGGGGCCGATGACCTGGCGCCCCACCATGACTTGAAATGCTCCACAAACAGCAGCTGCAGGAGCCCCATGGCTGCGCTCTGCTCAACACCTCAGCCCGATAATTCTTACTTAATGCTAAATAGGAGGTCTAATATTAAAACAGGTTAGTTACTCTAGACATAGCAGGATTTGAAAAGTCTAGCATTTCATTAAGTACAATTAAATCTCAGATGTTAGGAAGACATAGAAATGTGACTGTCATGGCTTTTCATAAAAGTAGCCACAGTCTTGCATATAATTGGGTATATGTGTGTAGTAACTGGCCATAAAAGTTAATGATTTTAGTCAGATGAGATGGCACTTACTAGTAATGATCTATATAACGAGTCTTGTGGCTCTGAATATTCTCTTATGAATTTGCTTAGGAAAAGCAGCCCTGTGTTTTATTTGATCAAGTTGCTTTTTGTTAACCATTTAATGATGTGGATATAGATCATGTAAATTTAGTTTCTCATTCTGGTCCATGTGATGATCGTATGAATGGCACTTTCATGATGTTGGTCATGAAAGTAAGCCAGAATCTTCACACTCAGGTCTGGCAGACTACAAATATGGAGGGAAGGGTGGTTTGGGTTTTATTAAGGGTCAAGTAAACTCAGAATGTAGCAGAGTTCCACTTACCACTGGAGAATTTCTCTTTATCTTACTAAGTTTTGGGGAAAAAATATTATAAATTATTGTGCCATAACTTACGTCATGTTGTACTTTATTGCCATAGATTGCATCTCTGTCTGGCTCATACTTTCATTGCTCTCTAAAATTCAGTGACATGAACCAGGACAATGCATTCATTCTCTAAAATGAAAAGGAAACAAAAAACAAGGAGGAAACAGAGGAAAGAAAGGTGGAAGAAAGAAGGAAATTTTGCAATGGTAGAAGTAACTTCGTGGCATTAAATGCATCTCCCTCTGTTTCCATCAGCTTCATAATTCCATTTAGACCCACAAATAAAGGCAAACAAATCTGTGCTTTTCCACATTCACTTCACATATTTGTTGGCATTAGGTTGTGGCACTTGGTTTAGAACCCCTATATGTGATTCACTTTTTAAATTGGGTCACATTATGGCTAAACCAATCCAAGCATCATCTTTGTGGACACCGGTCATCTTTGGCCAATGAAGAAAACGATACATCCATACCAAGCCAGGTGTCAGATACAGAGACGCTGACCCACTATGACTGACAGAGGCCCCTGCACAGCACCAAACATTACTATTGCAGGCTTACTTTTCGTACTAAACTCCTGATGCTGCTATTTGAAAACAGTGACCTCATACATGGTGGCTTAAAATAACGAAACACATTCTCTGGCAGTTATGGAGTCAGAGGTTGAAACTGGAGTGCCAGGAGGGCTACGCTCCCCTAGGCTTTGTGGTAGGATTCTCCCTGCCCTGTCCAGCTTCTAGTGGTGCTCGCTGGCCTTGGCTGGTGGTCGTCTTCAAGCTCTGTCCTGTTTTAACGTGGCCTTTTTCTTTTGGGGTGTCTTTTACTCTGCTGTCTTTTCTAGGGACAATTGTTGTTGTATTTAGGTCCCACTCATAGAAACCAGGATGGTCATAGTCAAGATCTTGTGCAGAATCCTCTCTTTTAAAATAAGGTCACATTCACAGGGCTGGGTGGTTAGGGTGTAGGCCTATTTTTTAAAAAGGTGGGAATTATTTAGCCTACCACACCCATTTTAGTTACTGAGAACTGTTTCTTTTTGAAAATATATTTTATTTATTTATTTGCAAGCAGAGAAGGAAAGAGAGAAAGATAAAGAAGGGAAAGAGAAAATAAGCACACCATAGCCTCTTGCCACTGCAAATGAACTCCAGACACATGTGCCACTTTGTGAATCTGGTTTTATGTGGGTAACAGGGAATCAATCCCAGGCAGTCAGGCTTTGCAAGCAAGTGTCTTTAACCCCTGAGCCATCTTTCTATCCCTCAAGTGTCTTGTGATGAGCAGATGCATCTGAGATGAATTTTCCCATGGGTATTTTTATAAGTATATATTTACCTTTTAATGAAGATATTAACAGCTGCAAAATATTATGCAAACTGTACCACATGGGCTGTAAAAATCATGTTTGCAGTTACTGCCTTGTGAAGCCTAACCATAGCATATCTTTTACTGGAACTAGCAATGACCATAGCCATGAAATAGTGAATTCTAAATGGTAGTTAGGCCTGTCCTAGCTTGTATGAGTTGCTTCAGGATTTTTAAATTTTTTCTTTCTTTCTTTATTTGAGAGGGGGGAGGGAGGGAGGCAGACAATGGGTACACCAGGGCTTCTAGCCACTCTAAGTGAATTCCAGATGCATGTGCCACCTTGTGCATCTGGCTTTTGTGGGTACTGGGGAATCAAACCTAGGTTCTTAGGTTTCATAGGCAAGTGACTTAACCACTAAGCAATCTCTCTAGCCCCACCTTCAGTATTTTAAATGATTTCATTTTATTAAAAATTACATTAGTTGCATACTTAAAGGCCATCCATCTTCCTAATTTTTTTAAAAAAATAGGTTTCAATTGAGAGACTATTTGATGGGTATAGCCACTCTTCTTGGCCAAAAACAAGTGGGAGCTTTATCGTATCATTGGACTCTGACATGGTTCTTAGTACTAGGTATGCATTCTCTCCCACTGGACAGGCCTCTTATCCAATCAGAGATCACTGCTTCCCCACCTAGGCCATGTGCCACTCTTGCGCAGGTGTGTACATCTCGTCCAGCTGGTTGATTTCATAGCTTGTAGGATCCCATGCTTGTTCACACTATTGGTGGCTGTTATCCCCCGGTAGCTCGCATAGCACAGTCCTCCTAAATTCAGGGTACATTGTGGAAAAGGTGGCAGAAAGATTTTAAGAGCCACTGGGTGGGAAGGAGTATCATTAGGCATAGTTACTTCCTCCTCTAGAAACTGACTGATGCTTTCATAACCCCCTGGAGAATATCAGCAACCCACTGAGAAGGACCTCAGTGGAATGGAGGCAGGCAAGAGGCGGCATAAGAGGATAACACGAGGGAACTGAGACCAACACACAATTTGTTCATATAGTAAAGTTCATAATTAATAAAAAATAGGTTTTATTTTTTAATTTTTTAAAATTTATTAATTTTTTTTACTAATTAGTTTTGTACTCAGTGAATGCAGTCAAGTTGGTACCATTGTTAGACTCACCCATGTCCTACCCCCTCCCCTTGGCCCCTCCTTGTTGAGGTATATGGGTCATGCATTGTGGAGTCAGCCCACAGTTATGGGTAGAAATGTCTCTGCATATCATGACCCAACATGTGGCTCTGACATTCTTTCCGCCCCCTCTTCCGCAAAATTTCCCTGAGCCATGTTGGGTTCATTTTGGGTCTGCTTCAGTGATGAAGTGTTGGGGGCCTCTGGGTCTCTGGATATCTGATATGGTAGGAATTGATTGTTCTCTGTGTTGATCTCCTTCACCCTGTGCTGGTACCCTGTTTCACCAAGAGAACAGCACCCTTGCTTGTTTAGCCCATTGTTCTTAGTTTCAGCTGGGGCCCTTTTGAGGAATGATGGGCTGGTTCTTTCCTAAGGATCTGCATCTATCGGAAAAAGAGAAGCAGATTCTCCAATAGAGAGTAAAGTTAGCACAAGACAAATGGGATGATCCTTATTTTTTTATAGAGAATTTAATAGGTGTAGGCCCTCTTGTAGCCCATGATTGATGGTAGCTTGATATTGGAGAGTGGGCTTATGTTTGGATATAGTTCTGACTTGTTTCCCAGCTCCAGCTATAGGTCCTGTACCACTGAGGGGATCAGTTAGCCAAATCAAGAGCAGTTGGTTCCCCACCATGGCTGTGTGCCACCACTGCACTTGTGTGAGCATCACAACAGGTTATTTGCTGCTAAGTAGGTTAGACCATGAGTTACTTAGACAGATATTGGCCAGTTTCCCCCAGTCGCCCATGTAGCACCTTCTGGCACTAGATGCGCTGACTGTCTGGGGACTGACTCTCTTCCAGCTTCCAGCCATGCCATTCCATTTTACGTGTCAACCACATAAGGTGTCTTCAGCAGTAGGGTCTTACCACTAACCGTTGGTGGGTCATCACGTACTCTGACAGAAATCTGTCTTTCTTTTAGGAAACCTTGTAGGTCTGTCTGCTCAAAAGCTCATTGTGCACGAAAGCCACATGCTGGTACTGGGTGTTACAGGTCATTGAGAATCATCTCAGCATAGCTAGAATATGTGCTAAGTTTGCACAGAGACAAAAATCCTATTTCCTCTAGTGAAATGCCAACTCATTATTTGTGTGTAGAGAACTGTGTGTTATGTACAAATTAATTAAATAATATTTATGAGCCCTTTTCATTATTTTTGTTTATATGCCTGTTGGGTTATATTCCTTCCCTCTTAAGACATTTTAGCTGTTTTGGTAGTCAAAACTGAGCATAGATATTTTAGACAGTATCTCTTGAAAGACGCTCTCAGTTTTTCTCCCTACAGAGGTGCAGTGTAAGCGCACAGTGACTCGGGGCGTGGCGGTGCGCAGCAGTGTGAGTAAGCCAAGGAGGACAGCCTGCTGGCATTTTGCTGTCGTTCGGGAATAATTACGTTTTGTTTACTGCATTCTTCTAAAATTTATTTTTATTTAGTTAAGGGTTTTCCTCACGTCTGTGTCATTGTTTCTGGCTCTACAGAGAGAGAAAGGAGACATCAGAAAGATGATGGTTTTTCCATCCTGTAATCACGGTCCTGAAAATCACCAGTTTTTAATTTTTTCCACATCAGGATCATAGCGGGAAAGGGAAAGTTTCCATCTCTTTCTGATCCCAGTGTGAAATTTTTTTAAATCTAAAAATAGCCTGACTTTTACCTCACGCATTTCCCTTTTCCTCTTTCTCCACACATCATTGGTCATACCCTGAGTCATGTTTGTAAACACTAGAAAGCTCCTTCTTTTCTTTGTCCTCACACAGTTGCCTTGCTGTGTGAAGTTTGCTCATATTTTGATGTTGAATAATCATGAATGAATAATTTGTTCACAGAGCCAGAAGTAAGATAACAGGCAGGTTAATTCAACTGAATGGAGCATGGGAGAAGGGAATAATAGTAAAACTTTATTTCAAGTTCCTCACAAAAAGTTACACATATACATATACACATATACATATACATGTGGACATTAGCAGAACATTGCTGTATTCACTATAGCCTTTTATGAAGCAAATGCTCTCATATCCATAAATCCTGTGTCCTCTTGGATTTTTTCTTAATTGAAAAAATATTTATTTGAGAGAGCGAGAGACAGAAAGAGACAGACACACAGAGGGAGAATGGGCGCTCCAGGGCCTCCAGCCACTGCAAACGAACTCCAGATGCTTGTGTTACCTTGTGCATCTGGCTTACGTGGGTCCTGGGGAATTGAACCCAGGTCCTTTGGCTTTGCAGGCAAATGCCTTAACCTCTAAGCCATCTCTTCAGCCCCTCCTCTTGGACTTCATTTATTTGTAAAAGTTGGAAAGTTGATCAACTTAAAATCCCTAGCATTCACAAAACATCAAGGGCAGTGAAGATTTCATGAAATGTGTTTTCTCTGAGTTGAAAGTATATGTATGATTCTAAATGACAAAGGTTTTTATACCTGGTCTCATTTAATACTCATAGCCATGCTGTACAGAAGATAACAGTGTTAGCTGAGAAATAAGAAACATAAACTGTAGATGAGAAGAACTGGGATCTTGCCATTTCGGGGACAGTGGACAGGTGTTTGTCTTTCTCACAGTATCATTAAGGGAATGCCATTGTCTATTTTTGTTCCCTCTAAATGGTTGTTTCCTGCTGAGCTATCCAGCTGGGCAGTTGTCTCTTCGAGCTGAGCCTATTGCACTGTATCACCAGACATCTGGTTGTCCCCACCTTCCCCACCTCCACCTTACTGCATTATATCATTTATTTATTTCTCCCCACCAGTACTCCAAAGGCAGTCTTTCTCATACCTAGTACTTAGCAAGAGACTCAAGAGTGTGTGTTGAATGACGCGATAAATACTCTGATGAAATAGTCAAGGTTTACTGGGAAACCTCCTGACAACCTCTCACCTTCTTGTAACCTCTAACGTTCTCAGGTAAACATGGAGGGTCACCTGATCACTGTCTTTACCCAGTAGACCGTAGATGGCAGAATGACCGGGGCCATGAGTAGTTTGCTCTCTGTTTGACCCCCAGCTCTAAGCATAGGACTTCATGATTATTGTTGACTGGATCAATATGACAAGAGTATTTTTTAAAACTCCAAGAGTTTAATTATGATTTCCCCAAACTTCCTGTCTCTAGGAATTTCTGTAAAGTTTCCTGCTTATCTTCCTTTTCTGTTTTGTTTCCTTCATTTTTCCCTTTCACCTCTGTTCTTTTCTTACTCTATTTACTTGTCGAATATTCATGTGATATTAAATATAAGCATTTTTTTTCTTTTTTGGTTTTCTTAGAGGTGGGGTTTTACTCTAACCCAGGCTGACCTGGATGGAATTCACTATGTAGTCTCAAGGTGGCTTCGAACTCATGGCACTCCTCCTACCTCTGCCTCCTGATTAAAGGGATTAAAGGCGTGCGCCAGCACACCTGACAAGCATGCTTTAAATGGCACAGATTAATCATTTAATTTCAATTATACTCCTAGATAATATGCGTTTGCATCATTGTCCATATTTCACAGCTGAGGCTACTGAATATAGGAGATGTTGATGGCTTAATGGTTAAAGAACTTGCTTATGAAGCCTAAGGACCCAGGTTCGATTCCCCAGTATCCACATAAGCCAGATGCATAAGGTGACTGGTGCACTCATTCTCTGCCTCTTCCTTTCTCATAAATAAATAAATAAATAAATAAATAAATAATAAATATTTAAAGAAGAAGCATGCCCATGGCTACACTGTAGGCATGTGGACTCAGGCCTCTAGTCCAATCTGTGTTTGTGCATTATGATATTCTGCCATTACCCATCCTCCTCTCCCTAAAGCTACATGTACACAGAAATGAAATCTGTTCTCTACACCTCTCTTTATTAGTTTACATTCCCTATTTTAAATTTATTATTATTTTTTTATTTTTGTTTTTTCGAGGTAGGGTCTCACTGTAGCTCAGGCTGACCTGGAATTCATTATGTAGTCTCAGGGTGCCCTTGAACTCACAGCAATCCTCCTACCTCTGCCTTCTGACTGCTGGGATTAAAGGCATGTGCCACCACACCCAGCTTAAATTTAATATTTTTTTATACTTAGGCACTGAATTAGTCAGGTTGGATGCAGAGACAAGCAAACCTCAAGTCTTAGTGGCTGACAGCAGTCATGTAGTTCTTGGTCATGTTACATGTCAGCAGCTACAAGTCACTTCTGGGAATGTTCTGTGTGTGCCATCTTTCTATGCTAGTGGAAGTGAAGAATCCTCTTATTGGGAATCACGATGACATGTGGCAGTAATCATGCTGTCTTCCTTCCTTGTTAAGTTCTGGGTACTTTCTGTGGTCCACTCTTGACCACTGTACATATTATGGCAACATTTGAGGCTAACCATTTATGTCCTTTTTCCTAAACAGGAGCCCCAAAAGCCAATTCACAGAAATGCAAGTATTTACATAAAATAAGTTAGTTGTTAATTGATATTTTTAACACTTTGGTAGAGATTTTGAAAAGTAAGAAGTCTGGTTAACAGAGTTTCTCATTCTATACTATCAGATTTTAAATTTCTAAGGCTCCAAAACTATTCACATAGTTATAAACATCTTGCACACATTATTTTTTTTCACTCTAGCAATTTATTGAGCATAATCTCATTCAATTCAGTTCATCAGTAACTTTTCAAATTTGTGCTGTGTAGCTAGCCACTCAAAATTACTATAATGATCTCAGCTTGTTTTAGGAGTAACTTTATGGAGTGTAGAGATTTGTGAGGCCCTGAGAACAGGGTTGTTATTTGTCTTGGGAAAGAGCACATTGCTGGCACAGAGCAACCCCTAATGAGTATCGAGTAATGGTCTGAGCTACTGAATAAATCAAGACTGAAAATACCCAAACACATCTTTCTCTCTCCCGTAGGAACTCCTGCTTGCAGAAAAGTGGGCTAAAATGAACAAGCTTCCCTTTCCAAAGATTGATCCTTACGTGTTCGATCGGGAAGGATTGAAGGAGTGCTATGTCTTTAAACCCAAGAATCCTGATGTGGAGAAAGATTGCCCGACTATCATTCACTTTGTTCTGGCCAACATCAACTTCAGAAAGTACAAGGCCCCAGGTACGCCGGGAGTAAGTTCTGTTCCACACAAGCGGAGTCTGGAAGGGGAATGAGACTGATACTAAGCTCTTTCACACTGGCCGGTGCTCCCGGAGCCATCACAAAAGCCAGTGTTTCTCTTGCCCTGACAAACAGCTATTAATCAGAGATCCTGAGTATTTTTCTTTTACTTCTTTTGTCTAACCCCAAGAGTTACCTAAATTCCTCAAAACAGGAACTGAAAGATTACTGATTAGTTCAGCAAAAGTTTCAATGGCACTGAACCAAAATCTTGGATTAAATTGGTTTAATTCGTGTCCTTGTCATGAGGGATGTTAAATATTTTGCCTACCACCCTAGTTCTTGTTTCAGAACAAATCATTCAAAAAAAGCTCAGGGAATTTAAATTGACCACGGAATTGATGGAACCTAACAGTATGGCACAGTGTGGCTGTCGTTTGCATCTAACGGCACAGCCCTGCGTACTGACACTGACCGTTGCCATGGTGTACTTTACAGCAAGTAAGAATCACAGTCAAGGGAGGGTCGTTCTGCTTTGCCACATGTGGAAGAGTTGTGTACTTTTATGTACCCTAGAAAATCTTGATGAGCAAAGGCCAGCAGATAGAGAGCAAGGAAAGTTAAGGCTCTTTGTATATAACTTTAGGCCCAGAAAATAGTTTTCATTTTGTGAATGCAAAGACAAAAATAATAGAGAAGATAGGTGAAATGACTATGCAGAAGAAGATGGTCTTTTCTAGATTTCTTGGGGACATGAAAGAGGGTGAAGGTGAAGGTAATTGTGAGGCATACTCCAACACAGAAGGAAGAATTGGTGGTATTGTTTTGTCTTCCAACATTAGAACCCTGGAAACGTAGACAATTTTTCATCAGTGTTTAGGTCTAAAGGAGAAGCTAAGGAGTTGGCCTGTCCCAGGATGTCTGTGATTTGAAGAGGATTCCATAGTGTTTTGGTTTGGGCTCCCTCAGAAACAGAGCCTCAGAACACCATTCAAGTGCAAACTGTTTATTAGCAAGGGAGGGAGGAAGTGAGACAAGGAAGGAGGGCAGACAGCAAAGTGGGCATTACTAGTAAGCCAGCCACCCCACGGGGAACTTGACCTGCCTGGGAAAGCACAGGGAGTGGAATAGACCTACACCCCAGAGTCACCTGTACCACCCGCGGGCATATTGTACACCAACTCCCTGTTTGTGGCTGACTGGGGCAGGGGGTTACTAGAATTTCCAGCCGGAAGCTAGTAGGCAAGAGTGAGATCCTCGCGGCACTGACCTGCAGATGCCATCATTGAGAAGGCTTTGACCCACACACACAGAAATGGTCAAGTCCCCAGCCCAGGGATGCTAACACATTACAGCGCCTCTCTGGGCTCTCAATGCTGTCATCATGGCTGTGTGCATGTTTTATTCCTTGGGTTCTAGAGGTAGCTTTTAGTTGTCCAAGTAATGCCATTGGAAACTCTTCTGGTATTTAGGTGTCCCAAGAGAGACTGAAGAAGAGAAGGAAGTGGCTGACTTTGACATTTTTGACGACCCTGAATCACCGTTTTCAACCTTCAACTTTCAGTATCCAAATCAAGCGTTCAAAAGGCTGCACGACCTGATGCACTTCAACACCCTGAACAACATAGACGTAAGTATCTCCTGTGCCCGCCAGACGTGTCACAGTTCTGATCTATCACAGGGAGTAAGCAAGGCTGCTTCTGTACTAAGAAGAAAACATGAGCCGTGAATGACAAAATTCCAAATGTCTTGCTTTGTTTCTTGTGAAATATTTTACTAATCTACAAAAGAACCCTATGAAAATTTACAAATAATGAGATGAATGTCTCCAGATGATCAGACAACGTGACCAGAAGGCTCATTACTTTATAGGTCTCATGACATGACTTTTAATGAAAGTGTTCCTGCTTGCAACTCTTACTCTTGTGTCTCTTGGGGACATTGCCAAGGATAAGAGCCACCTGTGCTTTTAGCCCTTGAGATGTGAAGTGTGCTTTGCTCTAGACACTTCAGCAACAAGTCATTCCCTTCAGCAGCAACCTCTGGTGTATCTGCTGCTGAGACTCAGGGTCTGTGCGAAGTTTCTTGGTGATAAAGTCACCATCTAGAAGCACTCTTGTGTCATTAAAGCCAGCAGCTTGTGGTCCCAAGTCACTGTCTGACAAATTATTATCAGTTGTGAAAGCCCCAATGCATTGGCCTACTCGGATTTTGCACATTATAAAATAACTAAGAGGAAAAATAAGCTAAGTGGAAGAAGGCATTGTGCCAGATTTGCTCATGTCCTTGGAGACTGTGAACAGGCATAGAGGCATTCACAGTTTGTGGACATGTTCTGTTTAGTGCGGTTGTGTGGCTTTGAGTAGTCTGGCACATCTGCTTGCTTACTTAAGTATACACGACATTTTAAAAATATTTATTTATTTATTATTAGAGAGAGAGAGAGAGAGTGTGAGTGGGCATGCCAGGGCTTCTAACCACTGTAAACAAACTCCATATGCAGGTGCCACTATGTGCATCTGGCTTATGTAGGACCTGGAGAATCAAACCTGAGTCCTTAGGCTTTGCAGGCAAGCACCTTAACCACTAAGCCATCCCTCCAGCCCGCTATTTTCTTAATACATGTATTTCTTTTCAAAAAAAAAAAACACAAACAGTAGACATTTAAAAGACTCATACTACATTATCTCTGTAGTGATGGTTAAAATTTAAAGAAAATGAAAAAGTGACTGTTTTAAACTGATATAAAGAATAAAGAAATTTAAGCTGGGAGTGGTGGCACACGCCTTTAGTCCCAGAACTTGGGAGGCAGAGTTACGAGGATTGAGGCCACCCTGAGAATACAGAGTGAATTCCAGGTCAGCCTGGACTAGAATGAGACCCTACCTTGAAAAACCAAAAGAAAGAAAAATAAAGAAAGAAAGAAATTCTCAAAATAGACGTATATATTTTTAAAGCCTCACACTACTAAAATAGAGGAGCTAGGATAATGTCACAAAGTCTTGTTTTTCAAATATGAAGTCAATAAAATAATTTATTATGTGAAATAAAATGTATTAAAGTTGAAAAGTTATCCTCTAGTAGAAAGAATTAGAATTGTAAGGATTATAAATGTCTTATCAGACTTGGGAATAAAGACACACACATGTGTCTTAAATAATAGTTGTCTTGCAGTTTTTAGTTCTTGCTTATATAAACGTGCTGATTTATTGTCAGAAACAATATAGTCCCACTTACATATTTTAAAGCATTCTTTAAGGTAGTTTGTTTGGCATGTACATGAAGAAGTTAATGCCTGAACAAAAATAGGCTGAATTCCAAAATGCCTTTTAAAGCTCATTAAGTGATGATTCTTTACAAGCTATTAACCAACCATTTTTCAATGGCATCTATGAACATTTGTGACATGACACATAGAGACAGTGGCCATAGCTATATGCTATTTAAAAATATTTTTTATTTTAATTATTTGCAAGGAGAGAGAGATAGAGAGAGAATGAATGAATGAGAATGGTCACACCAGGGTCTCTTGCCACTATAAATGAACTCTAGATATATGTGCCACTTTGTGCATCTGGCTTTATATGGGTCCTAGGGAATCTAACCCAGGTCATTAGGCTTTGCAGGCAATCACCTTGACCTCTGAACAATCTCTTCAGCCCTGCATGTCATTTTTAAATCCAATATGGGTCATTTGTGACTCTGAATACACTACTAAAACTTCTGGAAAACAAATGCAATAGGACTGATCATAATATATATGTAAATATGTACGTATGTAAATATGTAACAGGCTGGCAATAAATTCTCTACAAACAGAAGCTACTTAATAAAGAAGGATCTTAGCTTTGCATCTCTGTGTTGGATCCGTGAAGGTGCAGGGGAAACATACCCCAGGAACTGTGCAAATGTGCAGAACTCACATTGTAGATTGGGAATGACAGCCTAGGAAGTAAACAGTGTTTTCTGAATGGATGATTGTGGGCTTTCTTCTAAATGACATGGCCATAGAAACTCATGTTTAAGATGTGTGTGGTGGTGGTGGGGGGGGGGGGGGGGCTGGAGAGATGGCTTAGCGGTTAAGCACTTGCCTGTGAAGCCTAAGGACTCCGGTTCGAGGCTCGACTCCCCAGGACCCACGTTAGCCAGATGCACAAGGGGGCGCACGCATCTGGAGTTTGTTTGCAGTGGCTGGAGGCCCTGGCGCGCCCATTCTCTCTCTCTCTATCTCTGTCTCTCTCTCTCTGCTTGCAAATAAATAAATAAATTTTAAAAAAATTAAAAAAAAGATGTGTGTGTGTGTGCGCGCATGCACGCATGCTTGTTCAAGATAAAACTTCACTTTTTACTGCTTTTTTATCTATCTTGGTAATCTTTTTTCATATGTACTTTACCCAGGAAAACTCATTTTCCAATCAAAGTTTCCTGGTAAGTGATGAAACATTAGCATAATTTTGCTGAGGGTAGGAAGGATGCTGGCCAGTTTAGTTGGTTCAGTCAGCTCACTCATCCCGCACTGGACGGAGCAGGCCCGTGCTCCCCACGCCCGCCATGGGCGCGCACACTGTCAGGGCTGTGCAAGCACAAGACACTGTCATGCCGCTGCTGGAACGCAGTCTCCCACCTAGCGGTCCTAAGAGGTCAGTTGCTCCGGAGTTGTGGTCAGGACCACTACGGCGAAGGCAGCGCTTCCTCTTTAGCTCTTTTCTGACCTGATTTTGCGCTGCACCGCCCTTTCTTTAACAGCTGCGCGCTTCCGCTGCTGCCTTTTCCCGGGACACCCCAGCTGGCCTGCTTCGTGGGCATCACATTCCAGCTTATTTTGGGAGCACTTTACTTCTGCTTCTCCTCATTCTTGACAGTAGTCTGGGATCTTCATTAGCATCAGGTTTCTGCACTTACTCAATCCTCCCAAATTCCTTTTCAATGAGCATGGCCGCCATGCTTTCACAATTACAGTGCTGTGTGGATTTTTTCCCCTTTGGTTTCCTTTCTAGAACCATAACATATAGTGACTTAGGCTGGCAGACATGTGGTATGTGGGGGATGCAGAGGCGTGGACATCAGGCAATTGGGTGTTTAGTCCTTGCTCTGAAGCCTCTTAGCTGGTGAACCTTGCAACATCAATTACCTTCTTCTTGTGGAAGGGAAACAACTACTATATGTCATATAAGATCAGGCTGGGGGTTTAAGTGATGTAATATGACTTAATGCTTGGAATGTAATAGACAATTGAAGCAGCTGAGAAAATAACAATTATTAATGTCCAGATTCTCTTCTTTTAAGTATTTATTTATTAGAGGGAAAGAGGCAGATAGAAAGAATGGGCACCCAAGCCCACTTACCACATCACATTAACTCCAGACATACGCACCACTGTCCATCTGGCTTTACGTGGGAACCGGGGAATCTAACTTGGTTCCTTAGGCTTCCCAGGCAAGTACCTTAACCGCTGAGCCATCTTTCCAGCCTTTCTCTTCTTTTAATTGTAAATTGTAACTATAAAACAGTGATTTATCTTGCATTCTGTATTCCAGGGATACTGATCATAATAATGCTTGGCACCTAAAATGATTATACAATGCATTACTCTTGACTGATATTTGCAATATCCTTGACTTAGTGGAGAGAACAAGGGTCAGGACACAAGTTGCCACTGGTTAGAGATGGAGCTGCTAGTCATGGGGCATCTCTACACAGAGCTTTCCTGGTTATGTGGTGTGCCTACACATTGGACTCACAACCTCAGCTTTAATGAGAAGGAGATAGAGAGAGAGATAGTGTGAGTGGGCATGCCAGGGCTTCTAGCCACTGTAAACAAACTCCATATGCAGGTGCCACTATGTGCATCTGGCTTATGTAGGACCTGGAGAATCAAACCTGAGTCCTTAGGCTTTGCAGCCAAGCACCTTAACCACTAAGCCATCCCTCCAGCCCGCTATTTTCTTAATACATGTATTTCTTTTCAAAAAAAAAAAAAAACCACAAACAGTAGACATTTAAAAGACTCATACTACATTATCTCTGTAGTGATGGTTAAAATTTAAAGAAAATGAAAAAGTGACTGTTTTAAACTGATATAAAGAATAAAGAAATTTAAGCTGGGAGTGGTGGCACACGCCTTTAGTCCCAGAACTTGGGAGGCAGAGTTACGAGGATTGAGGCCACCCTGAGAATACAGAGTGAATTCCAGGTCAGCCTGGACTAGAATGAGACCCTACCTTGAAAAACCAAAAGAAAGAAAAATAAAGAAAGAAAGAAATTCTCAAAATAGACGTATATATTTTTAAAGCCTCACACTACTAAAATAGAGGAGCTAGGATAATGTCACAAAGTCTTGTTTTTCAAATATGAAGTCAATAAAATAATTTATTATGTGAAATAAAATGTATTAAAGTTGAAAAGTTATCCTCTAGTAGAAAGAATTAGAATTGTAAGGATTATAAATGTCTTATCAGACTTGGGAATAAAGACACACACATGTGTCTTAAATAATAGTTGTCTTGCAGTTTTTAGTTCTTGCTTATATAAACGTGCTGATTTATTGTCAGAAACAATATAGCCCCACTTACATATTTTAAAGCATTCTTTAAGGTAGTTTGTTTGGCATGTACATGAAGAAGTTAATGCCTGAACAAAAATAGGCTGAATTCCAAAATGCCTTTTAAAGCTCATTAAGTGATAATTCTTTACAAGCTATTAACCAACCATTTTTCAATGGCATCTATGAACATTTGTGACATGACACATAGAGACAGTGGCCATAGCTATATGCTATTTAAAAATATTTTTTATTTTAATTATTTGCAAGGAGAGAGAGATAGAGAGAGAATGAATGAATGAGAATGGTCACACCAGGGTCTCTTGCCACTATAAATGAACTCTAGATATACGTGACACTTTGTGCATCTGGCTTTATATGGGTCCTAGGGAATCTAACCCAGGTCATTAGGCTTTGCAGGCAAACACCTTGACCTCTGAACAATCTCTTCAGCCCTGCATGTCATTTTTAAATCCAATATGGGTCATTTGTGACTCTGAATACACTACTCAAACTTCTGGAAAACAAATGCAATAGGACTGATCATAATATATATGTAAATATGTACGTATATAAATATGTAACAGGCTGGCAATAAATTCTCTACAAACAGAAGCTACTTAATAAAGAAGGATCTTAGCTTTGCATCTCTGTGTTGGATCCGTGAAGGTGCAGGGGAAACATACCCCAGGAACTGTGCAAATGTGCAGAACTCACATTGTAGATTGGGAATGACAGCCTAGGAAGTAAACAGTGTTTTCTGAATGGATGATTGTGGGCTTTCTTCTAAATGACATGGCCATAGAAACTCATGTTTAAGATGTGTGTGGTGGTGGTGGTGGTTGGGGGGGGGTGGGGCTGGAGAGATGGCTTAGCGGTTAAGCACTTGCCTGTGAAGCCTAAGGACTCCGGTTCGAGGCTCGACTCCCCAGGACCCACGTTAGCCAGATGCACAAGGGGGCGCACGCATCTGGAGTTTGTTTGCAGTGGCTGGAGGCCCTGGCGCGCCCATTCTCTCTCTCTCTATCTCTGTCTCTCTCTCTCTGCTTGCAAATAAATAAATAAATTTTAAAAAAATTAAAAAAAAAGATGTGTGTGTGTGTGTGTGCGCATGCATGCATGCTTGTTCAAGATAAAACTTCACTTTTTACTGCTTTTTTATCTATCTTGGTAATCTTTTTTCATATGTACTTTACCCAGGAAAACTCATTTTCCAATCAAAGTTTCCTGGTAAGTGATGAAACATTAGCATAATTTTGCTGAGGGTAGGAAGGATGCTGGCCAGTTTAGTTGGTTCAGTCAGCTCACTCATCCCGCACTGGACGGAGCAGGCCCGTGCTCCCCACGCCCGCCATGGGCGCGCACACTGTCAGGGCTGTGCAAGCACAAGACACTGTCATGCCGCTGCTGGAACGCAGTCTCCCACCTAGCGGTCCTAAGAGGTCAGTTGCTCCGGAGTTGTGGTCAGGACCACTACGGCGAAGGCAGCGCTTCCTCTTTAGCTCTTTTCTGACCTGATTTTGCGCTGCACCGCCCTTTCTTTAACAGCTGCGCGCTTCCGCTGCTGCCTTTTCCCGGGACACCCCAGCTGGCCTGCTTCGTGGGCATCACATTCCAGCTTATTTTGGGAGCACTTTACTTCTGCTTCTCCTCATTCTTGACAGTAGTCTGGGATCTTCATTAGCATCAGGTTTCTGCACTTACTCAATCCTCCCAAATTCCTTTTCAATGAGCATGGCCGCCATGCTTTCACAATTACAGTGCTGTGTGGATTTTTTCCCCTTTGGTTTCCTTTCTAGAACCATAACATATAGTGACTTAGGCTGGCAGACATGTGGTATGTGGGGGATGCAGAGGCGTGGACATCAGGCAATTGGGTGTTTAGTCCTTGCTCTGAAGCCTCTTAGCTGGTGAACCTTGCAACATCAATTACCTTCTTCTTGTGGAAGGGAAACAACTACTATATGTCATATAAGATCAGGCTGGGGGTTTAAGTGATGTAATATGACTTAATGCTTGGAATGTAATAGACAATTGAAGCAGCTGAGAAAATAACAATTATTAATGTCCAGATTCTCTTCTTTTAAGTATTTATTTATTAGAGGGAAAGAGGCAGATAGAAAGAATGGGCACCCAAGCCCACTTACCACATCACATTAACTCCAGACATACGCACCACTGTCCATCTGGCTTTACGTGGGAACCGGGGAATCTAACTTGGTTCCTTAGGCTTCCCAGGCAAGTACCTTAACCGCTGAGCCATCTTTCCAGCCTTTCTCTTCTTTTAATTGTAAATTGTAACTATAAAACAGTGATTTATCTTGCATTCTGTATTCCAGGGATACTGATCATAATAATGCTTGGCACCTAAAATGATTATACAATGCATTACTCTTGACTGATATTTGCAATATCCTTGACTTAGTGGAGAGAACAAGGGTCAGGACACAAGTTGCCACTGGTTAGAGATGGAGCTGCTAGTCATGGGGCATCTCTACACAGAGCTTTCCTGGTTATGTGGTGTGCCTACACATTGGACTCACAACCTCAGCTTTAATCTGGAGGGAAAACACATTATGGGAGCTTTACCAGTACCTGATGACTCAGCTATCATAGGAGGGTGCATGGTTTTCCAGCCTTGCTTATTAAACAGTTATCAATACATTAGACAAAATATGGTCTATTCTAAGACACTGTTATGTATGCATTTATTTAGCATAGGACAATATACATAATAATGAGATTTTAACCTTTCTATATTTTATTTTTATGTATTTATGAGAAAGAGAGAGAAACAGAGGGAGAGAGAATGGGCATGCCAGGGCTTCTAACCACTGCAATGAATTCCAGATGCATGCACCACCTTGTACTTATTTGGGTTCTGGGGAGCCAAACCTGGGTCCTTAAGCTTCACAGGCAAGTGCCTTAACTGCTAAGCCATCTCTCCAGCCCAATAATGAGCTTTTTTATGTTTTGTCAAGTAATTTTATAAAGTGTTAAGTAGTAGATGTTAATCAAAATACAGCAAAGTACATATCAGGATGTTCTGGTAGTTAATTCTTTATGGCAGTTCATCATGGTAAGAATGCTTAGGTAAGAGTTAAGTTGCTGTAAGTGGTATTCTGGGTGGGCTTAAGGATGTTATAGGCAGTGCAAGCGAGGTGGCTCAGACTACTTCCGTTCAGATATGTGACCCTCTTTCATGCTTTCTCTCTCATGATGAATCTCCCCCTCAAAATTCTGAGCTGAATAACCTTTTTCTTCCCATCGGTGCTTTTGATCTAGTATATGGTCCCTGGATCCAGAATGTATTTAGAGCACTGCCTTTTCTCAAAGAATTGGGAAGTTTATTACAAATCATGGCGTATTTCATTAGGTCTGCTGGGGAGGAAAGGCAAGAATACCCCTTGCCTGTCATACAGGGGCCTGGCTAGACAAGTCAACAAGCAAAAAGCATAACAAATCCGTTCAGTTGTAATTTTACATGATGAAAGTCTTCGAAAGAAAGACCAAGAGATCCAGGGTGGACTACCAGTTTCTTTTTATATTTTTAAAATTTTATTTATTTATTAGATAGAAAGAGGCAGATAGAGAGAATGGGCATGCCAGGGCTTCTAGCCACTGCAAACGAACTCCAGACACATGTGCATCTTGCTTATATGGGTGCTGGGAAATTGAACCTGGCTCCGTTGGCTTCACAGGCAAGTGCTTTGACTGCTAAGCCATCTTTCCAACCCCAAGGACTACCCATTTTTATTCTTAAGGTTCATGCAGCATGGACATGTATATAGAAATATGATTATTGGGGGTATAGCTCAGGGGTAGAGCGTTTGACTGCAGAAATATGCACAAAACTGCTGGTATACTAGGTTGGAAAGACAATCCATCTGTCTGTCTGCTCATATTTGTCTTGGCCTCTGTGTAGTGTTCCTTCCTCCTGGGAATGGGGAAGGATCTTTTGAAGTGGAGGCCTTAGGATATGCTATCAGACAAGGTTGAGAATTAATGGCTAGTTCTAGGACAGAAAAGAGAGGGAGGGCAGAGCAGCATGGTTAGACTTTGTAACTTACTTTGGGAAAAGGTGTTCCAGTTTCTAACCCCCTTGGGGGTGGAGGAACCATAGACCCTATGGCTTGCCCAGGTGAGGGGGAGAGGAGGCAGGATAGGAGACAGTGAGGCAGGGGAAGGCTTTGTTTCTGAGGCTTTTCTGAGGTGTGTTGTGAGGTGTTTTTTTTTTTTTTTTTCTTAGCTCCTAAAGCCCAAATTTATCTACCTCTAATGCTATGTATGATTTCCTTCCATCTTACTGACACACTAAGTTGACACATATTTATTATCACCCACCTATTTCAAGGAAACAGCAAGCTACAACACAAAACTAGGAAGGAGTCAGGTGGGTGGCAGAGGCAGGAGGATCCTGGGTTTGAGACCAGCCTGGGCTCCATAGGAAGACCCTATCGCACAAATAAAAAAACAGAAATGAATGAAAAATGGAGAGAAAGTTTGAGTACTTAGCATTAGTTAAAGTGTTGAATACTCAAACCTAGCTCAAGAAGTGCGTGCGTGTGTGTGTGTGTGTGTGTATGTGTGTGTGTGTTAGCTTATATGTGAGAGAAGTAGGTCAGATATTAGACAAATTGCTGAAAGACACACTTCTGTAGGGATCTGGTATGAGTTCACAAGTCTTTTCCACTTTGCTTTATTGTTCCCCAAACACGGGCTCCTTTCCAGATGGGCCAGCCGGTTCCCATGTGTCTCCTGTGTCCGATCTGCATGCCACACAGCCATCCACTCTAAGCCTGTGTGGTTATCTGTGGACAATGGTCTGTCCTCTCCAGGAGTGAAACCATCTGTGCTCAACTCCAGTCACATTGTTCTTGTGGGCTGAGACTGTCCTGGGTCATTTGACTTCTGAAAGTAGCTTCAGGGCATTAATTACTTTTGATGTGCTTCGTATGCACCTTTCATATTCTAAAACAAGCTGAGACCAAAAATGGCAGGAATGAGACCCCGTTTTCATATGTGCCTTCTTATTGTTAAAGCAGACATTAGCCCACAAATCCACAGTAATTTAGATAGAAATATCATTTATGTTCTCCTGTATTACTATTTTTATTCTTTCTCAGAATATATCATGATTTCCTCTCTAGAACTACTTTTAAATTTTTTTATGATATAAAAATTCACTTTATTTTACAAATTGCTAAATTGTACACCACCAGATTTGTTTCTTTTTGGAGGAAAGTCTTATTTTACATATTTTTAATGTTGACTCCTTTTTTTTTTTTTGCTTATTATCTAATTTTATTGCCAGAGAATTAAGTGAATGATTTCAAAAGTTAAGAAGATATTGAGTGATGCAAACAGAAGGTGTCATGGGTCAGACCTGGGCTGGGTCATCTGGATGCAGAAGGCCGGGGTTTGAGGGCTGTTGTGGAATAAACCTCATAGGAAGAATTTAGTATCGCCGTGTATTCCAGAGAGGAATGAAAGAGCAAATTAGATATCAATGCTAGTATAAATAAAGTAAAAATATTCAGCTTTGACACTGATTTGATGCATTTTGATGTACTGTGTGGCATGCGTTAAGGTTTAAATTTACCATGTGATGCAGCACTGACTTAACTTCTATTTCAGTTGCAGAGTAACACCGCCAGGACTGGCCGCGTTCTGCTTACTGGTTTCATAGTGCCGCCTAGTGGTTAAACTTGTACTTTCTTATTGCACTGGATTTGAGGTTGTTAGCTGTAAATGTCGTTTTTCCCTTTTGAGAACTTACTCTTTTTTAAACTAGGAATACCAGCTGAGACCAATTTTTGGTAAATTGACTAGTTTTTGAAACTATTATTTCTGATTTTTTGTGTGAATTCTTTATAAAGGAATAGACAGCAGGCATTATTGGTCTGATTTTCCCCATAGTCTTTTTCTGCTCTAACGCTCTCTTAGGTGTTTAAAAGTAAAGAGTTTTATTTTTCCTGGAACGTCTCTGCAATGCAGGTTTTATTTCTCTGTCTGGGATGAAGAAGCAGAAACTAGCTGATGAAATTTCGGAATGACCTCCAGAAAGACAGACATTGTCAAAAAAAAAAAGTTATAGTGGGACAGTTTGAATAGTGGGATCGATGGCTGACTATAACATGTAATAAGCTCATTCTTGCCTTCTTAGTCCAATTTCCCTTATTCGCACATGGTTTAGAAATGGTGAGGCCCAGCAGCTCTTTGATTCAAACCCTTTGTAGGGCTGAAGGACCTGTTACTACCGAATTAGTACTGTCTCCTTTACTCACGGGCATGTGGTCAGCAAATACCTGCTTTACTTACAAGACTTGGTAATATGCATCCTATTTCCTCAAGAAAATAATGGGATATTTTTTAAGCATATGGAGGAATCACTTTTTTTTTCCCACTAGTGCTAATTTCCAGAATACGAGTGTTTATTGTTTAAAGTTAGCTACTCTGAGAGAAATAGAGGTTCCCTGCCTCTGGGTCAGATACTAGGTTACAGAATAGTGACTGTGTTAACATTCCCAAGATCTTACCTTTTTGTTGTTGTTATTTGTTTGTTTTCAGGCCTTGGCCACACTTGCTCCATGAGCTGTGGGATTGGGAAAAGCCTTCTATGCATGGCTCTGAGGCCAAATGCCACACGAGTTCTGAGTGGGAGGAAGCCATGGAGTCCTAAGCTTCTCAGACTTGTCAAAAATTCCTCCTCTTAGAAAAGGGCTGAAAAGTGCATAGTGCCTTGATGTTACTTAATCCCTGGGCTGGAGAATAAGGGGAAGTGCAGAAGAACCCCGAGCCTTTTGAAGACGGAATCTTACACCCCTGTCCTGGGAGTGGAGGCTTCCTGAGGGGACAGGGTTCAAAGCTGAGGAAAATCCGTCCATGGTAGCCATCCTGCCCCCTTTCCAAGGCCTTTTCCCATCTCTCTGCAGAAACTGCTCTTACCAAATTTCAGAATTTCTTTCTCTCCTAGAATTCTTCAGTTAAACTTAATACCAGAAAAAGTGTATAATACTGACTATATTTTTCTGTTTCTTATCAATTTGGGATAAACATAAAGATTATTCTGAGTACAGTGGCAGTACTTTCTCATCTGTGGAGTTACAAAGTGTGCTGAGTCCTAGTTGGAGAACACTGGTGTCCTCTATGTATTCATTTGTTTTCTTGAGAAGCAGGGAGTTGTTCAGCAAGGCTCTTGCTCCTCATTACTTCTTTGTGGTCTCATTTCCTTTCATCTGTTAACTATAAAACACCATGCTGATTATGGATACAGTAATTACCATTTTCTTTCATATTATCAATTTCTTATAAAGGTTGTAACATCAAATGCAAATTAATCATATTATAGATATCCTACTTATTAATTTGGTATTTGCATGTATGTATATGAGGTATTTTTATCATATTTGTCTCTTCCTATTACCCTCTCTTGTTCCCCTCCCATACTTGCTGAATACCTTCCTCTCCCTAACTAGTCCCCCTTCTACTTTGATTTTTATTTTTTCTTGGTAATCCAATGAGTTTAATAAGGGTTGCCTACATGAGCATGGTGTGGGGTTATTTACATGATTATGGGTAACTTTTCAGTCCCTACACCACAAATACAGGAATTTGGGGCATCCTTGAGATCAATGGAGCCTTTTTTTTGGCTCTTGGTTGGGCTTTAACCCAGGAGCTAGGGTATTGAAAGGTCACAGTCACACAAAACTGAGTCAGTGGCCTTCAGGTTCTTGTGTTGTGAATTTGAAGAATGAAATCTGTGAGCCATAGAGGGTGAAATTTAGAAAGATTTTATTATAGAGCTTAAGAAAAGGAAAGAAGGCACAGCTCCTAGTTGTTTATGGTAATCTACTGGATGGTGTTTGAGCTGGTCAATGTAGTTCCCATGTCAAGTGTCTGGATGCCTTGTAATACTATTCACAGCTTCCTGTTAGGGTTTTAGGGAAGGGGAACTTGTTCAGGTAAGAAGAGGTGAGAAAAAACCAGATCCATGTCTTGTGGACAGACATCTTGTAATCTTATTCACATCTTCATGTCAGGTTTCCAGGAAGGGAGGACTACTTTAGTGAAGAAGAGAAAAGGGGAAAAAACAGATCCCCCTCTAAAGGGGCCAGAACATTTTAGCCAATTTCTATCTCATTTCCCCCTCTGAAGAATGTAACCCTAATTGCCTCAGGACTAAAGTTGTCTCCCCTCCCCCAGCAAACATTGACTGTTGACAGTTTCTCAGCAAGAGGCAGGGCATCTTGACATGTTGTACAAATTTTATTTGCAACTGCAAATAACAAAATTTGAAGCATTCCTAGGCACTTCTATGATGGATATGGTTTTAACAAGAGTGAAATGATTGAATGCTCAATTCAAATGTACATGTAAGATTGTTCAGATTTCCCTCAGGATGTGTAAAAAAGAATATTCTAAGAACACATCAACTGAGTTTTTGTTTCCATCACACAAATATGTAAGAGGGTTTGTAGCTTGACTAATTGCATATCTTCTGTTCCCACCTGTAGGTGATAAAGGATGCCATGGTTGAAAGCATTGAGTACAGAAGACAAAATCCATCTCGTTGCTCTGTTTCCCTCAGTAACGTTGAGGCAAGAAGATTTTTCAACAAGGAGTTTCTAAGTAAACCCACAGTGTAATCTGTGAGCTAGAAGGAGTAGGCCATTTGAAATTCCACAGAACTGGACTCAAAAGCACATTGCAGATAGTTGACTGAACATAAGGACTGGTTCATACTCAGCTGTAGTTATTTACCTAAATGAAAGCAATACTGTTACAAATATGGTAGGTGGGAGATAATGTCAATTATGTAACAATACACTTAGCAGGTGTCTGTCGGTATGAATTTCCTGAAACAAATATAGGGACTTATATAGTATTTTAGACATTCCTCACCAACCTTGTTTGTGTGTGTCCTTTTAAAAATGTGGTTTTCTATCAACGATATTTAATAGTTCAATCTTAGTAAAATTTTTCATCTTATGTGAATGTTAGTCACTGACTAGATTTATTCATGCCATTACACAACACTATTTTTTATTTATATATACATATATACAGATGAAATAAATACATCAATGTACAAGTTTCTGTGTGATAACTGAGTTTTTTATTCTTTCTAATGATTTTTTTTTATTTTAAAAAACTTTTTAGAGAAGGCTCACTTTTTTAAAATAAATCTTTTTTCTTTTATTTATTTATTTATTTACTTGTTTTACCTTTTTAAATTTCATTTATTTGCAATCAGAGAGAGAGAGAGAGACAATGGGCACATCAGGGCCTCTAGCCACTGCAAACGAACTCCAGATGTATGTGCCCTTTGTGCATCTGGCTTAAGTGGGTCCTGGGGAATTGAACCTGGGTCCTTTGCCTTCGCAGGCAAACTCCTTAACTGCTAAGTCATTTCTCCAGCCCTCACTTTTTTTTTTTTTTTTGAGGTAGGGTCTCACTCTAGCCCAGGCTGACCTGAAACTCAATCTGAAGTCCCAGGCTGGCCTTCAACTCACAGCAATCCTATCTCTGTCTCTAAGTGCCAGGATTAAAATCGTGTACCACCACTCCCAGCTTTTTTTTTTTTTTTTTTTGGTTTTACGAGGTAGGGTCTCAATCTAGCTCAGGCTGACCTGGAATTCACTATATAGTCTCAGGGTGGCCTCGAACTCATGGTGATCCTCTTACCTCTGCCTCCCAAGTGCTGGGATTAAAGGTGTGCACCACCATGCCTGGCTACCCAGCTATTTTTTAATCAGATATTTTATGGTTATGAAAGCCTTTCAGATTCATGGAGTTGACACTCCACAGGTGTTGTTCCTTACTTCAAATGTAAAACATTTTTAAACATGTTGTTTTTCTTGCTTCAAAGAGAAAGTGTATGTAATTTGTTCAATAAGTGGTATCTATTTATTTCATAAGTACAAATGTATGACCTCTTCGAGAGTAGTGATTTACTTTGCCACTGTTATCCTGGCCTTTTCATCACCAGCCTGAACTGCTGGCCCCAGAAAGCAGTTGAGTGGCAAGGGCTGTGTCCGGCTAATGAAGTGGCCTGCCCCTGGCATCTGCTAGGGCTGTCTCAAGAACTGCCTGTGCTGAGGGACTGTGCTTCTGGGCCCTGGAACCGCCGTGGCTCAGAACTGATCTGCCAAGCCTGAGAACTTCCTTTATCTCTGCTCTTTGCCACGTTTCTTTTCTTTAAGCTCTCCACCTTTTTTTTTTTTTCTCTTTCCTTTCACATTTTTCCTACAAGGAAAGACAAGAAACAATAATAAAGAATAAATGAAAGCTGGAAAGTTTCTCTTTTTTTTCACTTATTTATGCAAATGACAAATGAGTGTGCACCATGTACCCTGACCTATGTACAGGATCTCGGTGCACAAACGGTGGACGGAGCTGACCATGTACCTGCCTTCAGGACTCTACTGGTGCATTCATTACTTTCTGGTCACTGCAAACAACATGAGGGAGGATTTGTTTTGTCTTGTGGTGGCTTGTACTCACATGTCTGCACAGGACCTCGTGGTGGCAGGAACACATGGATGAGCAGGCTGTTCACCGCATGGTAGACAGTACACAGAAAGCTCAGCATAAAGGAACTTCTGGCAGATTCTGCTGTCTCCACCTCTCTTCTTGCTATAGGTGCACTGGGATTACATACGCCTGCTACAGTGTCCGGCTTTAATGTGGGGTGTGCGGATATGAAGTCAGGTATCCATGCTTGCGAGTCATTCCCCTGGCCTCCCACCTTGTATTGAGGTAGGGTCTCTCGTTGCTTACTGCTGAATTTGACAGGTTAGCTGGCCCGTGAGCATCCAGAGATTCTCTCATCTCCTCCCATCACATTTAGGCATGCTTGAGACACACACACACACACACACACACACACACACACATGTCTAAACTCAGGTACTCATGCAAGCACTATAACTGCTGGGCTTTCTCCCCAGCCCCCAAATACATGTTTTCATGTCAAATTAAATCTATGGATCTCCATTTTCATTCGTTCTCTGCCCTAAAGAATGACTGGTATATGGGATGTCCTTCTAGTCTTCCAAACATTCATCAACATGCCAAGCAGGAATCAGAGCTCAGCTCTTTGCCTTCCAGACATAATCTCAACATTCTCAATTTGCGTTTTCATGTCTATGACAGGGATTCTACTGATTCTACCCATGTGCAAGTTGGCCAGTTTCAGAGGGTTTTTTTGTGAAAACAATAAATCATAAAACTAATTATATATATATGATATATATATATATATATATATATATATGATTTTATTCCTAATGAAAGATGAAAGTTTACTTCTCACACATTCTTTCTAATACTGAGGATATTTCATAGGTATTTTGGCACCAGCTCCTTTACTTTTTCTTTTTCCATTACTTCTAGTATCTCTCTACATATCCCAGGCTACCCTGAACTCATGACGGAGCCCAGGCCAGCCTTGAGTTTGCAGTCTTTTCGCTTTCGCCTCTGTAGTGCAGCAACAGTGGACGTGTGCCGCCGTGCCCGGCTGAATATCCAGGTTTGACGGCTGTACTGCAGTCATGTTACAGATTATATTTATTTTAGTGGGCACACATTATTCAGAATGATGGCACATCATGTTGGCAGTGTACTTATAAATGACAAATGAAAGAAAGTTCTTATATTTTAAACTTTTCTGTAAGTGTAGCATTTGTTACAGACTGCTTAAAATTGTGGCAGTAGAATTTCAGTCAGAAGATTCTCAGAAAAATTAAAGGGGTTCCCAGCAGTGGTTCCCTTTTCCTATCTGTAGTTTCTTTGTTAATTCTTTATGTATCTGATCAATATAAATCCTATTTTTCTATATTGAAAAAAACCCAGAGATATAAAATATTGGCAAATGTTTCCATAGAATTACTTTCAATATTTTTGAATAGTTTTTTTTTTTTTCAAATAATTTGAGGGTGAACATTTTATGATACCCTGGTGGCTTGTGTTTCTTCTATTACTTTAATACTAAATTACAAATCAAACTAATGTCACCCTTAGCTTATATATGCATAATAACAAAATGAGTAAAAAAAAAAAAAAAAAAACAACCATAAAGTAGCTGGGCGTGGTGGTGCATGCCTTTAATCCCAGCACTCAGGAGGCATAGGTAGGAGGATCACCATGAGTTCGAGGCCACCCTGAGACTCCATAGTGAATTCCAGGTCAGCCTGAGCTAGAGTGAAACCTTACCTCAAAACAAACAAACAAACAAACAAAAACCATGAAGTGTCTGATGAATGGAGAAGTTGTTTTCTTGGTTGGACTCTGAACAATGCAGATCAGTAAGCACTTGCGTGCTTATCATATGTGCAAGAGACATGCTTGGTATGACTGATGTTCCTCCAAGATTCCTTTTTTACCTGTGACACAGCCCCATTTCTGTTTCTGGGTTCCGATCTCCTCACCATGAAGAAAGAATGAGGTCAATAAACAAGTCAAGAGGAAGAGTGAAAACTACGAACTCTCAGTGGCAGTGGGGATGCCAGCTGCGGGGTTGCCATCAAGGGTTCTGGCTCTAACCCCTTGGCAGCTCTCAGTGTAGCAGTCAAGAGGGATTCTATCAAAGTGGGGGCTGGGAATGCTGCATCAGCATATCCGTTGGCAGCAGGAGCTGGAAGCTGCCAGAACAGTGAGCGAGAATGGGAATCTGGGGTCTCTCTCCAAGGCAGGAGCCAGTCTGGGCAAGGAGAGTGTAGATCTGGATGCAGGGGCAGGTCTGGCACAAGACAAGGTCCAGGCACTATGATTAGAAACAGATTCAGGAGCCAACAGCAGTTCCGACAGGTTTTGGAGGCAGGAATGGTTTCAATGGACGGAGTACAAGTGACTCCAGGGGGCCTCTGGTACCCGAGGCAGGAGGTCCAACTAGTCCAAGGAAGAATCTGAGTCAGAGAGGCTGTGCACAAAGGTTTACTTTCAGCCAGGTGGAGTGTGACTAGGTCAGGGCATGCAAATGAGGTGAACATCATGGGGACCAATCAGGAGAGAACTGTCCAGCCTTTGAAGGGAGGATGGAAGCCTAGGGAAAGATGGTGGCTCTAGTTCCTTTGTTACTATGGTGATGACATCAATGTGTGTGATAGTTGATGGAGAAATGGTTCAGTGGCTAAAGCACTTTCCTGCAAAGCCTAAGGACCCAGGTTTGATTCCCCAGGACCCACATAAAACCAGAGGCAGATGGGGGCGCATACATCTGGAGTTCATTTGCAGAGGATAGAAGCCCTGGAACACCCATTCTCTCCCATGCTCTGTCTGCCGCTTTCTCTCTCTCAAATAAATAAATAAATAAATAAAATATTCTTTAAAAAAGTGTGTGACACGGTTGGAAAGATGGTTTAGCGGTTAAAACATTAGGCTGTGAAGCCTAGGGAAAGATGGTGGCTCTAGTTCTCTTGTTACTATGGTGACAAATGATGGCAAAGTACTACCTGACTGTCAAAAGTGTGTGATAGGGTATGGAGAGATGGCTCAATGCTATAGCACTTTCCTGCAATGCCTAAGAACCCAGGTTCAATTCCCCAATATGCATGTGAGCCATATGCACAAGGTGGCACATGTATCTGTAGTTTGCTTACAGTAGCTAGAGGCCCTGGCATGCCATTCTATCTCCCTTCTCTCTCTGCTCCTCTCTTTCTTTCTTTCTTTCTTTCTTTCTTTCTTTCTTTCTTTCTTTCTTTCTCTCTCTCTCTCTCTTCTCTTCTCTCTCTCAAATAAATGTATAAAATATTTTTTAAAAGTGTGCGATAAGTCAGCTTATGTGTGTGTTAGTGGAGGAAGGGTTTAAAACCTGGAGGTCTCTCCTTCCCCTCTCACCTGGCTGGGGCAGCCATCCCTGAGGTACCTTGACAATTGGTTGTATTCTTTTGAGAATCACCCTCAGGCTTGGGTGGTTATGGCCTCTTTCTTGGAAACCTGCAATGGATGACTAGCCGAAGCTGGGGACAGGGTCGCCTTCTTTCAAGATGGGGCCATTCTCTGATGTCTTTCTGGCTCAGAGTTCTCCCTGGGATCACAAGGAATTAAGAGTTCAATGAAACCCACCCCTGCTTAACTTCTCTCTCTCTCTCTCTCTGTTGTATTTCCATGTTCTCTCATTTTCAGATTTAACAAAATGCATTCTCTTAACATATTACTTATACAAGAACTTCCCATTTGTAACCAAGTGTGATGGCTCATCTCTATAATCCCAGCACTTGGGAGGCTGAGGTAAGAGGATTACTCTGGCCTGGGTCAGCCTGTGCTAGAGTGAGACCCTGATTCTAAAGGAATAGAAGAAAAAATATTTAAAAACCTCTCTTCCCCTAGAGAACATTACCTAAGAAAACTTAAAATACACAAGACCTAATCATGTTTCAAAGATTTTACAGGCTTTGAAAGAGACAGAAAAGATATAATTCATAAACTTGCAAAGGACCAAAATTATAAACACATAGAAAAAGTTGGTGTAACAAGTTATTCACTAAAATAGGGTAAATGAGAAAAATTTCTTGGAGAACTAACCCTTTAGGCTATCTTAAAAGATAAGTAGAACTTCTCATAGGATCTAGGAGATGTTATTTCTCTTGTAAAGCAAACTTATTTCCTCTTTTGAATTCTCTGTCCTTCACTTTTTAACATTACTTTGTATTTGTTGGGGGGAGGGGAAAAGCTGATCCAATGGCTTATTTTTGTTTTTAAACCCTAAAACTTCAAACCACTTGAAAAATAAATTTCTCATATGCTGCATCAAGCTACTAAGTCTAATCATGACCAAAGGAGAGATTTTTGCACTAAAATTCAACAACCTAAGAGTGAAGCTGTAAGGAGAGAGAAGCAGCATTGCCGTTTCTAGGTGGGTCTTGTCCAGGTTAGAGAGACTGCGTGGCAATTAAAAGCCACTTGCTTGAAGTAGATACTGTTGATACTGTTTAAGGAAAGCTATTAGTTACTTTTGTAACTGTTGCAGCAAGATACCTGACAAAAAAGCAACTTAAGGGAGGAAGGCTTTCTTCTAGCTCATGGTTTGAAGACACCGTCCATCACGGTGAAGGACATATGGTGAGGTGGCCCCTGCGGCAGTGGGAGCATGCTTCCATGTTGGTGGACCAAGAAGTGGAGAATACTTGGGCCAGAACCCAGACCAGTTATAACCCCTAAGTTCATCCCCCAGCAGTCTGCTTCCTATAGTGAGTTCCCACCTCCTAAATTCCCATAATCCCCCAAACAGTGCTGTCATCTGGAAATCAAATATTAAACATATGAACCTATGGGAGAAATTTCACATGTAAAACACAACTGATGGCTAGGAACAATGTTTAAAATTTATTTAGATTTTATTAAGATTCTTTTTTTTTTTTTTTTTTTCGAGGTAGGGTCTCACTCTAGCTCAGGCTGACCTGGAATTCACTCTGTAGTCTCAGGGTGGCCTCGAACTCTCGGCAATCCTCCTACCTCTGCCTCCCAAGTGCTGGGATTAAAGGCGTGCGCCACCACGCCCGGCTGGATTTTATTAAGATTCTTTTATGTACTAGGTATTTATAAGGGAATCCTTTAATATAAAGACGATATAATTATTAGAGTTATCTCTAAATCCTTTCAGTTTGGAGGTGAAAAATATACTATGCATGTTGCCACTGCTTTTCTGTCCTCCCCACTGATGAGTGAGGATATTGTTTCAGGTTCTTGCTACTGTGCCACAGGTCAGCGACAGTAACTGACTGGAATTGACATAGGAATTCAAATCACTACCAGGGATCTTCTGAAAGCAAAACTAGACTTGGTGGGACTCCATCCAAGCAGGAAAGCGTCCCTAGCAGTTAGATTTGTTCAAACCCATGATAAATTCCTTGCCCCGTGCTATCCATCCTACTGAGAGGACATGAATTCAGGGCACTCATTTACGAGGTGGGTAGTAAGGGACAGTTTAGATGACCTCCTGATACTTTCCAAGTCAGGGTATACAGCTCTTTAGTTCTGTTTATGTTTTAAGTGAAGATGGTGGTTAATCCATGGAAATAACTATGATGGTGGTATTTCAGATTGGGCAGCTGTCTGGGAAGGGAAATGTTTTAGGTTGCACCCACTCCCAGGTATGAGAACTGATATATGATCTGTCTTCTGAAGGTACTGCCTACTCCATATCAAGTGTATGTTTAGTAACAGTAATTTACCTCTAATGTTTGAGTCTGAACTAATTACCATTTTCCCTATGCTGAGTGAAGATATGAAGAGGATAATAAATATCACCATACTGAAAATAGAGGTTAAATATAGTTCATGAGATTACTGAGCCAAATTTAAGCCCAATTTCCTTCTACTCCTAAACTTTAACTGTGCAATACTCACCATACTGTGATCATTAATTTCATTACATTTTATACATTAATTTCATTATACATCTGGAGTTCTAGAAACATCAATCCTCTGTTACCTTGAGGCAGGCAGGAATGCATTTCTAGAATAGGACTGGGCACACAAGCAGTAATTATGCTTTTTGAGTTAATTAAATGAGAGAAGAACTTGAAAATCATTTTTTTATTTTTAAAAATGTCTTGTTTATTTTTATTCATCTGTTTAAGAGCAAGAGAGAGACAGAGAAGGAGGGAGAGATAGAATGGGCCCACCAGGGTCTCCAACCACTGCAGATGAACTCCAGATGCATCTGGCTTATGTGGGTCCTGGGGAATCAAGCCTCGAACCAGGGTCCTTAGGCTTCACAGGCAAGCACTTAACCACTAAGCCATCTCTCCAGCCCCCTGAAAAGCACTTTAAATGACATGCTTTGGGTAGAAACAAAGAAAATTCTAGCCACATTTATTCCCACAGTATCATCCAACTTTGAGAGAGAGTAAATGATGAAATCTTCCTTGATTTTTAACTTTTTCATTTCCTTCAAGATGAACTATTTAATATTTTTCTAATATCTATGTCACTATCTTTAAGGACCAGAAGCTGAACAACTGCTCCCCCACCCCTGCCCCAGCAGACCCCAGTGCCCGATGGGCTTGTGTTCAGCTCACGCGGCCAGCTTCCGTACCACCTGGGCATTACAGATAGTACTTGTGCTACTCTGCAGTTTTAAATTGACATTTCTCCCAAAATTCAACATAATCAGGGTCTAATTCATCAAGATGAGTTATTGGCAGCACAGTGAATGTTCTCTTTGTGTGAATTACAGCAACTTTTTTTAATTGCCTAAAATCTGCAAACCTGCAGGAAACATTTGCAATGAATTGATTTTTTCCAGACACTGCCCTAGTAATAAATAAATCCTCCTGGTGATTAATAAGTACCCCTTTTGAGTTTGTTCCCTTTTAATTAAAAAACCTGAAGTCAATCAAGAGGCATCTCAAAACTGCATCTGGCAAAATACAACAGTAAGAACCTAAGCCAGGTCTGAGGCCACAAAATTGTTCTCAGTAGACTCTCCACTACTGAGACCTGTTCAGTGGCCAATGACAGGAACAGAACTTACTTAAGTAAACAGAAAAGACATTTTGGAGCTTGTGATTGGAAATGTGTGTCTGGTTTGTTTGGAAGAGAAATATGAAGCATATCACCAGTATGTTTCTCCCCTCTCATCTCTTGGAGTTTCTTGCTTTAGAATCTTGATATTTAAAAATATTTTACATTTTTTCATACAGGTACATATTGTATGAAATTATTTCCCACCATATGTCCCTTGTTCCTTCACACCTTTTACTGTTCTTTTGTTCTCTATTTCTTATACAGTGTATTTCTGTTTCCATTTCATATATACGTACATGATTTTATGTAACTATATAAATCTAGGAAATAAAACTGAGAGAAAAAATGACAATGGCTGAAGTTGTTAAGATGATTATACCCAGCAGTATCAATTTTTCTGAACATGACATAACTTTGTTCTTTTATATGGGTCAAAGAATTCCGTTATGTATGTATGCCACATTCTCTTTATCCAGTCCTCTGTGAGACACCTAGATAGGTTCTATAATTTAACTATTATGAATAGTGCTGTAATAAGCATTGATGGGCAGGTATCTTTGTTATATACTGACTTGGAGTTCTTTGGGTAAACACCAAGGAGTGGTATATCTAAGTCTTATGATGGCTCTATTTTCAGTTTTATGAGAAACCTCCATACTCACTTCCATAGAGGCTAGACTCTTACATTCCCACCATCCATGTATAAATGTTCCTTAAAAAAGAAAACTTTTTATTTATTATTTATTTATTTAAGAGAGAGAGAGAGAGAGAGAGAGGCATATAGAAAGAGAATGGGCGTGTTGGGGCCTCCAGCCACTGCAAATGAACTCCAGATGCATGTGCCACCTTGTGCATCTGGCTTACGTGGGTCCTGGGGATTTCAACTGGAGTCCTTTGACTTTGAAAGCAAGTGCCTTAACCACTAAGACATCTCTCCAGCCCTAAGTATTCCTTTTTGTTATTTGTTTCCTTAATGGTAGTCATTCTGACTGGAGTAAGATGAGATATCAATGTAGTTTTTAAAAAGCATTTTTAAAAGTTATTTATTTGAAAGCGAAAGAAGCAGATAGAGAGAAAGAGAATGGGCATGCCAGGGCCTCTAGTCACTGCAAACGAACTCCAGATGCAGGCACCACATTGTGTATCTGGCTTTATGTGGGTCCTGGGGAATCAAACTTGGATCTTCTGGCTTTGCAAGCAAGCACCTGAACCACTAAGCCATCTCTCCAGCCCTCAATGTAGTTTTAATTTGCATGTCTCTGATGGCTAGTGAGTGAGGATAAACATTTCTTCACATGTTTGTTGACTGTTTATTGATTTGGTTGTTTGATTTCTTATTTAGATTTTTGTTTTTTTTTTGTTTATTGTTGATGTTAATCTTCTGTCAGATATATAATAGCAAAGATTTTGCTCTTTCCCATTTAAAAAAATATTTTATCTTTATTTATTTGAGAGCAGGGGAGAGAGAGAGAGAGAGAGAGAGAAAATGGGTGCACCAGGGATTCCAGCCACTGCAAACGAACTCCAGACGCATGCACCACCTTGTGCATCTGGCTCTCAATGAACTGTTTCCTTTGCTGTGCAGAATATTTTTTATTCATGAGGTTCTTTTGTTCATTGTTGGCCTTTTTTCCTGAGTAATTGGAGTTCTATTCAGAAAAGCCTTGCCTAGTTATGTATCTTGAAGTATTTTTTTTCTACTTTTCTCTGTAACAATTTCAGAGTTTCAGGTCTTACATTAAGGTCTTCGATTCATTTGGAGTTGATTTTTGTATAGGATGAGAGATAAGGATCTAGTTTCATTCAACTACATGAAGATATCTAGTTTTCCCAGCACCATTTGTTCAAGAGGCTGCCTTGAAATCTTTCTAACAAACTTGCAAGAGCTATGCACGTATTATCTCTATTATCTCTATAATTTGTAGACCCAGAGGGAAAAAAAAAAGAGACTTTTTTTCCCTCTGGGTTCCATACACCAACTTTCAGAACTGAACAGTAAAGTATCATTTGTAAATATGCACTCAGGATATGTGTAGTATCAAAACTGGGGACAAATTACTTACTGTGCACAAGGTATTATCTTAGAAACTGGCAATACAATTGGAAAAATAGAAATGAAGCCCTTCTGTGGCTAAAATTGCATTCTTTTGAGAAAGATGTGAATTAAGCTAACAAATAGCAGCTGTTTTTATTGAAAACATATATAATAACAATAATAAAAATATGTTGGGCTGGAGAGATGGCTAAGCAGTTAAGGTGCTTGCCAGCAGAGCCAAAGAACCCAAGTTCAATTCCCCAGTACCCACAAAAAAAAGCCCAGGTGCACAAGGTGGCACATGCATCTGGGGTTTATTTGCAGTGGCTAGAGACCCTGGTGTACCCATTCTCTCTCTCTCTCTTTCTGTCTCTCCCATAAATAAATAAATAAATAAATAAATAAATAAATTTATATTTAAAAAGGGGCTGGAGAGATAGCTTAGTGGTTCAGGTGCTTGCCTGTGAGGCCTAAGAACCCATATTAAACTCTTTAGATTCCCTTAAGCCAGATGAACAAAGGTGTTGTAAGTACAAGGTCGCACATGTCCACTAGGTGGTACGCGCTTCTGGAGTCCTGTGGAAGTTTGAGGCCTTGGCATGCCAATTTTCTCTCTCGCTCTCTCTCTCTCTCTCTCATCTCTAATAATAATAATAATAAAAGGAATATGTCAGTGGTGGTGCCTGAAGCTATGCTTAGTAGAAGGACAAGAGAGGTGATTTTCAAATAGGTGATATGTGAATAGGAACACAGCCAGTCCCATGGATCTCGGTGTGACTTCTGGTTTATATTAGAGAAAAACACAATAGGCCATTAGCCTTCTGGGCTCTAGAGCATATACATTATAAGAACTTTATCACTCATGTAAGAATGAGTACATAAAAATTATCATATGTAACAAGTATAATTTCCTCTTCCTAAGGCTCATGACACCATGACTTCTCTGGATTGAGCTTGTAATTGATGAATTACAAGGTCACTTTCAGTCCTAAAATTCAATGATTCTAAATTCATTCTCAAAGTAATTCATTTTCCTATTTTTTTAGCATTCAATATTGTCAGAATGAATGATGCGAGGAGGACAAAATTAAATCGTAGAATCACAATTTACATTAGCCAAATTATAGAAGGACATTATAAATAACGGTATCTAAAATAAGGACAAAAGTTTTATTCTTTGATGACTCATGTGTCAATATTTGTAAATCCTATTAAGTAACTTTAAATACGCCTAGTGACATACAGTAATTATTTATTTTCTAGTTTCAGTGCAATCTGTGATTAGATTAGCATCTTTCTGATCAGCAAACAGCCTCTAAGTGTAGTTGACATAACCTTGGCAGCCAGTGGAGAAATATTTAAAGAAAAGCAACCATAAGTGTTATTAGCTTGTGCTTATTAGTGCTGGTACTCCTTAATTTAATGTGACCAAAAGAAAATACCCAACTAAATGTTCTCTATGAGAAGCTATCCCTTTTGTTTGCTAATCATGTTTACAAAGCAAGAACACTACTACCAGTAACAAGGAATCCAGAAACATCAACAGTGCAGGTCCTATATGGCAGCCGTCTTTCTGTGTGCCTGCACGCTTGTTTCTTCTATCCTGGACTGCTCTAGAAAGTGTTGCTCTTGCTGGCCTGTCTTAGCGATGGGAACAGAGGTGAAGGGGGAGAAACTGCTGTAGCTCACATCCCTGGTTTTGGGCAACATGAGGTTTTAAATCTAGGTGTTCTGGGTCATAAATTCAAGTTCTTAACCATATGTGAGTGTTTGTGTATTTTTTTTTTACTCAGATGAATGAAAATTAGCATTATTTATCTTTGGGAGAATCAGGAAAAGTAGGAGACAGACGGTTTGTTACCCACAGCCACATTCTCTACAATTGCCCTTCTTATTTTTGTATCCTACTGCCACCACATCCCTGTATTAGTCAGGGTTCTCTAGAGGAACAGAACCACTAGAATGAATTATATTAAAAAAGGGAATTTATTGAATTAGTTTATGGTAGGTAGTCCAGTAGCAGTTGCAGGCCGGAGAATCAAGGAACCTGGTAGCTGCTCAGTCCACATGGCCAGATGCCTCAGAAGTCCCGACCCGGCACTGCAGATGGCACTGAAAGGCCTGGAGGCTTCCTGAGGAGCCGCTGGGTTTCCATCCACTCCGGGTCTTCAGTTGATGCTGGTCTTCAGTCCACACTGGTCTTCAATCCACGCTGGAAGGCAGAAAGCAGCTCCGGCAGCCAAGTGTAAGGAAGGAAGGGGCTCTTTTCACCCAGAGCTTCCTTATATAAAGTCTCCCTCTGAGAGGGACCACCCACTCTGGGGGAAGGGCTCACTCTGGGAGAAGGACTTCCTCCTTCAGTTAATCCTTCCTGGAAGCAACCTCAGAGATCCACCCGAAAGGGACTTGTGTAGATTACTACACAGATCAAGTTGACAACACCTTAACCATCACAGTCCCCCAGGGCTATTTTGCTCTGTTCAATTTGGATAAGATTTGACTTCCATTGTGTAGCAGACAGCTTCAGGTTCGCTGAGATAAACTTCCAGACCAGGCACAGTTATGGAGGAAGGGATTTATTGAAGCTTACAGATCCAGGGGAAGTTCCATAATGGCAGAAGAAGCTGGCCTGCCTTCACAGGCCCAAGCAGAGAGAGAGAAGCACCAGCCAAAAGCCAAAAGCCACAGAACACTTCAGGAACTCCAGCTAGGCACACTTTGCATATCTTTAGATTGAAATCTGAAACCCACCACCACACCTTAAGATCCACCCAGTGACACTGCCTCCAGCTAGGTGGCTGCAGATGGAAAATACAAACAAATAAACAACTGAATATATTGGGGGCCATCTATTCAAACTACCACACATAGGCAGTAGGGGTGAGAGTCCATGGCGAATTATAAGCCAGTTACATAGCACATGGTCCAGAAAGGAAATGAGTCAGGGGCCAAGTTACTTCAGGACAAGTAAAAATAGTTGGGAGAAGAAAATATGCAAAATAATGACGTGTGACCACTCCACTGAAGGGTGAGTGACACGATCAGCTCCTCAGCTGGGCTGCAGTAGCCTTCACATGGCATGTTGGCTCCTTACTGACTCAGTCTGCTTTATGTATAAAGAAAAACCAGTTTCAGTAAAGATTACCTTGGTCTCTATCCATCATAAGTACCATAGAAAGCCAGTGAACTATCTCTCTTGCTGCCCCTTCCAGTTGAGAGTTCTCACTGTCTCCATAAGAAATCTAGTTTTGCTTGCTCTTCCCTTGTCTGCATTCCTTAATTCCTCTTTGGCCTGTGACATGACACTGAACTCAAAAGCCTCTGACTTGGGGTGCAGCTCTGAGGCCACTGATTCTTTTGGCACTTTGGCCACCTGAGTAAATTCCACTGAGAGCTGAGAATGACTCTATGATGTGCTTACACATCAGTATCACACTGAAAATGGATGAACCCCAAAGAAGCTTATATTGTTTACAACTCAATACCGTCTTTTCTCTTTTGTGTATGTGTGTGGGTGCACATGTGTTTGTATGCATATGGAGGCCAGAGGTCCACATAGGGTGTCTTCTTCAACTGCTCTTCCTCTTTGTTTTCTTCATACAAGGTCTCTCACCAAACTGAGAGCTCACTAATTTGGCTAGACAAGCTAGCCAATGAGATCTCCTGTGAGTATGATCCTCCTGTCTCCACCTCCTCAGTGCTGGGATTATAGGCATGGACCACTATACTCAGCTCTTTACATTTTGTCTGTATTTATTTGCAAGGAGAGACAGAAAGAGAGAGGAGAGAGAGATATGAGAGGGAGAACAGGCATGGCAGGGCCTCTTTCCACTGCAAACTCAAAATGCTTGTGCCACTTTGTGTAATCTGGCTTTATGCTGGTGCTGGGGAATGGAACCCAGGCCATCAGCACCTTTAACCACTGAGCCATCTCTCCAGTTCTACCCCCAGCTTTTTATGTGGACACTGGTATCTGAACTTAGGTCCTCATGCTTACATAGCAAGCACATCACCCCCTGAGCCAGCTCCTCAGCCACTAGTATCATCTTAAATCCATGGTCTGCCTTCCTCAGCAGGACACAATTTATACTGGAACTTCCCCAGAGAAAGAAGAGGCTTCCTTTTGGCTAACAGTAATTTCAGATTTTAGCAAGGGGATGGGAACAATATTTGATGATCAGATTGAAATCCCATTCTAGAAGCAAATTCTCCATTCCACCTATTTAAATGGTTTCCCAGTATTTGACTTTGTAGGAAAGAGTATTTAATCTAATTATATTAAATATACAAAATTATTCACAGGCAAAGATGGAACTATTAATTGGAAACAATTCCCCAGGATGACTATAGGGTGCAAAACATATTGAAAAGAGTTGGAAGAGGAAAATGAACTAAAATTATAAGGGCTCTAATTCCTTCTATTGTAACATGAGACAAATGAAATGTTACAAGCAAACAGTGCTTCTCAGATTAGCAGCTAGCTAGTTGTGGGTTAAATAAAATGTTGGGGTGTCAGGCAAATGGGAAGATGCTCCTTTTCTGAGCAAACTTCTCTGTACTCTATGGCAATCTCAACAGTTACTTCATGGAGTTGCTTGAAGTAGAAGAGACTTTATTGTTGTTTATTTATTTGAGAGCTACAGACAGAGAGAGAAAGAGACAGACAGAGAGAGAGAGAGAGAGAGAGAGAGAGAATGGGTGCATCAGGGCCTCTAGTCACTGTAAACGCACTCCAGACGCATGTGCCACTTTGTGCATCTGGCTTAAGTGGGCACTGGGGAAATGAGCCTTGAACTGGGGTCGTTAGGCTTCATAGGCAAAAGTTTAACTGCTAAACCATCTCTCCAGCCCAGAATAGACTTTTTGAAAATGTAAAGCCAAGAGCCCGGAGGGGTGGCGCACGCCTTTAATCCCAGCCCTGGGGTGGCGCATGCCTTTAATCCCAGCACTCAGGAGGCAGTGGTAGGAGGATAGCTGTGAGTTCGAGACCACCCTGAGACTACATAGTAAATTCCAGGTCAGCCTGAGCTAGAGTGAGACCCTACCTCGAAAAAAACAAAAAACACAAAACAAAACAAAACAAACAAAACAACAACAAAAAACATGTGAAGCTTGGCTAGGCCAGTAGCTCAGTGGGTAAAGTGCGTGACACACAACTCTGAACACCTGAGTTCAGATCGCCAAATCTCACTTAAAAGCTGAAAACTGCAGCAGGCTTTTGTAACCCCAGTGTGCCTGAGAAGGGAGGAAGCAGGGACTGATCCCAAAATGTGAAGTGTTTCAAAGAATGCCTGGCATACAATGGCTATTCAAATGTTAATCATCACCCTCCTTTTCTACCCATGAAGCATGGCTTAAGTCTTTATGTATTAAATGCCACGCCAAATAATTACGGCAAGCAGATGACTGAAGTACTTCAACCTCCTTGCAGAAGTTGATTTCAGCCAGGAAGGAGTCTGTGTCCCACTGTCCATGAGACCGCGCCCTCCCTTTTCTCTTTATTCTCAGATTCTTTCTGCCGCACAGAAATAGGCACTGAAAGCAGGTGAATACATGCATGTAAAAACAGCTTAGAAGGGTGGTGTGATTATGATTAGGGTCATTGTGTATATTTTTTAAAGGTTGTCAGCAAAATGTTTTTAAAACTTAAGCATGAAAAATATTTCATACAATAAATGGGTACAGTTGGTCAAAAAAAAAAATCTTAGAACCCAGGAAATACTTATGTCCCGAGAAGGTTTTCAGGGAACTGACCTTGTAGCCATATGTGGTGGTTTGAACAAGAAATGTCCCCCCTAGTGTCATGTGTTTGTGGTTAGGCCTCATACTCAATCCCCAGCTGGTAGAGACTTTGGGGAGTGGAGTCATGCTGGAGGAGGTGTGTCATAAGGGTGCGCCTTGAGGTCTGTGAGTCCAGACCACTGGATGTTCGGACTTGCTGCTATTTCCCACAGATGTGACAAGATGTGATGCCAGTCTCTGCTCTTCCATGCTTTCCTCGCCGTGGTTAAACTACAACTCAAAACTGTAAGCCTGAAATAAACATTTTTAGTTTTTTTTTTTTTTTTTTGCTTTTTTTTTTTTAATTTGAGAGTGACAGAGAAAGGAAGAGGCAGATAGAGAGAGAGAGAGAGAGACAATGGGTGCGCCAGGGCCTCCAGCCACTGCAAACGAACTCCAGACGCGTGGGCCCCCTTGTGCATCTGGCTAACGTGGGTCCTGGGGAATCGAGCCTCGAACTGGGGTCCTTAGGCTTCACAGGCAAGCGCTTAACCACTGTGCCACCTCTCCAGCCCAACATTTTTAGTTTTTTTTTTTTTTAATTTTTTTGTTCACTTTTATTTATTTGAGAGCAACAGACAGAGAGAGAAAGTGGCAGAGAGAGAGAGAGAGAAAATGGGCACACCAGGGCCTCCAGCCACTGCAAATGAACTCCAGACATGTGTGCCCCCTTGCACATCTGGCTAACGTGGGTCCTGGGGAATGGAGCCTTGAACCGGGGTCCTTAGGCTTCACAGACAAGTTCTTAACCGCTAAGCCATCTCTCCAGCACTTTAGTTTTTTTGTAAGCTGTTTCTGGTTGAGTGTTTTGTCCCAGAAACAAGAAAGTAATTTGTTCCATCATAGTTTTAGATATTCAGTGCTTGTCTAGGAATTAAATACAAATTTGGTTATTTAATCACATTCAATCACATCCCAGTCTCTTCCTCATTTTGCTTGCATGTATGGACAACTCTTCCAACTAATTCTCTTCTCCAGTTAATACAAGGTAAATAATATTAAAGAAGAGCTTTACCATTTGTTTTTATTGATCTTTTCATTCATAGGAGGGTCTCAATTTTATTGTTCATTTTTATCCTCTAGAATTTATGTGTAGGTTATTTTAGTCCATATCGAATAATATAAGTAATAGATGTCCCTTTTTAATTTTTTGAAACAGGGTCTCATGTAACCCATGTAGTCCAGGCTGGTCTTGAACTTTCTATGTAGCCAAGCATGACCTTGAACTTCTGAACTTTCTATTTCTACCTACCAAACCACCACATTTGGCTTAACAGTTCTTCAAGCAACCACCATGTTGCAAGTCCTTTTTGTCAGAATAATGAAAAAGAAAGTTTATAGTCCTGTGGCTATTTTCTGTGTCCATTTTTGAAATGAACATAGATATTAGAACTAAAAAAAAATGTATATTTACACTTTTAAAGCTTCTTTGGGTGGAAACACTCCCAGATGAGAAAGTGCATTCTTTCATTTTCTCTGTCTTTGATTTGTTCACTGATCCATAGTATGAGTCTAGATTTCTGGTCAGTGTTGTAAGATGTATTAGATACTCATAGGGTTCATCCCCATGGGTGGAGTTTATGCTGGGATTTTTTTTTTCCCCTTTTAACTTTCATGTACTTGTCAGACATTCAAGTCTTTAACTCTGGCCTGTGTTTTACTTAATACACAGCAGTTAGACAGAGTGATTCATCTGGAAGCCGTGAGAGGTTTTCTCTACTACACTGAAAGCACAAGCCAGTGTCAAAGAAGGATTACTTAGTCTGGTCACGACACACATGCTCAGTGTAAAGGTTGAAGTTAGGTCATCTGCTCACCCTTGGGACTTTTGTCTGTAAAAATTTTAAACAGTTTATACAAATAAATCATACTGAAAAGTATGTTCCACAGAATTTACGTAACTCATATCTCTCAGTTACACATTTTCGACAAGGTGATTTCAGGGATTTCCGGAAGTCTTTTTACATCTCATTTTACTCTCTTTTTTCCCTTTCATTAGCCAACTAGCTTTGTGTAACATGCAGTGAGTCAGGACTTAGCATGAGAAGAGTCTTGCCAAATGATGACACATTACTGCCCGTGTGCTCTTAGAGTTTCTGGGAGGATGAAAACAGATGAAGCCTGTAAGACACTAGATCCACATCTGACACAACTGTAAGGCATAACTTAAGCCTGCTGGTTATGGATAATGTTACTCTTCCTAGTAGGAATTACTCTAGGCTCCCTTTACCCAGTGGCACTGCTTTACAATCATAGGAACAAAAATCAGTATAAACACAACATAGGGACCTGATAAGAATGATGACTTTTAACAATAGCTCCCTGACACATATAACAATTTTATCATTAATAATGAAAAATCAACTCAATATCATTTTGACTTCTATTATTGCAAAATAGTTATGACAGAGACTGTGTCAGACAATAAGTTGGTTATTTTATCCATATTATTTTACATCTATTGTTATCACTCCTCCTTTCTCACCTTTTTGATAGAAGAAACTGAAGCATAAAAAGATTTTAATTATTCAAGTCCACATAGCTAGAGGATAGTAGAGAATAGGAGAACCAATTCTAATTTACTACACTGATGATGGAAAGCCGTTTGGAATAACCTCTTCATTGTGATATTTTGACCTACAAATTGTGTGTTGATTTCTATGTAGGTACTATGTGTGTGTGTGTGTGTGTGTGGTTTTACTGTTTTAAGTCACTGATGGATTTCATTATGTACTTGTAGCAATTACCTTCTTGTTGTTGGAACAAAACACCAAGGGCCAGACCAGAAGAAGCTTATAGAAGGAAGGGTCCATTTCACGTTTTTTTTTTTTTTTTTTTTAATTTCACAGTTTTGAGGGGAAGTTTTATCATGCCAGAGAGAGCATGGCTAGAGCAGACAGCCAGAATCCCATCATCACATCAGCAGGGAGGAAGTACAGAAGGTAAAAGTGGCAAGCGTGGCTGGCCTACCACCCCCAAGGCCGGCTTCCTGCAGCACACCTCCTCCTGTAAGGCTCCACCTCTCAAAAGCTCCACCAGATGGGGATTAAATTTAAGACTCAATTACAAACACATGAGGCTATGAGGAACATTTTTTACATTCAAACCATGACAGTAACAGTATTGTATGGAATTTATACTTACTTTTCTTTCCAAGAGTTCTTGTTCCTATTTAAATAGTTTAATCTCCATGGTGGTTGGAATACTAGGCCTTAAAAGATGGCCATGTCTTAGTCCCTGTAACTGTGAATATGTCATTTTATGGGAGGAAAGTGACTTAGGAGATGGGGTTTAATTAAGGCTTTGGAATGCAACAATAATGCAAGATCATCAGTGCAGGTCCAACATAAACACAAAGGATTTTACAATTGGAAAATGGAGGCAGGATAGTAAAAAAATGAGAGTACAAAAGCACAAATCAGAATGAAGTCATTCTTGGCTTTCATGATAGCAAGGAGCATAGGAATGACGGCCACCTCTAGAGACTAAGAAGGCAATGAAATAGATTCTGCCCTTGGCCCCTCTCAGGAATGCAGCCCTTTACTTGCTGACTTCAGCCCTGTGTTGCCCCTTTCAGACTTATATAAGCTCACAATAGGAAACTAACACATTTTTCTTTAGTTTTTGTAGCACACCCTTTTTATCAATGTTCCTACAAATCAGGCAAAGGTAGGAGGATCACCATGTTTGAGGCCACATAGTAAATTCCATGTCAACTTCGAAAAACAAAAACAAAGCAATACAAAACAAAAGAATTTCTGGGAAATTAATTCATTATATGAGTCGGGTAGGAAGAAGTCTGGGAGATGGGAGCATGGCCCTTTAAAGCTTGTGGGAGATGTTGGTGGGTGGGAATGTTTCAACTCCCTAAGAGATTTTACAACTGATCTTAGTCACAAGGCCTAGGAGCTATCCACAAATTCTGACAAGGCTTGGGGAAGCATTTATCTTCTACTATGACAGATCACAGGACTAGTATCACTTCAGTGATTCTGGACTAATTGCAATTTAGAGAGCTTCTTACAGACACCATGTTCTTAATATAACAGCATGTGAAGTGACTGTTGATACCATCTCCACTTTTTAATACAGAAACCGTCACTTATCAATATGGGTTTTATTTAATTAAACATTTTGCCTATGATAAAATTAACATTGAACTGATTGTCAAGTTGTAAAAAACATAAACATTTATGACCACAGAATTATTTTGTATTAAAATTTAAAGTTTTTCTCTACCATATTTTTCTTCAGTTTGCACTTGGGTTTATTGGCTGACATGTAGAAATAACTGGTTAGGAAAGTTATAAATTTAAGCACCTTTTTCTATCAAAGAACAAGGAAGGAAATGCCTTTGCATATGCTTACCACTAGATGGCAGTAGTTTATAAAGACCAAGTGAATCCTGTTTTTGGGGCCTGTTTTAATAATCCTTGAGTTTCTTTTTAAAAAAGGGAGGGGGGTGGTCTTATATTAATATCCTTTAAAAATAGAAACATTTTTAGCAGCTTAAAATATGATACATATTCCTTTAAATGAGAATTTACTTTGAAATGTCTTTTGCAAATAAACTGATCCCACATACTTGGTGCATCTTTGTAATCAGGGTATAGTCATAACAACAAAGCTGATGTTCTTACCTGTATCCTAAATCATTCCAGCCATTTTTGGAGAAATATTACATGATATACATCTGTCACATTTATCTGCACAACTATTTCTTTCCTGCTTAAAACTGTCATGTTAATGACAAAGCTCTTCCAGTGCAGACATTCCAGAGCTACAATTTGAGCCAGATTAAAGTTAAAAGCTTGTTCTTACAGAGTAAATTAGGGAGGAAAGCCATTTTTGAAAATTGCTTTGTGAATACTTAAATACTGTTTCTGTTAAAGTGTGGCTGGTGCATTTACCAGCAAACACCCATCTGCCAGTCCCTGGGCTAGTAGAGACTAGGTGCTAAGGAAGTGCTCTCCCTGATGCCACGCCCCTCAAGCTTCTGCCACACACAGAAAGTTCTGCATAACATTCCTTCTCCTTGTTTTTTTGCTTCTTTCTCCTTTCACCTGTGCATCAGGTCTTTAGTCCAAGGTGCTCCTAAGACATCACAGCTGTTCCCAACACCTCATCTTCCACGGAGCAGAGGTAAATGTTTTAAGATCTGGTTCACTAGCTCTTAATATGCAAACATGCTGATTAGTATAAGTTAAAATGCATTTTAAATGATCAGTGCAATACTTTTCCCTAATCATGAAAAAGAAATAATTCTGTTACCATCACCCAAATTTAAATGTCAACAACTTTATGTTTGATAGCTCTTATTTTAACTATTGAGCTAAATTTATGAACTGAATTTGTAAAGTATACACATTCATTTACAGTTGAACTTTGATCCCATTACTCATTACACTCAAAGCCAAAATGACGCAGCATGTCAGAATCCGTTCTACATGTTGTCTAGCTGTTTCACACATCTGAAAGGTGAACTCTCTGGTGGTAATTTATTCACAGAAGTTTTGACAACAATTTTCAAATATGAAAAAAATTATTTTATGTCAGACCTATACTAAATTTTAGCAATATTATAGGTTGAAATGCCACTATTTCTTTATGGGAAAAAGACATGAAAGAAATAGGGAGAAAAGTTGATTCGTGATGCTCAGGGGACAGAAGCAAGCATGATCAATCAATTTGGAGAGTGTAATTGTGTTTATACGCAGTACTAAAGATGCAGTGGGTACTCAATATCTCCCTGATTGATTGATTTGTTGATTGATAATTCAGGTTTCCTTCCATTAAAATAAGACAGTTACTTAAAAATAATGTTCCTGTAAGGAAAATGTTGACAAACATCAACACTGAACTTTTTTCTTTAGACAACTAAGCCCAGGACACTAGAATTACACATCACTATGAGATGAGATGAGATGAGAGAGAGAGAGAGAGAGAGAGAGAGAGAAGGCAGATAGAGAGAAAGAGAATGGGCACACCAGGGTCTCCAGCCACTGCAAATGGTCTCCAGCTGATGCAAAGAAACTCCATCCAGACACATGTGCCACCTTGTGCATCTGGCTTAAGTGGGTCCTGGGGAATCAAACCTGAGTCCTTTGGCTTTGCAGGCAAGTGCCTTAACCGCTAAGCCTTCTCTCCAGTCCTTAGTATTCCGTTTTTGAAGACAATTCTCTTCTGAAATAGGGTTACAAGTTCTGACACCTCAACAAATTTCCTTCCTTGTTTTAGTGATGAAACCCCAGAAGTTCTTTAGAGGGGACCACTGATTTGAATAGGCATTGTTATGAGGCTCTGTAAGGAACACACACACACACACACACACACACACACAAGCTAGTGTGCAAACTAGCCCAGGACTGTAGTGGAGGAAGGCTCACACTGTTGCTTATCTTTGTGATCCTCACTCCTTCTATCTGTGAGCTGTCTCAACATTAATTTGGAGAAGGCAGATGTTATAGTACATTTGGGGCCATATACGTTCCATTGACTATTAATAAAATGATCTTCAAAATTATTCATGGTAATCTTTGGTTTGGTAATTAGTTTTTGAATGCTTAAGGGCAGAAGGTAAGAACTGATACATTAAAGTGACAGATCTATATTTCAGAGAGAGTGACAGCAGCAGTATGTGTTTGCTACTCTCTTTAGAATCTTGGACAGGCATAGCTAATTCCTGTTCCATTTCACACCAAAGCCATCATTAGTGGGAGAAAGAGGCATAGCTTCTCCTCTGCTAAAAGAACTGTCACATGTTGATGGGTATTTGTATTCCTGTCTGTGGAGAAGACACAAGTTCTTTAATCTCCTAAAGATTTGAAGTAGGGTTCCTAAAAAAAGAAACATTACTTCTGGATTTTTTTTCTTTAAGCTAAGAGTGATAATGACAATGGTAACTATAATGTGATCTAGAAATAAAGGTTTCAATTCACAGTTACATTGATTATTGAAATAAAGATTTATCAAGTATTTCTCCAGTTATTTGTATACTGTTTCAAAATGGCAAGTGTTTCTTAAATTCGCTCTAAAGAAAAAGTTACTCAAAACAATTTGGCTTCCCACCAGAATAGCTGGGTCATTTTGCATATTTTTCTACTGTGATAGTTAATCTCTGATTGTCATCTTGACAGAATTTAGAGTTCTTTTACAATTTTTGTTAAAATATTTATATTTATCTATTTATTTAAGAGAGAGAAAGAGGCTGATAGGAAAAAAGAGAGAGACAGAATGGGCACACGATCGCCTCTAGCTACTGCAAACAAACTCCAGACACATGTGCCACCATGTGCTTACGTGCATACTGGGGAATTGAACCTGGGTCCGTAAGGTTTGCAGGCAAGCCCCTGAACTGCTAAGCCAGCTCTCCAGTTCTTGACAGGATTTAGAATCCCCATGGAAACAAACTTCAGATCACATGAGTGAGTGGTTTTCTAGATTAGGTTAGCTGAGATAGGAAAATGGTATCTTCCCATGGGCAGTGTTTCTGGCCTGCTTAGAAAGGAGAGGGCTGGCTAAGCAATGGCATTCATCCCTCTACTCAGCCTCCTCACTGTGCTGAATGAATGTGAGTGGCTGCCTCCAGCACCTGCCGCCATTTCTTCTCTACCATGATGACTGTAACCTGAAATGATAAGCTGAAACAAAACTTTCCTCCATTAAACTGATGTTTGGTCATGTGTTTTGTCTCAGCAGAGAAGCTGAACTATACAGCTACCTTAGCCAGTGAGGCCAATGGTGTTGGGTTTCTGCACCCACGTTTTTCCTTCACAACAACATGAAGTGAGCCAGAATGCTGACTCTCAGGTTAGGTCAAATGCTTGGGCTTTTCTACCTTGTTTTCCTATCAACACTGCTGTTTTAAGTGAAGGAAAGGAAAAGAAGGGAAGCAATAACACGAGTTGGGCAATCAGGCGTGTATATGCCAATTTTATATCAAAAAATGCTGCTTTCCCTGTGTGGGTGGATAATGCTGCTCGCAGTGGAAACAGGGGACTGGTCAGGGAAGCCTCTGATTCCAAAACAATATATGATATTGCAGCCTTTTTTGGTTGCCACCATAGCTAGATAGCATGAGCCTCTTATTTAAGACACCACATGCTTTGCTTACAGAGCAGAAAAAAGTCAAGCTAGAACTGAAATGGACACGTCCTCCCTGTTTTCCAGCTTTCGTAGTGCGGCCTACCAGGCAGGAGAAAGATTCATAGTCTTGTGGGTCCTGACCTGCAATGTCAGGTGTGCCCACTGTGGCAATAGTGGCATGAATTTTGAGCAGCTGCTTTCTGGTTGGATCTGTGGAACGAATTCATGTCTGAGCCTGATAAGCTAGTCAAAACACTGTGACTAGGGAGGTCATAAGCTGTCGGAAGGAAGTTACTACTGTTGTTTGGCTAAGTGGACAGTTGTGTCAATCAAAGAATCTTCTAAATAGTTATGTTTATGCTCACATGTTGGAGCTGCTGTCAGGTTTGCTCTAAGAAACTCTTGGCATTGGGTTGTGGTTACCATATGTAGCAGTTGCCTTCTCATTGTTGGGGCAATATATACATGACCAGAAGCAGCGAATGACAGGAAAGGGCTTTATTTTCTTTTACAGTCTCAAGGGGTAGTTTCATCTCAGCAGGAAAAGAATGGCATGAGCAGACTGGCCTGGGCATTATCATCTTGTTCCACCAGCTGGTTGGAAATAGTCTGTGTAGTGGGCTTGGAGCTGGGCTATGCCAAAACCCACCCCTGGTAACACATCTCTTCTAGCAAGGCTCCACCTCACAAAGGCCTCACCACTTTCCCAAGTTTTCACCAGCTGGGGCCCAAGTGTTCAAAACACATGAGATTGTTGTAGACACTTAGCTCAAACCACCACACTGCAGAAAGCCATACTTGGCCAAAGTTCTGAGGAGAGACTGTCGAGTGCTCATCCCCAAATGGGACATCTAAATTACCTGCATTGAGGCTCAGGGAACATTGTTGGAGGGAGAGGGGAAAGTGTAAAAGCCAGAGAATAGGAGGATTACTAAGGAACACTAATTTTCGTACATGACATGGTCATTGCATTTATGAGCTCACAGTAGCTATGGTTACCTGCACAAGACTTGCACAATATTGCTAAATATGCTATCATGATATGAGGCCCCACACCTCACAGAGGAACTATTACAGGTAATGCTAGGCAGAGGCAGAGGTGTAGGCACTGATGAGTTGTCTATGCTGTGGCAAATAAGCCCCACCAATGTTCATGTAAGCAACCCTAGATACATTTATTGGGTCATCAAAAGAAAAGAAAAGACATCAAATTAGAAGGGGAATAGTTGGGAAGGGTTTCAACAGGAGAGATTATCAGGAGAGGGTATTAGGGGCTAAATATGATCAAACTACACATGCACATATGTATGAAATTGACAAATAAATAAATTTAAAAATTATGCATTAAGTGAAGCTACTGATATTTTCTCTAATAGTATTTAAAAATAAATCTCATGAATCAAGATGGCAAGAAATAAAACCTTCCTGTGGCAAGTGCTTGGATCATTCTGGGTATAGAATAGTGAGTAGAGTAAAATGTTTCCTTCCTTGCAATCTGACCAGTAGACTGCCTTTGTTTCACAGAGGACAGCAAGGCACACAAAATCTTGGGTCAGAGACAAAGGAACTTAGTATCCTCGGCATAGCAAGAGGTGTGGTCCCTGCTTTCCAGTTCCACAGAGGGAATGAATATTAAATCCAGAGTGTGTCACACTGAGGAACAGCAAGCCTGAAATACATTCCCAATGTGACACTAGAACTACTGGGAAACCCATCCAACTTTGCCCCAAACACAGGCTGTATTTTCACTAGGCTCATTGACAAAGAAGTCTGTCTTCTTTGTCTTAGAAAGAAATACTATCTTTATTTCACCTCTTTGCTTTACAAACATGTTTCAAACAATGTTCCAGAACAAAAGCCATCACAAGTTTTGTAAAAGTGTGACAGTCTCATGAAGAATTTTCTTACATTAGGAGATACACAGATCTCTCTCTCTCACATACACACACGTGCATTTATATACATTTTTGTTATATCTATATACAGAAATTTATATTTGTATATATGCAATCTAAAACATTATTTGGTGTATATCTATTTTCCACTTAAAAATTCTGCAAAGCTCATATATTTTGTTTTAGGTATCAAGAAGCAATGTTAGCTAAACATCTTGCCTAGTTACATAGAGATTGCATGACTCAGGTTAAGAAATCCAATACTTTTCTACTGATCATCCTGTTCTCTTTCTGGTAACCTAGTACAGTGATTATTGCCATGGTAAATAGGGAAAAATACATCTATTTTCTGATGCTGAGTTCTTGAAATTAGGCCCTTTGACTTTTTATATTACTTTCACCAGAATTAAAGAATTTACCATGCTCATGCTATCCTAATTGGTCTTCTCACAGATTAAATTTTGTGCCATATTGTTCAAGCAAGTATGTAAGATGGTGGTCAATGAAGCAATATGACTTTTTCTGCCTTCAATCAAACCAATTGCTCAATGTAATTATAATCTTGGAAGATACAGTTAAAATGATGTTGAATTAAATTGAGCTCTGAAAATTGCTCACCTCATGATTCCTTCTGATTACATCTTGGCATAATTCCACTAAGTTTCAATATGTAATTTAGAGATAATGTATAATTGATATTGGAACCATTGTGGCTTCCCTACATTTAAATGGGAGGCCGATTTTATTAGTAATAACTGTAATAACAACTAAATAGGTTGTATGAGTTAACTGTTCATTAGGAAATTATTTTTCAGCAGGAACAGCTTACCTTTATATATTTAATTCAGTTTTTAAGTAGGAAAGTTATTAACAAGACAAGTGTTTCTAAAATTCTTTTACAGATATTATAGTCAGGTCCTCATCAGACAATTATTTCCCATGCTGTTAAATTCAAGAGCTTATTTTTCATGAGGTTTTATTTGAAAGAAAACTTTATCCACATGAGAGGCACTTTAAAGACAGGCAGTAAGATTTAGACCCATGGTATAAAAATAACAAAAAAAAATGACATATCTCCCTGAGGCTCAACACATTACATTTTGTTGATAAATTTCATAGGGCAGAACCCTTTTTATATTAAAAATCATTAGAACATACACACCAAACATTGGTATCCACTGGCAGTGTTTAGTATTATCCACAGTAGACTGAAGTTATTATACTTACTTCAGTGGTAATATTCTCAGGGGAGGCTCTCTAGCAAAGTTAATTTAGAGAAAGGTTGGTGAAAGTAAGTTTCACACAGTCCAAGTTCACAGGAGGTGCAGCTATAAGTAAATTTGCTTGTTCTTATCTCTTGAATTTTTTTTTTTCACCACAGACTCCTTGTATTTGTTACTTGCATTGCTCTTTAGGGAGGTCCTGAAAGTCTTTAATGACTTTTTTTATGTACACTCATTATTAATTAATTAATTTTTTATTGACAACTTCTATAATTGTAGACAGTATACCATGGTAATTCCCTCTCTCCCCCGCTTTCCCGTTTGAAACTCCACTTTCCATCATATCCTTTCCCCCTCTCAATCAGTTTCTCTTTTATTTTGATGTCATGATCTTTTCTTCCTATTATGATGGTCTTGTGTAGGTAGTGTCAGGCACTGTGAGGTCATGGATATCCAGGCCATTTTGTGTCTGGAGGAGCACGTTGTAAGGAGTCCTACCCTTCATTTGGCTCTTACATTCTTTCTGCCACCTCTTCTGCAATGGACCCTGAGCCTTGGAAGTTGTGAAAGAGATATTTTAGTACTGAGAACTCCTCTGTCACTTCCCAGCACCATGGTGCCTTCTGAGTCATCCTAAGATCACTGTCATCTGAAAAGAGAAGATTCTCTGACCAAAAGTGAGAGTAATATTAATATATGGGTATTATTATTAATAGAAGTGCTTACTGGGCAGTTTGGTGGGCATAGTATATACATTTAGCAAGACACCAGCAGGCATTATACCCCAAGGCTCATGACTACCCTTGTTGTAGGTTTTCAGTATCAGGGATGTATTCCCTTCCATTGAGTGGGCCTCCAGTCCAATTAGAGGGTTGTTGGTTTCCCCCATGACAAACATGCCATTATTGCACCATTGGCTCATTTGGTCTGCCTGGCCAAGTATAAGGCTTGTAGTGTCCCCTGTTGAGTATCTTCACTGGTGATTTCTTTCTCTCCCATTGAACTGCATGCAGTGTGGCTTTTTCCAGCTTTCTGTCAGCTGGTATACATGGAGGAGATTTTCTGCTCAACTCCAGCAAGATTTCTCAGTGACTTTGTAGCCCAAGTATATAGAGTCTTCAGCAATAGGGTCTTACCATCTATTCCTGGTGGGAAACCAAGGGTCTCGACAGTAGTGGCCTATAATGTTTTGGGGGCATCAGGGATCTCCCTGTCCAATAACTCACTGGAAGGTATCCCATCTCTGGCACTGAAAATTTTCTAGTAACAGTCTATGGCTCATGAGTGTTCAATTGTCCAAAAAAGTAGGTTTCCATATGACTTATTTATATCCTCTTAGATTTGGATTAGCCCTCCCTCCCCCTTTCCTTTACTCAATCTCTTCCCCTGACCTCACTTAGGCCTTTTCACCCCATAAATTGTCCTTCTACTTACATATATACAATACCATTTTATTTCATTAAAATGTCAGAGATCTTAATCTTAGGGGTCTTTGTCCTAATCCATTCCTTCATTTGAAAGAATGAAGAAAAATAAAGAAAAAAGAAGAAATCAAATTTTCATATTGGCTAAACCACTCTTTGAAAATATTCAGTCGTCAATACTCCTGTCACTATGATAGTCAGCTTCACATTGCTGATATGAACCTCCAAACCAGACACAGTTTATGGGAGGAAAATGGATTTATTTGAAGCTTCCAGATCCAGGTAATGTTCCATAATGGCAGAAGAAGCTGGGCCCTTTTCACAGATCCATGCAGAGGGAAATACCAACATCAGCATCATAAAGCAAGCACACTCCAGGAACCCAAGACATAACTCATGCTGGAATTCTGATCTGCTTCCACACCTTAGGGCTGGACCCTAGGATCAACCCACAGTGACATCAATTTAGTTTGAATAAAACTTCTGAATCTATTGGGAGGCATCCATTCAAACTACCACATTCTGCCCCTGGCCCCAAATAAATTCACAGCCATCTCACATTATATATTTTATTTAGTTCAACTTCAAAGTTCCCATAGTCTTTACCAACTTAAGATAGTTCCAAAGTCCCAAGTCTCATCTGAGATTTAAGATTATCTCTTAGCTGTGAGTTCTGTAAAATCAAAACAAGGCATATACTGTCAACATATAAAGGCACAGAGTAAACATTTCTAACTGCTTTAAGGCATAACAAGGAGAGACTGGACCAATTCAAAGTGAACAACCATTAAGCTAACACCAAACACCTGTAGTTCAAATTTGATATCATAACAAGTGACCAACAGTCTCTAGATTGTCCAATTCTGCCCCTCCAGCTGGGCTGAGTGGCCAGGGAAAATATCCATTCCAAGCTAACAGCACTCCATCATAGCCTTTGCACAGTCCTGGTATATCAAAAACATCTTTGGATCTACATGTAAACCAAGGTCCATCTTCTAATGGCTCCTCTAGCCTATTTGGGTCACCACACCCTGCCAATATGCTGTATCTAAGCATTGGCTTCTGAAACTATGTGCACTTCATGACCCACTCTATCCATTTTTCATGCTTCCAAAACCAATACCAGGTGTGCAGGACACAGCCATATTCTTTATTCAGGGATGAACTAAATCTTGACCTTGAAGAACAGGTTCCTTCATTCCAATCAACTCCTTTCAAGAGTCTGCATTTCTACCATTCAGTCTTTCCTCAGGCATCCTTTCCATTGTTTCAGTGTAAAGTAGTTTGACCAGCTCCCTTCCAAATGCTAGTGTATTTGACAATAGCAGCTTTAGCAACCAATCTGATTGCCAGTAATTTTAATTTTGCTTGAGTTTTTCCAACTTTAAATCTTAAATTTCTTAGTACTATATCTTTGGCCAAGCACATCAGTCCATTATAATTTTTTTTTTGTTTGTTTTTTTGAGGTAGGGTATCACTCTAGCTCAGGCTGGCCTGGAATTCACTATGTAGTTTCAGGTTGGCCTTGAATTCTTGGCAATCCTCATACCTCTGTCTCCCAAGAGCTTGAATTTAAGGCATGTGCCACCATGCCAAGCTGGTCCATTACAACCTTAACCTTGATCAAACTCTCTGCACATGGCCAACAGAATGTAGCCAGACGTTATGCTAGTAGTCCAGTTCTGTCAAAGTCCTCTGCAGTCTTTCTTTCCCTTAGAAAGTTCATAAGCAAAGCCTCCAAATACAATTCTCTCTGCACTTAGCATTTTTAAAGTCTCACCAGAATAGCCCATAAAATGTGACTTGCCACTCTGGAAGCCTTCTTTAGTTGAAAAAACCAAGTCCATGTGCATTCTTCCAAAACAAAAGTTACAAAAGACCAGAATACAGATGGTCAGATTCATCATGCAGCAACACCCCACTTCTGGTACCAATCCTGTCATAGTCAGCTTTGCATTGCTGGGATGCACCTCCAAACAAGATACAATTTATGGGAAGAAGAAGGGATTTATCTGAAGCTTACAGATCCACAGGAAGTTCCATAATGGCAGAAGAAGCTGGCCTCCTTTTACAGGTCCATGCAGAAAGAAATGCCACCACCAGCACCATAAAGCAAGCTCACTCCAGGAACCCAAGGCAGAACTCAAGCACTCTGCATATTTTAGGCTGGAATTCAGATCCACCTCCACACTTTAGGATCTGCTCACAATGACACCAAGTTGCAAGCTTGAATAATACTCCTGAATCTATTCAGGGACATCCATTCAAACCAGCACAACTCTTATCTGTTCCCATGCCTCATCTGCACTGAGTGGCATAAGTGAAGGGTTAAATATGATAGGTGACAGACATGACCTGTGACTGAGGAACTCATGAGAAATTAGTAATGTGATGAATGCTGGTTATTTCATGGTCACTGGCTCTAAACTCTTATTCATGTCTTGATAGCTGCATGTCCAAAATAAGAACATTTTTTCTATGTATCCTTAGGGTAAAAATTACTCAAACTATCTAGTTTGAAAATGCCCACAAATAGCAACTACTATAATTATTTATTTCAGCTATCAAAAAGTGACTCTGAAAGGGATATATGTTTCTTTTTCTAAAATATCCTTCTCTCTTAGAATGTTTTTGTGATTCTTACATGAAATACATCATTTAGAATTGTACAAGACAAACATGTGTTTAAATCCTCTAGAAATTAGTGCTGAATTACATTTCATTTGTTCAGTTTATTTGAGATAGCATGTGGTAGAAATTTCTCTAATTTCTGCAGATATTTAGTAAGCCAAAAATAGGACAAATAATTCTTCCTTTAATACATCTTACATATGAAACTGTAAGCAACTCCTTATACTTTTAGTGAAAGCAAAGAGAAAATTACAGAAAATTGGAAAGTAGTTTAACAATAATAGCTTGTGAACAAGATAAATGTGACTATGCTAAAAGTAAATAAGACCTGGTATTTCTTAAAGTTTGTTCATTGGCAAAGAGTGCTAGAATGACAGATGATAAGAATGCATCTAGTTTTAAGGTGGAACTTTTGTTGGATTTGTACATTACCCTTCACTTATTTTTCTGTTAAGTTTGCAGATACATTATATTTCATATCTCAGTCTCTTCTTTGGAGGCATGCAATACAAGATTAATGCCAGAGGCGAGTAGCTCAGCATTGCAGAGGGAGGACAAAAACTAGATCTGACTCCTGGACCAGGGTGCTGGCTACTTCTGGTTGTGATGTCAGTGGCACATGACAGATGCTGCATTATAGCGTGTATAAATTCTAAACATTCTTCATGGAGATCTTTATTCCCTAGAAAGACATAATTCCATTTAAATTAAGCTCTTGTGAATAAGAAACTGATAAAGATTATGTAGTCTTTAGTCTCAGGTTGTTAATTATTCTAAGTGTAATTCACAACTTTACATATTTTTAATGATTTCTCACCCATGACAAATCATCAACACATATTGTTGCAAATGGAATTTATTCATGAAAAGCATTACTCAGTTTGATGATGGAAAAACCTGCTTGCTGGCTTCCCTAGTGTGGGGAAAGTAGTTCCTCTTTGGGAAACACAGTGGTGAAAGTTCAGGTTGGTCAAGTCACAGCTCTTACTAATCGCACCTCATTCTTCTCAAAGGTCAGTGGAGATAATGATATCTACTTTATGGCATGACTTAATCTATTCAAATTATGTTCAACATACCCCAGTCTTGTAGATAACTTTCCCTGCTGCTTTGCTCAGAAGCTTCCTCTGAAACTGTTTTGTTTTTATGAAGAAATTTCAGCTATTCATACTGTACTATTAATATAATTTATAGTATTAATTAAAATTGACATAAGTAAGATAAAGAGATAGCACATAGCTGATAAACATTAAGTTCCTCTTAAACATTGCTTCATCTCATAAGTTAGATATTTTCATATATAAATGGAGTGTTTTTTTTTGTTTATTTTTATTTATTTGAGAGCGGCAGACAGAGAGAAAGAGGCAGATAGATATAGAGAGAGAATGGGCATGCCAGGGCCTCCAGCCACTGCAAACGAACTCCAGATGCCTGTTTCCTCTTGTGCATCTGGCTAACGTGGGTCCTGGGGAATCGAGCCTCGAACTGGGGTCCTTAAGCTTCACTGGCAAGTGCTTAACCACTAAGCCATCTCTCCAGCCCAATGGAATGATTTTTATGTATGTTGTGAATGTATGTATGCATGTTCATTTGCATGTGGGCACATGTGTGTGCATGTGATTACATGTGGAGGCCAGAGATTGATGTTGAGTGTCTTCCTCAATCACTCTTACACTTCACTGTTTTGAGAAAGGGTCTCTCACTGAACCTGGGACTCACCAATTCAGATAGATTAGCTAGCTACCTTGTCTCATGGTACCTCCTGTCTCTGTGGACTGAGCATGGGAATTACAGGCTTTTATGTGTGGGGTAGAGATACGAACTCAGGTCCTCATACTTATGTCCTTGCATTTTACCAAAGCCCTTTAATTTTACTCAAGCCATCTTCCCAGCCCCTGAAATAAAGTTTTGAATTTTATGTCCTCCTAAGAAGAATTCATATCATCTAGTAGAATGACAGTAAATCATTTCCTTCCTTTACTGACTTACATAAGCATGACAGCCCAAATCTAATGAATTCCTGGGCAGATAAGAGTGGAGTACAAATGGGGAGAATTTGCAGGGTATAATATGATTTCTTTGAGGCCCCCATGAAAAGGAAAGAAGCCTGTCATCTTGAGGTGGCAAAGTACAAAATCCTCATTTACAACTTTGTAAGGAAGTTACTCTGATTATTTCTTGTCAAAGGATAATGATAAGCCATTCTATTCTGGTGTAATATGCAATTGTATTAATTATGATGCTGTGTGGTTGGAGAGAGCAAGAAGTGCATGGAGTGCTTCTTTCTCAGTCACATAATCCAAGGGTGCTTTCTGGGTTTTATCAGACAATTCCAGAATACTTGATTGGTATGACAGAAGAATTTGTCACCTAAAAATGTTGCCTTATCACAAGGTCTTTTTTTTTTTTTTATAAATTGAACTTTATAGAAAGCAGTGTAGCAGAATTTAGCATAACGTAACAGCCTCAGGACTCGGGCTATGCAGGTTCGACTTCTGGTTGTACCACTTGCTAATAATGTGGATGTAGTTATGTTCTTTAGTGTGCAAACACATCTACACATTAATCTTTACTGCAGATGGTTTTCTAAGGAATGAGTGCAACAAGGAATATTAAAGCTTTATGTGGAACATCATACATGTTTCATATATGCTATCTTATTATTACTCCTATATTAGATAAAAGAATTTTGAAATAATGTAGCACTTTACCAGTTTGAACCTTTTTTGTGAAAATTTTACTTGTGTATGTGCACACGCCTGTACATAGGTATTTCCAGGGTTTCTTGCTATTGCAAACAAATGCCAGCTGTATGCACCACTTTGCATCCAGCTTTAGGTGGGTGCTGGGGAACTGAACCGAGGCAGGTGGGCTCTTCAAGCCATCTCCCAGGACCTGCACTGTTTTGTTTTTACTGCTTCATTTAATCTCATGCCTCCTACAGAAGGAAGCTCAGTTATAATCTTCTTCCCTGTCAAATCTGTAGATTTAGAGCCTTCATGAAGGCCTCACATTTTAAAAACTATCATCTTGGGGCTCGAGAGATGGCTTAGTGGTTAAGCGCTTGCCTGTGAAGCCTAAGGACCCCGGTTCAAGGCTCGGTTCCCCAGGACCCACGTTAGCCAGATGCACAAGGGGGCTCAGGCATCTGGAGTTTGTTTGCAGTGGCTGAAGGCCCTGGTGCACTCATTCTCTCTTTCTCTCTATCTGCCTTTCTTGCTCTGTCTGTCGCTCAAATTAATAAATAAAAAATTAACCAAAAATTAAACAAAGAAAAAAAAAAAAAAAAAAAAACTATCATCTTGGAGATAGTTTCAACATATGGATTTGGGGGCACTTCAACATTCAGCCTATAACATTGGCCCAAGTCAGATGTCTTAAAGTGATGGGGCTAACTGCGTAATGAAATGTCTAGTCATCCTACCTTTACATCCTCTTTAATAGGTCATATTTTTACCACCTTCAAGAATGATGACTTACCACAGGATACAAATTTGACAAGGTTAACAGTTGAATGAGATGGAGGGAAAGACTACAGATACAAAAGTGGGTAGGGTGGTATAGGTAACTGGAGAGCTGGGAGAAGAATTCAAGGAATCAGCATGCTAGAAGTGGGCCTAGGTAGAAGCCTGGGAGGTTCAGTAAAGCCCTTGAAAGATGCCTACTTCATCAATGCAGACTGAAAACAGATCTATCAGCTACAATGGCAAAATATTTCACATGTAATTAAAATGTATATAATAAAGGAGACTATATTATCCAATGAGTTGTGTTCACATATCCAAAAACAACCAATTCATTGTTGTAGCTATGTTTCATTGGAAGGAACCAGCATGCAATTTCATATTTAAGTTATCCCATCACTCAATATAAATTGCTTGCCTTCAACAATTATGGAGGATATTTGGCACAGCAAGACAGGAAGAAAATTAAGTCAGTTCTGCAAAAGGAAATATTGCCATTTCTATACCTCTTACTGATGTCACTTTAAAAAATTTTGTGTATCTGCTTTTCCTGTTCAATTATTTAAAACAATATGCTCATGAGACTTAGTCCATTAGTTCTGAATTTTGTTTCATGCTGTTCTGTATAGGGAAATACTGCTCTAATTATCTTGGGAAATGTCTTAAGCTTTTCCATATTTTTATTTCTACTTGTTATGCTCTGATAGTGATTTATAAGTACTCAAATATAATTACTTATTTTTTTGTATATTTAAAAATAATTGAAAGTGGGGAAGTGATTTCTAGAAAACTAGTGATTTAGTCATAAAAGGTTTGTGTTCCAGTGAAAATTTCTGTAGAGCCCTAGCTTTATTAAAGGCATATACATTTATGGAAAAGGCAATGTAATATATTAAAGAAGCATAGAATATTTGACAACATGCTTCATGCTGTTTTAGAGATACATGTGGGAATATGTGTGATAAAATAAAATATATTGAAATTTGGATCCAATTGAATTTTATTTATTGATAATATTGATTATTATTAAGAAAGAAATATTGCATAAAATTTATGCTATTATAACAGATCTTCTAAAAACCTAAAGTTAAAGCCTTTTTTTCTTTCAAGGTAAGGTCATGCTCTAGCCCAGGCTGAACTGGAATTTACTACATAGTCTCATGCTGGCCTTGAACTCACATCTATCCTCCCACTTCTGCCTCCTGAGTGCTGGGGTTAAAGATATGTCCCACCATGTCCATCTAAAGCCTCTTTTTTAATCTTTAAAATAAGATTGATATCACCTGGAGAAGAATAATAATACTTTTTATTATTATTGTATATTTGCGACCAGATGTTGCTATTTCAATGAAAGCTGAAACATTCTAGGAAGATGAAAACAGTGTTAAAGATAGGCCTCCCTGACTATGTGTCAACTCCTGTGAGGCTCTGATGGAAACTGTGGACCTCTTTACAGAATAATCACATATGCACTCATGCACTCTTAGTTTTACTAGTGGAGTAGCTTGGGGTCAAAGGAGATTTGCTTTGTGAATTCTCTAATTTAGTTGACATGTATGCAAACTACTCTCTCTGGGAATTGTGGGAGAGAGAGGGTTTACATTTTTTTTTCAAGGTAGGATCTTACTATAACCCAGGCTGACCTGAATTCACTATGTAATCTCTGGGTGGCCTTGAACTCACTGTGATCCACCTACCTCTGCCTCCTGAGTGCAAATGCTGGGATTAAGGGTGTGCACCAGCACACTTGGCTTGGGGTTTAGATTTCAATGTAGACAGCATGGCAGGGCAGAGAGCACAGCCACTGGGTTAATGGAAGGGACTTAATTTTTAAAAAACATATTTTATTTATGTGTTTATTTGAGAAACAGAGAGAAGGGGGACAAATAGAGAATGGGCACACCGGGGCCTCTAGCTGCTGCAAGTGAACTCCAGTCATCTTGCACATCTGGCTTTACATGGTTACTGAGGAATAGAACCTGGGTCCTTTAGCTTTTCTGGCAAGTGCCTTCACTGCTGAGCCATCTCTCCACCTTAAGAAGCTTTAAGAGGGGGCTATTTACAGAAATGAAGAGGTAAGGAAACCGGTTAAGGATGGTGGAGCCACCTACCAGCAGGAGCTACTGAGAAGGCAATTCTCCATTCTTTCTTGGATCCTGCTATGGGGAAGGCACAGGATGGAGAATTTCTCTGTCCAGTTTTGGCCAAAACTATGAGTAAACTCAGTTTACATATACATGTATAAAATATAATCTCTCTATTTAATAGATATTCCATATATGTGTAATATGCTACTTTTCTCTCATACTTTATCTTAGAAGTCCCATGAAGGATGGAGGGCATGACATTGCAAAGAAAGTTCTTCTTCTATCAATTGATTATAAGATTGTCAATACTAAAAAAAAAGGTTCTACCATTTGCTTAGAGGTGAGAAGACCAAGAAAACTATGACAGTTGAGGAGACTTTCACAGACATTTGAGAGGAACCATTCAACTCAGGATTCAAGAAAACCATTGGCTTTCCTGTATTGTATCTTGTCATATCCAGGTGTGCTTTGCCTACCCCTTCCCTTCTTGGATGAGTAGCATTTGTGGGTGAAGCAATTTAGCTGTAAATATGCCAGACTTAGTTAATTCTAGTCAGACTCAAGGACTTTCTGCTTTCAAAAATGTTAAAAATGACTTTTGCAGCTGTTCAAACCTCACATAAATACAGCCCATGCAGTTTATCCTGAACATCAAAGTGCTAGTGAAAACTCTTGAAGAAAAGTGTGTTGGTTTTCTTCTTCTTCTTCTTCTTCTTCTTATTATTATTATTATGGTTTTTTGAGGTAGGGTTTCACTGTAGCCCAAGCTGACCTGGAATTCACTATGTAGTCTCAGGGTGGCCTCAAACTCACGGTGATCCTCCTACCTCTGCCTTCCAAGTGCTGGGATTAAAGGCATGTGCCACCATGCCTGGCTTGGTTTTATTTTTCTCATTTTATTTATTTTTGAGAAAGAGAGAGGGTGGGAGATGGGTGTGCCAGGGCCTGAAGCCACTGCAAATGAACTACAGATGCACATGTCACCTTGTGAATCTGGCTTTATGTGGGTACTGGGGAATCGAACCTGGGTCCTTTGGCTTGCAGGCAAGTGTCTTAAACATTAATCCACCTCTCCAGCCCTAGCTTTCTTTTTTAAATTATTTGTTTATTTATTTTCAAGCAGAGAGAGAGACAGAATGTGTGCACCAGGGTCTCTAGCCTCTGCAAATGAACTCAAGATGTACCTTGTGTATCTAGCTTTATGTGGGTTCTAGGGAATTGAACCTAGGTCATAAGGCTTTGCAGGCAAGCACTTCAACTGCTGAGCCATCTCTCATCTATTGGTTTTCAATACTGACATATACACACTCCAGGAGGCATTTTTAAAAACTCTTTAAGTTGTGAGATTGATTACAAAATATGCAAACTGTTTAAACAGTGGGCACTTTTGCCTTTGAGTAATTTATTGAGTCAATCTTCTGCTAATGTTTTATACCTAAAAGTGCTTATAATTAAACTGCAATCATATAAGAAGATGAGAGAAAGGACTACTTTCTTCCTAGGTTCTAAACTGCAAGCTTAATTTGCACTTCTGTCAGAAATAGTCATTCATGCACCATTCACTCAAACCCAACTTGTGCTGCAGACAGAAGTTTAAAAAATAATAATAGTAACTGTTAGCTTTCTAGAAAGTAGCCTTCCTCCCCCCCCCCCTTTTACAGCTGTGGCAGATATTCCCAGTTTCCCCATACTGGGTCTAAGATTCTGGAATTCCTTCTGAGTTTTAGGGGAATCGATTAAGCTCCACTGCACCAGGACTTGAATATGGAATGCGACTTCCTTCCAGCCACCAACTGTGACCCTGAGTGGAGACCATTTTCCACAACTTGCCAGTTCACATAGGCTTGGGTTACAGTGGCTCAATTGCTCCTCACTTCATGTCCCATTTGCTGCTTGCTAGCCTCTCCCTCACAGTGTAAAAACCTCCCTGTCCTTCCCCAAAGCCTTGACAACCTCCCTCCTCTCCTTGTCTGGGGTGCCCAGGCCTCTTCCTTTGGACTTGAATCCTGCCATTCTCTCGTCTGGCAGGAAATAAAATTTCGACCCAAGAAACACATTTGGTCCTCTATTCTTGAACCAGAACCTCACAATAACCTGTAGGTGAAGCAATAAAGTTCATAGACTAAGATCTGGTGCAACAATTTTTAACAACTCTGAGGTATTTGGCAATCTGACAAATCTTAATATCTGCAACATTTTGTTTCTCGGTCGTACATGGATTGGATCACTCAGAAATTATGGCACCCAGCAGGAGCTGAAAGGCTTCCTCATCTCTCCATCTCCAGAACCTGCCGCATTGCCCAGCCTGAGACATTTCTTTGGCAGATGGAGGTGTTCTTCATAGTAACTCATCTTTGTCTTCTTTTTGGCGAGCACAGAAAGAGATTGTGAAAATAGGTTTCTCTAGTAGGTTTTAGTTTCTGTTAAAATAAAAGAATCAAAAACACAATAACATGGAATTTATATGGTTTTGTAGTGCTGTGTTAGAATTTTTTTTTTTCCAGCATGGAAAGTTACTTATTTAAGAAACAAAAGAAAGTGTGAGAGATAGGGAGGAAAGTAAAGTAATGACAGTCTCCTGCCCTGCTCTGGCTTGAATTTGTCGTGATGCCTCAGAATATGTTTCCTTAGCTTCAACTTCCCAATTCTACAAAGTGAAAGAATTGAATGAAATAATTTCTTCCTTTCTTTCTCTCTCTCTTTTTGTAGGGGGGTTTTATTGTGAGTATAGTATGTATGGTATGGAGTGTATGTATGTATAGCGTATGCATGTATATGTGGAGATGCTGGCACTATGTACTGGAATTGCAGAGGCCAAGGGAGAAGGTGGGGGGCTCTCGTTCTCCTCTATCACTCCTCTGCTCTGTTTCCTTGAGAAGGAGTCTCTGAACTTGGAGCTGTCATTTTTTATTTATTTATTTATTTTGTAAGACTGGCTGAATAGCAAGTCTCAACATTTCTCTCATCTCTTCCTCTCACAAGTCTAGGGTTACAGTGTAACTTGCCCAGTAGTTTATGTGTGTGCTAGGAATTGAACTCAGACAGTATCAGACCCTCATGTTTGCATGTCAAACACTCTTACCACTGAGACATTTGGTCAGTCCCTAGATACACTAATATCTAAAATATACTTTAGTTTTCTTACTTAAATACTACTACTGACTTGTGGTGCTTATCCAGGTAAAGAAATCACTGACTGTCTGTTAGTCCAGTCAGTCCATAGTAACCATGACCGTCAATAGAGACAAAGCTAAAACTGCCCCCTGCACCGCACAACCACTATCTTACAACCTCAGCGGCACGGCCACAGCCAGCGGCTGCCACGGTTTTTGGCATTTCCTTCTTGCTAAGTTCCATTGTCACCGTCTCCTTTACAAGAATTGATTAATCACATATGATAGACAATAGATTGAAAGCAGAGCCAGTTTTGTCATTAAGATAGAATTTTCACAGAGCATTTTTATATTAGAACATTAAGTCTTTGTCATGTAGATGATAGAAAAAGGAAAAGAGGAGAATGACTGAAAGTTTATCCTATCAGGTGAGATGCAAACTGCTGACATTCTCATTGTGGACTAAAAAGACTGAAGGATCCGAACGCGGCAGGGAACTTCCACACATCTCTTGACAACTTGCTGCCTTGACAGTTTGTGTGATGGCCCCAGCTGTGACCAAGGAAAGCAGGGTCGTGTCATTTCCATGCAGTGGCTGCCTTTTTGATGGGCGGAGTTCTGTGTGGTCCTTGGGAAAAGAAATCTATAGCACCGCAGAGAGAGAGAGTGCTTCACCACTGTGCCAGCACCTACAAATCTTCCTTGCGCTGGCTCGTGAAAGCAAAGTCGGGGATGACCACCTGCTATGACGTTCTCATCAGTTCTACCAGAAACTGAGACTAGGACTGAAAGACAGATGTATGATTAGTCAGGGATTAGTCAGGCATATCAGAATATTGTCTTCACTTTTATGTAATGTGTGGTTGTGTAGTTTTCTAAATCTCCTCAAAATTAACAGGACACAGAAAATGACACATTGTTATGTCACACATTCCTTGGAATTGAAGAGAGAAAGGAGGTCCTAGAGATTCACGAAGTCAAATCTGGGAGACTTGCATCTTAAAAAGGTCACACAAGGGCTGGGGAGATGGCTTAGTGGTTAAGCACTTGCCTGTGAAGCCTAAGGACCTCCGGTTTGAGGCTCAATTTCCCAGGACCCACGTTAGCCAGATGCACAAGGGGCCGCACGCGTCTGGAGTTCGTTTCCAGTGGCTGGAAGCCCTGGTGCGCCCATTCTCTCTCCCTCTCTCTCTCTCTGTCACTCTCAAATAAATAAATAAATAACTAAATAAATAAATAAATAAAAGTTTTAAAAGGTCACACAACCACGCCCCAAGTTTGTTAGCTAGAAACTGAAACAGCCCTTGAAGGCGGACAGCTGTCTGTCAGTGATGTGTGCTCCAGAGACCTCCAGCCGAGCTGCCTGCGGTGGGCTCCACAGATGGCGCTTCCGTGAGTCCACCTCTGCTCAGGGCGGCTTTCTGGTGATGCAGCTGCCTTTGAGTCGAAGCAGCTATGGGAAGGTCGTCGTCCAGGATGGGATGAGATCTCTGGTAGTGTAGTAGCATTTGGGTCTTCTGTTGCTCCTGTAAGCAACCCTTCACCCTGCTCTGTAAGTAACCCCAATAACCTCATTGGCTTACCAAACCGGCTTTGGTGTAATTGGCCTTTGGTCTGTCATCTGTGCCCTATCTGGGGAGAAGACAAATGTTTGTGTCACCCCAGGGAAAAGGTTTTCCCACGACACACATCCTCAGTTTTCATAAAATGTTGCTAGACCAGAGCCAAGTAGTTACTTCAGGCCCATTAGGGAGTATGATAGCCTACGGTTACTTGCAGCTATACATACTGAAGCAGGAGAGGAGTCGTTTAATAGAGTAGAAAGCGTATAGCAATGAGAAGTGACATAACGTTTAGAGCCTGATGATTAAATCAGAAATAACTACACAGGATCAGATGCTCCCTGAAATGGGATAGTCTCATGAAGAAGACTGGGGAAACTTCACTCTTGCCAACTATTTCATTGAATTCAGGAAATGAAATAATAACGGATTGGGTGATATAAGAAAAATAAACTTGTAGGTAGTAATATAATCAACCTATTCCTTTTTGACTATTTTATTTATATTTTATACTCTTGAACATACTAAAGATTCCTCATTTTTCTTTTCTGAGTCACCCTTTCATTAATGAGACTATCTTTTTTTTTTGAGGTGAGGTTTCACTCTAGACCAGGCTGACCTGTAATTCAGTATGTAGTCTCAGGGTGGCCTTGAACTCACGCTGATCCTCCTACCTCTGCCTCCCAAATGCTGGGATTAAAGGTGTGCACCACCACGCTCTGTGTCATCATGATTTTTGTTACACCCCCCCCACCACTTTGAAAAGCTGTAGCTTTTATCTTTGTTTCCATCTATAGATTACCCATCTGATGGTGAGGTGACAATGAGTGGCTATGCAACCATGTGACCTTATCAAGGGCCTCCCAAGAATAATGATGATCTTGAAACTGCTGTCACGTCCAGATCAGCAGTAACTAGGGCCTTCATGCCATACTTCACATAGATGATTCAACCACACGTCGAGAACTCCAATGATCAAATTAGTTGCGAGACTTTTCAATTCCTATCTTATCTTACTGGGTATATGGATAAAATTAACCTAATTTTAAACATGTGATGTCTTTAATGAAATAATGAATCATTAGGCAACTATATGAATGCAGGCTAGAGATGGAAATTTTTTAATGTTTGTGTGTTTCCTGCCTGACATATTTTGGTAATAGTGCCTCTGCGTGAGGTTTTTGCTCTTCCTATTTTTAATGTTGAATTTAATATCTTTGAAATATAGTTGATTTTATGAGGTATTTAGTTGTGAGAGGAAAATTCTCAGGTTATGTAAAGAAAATTCTAGATGAATCGCTTTTGTGTGTTATTATGAAGGAAGTAATAATAATATCTTTTACATTGTGTTTTATGTTGAAGATTATATAAACACATTGTTCATTGACTGTTGACAAATGGATAAATTTATACAGACTCAATTTAAAATCTTGTTCTTAGGTAAACCATATAAGATGATTCACACCTCACCATTTGTTCTGCCTTTTATAAAAGGGAAGCCAAAAAGAGCTCACAGTTTCAGGGACAGATATTTCCGTAACCTATTTCCCACAACAGATATAGGATTGAAAATTACATGCTCATTTTTAGTAGAGATTGGCTTAGAGCTGGAGGAGACAAAGTTAACTGGAGGAAACAGATAGCACATATACATTTGAAGTTTTCTAAAAATACACCTGCATGTTCATGCAGTTGTAAAGTGATGAATTCCTTTTGGGTTTGAAGATTCATCAAACTATGTGCCAAAATTGTTATAAGACAAAGAGTAATAAAAGAGTGAACATAATAAAGGCTGATTTAAAAAGCAACAAAATAATTAGTGATAGCTGAGAAGAATGGACTTGTGAAAATACTAGGAGACATTGAGATTCATCTGAACTCATAAAACTTAAAGTCTACTGCAATAGAGAGATTTGAGACAAAGCCAAGATTCAATTGTTACCTAGGAAATTGACTATAAATATTCTAGAATTCAAATTTGAAATTTAGTATCCATCTTATGTAGTTAAATGTTTTTACCTGAAAACTGCCAGCCATTTTTGAAAAGCTGACCTAAGATCTTATTAGGCTATTAGAGCAGAAAGTTGGAGAATTTGTATTTATTGAGAAAACTTCTGCTGTGAGTTTGGTTTTGTTGTATAAAGGGTCTTTCTTAGCCTCCAACAAAGGGAAAGAATGTGTAAAGTGATGTGTCCAGGAGAGGAGAGGAAAGGGAACATTTTAACTACAGCAAAAGGTCAGCCAACCAGGTTTAAGTAATAGTCCCATCACAAGAAGAGAAGCAGACCTTGAACACAAGTTCTCTTACTTTATTGTGTAACAAGGTTCCTGTTGAACTAGAAATGGTTTTGAGATGCAAAGGCAGTGGTTAACAATAATAATAATAATAAGTTTTCTTACTTAAAATGTTTGAAAATGATGTATTGATTATATTGCCACATGTTTAAATTATTTTCTAGGAGCTGGAGAGATGGCTTGGTCATTAAGGAGTTTGTCAGTTGTCTGCAAAGCCTAAGGACCCAGGTTTGATTCCCCAGTACCCATGTAAGCATCAGCACATGGTGGTGCATGTATCTGGAGTTGATTTGCATTGGCTGGAGACCCTGGCACATCCACTCTCTCTTTTCGTCTCTCAAATAAATAAATAAAAATATAAAATAATTTCTAAAAATAGAAAGCGTAACTTATCACTATGACTTTGCTATAGTTTCCAGAGGAAACAAATGTTTCTCTCCATGGAGAAATTGGTCCCTCTCATAAAATTGGTTAGCTAGGCACAAAATTTAAACTTCTGTGGTATGAATTCTTTTTTATTTTTTAATATTTTTATTTTTATTTATTTATTTGAGAGAGATACAGAAATAGGCAGGGAGGGAGAGAGAGAGAGAGAGAGATAGGGAGAGAGAATGGGTGTGCTGGGGCCTCTAGCCACTGCAAATGAACTCCAGATGTGTGTGCCCCTTGTGCATCTGGCTTATGTGGGTCCTGAGGAGTCAAACCTGGGTCCTTGGGATGTGCAGGCAAGTACCTTAACTGCTAAGCCATCTCTCCAGCCCACGTTTTAAATATTTTCTTTCTTTTTATTAGTTATGTACAAAGTGTATACAGTCATGTTGGTACCATCGTTAGTCTCCTCCCTGTCCTCCCCTCCCTGAAGGTACCCTCCTCATTGGGGAATATGCATTGTGGGGTTAGCCATCAGTTATGAGTATGAGGCAATGTCTCTGTGTATCATGACCCAATGTGTGGCTCTGACATTCTTCCACCCCCTCTTCCTCAAATTTCCTTGAGCCATGTTGGGTTCATTTTAGGTCTGCTTCTGTGATGTCTTCAGAGCCTCAGTGTCTCTGGATATCTGATTTACTAGGAGTTGAGTATTTTCTGTGTCTATCTCCTTCACCCTTGTGCTGGTACCAGGTTCACCAAGGAAGCTGCACCCTTGTTCATTTCCCCAAATACTCTTACTTTCAGCTGGGACCCTTTTGAGGTGTGATGAGCTGGTTCTCTCCTTAGAATCTGCGTCCATCTGAAAAAGAGAAGCAAATTCGCCAATGGAGAGTGAAGTTAGCACCAGATAAATGGGATAATCTTTGCTTTTTTAGAGAGAATTTAGTAGGTGTAGGCCCTCTTGTAGCCTAGTCCATGATTGGTGGGAGCTTGGTAATGGAGAGCAGGCTCCTTTTTGGATATGGTTCTGACTTGATTCCCAGCTCCAGCTATGGGTTCCATTCCACTGAGCAGATCAATTAGCCAAATCAAGAGCAGTTGGTTACCTACCATGGCTGTGTGCCACTATTGCATTTGTGCGAACATTATATCAGGTTGTTTACTGCTGAGTCACTTAGACTTCAAGTTGCTTGGACAGATGTTGGTCATTTTATACTAGTCGCTCATGTAGCACCTTCTGACACTAGACAAGCTAACTGTCTGGGGACTGACTCTCTTCCAGATTCCAGACAGGTCATTCCATGTTACGTACCACCAGCAAATGGTGTCTTTAGCATTAGGGTCTTATGTGGTATTAATTCTTATCTTTTTCTTTATGTTAGACAAATATGAGAGTTAAACTTTAGAAAGATACATTATTGGTTTGCTAGCCTGGCCATTGAAAGATTCCACTGAAAGAGCCATTTAAGCAAGTGAAACTTACATTTTTCTCTCACAGTTATGGAGGTTGTACATAAAATGAAAGTATCAGAAGGTTGGCTTTTCCCAAGGAGTCTCCTTGCTTTGCAAGTAGATGGCTGCCTTCTCTCTGTGTTTCCATGACTCTGGCTTCTTCATGACACCTCTGGTATATTCCATATGTCTTAATTACTTCCCATAAAGTCAAAAATATATTGAATTAGGGCCCACCCTAATGCTATCATTTCAATTTAATTATCTTTTTAAAGTTCCTGTATCCAATTATAGCCACCTTCTGTTATCATGGAGGATGATAGCCTCAACATTCTGAAAAGATACAATTTTCTGGTCGACCCTGGGTCTATTAACAAAGGGAAAATTCTTTTAAAAGTTTAGTCACAAATAATTATATCTTAGTCCTTCAATATCTGTCATATGTAGAAATCGTTGTTAATACTTTCCATCGCTTCCAAGGAACAATCAGCTATTTTGTTTTCTTTCTCTCTTTCCCACATTAAACTAATTCTGCTTTTTGTAAATTCCCTTGATGGGTTTAAAACACTTCCCTTCAGGGAATATTTAACTTCTAAACCCTCTCATAATTGGAGAAGTCTAGAAACTTTACTGATAGTTATTTTTGCATGTGCATGTATGTACATTGTGCATGCATATATACATGTTCATATGTGTGTGGAGGCCAGAGGTCGATGCCTTTCTCCATCACTCTTACCTTTATTTACTCTTTTTCTTGAACTCAGAACTTGCCAATCAACTAGTCTAATTACCCAGCTTTCCCAGGTGATCCTCTGTCTCTGCCTCCCACTTGGGTTATAGGCAGGCTGCCATGCTTGCCCATTATTTATGTGGGTGCTAGGATTAGAGCCCTGGTTCTCACACATAGCAAATGACTTATCTACTGACTCATACTCCCTGCCCTTGATACTAGTCCTTTTTTAAAAATTTTTCTGGGTATGGTTTCACTCTAGCCCAGGCTGACCTGAAATTCACTATGTAGTCTCAGGGTGGCCTCAAACTCATGGTGGTCCTCCTACCTCTACCTCCCAAGTTCTGAGATTAAAGGCATGTGCTACCCTGATACTAGTTTTAACAGAGCATTATAATAAATTATAAACAGGAATGTAAGGTATGGGGAATGTACCTCAGTAATACACTGCTTGTTTACCATGCACAAGGCTCTAGGTTCATTCCTTAGTACTGCCAAATAAATAAATAAAATGAAGAAGTAATGATAACACTTTTTTAAAAAATATTTTTTATTGACAATTTCCATAACTATATACAATATGCCCTGGTAATTCCCCCCACCCGCTTTCCCCTTTGAAACTCCACTCTCCATCATATCCCCTCCCCCTCTCAATCAATCTCTTTTATTTTGATGTCATGATCTTTTCTTCCTATTATGATGGTCTTGTGTAGGTAGTGTCAGGCACTGTGAGGTCATGGATATCCAGGCCATTTGGTGTCCGGAGGAGCACGTTGTAAGGAGTCCTACCCTTCCTTTGGCTCTTACATTCTTTCTGCCACCTTTTCCACAATGGACCCTGAGCCTTGGAAGGTGTGATAGAGATGTTTCAGTGCTCAGCACTCCTCTGTCACCTCTTCACAGCACCACAGTCATCCCAAGGTCACTGCCATTTGAAAAGAGAAGGTTCTCTAGCCAAAAGTGAGAGTAGCATTAATATATGGGTATGAACATTAAGAGAAGTGCTTACTGGGCAGTTTTGTGAGCATAGTATATACTGTTAGCCAGATAGCAGCAGATGTTACATTCCTAGGGCTCATGACTACCCCTGTTGTAGGTTTGCAGTATCAGGTATATGTTCTCTCCCATGGAGTGGGCCTCCAGTCAAATTAGAGGGAGGTTGGTTTCCCCCATAACAGATATGCCACTTGTACCCATTGGCTCATTTTGATAACACTTTTTATTTGCTTGAGAATTAAAGACAGTATGTAGGAAAAACTAGGAAGAGAATAGTGAAAGAATAAAAGAATGAAATAGTAGAAACGCAGGTACTGATCCTGGAATTCTTTCCTGGTCAGGTAGCAGAAAAGTTGTTTTGTATGTAGGTTTAGTATAGTGCACCAAGGAAAGGTAATCCTACAAAACCTGCCATTATATTTTCTCACTAAGTTAATAACAGGTATCTACAAAGGTAGGTTATGGTAGTCTCAATGTTATTCACAGTGACAGAAAATAGCATATGCATGTCTTTTTCCGAAGACACAATAACTACTACCAACAAAAATGATTTGAGTAATTTAGAACTCTAAATATGTGAGCATACTCCTTGGTGGGATTACCAACACTCCAAACTCTTGTATTTCTCCAGGTGAGTCATTTCCTTAGGTAGTAGTAGATCAATGGAGAAGGAAACATGGACCAACTCTGAAGTGTGATATATGACTAAAGAAAGAGAGTAACTCCTCAGTAATGTGATCAAGGTATTGTCTGGATACTGAGTTATATGTTGAAGTAGAGAAAATTAGAAACTGCTGGGCTATTGTACCACTTAGTATTCCTAGGACAAAATCAGCAAATAGTGTTTTTTGTTCTTGAGAACATTTCATGTTGATTTTAACTATTTGAAAAGATAGAGAACACTAAAGCCAATCCAATGTGCATGTGTACATGTGGGAGTTCTTATTTATTTATTTATTTAAGACAGATAGAGAGAGAGAGAGAGGGAGAGAAAGAGAGAGGGGGGAGAGAGAGAAAGAAATAGAGAGACTAACCACTGCAAACAAACTCCAGACGCATTTGTCACCATGTGCATCTGGCTTATGTGGGACCTGGAGAATTGAACCTGGATCCTTAGGCTTCATAGGCATGTGCCTTAACCGCTAAGCTATCTCTCCAGCCCATGTTTTTTTTTTTTTTATTTGACTTAGCCTTCCATATAGCACTTTGTTTCTGAGACAGGGATTCACATACCCCAGACTGGCCTGAGACTGTTTGTGTACCTGAGGATGACCTTGAACCCCTGATCCTCCTACCTCCATCTCCCAAGAGCTGGGATTAAAGGTATTCATCACCACAGCTCATTAGAACTCTTTCCATACTCTTGATACTTTAGAGTTACAGATTGTCCATTAGTCAACTGGTGACTGTTAGTCTGAAACAATCTAGTGGCTTTCAGCATTTCATCTCGGGGCATTTTATAACCAGGACTAAAGTTCATTAGTTAGAGCCACACTTCAGTTGTGGCTAGGCAGATTTCTCAGATCTATGATCTGAATCATAAAAGGCTCTTTGAGACCTTTCTGTGATTGTTAATCTCTGATTGCCAACTTGACAGGATTTAGAATAATCATGGAAACAAATCTCTGGCATGTCCATGAGGGATGTTCTAGATTAAGTTAATTGAGGTGGAAAGCACCATTCCTTGGGCTGGGATCGCTGACTGAATAAAAAGGAGAACAGCAGTTGAATAGCAGTATTCATGACTCTCTGCTTCCTGACAGTGGATGCGCTGTGACCAGCTGGCATTCTGCTTCGCCACCACGACTTCATTTTCACAATGGACTGAAATCAACTCTTCTTCCTTAAACTGCTTCTTGCTAGGTATTTGGTCACAACAATGCCTAGAGTAATTAATATACCTGTTTTTCTTGTTTACCTTAAATTAGAGATTGAAAAAGCAACCAAAAAATGTGGATAATTTCAGTGACATTAGTTCTGATGATATTTCAGTAATACTAACAAAATAAGAAGTTTTGCTTTCATTCTTTCCTTCGCTCTGTGAAAAAGTATCTGTACATTTGGCCTTTGGAATAAATAGCTTCAGTTGAAGGTAAGCTAAGAGAGTATCAAAGGCAATCAGAAATTGTTCAACTCTCAGTAGTGAGCTGGTATAGAATTCCCCTACCTCCATTGCACAATATGTGAATACTGGCAGAACCAATTAGAAAAGTGCATTTTCCACCATTCTTACTCTGCTCTTCCTATTATTGCTCTGGATAAGAAGAAAACTTTCCCAAGCTAGTCCTGAATAGTCTGGATCTTCTGAGTCAAGAGGAAAATCGCTTTCCTGAGTATAAATTGAGAGCTATTAAGATGATAGGGCAAGGTGGGAAAACTGGAGGAAGAATCTGGAGGACACATGTGCTTCCACTTTTCACAACTCAGGAGGGCACCATTAAATGTGTAAGTGCAACTCCCTGCAGTATAACCCCCGCAAAATAATTGTGAGGACCTCTCTTGAAGTGTACTTGAGTGTGAAATGGGAATCTGAGGTCCTGGGAGGGAAGCAGATGTGTTTTTTCCCCCCTACAATAAAGTATGTGCATTATAGAGAAGTGGACACATTCTCCTGTAGTGCACATTAGATGTTAAGACAGCTATCCAGTTGAAAGGACTGTCATGGCTGCAGGCTCTAGTTATTTTCCTTCTTGCCATTACATATTAAAAAATTTGTTGTGTTTGAAAAGTGAGCTCTTGGGAATTGTTTTCTTGATTACCTACATAGCTGTAACTAGGAGTGCACTCCTGTAGAAACATGTGGCAGAAACCCTGTGCTGTCAATTACTATAGCAATCCTGTCTGTGTTCTGCCTCTGAAGCACAGACAGGGAAAGAAAGATTTTTCTGAGACAGAGCTTCGTGTTGAAAGTTCAGAAAATCAATAAACAAATATTTATTATCTGCTGCCTATGAAACTCAGTACAGTAATTTGTTTTTAGCAGTTGTGTCTGAAATACAAAATATCAACTTGATGAATAGAAGAAACCTGCTGAATAAATAGCCAGAATAACAAATATTCATTCTAAAGGGCACAGTACTAAAGAGACTATTAGTCTAAATGTAGCTCTTAGATATCTCATTAGAACAAGGGCTTTTACAGAACTTGATGATGAAAATGTCATAAGTCCGATTTCTACTTCTTTTCTCCCCAAAATCTATTATTTTATTTTTTCTTTGTACAAAGTAAACAATTGTGTAAAATCTTTGAAAAATGTGATTTTTGATTTTTCTAAGCTATTAATTGCCACATAATGATGTGTTTGATTCCATTCTACCTGGTGTCCTATATATACCAATATATATGTGCATATATGCACATATCTACACACACATGAAATTTAATTAATCTAGGTTTTGCATATCAAAGAAGATGTAATATTTGTCCATCTGAGTCTGGTTATTATTATAATATGTTATTATATTATTTTGCTTAATATAAAAATCTCCACTTCCATACATCTTTCTGAATTCCTAAGAAGGAGACTATGAGAAGATGGATATGTCTAAAAAAATTGGAATAGGAAACAAGAAAGGGTAATGGACTATATGTGATATGAAAGTAGAAAGAAGGTTGTTTGTGGAGATGAAGGGAACCAGAAACAGGGGGTGAATAAAACAAGGCATGGAGGGAGGAAGTGTGAATAAGAAAGAATAATGACATGTATATATGCATATACATCATTATTTTAATATATAAATATATGAAAATGGCATAATGTAACTCATCACTTTAAATGTTAACAAAACAATATTGTTTAGAAAAAGAGGAGTGTCACTCAGTTTCTGGGGAGTGTCTGATTGTTTAAAGTAAAATTGTATTTCTTCCAAAAATTGTTATAAGATTTGTTATGTGTAGGTAGTATAGTTAATATCTCCCTTTCTCTCCTCTACTCCATGTGCATGGATTGATGGGGGTCATGCATTAGTATTCAATTTCAGATGACCTGGACTGCAGGGCACATTATGACTCAACATGCACCATAGATACTTAGGTAGGGAGGCTAAAAAGCAAGATTTCCTGGGACGATTTTCCAGAGAACCTTCAGGTGGCATCTTTAGCACTGTGGTCTCAGGGAAGCCCACTTCTTCCATGGCATCTCAGTGCTTTCAAGGTGAATGTTCCTAAAAAGCCACAAGGAAAGTGAAAGACTACATACATGCTAGCCGTAGAAGTCACCCCATCTTTTCATTTCTACTACATTTTATTGGCTAAGACTGTCATTGAGGACAAACCAAACTAAGAAAGGGATTTAGAGTCTACTTTTCCATGAAAGACACGTCTAAAACTGATCATCTAAATATGATACCATAAAATTGGAGTCATTTTGGGGAGCAGGAGACTGACTCTAAAGATGTCTTTAAAAATATTAACCATTGTCCTTCTTTCAGAAATCTTATTTCTACAGTACAAACAAGAGAGTTCTGAGTTACAAAATTTTTCTTATAATTTATTATTAGAAAATTAATTTGTTTCATTACTTACTATTTATAGGATACTTGGATTCCAGGGTTGCATAAGACCTTTAAGTCAGTCCTCAACTCCTGAATTCATTTACCATCTCAATTAGCACTAACTGTAGGTGTCAGTTTTAAGCACAGCAAAAGAAAACCAGCCAGCACCTGTGATGATGGCCCATGTTCTCCAGTACTCATTAAATGGCCACATGCATGGTCATGACTCATAAACCGCTGCTGCCTTTGACAGCCTTGCTTGAGGAATAGACTTATTTTGTGGCTTCAGCAATAGATCTTCAAATAGCTTGGGGACAGAGGCTGTGATCAGAAGCTTAAGAAGCAGTGCTTCTGCAAAGCTCCCTTGTGATATATTTGAGATTCACCAGGGGTGCTAAAGTACCCTGCAGTCACTAAAGGATAGTCACATTCTGGGAAACAGATGGCAGAATTGATGCTAAGACTATGTGGAAACTCATCTGTGATGAATAATGAGACAAAGTTTTTAATGAAGAGAATGCAAAGCAAAACTGATTGTTAAATGTCAGGTTCTTGGTGGACTGGCATGCAGGAAAAGAAAAAGACAAATATACGGCTATTGACAAATAAAATAGTTCAACTCAGAGAGACACACTGGCATAGAGAAATGTAGACAAGGGAATAGACATGAATCTATCAGACATGCAAATGATCAGATATCTTCCCACATTCATATAAGACATGCCCGGGAGCACTGAAGGACTTGCCTACTTCAGACACTCCTGTGAGGAGGTGGGTTTTAAGGCAGACATAATATGATTGACAGAGACTCAGTAACTTGTATAAAAATGAATTGAGACACAGGTCACAAACAGACATACCTGGACCACTCTTTCTTATAATGACATTTCTAACCCTAGAGTCACTTATGATTTTGCATTAAAGCCACTTAAAATTATATTTCACTTTAGCATCCTCTGAAAGTATTGACTATAGACATCTGCTTCATAAACTGTATTAAAGCTATCAGAAGGTAAATTTTGGCTCATGGACCAGGAAGATTCCTCACTTCTGCCTTACTTTTAGTAATAATGTAAGTGAATAGTACCATTAGCTCATGATTATTTGAATGGCTTAATACACCTTAAAACTGTAGGAATGATTGTTACTATCCTGTTTCAATAAGTGTAATGATTATATAAGCCATAATATACTCTCATAATGTAATTCTTTGCGTTTCTCTTTCAGGCCCAGCAATGATTTTACTGGTAGAGTATATCAGAGATGAGCCATCCCATAATTATATGTTTAACCTTTCATGAAATATTACTGTAGTTTTTTTTTCTCTTCAGCCTTAGTCTAGGCTGGCCTCAAACTCATGGTGATCCTCCTACTACAGCTTCCTGAGTGCTGGAATTAAGGCATAGATCACCATGCTAGCTGTTCAGAAACAGTATTTAAGGATGGATTTTTATTTATTTACTTTTATTTTATTTTTTGAGGTAGGGTCTCATTCTAGGCCAGGCTGACCTGGAATTCACTATGTAGTCTCTGGGTGGCCTCGAACTCATGGCAATCCTCCTACCTCTCCCTCCCAAGTACTGGCACTAAAGGCCGTGTGCCACCACACCTGGCTCTAAGGATGGATTTTAAGTAATACTTTCATGTAAAAGTACAAATTAAATTCTGGGATGGAGAGATTTCTCAGTGGTTAAAGGCACTTTCTTCCAAAACCTGAGGTCTGGGTTCAATTCTCAGTACCCACATAAGTCAGATGCATGAAGTAGCACATGCATCTGGAGTTTGTTTGCAGTGCCAGGAGGCCCTGGTGCATCCATGCTCATGCATTCACACTCTCTCTCTCTATCTGCCCTTCACTCTTGCAAATAAAATAAAAATTTTTTTAAATTAAATTCTCCTAACACTGTAATATTGCTTTTATAAACAAAATTGAAGAATGTTTACATTCTCTTTAACATAAAATTAATACTGTTAATGTGTAATATATTTCTTAGTCCAATGTTGAAGTTCATGGCTATCTCATATGAGAACTGGCTGATGCACAGATACAGGGAACATTTAATGGCAGTTGAGAAATCAATTATTTATTGTTCATAGAATAAGTTACATATCAGTTTAGAGAAGACAAACATTTTAATCCTCCACGGAAAGAATGTCAGAGCCACATGTTGGGTCATGATATGCAGAGACATTTAGCTTACCCATAACTGTGGGCTAACTCCACAATGCATGACCCGTATACCTCAACAAGGAGGGGCCAAGGGGAGGGGGTAGGTCATGGATGAGCCTAATAACGGTACCAAACTGACTGTAAAAAAAATAATAATAAAAAAATCAAACATAATGCATTGAAAATATGAATGAGAGAATGAGCACTTAAAATTCATATTTCTTTAAAAACTGATATGATTTTAAGTATATAATTTTGCATTATAATGTTCATATAAGAATACAATAAAGCACTTTGAGGAAACAGAAAAAAAAAAAACAGATAAAAATTCTCTTCTTGCCAGGCGTGGTGGTGCATGCCTTTAATCTCAGCACTTGGGAGGCAGAGGTAGGAGGATCCCCATGAGTTTGAGGGCACCCTGAGAATACATAGTTAATTCCAGGTCAGCCTGAGCCAGAGTGAGACCCTACCTCATAAAACCAAAAACAGGAAAAAAAAGAAAGAAATTCTCTTCTTAGTATTCTAAGATCACTGGAAAAATATAACTTTTAAAGATAATTTCCAAAATGCTAAATGACATTAATATAAATTTTATCTAAGAATCTCATATTACTAAAACAATTTTAAACTTTCATTTTCTCATCTGGTGCTAGATGACTATTGTCAAACCAAAACATGAAAGTCGCATTTTAATAAGAAATAAACTGTCATGTTATTGGTGGTAAAACTTAGCTGAATTATGGGCTACTAAAGTTCTAATTTTTATGATTTACCACAATCCAGAGTTGATAGCAATAAGTTCCGAAGTTGGGCCCAATGGATTTTTGCTGTTTTGGTATTCATGCCATTGAATGGAAGATTTTACAAACCCTTATCTTGTTTAACGAATAGGCTATTGCAAATAAAGTACAATGTGGCTTCCAAAGCATTTTTCATAAAACAGACTAACCTTCCCATTTCATTACCTTAGACTTTGAGCTCTGGGTTTAAGCCAAGTCACAAGGACACTCAGCCTCCTAAAGGATCCTTGTGGCAAGGAACCTGAGAGAGACAGTTGTATATTAATTTTGAAATGTCCCTATAGCCTCGTCAATGTACAAGTGTTTGAATACATCTACTCTGGCTGGAGGCGCTATTTGGAAAGATTGTGGAAGCTTTAGGTAGCGCAGCCTTGATGGAGGAAGTGAGTCACTGGGGTGGCTTGGCCTCACTTCCTGTTCACTTTCTTTGCTTCCTGATTGTGGCTGCAATGTGGCTAGCTTGTCTCCCTCTGCTGCTGCTATGTCTGCCCCCACTATGTTGGAATGCATTCCCTAGAGCTATAAGGCAAAACAAGGATGGTAACTAATACAGTGACTCATCTTGGGGGCAGATCCACCAACCCAGTCAAGCCTTCAGATAATTGCAAACGTGATTAGCATCTTGGTGGCAAGTTTATAAAATACAGTGAGCTGAAATATCTACTCATCCAGTGGTAATCTCTCTTGAATGCATGAGATTATACGTCTATGTATGTGTGGAAGTGAGTGTTTCACTGCCATGTTTTGCCATAACTTTCTTCCTGACTTTATTCAATGCACATTGATGTTATAGCACTGACTGTAATATTCAATGACTAGCTAGTACTGTGATTAACTCCAGATTATTCTGGGTCTAAACATTATTACTTTAAATCTATATATATTCTATATGAAAACATTTTTGTATACATATTTTCTATAAATTATAGTTAAATAATTTTTTAAATCTTTTCTAGATATAATAGATATGAATATTTCTGAGTCTATGAGACTGTGAGTGTTGGATTAATCTGGTTCAATGTTATGATTTGAAAGTATTTATACATAATAATCTGAAATTCATATTTTATATTTAAGACTATTCAAAATATAATACACTTTATAAATAGATTTAATTAACTGGTTTCTACTGAGATAATATTATAATTGACATGTCTATTATAGAAGGCATTCTAGTATACAATGGCACATTGATTAGAAGGGAAAATGAATCATGATGCCATTCTTAATTCTGGAGGAGCATATGAATCACTTAGAGTTTTAAAAATCCTGGTGCTGGGACTTCATGTCATACAAGCTAAGTTAGAATTTTGATAATAGAATAAGTGTATCAGGACACTTCATATGCAATTCCATGTCATGACCAAGTTTGAGGATGGCTGAGACACTTCTGGGAGTAGCCACCACATGGAAGAGTTTTAGAGGGTGCCAATTACACAAAGAACGTAGAAACACTCACAGCTCTGGAATGTCCTACTCTTGAGAGGAAGAGTTGCTGGTTCTGGCCACTCAGAGTACATGGGCAGAGGGCTGTCTAACTGGCAGTACTGGAGTGTGTAGAATAGCTGGTTTCCTTTCTTTCAGTAGGGTGGAGAGGCAAGCCTAAGAGTGGTGCTCACCTTGAGACAGTTACAGGGTAACAGAGCCCTTGAAAGTAAAAGTGAAGGGTGTCCTTGGGCTAGTAAGGGCAATTTTTTTCCTATGTTTTTTGAAGAATAGGTGAATTTTTCACTAGAGGATGTTAATAATAGCCTCCAATCTTACTTCTTCTGCAGAAAAGAGAAAAGAATGTAAAGGGATTACTCCCTTGCTGAGAACTTGGAGATATTCAGACACTTGGCATCCAGACTGAATGGACCCATTTAGTTCCACATCCAGTAGACTCCCTAAAAGATCCCAATCTGGGTCTCTACGTGGGCTTTCCCATTTTATGGGGATCTCTATCCTGCCAATTTGGGCAGGAGCGCTGTATCCTTCCTTCTCTTAAGCTGCGTGGGCCCTATCTCTGTAATCTCTGTAGTAAAACCTCTCTAAATTTTATCCTCTGGTCTGTGATTTTCGTTAACTGAAATTTATACAAGAATCTGGAAGGCCACAATTCAGTGGAAGCTTTGTTTGACCATTGAGTTTCTGGCTCCCTAGCTCCATCCAAGAACCAAGATATGACTTCAAAGCTCTCAACTCCCCCCAATTCCTATATCAATCTGGTTTATAAATAGGATAGCTTAAACGGAGAAAATGCCAGAAGTTGAGTGTGCACAAGAAGGTATAGCCTGTGTGGGTAGGTGACAGAATTTTGGTAAGGTATTGGGATGCTTATTACTAAGATAAAAGCAAAAAATATTTGGTTAGCTGTTATAGACTAACTTGGAGAACACTTTTTTTATTTGTTATTTTGTTTTGAGACAGGGTCTTGCTATGTAGCTTTGGCTGACTGCTATTTACTATGACCTAGAACTCATGACAATCCTCCTGCCTTTGGTTGCCAAGTTCTTTGATTACAGGCATATACCACCATGCCCATCTGAGTACATTTTGTTTATTTATTATTTATTTTATTTACTTGCAAGAAGGAGAGGGGGAGAAATCGGGCACACCAGGGCCTCTTGCCACTGTAAATGAACTCCAAGCACATGCTCCACTTTGTGCATCAGGTTTTGCATCATGGGTACTGGGGAATTGAAACTGGGCAGGCAGGCTTTTCAAGCAAGTGCTTTTAAACTCTCAGCCATTTCCTCAGTCCCAGAGAGAATATTTTTAAAAAGATTGTATATATATATATATATATATATATATATATATATATAAATTTCTTTGAGGTAGGGTCTCATTCTAGCCCACTTACTCTGTGTAGCACTTACTCTGCTCCCAGAAGGTAGCCTCTAATTCACAGTAACCTCCTACCTCTGCATCCTGAGTGCTGGGATTAAAGGCATGCACCACCACCCCTGGCTAAGTTTATTTATTTATTTATTTATTTATTTATTTATTTATTTATTTTGTGATAGGGTCTCACTGTAGTTCAGGCTGATCTGATATTCACTATGTAGTCTCAGGGTGGCCTCAAATAAGAGTTTATTTTTAATTGTTATATAAAATGTAAAAGTTGTAAGCAAGCTTTTGAGATCTGATGATCTATATATCTGTAAAAATAATAGTGATATCTGGCTTAACCTTTGATATGTAAGCATAAAATCTTAATAACTTTGCAAATACTACTAGAAGTAAGTCTTTCACACTATAAAAATAACAAGAAATGTCATTTGAAAATTAGACAATAACTTAAGAATATACTTTGGGCACAGAACAATAAAAATAAAAGGAAAGTAGATTATATCAATATAAATGTGGGCATTAAGCATTAGCTATCAAGAAAAAACATCAAAATGGCCACTAAAGATGTTCATGTTAGTAAGCAAATAAAAATTTTCTATCTATAGACTTATTACTTAAAAAAATGACTCTATTAATAGAATGTGTCAGTTAATTCACAGTTAAATGTTACAGGGAAGGATAATCTAACAATCTACTCATATTCCAATATGGGAAAACATTTAAAACCAAAATTCTACTCTAGAAATATAGTTTTAAAATACAGGTGGGCAAATGTAATAATAACTGTCTCCAATGAAGTTCATTTCACCACTGCTAAAATGAAGACAATTTGAAATGTTCGAATGGCATTACAAACGGATTGGTAATATAACACCTATGAAAGATAGGTGTGAGAGCACAGCACAGCAATAAAATTAAATAATAATCAGCTTTTAATAATGTTATGGTAAATATTAGTTGGAATTATTATTAAATGAAAAAAATCCAAGTTCTATCAGTCATGGAAAGTGAATGCCTGTATATACAAAGGGACTTATGAGACAATAGAATTCTGACCCACATCCTATGAGCAACAAGCCTGGGAGGTTAAATTACAACTTTTGCCACAAATCTGAAAGGAAGAGGGCTTGGTCACTGGTCTTCAGAGCAGCTATTCCTTTGCAGTCTCTGTTTCCATCTCTGTTCCACCCAGAGAAAGTCAGATTCTTTCACCTTCCCAATAGCCTCCAATTACAGCACACCAGACACCCTTTCTCATGAAGAAACTTTTCCACTTCTTGACCTTTGGGTCTCTATCAAATCCAAGTGATGGTGGCTAAGTCTCTTCCTAAAGCAAATCCTAAAGAAATGGTTTCTGTTCTTACTCAGACAGTGTGATTATTTCCATTATTTTGTGGTTCTTTGCCTGGGAAGGCTCTGCTTCTGCTTATCTGCTTGGGGAATCAGTCATCTTCAGGCTAGTCACTGATACTGAGCTTCGTTAACACTGGTGGTGAATGTAGGGGTATTCTCACTTTAGAGTATTTTGCATTTGCCTCTTTTTCAAACAAACACCCTGAGCTGCTGAGCCATCTTCCCAGCCCTATTTACCTTTTTTTCAGTGAATACATAAATATCACTGACATAAATAGAAATAAAACCATGTTAAGTTTGCAAATCAGTTTGTCATTGTTAGTTTTCCATCTATGACAAAAAAGTTAAGGTAAACAAACCACTTATAAGAAGAAAAGGTTTATTTGGTTTTAGGATTTCAGAAGCTTCATTTCAAGGTTGCTTGGCCCCATCATTCTGGGCCTATGGCTGCTGAGTGCATCATGGTTGAGTACAAAGTTCATGGTTGAGGAATCCTGTTCGCTGTCTGATACCTCAGAACCATGGTATCATTGGAATGGGTCAGGGCACCCTTGTCCCATTCAAGGGGACATGCTCAGTGGCCTAACCTCCTTATAGTAGGCCTCACTTCCTAATGGTTCTATTACCTACCAATAAGACACGGGATGAAAACTGAGGCATTGACACATGGGCCTTTGGAGGACATTTCAGGTCCAAACTATATCAACTATTATTTTTATTATTTATTTATTTGTTTTTATTTTGGAGAGAGTGAGTAGAGAGAGAGACAGAGAGACAGACAGAGAGAGCAAGAGGAGAGAGAGAAGTTGTGCCAGAGCCTCAGCCACTGAAATCGAACTCCAGACGTTTGCACCACCTAGTGGGTATGTGCCACCTTGTGCTTGCCTTACCATTGTGTGTTTGGTTTACATGGGATCTGGAGAGTCAATCATGGGTCCTTAGGCTTCACAGGCAAATGCCTTAACCTCTAAGCCATTTCTCCAGCCCTCAATTATTATTATTATCATTTTAATTTTTTTGTTTGAGATTGAGACACATATACAACACACACACACACATACACACACACACACACACACAGAGAGAGAGAGAGAGAGAGAGACAGAGAGAGAGAGGCTGATGGGGAGAATGAGTGCACCAGAGCTTCAGCCACTGTAAATGAACACCAGATGCATGCGCCCACCTTGTGCATCTGGCTTATGTGGGATCTGGAGAATCAAACCTCTGTCCTTTGGCTTTGCAGGCAAGCACCTTAACCACTAACCCATCCCTCCAGCCCTCAACTATTATTTTTAATATCAAAACAAAAAATTCTATGTACATGTAAAGCATATATCTTAAGTCATATATCACACATGTATGATTCCTATATGAAATAATGTTTGGTTGATTAGACTTTCCCTTTACACAGTAATTCTTTAAAAGTTACTTTCCCTTGTTGCCTTGTCTGAAGAGTTTTATTACAATAGGTATTCTTTAATGTGAAAAATAAGCTGAGTTGAGAAATACATTTCTAATTATAAAAGTGATTAATGAGTGTTAACCATAAGGAGACTCCTTGACTCAATAGTCTCTATTATTCAGCCATAACTCAAATAACTATTATCATTCCAGAGTGAGAAAAAAATCCCCTCAGATTAATAAACATAAATCTTTATGGTCATCAATTTCTTTTGATGTTTCTTTAACAAAGGCCAGAAAGATTAGTTTTTTGAAGGGGTCATTGCTCATTTCTGTCAACATCTGATTATTTATCCTTCTAAGTTAAACAAAACTGTAGATATTACAACAGACTAAACTTTGAGTAAATCTGTAATCCTAAATTACAGAGCTGAGGGAGAAAGGAGGCATAAATTGAGAGCCAGTTCCTCTGAGCTCATCGCAGGGCTGTTCTTCCTAATTCAAGACAAGGCTGCGCAGCCAGCCACAGGAGACAGGCCTCACCTGGTTCTCAGACAAGGAGCCGCTGCTCATGCGTCTACTCTCCACCTCCTCATTCACAACTGTGGGGTGACTGCCAGGGAGATGCAGTCTCGTAAGAAAGGAAACTGGTCTTCAAGCATAGATTTTTCTCCAAAGGAAGGGTAGGACGCCTTACAACATACTCCTCCAGACACAAAATGGCCTGGTTATCCATGACCTCGCAGCACCTGACACTACCTACACAAGGTAGTGTTCCATCATACCATCACAGTGTACCATCATAATAGGAAGAAAGGATGATGACATCAAAATAAAAGAGAGACTGATTGAGGGGGGGAAGGGTGTGATGGAGAGTGGAGTTGCAAAGGGGAAAGTGGGGGGAGGGAGGGACTTACCATGGGTTATTGTCTACAGTCATGGAAGTTGTCAATAAAAAATAGATAAATTAAAATCAACATAGATTTTTCTCTTGTGTGCCACTTTTGTTTCCCATATTCATGGTGTTGTGGCGAGGGTTAAGCAAGTACACTTATACGCACACACACTTAGCAGGCCCCTTTCCTGCAGTGTGGCGTGGCTGGGAGTTACTATCCTGATTTCACTCTGTGAATTGTCAGTGAACTCTAACAATCTAACACCAGACTGTTCCCTTTGCCCGCTGTGGAGTATAGGGCCAGGCCTCACTTCCTTCATTTTTAAAGTTAAAATGAGGTTTAATTATCATGACCTTCTGATAGCACAGCTTCTCCTCCTTCTATTTCCCAAGGTTGCACCAAATATGCTCACAATGACCCATGATTTACTTCATCAAGCTTTCTTTTCAGCAGAACTATTGTCTGACAATGTTGATCCCATGACAGCCCTGTGTGCTGGGCCCGTTCTTTGTTAAGCATCAGCTTGTATTCATAGCCACAGCCACATATGAGACGGGTGACTCTACCTGTCACAGCATACTCTGAGGTACTGAAACTATCAAGTCAGGATTTCCCATTGGTATACCGTAAGGGCTTAGTAAAAGACAAGGACTTATTTTTTTGTCCCCAGTTATTAGGGGACATCCTGGGGGTTTTCTTGACAACAAAGGGATTCTACCTGTGAAATAAAATGAAGAATCTAAATCAGAAGAGTGAGTGCAAAAAGTGAAATTTAAATGAAACTCAAGTTTAAGAAAATAAGTTGGGGCTGCATAAATGGCTCAACGATTAAAGGCACTTGCTTGTGGGGCCAGATGCACAGAATGGCTCATGTGTCTGAGGTTCATTTGCAGTGGTTGTAGACCCTGGCACATGTGTTCTGTCTCTCTTTGCAAATAAATAAAATATGTTTTAAAGTGAGTTGATGAATATAAAAATAAATAAGTGAATGGACATAAAAATATAATCTGAGCCCAAATTCACATTGGGTAATCTGATATCTGTATCTTGGCTAGTAATAGAAATATTAAGTAAGGCTAATGCTCTCCCAGTGATTACTCTTACAATATAAACTGTGGCTACCTATAAATCTATTTAGAAACTTTATGTATGTTTTTGCTTTGGGGCAGGATATTTTCAAGCTAGGCACTTCCTGGGAATATCTTCCACATTATTAGGAATATTATATTATTTTATATATCATTAAAAATTTCAGATATAGCCGGGCGTGGTGGCGCACGCCTTTAATCCCAGCACTCAGGAGGCAGAGGTAGGAGGATCGCCTTGAGTTCAAGGCCACCCTGAGACTCCATAGTGAATTCCAGGTCAGCCTGGGCTAGAGTGAGACCCCACCTCGAAAAACCAAAAAAAAAAAAAAAAAAACAAAAAAAATTTTCAGATATACCAAGTTCCCTAAACATCCTTATCCAATCATTATAGTTGTGATGTAAAAATTATTCAATTTGACCATTTTAGAATTCCTTATTTGTTTCCTCAAGAACTTGAATATCCTGAGTGATGGGTCTCTACATAGTTACGATGTTTTCCTTATCAATTTCCTGAATAGTGCTCACCTTATGATGAAGTGCATGAAGAACTCACTTTTGAATTCTCTGTATATCTCAGACATTCTTTAAAGATAACTATTTATTTATTTGAGTTAGAGAGGGAGGGAGAAAGAATAGATATGAATGGGCATGCTAGGGCCTCCAGCCACTGCAAACCAACTCCAGGCACATGCACTATTTTATGTACCTGGCTGTATGTGGGTCCTGGGGAATCTAATCAGGGCCTCCAGGCTTTGCAAGCAAACACCTTCAGTAGCTGAGCCATCTCTCCAGCCCTATCTCAGGCTTTTGCATCTACAAAGCATACCTCATAGCTGTTTCCACTAATATAATAATGAAAAATTAGACATCAACACAGATTTTACCAAGTTCTGTATCATTCTCAGAAAGATTCAGGTTCACTGAGATGAACTTCCAGATCAGGCACAGTTATGGAGGAAGGGATATTTATTGAAGCCTACAGAACCAGGGAAGTTCCATAAATGGCAGAAGAAGCTGGCCTGCCTTCACAGGACCAAGCAGAGAGAGAGAGAAGCACAAGCCTAAAAGCCAAAAGCCACAGCACACTTCAAGAACTCCACAGGCACACTTTGCATATCTTTAGATTGAAATCTGAAACCCACCACCACACCTTAAGATCCACCCAGTGACACTGCCTCCAGCCAGGTGGCTGCAGATGCAAACTACAAACAAATAAACAACTGAATATATTGGGGGCCATCTATTCAAACTACCACAGTGTATAAGTGTTTCTAGAAAATTGCAGCAAGCTCATCTGATGTGCCTTATTTGTGAAGTTCACCTCTACTGATGTTTTGTTTTATGGTTGAGAAGCCAGTGGATGAGGAAACATCCCAAGACCTGAACTCAATTCAGTTTTCATCTTCGCAGATGCTCTTTCCCTCATCTTCCCCTTCAGTCATAATGTTATGTAGCTAACACATTGCTTTTCTTCTCAAGGAAGGATCATTTTTTTTTCTTTTCTTAACCTTTCTTTTGGTAATTTTCATACATCTACATAATATATTTTTATCATAATCCCCTCCCATTACTTTTCCATATCCTTTCTCCCCCATCTCCTTCCATTGAACCACTTCTTTCTGGCCAGCCTCCTTTCCACTTTAATGTCATTTTCCCATCTTCCATGAGGAAATGTTGATGGGTCCAAGTGCAGGTTCTGTGCAGGTAGACAGCTGCTGGGAGATAATGAACGCAACAGCCACAGCCACTTTGTGTCGGGAAGGCAGCATTCCAGAGCACTCCTCCCCATTCTCTGGCTCTGACATTCTTTCCACCATCTCTTTCACATCCCCTGAGTCTTGAAGGGTATGATAGAGATGTCTCATTTAGTCCTGACCACTCAAATGTCACTTCTTAGCACTTTGTTAGATTCTGAGTCTATCCAGTAATCACTGTCAACTGTAAAAAAAAGATGCTTCTCTGACGAAAAATAAGAGCAGTACTAGTCTATGGGCATAAACATAAATATTTGAAGGGCAATTTGATGAGCTTAGCACATCCATTTAACCAAATAACAGTCATCACTTCCCCTTACAACCTATGACCTTTTCAGCCATAGGCTTCTGACTAAGTTTTCAGTAACAGGCATATTACTTGCTGTGGATTAGTCCTCAACTCAGTCAGAGGTGGTTGGTTACTCCCATACCAGACATGCCAGTATCGCACAAGTGAGCACATACTGCATGGCTGGCCAGTTGTGTAGACCACAGAATCTACTTCTGGTTGAGACCATTAATGACTTTTCTCCTCCAATAGCTTTCATAGCATTTTGCAGCACCATGACAGCTAACCAGTTGGAAGGATGCTTATAGCTCAGTTCTAGCTTGATTTCCTAGTGCCCTGTAAATAAAGCATGAAGTATCTTTAGCAATAGATCCTTAACATCTAGTTTTGGTGGGCAACAAAAAGGATTGACAATAGTCTACATGGTTTTGGGGGCCTTGGGAGCTGCCCTGATCAACTCACTGGAAGGGATAGGATCAGTTCTAAGTGTTAACAGAAGGAGACAACTGGACTCCACCATATCCTTTTACACTCTTAAGTCCTTCTCATAATTCCAGGTCTGGAGGAGGTTACTTCTAATGCACAGTAACCTTTCCCAACAGCCTTGGAATTTCAGGGCAAGGATGAAAAGCATATTAGGGTAAGAAAAAGAATAGTGGAAGAGGGTATGCGGCTTTCTAGATGTTATTTTAAACTAATTCTTTTCTCCTCTTCTTTAATGGCTCAACTACATCATTGGATAAATAGGATGGGGGGCTGGGGATATGTTAGGTAGTAAGGTGTGTGATATAAGGCCTTGGGGAAGAGAAAAAGAGATAGAGAGCAAAAACTTATATAGTGGGAATGTTGTAGTCTCCCTATGTGTCTTATTGTGAAATGCAAGTTTGTGCTGTCCCACGAATATCAGTTACCTAATGAGTCAGTATACAGTTAAAGCATGTCTTTCTTCATGCTGTCTATTCTCTAGATAATGGTAATTCTGGGCTAATAATTTTGAGTGTATCTTTAATACCTGTGATATAAAGACACAATAAAAATCCCCAAGTGCTCATATACTTATATATTAATGATGGAAGAAAAGATAAAGGACCATCACAGCAGAGGGATGGAGTATTTCATTAATGCTGATAATGTATAAGGTTGTTGTGTTTGATTCAGGTGTCCCACATAAACTTAGGTGTTCTGGATGCTAGGTTCCCAGATGATGGCAATTGGAAATTAAAGCCTACTGGAGACAATATATTCTTGGGGGTGGGATTATTGTTGTTATAGCCAGTTTGCCCCATCCCAGTGTTTGACACACTCTCCTGTTCCTTTTGTCCACCTTAAATGGGCCAGGGGATGATGTCCACCCTATGCTCATGCCATCATTTTACCCTGCCATTGAGGAGCTTATCCTCAAGTCTGTAAGCCAAATAAACCTCTTTTTCCCACAAGCTGCTCTTGGTTGGGTGATTTCTACCAGCAATGTGAACCTGGCTGCAACAGTAAAGTGGTACTGAGGAGTGGTATCGCTGCTAGACACCTGACTATGTGGCTTTGGCCTTTTGGAGCTGATTTTCAAGAGGAATGTGGAAGGATTTGAAACTTTGGCCTAAGAGATGCCTTGCAGTGCTGTAAGTACAGCTTGATGGACTATTCAGAATTGAAAGACCTGAATGCAGTAAGAACTGTGGACTGTGCGGTTTGGCTTATGAGGTTGAGAAAGAGATTTGCTTGGACTGGGATAGCAGTTTGTGTGAGAAGATTCCTCTTATGCCCGTGTCCTGAGATTTTGTGCAGGGTTGCTTCGTGTAGAAATGAACTGATGTGAGTAGAGGGATATGGCACAGAAAAAAAAAATCGTTGGGTGAACTGCTGCTGCCCATTAGGCTGCAATTGAGAGATTACAACCTTTAGGATTGAGCTACCTGACCTGCACTGGGGTAGCAAGGAGAATGTAGACTCTTTTGAAGGGGCCTGCATGCTCAAGGGGTATCCTGTTTCTTAAAGTCTTCTTTGTTCCCCACTAGATTAACAAATTGGCACCCTACATAGTATTGTGGAGTATAAGAAATGCAGGACAGAGAGGGTCATAGAATTTGCTACACAGTCTTGTGTTTTGGAAATGGCCATGGGCAGTGTGAAGCAGGTTTGCTGGATGCCTGTATGGAGACCCCATGGGGCCATGAGGAGGAGCTGTGGAGATCCAGTGGACATGCTGGGACCACGAGATAGCTGCTGGCCCCAGTACAGTTTTCCAGGACTGTGAGTAGCCTAGCTAGAGTGGCGGAATTGGAATACCAGAGACTTGTTGCTGGTTAGAATTAATCAGGCTAGGAGATTTGTCATTGGCTAGAGTTGTTGGACTTGAAGTTACAGAGTTTGATGTTTGCCCTGATTGTTTTAAATCTTGTATTGGTTGAATATTTCTTTGGTATGCCCAATGCCATCTTTTGCAGTGTGAATGTTTATTCAGTGCCATTATGGGTTTTTTGAGCTTAGTTTTTGGTATTATAGCTCAGATAAAAGGCCTTGGATTATTGGGATATATGAACATCATCGGAATTGGTAGAAACTATGGGGACTTTTAAAGTTGGACGAATGTATTGCATTTTACAGCATGTATGGTTATCAGTTTATGGGGGTCAGGGGTGGAATGTGGTGGTTTGATTCAGGTGTCCCCCATAAACTTAGGTGTTCTGGATGCTAGGTTCCCAGCTGATGGCAATTGGAAATTAAAGCCTCCTGGAGGCGATGTATTCTTGGGGGGAGGGCTTATGGGTGTTATAGTCAGTTTCCCCATGCCAGTGTTTGACACACTCTTCTGTTCCTGTTGTTCACCTAATGTTGGTCAGGGGTTGATGTCCATCCTCTGCTCATGCCATGGTTTTCCCCTGCCATCGTGGAGCTTCCCCTCATGCCTGTAAGCCAAAATAAACCTCTTTTTCCCACAAGCTGCTCGTGGTAGGGTGATTTCTACCAGCAATGTGAGCCTGACTGCAACAGTTGTATTTAGTCATTGTTTCTGCTTTGAGTAGGAAGGAAAGACAATTTTCATCGTTGACAGATTGTCGGCAAGTCTGAGTCAAGAAGCAGGTTTTAGCCTTGGCGCCACTCTAAGGCGGGCTCCTGCTGAGAGCTGACTGCCTCCTCAGGCAGGGACGGGCTGCAATGGGAATTTGTTGGCTTTTACAGCAGAACCAGTGACAGATGTGGTATGTTCTAGATTTCAAGGACTTAAATATAGAAATAAGTACAAATTAGTTCTAATAGCTTTCTGAAACCTTCAAACAATCTAACTGTTAAAAATTTAAAGAAACCCATAATCTCTTGTGTTATGTGTAGGATTACCAGAGACTTATTTCAAATGGATATTGAAAGCATATTAATATTTTTATAGGTACAGACAGACCTAAACATTTTGGTATGTTTTTTTTTAGCTTATGCCATATTATATGCATGTGTGTATGTGTGTGGGCACATGTGTGTGTGTACATGCACATTTGTGCATGTGGAAGCCAGGTGTCAATGTTGAGTGTGTTCCACCTTGCTTTTTGAGATAGAGTTGCTTAATAAACTCAGCTCTCACTGATCTGGGGAGACTAGTTAGGCAGCAAGCCCTAGGCATCCTTCTGCTCCCACAGCCCCAGCACTGAGAGGACAGGGGTCCTGGTGTGTTCAGCATGCATGTGGGTGCTGGGATCTGAGTTCAGATCCTTGTGCTTGTGCAGCTTCCAACTGAGCCATCTTCCATCTTATTACACATTGAGAAACATGCTGTATCAGGATGGATGGGCATAAGGCATACACAATGTTTTAATATTTTTACTGGTATTCAGCCTCTTAGCTGATTTATTATGTTGTCACTTTCTCAAGAATTTGGAAAGAAAATGCCTAAGAATTTGTCTAGTAAACTCTTTCAAAATGATCCTATCCAATATTTCTGAAGTGGTAGATGCATTAGCTGACTCCTGGCAGAAAGATCCCCAAGACCCTGTTCAAACAGTCTTGGATCAGCTTGTGACTTTGCCAGAGTAGCCTGACTATTGCTATTGACCTGTTTATTTAAGTAACTCACTGCTGAATCATTCCACAGGCTGAAGCTATTCGTTCAGGTAATTCCCGGAGAGAGATAGTCAACAGCAGCATTGTACAAGGTGACAACTTCTCTTTCATTGGGTATATTTGATGATACAGGAATTTTCTGTTTTTAAAGCTAATATAAGATCTTCTGTGGTAAACAAAAGACACATATTTTTTAGATGGCATTTAGAATGAATACTTTTTAATTACCAACAAAAGGATTATTTTAAATAAGTTAAAACTTTTTGAAAAAAAAGCTAAGCTGTATCAAAACTTAATTATAAAGAAATCTAGTAACAAGTCAAACCAAATGACAAGATTATAAACTATAAAACTAACTATAAAAGGAGAATTAATTTTTTTCCAAAATATTAATGATACTTTGATGAATTTCTATTTGTGAAAAATAAAGCTACTTCTCAAATAATAAATCTCACATTAACATCCTAATTTAGTCCTCATAGTTAGCTTATCCTTTCCAGTGAAAAAGCAGATTTTGGGCTGGAGATATGGCTCCGAGCACTTGACTGCCAAGCTTAACAACTAGAGTTGGATTCCCAGTATCCACATAAAGCCAGGTGCACAATGTGGCAAATGTGTCTGAAGTTCTTTTGCAGTGGCTGGAGGCTCTGTCATATCCATTCCCTCCTTGCCTCTTTCTGTTTTCCCTGTCAGATGTGGTGGCATATGCCTTTAATCTGAGCACTTGGAAGGCAGAGGTAGGAGGATCAGTGTGAGTTAGAAGTCAGCTTGAGACTACACAGTACATTCCGGGGGCTAGAATGAGACCTTACCTCAAAAAAAAAAAAAAAAAAGAAAGAAAGAAAGAAAGAAGAGAAAAGAAAAGAAAAGAAGAAAAAGAAGAGAAGAGAAAAGAAAAGAAGAGAAAAGAAAAGAAAAGCAGATCTAGGGGCTGGGGAATTGACTTAGTGGATAAAGTGCTTGTCAGACATCTCTGTGAGCCCTTGAGTTTGGATTCTTAGTTGTCACATTAAAAAAGCTCAGAACTTTGACAGGTCGCAATCCCAGTGCGCCTCTGGCAAGCGGGGAGGCAGAGACACAAGAGTGACCAGGAAGCTTGGGAATGGAAGAGTGAGTAGTAACGAGACACCCATCCGGTCTCTCTCAGGCAATGATGAGCCTGAAAGTTGTCTCCTGACCTCCACACGGGTGCTGTGGCAAGAGTGTACCCATGCTCACATACATGAACACACGTATACACACACCGAAAATAAATAAGTAAGCAAATACATAAGTAAATAGCAGGTATATATCTGAAACTAATCTTTAAGGGTGTTTTTTTTTTTTTGCAATGATAATAGACAAGTGGGCTATGTCAAAATAAAGAAAAGCTTCTGCATAGCAAACAATGCAACAGGATAAAGAAACAACTTTCAGAAATGGAGAAAATGTTTGTAAACCAGAGGCTAATTCCTAAAGTACATAAGAAACCTCTACAGTTCAACAGTGAAAACATCTAGTAACCAAACTGAAAGAGGATCTAAAGGCTTGCATGGAAACTTTCCGCAGGAGATGCAGAGCGGCCATCAGGTTAGTGGAAAGCCGGTCAGTGCCACTTTCAGAGAAACATAACGTGATATCACCTTACGCCTGTCACAGTGACTGCTGTTAAAGCAAAAGACAAGAAGGTTTGACAAGAATGTGGAGAAATTGGGACACTTGTGCGTTGTTGCGAATGTAAAAGGGGGCAGTTACTGTGGAAACAGTATGCAGGTTTCTTTGACAAATTAAAAATATTATCCAGCAAGCATGTATATTCAGGTAATTCACTTCTGAAGCATTCCACAGGCTAAATCTATTCATTCGGTCAATTCCTAGAGAAACACGCTCACCAACAACATTATATAAGAATGAACGTGTCTCACACTGGCTATACTTGCTGACATAGATAATTATGCTTTCCAAGCTATTATCTATGCAGGTCTTCTCTGCATATGTAAAAGCATACATATACTTTCCTGGGACAATTGGAATCAGGATCTTTAGGAGGTATTTCTACTTAATGGTTAAAGCAGCATTATTCACTATGGCCAAGTGTGCAAATTACCTAAATACTGAAATGTCTCGGCAGATGACTAAAGACAAGGTGCCATAGAAATACAAAGGTATATTATTCAAATTTTAAAGGAGAGAAGTTTTATAAGATACAATATGGATAAATTTGAAGAACATTATGATAAATGGAACAAGCCACTTGGAATGTAATACGCCAAATACTACATGAATCCATTTATGTGAGGGAGCCAAAATAATTTAAATCGTAGAATTCATAGGATGGAATAGTAGTTGCCAAAACTTGTCACTATGAAAGAAGGCATAAAATTTCTGTTAAGCAAGATAAGTTCTACAGATTTGCTTTAACACTGAGCCTATAGTCAGCAATACTGCATTGTACAATTAAGATTTTAAGAAGTTAAATCTCAGATTGCATACTTAGCATAATAAAGGGAAAAGTCAGTGACTCTGCTATGCATTTAAAGATGTAATTTTTGGTTCAAATGTTAGAGATTTATGTGTATCAGTTTGCTTTGTATATTCCCTTTAATGAGAAGTGATTTTTACAGTCTCTGAAAATAATACTGCTAATGAATGTGACACATCAGAGCTAGAAAAGAAGAGGAAAAATGAGAAGCGCTTGACTGTTCTGCTCTGAGCCCACTTCTCTCAGCATAAGGGAACCTCACCCTGTGACCGCTTCATCACAGGTCAGCGTCACAGTGTAGAATGTGGACGAACAAAACGAGGCTGCTGTATAATCACTTAATTCTCACTTGAACACTCCCATTCCACCAGGACCCTCCCAATCATGATTAAGTGCAGATATCCACTACATTAGGGCAGGCTGGGAATGAATAGGGTTATGTATTTATGCTGGATGATTTGGCCATTATTCTTGCTTTGAGGGGAATAACTGCTTTGCTGACTCTAATGGTAGGTCTTTACTTAAGAGCCTCTCTGAGATGGGTGTCCTGGTAAAAACTGTTTAGGTCATCAATAGGGGGATTTGATTTTTGAAATAATACACTATTTTTAAATTGCGATATTAAATAGCCTTCCATATATGTAATATATTATATATATAATCTCATCTGCATATGACACACACACACACATACATTTCATGAAGCATGACGCACACACACACACACACACACACACACACGCACACAGGCAGGGGGATGAGACAGAGAGAAAAAGAAACTTTATTTTTCAGAATTAGGCCATGAGATTGTGAACAGTGGCAAATCCAAATTTGGCAAAGAAGTTTTTTTGTTGTTTTTGCTGTTGTTTTCAAGGTAGGGTCTCACTAGCTGAGGCTGACCTGGATTTCACTATGTAGTCTCAGGGTGGCCTCAAACTCATGGCGATCCTCCTACCTCTGCCTCCCAAGTGCTGGGATAAAAGGTATGCGCCACCATGCCCAGCTGGCAGAGAAAATTGATGGCGCGGGGGGGGGGGGGCAGTTGAATGTTGTATGTCCAGTCTGTTACCAGAATCCTTTCTTAGGGAACCTGTGTCTTTTCTTCTAAAGATCTTTAATTGATTGCATGAGGTCTGTCACATTATAGCATGAAATTCAAAATCTAGTGATATTACATTTTAATCTCATTTGAACCATAATTTTACAGAAATATCTAGAATAATGCTTGACTAAATGGCCAGATTGATAAATAAAATTAATCATTATGAGTTATGAAGTACTGTTATAGGCATATATTTTAAGGTTCTTGTGTCCCAGAACACAACACTGGACCAGGGACACATGAACAGTGCTAGAACTGAAGAAAATTAATTAAGAACAGAAGGGAAAGACAATGTCTAGAATGGACGTTGGCTAGGGAGCTAGGCAAGTTTCAAGTTCAAAAGCCTCCTGTCACCAGAGTCCTGATCCTTTCTGGGTCATTTGCCTAGTACCTGCCTTTGCATACATTAGGAGCACATGAGTGCTTTCCTGGCACATGATGGTGGACTGCAGAGTCAACCTTGTTGGCAAGGGTTTCTAGTCTTCTGTCAACTGACTTCTTTCATGTCATGATGCCTTGGGAATCTCCCTCTCCAGCCTTTTCCCTGTTCTCCTGCCTCAGTACCATGGTAGTGGCAGGTAGGAAGGGACTCTTCTCATTTTAGGTATCATCAGTTTATGCAACGTCCACCAAGTTATCCAAGGTCACCGTCTTCTTGGGGCTGCTCCCCTGAGCTTTGCATATATGTGGCCTGGTATATTCCTGTGAGCACTGGAACTCTTGCTGCCACTAACAAGTATTAGTGTAGTAGAGAACTATGGAAGCATTTTCTATGATTTTATCTGTTCACACATGCACAGCAGCCATTCCCTGAAAGAGATGGGCTCTAGAAGACATGATGGGGGGAGGGTCCCTTCTCAAAGTCCAGTAGCTCATCTGTGACAACTTTCCTGGCTTTGATATCTGAAGCAACATGCCTACTGAAAATCTCCTCTCTCTTAATCTGGACAGCTGGTTTACAGTTTAGTTTACTCCCTTTAAAAAATGTTATTTATTTATTTGCAAGCAGAGAGAGAGAGAGAGAGAGAGAGAGAGAGAGAGAGAGAGAGGCAGAAAGAAAGGGGGGGGGCATGTAGGGCCTCCTGCCTCTGCAAATGAACTCCTGATGCATGTGCTTTACATGGGTATTGGGGAATCAGACTCAGACCTTTAGGTTTTGTAAGCAAGAGCCTAAACCACTTAGCCATCTTTCCAGCCCATTATGCAGTCTTTATTGACACATGTGTGTATGTTACTGGATTTCTGGATTGGAGTTGAGTTCATTCTCTTACAATCATGAAGAATGATGAATGCAGATGGAAGAGGGGAAAGCAAGGACATTTTTATTGATAAATGAAATTAAAAACCTCCCTGCAATGGGGAGGGGGTCACAAAAGCTGTCAATGTTGCACTCTGGACCAGGGATTTTATGCACTGAAGACAAGTTCATCTTTGGCCTGTATGAAAATTAGGCATGTTGTTGGGACTGATTAAATTTAAATGTATGTAGAAAAGTTTTATTGGTTGTTAGGTAAGGTACTTTTGATCATGTGTTCCCCATAAGCTCTTCTGTTCTGAATGCTTAGTCCCTAGCTGGTGGCAATGTGGGTGATGGAGCTTTCTTAGAGGAGATGTGTTACTGGCGCTGGGTTTGGAACATTATAGCCAGCTCCTCCTTGACAGAGCTTGGCTCGGGTTCTTGCTGCTCTTTTCCACCTGCTGAGGCAGATGTGATGTCCAGCCTCTACTAATGCAACATTTTCCTTGGCCATCATGAAACCTGCCCTCAAGACTATAAGCCAGAATAAACCCTTTCCTCCGATCAGATGCTTTTTGTTGGGTGTTTGTGTCCAGCATCATGTAGGTAACTACAACACAAAATTGGTACCAGAGGAGTGGGATTATTGCTTCTAGAATCTGACTATGTGGCTTTTGATTTTTTTTGGACTGAGTTGTAAGAAGAATAGGAAGGATTGAACCTTTGGACTAAGAGACACCTTGCAATGCTGTAAGTAGAGCTTGATGGACCTAAATGCAGAAACAACTATGGATTATGAGGCCTGGTTATGAAGGGAAAAATCACTTTGTCAGGATTGGGCTAGAGGCAGTTTGAGAGGTTGGACATGCTTGTCCTGTGTCCTGAGAGGTTAAGCAAAACTAAATTTAAAAGTAATGCTGGAACGTAGGGCAGGAGAATATGGCACAGAAATGAAAGTGTTGGTCAGGACACAATAGCCTGGTTCAACTACAGTTGCTTGAGAGTTTATGACCATTGACATTAGGCCCGCTGTTCTGCATTAGGACAATAAGAAGAATGCTGAAGGAATTTTCATTCTCTTCAAGTTGACTTTATTTCAACCCCTCTTGGACTAAATTTGGTAACCTACCTGGTTCAGATTTTAGAAGTATGACAAATGCAGGCAAGCTGGAGTCATTGGATTTGCATCATGGTGTTTTTTGTTGTTGATTTTCTAAATGGCCACTGTGTGACGTGAGGCAGGGTTGTTGGAGTCCTTGTGTAGGGAGAGGCCTGATAGAGCCATGAGGACAAGTGATGGGTTGTAGTGAAGACTCCAGAATTTTGGAGTTGTTGGAACTGTGGGATGGCTACTAAAAAAGCTTCTGGCTCTGGCTGGAGTCTTCCCTGGGCTAGGTGCAGCCATGCTAGATGGGCAGAATTGGAAGTCCCAGGACATTGTCTCAGGTCTTAGATGCCACACATGGAGCTATAGATTTTGATATGTGCCCTGCTTGCTTTAGACAAGCATTAGTTCAGACTTTGCCTCTGCAGGGTGATTGTTAAATCTGTGCTTCTTGAGTATCAGATCCTGAACTTTGGAATCTTGACCAGTGTTGGGACTGATTAAAAACAAAACAAAACCAAACAACAACAACAACAACAACAGGAAACTATGTAAAATTTTAAAGTCAGGGTAAATGAACTGTTTTACATCTTGAGATGGTCATGAATGAATGTGGGCCGGGGGGGGGGGGGGGGATGTGATGGCTTAAATCAGTTTTCCTCCATGAATTCAAATGTTTTGTTCTCAGTGGGTGACAATTTGGGAAGCGGAGATTAGCTGGAGGAGGCATGTTGTTGGGGAAGGCTTTGGCATGTTACAGCCAGCTTCCCCTTTTCAGAGCTCGGTGACTCACTTTCTCGCTGCTCTTTTCCACCTGCTGTGGCAGAAGTGATGCTCAGCTTGTGCTCATGCCATGTTCTCCCCTGCCAGGAAGCAGCTTCCCCTCACAAGCCAAAATAAAATCCTTCTCCAATCAGCTGCTTTTGGTGGGGTGTTTCGTTTCAGCAATGCAAAAGTAACTGTACTAGTGGGCGAGGGAGAAGAGTACAGACTCAGAACAAGCCCATCAGAGGCCATGGGCACAAAACGTTCCAAGGAGGACTAAGAACCATGGAGTCGAGAGCATAAAGGGCTGGTGTCCAGCAGCTGTCTTCATGAGTCAGGGAGTTTGGATTTTAGCTTCCTGACTGGAGTTGCCTTCTGGCTTTGTCAAGGCAAACTGATGTTTGTTCCCTTGGGCCTGTTTCCCTGACTAGCTATCTACAACATGAGGCCACCTTGCTCTGACTCTCTTTCATTTACACTTTTTGAAACTCAAACCTATAGATATCAACAGGGAGATTTTTGGGGGGGGGGCGGGGGTTATTATTTATTTTTCTTTGCTCTGTTTTTATTTTATGACACGTGTCCCTTTTCTAAATACTAGCTTCAGTACTAACAAAAGAGAATGCAGTTTCAACTTAATGTGCTCCAGGAATTAAACATACCGTACATCTTAGAAAGGAATGAGCTACCAAGCTTATCGCCATCACCTATGGGATCGTTTCCTCGTTAGCTTCCAGCCACCTAAGCGATTTCTCAACCGTTGTAGAAACTCATTTGAAATTCTTTTCCTGATTTCCCATCTCATGCTAAGGACCAAGTCTCTCTAACCCTGAGCATACAGTCCCTGTGTTATGCATCTGTGAAGATCCCAGAATGCTACAACTTTCAGGTGAAATCACTTTTCTAGGTGTCCACCAGATGTCACTGTTGATCAGAGAAATGTGACCTGCTGCCTCCTTGAAACAGATGTTCATAGAGATTTGATTCCTAAAATAGAGGGAATAAAGTCAGTGAAAAGCAAGTAGATAAACAACATAACCAGATCTTTTTTTTTGTTTTGTTGTTATTTTTTGCAGGAAACAGAAGCTTTTTTAGGTACAGAGTATGGGTGCCCTTATTGATCCACCCTACAAAACACGGCTAGGACCAGGCAGTCTCTTCAGCAGGTGGACAGACGGCTGGAGTCGCGGGACCTGGGCTCTTCTCCAGTCATACTTCGCACCCAGAACGCAAGAGCGACTGGCAGAGTGTTGAATATCAATCGTTCTTCAATTCTCTTACGTGCAGAGAATTGGCATTTCGTAGTTCCTTTCAATGGGAACAAAGTAAAATATTTCAGAAATGTCAGAAGTGCCTTCCCCACCCCACAGTTTCTCAAGTATCTGTTGGGAATTTAGGCTTCTCCTTTCTGTCGATACGGAGGGATTCACTGAGCCAAAGACCCTCTGCAACCAATGCCTCCCTATGCTCTGAGCAAAACTCACAGTGAAAGATGCAGCCGTGTAGGACTTTCCTTGCCTTCTTGTTTCTTTATTTTTGTGAGAACTAGACTGGCTTACTTTTACATAACTGTCTAATGAATGAAAATATCACAAAAATATGTGTGTGTCTAATGAATGGGCACAGGCACCCACCACTGAGCTTTACAAACAGGGCATCTCTCCTACGTACTATCACAAAATATATTTTGGTATGTCATCAAAACCGTATCAGAATTTAAATGTATTCCCTCAAATACATATTTCCTACTAACAAAAGTTAGTTTTCCTCTCTAGGTTTTAGCATCCATTAGCTTCATGCTCTTGGCTTTCCAGCCAGCCCTCGAGGGGGCCGAGCGAGGGGCGCTTTTCTTTAGCCCCTCCTTCATTTTTCCTCTTGGAAAAGCCAGGATAACACTCACTCTGCGTTTAGTTTTACTGCTTGTGACCTTTATTTACTTTATAGTAAATTTTAATTTTCACTAATGTCAGGTAGAAGATCATTTCTAGCCCTTATGAAATAGAATAGAACAAAATGTACCAGAGAGATGGATATGTTCAGGGTAATTTCTGAACTTTGAATCAACTCAAATGACTTGAATTTATCTGCCATTGTGTCAGCTGGCTTCCATTCTGTGTGACAAAATACCTGATGAAAATCAAACTATAAGGAAGTTTATTTTAGTTCATGGTTTCTGAAGTTTTCCCTTCATGATGGCTTGGCCATGTTGCCTTAAGTCTGTGGGAGCGCTGTGTATGGCAACTGAAAGATTCATTACCACATGGTGGCTGAGACACAAAAGAGAGGAAGGCTCAGGGTCCCAACATCGCCTGCAGGGGCATGCTCCCTATCTCTGAACTTGCCTTTATTATGTCTCGCGTCCTAACGGTTCTGCAAGCACCTAGTTTTGACACAGGCTGGTGACCAAGATTTTAACACATGCACCGGGGGGAGCAAGATACTTCAGAGACAAAGCGCAGCAGCTACAAGCTCCATGAATTTCATTCTTCTGTGCCGTAGAAGAGGTCCAAGTGGTGTGGTGGAGGTACCTGTGGGACTGAAGGGATTAGGACAAAATTAGAGTAAGAAAAAAAAAAAATCAGAGTCATCTCAGAAAAAGGAAATTTATTTTTTATTTTTTTTTAAATTTTTTTGTTCATTTGTATTTATTTATTTGAGAGTGACAAGAGAGAAAGAGGCAGAGAGAGAGAGAGAGAGAGAGAATGGGCGCGCCAGGGCTTCCAGCCACTGCAAAAGAGCTCCAGATGAATGCGCCCCCTTGTGCATCTGGCTAACGTGGGTCCTGGGGAATCGAGCCTCGAACCAGGGTGCTTAGGCTTCACAGGCAAGCGCTTAACCACTAAGCCATCTCTCCAGCCCAGAAAAAGGAAATTTAAGTAAGCATGGATGAGGAAAAATACAAGTTGCTTTGTTGAAGGACATTTCTTGAATGATTTGAACTTAAATATTTCTACAAAGCTTATTTCTATTGTATTAAAAAGAATTAGAAACATGAAGAAAGCTTACATCCAGACTGTCTCTATACAGAAGCATAGCATGCATTTATTGGAAACATCACTCACACAATTGACACACATGAGTGATTCATTTGTCCAATAAAAACCTTAGATTTCCTGTGGAATTCATACTCTTGGAGCTTCTCTAGTAGTCCTCTTCTTTCTGTAGTATTTCTTGGTGATCCTGGAAGGTCTGGGGCCATTTCTCTCACTGTTTTAAGCTTGTAAAGAAATCAAGCAGGGCGCTCTCCATGTTGACCTTGTTGGTAGCCTCCACACCAATCACGGCTTCCCCTCTTCCAAAACGTTGAAAGAAAGCCCAGGCTGGAAACGGGGCAGCAGTTATGCTCTGACTGGGAAATCCACCAGTGATCTCTGGTCCCTGACCCCTCTCTGCAAGGTGCCCAGCTGGTGCGCCTTTGAAATTTATACCTCAATCACACTTCACATTTGACAGTGATTTGCATTTTTCAAGGCACATTTATGCATCTTTTGGATATTGTCTTTACTGCAGACCTGCACTGCTAGGACAGACATTATCAACTAGGTTTTGCACATGGGAATCTAATATCAAAAAGGGCAAAATTTCATGCTTAAGGTCACACAAAACCCAGAGAAAATCCAAATGCCCTTTCTCCACTGTTGACTGTTCAGATTTGGAAATCTTGTCTGTGTTTCTGAACATTACCATTGTTTCATTGTGGATGATACAACTCATGAAAACCCAAAACACCTCAAGTTCCAAATAAATACTGCTGTTTCCCCTCTGTACTTGTTCCTCTTGGGCCTTCCTTCTTTGCTGCCTAGCTAAGTGAGAATAAAATGATGAATGAATTGTTTCTGCAATATGAATAGTAGACCTTGGGATGGGGATTTGCATCCCAACCTCCATGTTTCTTTTTTTTTATGGGGAGAGAGAGAGAGAGAGAGAGAGAGAGTGAGTATTAGTGCACTAGGGCCTCCAGGCACTATGATAGAACTCCAGATGTGCCCACCACCTTGTGTGCCTGCATCACCTTGTGTGTCTGGCTTACATGGGATCTGGGGTTGAACCTGGGTTCTTAGGCTTTGAAGGCAAGCACCATAACTGCTCTCCAGCTCCCGGGTTTCTTTTTTAAATAGAAGCTTCAGCAGCATTATTCAGAGTTGCATGAAATATCACAAAACCAGATCCATATGAAGTATCAATTTAGCATTACTTTTGTTAGTAATTTTATAGGAAGACATCATAGTTTCATGTATTTCAGAGTAGTATTAAATCAAGTGATAGTTGCATAAATATTCATATAAGATTATATAAATCAGAATTTGAAACTTATAGTTATTTACTTTTTCTTGACTCATAAAGAAAATTAAGCAAAGTAATTTAATTTATACTATTTGTGGTATGCAAATCACAAATGGCTCAAGCTATAAAAGTCAAACAAGGGCTGGAGAGATGGCTTAGTGGTTAAGTGCTTGCCTGTGAAGCCTAAGGACCCCGGTTCGAGGCTTGATTCCCCAGGACCCACATTAGCCAGATGCACAAGGGGGCGCACGCGTCTGGAGTTCGTTTGCAGTGGCTGGAGGCCCTGGCGCGCCCATTCTCTCTCTCTCTATCTGCCTATTTCTCTCTCTCTCTCTGTCACTCTCAAATAAGTAAAATAAACCAAAAAAATATTAAAAAAAAAGTCAAACAAGGCATAGTTTTACTATTTACTGAGTAGGAAGACTGTGATCAAAATGGAAAGGTGCAAATGCACAGAGAAATGTAACTTCCTCAACTATCCACAGTGGAGAGCTACATCCTGAGCAATCAGAAATCCTGAAGGGCCTGCTTATTCCTTCACTTTTCTCTTCTGCTGGAATTGAATTTCTCCCGGCCCCCCTGAGGCCCACTGGGAGGTCTCATTTCTCTGGACAGCTTGCTTTGCCCTGATTCCACAGCAAAGTGAAGATGCCTATTCCGAGATAAAGCACTCTAGGCTGGAATGCAGGCTCAGCTGCAGCTTTGAAAGGGGGTGCTCTCACGCCTACTTCTTCAGACTCTTATAACGGGTGTCGTATGAGAAGAAACAGTCACACCTGCTACACATCCCACATTTAGTAGTTGTAGTCTCACTAGTTCCAAGGGTTTGTCTAGGACTTTACAATTTTAAAAACACATTCATTTACTCTAAACTTTCATTTCTGTTTCACCAGAAGTTGTATGCAAGGCATGGGTAAAGATGCCCCCTGTGCAGAAGAGATACAATGATGTGAGAATGTGTGTTGTCAGTGCTGAAAAGAGCTAGGCTCCGTGACTGGCATCTTCATCTAGTGATGTTTTTCTGTTATGTACACTAGCCTACTTTGTGAAATAAACCACCATTTCTCAGGTAATGTCATATTAAAATATATGGTTGTAAGTTTTGGAAGCCACTGTGTTAAGTTCTTAACTTAAAGGTAGATTGTGTTCCATATTTTTCTATTGTTTTAAGAAATTGTTATCAATTCTATAATAAAATTAAGTATGTTTTTTTCTTTGTATATGCATATATCGTGCACATACTTTTTAAATTTACATATTTTGATAAGTAAAAGGCTAAGTATTTGGCTTGAAGTGTTTTGACAATTCCATATATCCCTATACCCATCACACAAAACAAGTTGGAGAATGCTTATTCTTCCACAAAGTGCCTGGTATTCCTTTGTAGACAAGGTGAACTCCTCATAACTCAAGAGGACTAATTTCCAATTTTGATATTTTAAATGTTTTTGAAGTCCATATGAGTATGATGCCTTATATGACTCTGTATGCCGGGCTTCTCTCTCATTATCATGAGTTTTAAATTTAATTTTTTATGAAAACATAATATCTAAACATAGTCATCGGGTTTAAATATGATATTTCAATTGTGCATACTGAATGTACTGGTTAAATGAACATAACATAATATTTTTTGGTACTTCTCATGTCACCGTATGTATCAGTGGTTTGTTCCTTTTAATTGAAGAGTAGTAATGGCATAATTTACTATCTAGTCTTCTATTGCTGAGCATGTGCATTGTTTCTGCTTTTGGCTTATGAATAAAACTTCTTTGGATATTCTTGTACAAATGTTTTCACTTCTCAAGTGCTCTAATGCTTACTGTATCAGTTAGTTACTCATTGCTGGGATAAAATACCTGACCAGAAGCTGAGTTTATTTCTACTGACAGTTACAGAAGGTAGAGTTCATTGTGGTGGGAGAAGACTGGCAGGAGCAGGAAACCAGTATTGTACCATCACATGAGCAAGAGGAAAAAGTGGAAGAAAGAGAGTGAGAGAGGAGACAGAGAAAGAAAGAAAAGAAAGCAAGAAAGACAAAAGGAAGAAAGAATCAGAGAGACTGAGAGAATGAATAATAAGCAGGGTCAGGCTATAACTCATCAAGGCCCATCCCTAGTGACACATTCCTTCCATCAAGGCTCCAACTCCCAAAGTTTCCACAATCTTCCTGAATAGCACCACCAATTGGGATTAAGTATTCAAACATATGAGTCCACAGGGATCATTTTACATTAAAACTGCCACAGCTACTATTGGAATTGACAATATGGTAGGTGGAAGTTTACCCTTACAAAAGGATGAGATGTTTTTAAATTTCCAATCTGTACTAGCAGCCCTGTGTGAAAGTTCTGGTTCCACGTTCCCATCAAATTTACTGCTATCTATCTAATGTAAACTAGTCTATAATATAGTATTCTCTTGAGACTTTGCTTCCAAGTTTTTGCCCCGGCCAGCGGGGCTTCAATGGGAGCACAGACCCCAGAGAACCTGAAAGAAAGGGACAAGAGACACAAGGAACCGACAGCAAGACAGGAGTCTGATCAAGCTGCCAAATTTTAATTTTTCTCAGGGTGCCTCTTATACAGCAGAACAGGGAAGTTTGTCAACAGTTTAGGTATTGCTACAGTTCCGTTTCAATAGGATAAGGTTTCGGCCCCAAAGGCACAAGATGTTTCACAGGATACGGCTCCAGCCCCAAAGCCATGAGATAACGACTTCCTCATTCTTTGTGGGTGCATGGTTTAGCAAACAACTGCAGATCTTTGCCCCGGCCCCCAGCCCCGAGGCCACAAGACAACGATTTCCTCATTCTTTATGGGTGCATGGGTTAACAAACACCTGCAGATCTTGTGACTTTCCAGAACAGACAACTTATTACAAAATGGAGTCATTATCTAAGATGGAGGTACTTTTGCTTTCCTAGTGTCCAATGGTTCCCCACAAGTTTTGTAAGGATTAACAATGCTGAGAAGCTTTTTAGAGTGCAATGGTAATATGTTTATCTGTTTACAAAGCGGATCACCTTGTTAGGTGATACCATGTTGATATTTTGATTAGGATTGTTAAATCTATGGACAACTGTGGAAAAGCGTGGATTTCTTAGAAATATGGTGTCCTTCTAGCCGGGAATGGTGGCACACACCTTTAATCCAAGCTAGGGAGCCAGAGGTAGGAGGTTCACTGTGAGTTTGAGGCCACCCTGAGACTACATAGTGAATTCCAGGTCAGCCTGAGTTAGAGTGAGACCCCACCTCGAAAAAAAAAATTATGGTGTCTGATATCTGGCTATTGAAATGTTTATCTTTTTATATCTTAATTTCTTTCTATACTATTTCCTACTTTTTAGGGAAGCTTCTCAATCTTGTTATAAATTATATGTGTATTTATATATCATTAATTTTAAATTTTCTAATTAATATCATCTAGTATATAGAAGTACAATTGTTGTTTGTATAATGAACTTATCTTTTGATCTTGTTAAATTTACTTAATGTTAATTATTAAATATTAAATCTAATAGTATTAGAGATGGTTAATAAATTCCAGTTTTATAGAGTTTTCAATGCACACAATATGTTGTTTCTGAGTTAATTTTTATTTTCTAATTTTTTGGTGTGTGTGTGTGTGTGTGTAATTTATGTAGTGTGTGTGTGCATGTGGTATATGTACCTGTGTGTACCGATATGCATGCTCTATCTGCATGCATGTGGAGGTCAGAGGAGGATGTCTAGTCTTTTCCTCTATCACTTTTCTGTCTTATTTCTCTGATACAGAGTCTTGGTGAACCTGGGACTTCCTATTTTCTGATTAGTCTGGTGAATAGGGAGCCTCAATGTTTCTCTTATTTCCATTACCTTAAGAACTGAGGTTACAGATGCATGTGGACATGCACAGCTCTTACATGAGTGTTCGGAATTGAACTCAATCCTCATGCTTGTACCATAAGCACTTTTGCTCATTGTGTGCCATCTCCACAGCCTAATATGTTGTTTGTAAGTATAGTTTTACTTTTATCAATCTAATTGTTTGTCTTTTCTCATTACCATGTGAAGACCTCCAGTATGACTCTGCATTTTTTTTAGTAATAATAAGCATACTTGTCTGCCTGATGTTAAGAAAAACATATTCTAATGTTACACTACTAATTTTAATCTTATCTTTAGGTTTTCCATAGAATCTCTTCAACAAACTGAACAAGCTTTCTTTTATTCTGATTTTTCTCAGAGACTTCAAAAACTGTGAATGGAGGCTATGATTGAATTTTAATACTTGCCTTGAGCTATTCATATGATTTATTTCCTTTCTTTGGTTAATAGCACCTCATAACTGTCCATTTAATGTGGTAAAACAGCTTTTACATTCTTCAGAAGAACTTCATTTGGACTTTATTGTTCTAACATGTTGTACTTAATTTGATAATTCCTTTAAAAGTTTTACTTCTGTGTTCGCAAAGACCACAGAAACATTAGTTATTTCTCTGTACTATTGTCAGAGTATGCTGCCACAGCTCTGGCCTGTACTGAAAGATGCCTCCAAACCATCAAGATGTCCTTGAGCCTCAGCTCTGGTGCTCTTTCCTTAGCCTTAGCATTTCTCCCACATACCAGTGCAGGGCCTGTAGAAGAAAGTGGACTTGATCTGCACCTGCAGATCCTTCCTTGGACTATCAGTGGTAGCCTGGATGAAGCCGCCAAACATGATTAGGAGCTTGACTGAGCTAGCTTCCCTTTGCCTCTGTGAGAGTACAGAAGGCACCTCTGGTTCTCACCTGCTAGCAAAGCTCACCGCTTTCTAGCGTTAGTTCACCTAGGCTTCTTGGCACTGTCAGCACTTGAATACTTTTTAAAACTGTCATAGTGTAACCAGCTTGTTCTCATGGATGAGGTAGAAGTGACGGTGTCATCCATTTCTTGGTTTCTGTCAAGAAAGCTAATTCAGAATGTTCTATTGATTACTTCTCATATTTTGAACAAAGAAACTTGTGGCTTGAAGCTGGTGAGATTGAATTTGGGATTTAATTACCTGACTCCATTACCTACTTCTTAACAGATTACTAGGGTGTCTATGCTTATTTCTTCACATTTAGGGAAGATAAAAAGGAACAAAGAATTATATTTTGTGGAGTAATCCTCCCACTCTCTAATTTTACTCTATTTTGCATCATGCCTGTTATGCTAAACAAGGATGTTCTAAATTAACTCTACTTTGACTTTCAATGGTCTACAACTTGAAGGACCGTTCACAGAGAACCACTGTTACTTTCTACTGGGCAATTATAGGGATAAGTCAGTATGCACTCTATTTGCACCTCTTAGAATAAATTGTACCTCCACGCAACATGAAATGTGGGCCTTTGAAGTCTTAGTTTTAAAGGGAAGAAAATTCCTTCCTGCGCATTCATTGCTAAGAAGTTAATATCCAAGACACATGTTTGTTTTCATTCATAAAATAGGAAAGTTTTTGATCAAATATAATCAGACTAAAGCATAGCTTGGCATGTTTTATGGAAAAATGGAAAAAAATAACTAACAGGACAAGATGATATGTTCTAAATGGAAGGAAGGTTTGTCTTCTTGCTTTGTTGTATGGTCACTGTGAGAGGGCAGGTGGGGGACCACTGCTTTCTTCTCATTATAAAGGACCCCCAAGTACTTTTGGTCAGAGTCACTGAAATTTCTTCTCTTCCTGCTAGTTAAATCATCATATTTTTTTTCCTCTTAAGTTCAAGGAAACAGGCTTTCTGACACCAATTCCTATGTGTGAATTCTAAAGTAATTGTTTTAGCTTTCTAAGTTTCACGAAAAAGCTGGGTCTAGGAAAATGGGACTTTGGAGGAATATCTGTGTAGGAGACTGGATAAATAGAGAATTTAGTCAGTTGGGAGAAGATTCAAATTTACTTAAGTAGGAAAGGGGTGGAATTCTTTGTAATAACAAATGTTGTAAACAATTCCTTCGTTTTTAGTTTGTCATATTGCTAACCTAGAATTATGAATACAATAGGTATTCTTTGTATTGCATTAACTTCCTTTAACTTTAATAATTAAGATTTTTAAAATGCATCCCTGTATTCATTCTTGCAATAGGCATTAGTTACATATTACATCTTTTTCTCATGAATTTTAAAATGCATGTACCCTACTGAGTAAAAAGTATGCTCAAACAAAATGAAAACTCCATACTAAATCATATATATTAGGCATATGGAAGGACACAGAGAAGACTGGAAAAGGCTTCTAAGATATGAAAGTGAACTGCAATTGGAAACTGCCTGTGTGTTTACGAGGACAGAAAGGTGGAAACAACTTCCAAGCCAAGGGAATGGTTGAAGGTGTTGAAGAGCAGAGTCTTGATGTGTTTGCAGAAATACAAGTAGAAGTTGGAAGTGGCTGAAAGTTATGGACTTGAGGATGGAATGAGACGAAGAATTCAGCGAGTAAGGGACTTTCTAAGGCTTGAGCTTCATGCTGCAGAGAAATAGAGATGACGGCAGGGCATGGTGACAGACGCCTTTAATCTCAGAACTAAGGAGGCAGAGGTAGGAGGATCGCCGTGAGTTCAAGGCCACCCTGAGACTACATAGTGAATTACAGGTCATCCTGGGCCAGAATGAGACCCTACCTCAAGAAACAAACAAAGAAGCAAACAAACAAACAAACAAAAAAATAGTGGTGATGGCAGAAATATAAGCTCTATTAGATATCTTGAGATTCTTCAATAAAACATAAAAAATAGTGATGAACTATCATATGTTGACTGGCTACACAAGCCATTGCCTTGAATCCCAGTCTAATAAGCCTCAAGATGTGCTGGAGGAAAGTGTGGCTGATCACTGTACAAAAGCTGACACTGTTAGTATTGCACTATGATCATTTCCTTACTCTTTCCCTCCTTATCCTTGTCTACATCCCCTAATATGTCTCCTTAAAAAGGAGCTTTGGGCCAGAGGAATGGATTGGCAGTTAAGGTGCTTGCCTCTGAAGCCCAAGGACCCAGGTTCAATTCCCTAGTACCCACATAAGCCAAATACATAAGGTGGCACATATGTCTGGATTTGTTTTTAGTGGCTGAAGGCCCTGGCATGCCCATTCTCTCCCTCTCTCTCTCTCTGGCCCCCTCTCTTGTTGCTCCCCCCCCTCTCTCCGCCCCTCTCCCCCACATCCTAAACAAATAAATAAGAGAGAGCTTTATAAAATGGCCCTGTTTTATAGGCATGCCTCAGAGACCACACCCTTTTTCCTTAGGACAGTCCTGCACAATAAACTTGCAGTAATTTTTTAGAAATAATTATGTAACTGTACATGCACACACATGCATGTATGGTGGGCATGTATATGTGTGTGGAGTGAGGGAGGGCACACCAGGGCTTCTTGCCACTGCAGACAAACATTAGATGCTTCTTTCACTTTTTGCATCCAGTTTACCTGGATGATTTGGGAATTGAACCTTTCTAGGCAGCTTTTGCAAACAAGCATCTTTAACCTCTGAGTCATCTTCCCAGCCCCATAATAGTTTTGAGCATTTATATATTGGTCCATTCTTTACTATGACTTGTGTAAATGACCAGTGCTAATTAAACTTATGCTAACAAAACAGAGGATTCCATATGGACATTAAAGTCAATGAAGAAAGCACATGCGGATCCATTTCTAGCTGTGAAATGCTTGTTTAGAGAACTGAATGCAAATCACTTGTCTGCATAATGATATTTTGAATTATCAAATATGGAAAATAAATGCATCCATTCTATTTGGGATTAATTTTGGATGACATATAAAGAAAGTAAAAAGTGTTGGGATTATGTTCTACCTGAAAAGATAGAACAAATTGATTCTTTCACAACAAAAATTAAGTAAGTAAAAAAAAGGTGGCCCACTGCCATTTATTTCTAATACTTAAGGGGTCACCCCCAGTAGGACAATTAGAGAGCATTCATCCACATCGTTTAGGCTTTTTTCCTTACTCAAGGTCTTCTTAATCTGTCTGGACTTTACTGTGGTCTAAGATCTACTTTATATGAACTTAAAAAATTATTAAAATTAGTTTTTCCATTCTATTTGTCACACACTGATTATGCATATTTGTCGTGTATACTCTGACTATTCAACATGTGTTTGCAATTTATTATGATCAAATCAGGAAAATTATCATTTGGTATCCTTATTATTTCTTTGTATTTGGAGGCCTCAAACTGTATTACAAATAAATATTGTATCTTCTCATAGGTGAAAGCTAAAAATATTCATCTCAATGAACAGGGTAGTTAATGGCTGCTCAGGGTTGTGAAGGGTACAGTGAAGAAGTGTAGAAGAAAGTTGGATAATGGGTAACAAAGTACTGCTAGATGTGAGGAGTACGTTATACCTAAAGCATTTGTTCTTCTGTGTCTGGCTTACTTCATACAATGTGATGCCCTTGAGTTCTATTTAAGTGTTCACTGACAGCATATCTAGCCTTAGTTGAATAAATAGTTTACAAATATTTTCTTCTGTAGATTGTCTCTTCACTCTACTAATTATTTCCTCTACTGTACAGTACTTAGTTTGATACAGTCATTTTTTTTTTTTTTCCTTCATTGCTTTTGTGTTTTAAGTCTGTGATGGTTAAGTTCTGTTGTCAACTTGATCTGTTTAGGAATCCACACACATTCCTTCTGGTGGGTCTCTGAGGTTGCTTCCAGGAAGGATTAACTAAAGGAAGAAGCCCTTCCCCCAGAGTGGGCAGTCCCTCTCAAGGGGGTGTGGGGCTTGATCTAAGGAAACTCTGGGAGCAAAGTATCCCTTCCCCCCACCTGGCTGTTGGTGTTGCTTGCTACCTTCCAGTGAACTGAAGACCTGCATAGAGGGAAGACCAGCAGCTCTCTAAGGAAGCCTCCAGGCCTTCAGTGCTGGGTTGAGACTACTGAGCCATCCAGCCATGTGGACTAAGCAGCTACTGGATTCCTTAACTCTCAGACCTGCAGACTGCTACTGTTGGACTGCCATAAACTGATCCAATAAATCCCCTTCAAAAAGCATTTTATTTTTATTTATTTGAGAGAGAGAAAGAGAGAAAGAGAGAGGGAGAGAGAGAATTAGCTCACCAGGCCCTCTAGCCACTGCAAATAAACTCCAGATGCATGCATTACCTTGTGCATCTGGTTTACATGGGTCCTGGGGAATCAAACTGAGCTTTGCAGGCAAGCACCTTAACCACTAAGCCATCTCTCCAGCCCCAATCCCTTCTTTTTTAATTTTTTTGTTTATTTTTATTTATTTATTTGAAAGCGATGGACAGAGAGAAAGAGGCAGATAGAGAGAGAATGGGTGCGTCAGGGCCTCTGGCCACTGCAAATGAACTCCAGACATATGCGCCCCCTTGTGCATCTGGCTAACGTGGGTCCTGGAGCATCGAGCCTCGAACCGGGGTCCTTAGGCTTCACAGGCAAGTGCTTAACCGCTAAGCCATCACTCTAACCCTCCAATCCCTTTTTTAATAAAATTTATTTTATTGGTTCTGTTCCTCTCAAGAATCCTGACTAATAGAGGGTCTTAGTCACAAAATCTTTTCTTCTACTCATACTTTGAAGTTTTACCGTATGTATGTTTCTCAAGAATCAATTAGCTATAAGATATACAGATCTATGTCTAGGATTCTTTTTTTAAAATTTTACTTATTGATTTATTTGGAGAGAGAGAGAAACACACACACACAGAGAGAGAGAGAGAGAGAGAAATGAGTATGTGAGGGCTTCCTGCCACTGCCAATTACCTCCATGTGCTACTATGTGTATCTGGGTTTTCATGGGTACTGGGGAATTGAACTCCAGCTTGCCGGCTTTGCAAGCAAGTGCCTTTAAGCGCTAAGCCATCTCTCCAGCCCTATTCCTGCACTTCTTTATGTACTTTTTAGCAGCTGGCTGATCGTCTATTTTCCCAGTGTCAAAATATTAAAACACTTTAATAAAATTCAAGTCCTTAGGAAAAACTCACAAGATACCAGTAAGGTTTTGAATATTGATTCTAAGTGAAATAAACCAAGATTTCACATCACAGGTGGGTTAACTCAAAGTGTTATTTTCCTCTGGGGTGTGACTTTTATAACTTTCTACTTCTTCCTTTTTTATTTTTGCCACTAATTAGAGTTACATATTCAGACATAACCCAGGTTTTCCAGGCTTTTCAGAGATGGGACTCTAGGGGATGGTGAAGTAAGAAAGACATTCAAGAAGTGGATGCCTCCTTTTGTGTTGGTACCATGGCCCTCTGGCCACCCTCACATAAGCTTTAACAGCAAATAGCACCCTGATACTGGCTGGTATTTCCAGAAAAATAAACCCAGGGGCTATAATATCCTTTCTTATTTAGAAAAATCCCTTCTTTTTTGTCTTCGCATCTCTATTCCTCCCCCTCTCTTTTTCCTTTTCCTTGTCCTTAAAAGAACATATAATGTGTATCTGAAATATCACAATTAGTGTGAAGATTATTTGATTTGCTTCACAGAATATTTATATGTCAGATTAAATATATAAACTTGAAATAACAGTATAAGATTAGCAATTCTTCTGCATTAATCATGAGTACTATTATGTAAAGTAGATCATTACTTAATTGTTCTATTCTACTTTTTCGTGCAGATAGCATTTCCTATCAATTCATTTTCTTTCTCATTCAATGAGATTTGAAAGAAGTAGTATTACCAAGACTAGAGATTAGAAAATTAGCTTCTAAAAAAGGACAAAATAGAATTTTTTTTACTCTATATTTTTTTATTAATTAGTTTTGTACTCAGTGAATACAGTCAAGTTGGTACCATTGTTGGCCTCCTCCATGTCCTACCTCCTCCCCTTGGCCCCTCCTTGTTGAAACATATGGGTCATGCATTGTGGAGTTAGCCCACAGTTATGGGTAGGAGGAAATATCTCTGCATATCAGGACCCAATGAGTGGCTCTGACATTCTTTCTGCCCCCCTTTTCTGCAAAATTTCCCTGAGCCATGTTGGGTTCATTTTTGGGTCTGATTCAGTGATGAGGTGTTGGGAGTCTCTGTGTCTCTGGATATCTGAGTTGGTAGGAGTTGATTGTTCTCTGTGTTGATCTCCTTCACCCTTGTGCTGGTACCAGATTCACCTTGCTTGTTTTGCCAATTATTCTTAGTTTCAGCTGGGGCCCTTTTGCCCACGATGGGGTGGTTCTCTCCTTAGTACCTGCTTTTATCTGAAAAAGAGAAGCAGATTCTCCAGTGGAGAGTAAAGTTATCACCAGATAAATGGGATAACCCTGATTTTTTTTTTTTATAGAGAATTTAATAGGTGTAGGCCCTCTTGTAGCCCACGACTGGTGGTAGCTTGATAACAGAGAGTGGGCTCATGTTTGGATATAGTTCTGACTTGTTTCCCAGCTGCAGCTATGGGTCCCATTCCACTGAGAAGATCAGTTAGCCAAATCAAGAGCAGTTGGGGGCTGGAGAGGTGGCTTAGCAGTTAAGCGCTTGCCTGTGAAGCCTAAGGACCCCGGTTCGAGGCTCAATTCCCCAGGACCCACGTTATCCAGATGCACAAGGGGGCGCATGCATCTGGAGTTCGTTTGCAGTGGCTGGAAGCCCTGGTGTGCCCATTCTCTCTCTCTCTCTCTCTATCTGCCTCTTTCTTTCTCTGTGTCTGTCACTCTCAAGTAAATAAATAAAAATAACAAAAAATTTAAAAAAAAAAAGAGCAGTTGGTTTCTCATCATGGCTGTGCGCCACTATTGCACTTGTGTGAGCATCACAACAGGTTATTTGCTGTTAAGTAGGTTAGACCATGAGTTGCTTGGACAGATATTGGTCATTTTCCCCCAGTCACCCATGTAGCACCTTCTGGCACTAGACACACTGACTGTCCGGGGACTGACTCTCTTCCAGCTTCCAGCCATGTCACTCCATGTTACATGTCAACTGCATATGGTGTCTTCAGCAGTAGGGTCTTACCACTAACCATTGGTGGGCCATCAAGTACTCTGACAGAAATATATCATTCTTTAGGAAACCTTGTAGGTTCTATGATCAAAAGCTCATTTTGGATGTTAGCCACTTGCTTGTACTGGGAGTTACAGGTCAGTGCCCACTAAGAGAAGGAAGAAAAATATAACTAATATAAAAGAGTTAGAGGGAAGAGAGAGAGACAGAGAGAGAGAGAGAGAAGCTGTAGAAGATTAAGGTCAGTCTTCATCGTACCCTCTCCAGTGCCTTGTGACTCAGGTGTTCCCTCTAAGGGCCTGGTGAAGGTTCAACCATTTGGTCTTCCTTTTAGGATGTACAATTTTATGGTACCATTGCCGTTTGGGTCTAGATTTGTGTGCCCCACTTCCTCCCTTGCCCTCCCCTCCCTCCCCACCCACCCTATTGTCTAGTCCTCAAGATGCTTGCTGGATATGTCGGCATCTTGGGTAGATTCAGGTTAGGTGCTGTAGATGAGTGAGACTATGCGGTGATTATCTTTCTGTGATTGGGTAAGTTCACTTAGAATGATCTGTTCCAGGCTCAACCATTTTTATTCAGATTTCATTGTGTCATGTTTTCTTACTGATTTGTAGAATTCCATTGTGTAGATATACCACATCTTTGTTATCCATTCTTCTAGTGATGGACATCTGGGTTGATTCCAGCTCTTAGCTATTACGAATTGAGCTGCTGTAAACATAGTTGAGCAAATCTCTCTGGACTGAGGCTTGAAGGTTTTAGGGTACATGTCCAGTGAGGGAACAACTGGGTCTATTAGTAACTCTATAGTCAGCTTTTTTAGGAGTCTCCATATTGCTTTCCAAAGTGGTTGTACCATCTTACATTCCCACCAACAGTGGATGAGGGTTCCTATTTTTCCATATACTCACCAGCATTTATTTTCATTTGAGTTTTTGATGTTTGCTATCCTTACTGGGGTAAGGTGGACTCTCATAGTTGTTTAAAAATATGGAAAGTTAAAAAAAAAAAAAAAACCAACACAAAACCTGAGACCATTGTGAGGTTGAGTCTGTAGCCTGAAGTGGACAACACTAAAGAGTACATAAAATTAAGACATCACCTCCAGAAAGTAGAAAACACAACTGAAAACCTGGAAACAATATTTTACAGTTGCATAGTCTAAATTTTCTTTCATAAGGCAGTGAAGATGTTTTGTATGTGCTACTAAACTTAGTGCAAAGATGTCAGTATCCAAGAAATGGAGATACATTAGAAAGAGTTCATGGACAGAAAAATAGATAAAGGCTTGTGGAGTTTATCCATTAAGAAACATAAAAAAATGTAGCTTAACTCACCACTAATGTAAGAGATGACCTCTAAGAGTGTGGTAAGTGTGTGTAACTCAGATACAGGGAATTCAATAAGTATGTGTTAAAAGCAGAGTGGGTCAACTGGGTTTTCCATCTCCTAGGCAGAAGAGATCTCACTAGACTGTATAGCTGGCTATGTCCTGAGACTTCTATGAGGGGGGCAGAAACTTTAAAATTGGATACTTAGCTCTACATCATAGCCTTGGAAAATGAAGACATCTTAGTTATAGGAGATTTAACAGTGTTCAGACTATGAGAGGCTATTGGCATGGGCCTGTTGATTCTGGGTATGGCACGCAAGAGGAATCTTTCTGAGAATGTTATGTTTTTGAAAGTGGGAAGCTGTCAACTGGAGACTATGTTGTGGATTTCAGAGAGCTTCCAAAGGTTCTGCTGTTCTCTGAATATTGTCTTACTTATTAGTTCTCCAGCAACAAGCCTTTGCTTTCTGGTCTATCCATGAATCCTCATGGGTACTATGAGAGAGAATTTCAAACCTCCAGAAATGAGAGCACAGGAAGTTTGTATCAGTACCGAGAATGATGGAGATACTAGGCATGTAAGTTGCAACTAACATGGAGGAATTTAGAGCTCAGAAGCACAATGGGTATTACATTGGTGGTATATTACCATTGAGCTAGAAAACAAAATGGATGAGGTTGCAGCCTGAGTCAATATAGGTTATTCCTCCTCTAGAAGGTGTTGTGGACTGCCACCAATAGACTTGGAATGGACAGAACTGAAACTTGTTCTGTGAACTGCACTTTGGCATGTTAGGAAGAGTAACACTCTATCAAAAAGCTTAACTAAGTAACCAGGGAAGTGAAGGTATTATCTGTCTTCTATTGGAACTATGTACAAAAACTTGATTGGGTCTTATATATACAAACATGCTTAAGTCATGCTTTTGTCTTCAAGGCAAGACTATTGTTTACTGAATTTATAACCTGAGGACAAGAGGCTTCTCAATCAGTTTTATAGTATCTGATTTGAATAAATTACTTCAGGAGCATATGCCATATGAAATAGTGTATATCCACACATCTTTGCAATATCTATGTGTTATATCTGTAGATATATTTGTAACTCTGTAGCCTCTGTTAATTTTCTCAAGCTCAGAGGTCATACTATTGTACCAAGAACCTAGTAGCAATATAGGTTACTCTTATGTATTATCAGCTATTATACCAGCTGTTCATGGGCATGTGTTTATATGTGTTGTGGTTTGAGTGCAAAATGGGCTCCTTAGCCTGAAATGTTTGTGATTAGGCCACATACTTAATCCCAGCTGGCAGAGCCTTTGGGAGCTGGAGCCCTGAAGAAAAGCGTGTAACTTGCAGAAGCTAGTCATCTCATTCTCCCTCCTTCTTCCCCGCTGCTGTGGAGCTGTGGTATCCAGCTGTGTGCTTTGCCCTGACTTTCCCCACCATGATGGGACTTCTCTAAACTGTGCTGAAATGAACCATTTCTTTGCCATCAGCTGCTTCTAGTCAGGTGTTTTGTCTCAGCAACAGAAAGGTAACTCCAAAGTATTTACACAATGTGACATAAATAATGATGTTTACACATAGGAAAAGTATTTGCTACAGAAAAGTAGTACATATGCTAGTGTAGAAATTCTCTGGAAAGATCGCTCCAATGTCAGTATAAGTGAAAGTAGAGGAGTTTGTTATGTGGGGGCCAAAAAGCTCAAGGTAGCCCTCCAAAGGAGTCCCAAGCTGAGATTTTATTTCCATTTTATAGTTTTCATAACCAACGTAAGTGAACAAGCAAGATGTGACAATTTGCATATCAATTATTTCTGTACTAAGGCCACCCTAACAAAGAACTCCACTTTACTTTGTTTTAGCCTAAATTGTCTTTCCTTCTTATCATCCTTTGGGCCCTTTCTGGACAGTTCCTTCTTTGGGATTTTTCCATCTACTGACAAAGGTAAGTTTTAGCTCCTCAGCAATTAACTTTTACAGTAACTCAGTGAATCAGTTCAACTTTTAGCTTCTTTTCTACCACAGTAGCTTTTATTTATTTACATGTTTGTACCAAATTTGTTTGCATATATGAATCTGTGACTATGGTAAATGATGATGATAATTTATGCATCATATGCTGACATATGATGCAGCTAATTACAAGATACTTTACTTATTTCAAATATTTTCATTTATTTATTTGAGACACAGAGAGAGAGAGAGAGAGAGAGAGAGAGAGGGAGAGAGAGAGAGAGAGAGAGAGAGAGAGAGAGAGAGAAGAGAGAGGGAAGGAGAGAAAAGGAAAGAGAAAGAGACAGAGAGAGACAGAGTGGAGTGTGAGCATGCATGTACCAGGGCCTCCTGTCACTGCAAACGAACTCCAGACACATGAACCATGTGTATCTGGCTTCACATATCATGGGGAATTGAGCCCAGGCGATTACACTTTGCAAGCAAGCACCTTTAGCCACTAAGCCATTTCTCCAGCCCAAGATACTTTTTTTTTTGTTTTAGTTTTTTTTTTTTCCAAGATACTTTTAATAGAAAACATAAGAACAAACATTACTGAGAATATATATACATATAGTCTGTTTATAGCCAGCCAGCCAGGCTAAGAATTTGCAGGTCCTGCTGGGTCTAATGATCTGCTCTCTGCAACTGAATTAGGAACCTCCACTATCCCACATGCATCAGCAAAGACAAAAGCTGCTATTCTTGTAAGTGAGGAGGACTTAATACTTGAATAGTTTTGAGAGTGGTTTTTAGAAGCTCCTTGGCATGATAATAAGGTGATAGCAGGATACTTGGGCATTTTTTTTGGAAGTTAAAAATGGCGATGATGACAGCATGAAGCTTATATGCTTAAAGCACTCTTTCCCTAAAGTAGAATATATGAAAGAGAATGAAAAGATGAAACTCGGCTCCTCACAGATGTGCCGATTCAGCTTATAAGACTAAGGGATTTGATGACTGATATGAGGCTTAAAGAATACTTATTGGTTCTTGTGCTTTTGTGGAAGATTTCTTTGGAACTAACTTGAAATCTAAAAATATTTTGTGAGAAAAGCAAGGGGAAACTTCAAGGTCTTCTGCAATGTGACAGGAGAGATACATAAAGTTTTAGATGAAGGATTTGATTGGCTAAAATGTATGATTTTTAAGTTAGTCTTGTGGATAGTGGAAAAACTGAAGCCATTATACACCAAAGTTTAATGAAAATTTCACTTTTTGAAATGACTTTAGCAAAACAATTGCAAGAATAGGTTTGGACATACTGGGTTCCTTTCTACATGTTACTTAAGGAGAGGGGTGAGCTATGAGGAAGTATTAATATTTGGCTTGAAATGGATTGGCTCTTGACGGTAATCTAATACCTTTGATCAAATAAAACTAGATTATGCCAAAGTAAAAGAATTGTGTTCCCTAGAGGCTACTCCAGCATTGTTTTTGCTTTACTTATTTTGCCATGACAGAAAGATAAAGAAAACATATCAATTTGGGGTTAAGAAGGTAAGGAACACATATAATTTTCTGTTTTCACATGCATTTAAAATTTTTTAAAGATTAAAAATATGTGTTTGAGTAAAAGAGAATTGTAATATAAGAATCTCTTGTTTGTCTCACTTGTATTCTAATGGTGCATGTTACATATGAAAGATGATAAATGAGCAGGAAAGAAACCAATGAGAAAACCATATACAAGGAATTAAATCTCTTAAAATCATGTTTTCTACCATTCAAAATGATAGGCAAACATTTATAGTCATTGTTTGTGCTACCTGACACCTGCAACTTATTTTATAACTTATCTCGTAAGTTCTGTGAGTGCTGATTTAGAGTGAGTCTCCATAGGGCTTTGACATTGGGAGCCCAGTGGATAGCAATAGGATCTGCTATTGTCTGGCTTTGATGCCTTGCTCAGATACCAACTAAGCATGCTGATTTTAATGTACAGTACACCATGTTCCTCATCTGTACAACATGGACCACAAAACAGCTTCTACCGCCCAGTGTGGTAGCACATGCCTTTAATCCTAGAGCTTGGGAGGCAGAGGTAGGAAGATCATGCTGAGTTCCAGGCCACCCTGAGAATACATAGTAAATTTCAGGTCAGCCTGGCCTAAAATGAAACCCTGCCTCCAACAACAACAACAACAACAAAAATAGCTTCTACCTTCTTAATTGTACAGTTTATACTGTTATGAGAGTGAGTGCGCTAATGTAAATTTAGTACTAAGGGAGGGGCAGAGCCTGACTTGTAAGAAATATTCAACAGCAGTTTGCATTATTATCATTATAGAGCAGGCTCCTGCTTCTAAGGAGAGGTATCTAACAGCTTTTATGGTTCACAATCCTTCTGCATAGAAATTATTTTACACAGAAAAATTTACATTTTTTTCAGTAAACTAAACAAAATCTCAGCATGAATCTCTTTTCTAGATCAGTTTTTTTGAGAGACTCATTAAAAACTATATATAATAAAAATGTTAAAAACTATATATAATCTCAATACCATAAAATAATTAAAAACATTAAGGAAGAGCAAGAAATATACCAGTGTGATACATGTCAGGAAGTGGTAGCTTCCTGTACCAGAAAAGGATGAAGCTGATGGCATAAATAATAAGCATTTTGAAGCACTTCATACTCTTCAGAAAAGACATCAATGGGCAGGAACAGGCCTTGCATCTTTCTAGTGTTGTTTGGAAGAGGGAAGGAAAATAGATTAGAAGGAAGAGGAAAGAGTAAACATAAACATTTGAGTTTGTTTTGTTTCCCCTGAAGGGGAAAATTTGAAAAAAAAAAAAAAAAAGAGAAAATTTCTCCCACCTTTCTTACCATGTAACATACACAGTGGTAAAAATCTGACCCTCCCTGGTGTAAAGTAGCAGATGAGTACTTTTAAAATGTTCAGTGACAAGATGGTCCTGGAACAAATCTTACTAGGCTTCTAATGTCCATTTGTAGTGCCCTATAATGTGCCCTGAATGAACTGCATCAGGACATGCTCTGGGAAGAACACACAATCAACAGAGAAGCGCACACTCCGGGACCATCACCAGGCTTGGATTCCAGAAACTGGCATGTGTGTATGCACTCTTTCAATTATAAAAGCCTACTAAAAATATGTAAACACAAATTTGCCTAAAGATTTTTCCCTGTCCTCCTCCCTCTCATTCTTTGTTTATATTCACAACAATGTAATATGACTCCATGGATGTGATTTTACTGTTATGAATAAGTGACCAAAGACAGCCATTTTTATCATCTTGTAGAGAAACTGGATGGCTTGACCTTTCCTAATTATGTTTAGTCTTGTTATGTATTTGATTGCTTTTTCATCTTATCAGATGTCTTTCTGTGTTCATTCTCTGACAGTATAAATTCCAGCATGTACAACTGCCATGATCACTTGGAACTTGATGCAATTATTGGCAGTTGAAAACAACGCTTCTTTCTCAACATCATCAAATAATTCTATATCTGTTATGACATCTATGACTCTCTACACAGTGTAACTACTTTCATTAGGCCCATCTTCTATTCATTGTTACATACACAAAAATAGTATTTTCATAGTACTGCTACATTGAAATAATCACTTTTAATTTAAATAAATTTTCTTCAATTCTTCTTCATGGAATTATGGCAGAATAATCCACTAAGGTCTAAAGTCATTGTTCTAATTTATCTTTGTACCAGTGAGATGAGGAGATTCCTATTCAGCCATTCATTTAAGAGTATTAAGTCTTGTTAATGTTATTTCATTTTTGTGCATTTAATAAAGAATATGCTTCTAGACATATTGATATTTAAAAATGCATTTATTAGCATTTATGTATTCATAATGATGGGTTTCATTATGACATTTTTATACATGTACATTACATATTTTGATCATTTTAATCTCCCTCTACTGCTCTCTCATGTGTCTGTCTCACTTCTGCTAATCTCCTTCCCTTTTCAAACTAGGCCCTTTCTACTTTTATTACTTTTTCTGTGGCCCAGTGCAGTGAGTATAATTAGGGTTGCTTGCATGAGAACGGGTATGTGTGTGGGAGGGACTATTTACCCAAGCATGGGCACCTTATCCCTGAAGAAAGTGTTCTCTCTTCTCTATCAACCATAAATTTCAGGGAGATGTGGGGCCTCATGAGCCCCATCCCTTTCCATGACAGTGTTGATGGGTCCCATCTTGTACAGAACCTGTGCAGATAACCGGAGCTGCTGTGAGTCCAGGAGTGTCACAGCCATGTCATACCTGGAAGGCAGGGTTGCACACTCTTCCCACTCTTCCTTCTGCTCTTTATTCTTTCCGCATCTTCCTGTGCACTTGTTCCTTGAGCCTTGTGAGGCAAAGTATAGATTTCCCATTTATGGTTAAGCATTCACTAATTCTTAGCACTTTGCTCAATCCTGAGTGTCTACTTCACTGCCGACCTCTGCACAAAGAAGCTTCTCTGAAGAAAACTGACAGTGCACTGATTTATGGGCATAAACATAATTATTTAGAAGGCATTTAAAAAAATTTTAAATTAAAAAAATTAGAGAGAGCCAGACAGAGACAAAGAGAGAGAGAGAAAGAGAGAGAATTGGCGCTCCAGGACCTCAGTCACTGCAATCAAACTCCAGACGCTTACACCACCTAGTGGGCATGTGCAGCCTTGTGATTGCCTCACCTTTGTGGATCTGGCTTACATGGGATCTGGAAAGAGATAGAGCATGGGTCTTTAGGCTTCACACGCAAGCGCTTAACTGCTAAGCCATCTCTCCAGCCCATAGAAAGCAATTTGATGGGCGCATCATGTTCATTCTGCAAAAATAGTAGCTTACTCATGAGGGCCTCTGCCCTCCCCAGCCACTGTGCTTGCTTTATAGCACCAGTCATGGACTCCCTTCTGTGGAATAGGCTTCAAATCTGGTCAAAGCCATCAAAGTCATACTCCATAACAGAATCACTGCCATTGCACCAGAGGTTTCATCTTGCCTGGTCGGTTGGTATTGTTGCACACGGAGTCCATAGCTGCGTAAGACTGTTGATAGCAGTACTCCTCCAACATGCGGAAGAGCCCCTTCCAGCACCATGAGGGCTATTTCAGCTCATGTGTAACTTGATTTCTCTGTGTACTATGACCAAAGCACTTAGCATTTTCAACAATGCAGTCTTACTATCTAGTTTTAGTAGATAACCAACAGCAGTGACATTTGCCTGTATTGTTTAAGAGGCCTCAGGGCCACCTCTAGCACTGGGATTTTTGTATAATCTATGCTTCTGGTAGTGGCATAATCCATCCATACAGGATACCTTTATTCAAACTCCTTAATAAATTTTGTATATACTTAGGTTGGTGGTATATTCCGGCAATAAATAATTGCAACATCAATCATATGCATACAAATTGTTATTCTAAGTATTTGATAGATTTAAATTCACTTATTCCTTAAGAAAACCCCACAATATAAGTTGTATCTTGATGTCACAGGGGATTAAGCAGAGATAACAGGAGGTTAGGTAATTTGTCTACAATGGCATCATCTTTAAGAGGCAGCAGGAGGACTAAAGCCTCCATCTTGCTTTCACTGCTGAATGTCATCTCAGCCGGATACTCCTGTTTATCTACTTTTAGGTTTAGCCTTTCAAACATTTGATTCTTACCACATTTAGTGCACAGGTGAGTCCTTAACAAACTCAGATCAGTTGTAATTCCTTTCCAGCCATCAAGAGAAGTTTGATTCATTGAAACATTCTGTTGAATCATTTCATGAGAAAGATACCTGTACTTATTCAGATTAATAAAACAATTCTTAAAAATAATTTAGGCTTGGCTTTCTAAGGCTTTTAGTATACTTTTGGCTCATTATGAGTGCAGTGTTTCACTGAAAGTTTTTTTTCCTCATTCCACAGTCAGTCTAAACTCAGACAACTTGTAAGAATTTAATTTTATGGCTGGATTTTTCTTGAAGTAAATATTATATGCATAGTAAGAATGAAGAAATAGGCATATCATCAATATTTTAAAGTCAAGGTGGCATGGGATTCATATTACCACTTCTTGGAAAGTTCTTTTGTTTATGTGTTCCTGAACTTGCATGGATATTTTAAGATTTGTGACTTTGTTTTTGCTTCTTAGAGTAGAAATTATACTTCTATTCTTAACAGATTTGGAAAACATGTTTTGATGAACTGTTAAATACATTCAGTAGAAGCAAAGGGAATACCAGTAAGACTAGAAGATCTCAGGAGGCTTCCTAGTAATTCTTTTGCCCCACCCAACAACAAGCAAGGCAAAAAGAAGCTGAGCAGGCTGGCTCAGAAGAGCAATTCACAAGACAACAGCTGTCTCTGTAATAGTAAAGCATCCCATATTTTACCCTTTAACTTCCCTGAGAAGTCAGCTCTTCCCTCACAGCATCTCCAGTGTGTCATCTTTTATGACATGTGGGTCAGTCGTTCCCCTCCTTTGTATTCAAGTATCTCATCTTTTATCACCATATGCTCCAGGAATATGCACTTCTCCCTTCCCCACCAGGACATCATCTCCTGTCTATGTGTCTGGTATGTGACAGTCATTCCTTTTAATGTGTTTATGGAGGGTCATTTTTTTCAGTGTGCATTCCATTTGTGACACTTTTATGTCTTTGGGGCATCCATATTTCTTTTTCTTTTTTCCGAATGGTGTACTTTTATTTATGGTTGTTGTTTTTAACTTGTTTGCCAATTACATGTTTATACATTTGCTATTGTATTATTAGTAACCATACATTTTAACTTGCTACATTTTGTATTGAAACAATAAAAAGACATTTTGACTTGGGTCTTTTTTGAAAGAGTTAGAATAATGAACATTTTGGCAGAGGAAATGGAGTGTTTGCTTATCACATTCTGTAGAGATTTTATGTTTTCATTCAATGCCAAAGAAAATTTCTGTCAATTCTGTTCACTTAGTCTTAATGCCATTCTCTGAAAAACTGTTACTATAAGTGATCTCATGCCTGGAGGGAAAAAAAAAAATATGTGTGTGTGTATGTGTGTGTGTGCGTGCGCGCATGCACGTATGTGTTTATGCATGTATATACAAACAAATAGGTTTATTCATTGACAGAAAGAAGAGAAATTTGTTTAACACATTGAGTGAGACAAGCATAGTCAGAACTGTGCTTTCGTATATTAAATTTGCATTTGTTGATACTCAGTAGCATAGTATAATAGATACAATCCCAGAATTTGTAGTGGAAATGTTTAAATTAGCATCTCAGTTTCATCACTTACCACCTATATGACTTTATCAGTGTCTGGCAGTCTCATGAAGATGTTATTTTCTTATCTCATTTGTGGAATTATTGTTGAAACAAGCCAAAATGGAATAGTTTTGTTTGTACTTTGGCTGTCTTATTATAATACTTAGCATTTGTTCCTGAATCTTAAGTTTTCATTATTCTTAAAGTGACTAAGAAATAGTAATTGGACCTATTTCTAAAGATGGAATAATTAGGTTAGTGGGGGAACATTGAAGTAATTTTTCATTATAAAATACCTCTGTGATAGTGATGGAATCAGAATCACAGGTGTTTTAGTTGTTATAGTTTGGTATTTGTTGAAGAGACCTACAACATGCTAAAAGAGGACTGACCTTTGATATTTTATATAAGGTGATGGACTAAGGACCCACAATTATGTCTCCTTGTTTCACTATTCTTTTTATAAATTTATTTTTTATTAGTTATGGACATACTTGGTATGTAACCAACGCATATTGGTACCATTCTTTCCCTCCTCCCTGCCCCTTTTTTGAAGAGGCCTTCCTTGTTGAGGATTCAGGTCATCCCCATGGGGATTGTGGGTTATGCATTGTGGGGGCAGCAGTCAGTTATGGGGGAGAGGCAATGTCTCTGTGCATAATGTCCCAACTTATGGCTGTAACAATCTTTCTGCCCCCTTCTGCAAAATACCATGAGCCATGTTGAGTGTGTTTTATGTCAGTGATTGTCTCTAAGGAGCTTCTGGATCTCTTGTTTGGTAGGTGTTGAGTGTCCTTAATATCACTCTTTTTTTTTTGGGTTTTTCGAGGTAGAGTCTCACTGTGGTCCAGGCTGACCTAGAATTCACTATGTAGTCTCAGGGTGGCCTTGAACTCACGGCGATCCTCCTACCTCTGCCTCCTGAGTGCTGGGATTAAAGGCGTGCGCCACCACGCCTGGCTTCCTTCATTCTTGTTGTTTCAATATTCTTAAAGTTTGTTCTTGTTTGCATGGTTCAAAATGGTGTGGCATAAAGAGGGCAGGCATAGCTTCTCCTTCAAGATAATAGCTCCTACTTCCAGACGCACATCAGAGTCACTGAAAGGGCTTCCCAGATGTATTAATGTCATTCCCCTCTGTCTCAGATTGTTTGACACAATTGAATAAATAGAAGATCAAGGTATTGGTTTTTGTTTTTGAGCAAAAGTTTTACTTGTCCCTTATTCACTCCACTAGTAAGGGAGGAATTTCTGCTTGAAGTCATGGGGATGCCAAACACAAAATGCCTCAGGCTGGACAGATGAGACTGACAGCTGTTTATCAGCTCCATGTATTCATAGCCTTGAAGGATGTGTGCTGCCAGGTGCACAGTTCCCCATGGCTTAATCTAAGAAATCCAGTGGGTGAGTGGGGGCTGTGGGAGGCAGATTTTGTAGCATCAAGAGGATTAGGCTCACCTTGATCAACAGGAAAGAGCGTGGCTCACTTGGATGAATAATTCTGCTAGCAGAGAAGGATCTGAAGCCCACTACTCAGGGACTGTGTCTGGTGACTTTGGAAAGGACTGTGAGTCTCAGCAGCTAAGGAGGAAGAACTTGCAGTAGCCCGCCAAGGTCCTTCCCCTTTCCCAGTCAAAGCACCACCAGACATGGAGCCCGAGTTAAGGTCTTACAGAGTGACAGGCCATGTTGGACTTTGCAGGGTTGCCATAAGTTTTCCTTCATGTGATGGTGTAGCAGCACACATGCTCTTTTTGTAGGATCCTCTATCTCATACGGTTTTGCTGTAACTTATTCTCCAAAGACAGAAGATAGAAAAACACAGAGTAGGTATGTCTACTTTTTTTTTTTTTTTCAGGTTCAGGTTTGAAGTATCAGACTTCAACTTCCACATGACCCTGTATAGAGGCACAGAGATCTGAGAAAACTAGTCCTGACTCAAGTTTCTTTATTGCTGTCAAGGAGTTCATTTATTTCAGGCATGTGCCACTATGCCTGGCTTGTTTTGATCGTTATCTAGGATTCTTTACACAGAATCTAAAATTTCTGCTTAATTTTCCTTTCCAGATGATTAAGTAGTACTTCCATCCAGGTTTAGCTGACTGGACTTTCTTATCAAATCTTTCAAACTATTCTAGAAATTTTGCTCAAAATGTCTCCATTTTACTGTTATTTTTCTTCTCTTGTCTGGTTCTTATAAGCTGTTACATTTCTTGCATTGCCTAAGTTTATAATTATTTAAATTCCTCATTAGTATTCTATTTTTCATATGAAATTAGAATATGCAATTAGATCTTAAATTTATCTTGCACCTCTGTAGAGTATTTAATGTATATAATCTGAAAACAGATTTAAGACTTTTATTCTTATTTTTCACCCATTCATCAGGAAATATTTTCTCCACCATTAAAAACAAACTAAACAAACAAACAAACAAACAAAAGACAGAAGGGCTGGAGAGATGGTCTAGCAGTTAAGGCATTTGCCTGCAAAGCTAAAGGACTTTGATTCGATTCCCCAGGACCCACTTAAGACAGACGCACAAGGTTGTGCATGTGCCTGGAGTTTGTTTGCAGTGGCTGGAGGCCTTCATGTGCCCATTCTCTGCCCCCCTTACTCTCTCAAATAAATAAATTAATTTTAAAAAGTTTAAAAAACAGCAGCAGGTTGTGTAGATTTTATCTGCTGTTCTAATATTAAAATTTGGCAAATTTTATTTATAAACACACTCAAATTAAACATAGATTTTCAAACAAAATATATTAATTTTTTATTATATGTTCAAATAAGATATATGATCCTTTCCCCCAGAAAGCAGTTGTCATATAAGATCTTATATATAAGCACTGGGCATGACCAAAGATGATGGATTAGCTGATTTTTTAAAAAATTCTTTGGTAATCATCATTGTCTCTTATTTCCAAATTCTATTTATGATTCAGAGAATTCCTTCATTTGTATCTATTTTTAAACACATTAGATATTTCCTATTTTAACTTATTTTCATAGTAATTTTCTGTTTATATTTTACATTAAAAATATTTTTTATTTTTATTTATTTCTTTATTTGAGACAGAGAGGAAGAGGTAGAGAGAGAGAGAAAGAATGGATGCACAAACGTATTCCAGACAGATGCACCACCACATACATTTGGCTTACGTGGGTCCTAGGGACTCAAACCTGGGTCCTTTGGCTTTGTAAGCAAGCACTTTAACCACTAAGCCAACATCTCAGCCCTATATTTTTTATTTATATGTTTTTTACAGTATCAATTTTTTAAACTTATTTATTTATTTGAGAGAGAGAGAGAGAGAAAGAGGCAGAAAGATTGGTAGGTAGAGAAAGGGAGAGAATGGGCATGCCAGGGCCTTCACCCAATGCAAACAAACTCCAGCAGCATGTGCCACCTTGTGCATCTGGCTTACGTGGGTCCTTTGGCTTTGTAGGCTAGTGCCTTAACCACTAAGCTTTTCTCCAGCCCTATTATTTATATTTTTATCTCCCTCATGTGCACTCAGAAATGCCTTATGAAAGTTTTACTTTCTTTTTTTTTCGGGGGTGGGGTGGGGAGAGAAAGCTAGTGTTTCCTAAGCCTAGAGAACCCCTTTTTCCTCACTTGTGAGTGATCTAGAGGAACCAAAGCTTCTATAATTCTTTCACGAGTCTTCCATGTGTCTACCTTTCTGGTTCTTTTGTCACTGGACTTTTCTCATCTTGTGAAAGATCAAAGTATTTCCATCATAAATCTGATCTCTGTTGTATATACACCTATACTGTGGTGGTTTGATTCAGGTGTCCCCCATAAATTTAGGTATTCTGAATGTTAGTCTCCCCAGCTGATGGCAATCAGCTGAGCAGTGCATTGTTGGGGGTGGGCTTTTGGGTGTTATAGCCAGTTTCCCCATGCCAGTGTTTGGCACACTCTCCTGTTCCTGTTATCCACCTTATGTTGGCCAGGGGGTGATGTCCACCCTCTGTTCATGCCATTGTTTTCCCCTGCCATCATGGAGCTTCCCCCTCGAGCCTATAAGCCAAAATAAACCTCTTTTTTTCCCACAAGCTGCTCTTGGTTGAGTCATTTCTTCCAGCAATATAAACCTGAATGCAACATATGCTTTATCTTATTTCCAACATTTCTGTCCACACACTGTATTCTTATGTTTAGAATGAGGGCCAGAACCTCATCTCTACACCTTGTCCACACATTTTGTCTTCTTTATTTCTGTCTCTCCTTCCTTTGCTCCCAGAAGCAGCACACCTCCCTTCAGGAGGCTACTTCATATTACTTTTGGTATTAGTATACGGTGCACCCCAAGACAAAGTTTTCCATTCTCTTTCAGCAGAAGATTTTCTTATTAAAGTTTAGAAAAGTATTTTCTGATATGAATCATGGCTTCTTCTTTTAATACCAAATTTCATGGCTTTTTCTTTTTCTACCAAATTGCATAGACTTTTTCCCTTGTCCAACAGATGAATTGTCACCTTTCTTATGGGAGATATGATTTCGCCATCCCTTGTTTTATCATTCATAAATTCTGTATTTCACATTTATGTCTGTGGTTTGCGCTCTCCATTTGACTTGAGGCTATTTCATATGTCCTTGTGTGGTTGTGAGGCTTTAAGCATTTCGTTCCTCCTGCTGCCTGGAGCTCTGTTTCTGTGTTAGCCACGGTAGTGAGTAAGGATGCATTGTGTGCTCTCGCTAGACTCGGCAGCGGCTACTTGTGCTCTCTCATCTTGGCAGGACTCCATTACCCTTCTTCCACATACAGCAAATAGTCTATTTTACTGATGGTAAGTCTGAAAAGGTAGAATTTTTCTCATATGGCCTTCATGATTTTCATGTATAATTTTTAGAGATTTTGCTTAATACAGCATACATGAATCCCAAAAGACAGAATCCGAGGGACCTAAGATTCCTCAGATTTAATAACTACTACATTTTGCCATTTCTATCTCAAAACTCACTAACTTGCATCATTTATTTTATTTTGTTTCAAATGCCTATCTCCTTTGTCATTTTTCTCTATTTGTATTTTTAGTACTTTCCTGTTTCTTTCAGATTATTTTTATCAAATTAGTTTGTGCCATATGGCCCAATAAACAAGTATTGGCATCCAACTCTCCAAGCATTTTAATAAATATTGACATAAGACAGAAATAAAAGTCATTCCTTCAAGAAAAGGTAAAACATGCTTAAGCCAATCCGTGAATTCCAGTTTGAAGTGTGTATAAGTGAAAGCCTATAAATGGACAAAGGAAGGGATATCTAACTTTAAAAGTATAAGGAAACGCTTCTCAGAATAAAACACCCCTGAGTAGCAATGTTAATGCAAATGGCAGGGTACTGTATGATAAGAGGGAAGATTCCGGAGAGACGAAGTGCAAAGAACTAAAGGCACAGATCTCAAGTCTTACCAATAACTTGCAGATGCCGTATGACAGATGTGAGTTGAGGACAGAAAAGCAGATGACAGGAGGTCATGACCTGTCCCACATGACACTGTGGATAGTAGCATAGATTTTATTCTCTGAGAAGAAATCTTTGAAGGCAAATAAGCAGGTGAATGATAATTTGGTCAGCAAAGATGTGGTCAGTATTGCCGGGCGTGGTGACGCTTGCCTTTAAACCCAGCACTCGGGAGGCTGAGGTAGGAAGACCGCTGTGAGTTCAAGGCCACCCTGAGACTACATAGTGAATTCCAAGTCATCCTGGGCTAGTGTGAGACCCTACCTTGAAAAAAGAAATAAATTAAAAAAGATAAAGTCAGTGCAAAGAACGGGTGGCAGGGCAGAAGTCACAAGGGTGGGTGTAAGGCTATTGTCTCAAGTAAATGTGGGGAGATGCTGAGCAGTATTAGTGGCAGTGATGATGGGGAAAAAAGTGTCCCTGACTGTGGACTTGAGCAGCGCAAGACAGTTGCGTAGAGGCAGAGTGCTGGCGTTGGAGATAAGCTCCCATGAAAGCCTGATAACCTTGGAGGGAGAGCTGTACATTTTCCATGGCAGTCTGAGTTTTTTCTTTGTATTGAAAATGCAGAATTCTATTCGAAGCCTGACCTTCTAGGCTTCCTACCTGCTTAGGCCTTTCCCTTTATTTTTGTAATTCAGTACTATATTTCCATGTAAGAAATGTAGGCTTATATTGCACAGAGGTAGCCAGGGACTGTCTCAGGGCTAAGTATTAGGTCCTAGGATGCTGCAAGTACACGTTACTTTCACAGATATATCTCCTTGCACAAGGATAGACCCCACAGAATCAGATCTTGGTGACATAGGATAAGCCTGAAGCTTTATATTTATGCCACCAAGTCTGAATGTTTTCTGTTAAACAATTGGTATCTTAGGTAATTGATTCATTACGTATTTCAGATCTACTTGTCTATTCTGCAATGGCAGTGACATGTCAATCTAGAACTATTATTTGTATGTATGTGCTTAGTATGTGTATCTGCGGTATGCATGTGTGTTCATATGCATGTGCACTGCTGCATGTGCATGTGCGTGCATGTGGAGAGCAGAGGTCCATGCCAGGCTTCTTTCTCAACTGCTCTCCACCTTGTTGGGTTTTTTTCTTTCTTTTTGAGATGAACCCAGAGCCCTGGGCACCCCCCTGTCTCCATTCCCCAGCACTGGATTTATAGGTGTTTGCCATCAAGCGTGGCTTTTATGCAAGCACTGAGGATCCAAACTCCGGGCTCAGGCTTGTGCAGCAAGTGCTTTAGTCCCTGAGCCGTCTCCCCAGGCCCGAGCCAGAAACACCCTGTAAAACATGCTTCCCTGTGAAACGCATACCTGGATACTCTGACGTAAAGTTCATATTGTTCTGCATATAAGATCTGTAGATAGTATATTTAAAAATACAATCTAGAAGAGCCAAATAATGTTCACATTTACCTGAGACACGCCACCATTCACCTTCACCGCCCATTTTCCCCTCAGTTCAGCCCATGGATAGTGTGCTTCTGCTTCTACTCTGGAAATACTTGTAGCGGTTTGCAAAGTTCTCCAGTGCTCTCTGAATTCCTGATGTGCATCCTGAGTTTATTTCTGGATTTTCTTCTTTTCCCTTTTGTGGGCATTTCTTTTCTTAAAAAGATAATGACTGTGGGTCTATGATTGTTTTCCCACCTTTCCTTTTATGGGCTCCGAACACAGCTGGGACACAGTGCCCGCTACTCAGTTGTCACCTAGGCTCAGGGTCCATGTCCTTGTGACGACAGTTGCCACTTCTGACATACTCCTTAAGGATTCGTCTGTGTGGATACGCCCCGGCACCTGTACATTTCTAGCAACAAGGACCGACTGCCTCACTTTCTCCCTAGAGAGACTCAAGATTTCCGGTTCCGTCAAGTGTCCCATGAGCACCAGCCTTGCTCCCGTAGTGCTTAACAGTGGCATCCTTTCCTATGCCTGCTTATGGGTCCCCTCTGCCCCGCCATGGCTCTGTGGAGTCCAGATTCACCATGGCCCCATATGCTTTCTCTGTTCCCAGTGTGATCCAGATGCTCTGCATTTCCTTCCAGAGAACTGAGGGATCTTTATACGGGTCTTTATTAGCCGTCCCCCGCGAGTCGTCTTCCTGTCACTTACCCGGGGCCTGTCGTATTCCCCCGCAATGTGGCACGCGAGCACGTGGCTTCTCTCCCAGCACAGATGCGGCATGCCTTCCCCGGCTGTTCTACGTTGCAGCTTGCAGGCCCCTGGAAGTGCTTTCACTCCCCGCGGTGCCGGCTCTGTTATTTCTCCTCCCCGCAAGCTTCTGTCATTATTGTTTGCCAAGGAGAGCAAGTTGCTTCCCTTACTGCAGGGGCACAAGAGACATTTCTTCCTCTCCCCAATCAGATCAGTTTGCCTTTTCTTCTTGTGTATATTATTAAGTTTTCCTTTTGGACACTGCGTTTTTAAAATCTTGACATTCCAAAAAATTATTAATGGTTCACCTTTCTGGTGAAACCTAGTCTGGGACATCTGGCTTCATGTGGGTTCTGCGGAATCAAACCTGGGCTGACAGGCTTCTGTAAGAAAGCACCTTTCACTGCTGAGCCACTTCCCCAGCTCCCTTCACCATAATTTTTTTAAAAAATATATTTTTATCATTATGAACTTCACAGTATGAATATACAACATGTTGGTCATATTCTCATCAGGTTACCTTTTATGTCCTCTCTTTTCCCACCCCCATTCCACTGAGGGGTCATTTCATTTTGAAACAGGGTCTTTGCATTAGTCAGGTTCTCTAGAGGATAAGAACAAGTAGAATGAATTGGTATAAAAAAAGGAAATTTATTGGATTAGTTTTACTACAGTCCAATGACAGCAGCCTGCAGGCTTGAGAGTGCAGGAGCCCAGTAGCTGCTCAATACCCCAGGCCGGATGCCTCAGCAGCCCCAGTGCAGCACTGAAAGCCTGGAGGCGTCCTGGGGTGCTGCTGGTTCCAATGCCAAGGAGGAATAGTTCAGCAGGGTAGATGCTTGAACCAGTGAAGGCACTGCCCAGCAAGCAGCGCAGGAAGCCAGCTGGGAAAAGGGTTGTTTCCTCTCAGAGCTTCCTGACAGTGTAGTTCACTCTGGGAGCAAAGAGTCACCCTAGAGGGTATACCTCCTTCTTCAGTGAATCCTTTCTGGAACCTCAGAGACCAGCCGGAGAGGAATGTCTGTGGATTCCTAATCTGGCTAAACTGACTATAGAATTCAGCCATCCCAGTCTTTCGCTGACTGCAGAGGTCACCCTTCAGCCAGACTAGCTAGCTAGTTTGCCCTAGGGAGACCACCTGTCTCCCCTTCCTGAGCTCTGGGATTGCAAGTGCATACCACCACACATTTATGTGGGTTCTAGAGATCTGATGTCAGGTCTGCCCACTTGTGAAGCAAGCACTTTACCAACAGGGCCTTCTCCACAGCCCCTCTAGATAGCATTTATACTTGTTAATTATTTTAATGTAATTTTTAAAAAAGTTGACTTCTGAGGCTGGGCATGGTGGCACACGCCTTTAATCCCAGCACTCGGGAGGCAGAGGTAGGATGATGGCCAAAGAGTTCAAGGCCACCCCGAGGCTATATAGTGAATTCTAGGTCAGCCTGAGCTAATGTGAGACCTTACATCAGAAAACTAAGAAAAAAAAAAACAGTTGACTTCTTGAGAGTGGGTACTCAGGGGAGCATTTTCATCTTGAGGCGAAGGCAGTTTACCCTGGCTTGCCCCTTCTGTTGACCTTGCTTTGGTTCCGTTGGCCTTCCTCTCACCTCAGAGAAACTACACAGCACACCATTGACTCTATTCATCCTCAGTTGTCTTCCTGTCTTCTGTCATCCAAAAGGTGTTCACAAACTTGCTTTCTCTGTGAAAATTTTCTGGAACATGCCAAGCCTTCACTCTTTCCTCATGCTCTAGTCAGCTCTTTTCTTTGTAGTTGAAACAACCAGACATGAACCCTGTCCCGTGTTACGTATGCATATTAACATTGATTTTTCTTGCTTCCTCCAGTTTTTGACATGAACTTGGGGAAAGAATTCATCCATCTGTCTTTCCCTCTTTTCAGAATTCACCTCACCCCTTAAAGTAATGCTTCTCTAAAAGTCAGGGTTCAGTAGTAGAGTCGTAAAATATTCACATAGCATGATTCTTTTCCTCATCTTTAAGATTCTCCTTCTACTGCTCTCTTCTCCCTCCTCCACCGAAGCCCTTGATGTGTCAGCTTATGCCCAGTGCAGTGTGGGCATCTTCTTCTTGGGGCTGGAAAGGGTCATACTCATCAATATTGATCCAGGAAAGTCAAATCTGACCTCTTGTGCTGTTTTCCATAGACTTACTTTCCTTGAAATGTTCCCTAGGTAGTTTTTCTTTATGTCTAAACTAAGCCAGCTAGTTTCTTCATCCATTTTCTTCTTTCTGTTTCCATGCAATTATGAGAGCATGCACACACACACACACACACACACACACACACACACACACTCCCCACCTCCAACACACAAACACATGGCAGCATTTGCAACTCATGTAATTTAATAACTGTCCTGTCGAAGTTACAAAAATGATCATGATTTCACTCTATTTTTTAAAATGTCAGTATAATATTTTATCCTATGTTGAGTGACTTTGTTTATTGTTTAATAAAATATTGGTTTCCACTATTTTTCTCTAATAATTCTTCAATTAGTTTTGTTGAAGTAATTGAAGATTTTTTTTTTTGTTGTTGTTTTATATTCGTTTTCTTTATGGGGAGAGGGGAGTACTAGCCTTGTGTATGGCAGGCAAGTGACTGAAGAGTGAGCTATGTTTGTAGTCCCCTATAATCTTTGTTACTTAGAGTCAGAATCTCACTAAGTTGCTCAGGCTGGCCTTTGGGTCTCTCTGTAGTGCAGGGAATGTGTGATCCTGCTGCGTCAGCCTCCTAAGTAGCTGGAATTAGAGGTCTCACTTGTTTTCTACTTAAGAGAGATTCTCATCTTAAATTTTCTTTATAGACTATTGGGTTTTCCTTGGTTCTTGCTGCCTTCTGAAAACAAAACAAAAAAAAAAAAAAAAAAAAAAACAGATTCTCCAAAGGAGAGTGAGACCAGCATAGGTCTAAGGGGATAAGCATTGTTAATTTAGAGAGATTTTGAAGGATGTAGCTTCTCTTTTGGCCAAAAATAGTGGGAGCTTCTTGTTGGAGTCCATGATTTTGGTCTCCATAGGATTCTTCCTTGGTTCCCAGTCCCAGCTATAGATTCCTTTCCACTGAGCAGATCTCAGAGAGCTATCTGTTACCCACCTAGGCTGGGTGCCACCATTGAACAGGTGTGCAATCTTGTCAGGCTGGTTGTGTTTGTATAGCAGTGTCCTCTGCTTCCTCACAATGTTGGCCAATTTCCCCAAGCAGCTAAGGGAGTGCTTTCCAGCACTATATGGGCTAACCATCTGGGAACTGGCTTCTGTCCAAATTCCAGCCGGATCTCTCAATGTTCTGTGTTGGCATCATGTAGTGTCTTCTGCAATAAGGTCTAACATTTCATCTCAGATGGGTAAGCAAGTGCTTTAACAGAAGCTCGTCTTGTTTTGGGGATCTCCTAGGTCTTTCCAATCAATAGTTCAATGTGAGTTGTAACTGATTTCTAGTACTGGGAGTTACAAGCCGAAACCAAATGTTTTAGGGTTAGGCTTCATCCCACCCTCTCCAGGGACCTTACACCAGACCACCCCCCATACACATATTGAGGGTTATAACATTTAGTCTACCATGGACAAGGAAGTTTTCTGTGGTACCAATTCATTTTGCATTTAGTATTGTGTGTATTGCCGGCAAGCCCCTATTCCCCTTCCCCCAAACCCTTCCATCCTTATTTTTAAAAATACTTTTATTTGTTTATTTTCAAACAGAGAGAGAGATAGAGAGAGGCAGACAGAGAGAAAGGAAGTACCAGAGACCCCAGCTGCTGTAAATGGACTCCAGACATATGCCCTACTTTGTGTATCTGGCTTTATGTGGGTACTGGGGATTCGGACTCAAGTCAGTAGGCTTTGAAGGCAAATGCCTTAACTGCTGAGCAGTCTCTTCAGCCCCTTTCCATCCTTATTATCTGTACCTCATGTTGCATGTCAGGTATGGCTGCAAATTCAAGCTGTCCAGGTTGGGAACCACAGATGAAGGAGAACATGTGGTGTTTCGTCTTTCTGTGCTTGTGTGAGTTCACTGAGTATGATCAGTTCCAAGTCTGTACTACTGAGGAGAATTCAATTGTGTATATGTACTACATCTTCATTATTCATTCATCAAACAATGGGCATATGGGTTGATTCCCATTCTTAGCAATTGTAAATCGAGAAGCTATAAACATGATTGAGTAAATGTCTCTGCAGTGAAGTGTGGAGCCTTCAGGGTAGAGGCCCAGTAGAGGAATGGCTGGGTCAGTTGGTAGCTCTATTTTCATGTTTTTCAGGAGTCTTCATACTTATTTGCACAGTGGTCATACAAGTTTGCACTCCCACCAGCAGTGAATGAGGGCTCCTTTTTCCCCACATCCTCACCAACATTTTATTGTCATTTGACTTTTTAATGATTGCCATCCTGAGTGGAACAAGGTGGATTCTCATGGTTGTTATAATTTGCATCTCCCTGATGGTTAAAGACATTGATCATTTTCTCATGTGAATATTAGCCATTTGTATTTCTTCCTTTGAGAATTCCCAATTTAGTTCTCTGCTCCACTTTTTGAGAGAATTGCTTGATTTTTTTTTTTTTTTATTGCTTACTTTTGTGAGTTCTTTTTAGATTCTAGACATTAGGCCTCTGTCAGTGGTATAGTTGGAAAATATTTTCTCCTATTCTGTGGGTACTCTGCTGGCTCTGTTTATGGTACCTGTCTGTGTAAAAGCTTTATAACATCATAAGATCCTAATGGTTGAGTGATTATTTAATTTCCTGGGCTACGACAGTATTATTCAGGAAACCTTTCCTCACTCCTATATTATGGATATCTCCCCCTATTTTTTCTTCCAATCACTTAAGATTTTTTCAGGTCTTATATTGAGCTCTTTAATTCATTTGGAGTTGATTTTTGTGCATGATGAGAGCAGTGTGTCTAGTTTCATTTTTTCTAAGTGTGGTTATCCAATTTGTCCAGCACCAATTTTTTGAAGATGCTATCTTTTCTCAAGTATACATTGTTGGCTCCTTTCTCAAAGATCAAGTAGCTATCGTTGTTTGAACTAAGGTTCAGGTCTTTAATTCTGTTCCATTGGTCTATATGTCTGCTTTTATGATGATAACATGCTGTTGTTGTTACTATGGCTTTGTACTATAGCCTTAGATCAGGTATGGTGATACATCGAGAGGTGTTTCTTTTGCTGAGGATATTTTGATTACCTGAGACCTTCTGCCACTCCTCATAAATTTTGAGGTTATTTTGTCCTATCTCTGTGAAGAATGATGCTGGTAATTTTAGTGGTATTTTGCTGAATCTGTATATTGCTTTTGGCTGAATTGCCATTTGTTACAATATTAGTTCTACCTATCTAGGAGCATGAGAGATCTTTTTGCTTTTTCATATCCTCCTCAATTTCTTTCTTGAGTGTTTTATAATTTCATTACATAGGTCTTTCACATCCTTGGTTAGTGTTATTCCATTTAATTTTTTTGTGGCTATTGAAAATTGGACAGCCGGGGCTGGAGAGATGGCTTAGCGGTTAAGTGCTTGCCTGTGAAGCCTAAGGACCCCGGTTCAAGGCTTGGTTCCCCAGGACCCACGTTAGCCAGATGCACAAGAGGGCGCACGCATCTGGAGTTCATTTACAGAGGCTGGAAGCTCTGGCGCGCCCATTCATTCTCTCTCTCTCTCTCTCTCTCTGCCTCCTCTCTGTCGTTCTCAAATAAACAAAATAAAATAAAATAAAATAGAAAATTGGACAGCCTCACTGATTTCTTTATACTTTTGTCTTTTGTATATAGGAAGGCTACTAATTTTTGTGTATTGCTTTTGTATCCTGTCACTTTGCTAAAGAAATATATCAGCTTTAGAAGTTTTCCAGTAGAGTCTTTTGGGTTACTTATGCATAGGAACTTGTCATCTGCCAATAGGGCTAGTTTGACTTCTTCTTTTCCAATTTGTGTCCCTTTTATATGTTTCCCCTGTCTTACTGCTTGGGCTAGGACTTCTAGTACTATGTTGAATAGCAGCGGTGAGAGTAGGGACCCTTGTTTTGTTCCTGATCCTTTTTTTTTAAGAAGGGAGAGTGATCGAGAAGGCTTTAATTTAATTTATTTATTTGACAGAAACAGGGAGAGAGAATGGGCGTGCCAGGGCTTTCAGCCACTGAAAACAAACTCCAGACACATGTGGCCCCCTTGTGTATCTGGCTAACGTGGGTCCTGGGGAATCGAACCTGGGTTCTTTGGTTTTGCAGGCAAATGCCTTAACTGCTAAGCCATCCCTCCAGCCCTTGTTCCCGATCCTAATAGGAACTTCATGGGTCTTTCCCCACTAAGCATGATTTGAGATTTAGTGCTTTGATTATAGCATTTATTATGTTGCGCTATAAACCCACAATGTGTAGTCTCTCCAGGGTTTTATCATGAAGAGATGTTGTATTTTGTTTAAGGACTTTTCTGTATCAATTAAAATAATCATGTGGTTCTTTTTTGTTTTTATTTATTTATTACAGAGAGAGAGAAAGAGGCAGATGAAGAGAATGGGCATGTCAGGGCCTCTAGCCCTACAAACAAATTCCAGATGCATGTGCATCTGGCTTACATGAATACTAGGGAATTGAACCTGGGTCTTTAGGATTCCCAGGCAAGTGGCTTAACTGCTAAGCCATCTCTCTAGCCCAAATATTGGTTTTATTTATTTATTTATTTATTTTTTTGAGGTATGGTCTCACTCTAGCTCAAGCTGACCTGGAATTCACTATGTAGTCTCACAGTGGCCTCAAATTTACAGCAATCCTCCTTGGTCTCCCTCCCAAGTGCTGGGATTAAAGGCATGCACCACCATACCCAGCTGGTGTTATTTTTATTATTATGTTGATCATGAGGATTGTGTATTTAAGATTATTTATGTGTTGTATTACATGAATTGATTTCTATATGTTGAATAATCCCTGCATCCCTGCTTGATTGTGGTGGATAATGCTTTAGAATTCAGTTTGTAAGGACTTTGATCAGGACTTTTGTGTCTAAGTTCATCAGGTATATAGGTGTCTAGTTTTCTTTTCTTGTTAAATATCTGTTTGGTTTTGATATTAGGGTGATGTGATCTTCATAGAAGGGGTTGAAAGAACATTCCCTTTCTCCAGTTATTTGAAAACGCTTGAGAAAAAGTAGTTTCAAAAAAAGTGGTTTCCATTTGTGTATGAAGGTTTGGTAGAATTTTGCTGAGAATCTATTATATCCCAGACTTTTCCTGTTGAGGAGGTTTGTAATTATATTTTCAATCTCAATGGATGTAATAGATTTGTTCAGAAGGCTTTTTTGGTAGGTGGTATGTGTCTGAGAGTTCATCCATTTCTTTCATGGTATCCAATTATGGGGACTAGAGGTTTTGGAAATATGTCCTGATAATTCTTCCAATTTCATTGATATCTTCTGTGACCTCTCCCTTTTCATTTCTGCTTTTGTTAATTTGAGACTTCTCTTTTTTTTCATTAGATCAAATTGGCCAGGGATTTATTAATCTTGTTTATTTTTCCTAAGAACCAGCTCTTCATTTCATCAATTTTCATAGTTTCCAATTCATTAATTTCTGTTCTGATGTTAATTATTTCTTTGCATCTGGAAGTCTTGGGGCTGGATTTTTCTTGTTTTTCTAATGCCTTCTGGTGGATGGTTAGGTTATTAATTTGATACCTCTCTGTCTTTGTTATGAAGGCATTGAGTGCTATTAATTTCCCTCTTAAACTGCCTACATTGTGTCCCATAAGTTTGGTATGCTGTGTTTTCATTGCAATTCTGTTATAGAAATTTTATAATTTCCTTTTTGATTTCTTCCATGACCAATTCATTATTTAATAATGTGTTGTTCAGTCTCTAGGAGCTGGTGTAATTTTTGTTGTTTCTCTTGTGTTGGTTTCTAGCTTTAACACATTGTGGTCTAGTATGATGCAGGAAGTTATATAAATTTTCCTGAATTTATGGAGGCATGCTTTATGCCCTAATATATGATCTCTTTTAGAGAAGGTTCTGTGGGTTGCAGAGAAAAATGTGTATTCTATAGATTTGGGATGGAATGTTCTATAGATGTTTATTAGGTCTAATTGTTCTATGGTGTTGTTAAGCTCTATTATTTCCCTATTGATTTCCTGCTTGATGATCTAATAGTGATAGTGGGGTGTTGAAGGTCCCTACTATGATGGTATTGAGATTTATTTCTGGTTTGTTGTCAAGTAGGTTTTATTTTTCAAAATGTGTTTCACCCTGTGTTTGGTGCATATAGATTTATGATTTTGATGTCCTCTTTGCTGGAGTCATTGCCTTGATGAATAAAAAGTGGCCTATATTGTCCTTGTTTTTAAAAAATATTATTTATTTATTTATTTGCAAGGAGAGCAAGAGAGAGAAGAGAGAGAGATAGATAGAGAGAGAGACAGAGAGAGAGGAGAGAGAGAGAAAATGCAAGTGCCAGGGACTCCAGCCACTGCAAAAGAATTCCAGACACATGTTCCACTTTATGCATCCAGCTTTATGTGGGTACTGGCAAGTCTAACCCAGGTCATTAGGCTTTGTTGAAAAGTGACCTAACTGCTGAGCCATATCTCCAGTCTCTCTTTGTCCTTTTCAATTACTTTCTGTTTAGTCTGCTTGTTTCTTATTTCCACTTGGTTGGAAAGTCATTTTCTACCCTTTCACCCTGAGGAGGTATCTATTTGTAGTGGTAAGGAGAGTTTCTTAAGGACAGCAGATAGAATGGTCCATTTTTCTGACTCACCCTGTTAACTTGTGTCTTTTGGTGGGTGAGTTAAGACTATTAATATTTAAGATAATAACTGTGAGGTTTAATTTAATTTCTGAAGTCTTGGAGGCTTTATGAGGTTTGGTGTTTTCTTGGGCTTTGTATGCTTTCATGCCTGCTCTAGTTTGGGTTATTTTATTCTTACTCTTGTAGACCCTTGAGGTTGTGTACAACTCTTCTGTGTGGAGTATTCCCTGAAATAGTCTCTGGAAGCTTTGTTTTATGTTCAGATAATCATAGGGTTGGCTTTTATTGTGGAAAGTTTTGCTTCCCCCATCTGCTATGAGGGATGCTTTCAGTGTGTACAGTAGTTAGGGTTGGAAGCAATTGATTTTTGACTTTGAAGTGTTTCATTCTAAACCCTTCTGGCTTTGAGGGTTTCCATTGAAAAATTTGAGGTAATTCTGAGGGAATTGCTTTTGAATGTAATGAGTTGTTTCTCTCTTGTTGCTTTTAGCACTCTCTCTTTGTTTTTGTTTTTCTAGTTTCAACTATGATGTCTGTTACAGTCAGGTTCACATTGCTGGTACAAATCACCCAACCAAGAGCTACTTGTGGGAAAAGAGATTTATTTTATTTTATAGGCTCGAGGGGAAGCTCCACAATGGCAGGGGAAAATGGTGGCATGAGCAGAGGGTGGACATCACCCCCTGGCCAGCATAAGGTGGACAATAGCAACAGGAAAATGTACCAAACACTGGCATGGGGAAACTGGCTATAATACCCATAAGTCCACCCCGAACAATACACTTCCTCCAGGAGGTGTTAATTCCCAAATCTCCATCAGCTGGGAACCTAGCATTCAGAGCACCTAAGTTTATGGGGGCCACCTGAATCAAACAACCATATTCTGCCCCTGGCCCCCATAAATTGATGTAAAATGCAATGAATTCATTCAACTTTCAAGTCCCTATAATTTTTATCAATTCCAATGAGTTCATACATCCTCATAGACCAAGATCTTCTAACTGAGCCATAATACCAAAAAAAGTCCCCCCAGAACCCATAATGGCACAGAATAATCATTCACACTGCAAAAGATGGCATTGGGCATAATAAAGAAATATTCAACCAATACAAGATTTAAAACAACCAGGGCAAACATCAAACTCTGTAGCTTCAAGTCCAACAACTCTAGTTAGTGACAAATCTCCAAGTTCGATAATTCTAACCAGCAACAAGTCTCTGGCATTCCAGTTCTGCCCCTCTAGCTGGGCTACTCACAGTCCTGGAAAACTTCATCGGGGCCAGCAGCTCTCTGTGCCAGCCATCTCATGGTCCTGGCATCTCCGCTGGGTCTCCATTGCAAGCCATGGTTCATCCTCATGGCCCCATGGGGTCTCCTGGCAGCAAAACCTGCTTCACTCTGCCCATGGTCATTTCTAAAATATAGGACCATGTTGCAAACTCAATGACCCTGTCTTTCCTGCATTTCTTATACTCCATAATATCAGGTAGGGTACTAAGTTGTTAATCCAGGGGGGAGTAAAGCAGACTTTGAAGGACTGGACACTTCTTGAGCACTCAGACCCCTTCAAAAGAGTATACATTATTCCTGTTGCCCCAGTGCAGGTCAGCTGGCCCAATCTCAATGGTTGTAATCTCTCAAACAATTTGCAGGTGAGTGGGGATCAGTTTAGGCCCAAAGATTTTCCTTTCTGTGCCATATCCCTCTGCTCACACCAGTTCATTTCTATGCAAAGCAACCCTGCCCAACTTCTCAGGACATGGGCATAACAGCAAGCCTCACACAAACTGGAAGTCCAGTTCAAGCAAAGCTCTTTCTCATCCTTATAAGCCAAACCTCATACTACATAGTTCTTACTGCATTCGGGTCTTGCAGCTTTGAACAGAATAGTCAATCAAGCTGTACTTACAGCACTGAAAACCATGTCTTAGGTCAAGGTTCCTCATTCCTCTTGATAACCAGCTCCCAAAGGCCAAAGCCACACAGTCAGGTGTCTAGCAACAACCCCATTCCTGGTACCACTTTACTGTTATAGTCAGGTGCATGTTGCTGGTAGAAATCACCCAACCAAGAGCAGCTTGTGGGAAAAAGAGATTTATTTTGGCTTATAGGCTCTAGGGAAGCTCCACAATGGCAGTAGAAAATTATGGTATGAGCAGAGGGTGGATATCACCCCCTGGACAACATAAGGTGGACCACAGTAACAGGAAAGTGTGCCAAACACTGGCATGGGAAAATTGGCTATAACACCCATAAGCCTGCTCCCAACAAAACACTCCCTCCAGGAAGTGTTAATTCCCAAATCTCCATCATCCAGGAACCTAGCATACAGAATACATAACTTTATGGGGGGCACATGAATCAAACTACCACAATGTCCCTTGGGGAGTTTATTTTTTGCTCCAGTCTATTTGGTGTTCTGTGAGCTTCTTGTAAATGGGTGGGTCTCTCTTTTCAGAGGGTGGGAAAATTTTCTTCAATAAGTTTGTTTCATACTTTCCCATGTCTTTGGCCTGAATTTTTTCCCTTTCTGGTGTACTCATTATCCAGTTGTTTGGTCATTTCAGGGTATTCCACAATTATCTCATATTCTGTCCACATGCTTTTTTTAACTTATTAAAGTTTTTGGACTCCAAAACAATTTATTCTGTCTTACCTGCTAGGTCTGTTGTTTTGTCCTCCACATGATTAACTCTGTCAGTGAAAGTTTCTAGACAGGCTTTTCAAGCTCTATTTGATTTTTGTTCTCTATTGCATTTTTCTATATCATGTCCATTCCTTTGTCAAGTTCCAATTTCAGGTCATGGTTTGGTTTTCTTGAAGCTTCTTCTATTCAATTTAATTTCTTGCATTTAATCATGTGCTGGTTAGTGTGATCCTCTATTTGTTGACTCACCTTCACTTCATTTATCTCTCTTTTGTGGTCTCTCTGTTTTTCCTCAATTAAGTAGAGCCTAGTGCCTAAAGTTGTGTGCTGTAAGAGATAGTTCTGTTTGATTTCATTTAGACAATTCTTAGTTTTTTGATGATTTTCTTCCAGTTTAGTGACTCACTTGGTCAATGTCACATAGCTTATTGTGATTTTATTTGGGGATTCAGTATTTGTTGTCTTCTCTATGTTTTTATTGGAGACTTTCATTGGTGAACCAGGCAACCTTGGGGGAGATCTCTGTCTATCGTCCATTTTTTTTTTTTTTTTGCATGGGCTTCTACCCATCTATGAGTAAGTCTTATTTTATTAAGGAGGAAGCACGTAGTTGCCCTTGTAGGATCTTCAGTGAGTGTTCTGTTTTGTGTTTGAACAGGATTGGAGTGAGATGGTGTTATATCCATGGATGTGCAGGTTGTTGAGGTTTGCCACCAGCTCTGGATACAAAAGTTACAGTTGGACGTCTGGAATCTCTTTTGCTCAATCACAGCTGTGCCTTTCCTGTGGGGCTCAGGGCAGTAGGACTTACCCTTATTCTACCCAGCTGAACTAGTTGTGGAAGACTCACTGGTTCTCCTGATGGGTGACTGACTGATATTCCTGTGCTCCCTATCTGGGGCAGAAGTGATGCCCAAATAGCTGCTGGTAAGCAGATAGGGCTGGTGGGAGATGGGGGTCACAAGCATCCATGGACCACGGGCTAACAGCGACCAGTTTGGGATGGAGGGACCTGCTTGGCATGCATGGGGAGGGTGGGTAGAAGGGTTGGCCCTCTCTCACTGTGTGTGCCCACTCAGAGGGTTGGTCCCCTGAGTTCAGGAGATATGGAACCTCCTGTATGACATCTCAAACAGGCCTTTAATCAACAGATTCCTCATCCACTGAGCCAGGCCCTTTGGAAATTCTTCCCTTGGCCTGAGTTCAAAGGCTCTCATCGAAACCAGGCACCTCACTCAGTCTGATTGCACAGACTTCAGACACACCTGCACCTCACCTGGTCTGAGCCTCGGGCCCTAAACATGCCTGCACCTCTTATTATGAGTGTTCAGACCCCAAGTGAGCCAACAGCTCTCACACAGGCCACAAACTCTCTGACACCTTATCCACCCCAAGCACACAGGCCTCCAATACACTTTTACCTCACCCAACTGGAGCACACAGGCTCCAAGCACACTGCTACTTCACCTAGTCTGAGGCACAAACGGACATTCACAATGCAAAGGCCCCAAGAAAGCTGGCACTTCTGAGATCTTGATATTACAAGATTTTCTTTTATTATTTAAAAAAATTATGAATTGTTTGTCACAGTAAGCTATCGCATCATTTCATAGACTTATATTTCCTGATGGAACAATGACATTGAGATTTTTTTAAAGGCTCTAAGTTATTTGTTTTTCTTCTTTTGTTAATTACCTGTTCTGCCACTGATGAAGTATTTTTCTCTTATTTATTTTGGAGACATGCCTCTATTAAAATTGTAAATATTTTTTCTAGTGTGCTATAAATTGCTTTATATGTTTAATTATGATACTCTTTATTTATTTTTGTATTATCTATTTTTTGATATGTGCATAGTATGTGAGGGTTGTGTGTGTGTGTTATACACATGTGTGTGCAGATGCATTCACCCTGTGCATATGTGTGCAGAGGCTAGTGGGGAATGTCAGGTGTGCTTGTCTGACATCTTCTTAGTTTCTCTCACTGAACCTGGAGTTCATGCTGCTTTTCAGTCAGACTGGTTGACCAATGAGCCAATGAGATCCTCCTATCATTTTCTATCTTAGTGTTGGGGCTAAAGGCATGTCTGTCTATGCCTGGATTTTTACATGGGTCTAGGGGACTGAACTCAGGTCTTCATGCTTTCATGGAAAATGTTCTTACTCGCCAAGCCATTTCCTCTTCCCCTCTCATGATGATTTTTGATGTGCAAACATTTTACTTGGTCAATTTTCAGATTTATGGTTACATATGGGCCCAGAAGGGTATAGTACACCTTAATATTTACTATTGAAGTCAGTTGGTTATGTGCCAGGAGACAGGGAAAGTTCTCTTTTCCTAAAATGTTCTTAAGTGTATTTTTTTTTCTATAAGATACTTTTTTTCACATACCTTAAGTTTATTTTGTTGGATGTTGTCATGCACAAACAATTATTTCATGTTTCACTTTTTTCATTTATTTATTTATTATTTTTGCTTATTATTAATTTAACTGGACTTTCTTCAGGTGGCTTATTTTTCCCAATTCAAGATTCAGATGCCTTTTGTTGTATGGTGGACTGTTCTATTTCCTGTCCACCCTTTGCATTTCTGTCTTTTTTACTGGGAGGCATCATTTCTGACTGAAGTTTGAAGATACAATGATTTTCTACCCTTGTTTCTAATGAGGTCCTCTATACCCCATGAGCCTTTCTTCATGTTAACAACAACCCATCCTTGAGGTCTTCTCTGGCCTCTGAAATGCCACAGATGATTTAGTTGACATATGTTTTATGTCAGATATATCACCTGTCACTTCCCTTGTAATTCTGAAACATTAATTCAACGTCTCTGAGACTCAGAATTTTGTTTGGTTTGTTTTTCACTTTTGCCTTGGACTTTTTTTCTTGCCTTTGGCTATACTGCGATGTCACCTTCACTGTCTCAGGGTCCACTGTACCCTCTTTGCCATTGTCAAGCAGGTCCAAGCTCCTGACATGTCCACATGTGAACTCTCATGACCTCGTGCCTAACTTCAGGTTCTTACTTTTTGACGTACTTGTCACAGTAACTGAGTCCTCGTCTAGAGTGGCAGGTGCACTGTGACTGCCGGCACCTGACCTGTTCCTTTGGTATCTCATTTGGATTTGCAGTCTTGTAACACCCTCCAGTCCCCAGGGTTGTTGCAAATCCCCTCCACATGTCTCAGATACTTGACTTACTTTCATTCCCAGCCTATGTTTGTCAATAAAAATAGTCATTTATCTGTGCTAGGTAACTCACCAGGTTTAAAACAGTTACCCTTTGTTCCTCTTTGGGAAAGTTTGCTTTTATCCTTTCATTTTTGTCAGACATGTGCACCTATTCTGCTGAATACAGTGTCTTTATTTTCTGCCTTTCTCTTCACTAAACAATGCTTTTGCTTTTACTTTTTTTGTGGTGACTTTTTAATGTGAACAATGAACTCATATTTCTCATCTCAATTTTCTTTTTATCCCACGTCTCTTGCTGCTCTGTGTCTGAGGATCATATGAGGGTCATTAGGTTGTTCTGTAATCCTGCCCTTGTTGTTTCAACAAAGTTAAATAATCTCTGCTTGTGCCAAACGATTTGCTTTGTCCTTTGAGGACTCCAGTAAATACTCTTTCTTATACTGTTTTCAAAGTGGTGATCCATCTCCTCTTCCTTCTGCTCACCAAAAGCTTTTGTTTTGCTTCAATTTTAGTTTTCTGGATTTGTGATCCTTTGTTTTCCTTGTTTATCGATTCATTTTCTTTAAGTGCTTGAACATACATCTTATAATATATTCTGAATATCTCACCATTTTACTCCTCAAATACTAAGTTGCTCAAGTAAATTTTCAAAAATTACTTAACTCATGTTTTCAGGAAAGTTTATCAGTAGATCCAGACTTAATAGGGATATATAAAAAGTGTTTGGGAAAGATCATGTGAGCTAGATTGACTAGAAAAAAATGGTGGAATTTAAGATTTAATTAATTAAGTAAACCTGAAAGACCTGCTTGGTTATGGATGGTTTACAGCAATGAGAAGATGACAAGCACCACATCCTTTCTCTTATGGTTGACACAGAACAATTCTGTTCTGAAGATGAACCAAAGATGTGAGTCAAACACTATAAGAAACTAGCAGTCACTACCGTACCAGCCTCCTTTGTTTCAATGGAGAGAAAGCCAAAGGAAACAACTGAAAGTGACCTTTAGAGTCCTTTAAATGAAGAGAAACTTGATGGAGGATTACAGTAATAAATCCTACATGGTTAAAGAGCTACATCCTTTCTTCTACTCTATTTTAGTTTATCCATCAGATATTGAGCATGTGGTGTATGCCCATCTAATGCTTTGTAAAAGACCAACCACTGGGTGCATTCAGAGGCTGGAGAGGCAGCTCTGCTAGAGAAATAGAAGGTAATGAAGCACAAGCAAGTCTCCATTAGATAATTTCTTTTCAAAATACTGGATTTGGGCACCTGGGAGGTGTTCAACTGAACATGTCTAACAATTAACCAGGCATATGTTTTGACAGCTGGAAGAAAGATCTGGAGTAGAGGTATGCTTGAATTCAGAAACAGTGTCATAGCAGGTTGCGGAGTCAGAAACCCACATGTGTAAGGTGATGTCAAGAGGGCAGCCTGTTGTGTCCAGTTTCCTTGACTGAGGCGTGTCAGCAGCTATGAAGGGTCTGGATGCTTACCTTATTAGTGAGCTAACAAGGACGGCCACAGTTTCAAGGATGGAAACGAAGACTTGAGGCTTTGGGCAGTCCTGGAGGCCTGTGCTAATCTGTATCTGTTCCTGTGAAGAGCGGGGCTACGTGAGTGATGGAACAGTGAGTTTGCATCACAGCTCTGCACCTCAGAATTCTCAGTATTTTAAAATGGGCTACCACCAAAGTAGTCCAGTTTCCCAGGGAGGGAGACCTTGTTTTCACTATAATGGTCAATGAATAAAATAACTTCTGTCTTGAAGGATTCTCCACATTGCAAGAAGACACTTAAAAAGCCCCCGAAAAGAATTTATTCCAAAACAAAAAGTTAATGAGCTCTGCTTTTATCAGGTATTCAAAAATGAAGACTCCCCTGAAGTAAAATCTTCCATCAAGGAAGGAGATAAAATGAGTGATTATAAGCCAAACTAACACTGATCAACACGTTTTGGGTATACGTTCAATTACAATTTCTCTAATTCTTTATTTATTTTTTCCAGTTTTTTTTTTTTTTCCAGGTAGGGTTTCACTCTAGCCCAGGCTGACCTGGAATTCACTATGTGGTCTCAGGGTGACCTCAAACTCACAGCGATCCTCCTACCTCTGTCTGGGACTAAAGGTATGTGCCACCAGGCCGGCTCTCTAATTCTTTCACCACAATACTATTTGATAAGTCCTTTTTATCATTTTACACATAAAGTCAGGTACTAAAAGCCTGATACACTTGTCCAGAGCCATTCAGCTAGCAAGTAGTTAAATCCTGATTTAAATTCTGATAGTCTGAGTTGGATGGCTTACCACACTCAAGAAGAAAGGTGTAAAGTAAACTTGTTTCCTGTAACAAATTGATAGTCACCAGTGACTCAGTCATTTCAGTAGTGTGAGAGGTGCAGATTCAGAGTGGAGTAAACTACAGAAATTTGGGGAGAAGTATAAGGAGAGATAGTGGGCATAAGGAACTCATTCCAGTTATATGCAACTGTAAAGAGAGGGTAGAAACAGAAGAGCCAGGAAAGGACTTTGGAAGAACTTTTCATGGAGATTTCTCTTTGTTTATGAATAGGAAAGTGACCCCTTCAAAAATTAAAAAGAAGGGAAAGAGGGAAACTTACGGTGATTTAACATGGGGAGGAGAGAACAATGGGCAATATAGTGACACTATCACAGGGAAGAAGGCCCAAGAAGCTAGAGAAGAGTGGACTGTGCAGGGCGGGGAAGCTCCTGCACGATGGCTTCTGGGTGATCCGAGGTTAAAGTGCAGACATGAAGGAAGTGGGTGGGGTTCTGACAGGACAGTAGCCTTCCTGTGGGAGGCAGGCAGGCAGGTCAGAAGGCAAACACAGAGCTTCTGTGAGTTTGCTTAGCAGGTGCTGACTTTGATTTGCCAGCAGAAGGAGGAGAAGTGACCTAAAGACACTAAGGGAAAGGAAGCGAGGTTGACGTGCTGGGCCACGAGGTCTAACCTGCGTAGGAAAAGGAGTGAAGGCCATGGGATGTGGGTTAAAAGGAGAAACGCAGAGGTATGGGCTGTGGACTTAAAACCTTGATAAGGTAGACACTATTGTGGTAAAGTAATTGTATCAGCAAACTGGAAAAATAGGTTTTATAAAAAAAAGGAGAAAATAATATCAACAAAAGGATCTATTTTTCTAATAAAGTTATGTTTCATTTTCCATAAAAAGAAAATGTAGTTTCAACCGTGTGTGGAGGCACATAGCCATGATATCAGCACTTGGGAGGTGAAAAGGCAGGAGGGTTAGGCATTCAAGGCCTTTATAGCAAGTTCAAGTCCAGCTTTGGCTACATAAAACTGTCTCAAAAACCAGCCAAACAACCGAAAATAATCCATTGTCTCTGCATATTTATAGCACAATTATATATTGCTTTTATTATTAAACAGTTTACTATTATTTATTATTAATTTATTATTAAAACAAAAACTTTGAATGGACATATTATGTGTTGGTACCATTATTTCCCTCCCCTCTGCCTCCATTCTGCTGAGGGACCTCCTCAGTGGGATTGCTGGTATTCACCATGGGGTTATGGGTTATGAATTGTGAGAACAGCAGTCGTTGTTGTAGAGGGCAATGCCACTGGATGTTTCCTCCTATGGCTCTTATAATCTTTCCACCCCCTCTTCTGCAAGTTTCCTTAGGCTTTGGTGGATGTGTTTTGAGTCTACTTTGGTGTTGAGCTTTCAGTAATTTCTGCTTTGAACGTTCTCAGTGTCTATCACTGCTACCGTGGTGCACATTGTTAGGCTTGCCTTGAGAGCAGCGCTCTTGCTTCACTCACTGGGTCCTCTGTGGTCTCACCTGGACCCTGACTGATGTGTGAGAGGTGGCTCCTCTCAGGATAGGGAGTCGGCTATCTTTTCTTGTGAAGAAGCATCTCTTTTGGGTTGGAGAAATGACTTAGTGGTTAAGGTGCTTGCCTGTGAAGCCAGATCCCACATATAGGTGGCACAAGCATCTGGAGTTCTATTGCAGTGGCCAAAGCCCTGGAGTGCCCATTGTCTCTCTCTTTCTTGCTCACTTTCTCTAAAATAAAATAAAATAATAAAAAATAATAAATTTTTTTTCAAAAAAGAATCTCTTTTAAAATAGATATTTTTAGATATATTTAGAAGGAGAGGCTTCAGTAGAATGGGTAGGCCATGGCCCCTTGCCACTGGAAATGAACTCTAGATGCATGTGCCACTTTGTGCATCTGGCTTTACCTGAGTCCTGGGGAATCAAACTCAAGCCATGAGGCTTTGCAAGCAAATGCTATTAATTTATGAGCCATCTCTCCAGCCTAAGAATCTTATGATCACAGATGTGAGGACTTGAAGCGTGAACCCCTGCACTTTTCCTTTTACACTGGGCAGATATTGACCATAGGCATTTCTTACCATACACACCATTGGTGCTTCTTGACGTTTCCAGCAGAAAAGCACAACCAGGATAGAGTACTTGATTTATAAAAAGCTCTCTGTTAACTGGAACTAAGGTGTTCAGGGCAGAGAAAATGTAAACTCTCAAAGTGCATTCAATTACTAGTGTTGGGAAACTAGTTCTGTGTTTTCAGTATTGGCACGTTGATGGCAGATTAGTGATTTTTGTGTTTCTGTGGCCCAAATATTTTACAGAATCGCCTTAATGGAAGGCAGGCTTATTGTGGCTCATGGTTTCAGATGTTCTAGTCCATCGTGGCTGGGAAGGCGTGGTGGGCTCCTTGGTGGTAGGAGTGTGCAGTGAACATTTCACAACCTATCAGGAGACAGATAGATGGGGAACAGGGCTGCCGTAACTTTCAAGGGACTGACCCTAGTGACTAACTTCTGCCAGGCAGGCCTTGCCTCTTAACAGGTCCACAGTCTTCAAAACTGCATCTCACATTGGGGACCTAGTATTCAAAACATGAGCCTGTGGTGGGGTGTGTGTAAAATTCAGACCACAATGCCATGTGTGTGAGTTTTATTTTCATTTACCTTTGCCCTCCTTCTCCACGCTTCTTGCTGGTCTTCTGGAACTGTACTTTCTTAGGACCAGCACCAAATCCTAACCGAATTCTCAGCTGTATCTCTAGCGTTTGATTATATGGCAAAAAGATCCTCTTGAATCTTGCCCTTTTTCTTCCACTGCTTTTGTTCTACCTTTTAAGTGGTGATCTTTCAAACTCCTTAATGACCTTTCTTTTCATACTCAGCTCTTGGTTGGTTTGCCCAGCTTTTGATCACCAGCCATCACAGAAGACACTGCTGTGTGCTTGCTCATGTGTACAGTGCATTTGAGGGCTAGCTGCCTGTCCACTTTCCCTGCCTCCTTAGGAATGCAACCTCTGCTCGCTCCTCAAATGCTCACACAACACATGTTATAGCCTCCTTTGCAGATATGTGACTAGGAGGACAACCCCTCCTGATTTTCCTGAAACTGAGACATTTTCTGTGACTTGGAGTTTTCATTAATAAAATGGAAAGATCCCGGCATACTCGAACCATTAGCACTTGAGGAAGCAGGTGCCGATGGCCACAGCACTATTCTGGATGTCTTTCAACAGGACCCACCCCCACACCCGGGAGCCCTACAACCTTCACTTTCCTAAACACTATGCATAGAAGGACAACGTCACCTTCTTGGCACAAAATGTCATTTGTTTCTTGGGTTTCATGGATTTCTAGACCTATGTAGGTAATTATCTCAGTCTTTCTATTTATAAAATGCACATGAAAAAAATAGCATCTTTGTGGAACAATATATTTCTCTACTTGGATAAAAGGTTGTTAATCTTGCTACATAAACTAATCTTCACATTGTAAAAGACAAAATTCTGGTAGTTGTCTTTGAATCAGTTATCACAGTTCACAACTAAGAGTTGTGGAGGAATGGCTTAGCAGTGAAGGCGCTTGCCTGCAAAGTCAAAGGACCACGGTTCGATTTCCCAGGACCCACGTGAGCCAGATGCACAGGGTGGCTCATGCATCTAGAGACCATTTGCAGTGGTTGGAGGTCCTGGCGCACCCATTCTCTCATTCTTTCTATCTCTATCTGCCTCTCTCTCTCAAATAAATAAATAAATAAATAAAAAGAAAATATTTAGAGGCTGGAGAGCTGGCTTAGTGGTTAAGCGCTTGCCTGTGAAACCTAAGGACCCTGGTTCAAGGCTTGATTCCCCAGGACCCACATAAGCCAGATGTACAAGTTGGAGCATGCATCTGGAGTTCATTTGCAGTGGCTGGAGGCCCTGGTGCACCCATTCTCACTCTATGTATCTGCCTCTTTCTCTCTCCGTCACTCTCAAATAAATAAATAAATAAATAAAATAAACAAAAAAATGTAAAAAAGAGTTAACATCTCTCTATCTGTCAAAGATGTCAAATGTGTGTATGTATAATATACATATATACAAACATACATACCATTTTATTATAATTTAATTTGTATTGCTTTTACTCATTGGGACTCTCTTGGACCATTAAATTATCTCAAATATTTATGAAAAAACAACATTGGTATTAATAGTAACTTCCAGATTATCTTTTTATTTTAGAAATCCATCCTTCCTTCCTTCTCTCCCTCCTTCATTCTTTCCTTCCTTCCTTCCTTCCTTCTTTCCTTCTGAGAGAAAGAAGGAACGAGAGAGAGAGAGAGAGAGAGAGAGAGAGAGAGAAGGAGAGGGAGAGAGAATGAATGGGTATGCCAGGACCTCTATCCACTGCAAATGAACTCCATATACATGTGCCTCTTTGTGCATCTGGCTTTTTGTGGGTCCTGGGGAATCTAACTTGGATTATTAGGCTTTATAGGCAAGAGCCTTAACTGCTGAGCTGTCTCTCCAGGCCCTAGAATTGTCTTATGTTTTTTGAACAAACTTCTGATGGTGCACTTTTCTTCACTGACATCAGTAATGAGGTCTAAATGTGCTTTAAAGTTGGCTCACGCTGTCTCAGCCACCTCTTCTGCATGAGTGCTGGCATGAGTACTGGACAACTCTTTCCCATGGGAAGTACTGAGTGGTGTATGCCTGTCCTGTTACACACACACACCCCACATGAACACACACCACACACACATGCACACATACACACCACACACACACCACACAGCACACACACTCACACACACCACACACACCACACACAGTCACACACCACACACAGTCACACACCACACACACACACACACACACACCAGCACTCCTTCCCTGCAGTGATATTGCTTATGGAGCTTTTTTTCCTTGGAGCAACCCTGAGCCCAATAGTGATTACTGAATTTTCTTTGTTCAGGGTGTCTTTTGTTTTATTTTTTATTTGCTTTCAGAGAGAGATGAGTTAGAGAACTAGCATGCCAAGGCCTCAGCCACTGCAATCTAATGCCACATGCTTGTGCCACCTAGTGGGCATGTGTAACCTTGCATGTGCCTTATGTGGGATCTGGAGAGAGATCAAACATGGGTCCTTAGGCTTTGCAGGCAAGCACCTTAACTACTAAGCCATCTCTTCAGCCTCAGGGTACCTTTTTTGACTCAGTAATTTTCACAGTGCTCACAGTTGTTAATACATGTGTATGAGAGAGACAATGTTCTCTTTATTTCTGTCATTTAAAAAATTACATTGAGAAACCAGGCGTGGTGGCGCACACCTTTAATCCCAGCACTCAGGAGGCAGAGGTAGGAGGATCACAGTGAGCTTGAGGCCACCCTGAGACTCCATAGTGAATTCCAGGTCAGTCTGAGCTAGAGTGAGACCCTACCTTGGAAAACAAAAACAAAAACAAAAACAAAAAAAAAAAAAAAAAGAAAAAATACATTGAGAGAAAAACAATGTTTTATATTTCTTTAAAAGTTGCAATTACTTATTCATGGATGTATGCATATGCTGGGCCTTCCACAGCTTTGCTAACTTCAGTATTGGATTAGCCTTTGCCATCTCATTTTTCTTTCGACATTGATATTTTTGATTGGCAAAGATGTCTTTTCATCCAGAAACTATAAAAAATTCTGCCCTATAGAGGTATGATGTTATCAAAAGGAATACATTCACAGGGCTGGAGAAATGACTGTGTGGTTATGAGCATTTCCTGTGCAGTCATGGGGCCCCAAGGAGGCCTGAGGGACTATACCACTTTATTTTTTCTTTTTTTTTTTCCAGGACCCATGTAAACAGCTGGGTATGGTCATGTGTGCTGGAGGTCATGAGAAAATAATTTTCAGCTCTGGTATCAGTAAGTGACTGAGGTTGAAGTAAGAATGAATGGGAAGGGTAGGGATGGAGCGGGACACACAGCATTACACTCTGGATCCCACCGGCATGTACATACACCACACACCACAGCCCCTCAAACACACCAAAACAAAAGAAAAGAAAAGATTATAGGGCTGGACGTGGTGGGGCACACCTTTAATCCCAGCACTTGGGATGCAGAGGTAGGAGGATTGCTTTGAGTTCAAGGCCACCCTTGAGACTACATAGTGATTTCCAGGTCAACCTGAGCTAGAGTGAGATCCTACCTCGAAAAACCAAAAAAAAAAAAAAAAGATTATACTGGGATCGAATTGAATGTTCAAGCTATAAACTACCTTGAGAAAATAGTTTGCATGCTGCTTGCTATTGCTGTGTTTTTGTAGAAATTTAAAAATATCTCACAATTCTCCATGTTATTTGCTGCAATGGCCTGGAAGATTTTGGACTTTGGTATATTAGCTGGGAAAAAGAATGCTTAAAGAACAGTTTTGAAAATAGTGCCATAATAATTTATTCCGATTTCTTCTTTCTGCTGTTCTCACAACTCAAAACCCACAACTCCATGGTGAACACCAGCAATCCCACTAAGGAGGGCCCCCAGTGAAGCAGAGTCAGGGAGGAGGCAAATGATGGTACCAACACATGATGTGTCCATGCCAAGCATGTACTTCACAAAAAAATGAAAGAAAAATATGTACTGATTGGGCCTACGAAAATGGCATGGCACGTAAGAACACTATCAGTGCGAGCATGAGGACCCAAGAGCATATGAGTCCAACCCCAGCACCAGTGAAAATAGCTGGGCATGGCCACACGTGCCTGTCACCCCTATTCTACAGGGGCTTCAGACAGAAGAATCTCTGAGGCTCACTGGTCAGCCAGTTTGACTGAAAATAGCAGCTTCAGGTCCAGTGAGGGACTCTGTTTCCAGGAAACAATGCCAAAGAGCAGTAGAAGAGGGGCTTGAGCTATCTGCACACACACATGCAAGTACTGATTCTTATTCTCAAGTCATAATAATTGGCAAGTCATTGTAAGCTGTGCCTATGGAAGGCTAAGATCCTTTTCCAGGATGTACTTGTCAACCCAAGAATTTATGCATTAAATATCTGATTTTAAAGGGTGGGAAATGTATGTCCAATGAACAGGGACATTTGAAATTAAATTAAAAAAAAATAAGAACAACCAAGAATTCTTCCTTATGAAGTAGTAGCATAGAAGTGTGTGCCAAAGCCGGCCAGTCAGATTGCCCCTCTCCTCAGTCATTTGCTCATCAGGCACTGAGATTGTTGACTGTGGTTACATCCTGAGGATTGAACCAGACAGAATGAGCTGCTTTGCAAGAGGTTATGTCCTCTCCCTGGGAGCAGGCAAGTCCAGTGACTCAGTGTGCAGTACAAAGGCTTAGATTTCACCTAAATGTGGGTATCTTTGAGGAGCATTGGTGCTCCGGAGATCCCTAAGGGATCAGTTTAGAACCCTATTGACCTGCAGCAGATCTCAACCATTTCCTTTACCTAATCTTGATTCCCATTCACCACAGATTCTGGTATCAAAATTGCTCACCAGTAAACTTCCCACATACATTTCTACCTTAGCATGGTGTAGGAGAGCTTGATGTGACAATTCTTATGATGAGTACATGAAAAGTCTTTTAATCAAATATGATTTTACATATTAATGTAATCTGAGGAACTGTTCTTAGTTTATTCATTTGAACTTGTACTATTTAATTAACAAGTCATGATATTACATTAAGTACAAACTTTTAGGAATTTTATTTCCTGAATGGATTCAAAACAATTTTATTATTCATATAAAATATACAAGAGTTACACTTAGTGTTTGACAAACCTCTATTCCTAATAAAATTTATCACATGGATTCTAAGATATGGGAAAATGAGAGAGAAAGAGGCAGATAGAGATAGATAGAGAATGGACACGCCAGGGCCTCCAGCCACTGCAAATGAACTCCAGACGCATGCGCCCCCTTGTGCATCTGGCTTATGTGGGTCCTGGGGGATCGAACCTGGGTCCTTTGGCCTTGCAGGCAAGTGCATTAACTGCTAAGCCATCTCTCCAGCCCTCAAATCAAATTTTTAATGGTTGCATACAAGGTTGAGTGACAGCCATTGTAAAAATACTTAAGTTTATGATTTATTTTTTTCAAAAGATAGTACTCATGTATCTGTGACAGCTATTTAAAGAGAGACTATGAAGAGGAAGAGAGCTTTCTTTCAATGCATGTGAACACAGGAAAACCAGGACTGTAGAATAAGGCACTTGCATTTTGCCATACTGCATTCAAAAATAAAATGCATTATTATATAGCAACCTCTTATGAAAGAGCTAACATACCCAATTCAAACACATGTAAAAGAATGCAAGATTTTGCAACCATTTTCCTATATTCCATTCCAGCAACAAAGCTATGTAAAGCAGCATAAGAATGACAAAAGGCAATGGTAAGACCGGCCATTGAAAGCACCTGTTACATGTTCATTTACAACCCAGCCTTTTCAGGGGAATGGGGAAGAGGGGACATAAGAGTACAACTCAATGGGAATATGACCAATTTGCATATGTTCATATGTTAAGATTCTCAGTAAAAAATTAAAAACTAAATAAAATTTAAAAAACAGCCATCAGAAATCTCAGTGTCTAGTTTGCAAAGGTAAAGATAGGGCTTTCCACATCTGAATAAACATTATTTTGCATCTACTACATGCCTCACTGTAATCAGTCACATTCTTCCCTGCTGGGATTTGACTCAGGGCCTTGTACACACTAGAGAAGCACTACATGACAAGCTAACATTCCTACCTCTTGTCTTTTTGAAATAAGATTTTAGTAAGTAAGCTGGCCTTGAATGCATGCTCCTTCTTTCTCAGTCTACAGAGTGCTGGGATTTCAGGCCTGGGCCACCACGTCCTGCTTGATAAATATTTTCAATTAAGGACTTTACATCATCCTTACTATAGCTTCATGTGCATGTGTATCTTTTCAAATTCATCTTAAAGAAAAAGAAAGTGATGCTAGTTTTGTGATTGCAAACATTGGTAGCCATGTTAGAACCCAACTGATCTAATTCCAAACCTTACAGTCTTAGCCACTAATGCTATAAATATTTTATTTTACATGTAAATTTAAGGTTCATGGAAAATATTATTTTCCAGGTGTGGTGGTGCAATCTGAACACTCAGGAGATGGAGGCAGGAGGTTCAGAATTTCAAAAACAGCCTCAGCTACATAATGAATTCTAGGCCAGCCTGAACTACATGTGATCTTGTATCAAATACATACAAATAAAAACAAACAATATTATTTAAACCTTTCTTATGACTTTAACTCTTGCATGCGGTCAACTTTCATGCACACATTTGAAAATGGAAAGCATATGTCCCAGAGTCCTACATCTTGAAGACAGAAGCCAATAGTGCTAGCTACTAGTGTATCAGTTTAGAGCAGACCTTTCATCTAGAAAACAGTGCTGATTAAACAACAGTGCTTTGCTTTCAAGGACTGTTGTGAGGTATAGAAGTGGTAGATAGATAATGTTTACATTCAGTAAGTTTTCAGCATGTGGGAATAATTATTTTCAGACAAAATTTAACACGATGTGCCTTCATTCTACTGCCAGAGTCTAAATGATCACTGAGGAAAGAAAGTCCTACATGGAAAAGCACCAAGTCACACATTCATCCTTTGGGCAAAATTGGAAAATATATTTTTGTACAGGTATGTTAAGCCTACGATATTCATTAAGTATACAGCCTCAGAATTATCCGCATAAAGATGATTTTTAAGTGGCAAGATAATTCTTCACTAAGAGACCCATAAAATGACACATTCTAAAGTTGCAATTTGTTTTAATGTATTCATAATGTTATGCATCTGATATGTCTTGTAAAGAAAATTACATAAAGTAAGATGAAAGTTACAACTATTATTCCAAATCATCAAGTCCTAGTACTTTTATTACCAAATCAAAATTATGTCAAACTCCCTGGTATTCATTGTTTTGCATATTTCTTTTACCCATAAAGTTCTAGATTAATTTATCTCCCAGGAAAACCTGTAACAAATGCTATCTGTATTAAAATCATCATGAATTTAGAGAAGCATCTTAGAAATACTGAGTGAACAGTAAACTTGAAAAGTGAGAGCTATACATATAATTAAGGTGTGCAGTAAGTTTCTTTATATATTTCATATTTTGACTAATGGCATATTTATTTTAAGCCCATGTATGTATTTCCACATACCTAATTATAGTTATTTCAACGATAACTATTTAGTATAGCTTAAATGTGAAAGTTCCCCAAAGTTATTATACAAATATATGTTAAAAAATCCCTAGTCCCTTGGTGAATTTATTTTAACACATCACCTCCTGCATTTCATTAGATGGATTAGTCTTTAAAAATGGAGAACAGCTGGCCTTCATCTGCTGTATAACATCCTCCCATACTCTTCTCCAAGCTAAATAGCCCCAAATTCCCCTAGCCTCTCATTTTAAATCCTATTTTCTCACATTTAAATCACTCTGCTGATCAACCTGTCCCTCTTCAAATTTACTCCCCTCTCTGTTATGCTAAGCAGTCATAATTCATTAAGCAGTTTTCAATCAGCAATAAAGTAGAAGCCACTTGCTCTGTCCCCTGCTGCATAGAAATGGCTCAACTGGAACCACCACTGCCACACTCAAATGAAGTTGTTTCCCAAAATTTTCTGGACCCACACACTTGTTTATAGCCTTTGATATCAATTTACCGGTTTATGCAGCCTGAACTATGTGTGGAGTCTATTCTATGCTTCCATTCTTTTTGTTGGCATCTACCACATTCCTGGCTGGTGCCACCAATGCAGGGATCAGCAATACAGACCTGTTCACTTGATGCTTATTCCTAGCATAGCAATCATATCATAAAGGAATATAAAGAAATTATAATTATTATGAAAATATAAATAGTACCATTGCCAAGGGTTTGCAATGATAAATTAAAAGAATAATATGTATTCTTTATTATCTGAGGTATAAAAGTCTGAGTCTATATCAACATGAAAATAATTTGATGCTGATAGAAATCAACGTTTGCCAGGTGTGGTATTGGATGGATGCCTCTAATACCATTACTCAGGAGGCTGAGCAAGTATGACTGAGAGTTCTCGGCCAACCTAGGCTAGATAGTGAGGTTGTTTCAAAACACAGCAAAACAAATACACACATAAACACATATACACACACACACACTCATGATATTCACTGACTGCTTCCTAGGGCATCATGTGTTCAACCACTATATAAGCATTATCTCATTTTTGTTTCATTTAACCATGCCACAAGTTTGACGAAGCAGTTACAATTACTAATGCCTTTTCCTATACCAGGACTGAAGTCTGAAGAACTTTGATTTTTTTTTTTCATTTTCTTTTTGTGATGCTGGTTATTAAAATTAGACCTTGTGTATGCTAGAAAAGCACTTCACTGTTGAGCTACATACACCTAGACCTCGTTAAGCTTCTTATTTTGAGATAGGATCTAAGTTCCCCAGGCTTATCTTGAATTCCTTCTGTATCCTCAGCTTCCTGAGCAGCTGGAATTACAGGCCTGTATTTCCAGGTCTGGTGGAATTTGGATATCTTCCTAAATACATCCAATAACCTAGTAGCAAGGCCTGAAGCATTACCTGATATTTATGGCTTTATTTCTTATTTTCTTAAGTCCCATGAGGTTAAGAGAATCTATAAAAGAATATATATACATCCCAATCTTTCAAATATTCTGATGTTCTGAGAAAGGTTCATAATTTGGCATTCAGTCAAACTGATGCTCTAAAATATTAGTCTATTGTGTGATTGGAGTCAGGTAAAGTTCTGTTAAGATGAATGCTTTTTAGCAATTTTGAGAAATAGTACTCCACAAAATAAAATTCCTGTTATCTTAGGACAAAATCTATACCTTTTATATGGATATTTGTGTCTCTATGTTGCTTGAGTGTCTCTTGGTGAGTCTACCTCCTTACTTCACTTCAAGTTACAGCACATTTATTCGGGCCCTGTCTTCTTTCTTTTTTTTTACTTCTTTTTTATTTATTTATTTTTATTGAAAGCTTCCATAATTATAGATGATAAACCATGGTAATTCCCTCTCCCCTTTCCCTTTGCAACTCCACTCTCCATCATACCCCTTCCCCCTCTCAGTCTCTCTTTTGTTTTGACCTCATCATCTTTTCCTCCTATTGTGATGGTCTTGTGTAAGTAGTGTCAGACACTGTGAGGTCATGGATATCCAGGCCATTTTCTGTCTTCTTTCTGAGTGTTGTTTGTTCATTGCTTTTAGGAGTCAGTTGTTATGGAAATGTGTTGGGCATTTTTTTCTCTTCATTTACCTGCTTTCAGGACCAGTGTTGTGCTGAAATAAGGAGGTAGGATGAAGGGCTTTACATCTTGGATCTGATAAAGACACTATCTGCTCAGGGTGCGTATAGATACCATATACATATGTTATGTTATGAGATAGAATTCAACACCCTGGGAAACTGAGAAAAATACAGACAGAAAACATGCTCTTATGTCTAAGTTGCTCAAGTTTGCACTTAAACTATATATGCACTAATGATAAACTTACTCACAAATGTGTTTTTTTCTTAAATTGTGAACTTATAGGCTACCCATATGATGTAGCTAATCTCATTACAACTTCAGTGTGTTTCACGTAAAGCTTGTGAAAGAACATGTCCTTTGTGACTATTTTAAGTTAGTCTCTTCCACTGGACATGGACGACTGTGTGGAAAATGGATTGATTTCTTTAAAAGCCTGGGTTTGTCATAATCCCTACTTCCTGGCTTCCCATCCAAGGCTTCTGACCTCACTCACCTTTCACTTAGGAGGATGTCCCCTCATATATCATCACTTCTGCCACCTCCGGCCACCCACTTCCTCCACCCAGTGCACGCAGTCCCCTGCGCAGTACAGCAGATGAGCTTCCTAGGCGACAAATGCTGAGACTTCTCTGCATTCCAGTGGACGTGCTTCTCCGCCTCACTCCTGTGCTCTTGCCTGCAGTGGTGACGTTCCTTCTTGGGAACTTCGCCTTCTTTTTTATATATGAAATAAATGTCCATATTTTATTATTTATTTATTTTTTTAAAATTTTTTATTAGTTTTGTATTCAGCAAATACAGTCAATTTGGTACCATTATTAGGCTCATCCGTGACCTACCCCCTCCCCTTGGCCCCTCCTTGTTGAGGTATACGGTCATGCATTGTGGAGTCAGCCCACAGTTATGCGTAAGCTAAATGTCTCTGCATATCATGACCCAACATGTGGCTCTGACATTCTTTCCACCCCCTCTTCCGCAAAGTTTCCCTGAGCCATGTTGGGTTTATTTTTGGTCTGCTTCAGTGATGAGGTGTTGGGGTCCTCTGGGGCTCTGGCTCTCTGATTTGGTAGGAGTTGATTTTTCTCTGTGTTGATCTCCTTCACCCTTGTGCTGATACCCGGTTCACCAAGAAAACAGCCCCCTTGCTTGTTTCTCCAATTTTTTTTAGTTTCAGCCGGGGCCCTTTTGAGGTATGATGGGATGGCTCTCTCCTTCGGATCTATATCTATCTGAAAAAGAGAAGCAGATTCTCCAACGGAGAGTAAGTTAGCACCAGGACAAATGAGATAACCCTTACTTTTTTATAGAGAATTTAATAGGTGTAGGCCCTCTTGTAGCCCACGACTGATGGTAGCTTGATAATGGAGAGTGAGTTTATGTTTGCATATGGTTTCTGACTTGTTTCCCAGCTCCAGCTATGGGTCCCATACCACTGAGGGGATCAGTTAGCCAAGTCAAGAGCAGTTGGTTCCCCACCATGGCTGTGTGCCACTATTGCACTTGTGTGGGCATCACAACAGGTTATTTGCTGCTAAGAACTTTGCCTTCTTATACTGAGCTTGCCTTATTTAGATTTAGTGATTCTCTTCTGACTTAATTTATGATATTATTCTCTCTTTCTGTAGGAAACGAAGTTAGGTTCATTATAATGAAATAATGTTTGCAGCTTAAAAGTTCTTGCATAGAAGCATGAGCTCTTCAGGGAAAAGACACTGTATAAATCCAAAAAGGATGAATACAGAAATAAGAGGCTGGTCAATGCTGTGTGTACTGAGAAGAGTTTTTTTTTTTTTTTTTGCTATGGTGTAAGGTACACTATAAATTATATTTTTTTCTAACGGGTAGCATTCTTAATAAAAGAAATATTATCAGATATGTTTCCTTTCTAGAATGATGATAAAAAAGAAATGGGTTTCAATTGAAGTAGAAGGAACTTGTGTTTAAATCCAACATGTTTCTACTAAGCTATTGTATTTAAGTAGATCTGGTCAGTATGGGGTCATTAGAGATGCACTGATGAATAAAGGCACTTGCTTATAATGTTCATCGTCTTTCCACAAGCTGATTTTTATGTCATGGGAACATCGTTCTTGTGCTCAATAAGCCTGTGCATAGGAAAAGCACAGTATTAAAATGAGAATTTCATTCCTGATGAATTGCCTTGTGCTATACACATAGGCATGTGGATCAGAAAATAAAAGCCTCTTACAATCTGAGTTTAGCTTTCCGACATTGTATTACTTGTTTGTTCTCTGAGAATTTAAATTTTCTTCACTTGCATTTGGGGCTGACAACTCATATAATTATGATGATTAATCAACTCAAAAGACCATGTATGCAAAGTGGTGGCAAGTGGAAGAACCTATCAAGACTAAATAACTATAGGCTAAGTCAAACTTGTCATCTCAGTGTTCAGATATCTCTAGAATACAACTGTCTTACTAAGATTAGCTCCTTCTTTTCTTATCTTACTATTCCATTTTTTTATATCAAAGCTTAATTGACCATATCTCTGGTATCACATTCTATACTAGGCACTCCAAAGAAAATTGAGAAATGCACACTTTAGAAAGAGCTTGGGGCAAACATGTAAAAGAATATCTTTAATAAAAGATTCATAAAGTGGTGGACTAATTGGCAATCTGGAAGAACTGGTAGCCCAAGGCACAGCAGCGTTAGTGCATGTGTTAATATTAGGGGAACCACAGTGTCTTAAATCTTTTTCAGTGCTTTAAATATAGGTTAGTCCTACAAGGCACTTGCTATCTTCTATGTTGTGGTGCTATCTTGCAACTTCTAGTTTCACATTTTTTTTTTTAACATTAAAGTCAAAGAATTTGGAACAAAGAGTAGATAACATTTATGAGTAGACTTCCTTTCTATAATTATTCTTATAAAAATTCAAAATAAAGAAACAAAAAGGAACAAATATATTAAGACCATGGTGACAGAGATAATTTAACAAATGAAGCCAACTTTTCAGAAGTTCAAAGAAGACATGATGCATGTGGACTGATTGGGCTGGTGTAAGAACTCCAACACGAAGCTCGTGTCCTAGACACACAGAAGCAAGTCTTCTTGGCCAGAGAACAAAACACAGAAAGATTCTAAAGTAATCATCACCATTGCCTCAGAAAACAAGGGTGCAAACTCAGCTTTCTTTTCTTTTTTTTTTTTTTTTGTACATCACCTTTTATTTATTTTATTTTATTTTTATTTTTTTTTATTTTTTTAAGTTTATTTATTTTTTTTTATTTTTTTTTTTTTACCAAAAATCAGTTTTATTTATTTTTTTTTATTTTATTAGTCAGTTCTGTATTCAGCAAATACAATCAGTTTGGTACCATTATTAGGCTCATCCGTGACCTACCCCCTCCCCTTGGCCCCTCCTTGTTGAGGTATGCGGGTCATGCATTGTGGAGTTAGCCCACAGTTATGGGTAAGCTAAATGTTTCAGCTTTCTTTTCTATAGAGGAAAATTACCAGGTGGCCAGACCCAAGAAAGAAAAAGAGAGAAGAAAGAGAGAGAGAAAGTAAAAGTAGATTTAATAAGGGTTTAGTCACATGAAAAACTAGGCCTCCATGCTATTCCTTCCCTCCTTCTCCTTTGGATGTGGACAGTTGATCCGTTTTGGTCCACTGCCTCATTTCACTTTCCAATTCAAAAAGAGTTTAGATTTCACCACCGGATAAAATAACCATCCCAGTGTAAAAACCAAGGGACTCTCCAAGATCACCTTCAAGCAGTTATTTCACCCTGACCAAAGTATTACATTCTTCCAGAGAAGAGTGGTGATAGCCTTGAGCTTGTGTCTCACCTCGAATCGATTGAGCCCAAATATCAGTGAAAAAGGCTGAGATGCTTATCTTTTAAAGGCCCTGGGCAGTCAACAAGCCTGTGCTTATACACAGAACTCTCACTTTTCAATGCTTGTTTTATTCTCAGTAAGTTCTTGAAGAAACTAATATGAAAGAAAACAAAATAAGTGGAAATAAAAACCCTGAAGGCATGAAATTCACAGAAACATTGTAGAAACAGACACTCCAAGGTCTATAAGGAATTGTTAAAAGTAAGGATGTTGAATATATGAAAAAATTACATCTCATTACACAAACGACATAATCAAAGTATTCCAGTTAAACTCTCTTCTGAAATGTTTGAAGTTCACATTATTTAACATGCTTCCTCCCCTGTACACCCATGTACAGGGGTGCTGCACTTTGCTCTAGCCATCCTGAGCACTCATACACTGAGCCCAGCCCCCCCGCCCCCCCCCTCCCCCCGTGTTCAGCTGATACTGACCTTGGGCTTGTTTATATGTGAGTCCATTTGTTTGTATGCTGTATCCCTGACAAAGCAGCCCCTCTCCCGATCCCGAAGACTTAGTATAGATTTTACATCTCCCATGTGAGTTTTTCTGTCTTCTTTAGATGGAACTACCTGCAGTTTCCACATAAAACTTCACAATAATTATGTGTGTCTTTCGCTTATGGTTTACTTTTATACGGTGGAGGATTAGGTCATTGTTACGGAACTAGACAAATCTTGAACCTACCATATAGAATGTGAATTTCTCTGTAATTTTGAGCAAGTCCGTTCATCTTCCAGCACATGTTTCTTTATTTCTAAATGAGTTCAAAATAACCAGGCTGACATAGGATTTCCATGAGTATGCTATGGAATGGCTGGATGTATTGTATGGTGATAGGGAGCACTCAATTGTTTGACACCCAAATAAGACCTGGGTTTGGGGCTGTCCCATTCTGCTTTGGCAGTCGCTTATCCTGAATTAGTCATCTTCATTTCTGTTGCTTGTTTGTATGGTTGTGATGATGTGGTGGGATTGGGCTTTAATGAAGAGGAGTACTGTGTTCAGTCAGACGTGGATAACTTGGCTTTATAGAGAGGATATATAGGGAGGAGTGTCTCCAGCAGCTACTGGAAGACCAGTTTCCCCTGGTTGTAAGGCTTTGTCTGCTCTTCAAGCTGCCGGCAGGTGTTGAAGGGGAATTCCGTTCTATAACTGTCATGCGCACCACCTCCTTTATTTACCATACCTGCACCTGGGTTCTTGTCTCACATTCCACACACATATCCTCACTCTTTCCCACCTGGAGATTGAAAAACAGATAAGAGGCTCTCTATGCTGGTTTGAGGCTTTTCAATCTACTTCACTGGGAAATCTCATCAGCTCCCTTCACCACTTTTCATTTTTTTTTTGTTTTAGAAGATAAAACAACAAATAGCAATTACAATAAAAATGAACTTTATTCTACTGCTTTCTCTTTGTGATCTTGACATAATACTCCACATTCTCCCTGAAAAAATATGTGGAATCACTGGAGAAAGGATTACTGTTTCAGAACAGTATTTCTTATCATGTACATACTTTCATGGGCTGGCATTATGTATTTTATTTACTATCAATACTTGCTATTGGTCCATGTAATTACTGAATAACAGTCTACCTGAAGACTGTGATTATTCTTGGACATTTTCCCCACAGATATAGTGTCTAGGATTTATTTCAAAATAATGTTCAAAATAATAAGGCTGTCACAGGATTTTTTATGAGTATACAATGGGATGACTGCATATATCGTCCAGTGAGAGTGAACATAGCAGTATTCCCCTTCATTAAGGCCTAATCCCACCACATCATCACATACCACACAAACAAGCAACAAACACTACAAATGCCATTTGGAATATGAGTATGCATCACTGTCCTTAAAGTTGTTTTACTCACTTCTATATTGTTTATTTTATGATTAAATTTAAGAGATGCAATTTTGGAAGTATCAACATAACTTTTAAGTTTAACACAATAACATATATTATTTTTTTCAGTTAAAAATCAAACTGCAGAGCTGGAGAGCTGGCTCACTGGCTATAGGCACTTACTTGCAAAGCTTGCCAGCCTGGGTTCAATTCCCCAACACCCACATAATACCAGATGCACAAAGTGGCACATGCACCTGGAGTTTACATGTTGTGGCAAGAGCTCCTGGCACACCCATCCTCTGTCTGTCTATCTTTCTGTTTATCTGTCTCACTTTACTTGCAAATGAAAAATATTTTGAAAACTCAAGTTGCAGAGTTCTCAAATTCACATTACAATCGGATAAAATGCACATGGGGGTATGTGCCATTGCTGAAAGTACTTCCACTCTGGGACAGAACTTTCATGTGTATCTCTGAATCACCCAAGGGATCTTGTTCAGGTGTGGGTTCTAGTCCAGTGGTCCAGAGAGTCTGAATCTTGGAAGCTTTCCTTCTTGAATATGCCAATCCTTCCAGTTTACTGACCATACTTCAAAGAAAAGTCTTTAGATTTTTTTAAATAAGAAGCCTTTGAAGCATAGAAACAAAACTGATGGATTACAAATTCTATAGTAGGACATCAGAATAGGGAAAATTGGTTAAAACAGAAATCATAAAGGCAAGTACAGCTCATCATAGTTTTCAATAACATTTATTGACCTTGTGTGTAAATAATCACAACATAAAGAGCTACTTGAAGTGGCTGGTGGTTATAAGATTATTCACAAATGAGTGCTGAAATCTTTTATCCTTGTTTCTTAATGTCCTCAAGTGTTTTAATAAAATGTAGATAGCTTGCTTGTTTATGCATGTCATTGCTGACAATAGGTACATTTGTTTGTCATGGGAATTCCACTTGACAACAAATGGCAATTATACAATTTTACTGCTGAAGCATCAAGTCCTGAAGAACCTGTGATTTTGCTTAAATTATGAATAATTTAGTTATAACTAAACTACTTAATTTTTATTATTTATTTTGAGAGAAAGAGTCAAAAAGAGAGCGAGAGAGTGAGAGGGAGAGGATAGGTACACCAGGGCATTCAGCTACTGCGAGTGAACCCTAGATACATGCGCCCCTTTGTGTGCATGTGCGACATTGCACACTTGCGTCACTGTGTATCTGGCTAGGTGGGACCTGGGGATTCTTAACATGAGTTCTTAGGCTTCACAGGTAAGTGCCTTAACCACCTAGAGTTTGCAAGTCAGTATATTTTTATTTCTAGAGGAAAAAGGATTCTCCTCATTGATTATTTCCTATTAGTAAAACTCAGTATATCTGAAAACAGGCACCCAAAGTTATTAGTTATTATTTTTAAGGTGCTTTGCACTCACCACCTACTTTTAAACATGTTGTGTTACAGATTTTATTATAATGCACAGTAGTGAAAAGTAGAATATGTTTGTTAGATGCTGAATATACATTTGTCTTGAATTGAAAAACATTTATGGAAAAATGTTTAAATTTTAAATTGATTTCAAATCAGGCATGGTAGCCCATGAGATTCATCCTAGAACTCAGTAGGTGGAGACAGAAGAATCAGGAGTTCAAGGCCAGCCTCAGCTATTTAGGGAGTTACAGGTGACCTTTGGTAACATGATACTCTATCATGAAACAATTGAATTAGTTTCATAAAAATTAACAAGCTTAAATGTTTCATAGAAACTTTTCATCAGATCATTAAACAAATGTTTCTTCTGATGTAAAGAGATAATTTCCCATGTTTAATGAACTGAAAAAAAATTAAGCTACCTTTTCTAGAAAGGATACTGCTAAATTTCTAGGCTTGGATGCTTGTTTCTTGCCATGAGTACTTTCCATATCTGTTTCCTTTCACTAACTCCTATTTTAGGAAGGCAGTAGAATCTTTGTTTGATTATATATATATGTACTTTCCACTTATGAACACCTGCACATATATATGCACACAGACAGAGTAATTCCCAAAGGTTGCTACAAAATAGTCAAACTAAATATGATTTAGAAAATGCAACTCAAGTTCCAAGAATTCCCTTGTGCTAACTTCCTTGTTAGTAGGATTTGTGTGTGTGAGTGTGTGTGTGTGTGTGTGTGTGTGTGTGTGTGTGTGTATTAGTTTTTAACATCCCTAGATTGTTCGCTTAATTTATTTGCTGGTATTTATTAAGTATGACATTCAAGCCATAATATCCACATTTAGGATTCATTCATCTGAAGGATTTTTTTTCAGAGTAGATTTGAAGACTTGAGACTGAAGGATAATTATGTCTTTTTTTTTTTCCACCAGAAAGGCCAAGATGCTATGGAACTTATTTCTCAAAAAGTTCTTTTAGCTCTCACTTCAAAGTCTATTTAGGTGCACTTCTAATGACTTCAGATTCCTGTATTTTCATGTGCAAATTGTACAAAACAGTGCCTTTGGAGAATTTTTGCAATAGGCGATGCCTTGAGAAAAGGCATGCTTAGTATAAGAAAAGAAGCCTACCAACACATTATAAAATACATAGAACTTTCAAGGAAGCACACCTTTATCCTTCAACAGACCTCAAAAGCATGTCTGTGGCAAGTGTTGTAGGTTATCACCAGTAAGAAGGCAGTGAAGTTTCATCTTCTCTGAGTAAGAATATAGATGATGATTAAGCAAAGAAAGATATTTCTAATTATTTGAGGTATCAACAATGCGTTTGCATTTGGAAGAAAATTCCTACTTGCAAGTCAGACCACTGAAATGTTGATGTGCTGGCTGGCTAAAGCATGCAGAACATAGTTCGATGAGCCACAATCCTAGAAGTGTTCATAGTTAGTAGGGACATGGGATAAATAGTTCAATGAATATGACTATGTGTATGTCACACAGACAATTGTGTATGTTTTAAACAGATACTCGCTTTCCTTTAAGTGGATGTTTCCCAGAATCTTCTAGCAATTTCTGTATAACTTTGCTAAAATTTTATCACATTGTAAATTAACTGTTCATTTGTGTATAGATTTCCTCCAAATTGTATATTTCCCTTAGGAAAGATCATTTCTTTCTTGCATGTAGCCTCAGGATTGAGGCCAACGTAGGGGTGCAATGTAAGCATTTAACCCATGATTGTAAAGGTGGCATGAAAGTGTCAAGCATTGTCGCAGAGCAGCACTGGTGGGCATTTTCTATAAAGGAAATTATGAGGGGGATAACACAGAAATAACATCAGAGAAACAGCAACAACAAAGCAAACTAAACAAAATATAGCCAGAAGCAACGACAATGAAAGAAAGGCCTGTGGAACCATGGTGAAGAAGTTGCACTGCTTTCTTCAATGAGTCATAGTGTTTTCACACAGTATGCACCATGAGTTTGTTGACCTTCCAGCACTGCAGGTGGATGGTTCTGAAGGTTCAGAGATACGTCGAGGCAGTGGCAGCAGGAACATATCTGAAGCAATAATGTTATAGCTCTTCATAAAGCAGGTTAGCAGCATGGATGTGGTGGTTGGATCAGGAGCTCATCTGTGGAGTTGGACTGGACTGGATCTATGATGCCATAAGAAAAACCATGAAGTATGGGACTGGGATGAAGCACACATTTAACAATGAGATAAACTCTCGAGTGCTATGAAGGTCCTTCCACTAGCCAAGTACAATGGAATGCAGAGAGCCCTCAAATCTTGGATTATGTAATGGGTGGACTCTCTCTCTCTCTCTTTGTATGATGTGATGGGTGCATGTATATAAGCATGTTCATGTGCATGTGTATGTTCATGTGGAGGCCAGAGAACAACTTTATGTGCCATCTCCAGGAAGCCATCCACATATTATGAGACAGGTTCACTCATTGGCTTGGAACTCATCAGTCAGGCTAGACTGGTTCATTAGTGAGAGCCAGGGATCTTCCTGTTGCTACCTCCCCAGTGGGGGAGGGGGACTACAGGGTGTGCATCACTGTGCCTGGAATTTTTACATGGGTTCTGGGGACCAAACTTCGGTCTTCATGCATGTGAGGCAAGCACCTCACTAACTGAACTATCTCTCTAGCACCTCCTGCACTTTTAATTCTGTTTGACCTACACTGACCATTACTGTTCTGGCACAGTTCTGGGAGTAATTAAGAAAGCCATCAGAAGTTATGTCTACTTACCTGAGTAAGCACATTTATGTAGAACATTTGCCCTGTCTATAGCTTCTTAATAGATAAAGTAAAATTGAACTTAGCCTTGAAATTAGTGCACAGCCTCAATAGTCTTTGTGGACTCATTGTGCTAAGTTCACTAGTATGTAATTATACATAAAAATATTAAAAAAGATAGAAAAATTGGTGTAACCAAAATTGGTATGCTAAATTACTGGTATAAATGTCTTGTAGCTGCATCAATTATAATAAAGTGGGAAAGTTAGAAAAGGTAAAGATTATTGAAGGATCAGTGTATTCTATTTTTGATATGTTAGTCTTGAAGAACTTTTAAGTATCTAGAAGAAAACTTCCAGTTTAAACTCTAGATCAGAAGCCAGGCATGTGGGCTTATGTCTTTAATACCAGCACTATAGAGGCCAAGATAGGAGATTCGCTGAGAATTCAAGGTCAACTTTGACTACAGAATGAGTTCCAGGTCATCCTTAGCTACAGTTAAACCAGGCTTTCAAGTACCAACAACAACGTTAACAGCCATAAAGCCTTCCTCAGCAGAACACTGTAACATATTCTAATCTGAACACTTGTTTGTTTGGGGGAACTCATCTGAGTAAATATTTAAATTAAAATAATATTAACATCTCTTAATCTTTCTAGAAAATGATTTTTAGATTGTTATCTTTCTTCCCTGCTTCCAAATATAGATTCAAATTAATGTATAATGGGCTATCAATGCCCCTGTGGACAGTCTGAATCTGCACACTGATACCTTCTCCAAGGGAGCTTGTGGGACAGCAATGGCTGCAGTTGAGATCACAGCCTTTGAAGAAACAACGGAAGGGAAACAAAGAAGAGGTAACAATTGTGGCGTTGTTACTAGTGTACTATCTTAGGAGGCTATTCTCCCCAGACTGTCTATAATGATTTTTTTTTTAATGAAGAATTTCTACCACAAGTCTGTGCAAGCATCCCTTATATAGACTGAAAGCAGAGCTGTGACCGTACCTGTGACCTGCCATTGCTCAGGGAAGTATTTTCATGTCTTACAATGCTGGAATAATGTAGTGTTTGTATTTCTCTTTTGTTTGTCTAGGACTGTGGCTCTCATACCCCACCTGCAGATGACAATAAAAGGGATGCAGCTGAACTAACATGATTTCCCTCAAGTCAGTGCCCAAGGTGGTGCGAATATTTCTTAAAGCAACCCCAGCAGTCCCTAAGGCAGCCTCGACCTGGCAAAGGATCAGAGTCTTTATGCTTGGCTGGCCCTGAAGAATGAAGTTAATTTCTCTTGTGTGAGACTATATATGATTTAGCATTCATTTTCTCTTTAAAACACATGGGACAATAAACTAGAGGTCTGCCATTGTGTCCAATGTCAGGGATGCTTTGGTTGCTTACTAAGAAACACAGATATATGGCTGATTTCATTCAACAGCCAGAAGGTGTGTTGAGTAAGAGTTAGATATTCAATATTAAAAGCACATTTTCCCCTTGACCTTCTGTTCTTGGTGTGTACATGTCTTGGAAGGAGACATAGAAAGACAGGAGCAAAAAAGCCATTTGGAGACTGGTAAGCTCTGCTTATATTTAAAAAAAAAAATATATATATATACGTTCCAGGCACCAAAAATCATGCTCAATAAATAATATACACTCAAATAATCTTTGTGACTCAAAAACAATTTAGTATATGTCTTAATGTGTATATAAATGTCTGCAAAATTTTAATTTATACCTGAAATATTGGTTCAAGAATACTTACAATAGATGTTGTATATAAGCAATGAATAATCTTAGGTGATATGCCAAAGATAAGAAAGAAAACACTTTCTACTTGCAAACTTACTATATAAAGAAATTTGTCAGATCTCCAAAGAAGAGGTTATGTAGTTCTTCACGAGTCATAATGTCTAAGGAATCATTTTTGACTGTCTACTACATACAAGGCACCATCTAAAGTACTAATGTAATAAGCTACTGCAATTAATAGAACAGTTAAATATTGCTATTCTAAAGGAATTTTCCAACATGAAAAAAGAAAACAAGCAATAAACAAAATAAATAAATTTACTGTAGATTTTAAGGGACATGCTAATGGAGACAAATGAAAAGGTTGAATAGAATATGATGATTAGCAGGGAAAATGGGTTGTGGTACCATTTTAAATACAATCTTAGGGAAACTCATATTGAGAAGAGGTTATTTGCATCAAGATCTAATGGAAGTGAGGTAACTATAAAAGTCTAAAACAAGGTTACAGCATGTGCAATGTTCTTGAGATAGAAACTAGCCTTTTGAATTTGAAGGACAGTAAAATGTTCACTGTGGCCAGGTATGGGCAAGGAGAGGGTACCAGAAGTTGAGATGGGACATGGTAATACAAGTATACACAGGGAATGCAAGGTACCAGGTTCCATTGTTTGGCTCCAGCCATTCTAAAGACACTGGCTTAAGCTCTGAGTCACTTGGGAGCTTTTGGCCTGGGAGTGGGGTGAGAGGCTAGAAAAAGTTGTTTATAGTATAACATGCATTTGGACAATTTCACCTTCGCTGTTGTGTTCACAACAGCCTGAAAGATGTGCCAGGAAGAAGCAGAAAGATGCCAGGAGGCAATGATTTGTCAACAGAAAACAATTCCCTTGAGAGAGAATGGAGACAGCACAGGTGGTGATGTGTAGTGCTAGAGCCACAGGATTTGCTAAAGTTTGCAGGCAAAGTGCAAGTAAAACAGGTTTCTAATGGGTGTGGCTTGGGAACCTGGAAGAAACAGACAATGCAGCGATCACATAAATCATAAATGCAACTGTGCTCCATTCAATGATTTCTCATAGTGTGATTCACTTTCATCTATGAGCAATGTAACCTTACTTCCGAATTTCAGGGCTGTCATACCAATATAGAATCCAGGAACTTATAAAAGCACCCATATGTTTTAAGTTTCATTCCTGGAGAAAGAGAAATTTTCATAAGGTCTAGATTTCACATAGTAGGAAATTTTACTGACTACTAACTTTAGTTGTATAGTTTGCCTTGTAATATTAGATATGTGCTCCTATTGGGTCTACCAGAACATTTTATTCTTTTAAGTTCAGTTTCCCAATCAGTCATTTTTCACTGGCTTCTTTTTTTAAAATATATTTTATTTATTTATTTTAGAGAAAGAGGGAGAGAGAGAGAGAGAGAGGGAGAGGAATAGGGAGAGGGAGAGAGACCGAGAATGGGCACACCAGGGCCTCCAGCCACTGCAAACAAAGTCCAGACACATGCACCCTCTTATGTGGGTCCCAGAGAATCAAATTGGGATCCTTTGGCTTTACAGGTAAACACCTTAACTGCTAAGCCATCTCTCCAGCCCATACACTGGCTTCTTAATTTTATTTTTCCAAGCACATGCTCAGGATTGTTTGTGTCTTGCTGATTGTTTGAAACCTCTATTTAAAAATAATCAGTAAGACAGCCAAAAAAAAAAAAAAAAACCCACAAAAAGTAAACAAAGGAACAATGATAGCATCAAAGCTCTACATTCTGTTTTAGAATGTATTCAGAGCTCAGAAAAAGTTCTCATTGCCTATATATTTACAACCTAGTTTTCTCTAAGGAGAGGTTCACTGTGTAGTTTATTTCCCTCTCATCATCAGTACAAAGTACTTCATTGGATAAATGCCATGCCAAATGGCAGAATGAAGAGGTACTCACAGTCAAAGGATAACTAATTGACTAATGCACTCGAAAGCTTTCTGTAATGAAATACTCCACACCTCATGCTTATAGCCAAGCTGATTCTGATTTGCTGCCACTCTTAGAGGATGTACGTATCACTTCCATGTAGGGCTTGTGGCCATGGCAAAGCCTTTGAGGGAGGCAAAATTTATGCAACAAACCTGAATCTTTTGTGTTGTATAAAATGTAAAAAAGACTCTCCATTAGATTTCTTGTAAATCAAACCTAATGCCTATAATGGAAGATTAACATAAATCCAACCTCTTCAGAAAATTAAGTAGAATAATAAAGGTTTGCAAGCATGTATGACACTATGGGAAAAACTAAACCATAAATAGAGGCTTTATTCTTTAAAATAGTGTCCTAGTATTTCTTAGCATGGAATTTTAAGTGGTAATAAAATGCAAAATGAAAGCTCTATAAACTATGAAACTTGGGACACAGCATTGTTAGCCTTGTTCACATGAGTTATGAATGGGAACTTTCTTTCCATTTCTCTGTACAACATGGAGTCCTCAATTTTCCCTACTTAACACGGTTTATTGCTATATATATCTGACAATTATCAATTAACTTATTTTATGACATTTTCAGGAGGCTCTTCAGATACTCAGGGTGCTTGGTCATGACACAGTCCTGCAGCACCTCTGGAGACCACATGATGGTTTCTCTGCTTGTTTGCTGTGTTTTCACCATGTTGTAAGCTGAATTCAGTTGCAGGCTTCCAATTTAACAAGGAGGCAACCAGTCTGTTCTAATAATTCATGGTCTATTTTTTTATTTGTTGGTATCAACAAAGCAGAAGAAAAATAATCAGTTGTTATTGAAGACAATTTCACTCAGTATATTTTATCACTTCAGTGTCAAGTAGATATCTTATGTATCTCTAGCTTCTTTGGTTCAGAGCATTCTTAGCCAGGTCCCTGGACACTCTCAGCTGTCTGACATAACCTATGAACTCTTTCTGACAATGTTGTGTAGCCTAAAACACATAGGGCTACAAAGAAATCAAAACATTTCCAGATCCAGGTCAATGCACAGGCTTTTGGGACCTCACACTAAAATCATCTTCCTTAGCCAGGAACTGGTCTTTCAAGTAAGCACCAAAACCTGAAAAAGCTTGAAGTTTCCTCTTAGTCCACACACACACTCAACAATAACTGGTAATGCAGCTTGCATGAAACCAGTTTTGCTCCAGATTACTTCAATATTTAGTCAGTTTATTCATTAGTGCCACAGGAAGTGTTTCTGAGATTTTACAAGGTTGTAATCTATTTGATAACTATTTACCTTAATGTATGCTTAGATAACATTATACTTTTAAAATTTTTATTTATTTACTTATCTGATATATATATATATATATATATATATATATATATAACAGATAGATGATAGATAGATAGATAGATAGATAGATAGATAGATAGATAGGTGAGAATTGATCTTGTGTCTTTAGGCTTCCAAGGCAAGCACCTTAACTACTAAGCATTCTCTCCAGCCTAACATTATACGTTTTTTAAAATATTTTATTTTTATTTATTTGTTTATTTGAGAGACGGTAAGAGGCAGAGAGAGAGAGAGCAAGAGAATGGGCACACCAGGGCTTCCAGCCACTGCAAACGAACTCCAGATGCATGTGCCACCTTGTGCATCTGGCTTACATGGGTCCTGGGGAATTGAACCCTGGTCCTTTGGCTTTGCAGGCAAGCTCCTTAACCATTAAGCCATCTCCCTAGCCCCTCAACATTATACTTTTAAAGCACCAATGGGAAAACACATTTTGGCCCAATTCATCTAGATTACTCCAAGCTTGTTTTGCAATAGCTCCAAAATGAGACATCTGTGTTCTTTTGGTCGCTAACTTGGTTCCGTCTCTAGTCTCTGAACTTCAGTCTTCTGACTCTCCCCACAGCCTTCTCACCCAGCTATACATCTTTCCTTATCATTACATGAACTTCCAGAGAGTGCTAATAGGAATTTAGACTCTTATCATCTTGTTGAGATGAGTATCTCTAAATACTAAAATAAGTTGTTTCTTGTCTTAATTTCCAACAAATTTTTACATTAGAATATAAGAATTGGAAACAAGTTGAAAATCTGATTATGTGATTGACTCTCATCACAAAAAAGTAAGAAAGCTTTTATTTGTCACTATACTTTTAGAAGATGAAAGAAAGAAAACCTTTTTTAAAAAAAAAAAAAAACGACAATTACCACTGATTTGGTCTCTATACAAATACTTTTACAAGAACAAAGTAAGTCTGAGTGTTTGTCCTGTAGGCTGGACCCCTTGTCCAGACCTTTCCTGGCTTTGGTCTGTGGTTCATGTTGGCATATCACAATGCAGATGGGCAAACTGATGATGACAGATGGTCATGAGAACAAGCACGCCAAGACAGCACTGTGCACATTTCATTTGAATAGCTAATGAGAATTTCTTTTTTTTTTTTTAAATCAAGTATCTCCATGTGACAATGTGAGACATTAGGCTGTGTGTTTGAGTTGATCTTTCCCACTAGAGTTGAAAACAATGCTAAATCTCAAAATCTGGCCTTGTAAATATGATAAATGTGTTTGATAGATAAATAGTAGCTCTAGGACAATCTTGAATAATTGAAGCAGAGGCATTAAATGATGTTACAAGTGCAGACATTTATTAACTTATTTTGCATGGAGATTTTCGATTGATGCCTAAATGATTCTCAGGTCTAGATTTATGTTTTGTCAAGTAGACCAAAGAGAAGCAGATACAAAGCCGAATCCCACTGGGAGAAACAATAGAAAAAAACCTTGTTTTATTATTTCACTCTCCCTGGGTTATCTATCAAAACAAAAAAATTACAAATACCCATGGATTATGGCTGGGGGCTTAGATATCATTCATATAGAATATGCAATTATGAAAATTATATTTTTCATTTTTAAACAAACTTGCTTTTCTGGTCTAATTAGTTCTCACAGACAAAAATCTCAATAATCACAAAGAATATAAATTAAAGAACATTGCCTTGGTTAAAGAAATCTCAATCAAAAGAACCATAAAAATTTAACTTGACAAAAATGCATGCCATGATAATGGATAGATAACTTAGCTGTAGGTAACATGATGACTGATTTTTGCTGAAGATGGGGAAATGTAACATTTGCTGTTCTTTTAACCATAAATGAATTTTTGTGCCTGCCTGATTTTGTAATCAGAAGCTGCCAGAATGCTATTTACATGCAGCGTCATTTGCAAAGGCAGAAACACATTCGGGACATCAAAGTTGATAATACATAAAGTGAAGGCCCTTGCTGCTTTTACTAAAACTTTGTTATTTAAGTGTGATGCTGACTAAGATGAATTGTGCTACTCGAGAGCGAGGTTCATCCATGCACAACTGAGCAACTTTCAATTATAGAATTCTTGAAGCTCCCCTTGAATAGGACTAGTTATTAACATTGGCCTCACACTGAGATAAAACTACATTTTAAATCTTAAAGTACTCACAGAGTATAAAGCACTACCACTGTGAGAGTGTTTCCAGTTTCCTACTGCTCAGGCTCATGAGAAGTCTCATCTTTGTGAATGTTCAGTTTATGGCATTGGAGTATATGCAATCTACATGGCTAGTGCATATTTACTGCTGTCTTCCTCAGCATCATACCCACACTTCCATGATGCAAATCTATTTCATTAGGAAAAAGAATGCTATTATTTTGTGCAAAATGATCCATTGCCTTTCTTTCTAAGAAACTGGGTGGGGGGAGAACATAAGTGATCATAATGGAGATTTAGAGAAGCAATAGTAAGTAGAAGAGCTATTTTGAACTGGTTCTCTGACTCAAAACAAAACTGATCATCTACTATAAGAGTTCATTTGGGTTACTCTGAGTGAAAATGTAATATAAAATTACTCTTCCTCAGATGGATAATCCCTACTCTTTGTTTTCATTTGCTCAGAAGTAAAAGGAAGCCGACAGTTGGCTTGTCATTTAATATGAAGCTATACAAAAATTAGACAAGATAGAAATGCCTTTAGGCTTTGGTTTATCATAAGAACATAGCCCCTTAAAGCTTTAGAAATAAAGTATTTTTTTAACTTCTGTAGGACTTGAAGATTAGTCATTGCAAGCCTGAGTTATTAAAGTGATCAAGATGAACATTAGAAGGATAAGAGGAACTTTCATTATCAAGTTATCAGAGGCAAAATAAAGTAAGGGAAACATACAAGAGATGGAAATGAGCATATGCACTCTAAGGTGATGAACAGCCATGGAACTGAGGCTTTTATATACAGAAAGGCCCAAAGAAGAAAAGAAACTTAAACAACTCAGGCAGGGCTTGAAATTTAATATCACTGACCATTATTGGATCTAGCATATGAGCAGTGGGAATTTAGCCCTTTGGATATCTGTACCCTGAGTGGGAAGGAATGAACTAATTCTAAAATGTCCTTAACATGATAGTTTGAATTTTCAGATGTGAATTCATAGAAAGCACACAGATGTTTAAGACAACTTTTAGAACAATAGTCTTAAATGAAAATATTAAATAAATTGGGTAGATTATCATGCCAATGTAAAAGTCAATGGATGACATTTTTATCTCAAAAGATTTTTTTAATAGAAACAAACCTTGCTAGGCCTTGCTTGCTTTATGAAAATCTTATGAACACCAAATATTTGCTCTGAGTCAACTATGCATAAAGCTTCAGATTTTCACTGCTTCATTGATCTTCACACTAGGAAAATATAAAAACACAGGAGAAAGTCATATTCTTCTAAGTGTAGTATAGCTATCATTCTAAATTTTAAAGACTGACAATTTTTCTTTTTATTTTTTCTTTTTTTTTTTTTTTTGAGGTAGGGTCTCACTCTAGCCCAGGCTGACCTGGAATTCACTATGGAGTCTCAGGGTGGCCTCGAACTCATGGCAATCCTCCTACCTCTGCCTCCCTAGTGCTGGGATTAAAGGCGTGCGCCACCACGCCGGGCTCAATTTTTCTTTATAAATAAGTATTTGAGGAATTTGGTGAGAAACAAACTAAGCAGTTAAGCACCAAACATAGACAAACAGGAACTTAGATTAAGGACGAACATATCACAACCAGAAGTATCTACCAAAGAAACACTCAATTATGAGTATTGGCTGGTTTAGAATTTAAAACCTACTGTGGAATCTACTTGGTAGATGCTAAGGTTATTAAAATGTCAGTGTATGTGACTATATACCACAGTACACAGGAGGAATATTTTTGCTATTAGTTTGCTCTTTAAAAGTTTGACACTTTTTATCCTAACAAAACACTAGAGACAATACTACCTCAGAGAATGGCCAACTCAACACTTTCTTAGAAAGTATTCAAGGCTAGTAAATTTTCTAAACTGCAAGCATTGACTGGAAAAGTCTGAAACATAATCTCTATACTGGACTGTATCATACTATTGATCTATTTGATGATTATAATTTCTTTCATGCACTTACTATGGTTACACACAGTAAAGTTCTTAGTTCAAAAAATTTAGTTTTCAGTTCTATTATTTAAGTCTGATTTTCATTTTATATTTTTAATTGCCTCAATCTAGGCTGCAGTTTCATTTACAGGATTGAATCTGGTTATAAAATCTGCTTGAAACTTTGTCTTGTTATTCCTAAATTCTGATTCATACCTCTGTTGGCGTGCATTCATGCATTTTCCCCTGAAAATGAGTAATACATTGCTGGACCGTTTTATGAATAACAAAGTATTGTGAATACTGCCTTATTTAACTCAAACGAGAAGTTGATGTCCTCTTTGTCAAACCTATGAAAACCACCTTGCCATTTCTTCTCCATAGTCTCTGTAAACAATCAATGCATTGTTTCTATGTAACAGAGACCTAAGCTTAGGACTTTGGTGTTCCATGACCACAATACTTGTTGGGACAGCTTATTGGAAGAGACATTTATTTTGGCTCACAGTTCCAAAGGGTCCATTGTATCATGGTGGAGATGGTGTGGCATAGCACAGTAGTTTATGCGTGGCATTCCAGGAAGTAGAGACAAGAGAAATTGTAGCACCCTTTATCTTCCTTCTTCCTCTTTTTTGTTGTGTCTGGCCTCAGCCTGTAGGATGACACCATGTTCCCACATGCATGGTGTGCTGTCTCAGTTAATCCTGTCTGGAAAAACACTCATAAATAAACCCAGACATGTGTCTCTCTAAATCTGGTTAGATGGACAAGGAAGATTAACCATCACAATCAGAAAATGCTGAACTTTTGGAACAAACCAAGGAAAACCTTGTTCATGTTGCTCTTGGTAATTGCTTTTTGATGTAGCAACGAGAGCAGGGGTGCCACATCATAAGGGAACAAGTGGCACTACATCAGAGACAGACATTTCTGCATAGCAATGGAGACAATCAACAGAATGAAAGGAAAAATATATTACATCTATTATCTATTATATATATTATAATAGCCAAAATATGTAAACAAGTTCTACAACTCAATATCAAAAAGGAGCTGGGTCTGGTGGCACACACCTTTAATCCCAGCACTCTGGAGGCAGAGGTAGGAGGATCACTGTGAGTTTAAGGCCTGTTTGACATTACATAGTGCGTTCTAGATCAGTTGGGGCTAGAACAAGACCCTAAATCAGAAAAAAAAAAGAAGAAAGAGAGAAAGAAAGAAAGAAAGAAAGAAAGAAAGAAAGAAAGAAAGAAAGAAAGAAAGAAAGAAAATTCTCTGTCTGGTTGGAACATAGGCTGAGGCACTTGTCTACAAAGTCAAAGAACCTAGGTTCAATCCCCTAGGACCTATGTAAGCTAGATGCATAAGGTGGTGCATGAATCTGGAGTTTGCAGTGGTTGGAGGCCCTGGTATACCCAATCTCTCTCTTTCTCTCTCTCAAATAAATGAATATTTTTAAAGAAAACGGCCTGATTTAAACATGGGTAGATTATCTGGACATTTCTCAAAAGTTATAATAGAAATAGCCAAGAGGCACATAAGAAAATAATAAATGTCACTAGGCACAGTGAGGGCTGGGGAAATGGCTTAATGGTTAAAGGCATTTGCTTGCAAAGCCTGAGGTTCCTGGTTTGGTCCCCTAGTACCACAATAAAGCCAGATGCACAAAGTAGTTCATATATCTGGAGTCCATTTGCAGCAGCAGGAGACCCTGGCACACCTATTCTCCACCCCCTCTCTCAGTAAACAAATAAATAAACAAACAATTTCTTTTTTTCAAAGCATTGAGAGACATCACCTCATATCAATTAAAACAATCATCCAAAAATTAGGAAGGACATGGAAACATTGGAAACCTGTTATACTACTGATAAATAATAAAATGGTGCACTTGCTATGAAGAATAGTGTGGTTGCTCCTCCGCTAGGTATAAGTGTATGTTTTAGTAATCCTGCTTCTGGGTATATATCCCATGGAATTTATGTCAGAATCTCAGAAAGATCTGCATTTTTACATTTGTTGTATTTTTATTCACAGTAGAAGATAGATGGAGAAAACCTAGATGTCAACAAACATAAGAATGGACAGAGAAAATGTGATATGTGGAATATTACTCATCTCTAACACTAAGGAAATTTGCAATTTGTAACAATAAATATGAACTAGCAGGGTGTCATGCTAAGTGAAATATGGTAGTTACTAAAGGACAAACACTGCATGATTCCCCGAATACTTAAGCAGAGCTACTTTTCATTCTTCTTTTCCCTCTTCTCTTCTCTCTCTCTCTCTTTTCTGTTTTTTTTCAAGATAGGGTCTCATGTTAGCTCAGGCTGACCTGGAATTCTCTGTGTAGTCTCAAGGTGAGATTAAAGGCTGTGCCTTCACACCCAACATGAAATCAATTTTTGATGTCTGTATATTGAGAAAAATATTCAATAACTCCCTAGGTACCTAAAAAAGTAGTTGTCTTGTCAAGTTGTCATGAAGAAAAGAGAAGAGGCCAGGTGTGGTGGCGCAAGCCTTTAATCCCAGCACTGGGGAGGCAGAGGTAGGAGGATCACCGTGAGTTCGAGGCCACCCTGAGATTACATAGTGAATTCCAGGTCAGTCTGGGCTACAGCCAAACCCTACCTTGAAAAAAAACAAAGAAAACATAGATTTCATTATAATATACAACTTTATGTTTGATTTTATGAAAACTGGATACTTTTTATAGATACCTCTGATTACAGAACACATTCTTTACACTTTTCATTACTTTCCTTTATGTTCAGAGAGACATTTTATAGAAACATGTGGGATGTTTTCCCACTGCTAAGCCTTATAGTTCTATATAATTAGCTTGGTGGTAGACATTGCATAAATATGCTTAATTGAGACCTTTCTATTTGAACTTTTGTTTCCCATCCTGTTGTACTTACTGGAACATGCAGATTCCAAAACAAGAGGCTCAGATTGAGTACCATAAAAGGCTGACACTGACTATTTTTACTAAGGTTTTACAAAATTGGACCCATTTGGTTTTAAAAGGAATTTGGAATGTCAGTGAACACTGGTGTGTATGTGTGTGTGTCAATGTGGAATATGTTGGACGATAAGACCTGTCTCATCAACATTATTTTAGGCAGAGTGCTTGCTTCTCCCTGGGTGACACATCTACCAATTATCCAGGGGAATTCAATTCTGTTCCAGCTGCTTCTGGCTCTTATTTATGGGCCTGACTATCTAACAGACCTTTCCTAAATATGTAGCAACCTTCTAGAAATGTCATACTCAACTTCCATGAGACAAACAATTTTGATAAACACTACTCCAGGAGCTTCAGAAGTCTGCTAAGTGTAGGGAACACAGGCAGCCTTTATATGTATTTTTAAAATTATACTTTGTTATCAAACAAACACTTATGTTGGATGGTGGCACTTGAAACTTGTTTATGGCCGTAACATTCTACTTTGTTTTCCTCTTTGAAAGCACTCACATTCCATAGTAAAAAGTATTTGCACTCAGAATAGATATTTCATCTCAGATTGCCAAACTGCAATCACTGCCCTGAATGGCAGGCCTGGTAAGTGTTACATTCACTCCTAAAGTGTTTATAGCAAAGCCTCTGCAAACAGCCCGCAGAAGCACTTGAAAGCGCAAGTGGCAGCGTTTAGCATGGTCACCCACTGCCTGCACGTGTGGAAGATTGCGCTTCCCTGATCTGTACTTGTAGGTTTGACTGAACTGACTACAGATATGAGGTTTTGGTTCTTGCAGGCAGCAGTGTGGTTTTGAGAACTCCGATTTCCCTTCTGAATCTCAGCAGCATGACAAGAAGCTCTATGTAGTGATGGACACACTGTCACTCTGTCTGTGTCTGGAAAGGACAGGCAATTTATGTCAGTATGGGACCAGAGTATCCCTAGGATGTCTCTCTTCTTGTCTATGCATATACAGTTTTGATATTTAACTAGTGTCATGCCATGTCATTTCAATTAGCTGAACTGAGGGAAAGTTATGCTTAAACTTATATATTTGTGTGAGCCTGTGCCATGAAAACTTTGAGACACTTTAAAAATTGATTATATTTAACATTTGTGATGTTATTATTTTCCCTCAGTTTAAATTTGAGGAAAATGAGACCCAGAGAAGTTAAGTAAATTATCATTATCTTTCGCTTAACTAATAAAACCATAACTCTAACCTAAAAAAATTACAGACTTGTCAAGATGAATTTTAATAAAGGAACATTGCTAAATATGTTAATTTATTCCTAGATTCTGTATATGTATATAAATGACATTGAATGCATTTGGATATAAATATAATAATTAAAAGCAATCCATTTAGATATATAAATTTTTATTTTAATTATTTAAAAATTATTCCATTCATCCTTCTAAAAGTTACACTTGCCAAAAAGACATGTTGGATCAATAAAGAATAAACTTAAGGCTGGGGAGATGGTCCAGGCCTCACAAGAATGAACAGCCAAGCCGGGCGTGGTGGCGCACGTCTTTAATCCCAGCACTCGGGAGGCAGAGGTAGGAGGATTGCCGTGAGTTCGAGGCCACCCTGAGACTCCATAGTGAATTCCAGGTCAGCCTGGGCTAGAGTGAGACACTACCTCGAAAAAAAAAAAAAAAAAAAAAAAAAAAAAGAATGAACAGCCAAGTTTGATCCCCAGAGCCCACGTTGTGGCACGTATGTGTCATCCCAGTGCTGGGAAGGAGCAGGGGAGAAAGGAGGGTCCTTGGGTTTACTGCCAGCCAGTCTAGCCCAGTTGGAGAGCTCTGGGCCAATGAGAAATCTTGTCTCAAAGTAGAACAGTTAATGAAAAAATGATAGGTATGGATTAGAAGAGAGTGAATGACAAAATTGACAAGTTCACCCAACTTGGCTTGTTTTTGTTGTTTTCAGATAAACATTCTTTGTATTATTATTATTATTATTATTATTATCATCAAGATATTTTGTATGGATACATCATGTGTTGGTACCCTTTTTTCTCTTGTCCCTGCCCTCATCCCACTGGAGACCCTCCTCATTGGGGTTGCAGATATTCTCTATGGGATTGTGGGTTATGCTTTGCCATCCTTACTGGAGTAAGGTGGAATCTCATGATTGTTTTAATTTGCATTTCCTTAATGGTTAGGGATGTTGCACATTTTCTTAAGTATGTGTTAGCCATTTGTATATTAAGTCTCTGCACCATTTTTGGAGTGGGTTGTTTGATTTTTTATTGTTTAGTTTTTTGAGTTCTTTGTAGATTCTAGATATTAGAATTATGTCAGTTGTATAGCTGGGGAAGATTTTCTCCTCTTCATTGGGGAATCTCTGCTTATGTTATGTTTGTGATATAACACTTTTTAGCTTCATGAGATCCCATTGGCTAAGTGATTGTTGATTGTCCCGGGCTACTGGAGTTTTGTTCAGGAAGTCTTTCCCCATTCCTACATTGTGGAGAGTTCCTCTTATTTTTTTTTCTTCCAGTAGGAGGAGAGTTTTAGGTCTTATATTGGGGTCATTAATCCATTTGGATTTGATTTTTGTGTATGGTGAGATGAGTGGGTCTAGTTTTCCTTTTCTATATATGGTTATCCAACTTGTCCAGCATCATTTGCAGAAGATGCTACTATGTTTTCTCCAATCTACTTTATTGGCACCTTTGTCAAAGAACAAGTACCTGCAATTACTTGACCTAAGGTCCCGGTTTTCATTTCTGTTCCATTGGTCTATGTTTCTGTTTTTATACTTGCACAATGTTTTTTTTTTTTTTTTGTTACTATGGCTTTGTAATATAGCTTTAGATCAGCAATTGTGATATCTATAGAGGTATTTCTTTTCCTGAGGATAAGTTTGAATATTTGAGACCTGATGACAATCCATATGAATTTTGAGAACATTCTTTCTATCTCTGTGAAGAATGATGCTGGAATTTTCATTAGTATTGCATTAAATCTGTATATTGCTTTTGGTAAAATTGCCATTTTCACAAATATTAATTCTTCCTATCCAGGAGCATGGGAGGTCATCCCATTTTCTCAAGTCCTCCTTGATTTCTTTCTTGAGTTTTTTTTTTTTTAAATGTTTTCATTATATAGTTCTTTCACATCCTTGGTTAGTGTTATTCCAAGATATTTAAGTTTTGTTGCTATTGAAATTGGGACAGCTTTGCTGATTTCCTTCTCTGTATATTTGTCCTTTGAATATAGAAAGGCTATTGATTTTGTGTGTTGATTTTGTATCCTGCCACTTTGCTGAAGGAATTTATCACCTTTAGAAGTTTTGAGATGTAGACTTTTGGCTCACTTATGTATAGGATCATGTCATCTGCAAATAGGGCTAACTTTCCAATTTGTAACCCTTTTACTTCTTTCTCCTGTCTTATTGATTGGGCTGGGACTTTTAGTCCTATGTTGAAGAGCAGTGGTGAGACTGGGTACCCTGTCTTATTCTTCATTTCAATGAGAACTCCTTGAATCTTTCCCTATTAAGTATTATTTGTGCTTTAGGTACTTTATGTATAACCATTATTGTGTTGCTATATAAACCCTCCATGCCTATTCTGTCATGAAGTGGTGTTGTATTTTGTCAAAGGCCTTCTGTGCATCAACTGAGATGATCATGTATTTCTTATGTTTATTTATGTGGTATATTATGCTGACCAATTTCCATATGTTAAACCCTATCTGCATATCTGATCAAGCCTGCTTGATCAAGGTGGATAAAGCTTTTGATATTTTATTGAATTCACTTTGCAAGGATTTTGTTCAGAATCTTTGCACCTAAATTCATGAAGGATATAGGCCAATAGTTTTCTTGTTGTATTTCTGCTTGGTTTTGCTATTAGGGTGATACTAGCTTCATAAAAGGATATGGTGAGGATTCCTTTTTCTCAGATTATGTGAAACAGTTTGTGAAAAATTGGTTTCAGTTCTTCAATGAAGGTTTGATAGAATTTGGCTAAGAAGTTGTCCAGTCATGATCTTTTCTTTTTGGGGAGGTTTTTTATTATCTTTTCAATCTCCATGAAGGTGATCAATTTATTTAAGACATTAATCTGCTCTGACTTTACTTTTAGTAGGTGGTATGTGGTTAGGAATTGATCCATTTCTTCCAGATTATCCAATTTTGTGGAGTAGAAGTTTTGGAAATATGCCCTGATGATTTTTCCAATTTCATTGATGCCTGTTGTGACCTCTCCTTTTTCATTTATGATTTGTTAGTTGAGACTTTTCCTTTCTTCCTTCTATTGTTCTCTCTCTCCTTCTTTCTTTCTTTCTTTCTTTCTTTCTTTCTTTCTTCTTTTCTTTTTATTTTTTTGCTTGATCAAATTGACTAGGGGTTTACCAATCTTATTTATTTTTTCAATGAACCAGCTCTTCATTTCACCAATTTTTTAAATTATGTAATTAGTTTCCAATTTATTAGTTTCTGCTCTGATCTTGATTATTTCTTTCCATTTGGAACTCTAAGGGTTGTATTCTTGTTTTTCCAATGCCTTTAGGTGGACAGTCCGGTTATTAATTTGGGTGCTTTCTGTCTTTGTTATGAAGGTATTTCGTGCTATGGATTTCCCCCTTAAGGCAGCCTTCATTGTGTCCTAGCAGTTTTGGTTAGTTGTGTTTTCATTATCATTCAATTCTCTGAAATTTACAATTTCTTTTTTGATTTTTTCACAATACATTCATTGTTTAAAAGTGTGTTCTTCAGTCTCCAAGAGCTGGTGGAATACTTGATGTGTCTCTTGGTATTAATTTCTAGCTTTAAAGCATTATGATCTGATATGATGTAAGAAATTAGTTCAATTTCCCTGAATTTATGAAGGCATGCTTTATGGCTTAATATATGCTGTATTTTGGAGATGGTTCCATGGCCTACTGAGAAGAATGTGTATTCTGTAGAATTTGGGTGGCAAGTTCTGGAGATGTCCTTTATGTCTTGTTGATCTATAATGTTGTTAAGCTCTATTATTTCCCTAGTGATTTTCTGCTTTGATGAACTGTCTATTGATGATAGTGGAATATTGAAGTATCAGACTACTATGGCATTGGTGTTTATTTCTGTTTTGCTGTCAAGTAGGTTTTGTTTTATAAACTGTGGTGCCCCTGTTTTTGGGGCCTATATATTTATGGTTATGATATGCTCATGTTGGATCATTCCCTTGATGAGTAAAAAGTGGCCTTCTTTGTCCTTTTTGGTTACTTTTGGTTTGAAGTCTATTTTATCAGATATTAATATAGCAACAACTTCTTGTTTCTTATTTTCATTTGCTTGGAATATAATTTCCCACCTGAAATGTGTTTAATGGTTAGGTAGGTTTCTTAAAGGTAGCATATAGAAGGGTCCATTTTTTCTGAACTTCCTTGTTAATGTGTGTCTCTTGATGGGGGAATTAAGACCATTAATCTCTAAGGTTATAACTTTGAGGTTTGATTTAATCTCTGCGATGATGGGGTGCTTTATGGGGTTTGGTGTTTTCTTGTATCTTGTACTTTTTTGAGCCTGCTCTAGTTTTGGTTATTGTGATCTTCTCTAGTTGACTCTTAATATTGGTTGTTTGACTCTTCTGTGTGGAGCATTCCCTGAAGTATCATCTGTATGTTTGGCTTTGTGCTCATATAATCATAAAGTTGACTTTTTTTTCATGGGAAGTCTTTCTTTCACCATCTATTACGAGGTATACTTTTACTGGGTTCCATAGATTGGGTTGGAAGCCATAGTTTCTTAAACTGTGCTGTGTTCTCTTCCAGTCCCTTCTGGTTTTCAGGGTTTCCATTGAGAAATCTGATGTAATTCTGATGGGATTACCTTTGTATGTAGTGAGTTGTTTCTCTCTTGCTGCTTTTAGCACTCTCTCTTTGTTTTCATTGTTAAGTATTTTAACTATGATGTACCTTGGAAAGTTTGTTCTTTGGTCCTGTCTGTATGGTGTTCTGTGAGCTTATTGTATCTGGATGGGTCTCTCTTTTGTGAGATTGGCACAATTTTCTTCAATGATTTTTTAAAAATACGTTCTCTATGCCTCTGGTCTGGATGTCCTTTCCTTCTGGTATAAACATGATCTGGATGTTTGGTCATTTTAGGGTATCCCACCATTCCCTCATATTGTGTTTGCATGACTTTTTGAACTTAGCAAATTTTTGGACTCCTGATCAATTTCTTCTGTCTTGTCTTCCAGCTTAGATGTTCTGTTTTCCACATAAGTGACTCTGTTAATGAGGGGTTCTTGAGAGGTTTTTAAAAGCCCTATTTGATTTTTTTTTTTTTGTTAGCTTTATTCACTGATGACATGATTATATATGTAAGAGACCCGAGAGACTCCATCCCACAACTCCTGAAGGTGATTAACTCCTATAGCAAAGTAGCAGGATACAAAATCAATGCACAAAAATCAGTAGCCTTCCTTTATGCAAAGGACAAAGATACAGAGAAAGAAATAAGGGACATAGTCCCACTTTCAATTGCAACAACAAAAACATAAAATACCTTGGAATAACGTTAACCAAGGAACTGAAAGATCTATACAACGTAAACATAAAAACACTCAAAAAAGAAATTGAGGCCGACTTGAGAAAATAGAAAGACCTCCCATGTTCCTGGATAGGCAGAATTAACATTGTGAAGATGAGAATCCTACCAAAGGCAATATACAGATTTAATGCAATTCCAATTAAAATCCCTACAGTGTTCTTCACCGAGATAGAAAAAATGATCTCAAATTTCATATGGAAAGGCAGAAGGCCTCGCATTTCCAAACATATACTCAGCAAAAGAAATACCTCTGGAGGCATCACCATACCTGATCTAAAGCTATATTACAAAGCCATAGTAATAAAAACAGCATGGTACTGGCATAAAAATAGGACTATAGATCAATGGAATGGACTTGAGGACCCGGACTTTGGGTCAAGCAATTATAGCTACTTGATATTTGATAAAGGCCCAAACATTATAGGCTGGAAAAAAGACAGCATCTTCAACAAATGGTGCTGGACAAACTGGATAACCATATGCAGGAAACTGAAACTTGACCCACACATTTCACCATGCACTACATCTCTTTTTTTTTAATTTTATTATTTTTTTGTTCATTTTTATTTATTTGAGAGCAACAGACAGAGAGAGAAAGAGAGAGAGAGAGCCAGAGAAAATGAGAATGGGTGTGCCAGGGCCTCCAATCACTGCAATCGAACTCCAGACACATGCACCCCCTTGTGCATCTGGCTTATGTGGGACCTGGGGAATTGAGCCTCGAACCGGGGTCCTTAGGCTTCACAGGCAAGCACTTAACCACTAAGCCATCTCTCCAGCCCACCATCTCTTTTTTGAAGTATGATTTCAGTTCAAGGTCTGATTTTCTTTTTTTAATTTTTTTTTTATTGACAACTTCTATACTTACAGACAATAAACCATGATTTTCCATCCCTTCCACACTTTCTCCTTCACAACTCCACTCTCCATCATATCCCTTCCCTTCCTCCATTAGTCTGTCTGTTATTTAGATTTCATCATATTTTTCTCCTATTATGAGGGTCGTGTGAAGGTATTTCTAGGCACTGTGAGTTCATGGACACTGAGGCCAATTTCTGTCTGGATAGTTGCATTGTAAGGAGGGGTACCCTTCCTTTGGCTCTTGCGTTCTTTCTGCCACCTCTTCCAATATAGACCCTGAGCCTTGGAAAGTGTGGTAGAGATATTTCAGTGCTGGACACTCTCTGTCACTTCTCAGCACTATGTTGCCTTTTGGGTCATCTCAGTGGTCATTGCCATCTGCAAAGAGAACCTTTCTAACCAAAAGTGAGAGTAGCATTAATATATGAATATTAACAATAAGTCAGCACTTTCAAGGCAGTTTGGTGTGAATAATATATGCATTTAGTCAGACAAAGCAGACTGTATACCCCTAAGGCTCATGACCTCCCTGCCATAGTCTTTTGATTAGGTTTTCAGTACCAGGCATATATTCCCTCCCATAGAGTGGGCCTTCAGTCCAATTAGAGAACCATTGGTTTCCTCCAGAGCAGACATGACACTATTGCACTCATTCGGTCACTTAGGCTGGTCTGGCCAAACTTGAGGCTTCCAATGTCCAGTTTTTTCACCACTGATGACTTCTGTGTCCCATAAGACTTCATGCAGCACAGATTTTTTTCAGCTTTCAGTTGGCTGGTATACAGGGAGAAGGTTTTCAGCTCAGCACCAGCTTGATTTATCACTGCAAGGTCTGATTTTCTTAATGCTTCCTGAAATTCATTCTTGCATTTAATCATGTCTTCATTAAGGTTAATCAACTGGTTATTGAGATCTTCCTTTTGTTGATTCACCTTCAATTCATTTATATATCTTTTGAGGCTTCTAAGGTTTTTTATTCAATTCAGTTACACCTAGTGTCAAAAGCTGAGTGCTCTAATAGATGACTCTGCTCAATTTCACTTATGCAATTGTTGGTTTTTGATGGCTTGCTTCCAGTTCAGCAATCTTTTGACCCAGGGCACATTGCTTGCTCTGTTTTTTTTTTTTTTTTTTTTTTTTTTTCATTTTGGGATTCAATTTCTATTGTTTTCTTTAAGATTTCATTGAAGGCTTCCATGGTGGGACTAGATCTCTCAGTTTTCTGACTTTCTTTTTTTTTTTTTTTTTTGTTTGTTTGATTGTTTTTTGCCTTGTGGTCTACCCATCTTGGGGAAATGTTTTATTCTATTGAGGGGGAAGCAAATATTTGTCTTTAGTGGGTGGTCTGTTATAAACATGAACCAGATTGGGTATGATGGGGTTATTACCACAGATGTGCAAACTGTGGAGATTACATGTATATCAAAGATACCTGGGGAACTGGGAGGCGGGGAACTGGGAGCTCTGGCCTGGACCCTGGGACCAGTCAATCAGGAAACCTGAGCAAAGTGTTTGCTTCCATAGCAAGCTCTCAGGGTCTAAGCAGCCCCAGGCCAGCAGTAGGGGAACCAGGACCTGGGAACTTGGAGCTGTAGAAGGAAGTGGGAGCTCTGGACAACTCACTCTATAGCAGAGGATCTGGGGATTAGGGACTCAGGGGACATTCAATCAACAAGGCAGAGCAAGGGACCTGCTTCTGCAGCATGATCACAGGGTCCAGGCACCCCAAGCCACCAGTCGGGTAACAGGGATCAAGAAACTGGGAGGACTAGGTGGGGGAGGAACAGGTAGATCTGGCCTACTTACTCCTAGGGTGCACACCCTCTGGAGCAGGGAATCAATGAGGTGGGCACCCAGGGACCCTACAGTCAAGAAGGGAGAGCAATGGCCCTGCTTCTGTAGCAAGCTTGTAGGGCCCAAGAAGTCCCAAGTCCGCAGCAGGGGAACCTGAACCAGGGAATTGGGAGGTGGGGATGGAACAGGGAGCTCTGGCTAACTCACTCCATGCACACACCCTCTGGGGCATGGATCCATGAATTCCATGTAAACATTCTTATTTAATCTTTAGTAAAATACTTGGAGGAAGGTACATCCTTTCCATTTCACAAAATATCAACAGGAGTCTCCAGTGCATTCTCCAAATCCACATGTCTGGAATTTGGCAAAGGCAGAAAGTGAATCTGCTTGAGAAAATTCAAAAAATTTCCATCCTATTTCTCCAATGAAAGACTGCCTGTGTATAACTTTATTTCCAGAAGTAAACTTTTTGGAATTAAATTTACCAAGGGAGTCATCTCATGAATCTTTGTACAAACTGTGATGGATGAAAAAGTGGAGGGTGCCATTTGCTAATTTTTATACCTATACTTATATTTATCTATCATTTACACCTGCAATGTTAAATTAAATGGAGGGCTATTATACCTGTCTGCCAATTGAGAAAATATTTGCCAGCTGTACAACTGACAGAGGCCTAATTTCTAGAATCTACAAAGAACTCAAAAACCTAAACAATAAAAAGTCAAACAACCGACTCACAAAATGGGACAGAGAACTGTACAGGGAGTTCTCAGAGGAAGAAATATAAATGGCAAACACAAATTTAAGAAAATGTTCAACATCCCTGATCATCAGGAAAATTCAAATTAAAACAACTATGAGATTCCACCTTACCCCAGTAAAGATAGCAAACATTAAAAAATCAAATGAAAACAAATGCTGATGAAGATGTGGAGAAATAGGAACCCTCATTCACGGTTGGTGGGAATGTAAGATGCTACAACTACTATGGAAAGCAGTATGGAGACTCCTCAAAAGGATTACTATAGAGTTTCCCAGTTACTCCCTTACTGGGCATTTACCCTAAAAGTTTCATGCCTCAGTTCAGAGAGATTTGCTCAACTATGTTTAGAGCTGCTTAATTCATGATAGCTAAGAGCTAGAATCCACCCAGATATCCGTCATTAGACTAATGGATAACCAAGATGTGTTGTATCTACAGGATGGAATTCTACACAGCAGTAAGGAAAAATGACACAATGAAATTTGCATAAAAATGGTGGAACTTGTAACAGATCAGTCTCAGTGAACTCACCCAATCACAGAAAGATTATCGTCACATGGTCTCACTCATCTGTGGCTCCTAATCTGAATCTGCCTAAGATAATGGCATACCTAATAAGCATCTCTGGACTGGACAATAGGGAGGATGGGGCAGGAGGGGAGGTTAAGGTGGGCAGGGTTACAAAACTGGACCCAAATGGAAATGGTACCATAAAATTCTGTATCCTGAAAGAGACTAAAAGGTTGAACCTTCATCAGGTCCTTAAAGGGAACACCTGAATCATAGGGCCCTGGAGAGGGTATGATGAAGACTAACCTTAATCTCCTCCTGTTTCTCTCTCTTTCTCCCTCTTCTCTCTTTGTCTTTTATATTACCTTTCTTTATGTTCCTTCTTTTCCCTTGGCACTGGCCTGTAACTCCTAGCACCAGCATGCAGTTAACATCCACAAAGAGCTGTTGATCAGAGAGTCCTACAAGGTTCCCAAAAGAAGACAGATTTCTGTCAGAGTACTTCATGACCCACCAAAGGTTAATGGTAAGCCCCTCCTGCCGAAGACACCATATGCTGTTAGTACGGAACATGGAGTGATCTGGCTGGAATCTGGACAAGAGTCAGACCCCAGAGAGCTAGTCTAGTGCCAGAAGGTGCCACATGAGCAACTTGGGGAAAATGACTGACATCTGTTGAAACAACTCATGGTCTAAACTATTCAGCCACAAACAACTTGACATGATGCTCACACAAGTGCAATAGTGGCACAAAGCCATGGTGGGTAACCAATTGCTTTTGATTTTGCTAACAGATCCACCCAGTGGAATAGAATCCATAGCTGGAACTGGGAAACAAGTCAGAACCATATCCCCAAAACAAGCCCACTCTCCAATATCAACGTCCCACCAATTGTGGGCTACAAGAGGGCCCACACCTATTAAATTCTCTATAAAACAATAATGGTTATTCCATTTATCAGGTGCTGACTTCACTTTCTGTTGGAGAATCTGCTTCTCTTTTTCAGATGGGCTCAGAACCTGAGGAGAGAATGAGCCCATTGCCCCTCATCACAGCCCCAGCTGAAACCATAGAGTAATTGGGGAAATGAGCAAGAGTGCTGCTGTCTTGGCAAACCTGGTACCAGAACAAGGGTGAAAGAGACAGACGCAGAGTATACTCAACTCCTCCCAAAGCAGATACCCAGAGACCCAGAGGCTCCTAAGACCTCATCACTGAAGTAGACCTAATACAAACCCAACATGGCTCAGGAAAATTCATGGAAGCAGAAAGATTATTAGAGCCACAAGTTGGAACATTATACACAGTGACATTGCCTCTTTCCCATAACTGATGGCTAACCCCACAGTGCACAGTCCACATTCCCCAATGAGAAGGATCTCTTCAGAGGGCGGAGGTTAGGGAGAGGCTAACAATGGTACCAACATGGCTGTATACACACTATGTACATTAATAATAATAAAAATAAATTTATATGAAGTGACTAAAGAGGCATTGATATAAAATCTGATGTAAAATAACAATTATTATCTTCTCTGAATATATTTTACTTATCAGTAGTGTAACACTAATCCTAATTTTACAATTTTCTTGAAGAATTAGTAGTTATCATAAATCTTATTTTAGAGAAAAGAATCCAGCTCAGTAGCATTGGTAAGTGATGAGAGATAGTATTAAATAATCACTGACTAGGGAAGATCATTCTTAACTCTAATAGGATGTTATATTCCTTCATGTTTTAAGCAAATAGGTATTTTCTAATTGAAACATTCATGGACCTTTTAAGGGTACTCTTATTATATTAGTTACTTTTATCATTGCTGTGACAAAATGTCTGAGGAAGCTACTCTCTGGCAAAAGAATTTATTTTGTCACATAGTGTAGAAGATTTAGGCCATCATAGTGGGGAATGAAGGCATAGTGATCAGGTGGTGATGAAGGCTTGTAGTGGCTGGTTATATCTTGGGGGATCAGGAAGGCTACAATCCTCAGAGGTCCACCACCACTGACCCACCTCTGTCAGCTATGCCATCTCTCTGCAAAGGTTCCAGAACCTCTCCAAGATAGCATCACTAGGTAGGAACCAAGAGTTAAAACATATGAACATGTGGAACACTGTAGTAGAAAGTTCTACAAATCTGGGATGAATGTCCAAACCAGACACAGTTTTGGGGAGAAATGAGATTTGTTTCAAGTTTATAGATCCAGGGGAAGTTCCATAAATAGCATTGGTGGAAGAAACTGCTTCCATTCATAAATCCAAGCACAGAGAGAAACCACAAGCAGCCACCATACAGCAAAAGGCAGCGAGCACAAACCTACAGCAAGCAGGACCTCCAGAGCTCAATCTCTCTGCATACCTTTGGGCTAGAATTCATACCTAACCACAGACACACTTTTGGGCTCGACCACAGGATCCACCCACAGTGATACGTCCTCCAGCTAGGAGTCTGGAGACCCAACTTACAAGCTTTAATAAAACACCTGAGTCTATGGGAGGGGCATACAAACTACTACAAAGACACTTCATATTCAAACCATAAAAATTATTATACCACAGATGTACATAGTTAAATGAATGAGTCTAAGAAATTTAGTAAATTGCTTAATGTAATAAAGCTAGTTTAAATTTCATAAAGTTTTGTTCAGATATGTTCATGTGTCTTTCCTGGGGAAAGAGTAGGTAGAGTGTATCAGCTTCACAGAGAAGTACATGTTAATGTAAGGAACCACTATGTTGGTTCAAGGTGCATGTTGGTTCAGAGAGTCATGATAGCCTGGGAGATGTGCAGTCTACAAGAGGAAAGGGAAGATGCTGAGCAGCATCGCTTCTTGCTAAGGTTCACACATTGTCTACATGGGGATGACTGGGCAAAGAAATAAACATATTAAAAGTAATGGAATGCCAGTTTCTCAATGTTGGACAAAGAAATTGAAAATATGAAAGAATGGAAGCAAGAATGCATATCATGGAGCTGCTATGAAGTTGACAGCATATGTTTTTCAATAGTTGGGATGTTTGTAAAAGAATGTATATCTACATATATGAATGAATATGCATACATATATATATGTCAGTTATTTATCCCAATAGTGAAGAACACATTTGAAGTAAGTAAGTACATGAAAATACTTGTCTAACGCCCCAGAGCCAGTGTTGGGCAAAACCAGTAATGAACCCAGTGTGTTGGGTTCCATGTATTGTACTCCTTAACCACACGGTGATGTGATTTTAAAATATAGTTAGAGAGTAGAAAGTGAGAAATGTTTTTTTACCTAATAAATCAAAACCCCCTTTCAAAGGTTATAGTAAAATAATGTCTTATAATAGTACAATTTTTGATTTTTATAGTATTTTCTATAACTCATCATATTTATTCCCCACATCAGTCCAAAAATTAAAAAAATACACTTTCTCATAATTTGAATTAATTCAGGTACTTGCATACATGGATCTAATGATTAAAAATTAGCAACTAAATTTTTAAAAATCATACAACATAAGAAGTATAATAACTGCTGAGTGAAACTTGCCTCAAATAATTGCTACAACAGCATTCTGAATTCAGGTCTATTAATATCACCATTTCGTTGATGATGAACCTCAGAGAGTTGCTAAAATGTTATTCTAATAATTTGTTTTAAAGGGTTCTATACTTTGCCACTGATTACTGTGGATAAATGCATTTATCCCAGAATCACAGATAGGTGGTATCATGACTCAGATTCCCTGGCTGACTATAAAGCAGAGATTAAGCTGATACATATCTCTATTTTTCAAAAACAAAGTCTTTGTGGGAAGTGAGTTCATAACCCTCTTTGTAGTCTGTTTCACCCTGGATAAAGGGAATTGTGTGATGTTATAGAGAACTGTTTTAAGGTACTTAAGGATAGTTTGACATGAAAGTACATAGTAACTTTTGCGACTCCCCTTACTTTTTCTTTCTAGACATTGTATTGTACTGTCTGAAAAAAAGGAGGCATTTTATCATGCCGAGATAGGCCTAGAGCTAATGTGCTTCACAAGTCTGTCTCTGACATGGGGACTTGTCAATTGGCAAAATGTTAGCAAGCTAAAAGCAAGGCTTAGAAAGGCTCTCAGCAGATCCTGTCGCACTGCACTTGCTGAGAAAGGTGTACAAGTCTAAGCCCCAAATGACTCACCTGAAATCCTTATAGAGATTTGAACCAACTGCAGTTAGAAAAGCACAGTAGAATCAACGGAGAATAGCACTGACAAGAGCCAGATGCCAGAAGCATAAAACAGAGTCCAATTTGAGATAAAATGTATGATGCAAATGCCAATAAAAGGAAAAGCAGAGTAAACAGAACATTTAATAGGATAGATTCCATTGAATAGATAATATGGTTTAGCGACTTGAGACTGTAGCTGTCACATACCATATATATCTTATATAAGTGAATAACTGTTCCCCCGTTCAGCCTTGGTGAGTTTGGGTGAGTGGAAGTGTTGAAAGCCTATCTGTAGATTTACAGTTGTAAAAGATTATAAGGTCAGCATCAACAACACAAGGTTAGCCAGGAATACTGGTGGATAATAGTTTACCTTTTGCACTTGGAAGAATATTAATACACTGTGCCATTTAAATAACTTAGGAGGACTTTTTTTTTTTTTTTTTTTTTGGTTTTTTAAGGTAGGGTCTCACTCCGGTCCAGGCTGATCTGGAATTCACTATGTAGTCTCAGGGTGGCCTTGAACTCATGGCGATCCTCCTACCTCTGCCTCCCAAGTGCTAGGATTAAAGCGTGTGCCATCATACCCAGCTTAGAATGAAGTTTTTAAATTAAAGTTTTTATTTTAAATTAATTTTACTTTCAAAATATTTATTTTATTATAAAGAGAAAGAGACAGGAAGGCACACAGAAAGAGAGTGAATATGGGTGGGACAGGGTCTCTGCCACTGTACCACTTCAGACACATTAACCACTTAATGCATCTATCTTGATGTGGGTACTGGGGAATCGAACCCAGGTCATCAAGGCTTCTAGGCTTGGCATGAAGAGCAAGCACCTTTAATCACCAAGCCATCTCTCCAGCCCTAATTTTACTTTTGATTAAGTGTAATTTTTGTTTTATTACTTTTATGTTTGTATATTTTAAGAGTTATAGTATGGTATTTTGATTTTGATATTGATATACATTGTGCAATGACAAAATCAGGGTAATTAGCATACTCTTTACATCAAAAACATTTTTATGGAGTCCATTTGAAATCCTCCTTCCAAATTGTTTTAGAACTTAGAATGTGTTGTTGATGATGATATTCATGTTACTGTCATAGAATCCCCAGCCTTCCTTCTCTCTTCCTATAGCATTATATTAAATATTTTACTCTCATTTGGAATATAATAAATGTACTCTAGTAGAAATTGAGAGTGGAATAGTAGTTTCCATAGGTTGGGAAAATAGGAGAGAAGGGAGAGAGGCAGACAGGTTTATTTATTTATTTATTTGTTTGTTTGTTTATTGTTTTTTTGAGGTAGGGTCTCACTCTTGTCCAGGCTGACCTGGAATTCACTATGTAGTCTCAGGGTGGCCTCGAACTCATGGTGATCCTCCTACCTCTGCCTCCCAAGTGCTAGGATTAAAGGCGTGCACCACTATGCCTGGCTCAGACAAGGTTTTTCAGACTATTTTTTTTGCAATAGTTTTGGGTACACAGAAAATTTGAGAGGGAGGTGAAGAAATCCTCCGCATGCTTCCATCTACCCCACCTTGAAGTGCCTCCCCCGCTATTAGCATTCTCCATCAGAGCGGAACATTTACTATTGCTGATGAATCAACAGTGACACAGTATTATCACCAAAATTATATAGTTTATATTAGGGTTCACGCTTGCTGTTGTGCATTCTATGGGTTTATACATATGTGGAATGTCATGTACCCACTATTATAGCATAATGCAGCATGTTTTCACTGTCCTTTATGTCCTATTCATTGCACTCCACATCCTGATCTTTTTACTGCCTCGACAATCTTTTATTTTTCCCAGCATGTAATATAGTTGGAATTATGTAGTATGTATTCTTTTGGAGACTGGTTTGCTTCTCCTGGCTATATGTGTTTAAATTTCATCTTCTTTTACATGGCATGATTGTTCATTGCTCTTTCGCACTGAGTAATATTCCATTGTTTGGATGAATGCTTCCAAGTTTTGGCAGCTAGATATTAATAAAGCATGTTTGGAACAAACTGATACCAGAAAGTCTGAGAACCAGGTTCATGGTTCTAAGAGCCCCGAGAAGGAAGCAAACAGAGCCAGGATTGTACAGGAGTGCAGTTTATTGAATACTTATAGGACAAAAGTGTGGATCTGGGTGGTAGGTAGCAAGATCAGCTAGATCCCAGTGATCTAGGTCTTAAGTAAACCATTGTGTACTAGTCAGAACAAAAGTTATTTCACCCAAGCCTGGATGTACTTGGCTTATCTACAGCTATCACAGTTATCAGGTACATTCCTGGGAGCACAATCCAGAAATAAAACTCTACTTATAGTTCTAATAGTTTTGTGTTCGTATGATATCCTGGGAAACTTCAGGGAAAACATACCAGGGCTTTTCTAGGTCAACCAATACTGTAGATGAAGATAGCTATAACCATGTTTCACTGAGCCTACACAAGCTACTAGAAAACATCTTGGTTTAGATCTTTATGTGGACATGGATATTTTTTTCTCTTTACTTATTTTGATTAAATAGCAAGAGTACAATTGATGGACCATATGACCTTAACATGTTCAGCTTTTGCTCTTAATAAAAACTTCCAAGCTGTCATCTAGAGCAGCAAAACATTTGACATCTCCATGGGCAAAGGGGAAATGCCCCCATTGCTCTAGCGTTTGCAAGTGCCAGTGCTCTAGATATGAGTCATCCGAATAGGTGTGCGGTAGCACTGTTGTGCTCCTGTTCTGGGACGTACTGTGTGTAGCATCCTCCGTATGTTTGCTTGCCACCTGTTTGCTTTCCTTGGCATGGTGTCTACTGAGATTTCTTGTTGATTTTTAAGTTGTGTTTCTGTTACCAAGTTTTAAGAGTTCTTGGTTATATGTCAGGCTATAGTCCTTTATCCAATGGAAATTTGACAGATATAATCCTGGACTTGGACTCAATCATTCTCTAGATCTAATCTTCCACAGAGCAAAGATTTGTAATGTCAGCAGAGTACAGTTTATCAGTAATTTCTTTTATACAACATGCTTTTGGGATTGTATCTTAAAAAGTCATTGCCAGAGCCCAGGTGTTCTAGAATTCCTTTTATGTCTCACTCCTGAGAGGTTTCCAGTCTTACATTTATATTTAGGTATATGGTTAGCCAGAGGTTAATTTTTGTGAAAGGTGTAAGGTTTCTTCCTAAACTAAATGGGGCAAGCTCACTGCCTCCTTCACTCTGTCCTATTTGTTTGAATGCCCCTTTGCCCCACTGTGTACTGCTTTTGTTCTTTTGTCAAAGCTCAGGCTACTATGCCAATGTGGGATTATTATGAGTGCTCTACTCTGTTACATTGCTCCATTTATCTATTCTGCTCAGGCCTGCAGCACATTGCTCCCTGCAGCACATTGTTCTGATAACTATAACTTTATAGCAAGTCTAGAACTCAGGTCGCATCCCTTTTCTAACATTTTTATTTCTTTTCTTTCAATGTTTTGTTGGCTCTTCTGGGTCTTTCGAACCTTTACAATGTTTAGCATCACAAAAGAGCTGGCTGGGATCTTGACTGGGATTGCTATGATTCAATTCAACAAGAGTTTATTAAAGGCTTTTCCATGTTTTATTACAGATGTTGGTCTGTACCTTTCCATTCTTAATCTCTTTATCCAATTTTACTATTAGGGATTTACAGAATGAATTAGGTATCATTCTCTCTGCTTCTTGCATTTGAAATACTACAGAGAATTGGCATTATGGCTCAAGTGAGTTATGGTTGAGTCATTTTTCTTTTCCACGTGGAATTCTAGAACTAGCCAGAGTTGGAATTTTCCCTTTCTCCAAGATGATTAGGTTAGATTCAGATTATGTAGTTTCTGCTGAGGACAGACCTTGCTAAAACAGATGCTCATGTATCAATGGCCCAGTTGCATGCAGAACACCCGCTGCACTCAAGGGGGACTCCTCAGAAACCTCCTGTGAGATCCTCACAGAGCTGCTTGATGAATTCACAATAGTTTATCTCCATGGCTTCATTTTCCTGGAGTTTTTAAACCTCAGACAACCTGTGGAAGTGTGACTTTCCTAGTTCAGGTTCTTCTGTCTTTCACTTGTTTTCTGTGGTTGACTAAACTAGCTCTTGTCAGCTCTAATAAACTATAACTCCTTCTATTCACATGTCAATCTCTCCCATCTTTTGGGGCATCAATTATTTATTTATTTATTTATTTATTTTTGTGTGTGGGTTGAAGAAGAGTTTTGTTTTTCTCTGTTAAACATTTTAACTCATTGTTAGGACAAAGTTGTAACATGCAAGCTCTGTATAGAGGCAATAATTGGACATCTTGCTGTATGTTTTTTTTTTTTTTTTAAACTGGCTTTTCCATTCTCTTGTCAAGCATTTTTGAAAGACAGTTTTTTTTTTTTCCAGGCCCAGAATCTGTTTTTTTTTTTTCTTTTTCTTTTTCTTTTCTTTCTTTTTTACTTCTTCTCTGGCTCTTTAGTGTACTATACCAGGCCAAAACAATGTTTCCTCTACTTTCCTTAGAAAAATGTTTAGATTTTAAAATCAACCAAGCCTGATTGGAAACCCATGATTTGCTTATTTGCAAAATCCAGACAGGTGAAATAATGTCTCTTGAATTTAATTTTTACTCTGGGAGACAAAATACAGATGTATATCATTTGAAGTTTACTTTGGAGTTGATTAAAATATCACTAAAAGTTTGGTACAATAGCTAGCATATGTTGATTCAGTTACTATTAAACTGATGATTAGATTAGCCTATAATTTGCTCACTGCATACTGGAAGGACAAAAATCTACTTATACAAATCGATAATTGCTGAAAGTTAATTTAAATAAGATTTGAATTTAAATTAAAAATTAAAATATCATAAACATTTAATTATTAATCAAAACAATTAAATCATTGTTTTATTTAAAATATTCAGTAGGAATACTGCAATGGTCTGGATAAAATGACTCCTATCACATATTTTGAACATAAAATTTATATAAAACACATAAACCCTGACATCTCACATGTGGAGTGATAGATTTGGCTATAACTCGAGTTCTTTTCTCTCCCTCCCTTAGAAACAAGTATAAAAGCCTCCACTGAATATTTTTTAACTGTGTATATATTTAAAATTCATGCATAGGGAAGATCTAGTTAGGTAAATTCTCTGCATATATTCTTATTATTGAAAACATAAGCCTGTAAGGCAAAATTACATGGTATGTTCCCCACTGAAATATTAAGTGACACTTTTACTGGATATTTATTCAAGGTGATATAAATTTCAATAAGAGAAATAAAATGTGCTATGTTGGGTCAACAAAATACAGGGATTTATAGAGAAAAGAAAACAGTGTCTACAAGTACCAAGATCCTTTTCTTGCTGTAAATGGCATATATTGAGCAGACATACATCATCTAAATAAGTAAACATAATGTTCATGTACTTTGTCTTCCTCTTTTCCTTTCTCTTTTTTGTTATTGCTGTTGATACTATTTTTTGAAAGGCATCACAGTGTCTATATGCTACTTATAAGTTAACAGTGGCAAGCAATTATACAGTTTATTTCCTACCTACTCAGAATTAATTACACATTGCCTATATCCCTGGAGATCTTATGGGCTGATTTATATTATATTCCCATTTATCTCCTGCTTTTCTTTGTTCTGTTTCTAGCTATGGAGAGGTTTCTGAATTTTTTTTTTTTTTTGGTTTTTCGAGATAGGGTCTCACTCCAGCCCAGGCTGACCTGGAATTCACTATGGAGTCTCAGGGTGGCCTCGAACTCACGGGGATCCTCCTACCTCTGCCTGGGATTAAAGGTGTGCACCACCACGCCCAGCAGGTTTCTGAATTTTTAAAAAATACTTTACTTTATTATTTGAGAGAGAGAGAGGGAGGAAGAGGCAAATAGAGAAAGAATCAGCATGCCAGGACCTCCAGCCACTGCAAATGATCTCCAGATGTATGAGCCATTTTCTGCATCTGGCTTATGTGGGTACTGGGAAGTTGAACCTGGCTCCTTGAACTTCGCAGTCCAGCGTCTCAACTGCTAAGCCATCTCTCCAGCCTCATAATGGATAGGTTTGAAAAACTCATGGGAAGGACAAACCTAGCTCCAAAGGGGTGACAATATCATAATTTCTAATTTCTGGAGATGATTAATGAACCAAGCCCCTGGACCATAGTTTGAGTTCATCACCTCTGAGAACTTAAGCAATTTGTAATTATGGTCATGGAAAGGACCTGAGAAATACAGAGATTAGAAAAATTGAGACAATGACAGTCCTAAGGTGTTAGCTACATACTAGAATTCCAGAAGTATTGTAGAGTGTTCTACTTCTAATTTCCAGTACTTTCTGCTCTTTCTCTCTCTCTTTCTTTTTGAGGTAGGGTTTCACTGGAATTCACTATTTAGTCTCATGCTATCCTCGAACTCACAGCAATCCTCCTACCTCAACCTCCTGAGTGCTGGGATTATAGATGTGAACCACCACACCTGGCTTCTTCTGCTCTTTTTTTTAAAAAAAATAATTTCTATTTATTTATTTGAGAGGGAGGGAGGGAGAAAGGGAGAGAGAGAGAGAGAGAGAGAGAGAATGCTCATGCCAGGGCCTCCAGCCACCTCAAATGAACTCCAAACATATGCACCACATTGTGCATCTAGCTTACATGGGTACTGGGGAATCCAATCTGGGTCTTTAAGCTTGGCAGGCAAGTGCCTTAACTGCTAAGCATCTCTACAGCCCTCCTTCTGCTCTTAATTGTAGGGCAAAGCAGAATTCTGTGGGGAGAAATGAGTCATCAACTGACCCAACAAACAAGATACCAAGAGGAGTAACTTTACCAATACAAGGTCAAGTTGAGATAAGAACATGAATGATGCTTGTCAAGCCATTTTGCTTTGATTTTGAAAAGATAATGACAGCGTGCTAACCTTGCTTGACCATTGTCCTCTACTGGATATCACAACAGTGAAACTATTAGTTCAGGTCTCTCCCTTCTCCATCCTCCTGGGAGATTCTTCTTGGTTCCATTTCTGCTTCTATTCTATTCTATTCTATTCTATTCTATTCTATTCTATTCTATTCTATTCTATTCTATTCTATTCTATTCTATTCTTTCATATTCTATTCTATTCTTTCATATTCTATTCTATTTTATTCTATTCGTTCATCACTGAAGTGAATCTACCAGTTCAAGTCTCTCCGTTCTCAATTCTCTTGGCAGATTTACCCTTGTACCATTGTTTGAGTTCTCCTCTTTCCATAGTCCATGCTTGACATTTTATCCCTGGTGAACTGAATTCTTATATATTGATATTTTTAAATATTTTATTTATATGTTTATTAGAGAGATGGAAGGAGAGTGTTAGGAAGAGGCATATATAGAGAGAATGGGTGTACCAGGCATCAAGCCACTGCAAACAAACTCCAGACTCAGGTGCCACCTTGTGCATCTGGCTTACATGGGTACTGGGAAATCGAACCTGGGTTCTCATGCTTTACAGGCAAGTGTCTTAACCACTAAGCAATCATTCCAGCCTGTGGTGGTTGGATTCAGGTGTCCCCCCATAAACTTAGGTGTTCCGAGTGCTAGTTACCCAGCTTATGGATATTTGGGAATTAAGGCCCCCTGCAGGCAGTGTATTGTTGGAGGTGAGCTTGTGGGTGTTATAGCCAGCTCCCCCTTACTAGTGTTTGGCACAGTCTCTTGTTCCTGTTGTCATGCTTCTATTTTCCCCTGCCATCATGGAGCTTTCCCTAGAGCCTGTAAGCCAAAATAAACCTTTTTTTTTTTCCTCCACAAGCTGCTATTGGTTGGATGATTTTTGCCAGCAATGCAAACTTATCTGCATACAGCACAGCCCAATTCTCTCATATTTTTAAGAAAAGGTTAAAAGAGATATGTTCTAAAGACTATGCATGTTTGAAACTATTATTTGACTCATTGATCTTTATTAGGTATGGATTTTCTTCACAATTTGAAGCTTGGTTACACACTTGATACTGGTGCTGCAACTGGTGACAAACTTGGAATTTTATAAATTGTGCATATGATTTCATTTTTTGTCCCTCTTCATAAATTTGAGACCCCTCCTTTCAGTATTTAGAAACATACAATATATAAATTTATTTTTATTCATCATGTATTGTAGTTACTCTATAAATTGACAATCCTATGAAATTTTCTCAGTTTATTTCTCTAATAAAAATCCTCCTTTGAGTGAGTTCCTTGCATGGTCATTGTGTGGGCAGGCACAGGATTTGGAGTGAGCCAGACCCATTTCTGGGCTCCTTCCACCTCCAGGGTCTAAGTTCTTTTCAAGGTCAGTGTGTGTGCAGGCATGGTGGTCTGGAGCGAGTAGGCCAGACCCCTGTATCTGGGCTCCTCTCACCTCCCAGCCTGGGTTGCCTAAACTGGTTACTGTCCTGGAGGGCACCACATGAACTATACTAGACCCCTGTTCCCTTGCTCATCCTAGTCCCCTGGTCCTAGTACGTCCCATGTGCCTTGCTCAGGGAGGCCTGGCCCATGTGTGAGGTGTGGAATCAGGCCTTTTGCTCTGACATCCTGACTGGCCACTAGGTACCAACATCCCTGTTCCCCTGAGTCAGAGGGTAAACTGGCCGAAGGATAAAAATTTGCTTCCTCCTCAATAAAATAGAGTCTTCCTAAATTGGGTAGACAATAATGCGAAAAAGCCAACTAAAGTCAGAAACTAGAGATCTTCATGAAGGATGCCTAGTCCTACTATGGAAGCCTCTAATGAAACTGATGAAACAAAGAGCTGCTTCCTTGAAAAAATAAACAGGATTGACAAACTCCTGGCCAAACTGATCAAGCAAAAAAAGGGAAGTCTCAAATTAACAAAATCAGAAATGAGAAAGGAGAGATCACAACAGACATCAATGAAATTGGAAGAATCATCAGGGCATACTTCCAAAACCTCTACTCCACAAAATTAAATAATCTGGAAGAAATGGATGATTTCCTAGACACATACCACCTATCAAAACTAAACCCAGAGCATATTAATCCCTTAAACAAACCTACCACACCCATGGAGATTGAAAAGGTAATCAAAAACTTTGCCCAAAAGAAAAGTTCAGGACTGGATGGTTTCTCAGCTAAATTCTATCAACCCTTCACAGAAGAACTGAAACCAATTTTTCTCAAACTATTCTGCAGAATTGGCGACCAAGGAAGCTTCCTCATCTCTTTATATTAAGCTAGCTTCACCCTAATACCAAAACCAGGCAGAGATATAATAAGGAAAGAAAATTATAGGCCTATATCACTAATGAACTTAGATGCAAGATCCTGAATAAAATCCTTGCAAACTGAATTCAACAACACATCAAAAGCACATAACTGACTGCTGCCCCATAATGCATGGCCCACAATACCCATGGGGTTGACCTGTTTCATCAATGAGGAAGGCCTCTTCAGAAAAGGGTCAGGGAGGAGGGAAAGGATGGTACCAACATGTGATGTTTACATAAAAAATATGTCAGTATCTAATAATAAAAAATAAAATATATATTTAAAAAAGCATTATCCACCTTTATCAAATAAGCTTCATCCCAGGGATGCAGGGATGTTTAACACATGGAAATCAGTCAACATAATACACCATATAAATAAACTGAACCATAAGAACCACATGATCATCTCAATTGATGCAGAGAAATACTTCGACAAAATACACCACCACTTCATGATGAAAACACTGGAAAGAATAGACATGGAGAGTTTATATTCCAACATAATACAGGCTATATATAAAGCTCCTGAAGTCCAAATAATATTTAATGGGGGAAAAACTCAAGGAGTTCCCACTGAGATCAGGAACAAGACAGGGGTGCCCACTCTCACCACTGCTCTTCAGCATAGTACTAGAAGTACTAGCCCAAGCAATATGATAGGAGAAAGAAAGAAAAGGGATTTAACATGGAAAGGAAGAAGTCAAGTTAGCCCTATTTGCAGATGACATGATCCTATATATAAGTGTCTAGAAAATCTCCATCTTAAAACTTCTAAAGGTGACAAATTCCTAAAGAAAAGTGACAAGATACAAAATCAGTGGCTTTTCTATAAGCCAAGGAAAAATATACAAAGAAAGAAATCAGTAAGGCTGTCCCATTTTCAATAGCAACAAAAAAATTAAATACCTTGGAATAACACTAACGAAAGATGTGAAAGAATTATATAATGAAAACATAAAAATACTCAAGAAAGAAATAGAGGAGGACTTGAGAAGATGAAAAGACCTCCAATAGTTCTGGATAGGTAGAATTAATATTGTGAACATGGTAATTCCACCAAAAGCAATATATAGATTTAACCTGATATCAATAAAAATACCAGCATCATTCTTCACAGAGATTGTGAAAATGATCTCAAAATTCATATGGAAGGGCAGAAGGCTTCGGATATCCAAACATATCCTTAGCAAAAGAAACACATCTGGTGGTATCACCATGCCTTATCTAAAGCTATATTATAAAGGCATAGTAACAAAAATAGCAAAGGAACAAAACTGAAGACCCAGATCTTAGGGCAAGCAACTACAGCTACTTGATTTTTAACAAAGGTGCCAAAATGTTATCTGAAGAAAAGACAAGATCTTCAACAAATGGTCTTGGACAGATTGGATGACCATATGTGGAAAAATAAAATTAGACCCACTCATATCACCATACACAAAAATTAAGTCCAGATGGTTTAAAGACCTCAATATAAGACCTGAAACTCTTCAACTACTAAAGAAAAAAATAGGAAGCACTCTCCACAATATAGGACTGGGAAAAGACTTCTTGAACAAAACCCCAGTAGCCAAGGAAATTAAACAAGTGCTCAACCAATGGGATCTCATGAAGCTAAAAAGCTTTTGCGCAGACAAACATACAATAAGCAGAGCCAATATATTACCCACTGAATGGGAGAAAATCTTTGCCAGATATACTGACAGAAACCTAATATCTAGAATCTACAAAGAACTCAAAATATTTAACAATAAGAAATCAAACAACCCACTCCAAAAGTGGGGCAGAGAACTAAATAGTGAGTCCTCAGTGGAAGAATTACAAATGGCTAACACACACTTAAGAAAATGTTCAGCATCCCTAACCATCAGGGAAATGCAAATTAAAACAAGTTTGAGATTCCACCTTACCACAGTAAGGATAGAAAACTTTAAAAAAATAAAATGAAAACAAATATTGATGAGGCTGTGGAAAAATAGAAACCATCATTCACTGATGGTGGGAATGTAAGCTGGTACCACCACTGTAGAAATCAATTTGTATACTTCTGCAAAAGATGATTATACAGTTACCAACAGACCATGTCATTCCCTTACTGGGCATTTACCCTAAAAGCACCATATCTTAGTTCAGAAATATTTGCTCAACCATGTTTATAGCTGCTCAATTCACAATAGCTAAAGCTGGAATCAAACCAGGTGCCCAGCATTGGATGAATGGATAACCAAGATGTGGTATATCTACACGATGCAACTCTACTCAGCAGTAAGAAAAAATGAGTCATTGAAATTTGTAGAAAACTGATTGAACATGGAAGAGATCATTCCAAGTGAACTCACACAATCAGAGAAAGACAACCACTGAATGATCTCACTCATCTGCATTTCCTAACCTGGATCAGCCCAAGTTGCTGACATAATTGAATAGCATCTTGAGGCTTGCACAATAGTGAGAGTAGGGCTTAGGGAAAGGGAAAGGGAAAGGGAAAGGGTGGGGGGAGGACACAAAACTGAACCCAAATTGAACTGGTACCATAGAATCCTATATCCTGGAAATCAGACTAAAAGGTGGTACCCTCAAGAGAACCTTAGAGGGAGCACCTGAATCTAAAGGCCCAGGAGAGAGTGTGACAAAACCCAACCTTGGGGCTGGAGAGATGGCTTGGTTGTTAAGCGCTTGCCTGTGATGCCTAAGGACCCCAGTTCAAGGCTCGATTCCCCAGGACCCATGTAACCCAAATGCACAAGGGGGCGCACCCATCTGGAGTTTGTTTGCAGTGGCTGGAGGCCCTGGCATGCCCATTCTTTATCTGCCTCTTTCTCACTCTGTCTGTCACTCTCAAATAAATAAAAATAAACAAAAAAATAAAAATAAAAAAAAAAACCAACCTCAAACTTCTCCTGTTTCTGTTTCTTCTCTGGCTTTTTCTTTTTTCTTTTCCTTTGGCACTGGCCTGTAATTCCCTGTACCAGGATGTGGTCTACACCCACAATGAGCTATTGTTCAGAGACACCTACTAGATCTCCCAAAACAAATAAGACAGACTTCTGTCAGAGCACTTGATTACCCACCAGAGGTTAATGGTAAGACCCTACTGGTGGAGATACCAAACACTGTTGGCATGGACTGTGGAGAGACCTGGTTGGAATCCAGAGGAGAGCCAGTACCCAGACAGTGCATCTAGTGCTGGAAGACACTACATGAGCTACCAGAGGAAAGTGGCCAACATCTGTCCAAGCAAATCAAATTCTAAGCGACTGAGAAGCAAACAACCTAACGTGATGCTCACACAAGTGCAATAGTGGCACACAGCCAAGGTGGGTAACCAACTGCTCTTGGATTGGCTAACAGATCTGCTCAGTGGAAAGGAAACATTATCTGGAACTGGGAAACAAGTCAGAATCATATTTAGATAATTATTCTGCTTCCCATTGTCAAGGTCCCACTAACCTTAGACTATAAAAGTATCTAAAACCTTTTAATTCTCTCTAAATTAATAATGGTTATCCCATTTAACTGGCACTGACTTTGGTTATCCCATTTAACTGGCACTGACTTTGGTTATCCCATTTAACTGGCACTGACTTCACTCTCCATTGGGAATCTGCTTCTCTTTTTCAGATGGAAACTGGACCAGAGGAGATAAATGACCTTGCACACTTAACCCTGCCCCAGCTGAAACCACAGAGGAACTGGGGGAAATGAGCAAGAGGGCTGGTTTCTTAGTTAAGCTTATATCAGCACAAGGGTGATGGAGAAAGATACTGAGGACACAACACCTACCAAACCAGAGATCTAGATGCTCCTAAGTGCCCATCACTGAAGTCGACTGAAAATGCTCCCATTATGGCTCAGGGAATTTTGAGGAAGAGGTATGGAAAGATTGTTAGATCCACAAGTTGGGACATTTTCACAGAGACATTGCCTGTCCCCCACCCACAATGCATGACCCATAATCCCCATGAGGTTGACCTGTATCCCCAACACCTACATCCCCAATGAGGAAGTCCTCTTCAGAAAATGGGCAGGGAGGAGGAAAAGGATGGTACCAAAATGTGATGTTTACATACAAAATATGTCCATATTCAAAAATAAAAATAAATTTAAAAAAAACACCATGAACAAAAAAATCTTCCTCTCCTCTGATTTTCCCTTTTCCAGTCTTTGTAGAACTCCCAGGTGTTTTTTCCTGTCTTTTATACCCTTCGTTCTTTTTTCTGATGTATTTTCAACATTATTTTTCTAACTACCTATCAGACATTTATTTCTACTTGCTTATATGTTTGTTTGGATTCTGCTATAATTTACATGCTATATAGTTATGCTTTCTTAGGGCCTTTGATCATATTTTTGCCTTATGATTAAGATGAAACAAGCTAATGTATTGTCATTGATATGTATGTAGGGGGAAGTTTTTCAATATAATCATATTGAGAAATTTGTCTAAGTTCTTTTTTCTTTTGTGTGTGTGTATGTGTGTGTGTGTGTGTGTGTATGAGTGTTGACAACCAATCTTACTGCATTTATGACTTTCATCTTGATCTTGTTATACTCACCATGAAATTTTTATTTCAATTCATACCTGGGTAATTATACATCCAAAGGTCTGAGCACCTAGTGTGGCAAAAGGCTTGAATTCTCAATGATACAGATTTCCTATACATGCAGTCACTTGATAGTCTGGGTGATGATCCCATGTGTTTCTGAAGCTCCTAACCCCAAGTCTTCTTTCTTGCTCTTTGTATTAACCTTAGACTAATGTAACTAGTGTCCTTCTTTTTTTTTGCCCTTAGAAGGGTCAAGGTCTGGCTAGTTGTCTTTCTTGTTGCCTCTCCTTGGCTCTTTCAGGTCAGGAAAAAGAATTATTCTGTCAAAGCTGTGACCCCCTGGAGTTCACTATCTCCTAGTTCAATTCTGTGTCCTCTCCTTTCAGATCATATGAAACCACAGATGATGTAGGATTTGGGGTTTGGGGAGAGTATGTGAACACCAATTGATAAAATGTGTTCTGACAAGGGTAAGTTATAAATTATGAGGTTTATTGTTGGGGGGATTAAAATCCAGGGAAGTGAGTCTAGTTGATGGATTCAAGCCAGAGGAGAAATCTCCTCCTTGTCCATCTGGGAAGGGAAAGTGGGGATTAGAGAGAATCTCCACCACAGAGAAATCACTGGGGGTAACAATGGCTCTGGAGGAGGCACAGACACCCACTGTTGGCCTCTGAAAGGCCCAGGTGTGAGGCCTAGTGGAACTTCCTGAGCCTAGCTAAAGTTTGGTGATCTGCCTCTGGCCAGACGTGACTCAGCAAGACGCCTAATGGCTTCTTGCCTGCTACTTCCGCATGGGATTTAGGATTATCATCTCAATAGTCAGTTTACTATTGGCCCTTACCTTTCCCCACCGTCCTAAAATCCCCGCCTTCTTCCCAACATTATATAGGCAACTGTTCATAGCAATAAATCGAGTTCCTGCTTCGACAAGACTCCCGACTCAGTGTGGTTTTTATCCGGTGGCCAGGAGAGGTCTGAGTCGTCGGACGCTCATCTCCTCCTCAGCCCCTCGGGAGGAACCAGCGGGCCTGGTCCTTCCCTCGGCACTACCTGCCCCCGCCGGCGGAGCCCGGCATCTGGTGCCTAACGTGCGGCTCTTGGAATCCGGCAGACTAGTGCCCCCTGAGAGACATTCGTTGAGGAGGTCAATCGGTGTACATATGCGGGTGAGCGTACCCCCATAAGTAGTCTTTATATTTAATGTGCTAAACTTTGCTTCTATAACCTGTACTTGTTGATCAACATCTCTTTGTTCTCTTTCTCTTTCCTTTCACTTTTAGTTTGCAGACAAGCTACATCTGCGGCTTTTGTACAGCATGTTTACCTATCTTTTGGATCCTTGTGGTTGTATTGTACTCATGTGTATGTGGGTTGCTATTGCCCTAATTTTATGGACATTTTTCTCTCAACTTTATAATGAGGGACAGTCTAACTGTAAATCCAATCCTGCCTTAGAATCTCTCAGGGCACTCCTAAAGAGTAGAGGGCTTAATTTGACTGATAATCAGGCTCAACAGACCTGGGATTGCCTTCTCAAACTGGCGCCATGGCTGCCGGAAGGAAATCTCTTTGGTTGGGACACGTGGGATAGGGTAGAGGCCCTTGTTTGTCGGGCACATGTGGAGAAGGATCAAATACCCCCCTCAGGGGTCCTCCCTATGATCTCAGCCCTCAAGGCCTGCTTCCCTCCAAGGCCAACCAAACATAAACAAAAGACAGAAGAAAAAGATAATATACAGCCTAATCCAGCTACTCCTCCTGGAGATACAGCTTTAAAAAAACCCCAAAAGGATGCATCTTTATGCTCCTCACTCGATCCCTTTGAGAGTGCTCCCTGGCCTTCCAGGGGACCTCCTCCACCTCTTCCATCAACTAACCCTTTCTGGACCCCCTCGGCCCCTCCTTCATATTCGGCCGCCGAGACCCCTTCAGCCCCTCCTTCATATTCGGCAGCCAAGCCGTCAGAAAATAAAGCTACTTTTTTATTTCCCGTCAATCTAAATCCTGGGGGCAATCGCCCTGCTGCCTGGTATCCGTGGGAAGCTCAGGACCTTAAGGAGCTTAAAAAGGCGGTCTCAGAGGATGGACCCAACTCTCCTTGGGCTGAGACCCTATTACAGGGACTTGCCCATCAACCTTGTACAACCCAAGATTGGAAAAATCTAGTCAGGGCTGTCTTGTCAGGTCCCCTATACATTAAGTGGTGTGCCTTTTTTAGAGATGAATGCCATGCACAGGCAGAACGAAACCAAAATCAACAGCCCCCTGTGCCGATAACTTTTGGGATGCTCTCTGGTATCTCTGATCAATATGCTACAGGCACTCAACAGGCGGCTATACCTGACCCGTATAGGGACCAGGTCAGGGCACTGGGCTTGGCGGCATGGAAAAAGCTTGATGAGGGACCCTCTGAAACTCCCCTTATGAGTATTACTCAAAAACCATCTGAGGATTTGGCTACATTTATAGATAGGGTGGAAAAAAGTCTCCAAAGAAAATTTCCCCCAGGGGCATTACGGGATCAGTTTACTAAAATGTTGGTCTGGGATGGGATGACGGCCGATCACCGCCTCGCCTGTGCGGGTCTCAAGGACAACTCCATGAGTAGATGGATTGTAGCCACCAAGGACGTTGGCACTATCTCCCATCAGGCTAGGGCCATGGCTGCCGCCCTTCAGGAAAATAAACAGAGAGATTTGGCCAATACGATCTGTGCATTACAGTTAAATTCTAAAAACTTGACATGTTTTGGATGCGGGGACGAGGGCCACTTTAAAAAAGAGTGCCCCAACAGGACAAAGCCTCCTCCGCGCTCTGGGGGGACGACCAACGCCCCTCACACCCTTTGCCCTAAATGCAATAAAGGGTTTCATTGGGCTAAGGAATGTAAATGGAAGTTTAACATACAGGGAAAGCCTTTAAACTCCTCCAGGGGCTTCCCCCAACCCCGTTAAATAAGGGGAAAGAGACCATCAAAGCCTATTGGACCGTCCCCCTGGTCTCCGGCCTTAGACCCAAAATTATTTTGAATATTGGCAATAAAAAATTCAAACTTCTCATCGACACTGGAGCGGACCGAACGGTCCTGAGAAAGGAGGAAGTGCCCCCCTCCTGGCAGCTTGTGCCCGGCCCTCCCCTACTGGGAATTGGCGGGCAATCCACCTCCTGGGAGACTGCCACGTGGCTCCCTTGGACTGACCCAGGTGGGGACAGGGGAAAAGTCCGCCCTCTCGTGGTGACTGGGCTCACTGCTAACTTACTGGGGCAAGACATCCTTGGAGATGCTGAGGCTTTCATCACTACTGACCATAAGGCCTTTTATAATGACTTGTTAGATAAAAAAGAATATCAACAACAGTCTGAGGAAGGGAGGGAATATCATCCCAATTATAGAGATGACCCTTACTTTGAGCAACTCAGACAAAAGTACTCCAATAAACACCCCCAATTCTAAGGGCCACTGCCCAGCCCCCCCCATTTAAAATCCAGTGGAGACCGGGGGATCCTGTATGGGTTGAGCAGTGGCCTCTCCCTTCTTCTAAGTTACACCAACTCCACATACTTATTGATCAACAGTTGGAGGCTGGACATATTCGTCCCTCCACTAGTCCCTGGAACTCTCCTGTCTTTGTCATAAAAAAGCCTAATGGGTCCTGGAGATTTTTACATGATTTAAGAAAGATCAATGAACGCATGATCCCCTTCGGAACCCCCCAGAGGGGACTCCCATGGATCCCAGCTATTCCCAATATATACCATATTACTATCATTGACATTAAAGATTGCTTCTTCTCTATCCCTCTCCATCCAGGAGACATGGAAAAATTTGCATTCTCTGTACCCGCTGTTAATTTTTGTGGCCCAGATAGGAGATTTGAATGGACTGTCTTACCTCAGGGCATGGCAAATAGCCCACCCATTTGTCAATATTACCTGTCATCCATTTTCTCTTCTCTTATCAATCTCCCTGATACCCTGTTTTATATTTACATGGATGATATTATTCTTGGGTGCCTAGATTCCTCCACACTCCAGGACCTTACCCACCAATGTCTAACTATCCTGCATACTCACGGCTTTAAAGTAGCTCCAGAAAAAGTTCAAACTGTGCCTCCCTTTAAGATCTTGGGCTCGATCCTTACCCTAGATACAGTTTCACCTGTTAAACCACAACTTTATATTCAGGATTCTTACACCTTGCCTCAACTCCAGAAGCTTTTGGGAGAAATTAATTGGATGAGGCCTTGGATACCCATAACTACTGAAGAGCTGTCCCCTTTATTTGACCTCCTAAAGGACCTTAACTTCTCTTCTCAGGTAATTTTGTCCCCTTGTCATCAACAAATTTTTCATAAGGTACAACAGGCTATAAATACTGCGACCCTGAAGAGGTTCAATCCTGATTTGCCCATCTCCCTCTACATTTTCTCTGGGGAAACATTATGCACCGCACTGTTGGCCCAGGAAGGTGAACCCATCCAATGGGTCCACCTCTCAATCAGTGTGGTCCCCAGAGTTTATTCTGTAACCAACCAGGTTGCTGATTGCATTATCAAGGGCAGAGACACCTCTGTCCAGTTGTTTGGCACAGAACCTCACCTTATTGTCACTCCCTTTAAGATAACAGATTTCACCTGGCTTCAGAGAAATAATAATAGAGTTGCTACGGCTCTCGAGGGGTTTCTAGGTAAAATTGATTGCCATTATGGCCCCCACAAATGGATGAGTTCTTTCTCCAGGTTAGAATGGAAGCCCCCCAGGCTTTTTCTGTCTCAACCTAACCCTGACTTTCTTACAGTGTTTACCGATGGAGGGCACCTGGGGGCTTCCCTAGTCGTTTACCCTCCCTTAAAACAGGAAAAAGAGCCTATGCCCATAAAGTCAGTCTCCCATGAGGTTGAGGGGTCAGCACAATTCAAAGAACTATTTGCTGTTGTTCTAGCTTTGGACACTATTCAAGAGCCATTTAACTTATTTTCTGACAGCCTTTATGTTGTTAATTTATTACCCAACCTGGTTGAGGCCCATATTAGACTGGACTCCAACCCTATATCTCCTCTTATGATTCAAGCTCATTCCCTACTCAAACAAAGAATTAACCCCATTTTTCTTCAACATCTCAGGGGTCATCAAAACTTACCGGGATTTCTTTCTCGAGGAAACAATTTGGCTGATAAAATGGCTTCTATGCCTCAGTGTAATACTATTACAGAAGCTACACGCTTCCACTTATTGACCCATGTCAACTGGAGAGGTCTCAAGCACAGGTTTCCACAGGTACCAGTCAAGGACCTTAAAAAAATTGTCTGGACTTGTAAGTCCTGTCAGCCCTTCCTCCAAGTACCCCCCCCTTCAAACTACAGGAAGCAATCCTAGAGGGCTACACCCTAATCATCTGTGGCAAATTGATGTCACACACTATTCTCCATTTGGAAAACTTAAGTATATTTTTCTTTCAGTTGATACCTTTTCCCGCGCCTGCTGGGCATCGGCACATGCCGGGGAAAAATCTAAACATGCCATTAGTCATATGCTTCAATGTTTTGCCACTCTTGGGCTGCCTGATCAAATTAAAACAGATAATGGCCCCTGCTTCGTAAGCAAGGCCTTTGTAGATTTTCTCCAGAACTGGAAAATCTCACATTCTACAGGCATCCCATACAACCCCCGGGGCCAAGCTATCGTTGAAAGATATAATCAGACTCTCAAGTCTCAATTACAAAAACAAAAGGGGGAATCCTTACCCCCACACGACCAACTAAAAAAGGCATTATTTACCCTAAATATTTTAAACTTTTCTAAAGAAGATAAACAACTCTCCCCTTTTCAAAAACATTGGTCCTCATCCATTACCTACAGTTCTATCTGGGTAAGATGGAGGGACCCATTGACTGGGGCCTGGAGAGGGCCTGATCCACTCCTCACAGCAGGGAGAGGGTTTGGATGTGTCTTCCCTCAAGATGAAAAAAGACCCATTTGGGTACCAGCGAGAGACCTAAAATATTTGTCCCAACAAGAGGACACTGACAATCACTTCTCTAGGGAGTGACCCACCCCTGAGGACTGTTCCTAAAATGGTCCTTCACCCTACTAAACTAAACAATTCCTTCCCTTGTGGAGGATTGCTGGCTTTGCCTCCAATCTGGGCCTCTCTGGCTGCTTACAGTACAGTTGCCTGTACGACCTTAAAACATTACTCAGCCACCTTCCCCATCCCCGTCCAGCTTTTCCCAATGTTTCCCCTGGAACTTGCATTTGGGCCCCGCCTTCCCCTAATAATTCCAGTATAGATGTGGGATACATTCATCCTTCCTTCTGTACTTTTAACACAGCTGATCCCAATGCTCAATGCTGCCCACCTTCTGGAATGGTTTATGTTTGTGGAGGCGGGATGGCCTATGACTTTCTGCCCACCAATTGGACGGGCCTTTGTGCCCCAGCCACCTTAATCCCAGATGTAAATATCATCCCTGGAAATGAGGCCCTCCCTGTATCAGAGGGAGACCTATCTTCAACAACAGCTAGATTCCCTGGCTGAGGTAGTCCCACAAAACAGGAGAGGACTAAACCTACTAATGGCCGAAAAAGGAGGCGTATGTTTGTTTTTACAGGAAAAATGCTGCTTTTACGCCAATAAATCAGGAATCATCCAGGACAAGATTAAGAGGCTCCAGGAAGACTTGGAGAGGAGGCAACGGGACCTCCAGGACAACCCACTGTGGACAGGATTATATGACTTCTTACCCTACCTTCTCCCTCTACTTGGGCCCCTCCCCCTCCTTCTCCTTCTCCTTATCCTCACTGTCGGGCCTTGTGTAATTAATAAGATTACACAATTTATTCATCAATGGCTAGAGGCAATAAAACCTCATCAGGTCAAAATATCACAGGCTGGCAACTCAGGAATTAAGTTTCGCAGATGACCCACTGCCACCTCCTCTGCCCTCCATGTGACCAATGATGGGTAAGATCCCCATAGGGGGACAACCTAAGACAGGCCATGGAGTGGGTTCTCAGTGAGCAAAACACATGGTACCCAGTGACGGGTAAGATCCCCAGAGGGGGACAACCTAAGACAGGGGCCATGATGAATGCTCTGAGCTAAACACCTGGTACCCAATGACGGTTAAGACCCCCAGAGGGGGACAACCTAAGACAGGGGCCATGGTGACTAATGCTCTTACAAAAACAAAAGGGGGAGATGTTGGCCTCTGAAAGGCCCAGGTGTGAGGCCTAGTGGAACTTCCTGAGCCTAGCTAAAGTTTGGTGATCTGCCTCTGGCCAGACGTGACTCAGCAAGACGCCTAATGGCTTCTTGCCTGCTACTTCCGCATGGGATTTAGGATTATCATCTCAATAGTCAGTTTACTATTGGCCCTTACCTTTCCCCACCGTCCTAAAATCCCCGCCTTCTTCCCAACATTATATAGGCAACTGTTCATAGCAATAAATCGAGTTCCTGCTTCGACAAGACTCCCGACTCAGTGTGGTTTTTATCCGGTGGCCAGGAGAGGTCTGAGTCGTCGGACGCTCATCTCCTCCTCAGCCCCTCGGGAGGAACCAGCGGGCCTGGTCCTTCCCTCGGCACTACCTGCCCCCGCCGGCGGAGCCCGGCAACCCACATGTGGAAGGCAATGTGTAAAAACCAAAAGATTACCTTCATATAGAAGATAAGAGAGGATTTTAAGAAACAGTGTAAGATGCAGTGATTAAAGAAAGATCCTACATGTAAGAAAATGAGAAAGCACCCTAAAACAAGACACACATATAATGCCAGCAGGAAAATACTAAGGCAGAAAGAAGGGTCCCCCACTTTCCAGCCATGCTGGGAAGGGATGAGCCTGCTTACACTCTGGTGTTCAGGTGAGACCAGTGGAAGAACAGAGGGCTTACACTTCTGGCCAGGCTCCTTTTCATGGGTTAGACATCCAGTTAGGGTGAGCCCCTTTATCAGACATGGGTGCATAAAGAGAGACCTGATTGGTTTGTGAACTCAAGAGGCTGACTCAGCAGGGGCTAACTCTTGATTGGTTCATGGACTTTAGGGGCTGACTCAGGAGGGGCTGGCCCACCTAGGAGGGTTGAGTTGAGGGAGAAGAAGGAAATTCCTGCTGGGAAGTGTTGCTTGCAGCCATATTGGATAAGACTGGATCAGACTGGGGATTGAGTCCTGCCAGAGCAGGCCAGGTGCCATCTCCTTGTTGACTGTGGGCCTCTTATTAATGCATTAAGCTTATTAAGCTTATTAAGCAATGCTTATTAAGAACTATCTTGCTCTTGTTTCTCCTTCATAGGGGCTGGCCATGTCCAGAACCCAGAGCATCTCCAGATTTGAAGCTAATCACAGCCTTCCTTCAGACAATGTAGCTGTGGTAGGAGATTCCTCTGAAGTGTCATTGAAAGAGTCAGAGAAGGAAATTCTGGAAGTGAGTGCTGAATTATTTGATCACCACTATCAGAGAATTTATCATCATCAGGTATGATATTAAGTGCTTAACTTTTAATTGCTTTAGCCTTTAATACCAATAACCACTTTCTATGCAAAAGCACTTTTAAAAGGTGGGTATCATTACCATCACCAGATAATAACAGGGGGAGACTGAATAAACTCACTTGACTCAGTGATGTGTTTAACACATAAAAGATTGAAATATCCAATCCTCATTCAAATCTCTATGCTGTGTCACGTTTAGGCTAAACTCCCCTTCATCTCATTCTTCGAATAATTCCATATCCCCTCTGTTTTTGCTAGAATTCTCCTCAAGTCCTTGTCATTGAGGCCTAGTATTTGATGTCATAAATTAGAACAAATACAATACAAAATCTCATTTTTCTCCTGACACAGCCTGTTTGTTAACTGTCTTGTAAAAATTGTCCAGAGAGTCAGCTATGAAACCTGAAGTTGACCAGATGTCCTTTCCAATAAAACTTATGCTTTGTTCTCTAAGACAAAAATTTATAGGCTGCCGAGATGGCTAAGCAGTTAAAGCACTTGCCTGTGAAACCTAAGGACCAAGGTTCAGTTCCTCAGGAGCCACATAGCCCAAATTCACACGGTGGCACATGTGTCTAGAGTTCGTTTGCAATGTCTGGAGGCCCAGGTATGCCCATTCTTTCTCTATATCTCCCTCCCCCCCCTCAAATAAATAAATATTTTTTAGAAATAATTTAATGCAGCATTTACATATTTGCAAGTAATTCTTATTGTTGTGTTGCATAGTTTACAATGGATTAAGAATGGTTTTACGTCATGAGGTTAATAAGGGGAAAACATGTGGAAGAGTGTGGTTGCTTTAAACATAGGATAGGAAGAAAGCAGATTGATATCATTGCTCTACAGTTGATAAGAAAGGACCTCTGAGAAGAGCGCGTAGCTGAATGATGGGAAGGAAGTCTCTTGAAAGGAGTGGAATAGTGGTGCAAACTGACAACAGGCAACACCGGCACATCCCAGATATTTAACAATAAAAAGTTAAGATAAACACATCCTTAAAAACTAATCAGGTGCTGAGCATTGGTTATATAAATTCAAATGTGTTCTGACAATTTTTCCCTATTTCTGAGAAACAATTACTTAGAAAAATAAAATCTGGTTGTAAATGCTGAGCAGCTGCAAACCTAATTGTTCACTTTAGTTGGTTCCTAATTATTTCTCTCAAGTTCTCTTCACAGTCTTTTCATTTTAAACACTTATGTGTTTAAGGGGGGGAAGGGTGGACCAGGCTCACAGAACCAGCAACTTTAGAAGTGGAAGGAGGGAAAGGTCGGATAGTCCTATTGGCTTTACATTGCCATGTTAGTTTGCCAGTTTCCCATGGTATTTGATGAAGTACCAATTTAGAAGGCTAATGAGAACATTTATGATTTGTGCTTGACATTGCTGTGCTAAACTTGACTATTTAATTATCAAATTAATTTTATGGTTATAACCGTAGTTTGTGCAATGTTTATGTTGTAAACATTTGGGAACTTTTAAATATAAAAATGCTTAATATTCCTAAAGCGTTCCAGTATGTACATAACTACCAAATTTAAAAGGTTTAAGAAACATGCCAACAGCTATAAAATAAACATACACCCTTGATAAGCCCTATGATTTGTATAGCGCAATTGCCTTTCTAATAACATTTGCCCTTGGATTTTAGTTGTGCTTTACATATTTAATGTAACTGAAATCTCAGTGTCTGTCTCAATAACAGCTGGCTTGGGCATGAGGTGATAACAGTACAATTTCATAATTATTGTGAAGACAGCTTCATGAAAGGTTGTTGCCTCAAGTTAGCAAACTCTGAAAATTTATTAGTAGTTAGAATTTACTATCCAGTTATTAAGAATTAATAGCATATGGGGACTGGAGAGATGGCTTAGCACTTAAGTGCTTGCCCATGAAACTCGATTCCCCAGGACCCATGTTAGCCAGATGCACAAGGTGGTACATGCATCTGGAGTTCATTTGCAGTGGCTGGAGGCCCTGGCACACCCATATTCTCTCTCTCTCTATGCCTCTTTCTCTCTCTGTCTCTCAGTCTCAAATAAATAAATAAAAATAATCAAAATATTTTTTAAAAAAGAATTAACAGCATATTCTTTTATAAAACATTAACCACATTCCAACAAAACTCTATTGCTAAGCATTCAGTGGGCCAAAGTACATAGCCATGTCAAGAAAATAATTGAGCTGTAGAGTGTCTCAGTGGGTAACACTGCTTGCTGCACAAGCATGACCACCCGAGTTCAGATCCTAAGAACCCAAGTAAAACTGGACTGAAGAATGTACATCTGTCATACCAGTGTGCCCAGGATGAGAGAGGAGGCAGAGGCAGGAGAATTTCCAGAAGCCTGTGGATCAGAGAGACAAACAATAACAGACTCAGTTCCAAACAAGGTGGAAGGTGGTTGTTTGACTGCCACTTTTATACCAGGGCATGTATACACACACGTGTGCACATACATGCGCACATGCACACAGAGAGAGAGAGAGAGAGAGAGAGAGAGAGAGAGATTAAAAAGAAAAAAAATATTGACCAAAATTAGGTTTGTGCCTTTTTATTTTTTTATTATTTATGATTTTTTATATATTTTTTTTATTTGAGAGCAACAGACAGAGAGAGGAAGAGGGAGAGAGAGAGAGAGAATGGGCGCGCCAGGGCCTCCAGCCACTGCAAACCAACTCCAGATGCGCGGGCCCCCTTGTGCATCTGGCTAACGTGGGTCCTGGGGAATCAAGCCTCAAACTGGGGTCCTCAGGCTTCACAGGCAAGTGCTTAACCACTAAGCCATCTCTCCAGCCCCCTTTTTATTTTTTAAAAGTATGTTTTATGTATTTATTCTTTTACCTGTTGCTGGAGCGGCAATGATTCAAAGTAGTGCTGATTTGCCCCAAACATAGGAATGTAATGTACATGGAAGTTACTGTGGAGGATACACTACCCAGTGTATGCAGTGTACTCATAAAGCACATACTGTTCATGCTGGAAACTTAAGGCTAATGAAGAGCACATGAAAGATCTGAGCTGCCTTTGCTGCCATGAGCTTGGACCATTAACATTTGTCAGGAAGCCCACTCCATTCCTTCTTCAGGCCAGAACATTTTCATCCTAGAGCCAAACCACAAGTTTGACACAGAGCAGTGCTTTTAGGGGAGCTACAATTACCAACATCCATTTTTTTTTCCTTTGTGTTCTATATTTGAGCTGTCTAGCATATTAGTCACTAGGTCACATGTATGGCTACTTCAAATGAACTAATAAAATAATAATAATAATAATAAAATTAATCAGGTAATTTCTCAGGTGTACTAGTTATATTGTAAGAACTCAGTAGCCACATTCAATTGGTGGTTACCATGTTAGAAAGCATATGTAGTGACTATTTCCATTATTTTAGAAATTTTCTTCTACTGGGGCTACTGCAGATGCTAAAATAAGCCATTAATAATGAATTCTATAGTCTTGTTTACAGAGAGCTATAAACAAGACTCTAGTATTTTAAAAACATTTTTATTTATTTGCAAGCAGAGAGAGAGAGAGAGAGAGAGAGAGAGAGAGAGAGAGAATGCATGCACTAGGGCCTCTCACCACTACAAACAAACTGCAGATTCACATGCCACCTTTTGCATTTGGTGGATTGTGTGGATAGTGGGGAATCGAACCTGGGTCCTTAGGCTTTGCAGGCAAGTACCTCAACCAGTAAGCCATCTCCTCAGCCTGAGATTCTAGTATTTTGTTGCTTTGAATCAGATCCCCACATAAACTCATGCTTTGAATGCTTGGTCCCCAGGTGGTAATTTGGGAGGTGGAGCCTTGCTGGAGGAGGTGTGTTTTGGGGGATGGGTTATAACCAGCTCCCCATTGTCAGAATTCAGTGCATAGTCTTGTTGCTGTTTTCCATCTGCTGTGCCAGATGTGATGTCCAACCTCTGCTCTAGGACCATCTTTTCCTGCCATCATGTGTGGTGTTGAACTATAAGAATGAATTGTGGGAACGAACAATAAGAATGAACTATGGGAAAGAATTGGACATATTTCTTATGGATCTTTCAAATAGCTTTTTAGGTATTATTGTTATGCAATGTTAAATTCTTTACTTGTAACTTTCTGTAAAATTAATCTTACAACTATGTAATCTCCCTGCTTAAAACAATGTGGCTAGGTTTCCTCTGCCTTGGTATATCTTTGGCCTGAACAGCATAGATGACCAATCCTGACAAGCAATGTTTGGAGATGCTGACTGATCGATCTTAAGCTATGCTCTATGCTCCACTCCTTATAGACCTGGTTGGGTTATCAACCCAGAACAACCATACATGCATAAGAAGTGCTGATCCATAGTGTTGAAGGCAGTGAGGTCAGTAACTATGGGCCTACGTACCTGTTGAAGGCAACAGGTTGGCTTAATGTGATCACACTTGTGATCCAAATGTATGTGTGTTCTAGATCAGTGGAGTCCCGCAGGTCACACCTCTAAGTCCCTTCCTTTAACAAATTTTTAAGGATTGTCCCAAGTTGAAAGTCTCTTACTCATTGATCATGCAATGCACTGGTTGTTCACATATTACTAGTTTTTCTCTGTCCAAAAAAGTGCCAACGAGTGCCTGTATGTGGAAGAAGCCACAGCTGCAGTAACCTCAGAGCAGCAGTGACAGTAGATGCAGCAGGTTTTCTAATGGTTTAAACTAAACTTCTTTTCAGTTTCTTTTATCCTCAGGATCCTGCTAAAGGCAGGTAGCCCACAAGTGGGATGGAGGTACCAGGAGCTAGTTCTCCCGCCTCCCAGACTCTGCTCCTAGAAGCAGTTTGCTCACTTCTGGATAAGAAAGTTCCAGAAATTAGTCTTTCCTAAATCAGGACTGTGACCCCCAAATAGGGCAATCATGAAGACTGCCCTTGATACTATAAGTCAGAATAAAAGCCTTTCCTCCCTTCAGCTGCTTTTGGCTGGGCGTTTGGTCCCAGCATTGCAAAAGTAATTACAAGTATCATAAGAATTATATGGGGGTCCCCTTACTATGACACCACATGAATTTAGTAAGCATATGAAAAATAAGTGCTAAGAAACATTTATGTATATATACAAGGAAGCATTACTTGAATAAAAGTTTTAGTTTTGCTGAAGTAGTTCTTTATGGGAAGAACTCTAGAAGTCTGCAGCACAAGAAGAAAGCAAAGCATCCAGTTCTACTTGCTCTGTGCACTGTTGCTCAATGTGCACAACATTTTAGATGCACAAGACTGGCAAGAGCTACAGACTGTATGCTATACATATAATTGCTATAGTTAGTTACAGTGTGTGCAACTTAAAATATGTCAAGAGGATGGTCTGAAATATTTTTAACACACGTACATTAGATAAACTATAAAACATAAGACAACTTTGGGATCTTAGGGATGTATTTAGTACTCTAACTGTGGTGATGCTATCTGTACATGTCCAAACTTCCCAGGATGTATAAAGTATGTGAAATATTTATATATCATTCATACTACAATAAAGCTTAAAACCTTTATTAATTTAAAAAAAATCACTTTCTAAAGGTCACTAAGCTTGACTACGAATATTCAGTTGCATGGGACCACTTTGAACAAGTCAAAATTAAAATTATTTTCAAAAATCTAAGTATTATTATATTTGAATTTTATATTTGCCTGAGGTTATGGTAATGAACCAAATGTAATATACCAGATGAGTAGGAAAGAATGACTTGATTTTTAATTATCTGTTTAGCTCTAAGGATTATGGAGTATTAAGCAAGTAAATAGTGCCTTTGTACCCTGAATAACTTAGTGATACTCTGTAAAGTACAAACTATCCATGACTGACTAGTTTAAACAGAGCAAGAACTTCATGTACAAAGTGTAATGTACACTAATTATCCCTGTCCTCTCCTGTAGGCCTTTCCAGGTGATTTATAATAAAGTCCAACTAAATACTGCTTGAACAAACACTATCTGCAATAATAATCTTTTATATCATAATCTTGTCTAGACATAAGCATGTTACTTTCCTTAATTATTGTGTGGATGAGTTTTTAAGTCACAAGCATAGTGTCTAGGACAATACCAAGTACATTTTTTTTTGTCAGCAAAAAAGTTAAAATAAAAATAAATATATTTTCCCAAACTAGGATTGGTTTTATGAGAGGAACATAAGTTGTGAGAGCATATGCTTATTTTATTTCGTGGGTAAATGGAAGGTCAGTACTATTAGAAATATGGTTGAGAATCTTTTCCTATAAATTTGTTAACATCATCTTGTGCATCCCATGGGAGACATAGGCTACCCTTATGGAGGTAATTCCAAATAGGACATATTATCTCAATGTCAATTGGACATTTGTAATATCAAGAATCAATCACTATTTTGAATGGTTTTAAAGCAGGAGGTTGTACAAGGAGTTTTGGCCCTTAGCCCAATCATAGTTACTTGCAATACCAGGACACCAGGAATCAGTAACCTTGACATGCATAATTACATGAATTATCCAAGCTCATGCCTCAGGCACACATGTCACCCACTTGGAGCCTGAAACAAAATGAGAGGCAATTCAGAGAACAAATTGCAGACACTTGTAATCACTAGGAGTCTAGAAGAAAATATCTTTGAACTCTTGGAGTTATTTGGGTTGGACTTAAAAAACTAAATCATGAAAAATTTCAACAAATGTACTCATATATGCCTACTATGAACTGAAATGTTTGTGTCCTTCTAAAGTTCTTAAGTAGAAATATTGTTCTACCATGGGACAGTACTTGGAGGAAGGACCTATGGGAGGTAATTGAATGAGGTCAGTTCATGGCCATGTTTCCCTGAAAGTGCCTGATCTTGTGATCTTATCAGATCTTTGTAGCTAAGCAGGGTCAGGCCTGGTTAGTACTTGGACCTGAGAATTAAATTAGGTCATGTGGATGGAACACCATAATGGGCTGGTGGGAGATGAAGGAATCAAAACCTTTAATTTTTTTATGTGAGGACACAATGAAAAGATGTCTGTATGCAAACCACAAAAGAGTATACTGCTTTGACACCAGACCTGCTGACCTCCAAACACTTAACTTCCAGCCTCCAAAACTGGAGGAGATAAATGTTGCTTAAGCCGTGTAAGACAGTGGTCATCACTTACCTTCCATGATGTCAATTTCTGACAAATTCTGCTTCATGTTTTCCTTCATCAGCACTCCCAAGACCACTGAATTGTTTCTAAGCAAATTTCAGAGGATTTCTGTACAGTTGATTTGAACAGATGAGTGTGATGCCTCGATTTTCATCATGAACATCTTCACATCTTAAGCCCATGAGAAGTTACACAGGAGAACAATAGAGTGTGTTTCATTTGCATTGCAAGAGACCCTGTTTCACAAGAAGTGGAGCACAGACACCCTGAGAACAGGAAAAGGGGCTGTGTGGTTTCCTCAACACAGAGACAGTTAAATGGGAACAGATCACCACCAGCTGCCAGCAGGGCAAGGAAGAGCACGGAAAAGTGCTACCTAGATCCAACTTTGAAGGAAGAGCTTGAGTTATCCATCAGGATATAGGAGGGAAGGGAATTAACCAGTAATCAAAGAGTCAAACGCTTACAGAATTCTTACTATGTGCCTTTACATACTTGGATACTGTATTTACAATATCAGACATGATTCTTTAAGGATGAGTAAGGTAATGTGACTGAAGCACAAGGTAGTTTGATTTTTTTCTAAAAGATGGAGCTTTACAGACACGGCTAGCTCTTCAGTCACAGTGGAGAGTACGAAATCTGAGGTATGGTGGCACTTGCTCTAGTTACAGCAATAGCCCTGTGGGACAGAAGTTCTTTAGTAACAGCATGTTGAGATGCATTTCCAAAATGAGAGAAAATTTGATGGTTTTGAGCCATACAAGAAACCCTCCCCCGCAAAAAAAAAAAAAAAAAAAAATCCAAGAAATATAAAAGACGCTTCCGGAGCATGGCTGGGGTGTCTAGAGACACCAATCCAGGAACAATTGCCGACATGTTCCCTCCTTTCTCCATTTACTGTTGAAGTAAATAAAGGATCTTTGTACCTTAAAAAAGAAAGAAGTGTAAAAGCCATGGGCCTCTTTGGATTTAAAAACAGTACATATCACATTTATCAAACAACTCTAGCCTATCTTCTGGATGTTTCACTGCTGGCCCCTCTTGTCTCAGAGGAAGAAACAGGTCTGCATGAAATACAGACTGTAATAGAAGTTATTATAATACTTGGGTCTTATCCAGAAGTTCTAAGTGTCTGTGGTAGATGTTATATCATAAATTTCAGTATTAAAATAATGACCCAGACTCTTAGGGAGTTGCAGAAGGCCATTGTCTCTTCTGAGAATAATTTGTGTTCATGGAAAATCAGCTCCTGGTTTGCTACTGGAGCATAAAGTGACAGTGCACCCCCAATTGCCCATTATGAACTGAGTATTATCTGGTCTACTCAACCATAAAATTGAATGCTCACAGCAGCATTCTGCTATCAAATGGAAATGGTATTATAAAGACTGGGACCTAACAGGGGCATAAGGATGAGTGCTAGGTACCAGTAGGTGACCCAGACTCCTGTTGTGTATGCCTCCACTGCTTTGGGGGTTCCTCCCCAGTCCATACCTTTGATCACATGGGTGATTATCTATAACTAATTAAAGAAGTAATCCTCTGAACTAATTTACAGATGAGTGCATGGTATGCCAACACTACCTAAAAGTGAGTAGCCACTTCAATAGAGCCCTACTGAGGAGAAGTCCTACAAAAACAGTAGTGAAGGAAAATCATCTCAGTGGGAAGAGGTCATTTCATATGGTTTGACTGCTATAAAATATTTTCTGCATCCCAATTAATCAACCTTATTTCCTGCTACCCAAATCCCTGGCACCTGTGGATCTTATAGAACATTTTGATACATTTTATTACCTAGAACATCATATAGTTGGGATCATAGATTATAAAGATGATCTTCTTTCTTTTACTTAACAATATGCATTTAAAATTTGTGCATATTTCCATGGCTTATTTATTTCTTTGTTTTTAATGGTGGCAAAATACATATGAAATTTACCATGTTGAGCACCTACGTATTGGTAGCACTGAGTACATTTATATTTGTGTCCAACAACTACCACCAGCATCCTTCTCTAGAATACTTTCCATCTGGCAAAACTGGAATTCTGTATCCATTAAGTTAACTCCTCCCCTGACCTTTACTCCTCAGAGAAACAAAAATAAACAAAACTAACAAACTTTAGGTAGACTAAGAAGAAGAATGGAATAAATCAGGAACAAAGTAGGAGATGTTATAAGTTATGTCACAAAATACAATCATGACAGAGTACTATGATATTGGAAAACTGAGAAGAAACATAAATTTACAGATGCATATAACCTATCAAAATTAATTATGAATAAATAGAAAATCTTCAAAGGCCAATAATGAGTCAGAAAGTTGGAAACAGTACTTAAATGCCTGTCACTAACAAAATCTCAATTCCCAATGTCTTCATTGACCAAGTATACTGAGAATTTAAAGAAAAACATTTCTTCTTAAAATATGCTCAGTTGAAGAGGGGGGTTTCCTTCAAATTCATTTGGTGAAGGGGGGTGTTCTTCCAAATTCATTTGGTGAGACCCACATATCTCACTACAAGGATTTATAAAGAATAGTCTAAGAAGAAGCCATTACAGGCGAATATACCTTATGAAGACAGATGGAAAGTTCCTCAACAAAACTCTACCAAACTGAATTTGACAGCATATTACAGAGATCATTCTTAGTGATTAAGTAATGTTTATCCCTGAGATAAACGAATAAATATGATATGCAACAGTAGAAGAATGAAGGACATAAAATCTATATGACCATCTCACTAGAGGCATAAAGAACACTGACAAATTTTCATACCCTTTCATGATAAAAGGTCCCAAACATTAAGTATGGAAAGAATGTGTCTCAATATACAAAATGCAAAACAAGCTCACAGCTAACATCGCACTCAGTGGTGAAAAGAAGAAGGCTTATGGATGCTTGCTTTCCACTATATTAGATTCTACCCAACATAGCACTGGAAATCCACTTCTATTCAACATGGTACTGGAAGTCCTAGATGTAGAATTAGTTACAAATAAGAAAAGATGTGCAAACTGGGAAGGAAAAAGTTACGCTCTTTTTTCTTTTCTTTTCTTTTTTTTTTTTTTTTGGCTTATAACATGACCATTTGTTTAAAAGACGCTGACAACCATAAAGCTGTTGAAACTCATTAACATACTCAGTCAATTTCTGGTTTGCACAATCAACACTCAGAAACCCATAGTATTTTGGTTCACTAGCCAAGAAAAAAAAAATACAATCACAATAAATATAAAAAATATGACAAAGTATTGAGAATAATTTAACCAAGTAGGCAGAATTTCTCTACATTCAGAAATAGTAAATATTGGTAAAATGGAGATAACAAATGAATGGAGAGGGAGCATTCTCCTCACAGTTGAAACTGATTGGAAAAATTAATAATGGTTAAATATTCGTTCTAAGTCTTGGGTGATAGCTGAGTGAGTAAAATACTTGTACAAGCGACAACCTGAGTTTGGATCTCCAGCAGTCATGTAAAGCTAGGTGCTATGGGGAACAACTCTAACCCTAGCGTTTCTCTGCTAAGATGGGAAGCAGAGACAAAAAGTGCACAGAAGCCCACAGGCACACATGCCAGCTAGCCCTGTGCATGCAGGGGCAAACAACTAACGGCCCCATCTCCATCTCAGGCAGCGTGGAAGATGACAGTCAACACTCTAGGTTATCTTCTGACCTCTGCATGTGTGCCATGACACACTCACACACAAATACACACATGTACACACAAGATTTTTTTTTGTAAGCTCCTTAAGAGGACTTCTTTCTTTTTTTAAAAATTTAGTTTAGTTTTATCTTATTATTTATTTGAGAACAACAGACAGAGGGAGAAAGAGGCAGAGAGAGAATGGGCATGCCAGGGCCTCCAGACACTGCAAGAGAACTCCAGGCACATACGCCCCCTTGTGTATCTGGCAAATGTGGGTCCTGGGGAATCAAGCCTCGAACCAGGGTTCTTGGGCTTCACAGGCAAGCGCTTAACAGCTAAGCCATCTCTCCAGCCCCACAAAGACTTTTTTTTTAAGATAAAGAAAATCCATTTGAACAGAAACAATATAGAGATTCTGTGTTCCTCTCAACATACCGATAACACTTATTCAAAAAGATCATAATTGAACCTATAAAATTTCATTTATCTCCTTTGCATCTTTCTATTAAGATTTTAATCATTTATATTTAAGGCTATTGCTGGTTGATAAGAATGTATTACCATTTAGTTTTCTCTATGTTTTATTGTCATTCTATATGTTCTTTCTTTCCTTTCTGTTTTCTGTGTGCTTAGTATTATTCATGTAGCAACATATTTGATTCTCTGCTCATTTCCTTTTGTGTATATTGTACAGTTTTGGTTCTTATCAATTTTTTTTGTGTTGTTTCTTCAAGGTAGTATCTCAATCTGGCCCAGGATGACCTGGAATTCACTATGTTGTCTCAGGGTGGCTATAAACTCACGATGATCCTCCTACCTCAGCCTCCCAAGTGCTGGGATTAAAGGTGTATGCCAGCATACCTGGACAGAGGTTCTTGTCATTTTTAATGTAGGAACTATATACATAATATCCGCAGGTTATTCTTTTGGTAGATATCAAGTTATATACAAGTTCATTAAAATTTCTTCTCTTTCTCTCTATCTGCCCCTAGAATGCAGTATATGTGTATATGCAGTGCACATCTATCTGAGTGTGCATCACTTGGAGTTTGTGTAATGTCTTGCTTTTTTTTTTTTTTTTTTTTTTTTTTTTGGTCTCACTCTAGCCCAGGCTGACCTGGAACTCACTATGTAGTCTCAAGGTGGGGTTGAACTCACGGCGATCCTCCTACCTCTGCCTCCCGAGTGATGGGATTAAAGGCATGTGCCACCATGCCTGGCTTATGTCTTGTATTTTTATAACAATATATTTTATAGGAATTTAGTATTCTATTATTTGTAAAGAGAGAGAGTAGGAGATAGAGAGGCCTATAGAGATGACATAGTGGTTAAGCACTTGTCTCAAAGCCAAAGGATCTAGGATCAATTTCCCAGTACCCACGCTAGTCAGGTGCACAAGGTAATGCATGCATCTGGAATTTATTAGCAATGGCTGAAGGTCCTGTCATGCCCATTCCCTCTATATATCTGTCTCTCTCTCTCTTTCTCTCTCAAACAAATAAAAGAAAGTTGGAGAGAGAGAAAGAGAGGAGAGAGAGAGAGAGAGGAGAGAGAGAGAGAGAGAGAGAGACAGAGAGGCATACCAGGACATTTTGCCACTGCAAACAAACTCCAGACGCATCACTTTGTATATCTGGCTTTATGTGGGTACTGCGGAATTAAACTCAGTCTATCAGACTTTGCAAGCAAGTTTTTTTAACTGCTGAGCCATATCTACAACCATTATTATGTATTTAATTTTCTTTCCTGTCTTTGAGGTCCCTAATTTTACATATTAACTTTATTGTGTTCCATAAATCTCATATTCTATTCACTTTTCCCTCCATTGTGTTTCTTTTTATTATTCAGATTTGGTGATTTCAATGATCTCTTTACATGTCTGTAGCAGACAGCTTCAGGTTCACTGAGATGAACTTCCAGACCAGGCACAGTTATGGAAGGATGGGATTTATTGAAACTGACAGATCCAGGGGAAGTTCTATAATGGTAGGAGAAACTGACCTCCTCTTAAAGGACCAAGCAAAGAGAGAAAGAGAAGCCCCAATCCAAAAGCTACACAGCACACTTCAGGAACTCCAGGCATATCCTTAGATTGGAATCTCAAACCCACCACCATAATTTAAGTTTTGCCTCTAGCCAGGTGGCTGCAGATGCAAACTACAGACTAAACAAACACTGAATATATTGGGGCCCATCTATTCAAACTACCATAATGTTACATGATTCTTTTCTATGTTCACATTTGGTATTGATGTAAAAGTTTGTATCTCTCTCTCTCTCTCTCTCTCTCTCTCTCTGTGTGTGTGTGTGTGTAGTTACAGAGCAGGGTCTCTTGCCTCTGCAAACAGAATGACAGATACTTATACCACTTTTTGAATCTGGTTTGAGGTGGGTGACTAGGGTATTGAATACTGGTCCACAGGCTTTTCAAGCAGGTGCCTTAAATCACTGAGCTATCTCCCTGTCCCCACAATTTTTCTTAACTCATCCTATTTTTCACTTCCAGAATTTTTTGTTTTGTTTCTGTTTTTGAGAGAGAAGTTTATTACTTTCTTGGTAGGAAGAATTTAAAAAATAATTGAAGATTTTAATACATGGAAGTATGACAATTTGATCATATTCCCATCCTATTATCATTTTGCCCCCTCATCCCTATTCCCCTGAGCCCCATACTCTTTCAAAGCCTTTCTGTTTTGTTGTCTCATAGTTTCCTTTTTTTTTTTGATATTGCATTTGTTTATATATTAGTTTGCAGATTTCTATCAAGTGTTTCATTTATGTTTCCCTATAGATTTCTCGGTATTTTAAGACAGCTGTTTTGGAGTTGTTGTCTATTAACTCCAAAGCTTGAGTTTCTTTAAGGTGGAATACTAGAGATTTACTTTGAGTATTTGATTGGGTTATTTCCCAGTTTTTTGTATGCATTATGATGTTCTTTATTACAGTTGGGCAACTGGAAAAATAGCCACTTCTAGTCTTTGTAGACTGGTTGCAAGACCTACAGTAACAACTCTACCATGAAGAATTAAATGCTTCTCAAATATTAATTGGCCATTTATCTTCACTATGTCTATATGTATGCATTTCTTTATGTTCCTGGCTTATATACCCAACACTTCATCCATGTTTCTTCTCATGGATTTTCCTGTTTTTTGTTTTGTCTGAGAACACCTTTTCTGTTGCTCATATAGGTCTTTAATCTCCCTAGATATGTCACATTTTCTGAACCTTCCACTGCTTTCTGTGGTCTCCATCCATCTGATATCGAAACTATGCCACACTTTCTATTTGAGCTCTAAGACTGGCAAGACAGAATTCCATCTCGTAGGTAGGGGGATAGGTGAGACAGAATATCACAAAAGACTTTCTTTTCATCTCAGTGGAGGAACCATGGTTTCAGGAGCTTCCTTTTGACCCTACTATGAATTTCCAGGGAATGGAGGGTAAGTACATAGTGAGAAAAACACCTTGAATTTTCCTAACACTTTCATGTTGTTTCTTGTTTAGGCATTTCTTCAGGTTTCACAGATCCTTGGGTAGTTTTTAAAGCTTCTACAAAGCTATTTTATCCACATTATTTACTTGATGCTTCTTTGAGGAAACAAGTGCCAAGATCTTCCTAAGCACTGTCACACTGATGTCCTGCTGATGTTTTAAAGCTTACATTCCATAAAGTAATTCTCCATGACAAATGCTAGGCTATAGGTATTGTCTTTTGGCATGGTCTTTCTGTGGAGGTAAGAGCTCACCTCATAAGGCTGTCTTTAGTTACAAGCTAATGACAGCATGCAGTAGTTATACATTTATTTGTGTATTTATTTATTTTTGTTTTTCAAGGTAGGGTTTCACTCTAGTCCAGGCTGACCTGGAATTCACTATGTAGTCTCAGGTGGCCTTGAACTCACAGTGATCCTCCTACCTCTGCCTCCTGAGTGCTGGGATTAACGACATGAGACACCACACCCAGTTTATTTATTTATTTATTTATTTAAGAGAGAAAGAGAGGTACAGAAGTAGGCAGGTAGAGAGAGAGGGAGAATGAGTGCTCCAGGGCCTCAAGCCAGTGCAAAGAAACTCCAGATGAGTGTGCCCCATTGTGCATCTGGCTTATGTGGCTCCTGGGGAATGGAACCTAGGTCCTTTGGCTTTGCAGGCAAGCACCTTAATCAGTAAGCCATCTATCCAGCCCTAGTTATACATTTTTACTCATATCTTCTTCTTTAGATTAGTTATTTATCATCATTACATGAACCATAATTGAAATTAACACTAGTTTTTGAGGATTCATCAGGTGTGTCTATTTATTTAAACATATATAAATAACCACTATATAACCAGGTTGGCCTCAAACTTGTGATATCTCTAGAAAATGCTGTGTTTATGACAGGTAGCAAAATATGTGACCTTTTGGTTCTCTTTTCAAATATCTTTATACACTTAATAGCTTCACACAGGTTTCATTGTTCACTCACTCCTAATTTGATCCCATGAGATGATTTTGCGTATTTTCTTCTTTATGCTCATTAAAATATGTCTTTGGTTAAAGCTTTGTGAATCACACGTTCTAGTGAAAGTGACAACTACAGGTCGCAAGGTTTGCTGTCTATGGAACTTTATTCATGAACAGTTTTGAAAATTTCGTGGTTTCTCTTTTGTTTTTCTTGAAAGTTTGAATTTTGCTGATATTTAGCCTTCACTTACTAACTTGGTATCTCCCCTGTAACGATTTTTATATTTTTGGCTCCCTAAATTTTACTGTGTGATTTCTCAAGTATAACCATGATTTTCTTTCTATATTTTTATACTTTACATCTTGTATATGTTAATTTATTATGATTTTAATATCTAGAACTTTTTATTTTCCTAAATTGTATGCTAAATTCTACTTAATTAGCTCGTATTTTCTTCTTTTTTTGTTTCACACTTTTAAAATTAGTTATTTATTTATTTGCAAGGAGAGAGAGTGAATTAAAATGAACGAGAATGGGCATTCTAGAGCCTGTTGCTATTGTAAATGAACTCCAGATGCATGTGCCACTTTGTGTATCTGGCTTTGTGTAGGTACTGGGAATTCAACTCCCAGCCTGTCAAGCTTTGTGAGCAAAAACCTTTAACTACTGAGCCATCTCTCTAGCTCTGTCTCATACCTCTTTGTTTGTTTGTTTGTTTGTTTGTTTGTTTGTTTGTTTTGTACTCAGCGAATACAGTCAATTTGGTACCATTATTAGGCTCAGCCATTACCTACCCCTTCCCCTTGGCCCCTCCTTGTTGAAGTATATGGGTCGTACATTCTGGAGTTAGCCCACAGTTATGGGTAGGATAAATGTCTGCATATCATGACTCAACATATGGTCTGACATTCTTTCCGTCCCCTCTTCCGCAAAATTTCCCTGAGCCATGTTGGGTTCATTTTTGGTCTGCTTCAGTGATGAGGTATTGGGGGCCTCTGGGGCTCCGGATCTCTGATTTGGTAGGAATTGATTTTTCTCTGTGTTGATCTCCTTCACCCTTGTGCTGGTATCCAGTTCACCAAGAAAACAGCACCCTTGCTTGTTTTGCCATTGTTCTTAGTTTCAGCTGGGGCCCTTTTGAGGTATGATGGGGTGGCTCTCTCCGTAGGATCTACATCTATCTGAAAAAGAGAAGCACATTCTCCAATGGAGAGTAAGTTAGCACCAGATAAATGAGATAACCCTTACTTTTTTATAGAGAATTTAATAGGTGTAGGCCCTCTTGTAGCCCACGATTGGTAGTAGCTTGATAGTGGAGAGCAGGCTGATGTTTGGATATGGTTCTGACTTGTTTCCCAGCTCTGTCTCATACTTCTTAATGAGCTGTTATGTCACTATTTTGAGCTTTCTTTCTCTTAATGGATACCATAATGATGTTTTGGTGATTGAATCCTCATGTTTTTATATCTGTATCTTTGAGAAAATTCTGTTGTATTTTTTAATTAATTTATTTGCTTATATTGTTCTTTGCATTTTAAAAGTTTGTAATATGCCTTGTTGACTTTTTTATTTATTTTTATTTTTTGGTTTTCTGAGGTAGGGTTTCACTGTAGCCCAGGCTGACCTGGAATTCACTCTGTAGTCTCAGGGTGACCTCGAACTCACAGCAATCCTCCTACCTCTGCCTCCCGAGTGCTGGGATTGAAGGCGTGCACCACCACACCCGGCTTGTTGACTTCTTTTAAAGGTGTTTATTTTAAAGCCCAAAGCCTGAACATTATTTATTTATTTTTTTTGCCATGCATGTATGTGTAGAGCATGTGTGTGGTATGGTATGTTACATGTGATGTTTGCACCTGTGTGTGCTGATTTGTGAGCTCTGAGCATGCCATGTGGAGGCCAGGGGAGAACTGCAGGCGTGCTTCTCTGTCAGTCAATCACATAGGTCCTTGAGATGGATTCTCTTCCTCACTCAGGAGCTGCCATTGGTCAGCTAGTCCCAGTGATTCTGTGCTTCCAGTGCACAGGAGTTGCAGATGTGTGTGGCCACATGCAACTTATCACCCAGGTTCTGGGGAGTCGAACACAGTGGACACTTGCCCAAGAGGACCTCATGTTTAAAGGCAAGTCCCCTTAACTACTTAACTTAATTCTTTGTTTAAAAAATTATTTCCTTTCAGAAAATTTATTTAAGTCTTATATATTTTTAGAACATCAGCCTTGGAGGCAACTGTAGAGACTTGCAAGTTCAGCCTCCCTTTATGGTACATTATTGAATGACATCAGGCTTTCCATAGTAGGCTGACAATTTTTAGCCTCTTGTGGAAAAATACTATCTTGCTTTCAGCCCTTCGCCTCTGTGTCACTTCATTGGGCAAACTTAGTGATCAAAATGGGGTCAAAGTCCTGATAGTCTGTCAACAGTTCTGACAGAGGATTTGCTCTTCTGTAGTAACTGCCTCCTCATTTGAGCTTCTGGAACTACTGCTTCTCCTCCTGGCTCTGCACCTGTGCTCTTGTTTCTAGAGAAGTTGGACCTCAGCAGATTTGGCTGAGATTAGGAAATGCCTTCTCAAGAGGAAGCTCTTCCTCGCCCGTGTTCAATAATCCTTCGGCGTTGAAAGTCTCCAGAAGTGTCTGCACCAGGGCTGGGGGTTCACAGGGTGCCAGTGGGGCTTATCCATTAAATCTAGTAGAATCCATCTTAAAAGAGACTGATCAGTTTTGGCGCCCTTCTTCAATACTGTTATCTTTACACTAGGCAGCGCCTGTGGGAATCACGCAGCCAAATTTGTCCTTAATGGCACTGCATCATTCTGTAGCAAGTAAGTCCCAGACCAAAACTGAAAAGAAGACCACCCAAATAAAAATTTAAAAGGAGAGCCGGCCAGTGTCTGTCCCCTCACTGCAAGGAGGAGAGCAGCCCCTTCTTACTTTTACAGTGAGTTTTTAAAGGTAAAATCCACATTCCTTGATAATGATCTTAAAAATCCCCAGCCACTCCTCCACACACAATTGTCCTTAGCAAGAGCAAGCAAGCAAGCATGAGTACAAAAGCAGAATTTTTATAGTTGCACCAGGTACGAAGCAGATACCGAATATCAGGGCATCTTGACCTCAGGGTGAGAGCAAACACCAGATGCCTTACTGGGACCCATCCACATTCTTGTAATTAGTGCTTTGTGCTAATCTTTAATCTCTTATGGCTCCTTGAGAATGTCAAGATGGCTGAGTGGCCTAAGATGGCTTCCCTTAGGTCTGTTCACCAGAGGTTGTTTCAATTCTATTATTCCATCTGCTTTCTGGTAGCTTCTTTGCTGGAAGCTTGGCTCAGCACATTCTCATACTCCTCCACACTCATAAAGTGCCTGTGACTTTCTTATTTTTTACATTTTGTTTATTTGCATGTGTGTGTGCTTATGAATGCATACACCTTTTGCAAATACAAATAAACACCAGACGCTTGTGCCACCTTTTTTTCTGCCTTGGGAGTTGAACATGTGACAGCAGGTTTTGTCAGCAAGCATCTTTCACTGCTGAACCATCTTTCCAGTTCCCAGTTACTTCTTATTATTGAGCAAGATTCACTAGTTTCTAAAGAAAATAATATTGTATTATAATAACTGAGTATGATACATATTAGATTTTAAATTAAATAAGTCACAGTTAAATTGCTAAGACTGATGTCATTAGAATATAACACAGATTTAAATCTTAGATTCTATTTTCATGTTTGTATTTTTTATATAATTTTAAATTCAGTGTATTAGTAAAAATACTATATAGAAATGATAAAATGCTCAAACAATAATTTGAGGTATTTTTGAGGCTGGTATCTTCTTTTGCCTGTCAAACATTATCTACCTAGTGCCTCTGGTAAGAAGGCTTCCTCCCCAGGAAGTGAAAGCACACATTCTCCTCAGGGTCTCTGGGGAGGGTACACTGAAGTCTTCCCACATAGCAGCAGCGGATCCTGAGAGCCCAAGGCTAAAGTTTCTTTCTGAACACAGGTTTCAATGGAGTGCAGACTCTGGGCACCACATAAGCTTGAAGTAATCATCAAAACCTATTGAAAACTTTTAGAAAATCAAGTCCCAACCACTTCAGTCTAGCCATGGGAAGGGTGTCTTCATATAGGAGAGGAAGTTGAGCTGTGCTTAGCTCTGAACCTCTGGGTTTCTAAGTCAGTTTAGGAATCTCTTGCTAATTTTGCTATCTGTGATATAATCAGATGTTCTAGATTTTTAAAATTTATTTTTCTTTTTTTCTTTTTTCTTTATTAATTAGTTTTGTATTCAGCAAATACAGTCAGTTTGGTACCATTATTAGGCTCATCCGTGACCTACCCCCTCCCCTTGGCCCCTCTTTGTTGAGGTATATAGGTCATGCATTGTGGAGTTAGCCCACAGTTATGCTTTTTCAGCACACACTTTTTATAGAAAACTTACATATTGTTTTACTAAAGCTAAGAATTAAGAAAGAAAGCATAGCATAATAGAACAGCAAAATAATCTATCAGTTTATTAATATCCAGCTCCTTCCTTGAATCCTCACTTTCTTCCATATACTAGAGGACATATTTAACCATGAATCATCATACTAGAGTCTTCAAAGACTGAATTCCAATGGAGTGATAAGAATGAAGCAGAAATTTCTATTGCTAACTACTAAGTAGCCATCTTTATAATTCTGTATTCTTTCCAAAATATTTCCTTCTGTTTTAATATTGATATATGGCGCTACCTTTATCCTTAGGAACAGAAAAAGAATATTATCTGTCTCAACAAGTCTAAAAGTTAATCATATCAGGGCATGTCATGATTAATGCAGCATCTATTCAAGCATACCGTAAAAATGAAAGAATGAAAAATCTACAGATTTTGGTAGGAAAATAATAACATCAACTTCTAATACTGGCATCTGTTGGTTGCCCCTTCTGTGTGATATGCATTATGTCATTTGACCCACAGAACAGTAACATAGGAAATAGCTGTTAGTATGATTCCCACTTGACAGACAAGGACACACAAGCTTGAAGTGTTATACAGCTTAACTGCTATTTTTTGTGTTTTTTTTTTTTTTTTGGCTTTTTGAGGTAGGGTCTCACTCTAGCCCAGGCTGACCTGGAATTCACTATGGAGTCTCAGGGTGGCCTCGAACTCATGACGATCCTCCTACCTCTGTCTCCCGAGTGCTGAGATTAAAGGTGTGCCCCACCACACCCGGCTTAACTGCTATTTTTTAAATAATATTTTTATCTCTATTTGTGTGTGTGTGTGAGAGAGAGAATGAGTACACCAGGGCCTCTTCCACTGTAAATGAACTCCAGATACATTTTCACAGCCATTGTGTTGTGTTACTATGTTCAACTTCTAGCATCCCACCACAATTTCTTAGTCATGCCTGGATATCTCTCTTTGTGTTTTTTTCAGTGTTTTGTGCACAGAGCAGTGTCTTGGCTAATCTGAGAAAAGTCCCTTATCAATGAGCAAAGGAGGCTGTTCTTGGTATGGTAGCTGAGTGTTACCATCCTTCCCAATCATGTGGAACCAGGAAAGAAGTGATTGGCCTCTTCAGGGGCAATATGGAAGAAAGCATGAATTGATTGAAACAGACTTTTAAAATTAATGTAGCACCCTAAATCTACAACATTTCTAGTTTTATATTGACATTCTTGGTAGATAACTTAAATTATATTTAATAATAATAGTTGTCAGTTTGACAAATATTTGAGTATACCTAAAACAATGAATAGTCAAAATAGTATTCAATGATGAATTATTTATGCTCATTAATCCTGATATCATAAGTTTTCCTAAGAGAAATAGAGAGATTGAACAAATTGATTAACTATAAAAATAAGAGACTCATAAAAAGAGAGAATTCTGAAGCTATATCTACAAATAAGTTCTACATTTTAAACTAAACACAGAAGTAAACCTAGAAAGCCATTAAAATTCACATTTTTTGTATTTTTTATTACAAAGAAGTTTCCACTGTTGTAAGTAGGAACTGCCAAATTTTAAAAAGAACTTTCTGAAAAAAGTCACCTTAAAAATAATCACCTGTCTTTTTGAGATTTAGGTTCAGACAGAGCCAGCTATGATGAAAATAAATTGATACACTGTAAAAGAGGACGAGGAGCATTATTTTTATTTAATATTAGTTCAAATACTAATTCAGAGAAAAGATTTCACGATGAAATGTATCCTGGAGTTCACACAATCGAATTACCTTAACTACTGCATTTCTTAACAAGCCAACCTTTGCTTTTGTATGCTTGCTATTATACAGGATGATACTAGAGCTTATGGAGGTGTTTTTCCTCATTAGTATCTGTAGATTTTACCAATTATATGAATAAGAATCAATATTTTTTTCAGTGAATTTGGCTCAAAGCAGCAATTTTTCATGCAAATACATATCTCAGGTTCTTCATTCCTTCATCTAGTGATTTTGTTGCAACTCTTATCAGAACCTTAAATCATACTTTATGAATGTGAAGAAATGAAAATATCTTTCACCTGAATGTTTTCATCATACTAATTTACTCTTTCTTAAATAGTATTGTACATTTCATTCTGATTGGGCTGGAGTTTTGCATCTCATTGTATATGTATCCTGGCGATGCTACAATCTACATTGTGTTTTATATTCCCTTGTTTGATAAAAATACCTAAGCAAGTTATAGACAAAAGAAAAGAAATAATGTTCCATGCTGTTTTTAATCATCATAATCTACTAGCTCTCATGTCAAATGAATCCTTTCCTTCTTTTTGTGCAAATATTTAATTGCTCAGGAAAATCTGATTTATGTTGACAGGAAGATAGAAAATACAGTGCCTCATGAATATGACCATTTTATTCAATATTTTCCTAGTATCATTCATGTTTCCTGAATTATGTAAGCTATTGAGACAAATTTAGGATCCAACAAGTCCTCTGATTAGAAATAACAAGCTAGGCTTTATTAATCTTCCAAATAGCTACTCAAATGTTCTTTTGTTTCAACTTTTAGAAAATAAGATTAATAATATGTAGATAAATGGAGTAAGTAACAAAGAAAATTAATCCATTATTTGATTTATCAAGCTATAGTCTGTTCTTATTTTCTTAATCTTCTCAGCACAACACAAAACAAATTTGTACTATGTTGCTTCCTTTTATATTGTTTTTCTGGTCATTAAGTGAATTAAGATTAACAATTACATATGTAATTATGTGTTGTCATTAATTTTTTATATTAAAATTTGAGGGCCAAATAAATAGTGTTGATAAAAGTGCACAAACTAAATACTTATTCAGTTATGTGGAACAAGTATATTATGGAGATTAATGTATAATGTGGGGAGTATAATTAATTTTACTCAATGATTTTGCTTGAAATTTGCTAAGAGAGTTGACCATAAGTATTCCCATCACAAATATATAATGAAAAAATAAAGAAACACATTGTAGGTGTGAGAATTGATGAATATGTTAATTACCTGGATTGTGGCAATTACTTCAAGATGCATATGTATATGAAAACCTCACACTGTATGTTTTAAACATATACATACATATATAATTTTGAATGTCAAGTATACATTTATATTATTGGAAAATGATTATTACTCAAATATATGATAGTGACAACCCAGCAAATAACTGCAGAGATAGACATGAAAACATACGATGTTAAAATTCAAGCTTAAGCAAATGCCTAAAATGCAACATTATTATTACAGATCATATAACAGGAGGGGATTCAGAAACTAATTTATATATAACTTAAGAATCAGCAAAGTTTTCAGCCTTCTCCTCTCCTTTCTCCTTGTTTCCAGGCTGCCATGAGTTGCATAGCTACCTTCTTCACACTGCCTTCTGTTCTATTGAGGCAGGTCGATACAGTGAATATCTTAGCTGCCGGGTACTCCACTTTGCTTAAACAATAAATGCTTCCTTTTGCTACAGAGACATTTATCTTACCCATAACTGTGGGCTAACTCCACACTGCATGACCCATATACCTCAACAAGGAGGGGCCAAGGGGAGGGGGTAGGTCACAGATGAGCCTAATAACGGTACCAAACTGACTGTATTTGCTGAATACAAAAGTAACTAATAATGAAAAAAAAAAAAAAAGAATGTACCTGACAACCTATTGGGAACCTGGGCCCCTTGCCTGCATCGAGTGGCACATGAGCACCTACTCTAAAAATTAAAACTGATACTGACTCTTCCTCCCCAAGTGACTGTATTTGTGATCAGATTCTCTTCAAATATGTTCTTAAATATATCTAGATTTCGAACAGCACAGATCTATCCAGCATGGACTGTTTACTAATTTATGTGTAGGTATAACTGGACATGCATGTGATTAAATTAAGATGCTTCATGAGAAAGGACATGCAAAGTAGAGAAAAGTTTAAATAACTTGAAGTCTTCAACCAAAATAGAGAATCACCTGTGGTAGTTTGAATATGATAATTTGCATGTATGGTCCCATAGACTCAGGTGTTTTATTAAAATTGAGCTTGTAACTTGCATCTCCAACTTCCCAGATGGAGAAAGTGTCACTAGGGGTAGATCTGATTTCCAGCCCCCAAAATGTGTGGAGCGCAGTATGAGGTCTGGCTATTTCTGTTTTATGGTGCTGGCTGTTACTGATGTCTCTCTGCTTGGATCTGTGAAGGGGAGCCAGCTTCTTCCGCCATTGATGATGTTTTCCTGGACTCCATAAGTCTGAAGCAAACCCCATTCCTCTCATAAGCTGTGTCTGATTGAATCTTTGTCCAGCAATGAAAAGCTTCCTTCAACACCACACAAACTACACCCACTGGTAACTAACCAACTTTCTTGTGGATTTCATAAAAAGAAGTCATGGGCAATAATCAGGACCCTTGAGTCCTTTCCCAATCAAGTCATCTGCTGCCCTCTTGTCAGTGTACCCTGACCTTTCTCACTGCTTTACTTTCTCTGTGAGTGTTTTCCAACTCTTTGAAAAAGGTGTCAAGTATCTGGAAACACCCAGAGACCACTGAGCATATATTTCTCGTATTGCTCAGCGACACAGGCACACACAGACCACTAAAACCTTGGTCCAAAAAGGTCCAACATCTGCTTGAGTCCACAGTGACCCTGGCATCATCCATGTTAGTTGGTAAGCATGCATAATATGAGTTATGAGTCAGGTAGGGTTCCATCTACATTTCAGATAAAAGCATGAGAGACTAGGCAATGGGAATCAGGGTCAAATTCCCTGAAAGTGAACCCTAAGATGTACAAGCTACATCTATCAAGCAAAAGATACAAGGAGATGCCAGGAAGTTAGAGATGCCAGAAACATGCCACAAGTAAAGACATTGGAAATGAATAGATTAAGCTCAAAAGAGGTCAAGTAGGTTGTAACAAGTAAGGTCCAAGGGGTGAGGCTTTTGGGGCTCATATCCTGCTACTGCATTCTCGTGGTTCCAGAAATGGAGCTCCAGGACTTCATATTTGCCATGCTGGCATGGTGTCTTACCTTTGTGCTCAATTCTGTTTTTCTCTGTTGAAATGGCAATGTTTACTTTTTACCACTGGGCATACCCATTCTCTTTCTCTCTCTGACTCTTTCTATCTCTATCTCTTGCTCAAGTAATGAATAAAAATAGTTAAAATATTTTTATTTATTTGCGAGTTGGCTTCAGAAATTTACTTTCTCCCTTATCTACTAAGGTGTACTTTTTCCTAATCTCTAATTTCCTTTGCAGTATACATACTGAGAAAATCCTAGAGCCTCACAGGATACAACGGCTTCATGTACTAATAAGCCAGCTTGATGCATTTGAATTTTGTCAGTGATTTTTGGATTAGAAGCTGATGACTATGAGTCTAATGGTTGGTGTCTCAGGTACGTGGATACACTCATGCTCACACCTACAGTTGTTTGCCAGGTACTTCCTACATAACCACATTTGGGCTCAGTGAGAGTACACTGTGTGAAGGAACAGTGTTGTTTTATGTTTGAATGATAATGCATGCATAGTGAAAGAAATGCAGTAAACATAAACATAGAAGCAGCACACATAATCTCACAGACAAGGCAATTATAGACAAGATTTCCTTATAATTTTTTCCGTTACTAGTTTCTGTTTTTATGTAATAGTGCTTTTATTTGTATGCACTGGTGTTTTCTGTTTTCAAGTAACACTAACAGTAACTATTGTCCATATGCACTTTATTTTCATGTCTGCAGACTAATCAATTGAGCACACATGTTTCTATAGTTACAAAAAGGAGTTATTTCCAATTTGTGGATCTTCAGTAAATATCTTTGAACCTAAAACTCTTTGTTCTTGAATATTTCAAGTTTTTCTTTAGGATAAACACAAACATGGAATCCTTTCTCAAAGGGAGTATTTTTTTAATTTTATTTTATGGTTTTGCCACCTGCTTCTTTTAGGACACTTATAGCAGTATATAAAACACTGACAGTAATATATATGTGGGCATGGACATGCTTTTCATCAAAGATGAAAATACAATTTGCCCAATGTTTTTCTTACATATTATTTGATTTTCTGTAAAAAATTTCTACATAAAATTTGATGCAATGAATAAAATAGCCCAGGATAGGCAAACAGTATTCAAAAACAAAACAAAATAATCAAGTAAACAAAAAAGGATATATAGAGCACTCTGAACAATATAATTTGTACAACATACAATAAAAAGAATCCCAATGGAGAATAAGTCTAGGATTATAGTTATAATTTTGCAGCCCTTCTATGTAGGTAATTTAAAATTATCAAGACTTTTCCTAGACAATAGCAGTAACGTGTATTTATATCTCTGCTCAAATTGCATAAGGTAAATCATAATGTAAAATTCTTGTCTGATTGGATATGGTGCTCTGTTCTTTTTCAGTGCTTTTTCTCAAAGAAATATGTCCCCAGATGTATACCATCTCAAAGTTCACTTTGATAACTGGGTCTTCCCAGAGACATTTGTAATTTTGCTATGTTTACCAAATATCTTTTATAAAACATTTATAACCCTGGAGATGTTTCACTGTAGAAATAGGCTTGTCACTTTCAGCCTTATTCTATTCTGAGCACTTTCACTGCCACATGCTGAAAATTGAGATATTTCAGACTCAACCTGAGTCTTTGTGTTGCAGTTACTTTCTCGTTGCTGGCACAAAGCTCCTGACCAAAAACAGCTTGTGGGAGGAAAGTTTATTTTATCTTACAGACTCAAGGGGAAGCTCCATGATGGCAGGGGGAAATATGTCATGAGCAGAGGCTAGACATCGCTTTCTGGCCAACATCAGGTGGACAACAGCAGCAGGACAGTGTGCTGTGCTGAACACTGGCAAGGGGAAGCTGGCTTTAACACTTACATGCCCACCCCCAACAACACACTTCCTCCAGCAAGACTCCAATTCCCAAATTGCCATCATCCTGGGACTTAGCATACAGAACCCATGAATTTATGGGGAAACCCAATTCAAACAACCACATTCAGATGTAGATGAGAAACATTGTTCATATATTCTTGTTACATTCTCTCAATCATGTTCATACTCTACTGCTACCTGGAATGTTTATGTTTGCCTGCCTGCCCAAGTTCTTTAAAATTCCATCCACTTTCTAAACACTTTGTCTTTATTCTTACAGCAACTTTATCTTGCACATTACGGTTTTCCAATTGATTCACCTTTGCAAAGCTTTTTATTTTTAGCAATATAGATATCAATAGCATATGCTTATCCATTTCTACCTTCCTATGAACTAGCACTTTGCCTTGAAATTTCCACTTAAAGAACTTGGAGTAAGTTCCCTATCACTACTACATGGCAAGGACTTGGGTATTGCCACTACTTAGAGGCAGGTTGGTTAATACTGTTTTTCACAGCAATTCTGAAAACAAAATCATAACCCAATCCCCTGTCATATTTAGAGAAGGCATTCCCTTAAAAAAACAAATCAAAGAAATTTGTACCAGTATAAAAACCCATCCTGTGAGAAGTGAGAGTCTCAGCTTTGGAGCTCTGGGAAGAGTCACATAGAGCAGGTCTGAGGAAAAAGTCATTACCTACTGCATGTCAGTTTTATAGGAAAGTTCACTTTTCACTCACAATGACACCTTTGAATATAAAAAGCTAATGACAATAATGCTCCTAGACCTTGGCTTATAGAAACAAATTGGAATTGTTGCAAGGGCAAGACTGGTACTCCATATGAAACATGTCCTGTAATTTCTAGCCACGTTCTATAGGTTTTCTGTAATTGCTTAGAGTCTGAGCCACATAGTCTGTCTTATAACTTCTCTATTTTTGTATCACCCATAGTTTTTAAGATATTAAATTTTTCAATCTTATTAACCACTCCCCTCAGAAAATAGGTAATACATATCAGCTTTTTGGGTTTTCTGATTATTAGTACAAAGTCCTAATCCTCACAGGCAGCACACAGGATTGGAACACAGTATTTTAAACTTGTTCTTTTTTTTTGAAATAATTCTTTTAGAAGTAATACCATTTATCTAATCTCTTCAGAAAAATCTACTTGGAATTGTGCTGGACATTTGATACTGACATAATAAACCTATCTATCCTAGCTTCTTCATTTATGAAATAACAATGGATATACTGACCCAGCAGAGATTCTGGTGACATAACTCAGATAATGCCCTTAATCCACATAGACTAAATATGCAACTTAGGTAAACATCAACTGGACCTCATATATAGTTCTAATTGTGGTCCCATTCCCCTTTCTAGTAATTGGTTTTTTAAAAAATATTTATTTATTTATTTATTTGTATTTATTGAGAATGGGGGAGAGAGAAAGAGATGGAGAATGGGTATACCAGAGCCTCTTGCTACTGAAAATGAATTCCATACGCATGCACCACCTTGTGCATATGGCTTTATGTGGGCACTGCAGAGTCAAACCTGGGTTGTTAGGCTTTGTAGGCAAGCATGTTAACTGCTGAGCCATCTGTACAGCCCTAATGATTGTTTATAATAATAAAATGCTTCCTTTATAAGCATGAGGACCCAAATTCTGATCCATAGCACCCATGCAAAATGCTAAGTTTGATGGCTAGTGCATGGAATCCCAACTCTGGGGAGGCAGAGATAGGAAGATTCCCTAGGGATCAGTGGCTAGCTAGTCCAGCCAGATAAGTGATCTCTAAATTTAGCAGAAGACTTTGTCTCAAAGAATAAGGTAGGCAGCACTGGGGAAGACCATATCAATCTTTGGCCTCCACATGTATCTCCACACATATACAAGTTCAATTACATCAATTTGCATGTATATCACATGCATATACACATATGGCCACCACACACATATACGTGCAAACCAGAAGAATGGACATATGCACATATAGTTCTTTTTGTGGACTTGTTAAATTTTTTTCAACACTTTCTTCGTAAGTCCTATTGTATCCCAGTGGTATGCATTCATTACTTGGAAAGGGAATGGCAATCTTTTCCCTAACCACCAGCCAGCTCCATCTCTCTTTCTCCTTTCTATTCATTCTTGAACTTTAAAGATATTAAAATCTGAGGCTCCCTTTGAATGGCAATCATTTGTTGAACTTTGAGTTTCTTCTTGCTCTGCTCATTCCAGCTTTGAATGAAGACTTTAAGTAACATGAGCTCTGATAGAAATGGAACGTTTGCAGCTCACATCTAGCAGGATTTCTTAGTGACCTTGCAGTCCAGGGATGTGGAATCTTCAGCAATAGGTTCTTACCATCTATTCCTGGTGGGAAACCAAGGGCCTTGGCAATGGCCTGTAATGTTTTGGGGGCATCAGGAACCTCCCTGGCCAACAACTCACTGGAAGGTATCCCATCCCTGGCACTGAAATTTTTCTAGTAACAATCTATGGCTCCTGGGTGTTCCATTGTATAAAACAGTAGGTTTCCATATGACTTATTTATATCTGCTTAGATTTTGATTAGCCCTCCCTCCACCTTTCCTTTACTCAATCTCTTCCCCTGACCTCACTTAGGCCTTTTTACCCCCATTAATCTGTTATTCTTCTTACATACATACAATACCATCCTATTAAGTCCCCACTCCCTCCCTTTCTATTCCCTTTATATCTCCTTTCTAGCTTGCTGGCCTCTGCTACTGAGTTTTCTTCCTACTTGTACAGAAGTTCAATCATTTGTAGGTAGTATCCACATATGAGAGAGAACATGTAACATTTGACTTTTGGGCCTGGGTTACCTCACATAGTATAATCCTTTCCTGATCTATCCATTTTCCTGCAAATTTCATAACTTCATTTTTCTTTACTGCTGAGTATACTCCATTGTATAAATGTGCCACATCTTCATTATCCACTCATCAGTTGAGGGACATCTAGGCTGGTTCCATTTCCCAGCTATTGTGAACAGAGAGGCAGTAAACATGTTTGAGCAAGGATCTCTAAGGTAGTGAGATGAGTCCTTAGGATATAAGCCTAGCAGTAGTATACCTCTATGTAGACCAGCTGACAGAAAGCTGGAAAAAGCCACACTACATGAAATTCAATGGGAGAGAGAGAAATCATCAGTGAAGATACTCAACACTGGACACTGCAAGCCTTATATTTGGCCAGCCAGAACAAATGAGCCAACAGGTGCAATAGTGGCACATCTATTATGGGGGAAACCAACCGCCCTCTAATTTGACTGGAGGCCTACTCCATGGGAGGGAATATATCCCTGATACTGAAAACCTACAACAGGGGTAGTCATGAGCCCTAGGGGTGTAATGTCTGCTGATATCTGGCTAAATGTATATACTATGCTCATCAAACTTCCCAGTAAGCACTTCTCTTAATGTTCATACTCACATATTAATGCTACTCTCACTTTTGGTTAGAGAACCTTCTCTTTTCAGATGGCACTGACCTTGGGATGTCTCAGAAGGCACCATGGTGCTGAGAAGAAGAGACAGAGGAGTACTCAGCACTGATATATCTCTATCACGCCTTCCAAGACTCAGGGTCCATTGTGGAAGAGGTGGTGGAAAGAATGTAAGAGCCAAAGGAATGGTAAGACTCCTTACGATCTTCTTATAATGTTCTCCTCCAGGCACCAAATGGCCTGGATATTCATGACCTCACAGTGCCTGACACTACCTACATAAGACCATCATAATAGGAGGAAAAGATCATGACATCAAACTAAAAGTGATACTGATTGAGAGGGGGAGGAGATATGATGGAAAGCAGAATTTCAAAGGGGAAAGTGGGGGAAGGAGGGAATTACAATGGGATATTGTTTACAATCATGAAAGTTGTCAATAAAATAAATAAATAAAAAGAAATGGAACATTTATCTAAAGATTGTTGATGCAGTTTTCTTGTTTGTTTTTGGAAGGAGAGTCTCACTGTAGCATAGGCTGACCTGAAACTCACTCTGTCTGTAGTTCCAGGCTGGCCTCAAATCATGACAGACCTTCTACTTCTGCTTACCCAGTGCTGGGATTAAAGGCATGTGCCACCACACCCACCTATGCATGGTTTTATTTAAATTGGTAAATCCTTTAATAATAATTTTTTCACAAATCATGTATGTATCAGCATATATATGTCAGCATAAATACATTCATCTTCCATGAATTAATATTCATTGTATTTTCATTTTGGCTCTCTCATATGGACATACATACTTTGGTTGACACAATGGGCAAATTATCTTTCTCCAACCTCTGGGATTATCTTTCTACCATGGACCAGTATTGTCTCAAGTAGTTCAAGTATCCCCACCATATTTCAGAGTTCTCATAGTATGGTTACTATCGTAATCTTATTTGTTGAGATTTTCTCTCAATATCAGTGTTTTGAAAAAACTGACCTTCTGGTTGTCTCAAAATATAACATCTGAACTCTCCTAATCTGACTCTACCCCCTTTCTAATAGACTACCTTTTACTGACCTCTCTATTTTTCCTATATCTATAATAACTTTTCTTTGTGAATCTGATCACTGAAGAGGCTTTCAGTGAAATGTTGAAGGGAAAACTCTTGACCTAAGCCCTGCTATCTTAGATCTGAATTTATATAGAACTGTCAGAATGGATTAGGATAGGCCTTCTGAGGGTTCTTTGACAGATAAAAGTAGGACCTCACTGGAATAGAAAATTACTTGAAGAAAACAAATTCTTTGGTCTGGAAAGCAGAGCTCAGAGGATGAGTATGGTAGTTCAGGATGGTATGACTTTTTCTGCAACAGAAAACAGCAAAGCTTTAAATTGAAATGGCAGAGACAGGGCAGCAGGCAAGGAGAGATTAGCAGGGATAGAGAGGAAGAGGAGACAAAGGAACTCACTCTCCCCTCAGAAGCTAGAAAAGCATGTCGCTGTGTTGGTTTGGGAGAAAATGGCCAACAGGAGAGCTGTGTCAGTGGTGCTCAGTGCTGTGCTTCCCTGTAGATAACCCAGAGTGATAACCCAGAAAGCACATTGTGCCACAGAGACAGAACTGGGAAGACCAAGGTTTGGTGACAATCTTGAGACACCAAGAGGCAGCAGAAAATAGAGGACTTTAATTTTGCAGCAGTCCGGAATTTACAAATCCATTCAACTTTTGAATCTGACAAAAAAGATGGGGATAATTTAAGGTAGTGTCAAATTTTTCAATCATGGAATGTGGACATTTCAAGAATTAGATCAGAATAAGGTAACATAAACAAAAGATACCCATGCAGTATCAAGTTTAAAAATTTAAATAGATGAATGCCAATTACTAATAACTACTATATATTATGAAAGTAAGACCAATTCCACTTCCAACATAAGTAGAAAAGCAATTAAAACTATGTCAACAAGTGTTACATCCATGGAAAGAGATTCAACCTTCTTGTCTGTCTTTCAGGATATAGGATTTTATGGTACCAGTTCCATCTGGGTCCAGTTTTGTGTCCTCTCCTACCCTTACCCTTCCCTCCTGCCCCAACCTCCCTATTCATTACCAAGCGATAGGTGTAATTTTGGTAGACATTGGAGATTGGTTAATGTTGCATGAAGATGTTTACAAGGCGCATGTTACACTGCAAAGAAATATGAATATTTATGTGAACTGTTATTTAGACAGCGGTTTTTGATATTTAAAATTTTTAAAGAAAAAACCCAGGTTTTTGCACAATGTTGGCTAAGCAGAAGAGTAAGATAATCACAGGCCTGTAGAAAGTTTATCTTCAGATTTTTAAAGCCAAAATCCTACAGGGAAAATATTACTTCTCATGGTATGTGAGGCAACTGACTTATATCAGGAAAGAATGATCTAGAGAACACAGAGCCATGGTCAACAGGCTTATAAACAGCCAAGATTTGTCTTTGTAGAAATGCAGTAGGCCTTTTGATTACTTTTGACTCTTTAAATCCACTTATATTAAAAACTGAGAACACCTTATTTCATATGTATTCGCAGTTTAATGAGAATGAGGTTTTTAATACTACTATCAGAGCCCAACTGTGTTTCATAATGTTTTTGTGCTGGAATGAGCTAAGGTCATGTGCTTCATAAAGTCAGATTAAGATCATTCATAAGACAGATGTATTGGCATTTGTGTAAGACAATGCTTGGTGTAGTGTTTCTTACAAATTCTGGGATCAACAGATTTCTCAAGATGTGTTTCTCATGATACTTAAGAATCATTATTTATTCTGGAAAAAGGAAAAAAAATGACTGACCAAACAGTTATAGTGTCATAGAATAAAAATTATTTTTTATTAATAACAACTAAGGGTTTGATAAGTGGTTATATTTCTGAATGATAAAGGGATGAATGGTCACATGTGAGAGCTTTGTCAGATTTTGATGAGCTCCAAAATGGACATTTTCTGAGCAAACCAATGGCTTTGATTCTCTGCATTGGAGAGGAGATTAGAAAATCTTTCATATACATGGCACATATCTCCTTAGCTAAGCTTTCATAAACAACAGTTATGCTATCTTTTGTGAATTAAATACAGGGTCAACAATTTGTAGAAATGACTCTAGAACTCTAGTCAGGGCTCTAATCAGTGTGCAATCTCACTAGAAAAATGAAGAACTTTTATTAGACTTATGACAGGAAATGTTTATTTCCTCATTTAACAAATTATTAACATACAATATGTATTAATATATGATGTATAATATAATAACATATAATAATATAATACTAATATATATATATATGTAAAGCCAGATGATCAAAACAGATAGAGAGAGAGAGAGAGAGAAGATGCAAGGGAGAGGGGAATAGAAACAGGACTGAGAGCAGGAGTGAGAGGCAGAAGGAGAGACAGAATGGAAGCTTGAGAGGGAAAGGGAGGAGAAGGAAAGGGAAGAGAAAGAGGAAGAATGAGGAAGAGGGGCAGATAAAGGAGAAGGCAGAAAAGAAATCGGTCTCATTAAAGAGTTCACTAACTTCAAGGTTGACCTGTGAAAATATGTAATTTATGTAGTCATGTCTTCAAAGTCACTTTACAGACAGATAAAGCTGGTATACCCTTTGTATTGCTAAAATAACATACTACTCATTGCCATGCAAAACACAGTATTTTCAGTATATTTTTATCATTAAATAATATGTCTAGCATTTGCCTAAACACTCAAAAGCAAATGATATAATGCTTCTCAAATTATTATTTTTCTCTCAATTTATTGCAACACTAAGACTTTCCACACCAAGATAAAAAAATATACAGAGAGAAAAGGATGGCTGTCTAGTATGTCACTGAAGTAGAAAATCACCTGAAGAAAACAAATTCTTCAGCCTGGAAAGCAATTACTTATTACTTATTAAATTACACATTAAATTACTTATTAAATTGCACAGTACATCTGGGTCTGGTGGGGCACGCATTTAATCCCAGTACTCAGGTGGCAAAGGTAGGAGGGTGACTGTGAGTTTGAAGCCAGCCTGAGACTACATAGTGAATTCCAGGTCAGCCTGAGCTAGAGTGAGACCCTACCTTGAAAACCCATATGTAACACACACACACACACACACACACACACACACACACACACATATATGGCAAAGTCTATTGCTAGAGGAAAAACCATCTTTAACCTCTTATTGAATGTAATAATTTAGAATATACATTAAGATCCCTTTTTCGTTATACCCAAATACAAGAAATATTTAAAAGGTAGGAGGATCACTGTGAGTTGAAGGTTACTGTGAGACTATATAGTGAATTCCAGGTCAGCCTGGTCTAGAGAGAGACTATACCTCAAAACACCAAAATAAAATAAAATAGAATAAAAGTGGAATTTAGACAATAAAAATGAGAATTTAGATGACAGAAAACAATTAAATGACTTCTTTTATAGCTTAAATATATGAACTTCTAATTTGTGTGATAGTAATATGTGACTTACAGTTTTCAAATACCAAATTTTAATGACAACAAGAAGGTACTGTGATTAAGGAAGAATGCATTGATATATACTTAGCAAGTATAATAAATGACTTCTCATCCTGTCAGCATTAACAGTGTCCATAACACAGAACTTCCTCCAACAGCTTATAATGAGCTTGTGAAGTTCTCACCTGCCTAAAAGATTGTAGCAGTTTCATGTTACCTCAAATTTGCTGCATTTTGACACAAATGATTCTCTAATTGCTGCATAAATTTACATTTTAAGCACAACATCCACTGTAACATGTTCTAAACACCATTGATATTCAGTCAGGATGGTATCTGTAGCACATCAAGACAACAAAATTTTTTTGAGAATCAGAATATTGCCCTTCTATTTGTGAGTTTCCAACCTGAAACAGTTATTGAGCCAGAGTAATTTTATCTTTGTTTCTCAAAGCTCTTCATTCTTACAGAAGCCCATGGTCTAATAGCAATGTCAATTTAGGGCAAATAATTCAGCTGCTTACGTTTATCTTTAGAATATCTATCATTCAATTAAAAAAAAAACTTTAGTATTACCTGAAAGAGACTCTAATATTATAGTACTGTGTTTAGCTAAATAATTATTCACTTCATTTAAATTTTTTTAAAATTTTATTTATTTATTTGGGAGAGAGAAACAGAGAGAGAGAGAGAGAGAGAGAGAGAGAGAAACAGAGAGAATGAGCAAACCAGGGCCTCCAGCATCCTCAAATGATCTTCAGATGCATGTGCCACCTTGTGCATCTGGCTTACATGGGTCCTGGGGAATTGAACTTGGGTCCTTTGGCTTTGCAGGCAAGCACCTTAACCTCTAAGCCATCCCTCAAACCCTATTCACTTCATTTTTGAATGATATATGTAGGAACCTACCTCTATGAAAATAAGTCATATGAAAAATATAGTTAAGAGAAATTCTTAATCTTAAACACTCATTTTCTTAAATTAATAAATGAATTTGAGAAATGTAGAGAGATTTGACAAATAAATATATTTGATGAAATTAATATTCTCAGTATCGTCATTTATTTATTTATTTGCAAGAAAAGTGAGAGAGAGAGAATGGGTGCACCAGGGCTTCCAGCCACTGCAAATGAACTCCAGATACATTGCTACCTTGTACATCTGGCTTTGCTTGGGTACTGGAGAACTGAATACCGGTTGTCAGGCTTTGCATGCAAGTACCTTAACCACTGAGCCATCTTTCCAGCCCATCTATATAATTTTTTTGTTGAGGTAGGCTCTCACTCTAGCTCAGGATACCTGGAGTTCACTATGTAGTCTCAGGGTGGCATATAGTGTTTATATACATGACTACTGTCACCTATAGGACCTGTATGGGTTTATTATGGAATATACTTTTACTCAAATGTTATCTTTTTGTCTTAGTATGTTTGCTATACTTCTGATAGTATCTATGTATAAAGTTATAGTGGAATAGTTAATGTAATAATTGATTTGTTTTAAAGTCATTTACATTAGTCTCTATTTTACAGTCCTTAATTCTGTGTTTTTCTCTCCATATTTAAGAACTAAATATATTTCATATTAATATTGTTACATATACTTTATGGCTATTGATATAACTAAAGGGTGAAATTAAAGATATTCCATTGCTCAATTGAAACTATATATTTTATTTTTAAGTGATTTAATCTTTAATGAAACATTTAAGAGCATACATATTGTAGTTAACTTTATTAAGACAGATTTTACGTGTTCTGTAGTCCTAAACACCCTATACTGTGTCTTCACATACTCTCTTTCCCTATCTCTCTCAGTGATATCATCAGAGACATTACAGTTTGTAAACTTGTGTTTATTCTTCAATTCTTAATTTATTTAAATATCTTGTATTTAAGTCCATTTTTTTTCCTTTGAAAATTCTTTCTTGCTTTCTTCTTTCTTTTTAAATTTATTTATTTTTATTATTTTTTAACATATTTTATTTCATTATTTATTTATTAGACACAGGCCTTGACTTAGCACATGGAAGCAGGGAAGTTTAATCTCACGTGTGTAAAGTTGAGAAACATCTGGGAACAGCTCAGAAGCTATTATGACTCCAGCCTTGACCTGTAAGTTAAGTCTTGCATATTTCTTTTCCTATTGGAAATTTATAGCTATGTCCCTATTTTAACTTGAAAATATAAAATAGGGCTCCTGTGTATTCCCTCTTTCTCTTTTGTGGTAAGTGGGGTGATAATAATATTAAAGGTCATCAGAGAGACAGTTGGAAATTGAAAACTGAATGTGGTAGGCCTAGGAAATATGTCATATCGTTCCCACATACCATGTGTTTTGTCATCACAATGCATCACATATAGTATGCTAATATTTTATGTGTGGTATATGCTTGGGGGTATGCAAGCACATATATGCACACGTGGAAGAACGGAGACAAATGAGTTCTGTTTCTTAGAGGACATTCATGTTTTTTGATTCAGGGCCTCTTATTGTCCTAGAACTAACCAAGCAGGCAGAAGGCTGATCAGAGAGCCCCAGGAATAATAACATGTCCCACCACACATAGATTCTGGGCACTGAGCGCAAGTCCTCATGCTTGGGTAGCAAGCAGTTTATTGACAAAGATATTTCCCCAGACTAAAGGATGCTCTTGTAAGCCTTGTGAACTTCATGATAATTGGATTTTGGCATTCCTAAGGTACAGATTATTTATGGATAAATATTAAATGTTAGTCAAATGTATTAATATTATATTGAGAAAGAAAATAATAAATAAAAGATTGTTAATGTGTTAACTATATGCTAATATGAGATTGCCTTTATATAAAATTAGCCATTAATTATAAATTAAACATAATTTTTAAGAAATGGTGGTTTAATTTTTAGGACAGAAAATTTTAAGCCAACCTTAAGAAGTGCCTATAAAGTGAGCATTTGGTAGCCTCTGATGATTTATATAATTTTGAGAGGAGCTCTAAATATGACAAGTATCAAGCTTGAATGTTGGCAAAGCTTACAGTATATACACATTTCCTCAGCTACTTCCCTTTTAGAATATTCAGAAGCTCATGGGTTTTCCAGCCATATTTTTGTCCTGTTTTTTTTTTTCTGTTCTTTCTCATCTCCCAATTTTTCCACTTCCACATCTATTCATTTTCTTCTTAGCAGATTCACTATGCTTTTCACAAAATATTTTATTTACAGCAGATTTGACACAGAAGTGCTTGTTAGATTAAGATAAATTTTAAAAATCGCAATCAAAGTTCAAAGACATTTTAAGGATTAATTTGAACAAAATTAAAATTAACGTATTTAGCAGAATAAATTATATCACCTAGGAAATAATTTCAGAGTCATGAATGTCATGCATTCATCAAATCAAGAAAAGTCTTGACTTGCATACAAGATGTCTTATTGTACACCCTCTGAGTAAATAATTTTTTCCTACAGATTAGTACGTTTTTGATAGTTGCTGGAAATTTGGACAAGAGTTATATCAATGCTTGATGTGATTTAGTCTAAAATTTAAATAAAGTGTTGGTAGTTTCTATAATATATAGAAGCAATGATTAGTTCTGGGCAAGTAGCCCAGAAGAGCACTTACCTAGCCTGCGTAAGGCCCCAGGTCTGATCTCAGCACTAGGGAAAGTACATATATAGTTTGATGCATGACCGGAAAAGTAATATAAAGACAGCAAAGCAATAACATGCAAGATAACAGAATGCTCTTTTTTTTACAGTTTAAAATCTGGAAAAGTGCATTAGAAAATAGTAAGGGGATTAGATAATAAAGGAAATAAATGAAAGATAAAAGGAGTCTTTAGATAATAAAAAATAGATTATAGATATTGCAAGGATGAGTCTAAGGAAAGAGAATAAAATCAGTTGTTGAAAGGATTTAAAATTTTTTATAATAAAATTTCGACATCTAATTCTGATAAAAAGTGCCATTAAAATCCTCCACAATTACAGGAAAAATGAAGATACAGGGATTCTGGAGATAGGTAATATTTGTGACCATTTTGGAAGCAGTTAAAATGCATTAAGAGCGCATGATGAAATTTCTTCTTCAGGGATATTCAGATGGAGGATCCGTCCTCATGTGTATTGAAGTTTCATAAATAGAAACAAAATTAACTTTAAGGAAGTCTCCGTAGTGATACCTTTTTATTTATTATTTTAATTTCTAGGTATTATGCCTTCATTAGTCTGTATAGAAAACGAACAGGTTAGAGTGTTAACTAGGAAAATATCCCAACTTTAGCTAGCATGAACTTTTACATATTTTTGCTCATTCGTTTATTTTTTTCATCTGTCTACTTTCAGAAATTGATTTTTAGCTTTTGCTGTTAGCTTTCCACATTACAGCCCTCCATTGAAAAAGTCAGCACAAGTTTTTGAGCTAATCTTTTAGCCAGGTAAATGATGTGTCTTGCTTTTTCAGAGGGCAGTTGTAAAAGAAAAAGGCCCAATTCACTATACAGCGCTTGTGCACATAACTGGAATTACATACCTTTTCAACATAAGAATTATCTTATCCACTGTGGGCTTTAGTTCTTAATTAAAGGAAAAACAGAACATAATTTAAGTAATTATCATATTTTCTGAACATTTGTTTAAAGAACAAGTTTCTTAAGCATCTAATATATTGAATGATACCTTTGTGGAATACTTATGTAAATGTTCACAGACAATAAACTACTTAAATAACTCTCCCACTCATTCCGTGGCTTTCTCTTTATGAAGGAAATACTTTGGTTAATTGGCTACTCATGGGAACGTTCTCATAATTTTTCTAAGTACTCAACTAGACTTTTAATACATGTGACTAAAAGTTATTTAGTTAAAAATATTGGGCTGAAGAGATAGCTTAGCAGGTAAGACACTTGCCTGTGAAGCCTAAGGATCCATGTTTGACTCTCCAGATCCCACATAAGCCAGATGCACAAAAGTGAGGCAAGTGCAAGATTGTACATGCCCACGAGGTGGTGCAAGCATCTGGAGTTTGATAGCAATGGCTGAGGTTCTGGCACATCAATTCTCTCTCTCTTTCTCTGTCTCTAAAATAAAAAAAAATCTTATTTTTTCTACATCAGAAATATGTATAATTTATTATATTTTTATAATAATAATTTATAATTATAATATATATTTTATGCTCTTTATTTTCACTTACTGTTTTCTCACATAAGCACTGATTATTATATAACATCCTTTAAAATATTACTTTACTGTCTGAGCATCACTTTCATATTTGAGCAATGACTTCTTTTTGATTCATAAATAACCCTGATACAATAGCTTTATATATATGGCTGTTTACCTTCTGTATTGAATGAAACTCATTCATTTGTTCACAGGAAGCAGAAGCAAACACACTGACATAAATTAAAACATATCAAAATTTTAAAGTTCTGGAGGGACATTTGACTGCTCAATGAGTCATAGACTCCACATAATGTTTCTCGTGGCAGGAGTGGCATATTCTAGAACACTTATACACCATGACTCAGAAGTCAACTTATTTGCTCTAGGTTTTGGGTGCTGTAAAAGTTTTTCTATTTCTTTTAATTTTGTCTTCTTTCTTTGCTTCTGTTGGTAGTAGAAAATACAAACCCTGCCTTTCTTGTTCTAACACTGACAGCCATTGGTATGAGGCTCCATATTGCTGTCTTTAGACCAGAAGTACCAGTGGATGCTCACTGCCCTATTTGAAGCTGTGCTTATTTCTCATACTCTAACACTTGGTTCACTACAGGACAGGATCTAACATATGGCAGTCTCAGAATAGACTGGATATATGAACTCATGTATTTTTGCTAATTTCAAAATCTCATGATATAGACATGTGAAAAAGGTTTATTTTTAATGAATATGATTGTGAACAATGTAATTTTGCTTAATAATATATAATAATGTCAAGAGCTGATATTTACTGTGCTTATGGGAGCCATCCTTCTGTATGTTCTAAAATGTGCAACATTTTGTGATTTCATGTCTATGTGATAAGTAGTATTCATATCTTTCATCATAATGTTGTTATCCAAGACACTTTAAAAACTAAAAACTGTGTTCATTTGCTTAATGATGAATTTTTAATGAAGAAATCTAAACTGAATTGATATGAAGTTAATCATAGTCTACAACTAAACACACTCAGTATAAGACAGGTTTAGCTGAAAATAATTATTTTTTCTGGGTACTATAATAAAGAGAACATATTTTGACTTCTTTTATCAAGATATAATTTAACTTGAAAAATATATTTGGACACAAGGGTTTTAGGAAAGAGACTATAGAAATGTTTTTAACACTCAGTATATAAATAAGGAAACTGAGGCCCCAAAAAGTGCTCCAGAAACTTCACTTGTAACTAAAGTGAGGTCACACAATATGAGAAGACCCAGTACTGAAACACTGTTTAGAAAGCTAAAAGTCATCTTTCTGACTAAACTTCACATATTGCTGATCTATTTTAAGTAATATGTGAATAAATATTAATGAATAGATGCTATAGAGGCTTACGATTAAGATAAAGAACTTTTGATGGGTATTTTAAAGTATGAGCTAAAGTGTGATGGGTTACCAAGTTCTACTCCTAAGTACCAGTGCGACCTTAAGTAGCTCTCTGAAATTGCATGTGTCCTACATTCTTGCTCATATGAGGAAGCTCATTTTACCTGCCTTGAAGAATCTTGGAAAGCTGAACTATAATAACAGTGAAGGAGGTTATTTGAAACTAATTAGTCCTCCTCATATGTAAGATATTACCAAAATGGTTTCATAATAAAAAGGGATATTTTTACTCTGTTGAATTGAAAAGGACATTAGAAACATATTAAATTTAAACTACTCTACTGAACAGAACACTAATCTGAAGACCCCTGGGCAGAGTGTATGGTCCAGCTCAGTTGGAAAAAAGAAATGCATGTTGTTTCTCTGTCTTGAAGATTTGTGAATTTTATCCATATTATTTTATTGTTAACAATTTTTTGTTAACCCTTTTCCCGCATTCTCACAATCCTGTGAAATCATTTTCCTGATTATGACTACACAAAATAAATGCTATCTTAGAAACTTCAATTTCTCATAATTACTTAGCTGTATTTCATCTATACATGGAAAATAATTCATTTTTATTAATTCTAACATTTTTAATTGCATTATTCCAAAACTGTGCTTGGTTTAAGTCAAAACTTCCATAAAAATATAGTCCAATCTCATTATATTTCATTAACATTGCTTTACATATAGTACACACACACTTCACAACTATTAAAGCGTTTCTCCTTTATCTATTTTGGGAGATAATGTGTTAATATATTCTTGGCATATTTCTCTGAGAATAAATTTGTTATTGTTAATTTTAACTTTACTTGTAAACATAGGGTTCCCAAATAAGCAGTAAAACATTGTTCCAGGTGTTTCAGTCAAGGTGTTACTAGATGTTTTTCACCTTTGAATTAGTAGACAAGGTAAAGCAGATTGTCTTCTTTGGTGTGGGTGGACCCTAGCCAATGAGAAGAGGGCTTGAAGGAAACCCAAGGAAGAACAGCTCCACCCTACTGACCCTTAGAGTGGGTTGCTGTAGCTTTGGTGGTGGTGGTGGTGTTTTCCTGACTTCCTACTGTAACTGACACTTCTTTGGCTCTTCCTGGGTTTCCAGCCTCACAGCCGTTCTACTGCAGCTGTGCTGTGGATGTCAAGCTTACCAATGATGTATGTAGACGTTGCGGACCTTGGATTTGCTAGGCCTCTATTATCACAGACATCCATTCTCTCTTCTCTCTTTTCTTCCCTTCTTTCCTCTTCTCCTTTGTCCTTTCTTTCTTTTAAAAATATTTTTATTTATTTGCAAGCAGAGAGAGAAGAGAGACTGGGAGAATAAGCCCGTCAGGGCCTCCAGCTGCAGCAAACAGACTCCAGCCAGATGCATGTGCCACTTTGTGCATCTCACTTGAAGTGGGTACTGGGGAATCAAATTCAGTTTGTTAGGTATTGCAGGCAAGTGCCTTAACTGGTGAGCCATCTCTCCATCCCATTATTTATCCTTTTTATTGGTTCTGTTTTTCTAGAGAATCCTGACTAATAGAAACCACAGATCACAGATTTTATCACTGAGAGTTTTAAGGATATTTTTTTTCTCAGTGAGTTCTAGAATTTTTGCTATTGTCTCCCTAATATGATAAAAAATACCAATGACTAAATTTAAGTCCCAGAGTGTACAGGTAGTTCATGGGGTGTGCCACAGAAATGAAGACTGCCCACAGGACAGCAAGGAGAGGCTACCCAAGTTGTCCACCATTTATAGCATTTGCCAATGCCTAAAATCAGACATTGGCAGGCAAAAGCTTCTTTGTGATAGAGAATGCTACAGATGTGTTCTGGCAGGTGGTTGTTGGCATGATGTTTGTGGAAGCTACAGGCATGTTGTAATTTGAGATAATTGGCATGAGGAAGTTGGAGCAAGCTGCACGTATGTTCTGATTGGAGATTGCTGACATGAGGAAGTTGAATTCCGAGTAGATAAAATATATATGTGGTTAATTTGAGGGACATCCTTGACTTTCTCTGGATGGTCTTATACTGAAGTGGGGGAAAATTAAGAAAGTGTGGCAGCCCAAGTCCTAATCATTCTGAGTTGAGGCACAGGCCGTGACCTGCCTTCTTAGATTTGTTGCTGCAGAGGATTTGACTAGAGGTCTGTTCTATGTGGTCTGTTCATTTGTGTATTCAGGCTGCTGAGGGGTATCATCATAATGCCATAGCCAAATGTGACTGTAAAGTAACATTGCCCATTATTGACACTAAGGAGGTGTAAACTTTTATGGTTGATCTTCAAGCCGTGGTCCATCAAGGGGATCTCACTGGTGACACTGAGCATCTGGATCACAGGTTAAATATGTTGGTAGTGGCGGTAATGGGACAGAGATTTCTGAAATTATGCACTGGGGAATTAGATATGAAGCAAACAAGCTCTTGTTCCTATGGAGAGACTCACGCTCTCTTCCGGCATGCTGTTCGGTGCACCTTACTCTGATCTAACTTTAATTATGGCAGCATCAGCAAATTCCACAGTTTCCAATTTAGCAGATTTTGCTGGCTGACTTCAGCCAGTTCATCCCAGCAGTTGGTCTGCTAATTCATGTTAACATCTGTGGGAATGAAAATTGCTGTAAAGTAGAAGAACTATGTGCTTTAGTGATAAATATCCACATACAAAATGCCTCACATCAGGAGTATGAAAATGGGAGGAGAAGAAATATCAGTTACCCATTCTCTCTTTTGATTTGCCATTTAGATCATTCACTTTACAAACACTGAGGAACCCTTTGTGTGCTTGCTCAAATATTATCTACCCTGTATCTAGGAAGAACATAGATTTGACATGAATCTATGAAAGCAATGTATATGGCACTGTGAAGTATTTATTTTTCAAGTCACTCAGAGGTTAGACTATTTTTTCTCCTTTGCAATAAGATTGTTTACTAACATATAAGTGGAAGCATTCTTTGCATTCCTTTACAAGCATTGACTAATGCAATTATATGTAGCAAGCATGTTCCAAACACAACCCTTGCTTTGTATCTTATTTATGCCCTTTCATTGAATAAATGATTTTTATTCATGTCTTACTTCTGGTAAATCTTTCAAAGTTTGAGCTCTTCATGCCATTAGGTTGCAGTCAAGGGTTTTTGGCAGCTAAGAATGCGTTCAAGTCCTCAGGTACCTAGCAGGGTTCCCACATAGAACTTTTAGTATTTTTAAAATAAGTTTTCTTTTTCTTTTTGATAGTTTCATATATGTATAAAATGAATTTTGGCCTAATCCCCCAAATTATTCTCTTTTAGCCATCTCCCCTACCACCAAAACCCCTTTTATCCCAATTAATCCCCACCCTACTTTCAGGCTTTATTTTCTTTCTTTTTTCATTCTTTCTTTTTCTCTTTCTTTCTTTCTCCTTCCTTCCTTCCTTCCTTCCTTCCTTCCTTTCTTTCTTTCTTTCGTTCTTTCGTTCTTTCGTTCTCTCTTTCTTTCTTTCACCCACTGAGTTAAATTAGGGTTATTTGCATGAGCATGACTAGGAAACTATTTGTGGTTGAAACGCTGAAGAACACGATACCCCCCCCCCCTTTTCCAGTAGCTGTTATTTGCCATTAGATACCTTAGGAGGCATGGTGTCTTATGATGCAATGTTGACAGGCACAAGCTTGAGGAGGAAAACACAGCTGCTATGAGTTCATGAGTGTAATGGTCATATAATATCCAGAAACGAGTATGTCACAGTTCTTCTCATCCTACTTTTTTTAAAATTCTTTTAAAAATTATTTTTATTAATTAGTTTTGTACTTAGCGAATACAGTCAATTTGGTACCATTATTAGGCTCATCCATGACCTAACCCCTCCCCTTGGCCCCTCCTTGTTGAGGTATATGGGTCATGCATTGTGGAGTTAGCCCACAGTTATGGGTATGCTAAATGTCTGCATATCATGACCCAACATTTGGCTCTGACATTCTTTCCGCCCCCTCTTCCGCAAAATTTCCCTGAGCCATGTTGGGTTCATTTTTGGTCTGCTTCAGTGATGAGGTATTGGGGGCCTCTGGATCTCTGATTTGGTAGGAGTTGATTTTTCTCTATGTTGATCTCCTTCACCCTTGTGCTGGTACCCAGTTCAGCAGGAAAACAGTACCCTTGCTTGTTTCACCAATTTCTCTTAGTTTCAGCTGGGGCCCTTTTGAGGTATGATGGGGTGGCTCTCTCCTTAGGATCTACATTTATCTGAAAAAGAGAAGCATATTCTCCAATGGACGAGTAAGTTAGCACCAGACAAATGAGATAACCCTTACTTTTTTATAGAGAATTTAATAGGTGTAGGCCCTCTTGTAGCCCACGATTGGTGGTAGCTTGATAATGGAGAGCAGGCTTATGTTTGGATATGGTTCTGACTTGTTTCCCAGCTCCAGCTATGGGTCCCATACCACTGAGGGGATTAGTTAGCCAAATCAAGAGCAGTTGGTTTCCCACCATGGCTGTGTGCCCACTATTGCACTTGTGTGAGCATCACGACAGGCTAAGTAGGTTAGACCATGAGTTGCTTGGACAGATATTGGTCATTTTCCCCCAGTCACCCTTGTAGCACCTTCTGGCACTAGACGCGCTGACTGTTTGGGGACTGACTCTCTTCCAGCTTCCAGCCATGCCATTCCATTTTACGTGTCAACCACATAAGGTGTCTTCAGAAGTAGGGTCTTACCACTAACCTTTGGTGGGTCATCAAGTACTCTGACAGAAATCTGTCTTTCTTTTAGGAAACCTTGTAGGTTTCTCTGATCAAAAGCTCATTGTGGATGGTAGCCACATGCTGGTACTGGGAGTTACAGGTCAGTGCCCACTAAGAAAAGGAAGAAAAATATAACTAATATAAAAGAGTTAGAGAGAAGAGAGAGAGAGGGAGAGAGAGAAGCTGTAGAAGATTAAGATCAGTCTTCATCATACCCTCTCCAGTGTCTTGTGGTCCAGGTGTTGAGGTAGGGTCATTCTAGCTCAGGCTGACCTGGAATTCATTCTGCATTCTCAGGGTGGCCTCGAACTCACAGCATTCCTCCTACCTCTGCCTCCTAAGTGCTGGGATTAAAGGCGTGCGCCACCACACCCAGCCTGCCCTTAGATTTTTTTTTTCTTCCCTTCTGCCTTGTTTTCTTAGAAGGGCTGGACTGTTTGAAATTGACCACCCATTAGTCACATATTCCCAGAAATTTCACCAGCTCAGCATCCATGCATTAGCCACTGTCCATTGTAGTAAGAATTCTCTATATGAAACTTCAAGCAGTGTTAATCGATGGGAACAAATATAGACATTTAACAGGCAGTTAGACATACTGTCATTCACCCTCCAGGGCTTATGACCCTAGCCATAGATTTTTGGTTAGCCTTCTACTATAAGACATGAATTCCCTCCTATGGAGCAGGCCTCAAAACCAATCAGAACATGGTTGGTTACTTGTATAGAAATCATGCCACTATCATACTAGTGTATGCATCATGCCTGGGAGGTCAGTTGTTGAGTACATAGGGTTCACATGAAAGTTCAGTGGATGAAGAAGGGATGATATGATCTATTTCTTGTTGGTCAGTTTGTCTGTGTTCCACAGAACCTATTTAGGATCTTTAATCCATACTCTCATGAACACAATCATATAAACTTCTCCTGTGAAAAAAGAAGTCTAACACTGCAATTTATTTCTTCATACATTCTTCATAGTATGTTTCATTTATAAAATGAAGTCTAGCTCAATGGGTTGTGTTCATTTCTCAAATTTAACCTTCACTGCAGCAATCTCATTTGCTCACCTGAGTTAAGATTCTCTGTCCACTATCTGGAAAACAGCCTTCCAGATAAATAATGAATAATGAAGTAAAACAGTCTTTCATTGCATGTTTCCTCAGAAAAATATCTGTGTAATAAGTTGACTACTGAGTTTTCATCACTAATTCCATTCATTCCCCTTAATTTTTCAGATACATGATTGTTTCATTTTTACCCTTTGTCCTAAGACCCAATTTTATGCATTTATTTGAGAGAGAGATAGATGTAGCAGGTAAAGAATGGGCATGCAAGGGCCTCTAGCCACTATACATGAACTCCAGATGCATGCATACCTTATACATCTGTCTTATGTAGGTTTTGGAGAATCAAACCTAGGTCTTTAGGCTTTGCAGGCCAGAGCATTAACCACTAAGCAATCTTTCCAGCCCTAACCTAATTTTGAATGTGAAGAAAGTAATGGTTTTGACAGTGTTGAAAATTTATCATTAAAACATGTATTATAACAAGCCAAATATGTTTAACCATTTATTAGGGAAAGGCCCAGTGTTGTTTTGCTTGATGAATTGTTCTAAAAATATTAATTTTCCATCATTTTATACAACTCACAATATTTATTTATTTATTTTTTGAGGGTCTCACTCTAGCTGAGGCTGACCTGGAATTTACTATGTAATCTCAGGGCGGCCTCGAACTCACTGCAATCCCCCTACCTCTGCCTCCCAAGTGCATGCACCACCACAACTGGCTACAATATTTATTTTTATTTAGCTTTTGAAACAAGGTCTTGTGTAGTCCAAGCTGTCCTTGAACTCACTATGTAGCCCAGGATGACTGGAACTTTTGATCCTTGTCCATCTGTTTCCAGAGTGCTGGAATTTCAGATATGCACCACTAATTCACAGTTTTCTAAATTCTTACTTGACAGGAGGAAAATGTAGGCATGAGAGTCTACATATTAATAATAAATTGCCAATGTGTTATCTTGCTTAAGCAATGACTAGGAGTAGCAAATCTTCTCTAGCTTGTCCTTCTTATAATAGAAAAAAATCACCTTGAAAATTTACCTCCTATAAATCCATTCACCAAGCACTTTTTGTAAATGACTGTTGTTTTTAAGACATACTCATATCAAACAAATAAAGTAAAATTGGTAAAATAACTGGATATTAAATCAGAGTTTCACTGATTTCTTAATGAATTCTATTAACTTCATGCTTATAGTTTTGAGCTCACTTGTGTGCAGTGAATCCCTTCTGTCTTTTTCAAAGAGTAAATCTGCTATAGTTTGCTGCCATGTTTGTTCAACTGAAGCAGTTTTTGCTATAGCTCCAGTGAAAACGCCGTCATTTTGCCATTGTTTTCTAACGTTTTTAAAAAAGCTTTATTTATTTGCTAGCAGAGAGAGAGATGGAGAAGAGAGATAGACAGAGAATGGGAGCACCAGGGCCTCCAGCTACTGCAAGTAAACTCGAGGCCTGTGCCACTTTGTGCCTCTGGCTTTATTTGGGTACTGGGGAATCAAAACTGGGTCTTTAGGCTTTGCAGCAAATGGCTTAACCACTTAACCATCTCTACAATCACAGTTTGCCAATCTTCAGCCAATTGTTCATTGAAACATTGATTGTCACTTCAATTTTCATTTCACATATTATTCATGATGTAAAGCCATCATTTTACTTAATAATATTAGTAATGACTCTGTTTTTTTGTTTTTTAGTTGTCTTTCTGAAAATGCATTGATTTGTAAGAACTTTCTGTTGGTATTTTTCCAAATTGTTTGCTTTAGATTTTTTGTTGTCAACTGTAGTTTTATATTGAAAAATATTATTTTTTTCCTCTATGACAACATAGTTATTAAAGCTATTAACATTATACACTATGGAATCACATATATGTTATTTTAGTCCCAACTCTGACCAACTGATTTCTAGGACTAAACTCAAATAGTGAGACAGTGACTTGACTCTCCGTCAAGTCTTGACTCTTTCGACTCTCAGTTTCTGCTTTGGCAAAAGTGCTGTAAGGGAATTTCCCAACCCATAGAGTAAAAATTTGTACCATGCTTGACATTATCCATGGAACTTTCATTTTTGCTTGAAATAGTTTTTTTAAATTCTCTCTGATATGAGGTAAACATTGCTTTTAAGGATTTTATTCTACTTATAATTGGTTTTGACATTTGATGCTTTATATATTCTAGCCCTAATGTCTTAACTCAATGAAATAATTATACTAATTATTAGATCCTAATATAGTAATTTGGACTTTTTCCACTAATTTGATGTAAATACTATGCTACACTGATATTTAACTATTAACACATAAACATACTTTAGTGTAGTTGTGTGTTTTATCTATTAATTAGTGAGTCTGTTTATTTAGCTTTAGCTGCTTTTAGATATTATAAATTACATATATTCTTCTTTGCGTAAGCTTTTTTACTTTTAATTAACTATTTTCATGTCATTTTTGCATGTATAATGTTAAACTAACAATATCAGAATTGTTAAATGAAGTCAAGGTGACATAAGCTCTATTGCACTTACTGTAGAAATTGATTTATATAGCTATTTTTACATATACAAGTTCCAAATGTAAGATTTATCATTAATATTTATTCTTCTATTATGCCCTTCAGCAATGTTTTCTATTATTCAATAAAGTTTTACATTTTACTGTTTGCTTAACTGTAGACAAGTGTCACCTTTATAGATATGAGGCAAACCACAAATGTAAGGTACTTCATCAAATTCAAAATTTCTAAACAGGTGAAATTGTACCAATAGGACATTGTATTTAAACAATTATGTATAATGTAATTCTAGTTTTTGATCGTGTGTGTATGCATGCACGTGCATGCATGTGTATGTGTAGATGCCTAACAATGTATACGCATACACCCTGTGTGGAAGCCAGAGGAGGTCCTTGGCATCCTCCTCTATTACTCTTCTGCTTTATTTCCCTTAGGATCTGTGAACCTGGAGCTTGCTGATTTTCCATTAGGCTGGTTGACCCAGTGAGTTTAGCAACCCTCCCATCTCCACCCTCGTCAGCACTAGGGTTACAGGCTAGCACAGCCATCCCAGCTTTGTACATGATCTCAAGATCAGGCTCAGGTCCTCCTGCTTCATATCAAGTGTTCTTTATTACTCACTGAGCCATCTCCCCACACCCAAAGTAATTCTTTTCAGCTTATAATCACTATAAAAGTTACTAATGAGTTATCTTACATTTTTGCTATAAGTTCTCAAAATGCAGTATGTATATTACACTGACTACACATTTTATGTGGATGAGCTACTTTTAAATACTGAAGAGATACTTGAAGCTGGAAGTTGCCAAATTAGGAAGAGAAGTTCTGAATGTCTTAGCATAGTTTTATTGCTGTAATGCTATTTTATTGCTATTGTGAGATTATTTCAACTTTCTTGCTATTCATTCTATTGCCATACATTTTATATACTTTATCTCTTTACATTATTATTTCTGGATATTTCTACTGGTTTCTGTCTAGGTTGTTGGGATTATCTAGGTCACTACATTTTCTATAGAATAATAATGCTTCTTTCCATATTTTTGGTCTAATTTTTTTTATTTTCTCAATTTTTATTAATATTTTCCATGATTATAAAAAATATCCCATGGTATTACCCTCTCCCCCTGCCTTTCCCCTTTGAAATTCCATTCTCCATCATATCCCCTCCCCATCTCAATCTTTCTACTTACATATATACAATACCAACCTAATAAAAGCCCTCATCTCTTTCTTTCTCTTCCCTTTCTATCTCCTTTTTTAACTTACTGGCCTCTGCTACTGAGTTTTTTCCTTCTCGCACAGAAGCCCAATCATCTGTAGCTAAGATCCACATATGAGGGAGAGCATGTGGCGCTTGGCTTTCTGGGCCTGGGTTACCTCACTTAGTATAATTCTTTCCAGATCTATCCACTTTTCTGCAAATTTCATAACTTCATTTTTCTTTACTGCTGAGTAAAACTCCATTGTATAAATGTGCCATATCTTCATTATCCACTCATCAGTTGAGGGACATCTAGGCTGGTTCCATTTTGGTCTAATTTTTATCTTGTCTTATTTCAGCTGAATTTTCAGGAAATATTTATATTGGGATTGATGATGAGGTTTCTTGTGTATTCTCAGTGTCGACAGGTATGTTACTAATGCTCAAGTGTAAGTCAGTGCTGATCCTTTGATAAGGGTCTTCTGTCACTACTTATTAAAATGAGTTTATTATATTTATTCATTTAGATTTCTTTATTTTGATGAATAGGAGAGAATAGGTGAAATACTACTATTCACTTTTTAAGATATATGGAGTTCTTTTCTTGCCCTTCTATATTCTTATAGCAGGTCCAGTTTTGAATTTGCAGATTCAGTTTTGAATTTCAACCACAAATTCTCAGTCAGGTTCTGTCCATTTTACAACATGTAGAGAAAGTATTCTTAGTTATTTAGTTTTGTGCGTTTATGGGCTTGCTTTGTCATAATGCATTGTTTCATGTACTTTTAGGGTTGGTATAGAGAATATTCAAATTTAAAAACGCCTTTGAATACTTTAAGCTCTACATCTCGGGAATAATTTATAATGTAAAAACTAAAACCTGCGTGTGTTTAAGACATCTTGGAGGAGAACATACAAGAATATTTCAACCTTGATATGAAATAAGAACAAAATGTAGCTTTTTAATGGAATGTGTATTGGGAATTGAACCAGGTGTCTCCTGCCCTGTATTTTTAAGAATTCATAAGTAGTGAATATGTCATTTCATTCTAGTGATATGTCATTTCGTACTCTACAAACTAATCTTTAAATTATATTTTATTTTTATTTATTTGTTTGACAGAGATAGAATGAGGCAGTGAGAGATAGAGAGAGGGAATGGGCATGCCAGGGCTTCCAGCCACAGCAAACAAACTCCAGATGCATGTGCCACCTTGTGCATATGGCTTAGGTGGGTCCTGGGGAATTGAACTGAGGTCTTTTGGCTTTGCTGGCAGTGTTTTAACTGCTAAGCCATTTCTTCAGCCCTCTACACACTATTTTTATTTACTTATTTATTTATTTATTTATTTATTTATTGGTTTTTCGAGGTAGGGTCTCATTCTGGCCCAGGCTGACCTGGAATTCACTATGGAGTCTCAGGGTGGCCTCGAACTCACAGCGATCCTCCTACCTCTGCCTCCCGAGTGCTGGGATTAAAGGCGTGCGCCACCACGCCCGGCTTTTACTATTTTTATTAAGAATAAACTTATATAAGAAATAAGAAATAGATGTATAACCAGATATGTAGATGTTATTTATAGTGCATTTTCAACATAGTAATTATCATTAGGAATATACCTCAAGTGAACTTTGTTTTCTCCTTAAGGTATTTGGAATTAGCAATCAATGTGGGTAAAATCAGGTTGCTTCTGACTATACCTGTATAACCTGGGATATCTGGGGATTAGTGCCATGTAGAGTAAAGAAATGACTTTATAAAATGACTTTGTCTTCAGTCTGTGCTTTCTTAATTCACACTGGCAATTTGAAAGCTTCATTGCTAGTCTTCAAGGCCCAGTGTCATTTAGATTCATTCATTCATTCACAAATGATTTTGAGGGTGGGCAGGATGCTTGTGCAGTGCATTATTTTAAGTGCATATTGGCATGACCTGAAGTCACTTAAGAGAGATCCCTCTGGGACAGAGAGGAGAGACAGAGCAGCTATGAATGCTGAGATAAGGACTGTAGTTGTGTTTGGCCCGAAGTTGGCAAGCTATTTAGTCCCTGCCAACAATGAATTTTCTAGGACGACAACAGGATTTGTAGGTGGCAGCTGCTTGACAAGTTGAAGTGAGGAAGGAACAAGGAGAGAAGAAAATCACTGTAGTGCTGCCTCCAGAGTCAGAGCAGGCTCCGGCTGCTGCTTGACACAACAGCCAAGCAGCCACCAGCCATTTCTCACTCAGGACAGGGGGCTATTCTGAGTCAAGACAGTGTGTCACACAGGAGCAGGAGAAGCTCCTCCAACTGAAACTCGTTTTTAAAATGTCTTATCTTAACACTCATAGCTATAAGGTTACATAAAGCCCAGCACAGTGAATTCCTCATAATATTTAAATTATAGATATACAAGGCTCCTATTGTGGAAATGGGGAGAAGGAAAGAGAGAGAAAGACAGAAAAAAAATACTTTCAACATTGCAGTTCATTTGAGGAGCAGACTGTACCCTATGTAATTGAGATAGAGTGCTTATTACCCTCTGTCCTCTTAGGTTAGTCATGAGTTCATCTGTTTGCCTCTGCTCACACTTTATTCTTCAAGTGCAATGACACACACCTTGCTTTTCACTACCTAAAGTATGATAACAATTTAAATAAGAATGAAATAATAAGACCACTAACCATCGAATATTATTCTCTAATGTAATCACTTTTTGTGAGCCATTTTCTAGGAAAATTTTGCCTAGGTTTGAATTTCAAATTTGCTCAGGCTCTGAGTTTTAGGTAAATTGAGTATTGAGGTAAGCACACATACTTCCTGCGGAAAGGGAAAGATGATTTTTAGGGGATGTTATAATCTGTGGGAAGACACTGGAGCAAACAGTGTGGTTGTTTATAAGAGAACAATGTGTGTGTGGATATTTTCATAATAAGCATTTCATAGTAACTCTTTCTACATGCACAGTTCTTTCTTTGACTATTGTATATGTAGTGAAATTCCACCAAGAATTACTTATTCACATGACAATAGATATTTTAAACAAGTTCTATTATTTCTCATCCTTAAATGATGGTTTTACCCAAAGGTGGATATAAGATGGCTCATTGAGGTAAGGCAAGGTAATATTAGAATTTGTATTTTCTCAATATAATAAATAGGAAAACAAATTGTTTTGATTAATTTCCAAGCATAAATTGGCAATTGTGCCCTCATAGCAAAGAAAATGTCTTGCAGTTTTATTCACTTACAGAGTACCTCTGTTCAAACTTTCCTTTTTAATTTTATGTTTTAGCTTATAAAATATTAGGTGTACTGCTCCAAAAGCCATGAGTTATTAAACAAAAAGCTCAGTGTCAGAGTATGGGCCACATCCCCACAAGTTGTCATTGAGGTAGGCTGCTAAAGACCCCACATAATACATGGTATTGTCGCTACTGTTGGCTGTCCATTAGGATGATATGGATCCTATTGTTCAGGACATATAAACTTTGGTTGCAGGACATAGGGAAAGCAAGCTGGAACTGAGTTAGAAGATTCCTCCTAATGGCTAGCTTTCATAACACTATAAGGAGCTATGTAGGCTGCTAGGGGAGAATTGCAAACAACAGAATTATTCAGCTATAGACTCTGAATGCTACTCTACAGACTGTTGAGGCAAAATGTGCCCACTGGTGCAATAGTGGCAAGCTTGTTAGGGTGGTAACCAACACTCTCTGATTGGATTTGAGGCCCTCTCCAAAGGAGAAAGCTCATGTCTGCTCTTTTAAACCTGGTCAAAAGCCTGTGACTGGTAAGTTCATATGTCTTGGTGGGGAAACTAATACTATTGCCTTACTCACCCAACATGATGACCCTGTCCAAAAATTAAAACCGAAAAACCATGTCCGATGTTTATATATATATATATATCTATATATATATATATATTCTACACATAAACAACTGAGGAAATGTGGGCAATCCATAGAAATTCAAATATCTAAGTCCTTGATATTATCATTGTTCATTTTAAATTGTAAGTTTTAATTTTGAGCATCACAATTATTTTCTATTTTCAAGTGTTAGAATTGGATAATGAATATTTTATGTCATATCTCAACAATGCAGTTATGACTTTTGTGACCTAAATCTGTAATTACTTAAACTTTTCAAGTCAAGGTTGTTTTACTTACTGCATAAGTCTATCTTCCCCAAAGAACTAAAAACTAAACAAAAAGTAAAAAAAAATAATCTTTGTTCAAAGCTACCTGTGTATACAAATTAAGTTCTATCATCCTATATCTTCACCCATTTAGATGGAAATGCTTATCTGGGTAATAGAATCAGGAATGGCTTAAAGTTTTCAGAGATATTTCTTTTGACATAGAGTTGACAAAAGTTCCTATTTAAAAAACATCTACTTATCTTTATTTAGGGAAGTGTAAAGCCCTTGTTTCATCCAACAGCGACCATTATTAAAGTGAAGGTAACAGTTCTAATAAAATAGTGAATTCAAAAGCACCTCACTCATCCCCTCCAGTATTATTTAAATAGAAAGGCTAATATACTTGTCTTTTGTTCTCAGTGGAAAATGATTAAACTTCCTAAAGGAGACAATCTGTTTTCAAGTCTAATAGTATTGGGTTGAAAAGTTAATTGCTATGAGAATATTGAAGTTAACATCATAATAAAGAGTCTAGTGTGCAACATAAGAGCAACATTACCTTTAGACTTTCTTTCACATCTGCCCCAGTTGGCCTTCCTAAGTATCTCCTTCCCTTTAGTGTCTGCTTCTGGGCCCTCCTTGACTGGCTTGATGGCCCCTCAGAAGGCAGCATCATCTGGCACTCTTCACTCCTGGCCCAGAAATCCTGCTTGTAGAGCTCCTGGAGTCTCATGGAGATGAAGTTAATCTTTATTATTCAAAAAGATCACAGTTGTAATTAGAGTTTGATGCCAGTTAAGGGGAGAGAGTATATCAAAGTGGGTCAATGGGGAGGGAACATTGAAGTTTGGAAGAGCAGTTAGTTCATAGATGGTTGAAACATGCTCACTCCCCTTAATCCATTTAAGTCGGAGAAAGAAGCTTAATTTAAATATCGAGATGAAGTTTAGAAACATTTAATACCATAGAATTTTCTATGGTGTAGAAGAACCTTTGGAATTATCTAATCAAATCTATTCCTCATATTAAAGAATCATAATTCAAAGAAGAAAGAGTTAAATTTATAATTATAGTATTTTTATACAGACTATAACATTCAAGCTATGTAATTTTATATATTAATTAAAGCATTATCCAAGAGATAGCTATTATGAAAATTTCCAAGATAGGTGAACTAAGAAAAACATAAGTCTTCCAAAAATGGAATACATATTCAAAACTTACAAGTAGATTGTTAATATAAGATCATAAAGCTTCACAAAAAAAAATCAGTGAATATCAATGATCAAGGAAAGGAGTCCTGGAATCCATTATAAAAGAATAAGAATGAACAAAATCAAATTTTGGTATAAAGAAAGGACAGTACAGAAATAAAGTAATTGGAGTTGTGCACAGAAAAGTTACCCATGAGATATAAACAGATCTAAGTAAGGATAAAAATCAACTATACATATCTTAATAACTCTTATTGTCAATGAAAGCAGAATCCCAAAAGAGAGACTGGAAAGTTGAACAATTCATTGGCTGGTAATAGAAGAAAATAAAATGTGAAAACAGCTAGACAGGGACTTAGATGTTATTTTAAAGTTAATGCACTGTGAAAAGGAGCAGAGAAATGAACATGCCCAGCCTCACTATAATAACCAAAGTTCAGAAAAGTTGGTAAGAAAATTCAATGCATCTTTTTCATATTCTATACACAGAGGAGACAATCTGCCAAGAAATCTTTATAGTATGTTCAACACAGAACTTTAAAAATCAGATGAACTAGAAAACATCATTAGCACAAAGATGAAAAAATACACAATTATGTTGCAGGCTTATCCTTTGAAGTGGGTGAAGAAAAAAACATGACAGCCTGGAACACAATGGGGCCCTTGATAAAGGCTGTTGAGGGCATAACAGTTTCTTTCTTTTCAAATGCATTGTGCTTCTCTTTCTGAATGTCATTGCTATATTTCCAAAGGTCATAGTTTGATTAGCTCCTTTTCTCCCTCCCTGGAAGTTGCAACCTTTGTTGCTTCTGTTTCCTACCTACCCCATATCACACTGTCAGCAAATCAGCTCATTTCTCTGACCTCCTCCTTTCTTGAGAAAATTGTAAGAGTTTAATACCCTCCAATACTGTGGGTTTGCTCACACAGGGTGCTTCTTGATTTTCAATTGCACCTGCTCCACCTTCACCCTTAATCTCCATTCTTTGCTGTCAATAAGAAGAACCCGCCTCAGGGAAGACCAAGGTGCCCTTAGGGCTTCCTTCAGCTGGGGTGAACTGTAGAAATGTTTACTCCCTTACTTCAGACTGATGATGCCTGACTTCCCTTTTCATGGAATTTTTTTTTCTTTAAAATTTGTAATTATAAATCTTTTCTCTTCCTTTTGAAATGGAAACTTTAAAAGGCAACTTGGAAAGCTATTTCTTTCTTCAAAATATAACATTAAAGAAAGTCAGTGCATCTACTTTCCAATTTCTGTGAGAAAATAGGGCCTAATTCTGGGGATATGTCTTGCAATGTACGAGTTGTACAAAATCTCCTATTATGAAGATACAAGGGTGACTCTCTTGGTGTAAAGACTATGACCAGAAGACCCCGAGGCTTCCACCCCAGGTTTTCAAAACTCTCTAGCTCTTTGTATTCATAGAATTTAACTCTGAATTCTAGAATTTTCTTATAAAAGCTTTATTTAATCCTTTCTGCCCCATTTAACGTTGGCCAGTGCAATTCTTGCTTTGATAGTATTATCTCAACTGTTTTTAGGAAATAATACCCCAGCCTATTTACTGGGTCATCTCCTCAAAGGTAACAATGCTTAAATGTCTCACACTCTTCAGATATCCCTGCTGCCCTCTAATGACAAGCTATCTGTTCTCTGTGTTTATTCATTTGTTCTCACTTGCTGTTTACTCCAGCTACTTCTCTGCACCATCTTTATTTAATTGTGACTTTTCTAGCTTTACCCACTTGACTTTTCTAGTTTGCCCATAAACTGAAAGGATAGGATATGATAAACATATGGTGCTTCCCTGAACTCTGTGTCATATTGTCGTTGTGTTTACCTTCTTTTGCTTCTGTGATAACGTGCTTGCCCCAGCTGTCTTCCTTTCTATTTACACTTCTTTGTTCCATTCTGGTGTTGGGTATCATGTTAATATTAATGCTTTCCTTCTCATGTTACCCACTATTGAGACAGAAGACCTAGTCACATTCAACATTGCACAGACGTGTCTTAGCCCAGGCATCTAATTTCTTCATCGATGCTCCTACTTGATTCTTAAGTACATTCCCCAGCATTCTCCATGAAGGGTGTTTTTCTTCCCTTACATTGCCTCTGAGGTTAGTACAAACATTTGCCTAGTCTTCCTAGCCCGCATTCTGAATATCCGTCCTTCTTTATCCTACTTATAAAAATAATCACTAGGCCTTGCTTCTCACCGTGAATCTGTCAATCTCCCAAATGTGTCAACCACTCTCTTTTTCCACTGGTTATCTATATTGAACAATTTACTCTTCGAAGTTTAACAGGCCAGTTATTTTCTCATGTATTGCCTCTAAATTCTTCATTATTTGTTAGGACTCAATTCAGACATTATTGCCACCAAGAAGTTTATTCTGTGCTCTAATCTTTTACATTTGACAGTGACATGGTGCCTGATGTAAGGAGGACAAATATAAGGTTGAACTAAATTAATAGAACTACCAGAAATCTGTATTGAGTTGCTTTATTTCAGGTTTTGCTTGTGTGTGTAAGGTGGTGGTTCTGGTGGTAGTAATAGTAGTGTGTTTGTGGTACGTGTGTGCATATGTGCCACACCACACCCTGTGCTCCCATCTGCGTGACTTTGTATTCTCCTGATCAGCAGAACGTTGGTTGCTCTGCTCCATTCTTATTTGAGATGAGTCTCCTCCACATCGTGGAGTTTGCTGTTTTTTTCACAAGCTCCACTGATTCCCGGCCTCTGTTTCTCTATTGAGCTATGGCCCACACACATCTGCCCATGCCCAGTTGTTTAACATAGGTTCTGGAGATTAGAGCTCAAGTAGTCTCAGCCCCCCTTGGGCTTTCATGCATGTGCAGGAAGCACATTTAACTGCTGATCCCTCTGTTCAACGCAAGACTTATTTTAAACTGCTGAAATGCTAATTGGAAAAAAATGTGAGGAGAAAATATGAGAAACAAAATTTTAGGATAATTACATACAGATGTTTTTGAGTAAGTTGAGATGATGTGTCACATACCTGGGACCTTTGGAAATACTTTCTCTGCTGAAGAAATAATTACTGAGTATACACATATCCAAATGCTGTAAGAATATACACTATTTCTTGGTTCCATGATATTTTAAAATGATTACACACGTTCTTCAATTCAAGTCAGAGCTAATTTAATAAGAGAGTGCATAGGTTTTTCTTTCAAATTGAGGAAGTTCTAATATATATGTATATAATACACAACTTTATATTACTATATATGTATATTATATATAATACATACAGTATTATATATATATATATATATATATACAGTTTTTGCAGTTAAACTTTTGCAGATTATGTACTCATATAAATTTTAGGTTAGCTCTGTGATTAGTAAGTTTTTGCCTGTCAAGAAAATAGATAATGACAATGTAGTCATTTTATAGTAATTAGATCATGTTATGGGTTGGCAGATGCTAACTAATTGAACAGAAAGCTGTAGTCACAGTGATTTATACACAATTCTGTCACAGTGCATAAAAATATACTCTTTAATAGCATTTATGAATATTTACCATGAACCAAGTCCTCTTCCAAGCACTTTGCATGAATTAATGTACCTAATCCTCAGAATACTCTTTTGAAATAGGTATTATTCTTTTTGTTTTTTGCAACCAAAGTAACAGAAAACAAAAAGTTTCAGTAACTTGGTTAAGTTTATACAAGCAGAAAGTAGAGACACTATATTTTTTTTTTTTTTTTTTTTGGTTTTTCGAGGTAGGGTCTCACTCTAGCCCAGGCTGACCTGGAATTCACTATGGAGTCTCAGGGTGGCCTTGAACTCACAGCGATCCTCCTACCTCTGCCTCCCGAGTGCTGGGATTAAAGGCGTGCGCCACCACGCCCGGCTGAGACACTATATTTTAAAACCTATACTCCATCACATAATAATACCTTTTTAATTATACCTCATCATATGTCTTATATGAGTAACATAACTGCTACAAAAAGTCTTGTAAATTTGGAGAATTCAAAGGATTCACCTTGTTTCTATATCTGTTTGCTTCATAAGATACATTCATATTCTCTGTCCCTATTCTATTTGTTATTATATATTTTATGACACTTTTCAAATGTTCATTTGTATTAGTATTATATTTTTAACTACTTTCATATTTTTTATCTATATTCATTATTCTAAGACCTATAAAGGATTAAATGATTTATCCTCTGTTGGATACCTATTGACATATTATTATCATGCCCATTTCAAAGATGAGAAGATAGAGGACCTGGAAATTATAGAATATCCCTTCAGACAAAAGCTAATAAGTGGTAGAACTGGAATTTGAACTTGGGCAAGTTCCAATAGACTATAGAGCCCATTCTCTTTATTAGGTTGAGTTGACTTGGCTCATGCATGTTTAAAATTAACCTTTTATGTTGGACATAACCTCTTTAAAAGAATGAAATCTCTTATTACTATTTTTATTATATACCCTACCATCACATAGAAAATATTTTAAATGTTATCAAATTAAATTCATTTTCATGTATACCTGGAAGACTCAGATATAGATGTGAAATGAGCATATATATAGTATGTGCAAAGAAGCAGTATTTTATGATTTTTTTTTCACTGCATGGGGTTTTCCAAAATTTCCTGGGCATTCTGCACTATTTCATGTGACAACCCTTTAGAAACCAGTTTGTGAAGTGAGGGGTTACTTCTGTTTGGAGGAAATATCAATTTAGATACTCGGAGGACTTGCCAGATCCCACATTATGAAGTCATCTCCCTGAGCATAGAATGGAAAGGTGGGGTCCATCAGTATAATCACTAATTTAGTCTGGCAGCTCCATATGCTGGGGCCTTACCTGTGTCTCTCATCCTGAAAACACCTTTGAGGGCATTTGGCCAAAGAATAACCCTGTCAAAGGTGGCCACTGATTTTATTTCCGTTTTATATACCAGAAACAAAAAGAAAAAGGGAACGTTTAATTAATTTCACAACCTAATACATTTTGCTAGTTGATCAGTTGAGGGGACAGAATTTCAGTGCATTGAGATTATTTCTAAATTTGACTATGTAGTGCATCTTAGACATTGCCAAAAATCAATTTTAAATTGATCCATTTTTCTTCTGTTAGATTTCCATAGCATATACACATACAATTAGAAATTCCACCAAGAAAATGAGTAACTCATTCCTATAGTAAAGGGATGTTATGATCAGAGAATTTAGAATTAAAAGAGAATTAAAAATATAATTTTTATTTGTAGAAAAAATAATATGGTGAGTTGATTAGAAAATCTCTGTTCATTTTGGAGGTTGGGTGGCCACATTCCAAGACTGAACAGGAAAATGAAGTAAAGTAAAATAATAAGGTCAGGGGCTGCACATGAATCCTAGCTGTACTTGTGTGTGGAGAATGACAAGTGAGGCTCTGGCAGGAAGCCCAGAATCCCAAGGTTGACACCCTTAGCATTATTTCATAGCAAGCCCAAAATACTGACATGAATGAGAGGCTTCCAACAGCTACCAAAGCTGCAGAGACTCAATGGCCGAAACCCATATAGGTTTCCGTGATCACTGCTGCTGCAGCTGGCTGACACATCGACCAAGGGGCCAAGAAGGAAAAGCACCCACCTCTGTTTGCTGTCATGAGCGTTAGGACAGTGATTACTCCATCGTGCTGTTTCAGTGTTTACCAGTGTTCCAAAGCTGCCTTGGTCCTTCTGGCATGGAATTTCTACCTCCTTCCTCATGGTTTTGAAACTCTGGTTGCTCTCTCTATAGACAGGGTCAGACATCGTTTCAGAATAGATGTCATAATCATTACTTTCCTTTTCTTACTTTCATGTTCGGTGTTCACTGGGGTAGTCACTAATTTTAGTTTCTCCACAGGTGAGTAACATCTTCTAAAGTTGACTATTTTGAGTTCTATTTCGGTCCTGTTTCTTTAAAGTCAACCCTGTCTGGTCGTTGAGGGTAAAGACCAATGAAGTGATATATCATGTGGTTTTGGACAACTATTTTCATGTTAAATGGTATTTTTTGAGTGCCCTATTCATAAAAGGAAATTGTAGCTCTAACTTTAAAAAGAAGGATATATGTACATTTCTCTTTAACCTGTAAACTTTGAACATTTTTTTAAATCCTGTATTGCCAAACTAGCTTTGACCTCTATTACTAAATATAGTATTAGTGATTAAATTATTGAGACTCCAAATTTTATCACAGACACACACACATAAGAATGATTTTATAAGCCGGGTCGTGGTGGCGCACGCCTTTAATCCCAGCACTCAGGAGGCAGAGGTAGGAGGATCGCCTTGAGTTCGAGGCCACCCTGAGACTCCATAGTGAATTCCAGGTCAGCCTGGGCTAGAGTGAGACCCTGCCTCGAAAAACCGAAAAAAAAAAAAAGGATGATTTTATATATACATGTATACATACATATATATATATATATATATATATATATATATATATATATACATATATGAAGCAGGTTTATTATATGTCAATTTAGGAGAAGAGTAGCAAGTATGAAAAACATAATCCCTCTTCTCAAAGGGCTCAACACAAGTAATGGAGCACAAACCAAATTATAAGAATGACTGATTTAGAGCTGGGTGTGGTAACCCATGCCTTTAATCTCAGCACTAGGGAGGCAGAGGTAGGAGGATTGCCCTGAGTTTGAGGCCACCCTGAGACAACATAGTGCATTCTAGGTCAGCCTGGGCTAGAGTGAGACCCTACCTCAAAAAACAAAGAAACAAACAAAAAAAACATGATTAATTTATTCCTATTTATGCTTTTCAAATTACTGAAAATGGGATTTTTTTTCCTTAATTTCTCTGGGAATGCTTTTTTAGTGTATAGGCAAAGCAGCTGACTGGTATATTAATTTTATATCCTGAAATTGTTGTGAATAGTTTTATTTTCATGTTTTGAATATTACCTTATTTATTTTTGTTTGTCTATGTGTACGCAGTGTAGCGTGTGTGTGTGTGTGTGTGTGTGTGTGTGTGTGTGTGTGGTGGTATGTTTATTGCTTTCATGTATATGCAGCCATGAAGCTCCCCTTGAGCTTGACTGCAGAGAGGCGCCCTCACCTCAGATGTCTGGGAGCATAGCATTGGATTTGCCCCTCCATTGCTCTCCTGCTTAGTCTTATTTGCACACTAGTGTCTTACTGCTCCTGGAGTTTTGCTGCTTATTTATTATTTATTTATTTATTTATTTATTTATTTTATGAGCTCATATGATTCTCCAGTATATGGTCCCCTATGAGACTGGGCTTTTAGAACAAATGGCCACACCTGGAATTTTATGTGGGTTCTGCTGATCCAACTTGAGCTGCCTCTCAGGGATTCTCAGGTCCTCATAATTACAGATGAAGTGCACTTAACCACTACACCATCTATCCAATCTTCTTTACTATTTTCAAAAGTTTATGTGTAGCAATTAGGATATTTTACACACACACATCCATGCACATACCTTCTGAGAAATTTAGCTCATTTTTCTAATTTATATGTCTTCTTTTTTCTTTTCTTTTATAATTATTCTGGCTAAGACACTCAGTACTGTGTTGAATAGAAATGTGTAAGGTAATAGTTTCTCAAAAAAAAAATGATGAAAAAAATAACACAAAGAAGCCGGGCGTGGTGGCGCACGCCTTTAATCCCAGCACTTGGGAGGCAGAGGTAGGAGGCTGGCTGTGAGTTCGAGGCCACCCTGAGACTACAGACTGAATTCCAGGTCAGCCTGGACTAGAGTGAGACCCTACCTAGAAAAACAAAAACAAAAGCAACAACAACAACAACAAAAAAAGCATAAAGAAAAATTTTAAAGTATCTAAACTTTGTAGCCACATAATGTCTAAATAGCCAAAGGAATATTTTCAGAAAAAGTACATGGAAATTCTGAACACATTATTCTCCTTGACTTCCAAATATACTTTAAAGCTGTGCTTTTATATTTGCATAAAAACAAACATAAGCAAAGGAACAGAATACAGAGCCTAGTTATATATCCATAAATAAAGGGTTATTTTATCTTGAATACGAGTACCAGAAACATACACTAAGGAAGGTAATCACTTCAGTGAATAGCATGGGCAAAACTGAATTGTACATGGCCAGCCACAATACAGTTAGGCCCTTATCTTTTTTTTAAATTTTCTTTTTAATTTATTTTTGTTTGAGACACACACACACACACAAATAATGGTTCCTTGGGTTAGTTTTTCCTTTATTTTTGAACATGGGATAATGGCTCAGCCTACTTATATTACTTCCTTTTCTCTGTTTGAAGTCCCTTACCAACCACTGTAACACTCTTTTGACTACCTGAAAATACCATTCCGAAATAAAATCTTGGAAATCAAGGATCTAGATAACAAGTTTGGGGTTACTGGTCCTTCCCCATATATTTTATTTACTTATTTAGTTAGTTCATTATGAGAGAGGGAGAGAGAAAATAGAGAGAGAGAGAAAGAGAGAGAGAGAGAGAGAAGGGGCACATCAGGGTTTTTAGCCATTGCAAACAAACTCCAGATGCATGTGCCATCTTGTGCATCTGGCTTATCTGGGTCCTGGGAAATTGAATCTTAAACATGCTTAATCGCTAAGCCACTTCTCCATAACTTAATTACTGCTTTCCCTAAACGTATAGAACCTACCTTAAGATTCATATATGTCAATAAACTGTGAAGGAAAATTCCCAGGGAAAAGTATTCATAACCTATGCTAGAGTCTACAAGGCTGATTCACTGATTACAACTTACTGATTTAGCAGAGTTGGAATAGTGAAGATCAAGAGTCAGATCACCTTGGGCTACCTTTAGCCCCCTGAATAGCCATTCGTTGCTAATTTCTGCATTTGACAGAACATCCTTGTGGCCTCATGTAAGTTTTAACAGGCAAGCAGCTTCTACCAAATCAAAAGCTAAGAATGCTATTAGATAGACCTCCCTGCTTTGCTATAGTCAACCTACCCAAGTAGATTGGTTTTTACCAATCTACTTGACGATGCCTTGATTTATGACTTGGTCCTGTAGCTATGGACCTTCATGAAATTCTTACCATGTTGGAGCATTGTTTTTTTTTCTTTTTTTTTTTTTTGATAACTTGAATCTATGTTCTCGGACCATTGTCATTTATTTCAGGTTACATAATATATTATTACTTACTCCATTTGAGGTGAGAGCTGTTTTTTTGTGTTGACAACTTGCCCATATTGTGTTTACGGAACATGAAGTGTCCATTTCCTGCTTCCACCTGTGCTGTTGAGTAGGGCATTGGAGATAATATCAGCTGAAGGAATGAGACTCTGAGTGAGCTTCTCAAGCATCACCAGCCTCCAGAATCGAAATCAGGAGTTACACATGGCACCAGTACAGCCCTTGCAGGCGTATGAATTGAAACTAATAGCAAAATGGTCTTGAGCAAACCAGCTCACCTCTAGAGGCTTAGAAAATTCCGTAACTAAAATAGGAATGAGTTGTCCTGTCCAAACTAGCTAGCAGTCTCTGTAGGAAAGAACTATGGTGGATTTTTTTAAATATTTATTTTCAGGGCAAATATTTTACTTTTAAATTAAACATTTTATTTTAGTATATATATGCACACATATATACACATACTTACATACATACACATACTTTTCTTTTGTAAGTTATAAAAGTTTTTTAAAAAATTTATTTAATTGAAAGAGGGGTACAGACAAGGAGAGAGAAAGTGAGTATGGAAGCATGAGAGCCTCCTCCCACTGCAAATCAACTCCAGACACATGCACAACTTTGTTCATCTGGCCTCACACGGATACTAGGGAATTGAACCCAGGCCTTCAGGCTTTGTAAGCAAGTACCTTTAACTGTTGTCTCCATCCCTATATGTACATTTCTTATTAAAATTAATATATGTATTATTATGAAGCTTTTTAGTTAGATTAAAATTATATGCTGTTTCTTTAATTAAGTTTATACTAAAATTTATTACAATAGTACTTTAATTGGGTTTAAATATTAATTTATCTTTGGCACTTAAAGAAAGAGCTATCCATAATATGTTTCCTCCCAGTTTAAAAGTCACAGTGGTTTAATATGTTACATGAATATTAAAAAGAAAAAAAATTAAATCTTCTCAAATTGATATTAGAGTAATCTCTCAAATTTTTGTTAATATATAAAAGAAATACATATTATACTAAGTTAATTAGGAAAAGATTGAAGTACATTCTTTATTATATAAATTGTAAATGTTGAAAAATTGCATTTTACATTTGAAACAAAATGTTCTTAAAGAAAGTTCCTGCAGTATTTTAAATGTATGGTCCCAGGGAGTCAGGCTTGAATCTTGAATCTCCATGGGCAGAGCCTAGTGGTATGTCACTGAGGTCGATCTTGGAGTCTGGCCCCAAGGTGTGCTTGGGGTGGATCATGAGTTCAGCACTAAGGCGTGGAGAGAGCACTTCAAGCTCTGGCTGCTGGTGCTGGCTTGCTGTTTGATGGTGTCTCTCTGCTATGCATCTAAGGAAGTGAGCCAGCTTCTGCCGTCATTGGTGATGTTTCCCATGGACCCTTTAAGCCTGAAAAAAAAAAAACCCTTTCCTTCTATAAGCTATTTTTAGTCAGGTGTTTGTCCAGCAATGAGAAGCTGGGGGCAACAGTTCCTATTTTCATTGTTTAATTTTCACATAAACTAAAAATTATATACCTTTTCTAGTCTTTTCTGCTCATTTTAACAAATAAATTTAGTTTTATAGTCATATATTCTATTGGACATCTAATAGGTTATCACTACTGAAATATTTTGATGAGTGGCAGTTTGGGATGAAGAAATTCTGCATCTATCCTGACATGAAGTTTCTGAAAATGGAATTCAGATTGCTGGTGTGATCACTGTAACTCCTCCCCCTTTTACTTACAAGTAAATACTAGATTTACAATAGGATTAAAAGACTTGTTGCTGGGTGTGGTGCCCACGCCTTTAGTCCCAGCCCCTCGGGAGGCAGAGGTAGGAGGATTGCAATGAGTTTGAGGCCACCCTGAGACTCCATAGTGAATTCCAGGTCAGCCTGGGCTAAAGTGAGACCCTACCTCAAAAAACAAACAAACAAAAACAACAACAACAAAAAAGACTTGTTATAAGCTATTTGTTGAACCTAAAATGTTTACTTGAGGCTTAGACCTCTGTGGCTAGCTTATGTAGCAAAATCTAAACTCTCGTTTTCTTTCTTTAGTCAATAATAACCATTAGTTTTCAGTCCCATGTTTTCTGAGTGTAGGAGACATTCCGGGAGCACCCGGACAGCAAGAAAAGTGTCTGCCTACAACAGATCCAGGCTCTTCGTCCTTGCACTTTCTGCTTCTGCTTTTTGCTAAATCCCCTCAAACCCTTTGCATTGTACTTTTGAGGGTCTTTAGAACGCCTGTGTGTCACTTGGTCGTCAGACTCTGCCGTAGTGTTGGACATGTTCTTCTACATGCCAAACTACTATTTTTAACAATCAAGATATTGTGGGAAATGCATTGAGAACATCTCACTAACTTTCTAAGAAACAATTACACTTAACTTTTAAAGTTTAAATGTATTATTTAAGGTATTTTGCTCTAATCCATTAATGTAAGTATTCTGTTGCTTGGCCATAATACTTAGCTGCTTTCTAAATATATTATGGTTACAGAAATCATGCAAAATATGAATGTGCAATACATTAATAACATTATAAACATCTATTTACAGATACAATTTAATGATGTACACAGTTAAGTTTAATATAGACAATTTAAACAAATTAACATCATGTAAGCTTTATTTTTCAAATATTTGATATCATAAGCAAAACTGTGATTAACCTGTCTGTAAAGCTGTCTCTCTAAGGGTAACTGTAATATAACTAGTAAATAATACAATTGTTGAATATATTAATAAATGGTGAAAAATAATTAATCTCTTCTTCATTAACTTGAAGTAAAGCCATATCAGATCTAGTTATAAGCATGTCTGAAACATTGATTTTTATGTTAAGGTATTTATATATTAAGTTTTTTATGGGAACCATGAAAACATTACAGAAATTATTTTATTGTAATTTCCTCGTGGATAGTCATATATTATCAAAAAGCATGATTCAAAAGAAAATAAAAACATGGGCACTTTGTATATTATGAGTGTGATGTCTTGAGATTCCCCCAGATTACTTGTAGTGATAGTATAGCAAAAAAAAAAAAAAAAAAAAACCTTGCTGGGATATGGCAATTTCTATTTTTTAAATTATCTATCATGTATCTATCACCCATCTATCATTTATCTATTTATTTGATACATAGAGAGTGAAAGAGAGAGAGAAAATGGGCATGCCAGGGCCTCTTGCCACTGCACATGAATTCTAGAAGTTATGTCGATAGAGAAGAATCACTTCCAGGCCCACAGACTTTGCAAACAAGCACTTTCAGTGCTGAGCCATCTCCCCAGCCCAGGACAGGGTATTTTCTGTGAGACTGTGATTGTTTCTCTTTCTCTTATAGGTGAGTTAGTGGCTAGCATAGCCACCAATATTAATCCTACCATTTGAAAACTGCATCATGTCTTGACCACCCAGTAACCTGATTAGTGCTATTAGTGTTTAAAGTAATTGTTAAATTATTCAAATGAAACTTCATTAGTTAGGGAATAAATAAGAGTCATTCATGCCTAACTCTGTTCATTTACTTACTGAAAATATTTAACTAATAACTTCAATGTTAATATGTGTTAGATTCTCAGTCCTCCCTGCTCATATAGCAATCATAACAGTTCTAATGTTACAGTTATGTTTTAATTATCTAAAATAAATATACTATTACTATGTTTGATAGTAATTTTACATTAAATAGAAATTAGTGTTATAAGGTTAATAGCACATATTAATGTTAATATGATATTGACATAAAATATTGCTTCTTAGTGTTTTAAAATGAATTTTGGGGCTGAGGAGATGCCTTGGCATTTAAAGACACTTCTTTGCAAAGCCTACTGGCCCACGTTCAGTTCTTCAGTACTCACATGAAGCTAGAGGCACAAAGTAGTGCATGCATCTGGAGTTTGCTTATAGTGGCAAGAAACCTTGGTGAGTCCACACATGCTTTCTCTTAAATAAACAAATAAAATCTATTTTAAAATAAGTTTTAATCAAGGTATATTTACAAAACAAGAAAAATTATCCACAGAATTAGAGCATCAGAGTGATCAACAGCTATTTGAACGTTGATGTCCTTTACCCCAGTGTACCTTGCTCTACATCAACTTCTCCTTAATTGCCCACCCATATTTTAGAAACAAGACAAACATGGAACATGAAAAGTAAACACTTTGAGTCATTCTAAATATGCTGTTTCCTGAATAATTTTATGTGCATTTGCCTCAAAAGGAATTTTAAAACAGAGTTTAGTGGACTTCCTGTAAATGACCACATTTAAGAAAGATATTGGAAATTTCAATAGAGGTGCAGATGAAATGGGATTGGCCAGTTTCCATTTAATGATGTGGGCACAAAGAGGGCTTCAGCCTCAGAAGATAAAAGCTGACCGTGGAGGTGATTGAAGTTAAGACATTTTGAAGGACGTGTACCTGGTAACTTAGATCTCTGCTTGATCTCTAATTACAAGAATAAAGATTACCTTTCACACTTGAAGTGATTATAAACATATGAAAGTCTTTCCCGGAAAAGTGATGTTGTTGAAAGACATACTATTCAAGACCAGTTCAGATAAATTAATTGATGACTGATGCATGTCAGCTTGTCAAAAGATGTGAGAGGTCCCCATGTAGCATTTTGAGAGACCACTTACTGGAACACTTCTTTGATTAATGTGCTCCAGGATGACATTTTATCCCTCTAGATTCTCCTTTTTACTGGTAATAGAGACATTTAATGCTTCTTGTCAATTTGTTCCAATAATTGAATTGCTCTAAGTTATTAGTTATAGTCCCACAAACTACAACTTTCGTTTTCTTTCCTCCTAAATCAAACTTTGAAGGACAGTGAAAATTCCAGTGGGTCGGAGCAGCAAGGGTTCAATTTCTTAGAATTAATGTGAGGCAAGAAGCTCCTGCCCTGTCAATTTTTTATTTACTTATTTTGTATTTTTAAAATTTTATTTATTTATTTGAGAGAGAGAGAGAGAGAGAGAGAGAGAGAGAGAGAGGATGCGTGCTCCAGGGCTCCAGCCACTGCAAACAAACTCCAGATGCATGCGCCCCCTTGTGCATCTGGCTTACATCGGTCCTGGAGAATAGAACCAGGATCCTTTGGCTTTTCAGGCAAACATCTTAACCACTAAGCCATCTCTCCAACCTCTATTTACTTATTTTTTTTGGGGGGGGGGATGTGCATGTGTCTATTTCCTCCTCTACTTTGCCCAAAATTCATGTTGGCTGTTTGGAAGAAGAAGCTGTGCTCTTTTTGAGTCATTAGGGTGATTTTCTTCTTTTCAGTTTCATTTGTTTTTATTAATTATGAACTTTACTGTATGAACAAATTGCATGTTGGTCCAATTCCCCTCATGTTATTCTCATATCTCTTCTCAACACCATTTCACTGAGGGGCTTCTTAGCGGGATTTACTGGTATTTACTGAGGATGGGGAGGTCATGAATGCTCAGTCAGTCTCTATAGGGGACAGCAATGCCTCAGGATATTCCTTTCTAACCTGTGGTTTTTACAATCTTTCCGCTCCCTCTCCTGCAATGTCTCCTGGATCTTGGCAGGTTTGCTATAAGTCTACTTTATTGTTGCACTCTCAGCCACCTCTGGATTTCTGCTTTGATGAGTTTTGAGTGTCCCCAGTGTTTATGGCCATTTCCCTAGAGCAGGTTATTAGGATAGCAGTGAAAGCAGCACTCATGTTTAAATCACCACTTCCTCTGTCATATATCCTGGTTTCTGCAGATGTGCTAGAAGTGGATCATCTAGTTTAAGTTGTAACTGAACTATTTAACTTGTGTATTTCAAGTAGTATATAGGCTTATATGAAGAATTTATATTTTATATTACATCACTCTCTGTATATCATTTTTTATTTTATTTTTTATTTATTTGAAAAAGTGAGAGAAAGAAAGAAAGGCAAACAGAGAGAGAATGGGTGTACTAGGGACTTAGCCACTGTAAACGAACTCCAGATGCATGTGCCACCTTGGTCATCTGGCTTACATGGTCCTTGGGAAATCGAACCTGGGTCCTTTCCCTTTACAGACAAGCATCTTAACTGCTGAGTCATCTCTCCAGCCCTTTGTGTGTCATTTTAACTTCTAGTAATAATGTAATATGTAAATAGGTATGCATGTATAACCATGGTAACATTGTCTAATGGAAATTATGTTTTGTAAGATGAAATCACTGCATTTGCATGTATTTGTTTTTCCATTGAAATATCAAGTTCCTGTATGGAAGAATCACCTTTTATAAGTCTAGTGTTGTCTTATATAACCAACTCTTGAAGGAATACTGAATATAATAAAAAAGATGACATCATAGACTCACATGAAATCTACATTATGTAATTCTTCATTTATGATATATTGATGCGACTTACATTTTTTGGATATAGTCCTGTTTATATTATTTCATAGGAGTTTACTGATTGATTAATTTGTTGAGGAAGTCTTACTATCAGTATAGGATGACCTTGGACACACCATATTCTTGCCTTCTGCTCGTGAGTGATAGAATTACAGGTGTGCACCACCAACCCAGGATGGAAAGATAGCATGAAATCATATGCTTTCAAAGTTATTTTCTCTTCTAAAAGTTTATGGTTTTGTTATTGTATGGAAATTTCAAAATACTTATGTTACTTGTAGCTAAGAAAGTAATTCTAGACAAGGATGTCAGTGACTAAAGGAGAGATGGATGAATTCAGCATAAAGATATTTCATTGCATGACATAAACTTAGTGTACCTTCAAAGGGCTTTTATATTCATACTGTTGCCAAAGAAATGGGAATTAAGAACTTCTTATGGTTCAGAAGATTGGAAACCTTAATAAGAATGTCAAATATCTGTGTTCCAACACCAATAAATTTGTGATGGAATTTCTCTCTTCATTTTGTTTTGATACTGACTTTATAACATACTTTTAAGTTTATTTTAGTATGAGATAATTATGGGTTTCTGATCACGGGGCTTAATTATCAAATAAGTGAAGAAAGTTTTAGAACTTGTACAGATGTTTTACTTGTTTTTTTTTCTCAAAATGTACATGGAAGAATAACTTTATAAAAATCAACATAGTTAAAAACTCAGATGTGGCTGGAGAGATTGCTTAGTGGTTAAGGTGCTTGCCTGCAAAACCAAAGGACCCAAGTTCAATTTCCCAGGACCCATGTAAGCCAGATGCACAAGGTGGCACATGCATCTGGAGTTTGTTTGCAGTGGTTGAAGACCCTGGTGCACCTGTTTTCTCTCTACCTGCCTCTATTCTCTCTCTTTCTCTATCTATCTTTTCACACACATACAAACTTATTCACTCATATAAATAAGTAAATAAAATAAAAAATTTAAAAACTCAGATGTATTATTAATTAATAACTATCATTTGTTGAGAACTTTCTCATATACTTATTACTGTATCAAGCTACTTTTATCTTACCTTTCATGTTGTCACATAAATCTTATGAATTATGAATGATCATTTATGAAACCAGAAAAGGAATGGAACCAGGGCTTGAATGCAATTAATCTGACCCTAGAGTCTATATATGCAATATTAAGTTGATAATTATAGTAGTCATATTTATGTCATCTAGACAAGGCCAATGGATGACAAGATTTAACCAAGATTAGACATTAGTTTTGGATGTGCTTGTGAGGTTTCTCCCCAATGAGATCAATATTTGAATCAGGGGACTCAGTAAAGCAGATATCCTTATCAAGTGTGTATGATCATTATCCAGTCTACAGAGAGCATGAGTAGATCAAAAAGAGTGAATAAGGAGGAATTCAGCCCTCTTACTTCCTGCATGTCATCTTTGGCTCAGACATTGATATTCTTTGCTTGGACTGGAATCTACACCATCAGTGTCATAGGTTATTATATCTTCAAGCAAATCTCCAGCTTGTATAGGGAAAAGTACGGGGCTTAGAATTCATAATTATGTGAGTTAATCCCTCCTGATTCAGTCTATCTATGTATCTATGTATCTATGTATCTATGTATCTATGTATCTATGTATCTATCTATCTATCTATCTATCTATCTATCTATCTATCTATCTATCTCTATTGTGTGTGTGTGTGTGTGTGTGTGTGTGTGTATCTCTTGAGAACCATAACTGATGTAATAATACCTGTACCATAAGTCACTGGCATTACTGATGTCTAAAGTTTTGTTTTGCTGCTACTTTGTCTTTAATATATGGAAACTTGGTCAAATAAAAGCAGACATACTTTGTATGAGTTGCTAATTAATCAAGAATCAATACCTATCTCACAGTATTACTATAATATTTTAGAAAGGAAATGAATTAGAAATTTTTCCATGTATCTTCTTTGTGGTCTAATATTTGAGACTGTCAACATAGAATCTGGACAATTTCATATGATAATGGGAAGGAATAAGGGAATGCAAAGTGAAGAAGGCAAGATAGAACTTTCCATGACAGACATTTATCATAACATTGGAGAAATAGCTACTTATTGTACTTGACAATTCCTCTATTTAAAAGCTTAACTTTAAAAATACATGAAAAGAGAAGAGGGTTTATTTAGCAATTGCTAGGGTATATGGCATAATCAAACTTCTAAACTTCCTTGAAGATCATTGACAATTTTGAGACTTATCCAGTTAATTTATTAAGACCTGAACAGTGGGAGAAAAAAAAATTTCCATGGGTAACATAAAGACACAATTATAGTCATTTTTGGTGATGGGTATCTACAAATCATGAGTTAATATAAAAACAAATAAGAAAATACAAATCATAACTATGATGTGGTATCTATAGCCTCAAGTTTTATATTAACTAGCAAGTAGTATGGACTCTCACTAAAGTTTAGTAAGTTCGATTCAGATATTATGATAAATTTATATGTAACTCTGAAGTAGCCTATATGCTCTCAGTATTCTAGGATTCAGAATAGTCTATTCCCATACCAACCCAAATGTGCCTGAGATACAGAATAAATATAACTTCATAAACAAAATGCCTAAATAGTTATTTTGATTTTAAAATAATAGAATGTAGTGTATATGCAACTTATATTTGTGCTAAATTCCTGGAGAAATGAAATGAATTATGAGATTAGAAATTATATGAGTTCCTTAGGATTATTATTGGAATTGTGAAGACAGAGATAATTTACTATGTTTATTTTCTGTATCACTTCTCAACCTTAACTGAAAACTAATCTATTATTCACAACAATAAATATTCTTCATTATGAAGAAAAGTCAAGTGTTAAAAAAATTCTATATTTTGAGGCTAATTTGTGATTATGAGGGTTTCATAGTCTTCCAAATTAAACAATTTGTTTATAATAAGAAAATAACAAATACTTTAAAAGAAGTATCATTTATTTTGCATTAGAAGTAACTGATTAATACTTAACAGTCATCATGAGTCCCCAATTAAAGCTGGTAGGATTTCCTAATTTTATGCTCTGTTACATGCCTCTTGAAAATATAAATCCCAGCACTAGGGAGGCAGAGGTAAAAGGATTGCTGTGATTTCAAGGCCAGCCTGACATACGTAGTAAATTCCAGGTCAGCCTAGGCTGAAATGAAACTTTAATGGGTCTGGGGTCACTCAGATACTCACCAGCCTGACACAAATATGATATGAATAAATAGAGGTATTTATTTCTGACCAGGACTACACTTCAAACCCGGAACTCAAGCATGAAGCTGCCAGTTACATCTGGTCAGGGTTTCTAAGGACAAATTGCTAAACAAGTCTATGTGACAACAGTCATGAGCTTAAGTACAACAGGGAAGAGAAAAAATAAATAAATAAAAACAATTGTTAGAGGTTAGATTATCTCATTCAAGCAGATGGACTAGTTCTGCATACCAAAGGTAACATTTACAAGCCACTACATCCTGTATAGCAATGGTAACATTTCTTTATAACATTTCCTTATCCATTACATTCTCTTGTTCATCACATCCCCCCCCCCCCCCCCTTGAGCTGATGTACCAAGTCAAACCTTTGACTCTTTCATGGGAACTGGCTGGTATTGCAATCTAATGACTATTAATTTTACTGAGGAAAATCTCTGTTGGATAAACTTGATTAGAGCATTTAAAATGCAGGGGCCTACAATCAATCCTAAAAGTAACAGAATTATGGATCCAAAGATGGCATCAATCTGAGTGGTGAGCCAAGGTGACCAAGAAAACAAATTTCTATACAAGCAAGGGAGCAGCCAGTTTACAGAAGTGGGAGGTGGCAGTTAGCTTGTGTAATCTATATGATTCAAAACAATTTTATGTTGAGTTCCTTAAGCTTCTTCCATGCATAGACTAGTCAACTTCTGGAGTGCATAGAGCAGGAGTGTAGTCTCCTTGTCATGGGCAAGTGTCTTCCAGAGCTTGACCTGGAAGGGACCCTCTGGGCTCCTGGTAATCTGTTAGCTGCTATGATCAGCTGAGAACATTGTTCCCTTGTGTTATAAATTTGTGGGAGCCCCATCAATGGCAGGAGAGTCTGGTTTACCTCTATAAATCTGAAAGAAACACCTTCGAACAACCAGTACCCTCAAAGTCAGCAAGTACAAACAGAACTCTAAATTGCTTTTACATGTTAAGATGGGGGTCTGAGATCTCTCCTTAGTGATATTCATCCTATACTAAGGCATATCTAGGAGAGATCAGACTAATACAAATCAATAGCTATCAAGTAAGCATAACCAGTGAGGACAATTTTTGGAATTTTTTTTAAAGGCAGGAATGGCTGACTAATCAGGGACAGACAGAGGCAGAAGGCATGAGTTAATGTTAGAGTTTAGTATTGTAAGCCAGCATCAGACAGAGGAGCCTATTAGTCTGGGTCTTTGTTTTTATTGTAATATTTTGTAGTTACATTTTTCTTATTGGGTAATTAAGACCATGCAGGCTGCCAGAATTAACTATATATTTTGGAGGTCAAGAATGGCACTGTAGGAGAGATTTTAGGGACCTATGAGGTGTTCTATGACTCTCAGCATTGTCATCTGTTAAAATAAGTCAAGGCTGTGCTGAACAAGTGGCCCTCCCTCTTTTGGGAAGCCTGGGGGACTGATTTGGTATTCATCTCTGGCTCTCCATATCCTCTCTGATCAAGAATACAGGTAACTTATCAGAGGCTAGAAGTTAGCAAGTGCCATCATCTCCTGTAGCCTTCTGACCTGGGAGCAGGAAACAAAATATTGATTATCCTCTTAACTCCAATATTTCCAATTGACTTTGGCTTCTACATAGGGTTATTAATCACCCAGACAGATTGCATATATCTGATTAGCAAAACAGATTCAGTTAAAAAGGGGCAGAACATATCTGGTTAGCAAAGCAGATCTGGTCAGGGAATGATACAATAGTTCAAAGTCATTTTGACTAGTATTTAGGTTTAGTTGTCAGATGACAGTGTAGGCTATATCTGGAACACAGAAAACATACACATTTTATCTTTTAAGTATCTGTCAGTTTTAAGTACAGGCAGAACAAGACAGTATAAACAAACTTGCCATCTGTGTTTGAAAACAACTTTGGCTAGTCTGTAGACCAGTGCAGGTACCAATTACCCCCAAACTGGAAGCAGAACAGCAATTTAAGATTATTTTTCTAGGGCAGGAAACATATCTTGAGTATCAATATCTGTATGAGCAATGAACTTAAGATTTATTTATATCCTCTTAGATTTTGATTAGCCCTCCCTCCACCTTTCCTTTACTCAATCTCTTCCCCTGGCCTCACTTGGGCCTTTTCACCCCCATTAATCTATTCTTCAACTTAAATATATACAATACCATCCTATTAAGTACCCCCTTCCCTTCCTTTCTCTTCCCTTTATATCTCTTTTCTAGCTTACTGGCCTTTGCTACTGAGTTTTCTTCCTACTCACACAGAAGTCCAATCATCTTTAGCTAGGATCCACATATGAGAAAGAACATTTGGTGCTTGGCTTTCTGGGCCTTGGTTACCTCACTTAGTATAATCCTTTCCAGATCCATCCATTTTCCTGCAAATTTCATAACTTCATTTTTCTTTACCACTGAGTAGAATTCCATTGTATAAATGTGCCTTATCTTCATTATCCACTCATAAGTCGAGGGACATCTAGGCTGGTTCCATTTCCCAGCTATTGTGAATTGAGCAGCAATAGACATGGTTGACCAACTATCTCTAAGGAAATCAGACGAGTCCTTAGGATATATGCCTAGGAGTTTTATAGCTGGGCCATATGGTAGATCAATTTTTAGCTGTCTTACGAACCTCCACACTGATTTCCACAATGGCTGGACCAGATTGTATTCCCACCAACAGTGTAGAAGGGTTCCTCTTTTTCCACATCCCCGCCAACATTTATGATCATTTGTTTTCATGATGGTAGCCAATCTGACAGGAGTGAGATGGAATCTCAATGTAGTTTAAATCTGCATCTCACTAATGACCAGGGGTGTAGAACATTTTTTTAGATGCTTATATGCCATCAGTATTTCTTTTCTTTGAGAACTCTCTATTTAGTTCCATACCTCATTTTTTAATTGGCTTGTTTCATTTCTTATTATTTAATTTTTTGAGTTCTTTGTATATCCTAGATATTAATCCTCTATCAGATGTATAGCTGGCAAAGATTTTTTTCCCATTCTATAGGTTGCCTCTATGCTTTATTCACAGTGTCCTTTGCTGTACAAAATCTTTGTAATTTCATGAGGCCCCAGCAGTTAATCTGTGGTTTTATTGCCTGAGCAATTGGGGTTATATTCAGAAAGTCTTTGCCAAGACCAATCTGTTGAATGGCTTTCCCTACTTTTTCCTCTAGCAGTTGCAGAGTTTCAGGTCGATGTTCAGATCTTTAATCCATTTGGACTTAATTCTTGTGCATGGAGAGAGAGAAGAAATGATTTTCAGCCTTCTCCAGATACATATCCTGTTTTCCCAGCACCATTTTCTGAAGAGGCTGTCTTTTCTCCAATGAGTATTTTTGGCATTTTTATCGAATATCAGGTGGCTATAGCTACCTGGACTTACACCTGGGTCCTCTATTCTGTTCCATTGATCTACATGTCTGCTTTTGTGCTGGTACCATTGCTGTTTTTGTCACTATGGCTCTGTAGTATAGGTTAAAATCAGGTATGGTGATATCAGCAGCCTTATATTTGTTGCTCAGTATTGTTTTATATATTCAAGGTTTTTTGTGATTCCAAATGAATTTTTGGATTTTTTTTCTATTTTCATGAAGAATGCCATTGGAATTTTGATGGGGATTGCATTAAATGTGTAGATTGCTTTTGGTAAGATTGCCATTTTCACAATATTGATTGTTCCAATCCAGGAACAAGGGATGTTTTTCCATTTCCTGGTGTCTTCTGCAATTTCTCGCTTTAGTGTTTTAAAGTTTTCGTTGTAGAGATCCTTCACTACCTTGGTTAGGTTTATTCCAAGGTACTCTATTTATTCATTTATTTATTTTGATGCAATTGTGAATGGGAGTGATTCTCTGATTTCATCCTCTGTGTGTTTGTTGTTAGCATATAGGAATGCTACTGATTTCTGTGTATTTATTTTGTATCCTGCTACATGGCTATAGGTGTTTATCAGCTCTACCAACATGCTGGTAGAGTATGTAGGGTCCTTTATGTATAGCATCATGTCATCTGCAAATAATGATAACTTGATCTCTTCTTATCCAATTTGTGTCCCTTTTATGTGCATCTCTTGCCTTATTGCTATGGCTAAGACTTCCAGTATTATAGTAAATAAAAGTGGTGACAGTGGACACCCTTGTCTTGTTCCTGATTTTAGTGGCAAAGCTTCCTGTTTTTCCCCATTAAGTAATATGTTGGCTGTAGGCTTGTCATAAATAGCCTTTATTATGTTGAGATGTGTTCCTTCTATTCCCAGTCTCTGTAGGACTTTTATCATGAAGAGATGTTTGATTTTGTCAAATGCTTTCTCTGCATCTAATGAGATGATCATGTGATTTTTTTTTGTCCTTCAATCCATTTATATAATGTGTTACATTTATTGATATGTGTATGTTGAACCATCCCTGCATCTCTAGGATAAAGCCTATTTGGTTGGGGTGTATGATTTCTGATATATTCTTGTATTCTGTTTGCCAATATATTGTTGAGAATTTTTGTATATATGTTCATGAGGGAGATTGGTCTGTAATGTTCTTTTTTTTTGTTCTATTTTGCCTGGTTTTGGTATCAGGGTGATGCTGGCTTCTTAGAAGGAGTTTGGTAGGATTCCTTCTTTTCTATTTTATGGAAAAGGTTAAGAATCAATGGTGTTGGGGCTGGAGAGATGGCTTAGCAGTTAAGCGCTTGCCTGTGAAGCCTAAGGACCCTGGTTCGAGGCTCGATTCCCCAGGACCCATGTTAGCCAGACACACAAGGGGGCGCACACATGGAGTTCATTTGCAGTGGCTGGAAGCCCTGGCGTGCCCATTCTCTCTCTCTGTCTCTATTTGCCTCTTCCTCTCTCTGTCTGTCACTCTATAATAAACAACAAAAAAAAAATTAAAAAAAAAAGAATCAATGGTGTTAATTCTTCTCTGAAGGTCTGGTAAAATTCACCAGTGAATCCATCTGGGCCTGGACTTTTTTTTGTTGGGAGATTTTTGATAGCTGCTTGGATCTCCATACTTGTTATAGGTCTATTTAAGTGATTAATCTCACCTTGATTTAATTTATGTAGGTCATGTAAATCAAGGTAATCATACATTTCTTTCAGATTTTCATACTTAGTGGAGTATATGTTTTTATAATATGTCCCTATGATTTTTTTCAATTTCCCTGTTATCTGTTGTGATGTTGCCTTTTTCATCTCTAATTTTATTAATTTGTGTATCTTCTCTCTTTCTTTTGGTCAGATTTGCTAAGGGCTTATAAATCTTGTTTATCCTTTCAAAGAACCAAGTCTTTGTTTCCTTGATTCTTTGGATCATTCTTCTGGTTTATATTTCATTAATTTCTGTCTTAATCTTTATTATTTCTTCCCATCTACTGATTTTTGGTTTGTCTTGTTCCTCTTTTTCCAAGGCTTTAACTTGAAGCATTAGGTCGTTTACTTGAGACCTTTCTAATTTCTTAATACAGGCACTTAAAGGTATAAATTTCCTTCTTAGGACTGCCTTCTTAGTATCCCAAAGGTTTTGGTATGTTGTGTTCTCATTATCATTTGACTTTATGAATTTTTTGATTTCCTTCTTGATTTCTTCATTGACCCATTCATCATTTAGTAGTGTGTTGCTCAGTTTACATGATTTTGTGTATGCTCTATAGTTTTTCTTGCTATTTATTTGTACTTTGATTCCATTGTGGTCAGATAGAATGCAAGGAATTATTTCAATTTTCCTGTATTTGTTAAGATTTGCTTTGTGTCCTAACATATGGTCTGTTTTAGAGAATGTTCCATGTGTTGCTGAAAAGAATGTATATTCTTTAGCATTTGGATAAAATGTCCTGTATATATCTGTTAGGTCCATTTCTTCTATGATGTCATTTAATCCAGATGCCTCTCTGTTTTTTTTTTTTTTTTTTTTTTTTTTTTCTGGGATGACCTGTCAATTGATGAGAGTGGGTGTTGAAGTCACCCACTACCACTGTGTTTGGTGTTATCTGTGACCTTAGTTCTAATAGCGTTTGTTTGATGAAGTTGGGAGCCCCATGTTAGGTGCATATATGTTTAGGATTATAATGTCCTTCTGTTGGAGTATGCACTTTAATCAATATAAAGTGACCTTCCTTATCTTCCCTAATTAATGTACTGAAGTCTACCTTGTCAGATATTAGGATAGCAACCCCTTCTTGTTTTCTAGGCCCATTTGCTTGAAACACCGTTTTCCAGCCTTTCACCCTACGATAGTGTCCATCCTTTGTAGAAAGGTGCGTTTCTTAGAGGCAACAAATTGAAGGATCCTGCTTCTTAACCCAATCTGCAAACCTTTGTCTTTTGGTTGGGGCATTGAGGCCATTGACATTAAGAGATATTATTGAAAGGTGTGTATTTATTTTTGCCATTTTTTTGTTGTTCTTCTGGTTTTACCTTTGCTCTCTTGTGTTAACTAGTATTTGAGTATTGTTTGTTTTTTCCAGGTTCCTTAAATGTGTGCTTTTCTTTCTCTTCAGCATGGAGGATTCTTTCAAGTATTTTTTGTAGAGCTGGTTTGTCTTCAAATATTTCCTTAGCCTGCTTTTGTTGTAGAATGTCCTTATTTCTCCATCTATTTCAATGGATAGCATTGCAGGATTAAAGTAACTTTGGTTGACAGTTGTTATCTTTCAGAACTTGTAATACATCACTCCAAGCCCTTCTGGCTTTTAAAGTTTGTGGTAAGTAATCTGCTGTGATCCTGACGGGCTTGCCTTTGTAGGTAACTTGATTTTTCTAACTGCTTTCAATATATTTTCTTTGGTTGTATGTTTGGTAGTTTAATTATAATATGATGAGGAGAGGTTCTTTCCAGGTTTTGTCTGTTTGGTGTTCTCAAGGATTCCTGTATCTGCATTGGCATCTGTTTCCCAATTTGGTGGAAGTTCTCTTCTATGATTGTGTTGAAAACACCTACGATGCCTTTTTAGTGAAATTCTTCTCCTTATACTATACTCTGAATTCTTATGTTTGATCTTTTCATAGTGTCCTGAATATCTTTGAATTCCCTTTCATACTTTCCTATTAGTTTGTCTTTCTCTTTGTTGGACTGTGTTAGATCTGCTATCTGGTCTTCTAGTTTAGATTTTCTGTCCTCTCTTTTATACATTCTACTGGTGAGATTTTCTACAGAGTTTTTTATTTCATTAACTGTGTTCTTTATTGCTAGTAATTCTAACTGGTTTTTCTTTATTATTTCTATTTCCTTATTTATGTCTTGTATTGACCTCCTTATTTCATTAAATTGGTTTCCTGTGTCTTCTTTGATTCCTTTGATTTCCTCTTTCTTTCCTTTGATTTCCTGTTTAACTTCTTTGAGCATATTTATAATCATTCTTTTGAAATCTTTCTCAGGCATTTCCTCTAACTCATTCTCACTGGAGGTCATTTGTGAAGCATTAATACTTTTTGTTGGATTTATATTGTCTTGATTTTTGGTATTTCTTGTGTTATAATGTTTATATTTTTGCATCTTGGATAAATTCAATGTTTGGATTCTCTGGTTAACTGCAGTATTATTAGATGTACCAATCAATCTGATTTATATATCTTCAGGGTGGGAGCTTAAGGTGCTAGGTGTGGCTCTTAAGACTCTCAGAGCATCTACAAAAGTGACCCTACATGTTGGGTTTGCCTGCTATGAGAGTATTCAAGTAGGTTGAGTGGAACAAAATACAGGCAGATTCTAAAATTTAACTAAACAATGTACACATTCAATGAAAAACAGTACAGAGTATTTATGCAAGTGTAGGTATTATGACAACCAGATCCTCTAACAAAGTCACTGGCCCTTAAGTTGTGTGGTGCCCCACACCCATAATCCTGTCATCTAGGAGGATAAGATTTCTGGTCGGTTGAGGGTTCCATGTCAGCTTGTGACTAAGTGAGACCCTTCTCTAATGCACAATGGAAGAGGAAACAAAGCCACTATAAATCAAGAAACAATAAATAAAAAGCCCAAAATATAGCTTATTAAAGAATGGCAAATCCAACCATCCATCAGATTTAACATATAATTTATCCTGATATGGAAGGTGCAATTAGCACTTCTGCTTCAGGCCTATATACCAGGCTTATTTGGTGCACACTGACCTGGTGTAATCCCAGTACCTTTTGGGATGATTTTTGTCTCAGTTATGCTGTGTTCCTGCTTGGGTACCTCTTTGGTGCAGTGTGGATTCAAGTAGGCTGGCTGGGCCATTGGATCGCTGCTCTGGTCACCAGTACTGGGTGCTGTGAGCTCCCTTTACCTGGTCACTTGTGCATGCTGGCGCTTGCGCTGGCAGTGGGGGAGGGGAGGCTGTGGATAGTGGCTCCAGTTCTCCTGCTGGTCCATGTGATCCTCTACCTTGTGATCTGCTCCTCCGTTGTTCACTGCGGTTCTCCCTTCACATTTCTTGAGTTTACGAAGAGCTCCAGTGTGAGTGGAAAATCCCCTCACCTGGCTTTTCCTGCAACTCAAGATAAGCCTTCTAGCTGTGGCCCCGCAGACCTGGTGCTGCTGCTGCTGGAGCTGCTTCTGCCTGCCTTAGTGGGCTCTAGATGCTCTGGATCTCTCCTACTTGTCTTCTGCCATTGGTAATTTCTTATACACCTCACTTTTTAGTAGAAGAGTGTAATTTGCTGGGTCTTTCTTTCTTTCTTTCTTTCTTTCTTTTTTCTTTTTTTTTTGGCTTTTTCTCCCCTAGGTTGCTTTGGCATGGTTCCTACTCCACCATTTGACAGGAAGTCCTAGCTTTTCTTATTGATAGCCAAAAATCATGTACTTTGTATAAACCAAATTATAATATTCTGATATCTGGAAAAGTCTGATATTGACAAAACAGAGTTCACATATTTAAGGCACATGAAGCTACAGAGTGTAAACTATGAACAACAGATCTGCTAACAGAATTCAAAATAAACAAGAAATCTATATTATGTAATAACATTTTGGGTATAAATATAAAAACATGAAAAACTTTACAATTTTTAAAGCTTATCAAACTCAGAATACCTTTATATAATATTTTCATATATTTTTTTTTCTTTATGAGGAGACTTAGCACTTTAAAAGCTGAATAAGAAGTCTACTCAATCTGAAAGTCAGCTTCTGAAATTAATTCAGCTACATCTAACATACCCAAAGAATAGAGGAACTGGAATAAACTGCCATGATCTAATGAAAAAAGTGACAGTGGGCTTGGTGGAGATATTCCTCACAATGAATTCCCATTCTACTGGTGCTGCAGAACACACACAAAGGCAAAGCCTTATCATTCTGCAGCCTCAGGGCTGTGAGCCACACATATACTCATATACATGCATTCATTACAAGTGTACTTTTCATATAGACTCCACATAACTCCCCCTCACACATCCATCCATCCATCCATCCATCCATCCATTCATTCAGAAGCTATGCATTCCCATTTTAATTTCATATTCTTTTTATAACTCCAGAGATCAACACCAAACCTCAAAATTATTTTGGATATAATTTCAGATTTCATATTCAGAATTTTCCAAACCAAAAGTTGACTACTCTCAATTCCAAGTTTTAATTACCAATTTCCAATTTAACCAGGGTGGTCAGGGTGTCCAGGTCACCCAAGGACTAGCTCTGACTTGATATGCAGTTGGCAGGTTGCAAGTTCCCTCTGGCAGTATCCCACAACAAAGTATGGCCAATCGAATTCACAGAACTTCCTCAAGAACATCACACATGGCACCTAACAGATGCTCGCTTTTAGAAGAATGAAAAGTTAGTAAGGACACATTGCAAAGGGCTAGATGTGCTCTGTCCCTTGGTAGAGCTTCCAGATTCTGCAGTAGGTTTCCTATGAGAATCTAAAAATGCTAAGCACAAAAGGACAAAAAATAAACACTAAACAGAAAGACAGGCACATGGCCACACAGAACTGAAACAGACCAGGGGTCGGGGGTGGGGGCCATCTCACCAACGCCCACCAAGGAATAGGGAAGGGGTGCTGCCTCCAACCTTCCACTGAATCCTCCTTAGCTCTGAAAGCTTTCCAGATCAGATGACTCTCCTCTCACAGTGCTGATATCTCCTTACTACCAATCCTTCTTGCCAGGGCCTGAGGAACATTTCTCAGTGGCAGGCCGGTAGGGCCTCCAACCTGAAGTCAGAGTAGAGTCCCAAGAAATCAAGACTCTTTGAGACCAGATTTGGCATGTCTCAAAAATGCACACAAACAGAAACAAAACTTACCTCTGGAGAGCCTTCCTGTCTCTCTCTCTCTCTAAAGAGGACAGTGATTCTTAAGCCTCTTTGTTTTCTTTAGTCACAGAAGAAGTCTAGGTGTTAAGGTCCTGGGAACTTCACCAGGCCTTTTCAACATCCTACTCTGGCCAAGCCAAAGTCGCTTCGTCAGCTTCCCCTTGGAGATTGTCCAGGTACTTCACTGGGCGTTTCCTGGGCCTTAAGGCCAATTGGAAAAAAATGGAGGAGTGAATCAGGCTGAGTACTCCTGGCAGATCCCAGGCGAGCTCCCAAATATAATGGGTTTGGAGTCACTCAGAGATTCACCAGTCCAACATGAATATGATACTAATCAATAGAGGCATTTATTTCTGGCCAGGACTACACTTTGAGCTGGGAACTCAAGAGTGCGGCTCCCAGTTACATCTAGTCAGTATTTATAAGAACAAATTGCTAAACAAGTCTACGTGACAACAGTCATGAGCCTAGTTACAAAAGGGAAGGGGTAAAAGCAATGGTTAGCAGTTACCTCATTCAAGTAGATGGCCTGGTATTCTGTGTACCAAAGGTAACATTTGCAAGGTACCACATCCTGCATACCAGAGTTAATATTTAGAAGGCACTACATCCTGTATGCCAATGTAGCATTCCTTATCCATCACATTTCCTTATTCCCTTATCCATCCAGAAATGCTAGCTCAAAAAATCAACAAATATATATGCATGCTTTGGGATGATTTCACATATAATATATTGTGGTGGTTAATTCCATATGTCTCCTTGAATGGACCAAAACTTCCCAGATATGTGGCTAAACAATATTTTTTAATGTGTCTATGAGGCTGTTTCTGAAATAGGTTAACACTGAGTTACTAAGCTGAGTGAAGCCAATGAAATGTCACTCTCAATGTGGTTAGGTATCCATACAAGTCATTGAAAGCCTAACCAGATTAAAATGTAGAGGCTTATGAATTTTTTTTTTTGCCTGACTGAGCTGAGACATTGATCTGCTGTCCTTGGTATACTGGTTTTCAGGCCTTTGTATTCAGACTAAAGTTCATATAATTGGATCTCTAGCTCTCAGGCTAATGTCCTTCATCATCATCCTTCCTTTGTCTCTAGCATCCAATAGACAGATCACTAGACTTTTTAGCCTTCAAATATATGTAAGACAATGCCTTTTGATTTAGTTAAATTATATAAATATATAAACTTATATATATTTGTTATTATTTACATTATAATTTAACTATATTTAAATTAAATTTAACTTAAATCTATGGTAATATGTTTTGAAATAGTGATATCCTAAGCTATTCAGATCCAAGAGTAAAGTGAATGACAACATGTTCTTATGAGCTAAATTTAATAGAAACAGGGTAGAAATTCAGGATTATATTACAAGAAAAAGTGATTTGTCACTATGTAAAGATAAGGTGAACTATGATTCTCTACTTACTTTATTGGTAAACCACTGAGTACATATAACTTAAATGAAGTCAAAGTTGTTCACTTTTAAGAGTTAAATTAAGAGTAAGAGTGGGAGGAATCCTTGAAGCTAAGAGAGAAGAAACTTAGTATTTGCTAGATTCTTCCCTCCAAAGAAAATGCTAGAATCAAATACACAATTTATTGCAAAGAACATCTTTCTTTATTAGTATGCACACCATTAATTAGGGAGATACTAACTTCAGGATAGGAGTTAATTAACTGTGAGATCAATACCTACTGCTAATTTCACTTTTCACATCTCTCTAACAACACTAAACTAATAAAAGCAGCTGCATTTTTGAATAAAACTTATTTGACTAGAACCTCATAGTGATTGCTCCTGAGGCGTTCACCAAAAGGAAAAGGGGCTTGGATTGGTAAAAGTTGGGTATTCACTAATAATTAAGTAAAACTAAGAATAGTATATAATAGATAAGTTGTTATTTACTTTTTTTTCAATTTGTGAAGACAATGTCCTTTTATTTTATTAAGTTTTTTTGTATGCAGATGGATACTTAATCAAATTTATTCTGCTCATATTTTCTGTATTCAATTTGAGAGGTACACAGACAGGATTCCTATGTTTGAATGAGCACTTAAGGTTCCTGAAGATTTTCATCTCTAATTGGAGAAAGATTTTGATCCAACTTTGTGGTCGCATTACAGAGAAATTGGGATAGACTTTGTGTGATGCTTTGTAGTCTGTTAGGTAGAAATGTCAGCTCTGGGAGCTTTGTTCTGAAGGCAGATGCAGCAGCAGAGTGTCTGTTTATTGTCACCATTCAATGCCAGTGTCCGGAGTGTCTATTAAAGAATATTAATGTGTGAGGCCAGACATTAAACATCCTGAAACTGAGCATGTAATTGAAGTGCAGCATATTCTCCAAATCATTCACTTTCCTTGTTTCTCTCCCTGAAACAAGGACTTGGCATTCATCCCCCAAGGCACAGTATCTGTGTTTTCATAATGACTTTTCTTTGTTCTAAGCTAATTGCTTTAGAATGCTCTGTTACATTTTGCATTTTTTATAACTCTCCTGAAACAGACCTGAGTTAACACAAGAAAGACACTTAGAATAATATCTACCACATGCTAAGTGCCTACAACCTGTCTGCTATTGTTATTTTAATTGTATTAATACCTAAAAGTCTCCACTGACTATGTAAAACAGGATATGTGAAATAGGAAATATCTGGATTTGGACACAGAGCACAGTTAAAGCAAATAGGAATTCTGAGAATTTGTGAATGCAGCATGGCTGAATCATCTAGAATTCCAACCCATAAAGGCAGAGTGCATAGAAAGCAAAACCAGACACTCAAAAACATCTTTTACAGGAAAATACCCAAGATAGTTTGATTGCTTAGTGGGTTAGAAGAGCACTTGCCACAAGCATAAGGACCTGAGAGGGCTTGAGATTGCACAAGTTCCATTCTCCAGGATCCATATAAATAATTGGGCAAGGTCACAAAGGTCTTCTACTCTAGTCCTGTGGGAATCAGAGATGGCAGGATTACTTCTGGGACTCACAAAAAGAAAAAAATAATAAAGATCTGTGTTCAAAGAAAGACCCAGTCTCAGGGAAATATGTGGATGAGTAAGAGAAGGTGGGCTAATGATTCCTTCATTCTTCTAGTGCTTGCGTAGATGTGTGCATTTGCATACATACAGGAATATGCCACGCACACACACCCTCCACATCTTCAGAAAATCAAATTAACATAAAATATGTAATAACATCTGGAGTAGTAGTAACAAAACATCTTGGAGTGATTAAACATTTACCTGAAGAGCCAAGATACAACAGTGTTTTACTTCCGATAGCGTAGCACGTAAAGAATGTCTTCTCTAAAAAGCTAGCTCAACTGAGGGGAAATGTGAAAGCTTTTTAGAAGTATAATGACCTTGCTACTTGGCTTATAAGTATATATTCTACTTACTAAACAAAAATATAATGATAGAATAGAATCATTTTAATCAATGAGTTCTGAAGCAAGGAACAGAGGAACTCAGCACCATTGATTGATAACCTCACAATAGAGTCAAAGCAATGTTCCAAGATTATATGAAAGACCATGTGCAGCTTACCTTTGCATGATGCATAATTAAGGAGGAATGTGTTCTTTCACTAAGAGGTTTATGTAGCTCCTGTATTACCCATTCTTTGAGTAATTACCAAAAATCAATTATGTGACAGGCACAATTATGGGTACTTTAGTAAAATGACTTGCAAATCAAAACAAGTGAACTAACTATTAATAAGAATGCAACCTGAAAGGTATAGTCAAATAGGAAATGTGGTCATTAATCAAATAGCTTTGTCAATTAATGTCATGTCACCTCTGATAAATGGAGGGGTATGTGCAACTGAGAGAATAAATGCTGTGAGGCTCAAATCCAGTTCCATAGAAAATGAGTGGATGGATTATGGGGAGATAGCATTGCACTAACATATGACTGTGAATGGGGCATAAATAAAACGGAGAGTGCTGGGGGAGGGAATTACATGGTTTATTGTCTATAATTATGGAAGTTTTCAATAAAAATAACACAACAAAGAAGAAAAACAATAACAAAAAAAAAAAAAAAAGAGAGAGATAGAGAGTACTACAGACATAGGGTAGAGAGCCTCTGAAACAGTCTTGAATTAGGAAGTAAGTTGGTAGGTTCTAGGACCTCAGAGGATTCTAATATGTTTCAGAGGTGAAGTGTAAGAAAGGTGGGGTAGGAGTAAAAAAAGCAGAGCTTGGAGAGCCAACTACATAATTTATTGTCTAAACAGGATCACTTTTGAGACTGAAAGGGAGGCACTTCAAATGATTGCACAGAGCTACAGGTGGCAAAGGAGCTCCAGTCCCTGTAATTACAGGCTGTGTTAAGGATGGGTCTTTATGCAGAGTGAGGGGATTATTTGGAAGGATTGTAAGCAGAGGTTTACATGTTGGCTGCTGCAGAGTGGATTATAATGAGGCAGGAGTGCATGTGAGGAGACTACAAATTAGCACATTTGTTTCCCAGAGATAGGCTGAAAAATTTTTCTGTTGCTGTTATTTTTTGTTTGTTCAGTTTTTATAATCCTCTTGCTGTATGTAGAGCTTGGCCTAAAACTAGAACTTTTCCTTCCTATCAATGATTAATTTCTGAAAAGTGCTTGTTATTTTTTATTTCATTTTTTAAATGTTATATCTATTTTATTTGGGATACAGAGATTTTGGTAGAACTACAACCAAGAGTGCTTTCTCTTTTCTATGTTCACATCTCATGATAAAGTTAGGACAGGCAGAAGATGGCTGTTGAGCATGGCCATGCCATAATGTATGTCTACATTCTCTCTTCTTTTCCTCCTCTCTTTATCCCTCTAGCTCTGTGTATTTATTAAATTTCTAAGCATCATTAAAGATCCTGTTTAATGAACTAAACTTCTTTTAGAGATATTCTATAAGAATTTCTTATAACTCCAAAAATATTGTCTTAGAATTTGTCACTTATGTAAATTTCAATAGTAAAATACATTTGTTAGAGAAATGAATGAATGTGCAGAATAATTTTAAATATAATTAGCATAAAAATATCCAATGCCACATCTTAAAAACCTATGTATGGGGCTGGAGATATGGCTTAGCAGTTATGATGATTACCAGCAAAGCCAAAGGACAGATGCACAAGGTGATGCATGAGTTTGGAGTTTCTTTGCAATGGGTAGATGCCCTGGCATGCCCATTCTCTCTCTCTCTCTCTCTCTTTCTCTGTGTATCTCTCTCAAACAGATAGATAGATAAATAAAAATTTAAAAACCTACATATAAATCCATCTGTTGGGTTAAAGAGATGGTTCAATGTTTAAGGCACTTATCTGCAAAGCCTGAAGACCCATGTTTGATTCCCCAGTATTCATGTAAAGCCAGGTGCACAATGTGGTACATCTATATGGAGTTTGTTTACAGTGGCTGGATACCTTGGCATGCTCATTAAATCTGTTTTTTTCTCTCTCTCTGCTTGCAAATAAATAAATTAATTAAATTTAAAAATAGATTGATCTATAAATATTTGTGAACTGTTAAAAAGAAGTCAGTGTTATATGAGATTTACAGATTTATAGGATGTGTTATTAAGTTTGGGTTACAGATGTTTAACTTTTTTACATAAGTGTGTCATCAATATTTGATGACATAGTTTGACATTAAACTATTGCTTATCTGCAACAAAAATCTTTAACTGGATATTTTATATTTTTTGAAAATGTTTATTAGACACTCTCCTTATTTACTTTCTGATATTCTGATGAACTTTCATTAAAATTCATTTTCCTAAACAGTGTAATTTAGGAAAAATAACCTGGTATAAATCTGAATGTCTTTGGATATACTTCCAGAAATAAACTTCTGAGATAATATTAAATATAAATGTTTCATTAGTTGTATTAACTTTCCTGGGAAGATGTGACAAATGCTTATAAATCCCAGGTAGGGGACCTATGACTGACTAAAGGAATGATCCCATTCAAGTCTAGTTCAGTGAACCAATGAGTTGATTGTGCTTAATTGTAGAAGGCTAGGTGAGGGATTAGTTACAGGAGCGTGGGTTACCAAAGTCTTACCACAGCATGGATGGCAACCTCCATCCCCATAGCGACATAAATAATGTACTTTCTTCAGTTAGCCTCCCACTCTCTATGTACTCTATTATCTTTTTAGACTACATGGATCTGGGGCAGAATGGATGCAGCTCTTGTAGGCTGGTGTAAGAGGACATGGCTGAAGTCTTAGGTAAGAACTGAATGACCTTCCCCAACATTTCCTTCTGTGAATTATGGTCATGAAGTGACCTATCCACTGATGTGAAGTTAAGGTTTGCAGTCACTGTCTTCAGGGTTCTTTGGATGTTCTAGTATTGTGTCTATATGTTCAAACAGATATTCATATTTAACAGTTTTTCTGTATTAGTTTTCAGAATACTCAATTTTCTTCAATGTCTATTATTGGTTACACAGCAAGCGAGAAGTGCTTCTCTAGCTTTTGTTTTGTTTGTTATTCTAATAAGATTCTCTCTTGTGTGTACTCTCAGTGCTCAGTGACAATTGTCCTACTGAAACTGACGCCTGTAATAATTTTAAGAAACTAGCTTTAAAAAAAAGGATTTTATTCTTATTTATTTATTTGAGGAAGGGGAAGAGGAAGAGACAGAGAGAATGGGCATGCCAAGGTTTCCAGCCACTGCAAATGAACTCCAGATGCATGCGCCACCTTGTGCACCTGGCTTATGTGGGTACTGGAGAATCGAACCCAGGTCCTTTGGCTTTGAAGGCACGTGCCTTCACCGCTTAGCCATCTCTCCAGCCCAAGAAACTAGCTTTTTGTATGAAAAAACAATATCCAGATTGTGTCTGAGAAGAAAACAATTCCTTCACAGGTAAACAATCAACCCTGAAAAAGCCATGCAATACTTCTGCGGCCACAGTAAAACCTTAGGGTTATAGTGACAACTCTGTATCACTGTCATACAGACCTCATTCTCATTGACCCACTCTTTCACTTATTAAATATTAATTGATATATACTAAGATCCTCCCAGACTTGAGGGCCAAGTACTGCCAATGAAGCATGATTGGGCCTCTCTCTTCTGTCTGTGTGGTGTACAAGTGTGTGTGTGTGCTTCTCTGCATGTGTGTGCTCACCTCTGTGTGTGTATTCACAATCATGTGTATGCGTGTGAAGGCCAGAAGATAACATGAGGTATTTCCCTTTATTGCTCTCCACCTTATTTTTTGAGACAAGTTCTTTCATTGAAACTGCAGCTCCTTGAATCTGCTCAATCAGTTAGCCAGCAAGCTCCAAGGATCCTCCTGCCTTCACCTCCCCAGCTTTAGGATCATAAGCAAGTACTGCCATGCCACATGCAGATGCTACACTAGTGCTGTTGATCCAAACTCAGGCCCTCACTGTTCTGTGGAAAGCACTTTACCTAACATGAAGCTTTTTCTCCTGTCCCTCCTAATGAATCTTTTGATAAGAAAATTAAATCTAGGGCTGGAAGGTTGGCTTAGTGGTTAAGGTGTTTGCCTGCAACGCCAAAGGTCCCAGGTTCGATTCCCCAGGACCCAAGTTAGCCAGAGGCATAAGGGGGCGTACGTGTCTAGAGTTTGTCTGCAGTGGCTGGAGGCCCTGGTGCACCCATTCTCTCTCTCCCTCCCTCCCTCTTTCTCTGTCAATTAAATAAATAAATAAAAATAAAATATTTTTTAAAAAAGAAAATGAAATCTATCCTCAATATATTTCCTACAGGCCGGAGACACACAGATAAATGAGGGTGTGGTGGAGGAGTTTCTTACAGGAAAGCACATGGAACAGCAAGTTGTCAGTGCTTTAATGCAAAACAAAAGTTCATGTTAAAAATGGGTAACATTGAAAAGCTTAGCTTTTAAAATTATTTAAGCTGCTTTTGATCAATGCTCTAAGGTAAAGTTTCCAAATTAAAAAAAAAATAAAGTAAGCCAGATATTCCTCAGAGTTTTACAACCCCTGTTGATGGCTCAGTTTCTCAATGACATCAGTGGTAATTTTATTTTTGAAAGTTTATCTGTCACTGGAGCATTGTTCTCTGGATTCTTAATGTGATTTGCCTGCGTTTCCCCTACCTGTGGTTCGTTCATGCGATTCCAAGGCTGCATCGCTGGGTGGCACTCTGCAGCCTCACTCAGATCTACGCCTCCCTGCGTCCTCTCCTTCAGCATAATTCCATGGTGATCGGAAGTTGCAGTCTGGACCCAGATGCCCTGATTGGAATCCAAGATCCCCCAACCTATTTGGCTTTAGCAAAATGAAGATCACAATAGAGTGATTTTTATAGGGTTCCTGTGAGAATTTAAAAAGTTAACTTAAATCACCAAAAGAGAATCTGCCAAATAGGAAAGACCACAAAAAATTTGCTACATTTATGAATTAGCATGTCAGGATAGTACTGTAGAATCTGGGTATACAAACTGTATGAAGTCATGGAATTTGTGAACAATTATAAAAACAGAAAAAGACTCTAGAAAAGCTGAGTGGTTACAACGATAACAGAAGTATGAATAAGCACCAATAAAATTAATTATGTAGCAAATTTAACGTGTTAGTCCAAGTATTATTTCCAACAACTCATTGAGAGCTTTGTAAGATTAAATGAGTTTGATTTTTATAAATGTTACTTTATGCATGCTTCAATGTGTACATGTGTAGTAGTAATCACTGAACAGCCAGTTTCCAGATAAGGAAGTGAGGATAACAGATGTAAACAATTTGTTCAAGTGGCCTCAACCTGTAACTGGAATATCATGGGGTTAAACCTTGGTAGGCTTTGTTTCTGAGTCTTTTATGTATGCTTTCTGCTGTGCTGTGAATCTGTGCTTTCAGTGTCAGAGTTTACTGGTTACAATTTTAATATCTATCTCTCAATATTGCTCTTATATATTGAGTTGCTTGTGGCATCTAATAAGAAGATAATAAACATCTCTGCAGGTTGAGCATCTTCTTGTTTTCCATGGTGAATGCTGAGCCGGCAGAGCTGCCAGGTCCTTACTTAGCTTCTCAGGATTCTGTGACCTCCCCTTCTCTCTGACAGTCGTATTGGCATTTCTGCAGCTGCTCCTGCTGATAAACCCTCCAGAACACACATGCCAAACAGAAATTGCTTGGTGACATGTTCACTTGGGGATTCCTATATAGAGAAGGTTGAGACCTGAGGGGGAGTGTCCTGCAAATCTCCTTACTCCTTAATAGACCTACTGGATAGCTCAAATGTGGCTGTAGAGATATGGATGCATTTTCCCCTTTGAAATGAGTGGAGCTAACATTCTAAAAATTTGAAACTAAAAGAAATTTAGTGTATATGATCAAAATACACAATGTCTATGCATGAAAATTGTCAATTAAAGAAATATGCTTGAATTAGAGTGAAAATATTGGATTGAAAAACTTTTTGTGTGTTTTAATAACAGGCAGAAACAGAAAAACATAAGAGGTAGGGTTTAAAGATTTGAACAACATAACTTCAATACTTATAAACACGTATACATTATCTATCAATATCTTTTCAAATGAAATATACTTTAGTATTTTCCAAAATGCTAATGAATGCATAAATGCTTTATAATATGACGATGATAATTCTACATGGTGGTATTGAAATGTCAAGTAGGCATGTCTTGACATTCACAGTAATATTTAAAAACATGTGTACACACCCCCTACTCCACAGCCCAAAAAAGCAGACCTAAAACCCCATGTTCACCTGTCACGTTCTCCAAATGAACACACATATTCATGCATATATATACACAGTCAGCTATGCCCTCAGTCTCTCCAAACCTAGACACACAAACACAAGAATATTTTTCTACTAATGAGGGAGAAAGAAATTGATGGACAAGGGATGAGTGACCTGAGAGGATAAGTTTGAAATTTTGTGAGACCTAACCTTCACCGTAGGACTTCAGTACAAACTTGCTGTACTTGACTTTAGCTCATTTAAACTCAGTTACTAGAAATGATTCGTATTTGAAACTGGAGTCAAATATTCTTTATTGTGACTGTGCTTCTGATCATATTTTGGGAGCAGGTTTTGACAGACAAACATGCATACTGTGGGCCTAGGGCTAACAAGAGACAGGATGCTGGGGTGCTCCAAATAAGTGCAGTGAACAGCAATTTTCCCTGAGGTCAGTACTGAGTGAAAACCTGCACACATCATGGAGAGCTGTTCATGGTAAGAAACAAAAGGCTACACAGAAAACACTGAAGCAAAGAATATATTTTCCTACTTACATCAACGAGATGCTTAAAAGGTCTTGGTGGCCTATCCAAAACTAGAATTTATTGATTACCAATAACCATACATCTAAGTAATAAGATACATTCTATCGTAAATCCTAAATTATTCAATATAATCCAACTCTTTTTTTCTTTTTATGAACAATGAATGTTAATTAAAAATAGGATAATGCATAAAATATTAATTATGTAAGTTAATAAAATCCATCTTCTAGAGATTAGCTCTCTGAATAAATTGGTCTAAAATATTTAAATTTGCAATACTGTATTCTTTTTTTTAATAAACAGGTGTTTCTACCAGCTCCTTTACCAAATACTTGCTACATAATCTTTTGAGGAACTATGTTAACCTTAGTAGTAGATCTCCTATTCCCAGGAAATGACCCCACAGATTCACTTCCATTCCTCCTGAGTTTTTTTCCTGTCTCTAGTCTAACATAAGTTGTCCATATTACTAGATACCTATTTTGTAAACACTTCAGTGGTCAGGAATGTGAAAAGCAGATGAGATATTGGTGATGAGAGAGAACATAGTCCACTGGAAGTCATTTGAGCCTCTTTTCTATGACCCTTTCTCCCACCAGTCCACCCTGATCTCTCATTCACATTTCTTTCTTATTTACCTGCCTTTCCCCTTATTCTTTCCTCCCTGCAGGTCCATTTTTGCTAGCATCTCAGAACTGACAAACTGACCCTGTGGGTTTGCCTCCAAAAGAGAATCTGTGTCTAATAAAATACATTTTCTTTTTTTCCTAACCCATCTTTATACTTTCAATCTTTCATATAATATGTGCATTCATTGTCTTTCAATTAATTAAATGTTTTAAATACTTGGGTAGAGACAGCTGACGATAAAAAGCCTAAACATTTTGGGAAGTTGAAAACAAAGGACCATAATTAATGTTGATAGGTGGACCTGCTTTATAATTTAGTGTGTATTAGAAGGGTGCCTTATCACAATGTGTCACAAGTAGATAATTCAATCTGACACATATAAAGATTAAGATTATCATTATGGATCATGCCACTTTACTTCTTCTTCTGGTAGCAAATGGTGCCCTCTATTTGAGCATTCATTGTCTTTTCTAGTGTTTTAAATGTTAGCTAAAACAGTGGGATGGGAGATATTTCTTTGAAGATCCATTAGCTTTAAACTTACCTCCCTCTAAGCATCTGATAAAGCAACATCTATTAACCTAGAGAGCATTCCTGGAAGGGCTGTCTGTTCCCTCTTAGTTTGGGCTATAGAAATTGCTTATGGGACAGAAGGAGATCACGTTGCTTTTAAAGTGTTTAACATTGGATTATGAAGTCTGTACTCAGTCTGAACTAGTATAGTTTTGAGGATATGTTTGAGATTTTTACTACTGCTGAAGAAATACAAACTAAAAAGTAATATGTAATAAGTCTGCAATCTCAGCTATGAAATTATATTGTCTTCTAACATTAAGAATATCCTTGCCTAATATTCACTAAATTTTTAGTGGTAAAAAGGAAAACATAGCTATGAACAACCATACAGTAAGTGTGGTCAAGTTAGAGCACTCACTAACTCACTTGTTTCAGATGAAAAAACTGACTATTCTTGCAACACTAAAATTTGTTTCTATATCCCAGTTTTCTAAATAATTCCCATTGTTCATGATTTCATTTCATTTCGCCTATGTGTATGATGACAACACCAGACAAAGTATGGAGAATAACTATTGTTGGAGATGGTATCGAGCTCCTGGTTCCCAAATTAATTCATTTATTCATTTTCTGTCAGCATTAAATATTCATGAAGTGCATTCAGTCCGTCTTTATTATCAACTTGGTCTGACTTAGAAGCACCTAGGAGATAGTGAAGTACAATTCTGAATATGTCTAAGGGGCCTTTTCCAGAGATGATTAAATAAGGAGGGAATATTTGTTCTGAATGTGTTCAGCATGATCGCAGAGACTAGGGAGTTGGATGGAATAGATGAAAACAAGAGAAAACCCACTTCTGCTGCGATGCTCTCCCCTTACCTCCCGCTGCCATGATTTGAACAACTCTGAGCCCCCATGTCCTTTCACCGCAATGTCCTGCCTTACTGCAGGATTAGCCAACTGTGGACTACAGCCACTGAAGCCAGGAGCTAGAAAGCATCTGTTCTCTAAGGTGTTTTCTTTTTCTTTCTTTCTTTCTTTCTTTCTTTCTTTCTTTCTTTCTTTCTTTCTTTCTTTCTTTTTTTTTTTTTTTGTTGTTTTACAAGGTAGGGTCTTGCTCTAGCCCAGGCTGGTCTGCAATTCACTATGTAATCTCAGGCTGGCGTTAAACTCACAGCCATCCTCCTATCTCTGCCTCCCAAGTACTGGGATTAAAGGTGTTCGCCACCTTTCCTGCCCAGTTCCTCTCAGTTTTCATCTTACTAGTTTTGTCACAGTGATAGAAAGTCACACTAACACATTGAAAAATTATTGTGGTTGGGTTGTAGTATTTGGAGACAGTGATAAAATAAGATAGGCAAAATCTTGCTCCCCTGTGAATCTTGTCTTTAAGAAGGAGAGATTAACAATAGCCAACAAATGCCCAAAATACCATTAAAATATCTGAAGCCAAAGAAAAAAAGTAAACAAAATTCTCACATCAAACATTAACACTGCAAGGACTATTTATAAAATCATAGTTGATTCATGACTCTTCCACACTGTATGCCACTGTGACCAATTAACCAGTGATGTATATAGTTCCTTTCCCATGGTCTACATATTTCCACAGAAATCCACTTTCATTCACTATCATGCCTCTGTAGTACTGGACTTGCAAAATGAAGCTGCCTAGAATATTTCATAAGTTTTTAAATGCCTGTGGTGGTAAAAATGCTGTATATATATATATATTTTAAATTTTTGTTTATTTTTATTTATTTGAGAGCAACAGACAGAGAGAAAGAGTCAGGAGAGAGAGAGAGAGAGAGAGAGAGAGAGAGAGAGAGAGAGAGAGAATGGGCACGCCAGGGCCACCAGCCACTGCAAACGAACTCCAGATGTATGCTCCCCCTTGTGCATCTGGCTAACTTGGGTCCTGGGGAAACGAGCCTCGAACTGGGGTCCTTAGGCTTCACAGGCAAGTGCTTCACTGCTAAGCAACCTCTCCAGTCCAAAATGCTGTATATTATCATAACTTTGTGTATATGTCAGGAGCAGCAAACACTTTAAAATATATTCATGGGTTACTTAACAATGGGTCCACATTCTAAGAAATATGGTTTTAGGTTGTGTTATTGTGTGAGCCTCATGGAGCATACTTCCACAAACAAAAATGGCTGAGGCTTCAATAAGCAATGCACTCGGATGGGACTGCATATGCTGTTTCTCCTCTGTTGTGACTGTATTTTGGTATTTTCTCCTCTGTTCCTAATAAGGTAACCTCCTTTGTGGCACTATTAGTGGGCATATAGGCTTATATATTGCATAGAGGGAGAGGGTGAGGGAGGGAGACAGAAATGAGAAAGAGAGACAAAGAAAGAGGAAAGGAGGAAAAGAGAGGAGAAAGAGAAGGAGAAGGAGGAGGAGAAGGAAAGAGGGACAGTGAGGAGAGAGAGAGGGAGAGACAGAGGAAATTAAAGTACATTTCTCTGTCAAAATGCAGAGTTGTGAGCTTCAGGAAGGACTGGGTGCCTGCCATTCTTTATACAAAAACTGTCTCATACCATATGTTCTCGTGCATATCATCTCTCAGCCAGCAGGAAGGAAAGGCAGTGGGAGGGCATCAGAAAACTTAGTTTTAGAGGTATTTCCAGGAAGTCATGCCATCACTTCAGCTTACTGCTTTGAATGGACATGGTGACAAAGTTTTATCCAGTGGGATACATTGTCACCATGTCCATTCAAAGCAGCAAGGTAATCTGGAGTTGGAAACTTGCATGGTCTGATAGTCAATTAAATCTTAGGAGTTTTGTTATTTGAAAAGTAACAGACCATATTAAAGTAGCTTCTACACCTGAAGGATTTCTCTTCTTTCTCTTTTTCTTCATGTAGAACCCATGCGATGACAACTAGGAGTGGGATTCAAACCCACATCCGCTCATCACTTTAAATTAAAGTGCCAGCTTTCTAAATGGTAGTGATTGGCCCTCTCCATTAAGTCAGTGCAGAGTTTCCTGTATGTTTGGTGAGATAAACTAATAGAAACATTGTTTTCCTGCTTTCTGCATGCATTAAATAGTAATGGGAAATGAATAAGATAGCATCAATTAAAAAAAATCTCATCTAGAAAATTGAATACAGGGAAACACAGAACAGGCACTTGCCCACTACAATTATCAAACCCTGTGGAGCAAACGTTGGCAGAACAAAATGTCCTTGGGTAGCTCTTACTCCAGTCTCCAGAGGAGCTCCTTGCCCGTTTTCATCTGTAGTGCTTGTTTCAATGTTTTCAATGGCCACAGTTGGAGCAGGCATTGAAAATGTGCTCTGCTGAGGTTGCACAGCGTGTGCTGGTGGGGGCACAGGAACTGCAGTAGGAGTCAAACAATTACCAGCATTTCAGGCAGGTTTGACTTTCCATGGCAATAAATATCTCTCAATAACAGTATTTTCAAGTTGCTGTATGGTGTATTTCCATCCTAAAGAAGGTTTTGATGTTGACTGTGCCCAGAAGTAATTTCTGCCTCTGTAATCTGTTTTTGTTTACCAACACTTGTGCTTAGATCCAACTTTTCCTCAGCACCTTAAGGAGGCTTCCCTTCAACCCTGTGGAAAAAGAAGTAGGTTTGTTCTGTTATTTGTTAATAAAAACTCATCTTATTAAGTCTTCATAACAACTTCCAACCCACCATTGTCTGTATCCTCTTGGTCTACCAGTGATAAACCAATGTTATCTATTTTTTTTCTTTTCTTTTTTCCTTTATTAGTTAGTTTTGTATTCAGCAAATACAGTCAGTTTGGTACCATTATCAGGCTCATCCGTGACCTACCCTCTCCCCTTGGCCCCTCCTTGTTGAGGTATATGGGTCATGCATTGTGGAGTTAGCCCACAGTTATGGGTAAGATAAATGCCTCTGCATATCATGTCCCAACATGTGGCTCTGACATTCTTTCTGCCCCCTCTTCCGCAAAATTTCCCTGAGCCATGTTGGGTTCATTTTTGGTCTGCTTCAGTGATGAGGTGTTGGGGGCCTATGAGGCTCTGGCTCTCTGATTTGGTAGGAGTTGATTTTTATCTGTGTTGATCTCCTTCCCCCTTGTGCTGGTATCCGGTTCATCAGGAAAACAGCACCCTTGCTTGTTTTGCCAATTTTTCTTAGTTTCAGCCGGGGCCCTTTGGAGGTATGATGGGGTGGCTCTCTCCTTAGGATCTACATCTATCTGAAAAAGAGAAGCAGATTCTCCAATGGAGAGTAAGTTAACAACAGGACAAATGAGATAACCCTTACTTTTTTATATAGAGAATTTAATAGGTGTAGGCCCTCTTGTAGCCCATGATTGATGGTAGCTTGATATTGGCGAGTGGGCTTATGTTTGGATATGTTTCTGACTTGTTTCCCAGCTCCAGCTATGGGTCCCATACCATTGAGGAGATCAGTTAGCCTAATTAAGAGCAGTTGGTTCCCCACCATGGCTGTGTGCCACTATTGCACTTGTGTGGGCATCACAACAAGTTATTTGCTGCTAAGTAGGTTAGGCCATGACTTGCTTGGACAGATATTGGTCATTTTCCCCCAGTCGCCCATGTAGCACCTTCTGGCACTAGATGCGCTCACTGTCTGGGGACTGACTATGTTCCAACTTCCAGCCATGCCATTCTATTTTGCATGTCAACCACATAAGGTGTCTTCAGCAGTAGGGTCTTACCACTAACCATTTGTGGATCATCAAGTACTCTGACAGAAATCTGTCTGTCTTTTAGGAAACCTTGTAGGTCTCTCTGATAAAAAGCTCATTGTGGATGATAGCCCCATGCTGGATCTGGGAGTTACAGGTCAGTGCCCACTAAGAAAATGAGGAGAAAGATAACTAATATACAAGAGTTAGAGAGAAGAGAGAGAGAGGGGGGGAGAGGGGTAGGGAGAGGGAGGGAGGGAAGATGTAGAAGATTAAGGTTAGTCATGATCCTACCCTCTCCAGTGTCTTGTGGTTCAGGTGTTCCCTGTAAGGGCCTGGTGAAGGATCAGCCATTTGGTCTGTCTTTTAGTAAGTAGAATTTTATGATACCATTGCCGTTTGGGTCTAGATTTGTGTTTCCCACCCCTTTGATGCCCTCCCTTCCCTCCCCTTCCATCCTAGTGTCTAGTCCATGAGATGCTTGCTGGGTATGTAAGGTATCTTGGGTAGATTCAGGTTAGGTGCTGCAGATGAGTGAGACTATGTGGCGATTATTTTTCTGTGATTGGGTAAGTTCACTGAGAATGGTCTGTTCCAGTTTCAACCATTTTTCCTCAAATTTCATTGTGTCATTTTTTCTTACTGCTGTATAGAATTCTATTGTGTAGATATACCACATCTTAGTTATCCATTCTTCTGGGGATGGACATCTGGGTTCATTCCATCTCTTAGCTATTAAAAATTGAGCTGCTATAAACATGGTTGAACAAATCTCTCTAGCCTGTGGTTTGAAGGTCAGCCATTTGGTCTGTCTTTTAGTAAGTAGAATTTTATGGTACCCTTGCCATTTGGGTCTAGATTCATCTCGTAGACTAGACACTAGGATGGAAGGGGAGGAAGGGGAGGGCATCAAAGGGGTGGGAAACACAAATGCTATCTATTTTTAATAAGGTTTGTGAGAACAATGGACCAACAGCTGTAAAAATTCTGGAAATAGCCTAATCCCTTATAATAAAGAAATCTTGAATATGAGTGCTAAATAGTGTAGATTTTGTTTATTGTTTTTCTTTTTCAAATAGTCCAGAGGAAGATACCAGAGAAGTATTTCCATCCCTGACATGAAGCTTATTTGGGGAACTATTATTATGATTTCCTTTCTAAAACACCTAAGACAACTTATAAAGATTAAACACATTTATTTGGGCAACCATTTTAGAGAGTTTAGTCCACAATCAATGGTCCCTTCACTTTCGGTCTGTAGTGAGGCAGCACATCGTAGGAAGGCACATAGAAGACAAAAACTTCTTAGTTATCAGGGGAGGATGGAGGGTTCCATGTCTTATAATCCTCTTTGAAGGCCCACACCCAGTGGCCAAAGACCTTGTAGTTGGCCTCACCTCTTAATTTTTTTCTGTGTTAAACCAAGTACCACTGAATATCGAGCAACTACTGGAGGCTAGAGCCAAGAAACAGGAGAACATTGGTTCATCCTGAAGTATTCAGGGCAGGAACCAGGGATAACCTGCTAGTTTTGACAGGAGTGAATAGGTAGAATTTCTATCACTCCATATTTTATGTACCTGAACTGCTATTGTTCTCAGTCTATTTCTCTCCAGTTCAATAGTCAAGTCTCAAAGAAAAAATATTGTAAACCTTTTAACTAAAAGCAGACATCTACTCTTGCATAAATTAGTTGTGTGGTGGGGTGTGTCCACTAACACAGGCAAACACTGGGCATAGGAGCTTCCCTGAAAAGCTTCCTGTTTCCACTGATAATTGAACATGAAATGATGCCAGAGCTGAATATTATAATGAAAAGGGTACAGCATTTACTCCTGTGAATTAAACTTACTTACAGTAAGATTTGAAAGAGAATTAGGAAACACCTGGTAAAGATTTATAAATGAAAGCTTATGTACTTGTAGCAAGCCTTTGCCAAGGCTTTCTTCTCCATTTTGCTTATATTTTATGCACAAATAAGAAAACCTTATTGAACTAATTTGATATGTTTATTATATTCTCCTGATGATTGAGAATAAAGAATAGTAAAGATAGAAAATTCATAAATTTAGTTACTGTTATATTCAGTCAATGGAGAATTACTTTTAATGAATAGGATAATAATTCTTAGAGATTTCATTTCAATTTAATTTCTTATTTCACAAGTTGGAATGAAAAAGTTTCATCTGTTACCTGTATAAACCAGTTATAACATTTAGAATGTCACTTAAGAAGTGGAAAATTTCCATTTATATAAAATTTTCATAACCTGCTGAAGAAACTTGAAAATGTCAATTTCATGCACTACATCTGGTAAAAATCTGTCTAGGGCATAATACTTTACCTGTCACATTGCTATTATAACTGATCTGTGTAAATAGTGATTTAAACTTTCAGGAGATGCATTGCCTGTTAAGACAGGAGCTGCTTTGGCATATGGTCAGAATCACAGAATTGGAGGTCGCTTTGGATAAGTGAAATTGCCTGGGCATATATTGACAGAGAGAATGGTGACATTAGATTTTGAGTAAATTGGTTTTTTAAAATAAATAAAAATGATGTGAGAAATTCAAGTATTTTATATGAGCCACCACTTCTCCTGCCATATACTTTAATCAAAAGAGAGTATGATATGTTTAATATAAGAATATGTATATATATATATATATTTATATATATAGTCATAACACTGGCTGTGGTTGGGGATTGAGTACAGCCATAGAGTCCATGCTTACCATGTGTTCTGTCCCAAATATGAAACAAATTATCAATAAAAATCAACAAGTGGCGAGGTATAGTGGCACACAACTTTAATCCCTGAAATTTGGAGGCAGAGGTAGATGGATTTCTGTGAGTCTGAGGCCAGCCTGGTGCTACATAGTGAATTCCAGGTCAGCCTGAGCTGCAGCAAGACCCTACCTCAAATCCTCCTCCCCCCACAAAAGTCAACAAATGAACAATTAAATAATATTGATTCTAACAGGCATTAGGAAGCTTGGAAATGGTGAAACCCAATTGGTAGAGCACAAGTGAGTGTGCCTTAAAATCACACAGATGTGGCTGGGGTGGGGGGAGGCAGAGAAATCACCAGAACTTCGTTATTAATTACATTGTGAGAAAAAAATAGGTGTTCCTGTCATTATTTCACTGTTTTATTGTGTAGAAAAAGACAATATCAAAAATAAATAAAATAATATAAATTAAGGTTTGGCCTGGAGAGATGGCTCAGTGCTTAAAGACACTTACTTGCAAAGCCTGACAGCCAGGGTCAGAGTCCCCAGGACCCACATAAAGCCAGATACATAAAGTGGCATGTGTGTCTGGAGTTCCTTAGAAGGTTTGAAGTGGCAGGAGGTCTTTGTGCTCCCATTCTCTCTCTCTTGGTCTTTCTGCCCTTTCTGTGCCTGTGTATAAAAATAAAATTATAAAGTTTGAAATAGATACGATTTTGTGAAACAATTATATATAACTGTATGTCCATCTCTCTATATACCATTATGCACTTTTCCTACTTTTACATGAATTTGTATGTGTATTTGAAATATACCAGTGGTCTTGTGTGTTAAGTAAAATTGGTGGCTATCTGGAGTAATGTACAGAGAATAATTACGAGACTGATTTTAGGATCAATAGGACAGAAAACATGATCTATGTCCCCTGAAATGAGAAAGTATGAAGAAATGTCATTTTGTTTTCTATCTTTCATAGAGATGGCAGCTGTAGTCATTACAGCATCAGATTTCTCCCTGGGAAATGAGAGTGATCCCAATAGGCCCTATTTCTTTCACATTGGTCCTGTTCCCAATTCTTGACCTAATGTATGGCTCATCTATGGACACTCCTGATTTTCTAAATGTCAACCCTTGAATTCCTAGTCTAGTCATAAGTACTAAAGTCACACACACACACACACACACACACACATATATATATATACATACATAGACATAGATATAGATATAGGTATAGGTATAGGTATAGGTATAGATAGATAGATAGATAGATAGATAGATAGATAGACAGACAGATTCATTTTCTGAAGTTTATAGCCTTTTCCTTAAAAATCAATTCAGTGACAGGTAGCTGGCCAGCAGCACATATAACTCCAAAATATGTGCCAGCTAGTTGTATGCATTTTGAACATCTGAAAAAATATTTTATTTGCTGATTGCAACAATTTTATATTTGTATCAGCTTTCTGTTCTGTGATAGAACACCCAAGTCACCTTAAATGAGGATATATCTGGCTTACATTTTCAGATATTTGTCTATAGTCATTTGTTCCTGTTACTTCCAGAAGTTCATTGTGATGAGTGTATTGTGGTGCAGAGAAATTACATGCAAAGATGATTATCTCACAGCAGCCATCAAGAAGAGAGAGAAAGTGAAAGTTCAAAAGAAATGGAGAGAGAGAGAGATAGAAGAATAAAAAATCCAGGGACAAAATATTTATTTAAAAGCATACTTCAGTGACCCACCTCTTTCAAAGGGCCCCACATCCTAAAGTTTTCACCATCACCTAATATCTACCAGCTCAGAACTAAACAAACACACAATTCTTTGGGAGGAATTTCATATCCAAACCGCAGTGATATTTTTCCTATGTTCTACCGATTTTCAGCAATTTGATAAAATGGGAATTCGCCATGGATTTTTTTTTGGTACATTGTGTAAAAAATTTATTATCAACATTGGCAGCTGGGGCATCTCATTCATTTCCTATCCCAGTCACAACGATAATATCTTTGGACTTATAATTTCCATTTTATTAAATTGGCTACATCCTGTGAAATCTGAAGTCCAAGAATAGCTTTATGGGGAAAACAAGTATTAACAGCTATTGAACAACTCCTGCCCTTATGTTTAACCAAATAAGATGTTTTATGAGGATCTGTGCCTTTATAGCTTCTTTTTAACAGCTATAATAAACTCTTTCAAAGCAATATGCTACAAGGGATCAAAGAGCTATGCTCAATTAGAGTTGTTCCTTATTAGCCACAGTCAGAAAAGGAGTGAGGAATAAATAAAAGTGTGTCCGATATGTCCTTTGGCAGACTGAGAGAGTAATGTGTCATTGTGATATGTAGCTTTAAACCAAATTAAATGCCCCAGGAAATGCTGACACTCCCTAAGCTATGGCAGAAGATTGCAGTGGGGATCAGGACTCAGTTTCTGATACCAATGCCTCCTATGGGCTCTTCTTAAAAATCTAGAGATCAAAGTTAAATTACAATGCCAACAACATCCTCCAGTGTAGCCAATACACTGGCATTTAAGAGAAGAGCACTATAAATTGAGCATACTGATTTCAGCCTGAATGAAGAAACATTAAGTTTCTAAACAGTTGCATTTTAGATCATGAGGTTGTCAAATGCAGTAAAGGCAGAAGATGTTTAAAACTATAATTTAGAGCATGACACAAAACCCCAGTGGCACACAGAACATACAATGCATGTCCTTAATAAGGAGAGTTACTTATTTTGAAGGAACCTTATAAACTCAGATAATTGTGCAGTTGTTTTATATTCATTGCAGGATCAAATGTCAGTCATCTATGACTGCTTGTACTCTGCCATGACATACACAAGTACTATAGCTACAGACTTCTCCTGATACCTTAACATCAGTCTGTGTACATACCATACTTTCTTTTTCACAGGATATTTGTCAATTTATCTTATAATGAAAGAACAGTGCTGGATAAATTAAGTAAATTTTTCCAGCACAGACCATAATAAATAGAATAACCAGGCTTTTCTTGCCATAAAAGGCATTTCTCAATGCTGTACCCCATATTCTCATGAACAGAAGTGGTCTCGCTTTACTCTGGACCACATCTATGTCTATCATTAAAAATGTGTGTGTGTGTGTGTATGCCAGAGTCTCTTGCCACTGCAAATGAATCTGAGATGCATGCACCACCTTTTGTGTCTGGCTGACAGGCTTTATAAGCAAGACTTTAATCACTGATCCATCTCCCCAGGTCATCTGACTATTTTTTTTTATTGCACCTCCTTCTCTTATACCCCTAGATCTGAGCATGCTGGGGCTTGATTTGATGAACGCAAAGGTTAATTTAACTTGGGGAACCCAAGGTGGTTTTCTTTTGCAGAAAATGTCAACTGTTAGCAAGGAGTGGAACCAAAATGTCATTTTGTCCCTTTAACACTGGAAGAATTTCCAGGAGTCTATGTGGTGTATGTCCTTTTCCAAATTATAATATTACTTCTGGTTCACTATTAATTCCTTCTTTCTATTTCGATACTAAGTAAAAGAACTTTCAGCAAGAAAGGCAGAAGTAATAGCTTTTGGTCAGTTTCAGTATTCTCATCTCTATCATTCAAGCTCTTCTGGCTTTCATCTCCAGCACCTTGTCCTAGAAGAGCTCCCCACATTTATCTAGAGGCTTTTGATATTTTAACATCAAGAATGCCACATAACTTATTTTCCATTATATTCTGGAATGACATAGGCTTAACATATACATAAATTCCATATGCTCAGATTTGCTGGAAGATGTAAATTCTTATTTTGTATATTAATACCAAGATTGGATGTTACAAAATCTTTCAATACTAAAATGAATACAGAGTACCTTCATATAATTTATTTAAGAGATATTACCCATGAGATGGCACTGGCCTAGGGTAGCAGGTCTATTTAGGCCTTTTTAATCTCCTCTGAAGACTCTCATCTGATCTCACCTCAACATCTCATAGCAAGGATGAATTTCAATATGAGCGTTGCTGTTGACATTCGAACCATATTACCCTGCTTACAATGTTTCAATAAACATGTGCTTCATAAGACAGGAAACATACCAAATAAATGGTCTTTGAAAATACAGTTTATAATGTTTTTGTTAATGCCCAATATTGAATTAAGATTAGGTATGATTAGAAAGCTCTCCTATGATATAATAATTTTATAATATATAAATAGTAGGGAACTTGGATCTATAAACATTAAGAGACATGATGACTAAGCTTACATTGGTAGTGGTAGTGATAATACTAACTAGGAGTTACTTATGGCACAGTTCTTTTTCCTGTGTCTGCTTGCACTAAAAAAATTAAAAAAAGGATATAAACAGGGGCTGGAGAGATGGCTTACTGATTAACACACTTGCCTGCAAAGCCAAAGGACCCAGGTTCAATTCCCCAGGACCCACGTAAACCAGATGCACCAGGGGGCACACACATCTGGAGTTCATTTGCAGTGGCTAGAGGCCCTGGCATACCCATTCTCTCTTTCTCTCTCTCCCTGTCTATTTCTGCATCTCTCTCTCAAATAAATAAATAAATAAAAATAAAATACTTAAAAAATCTTAAAAATTAAAAAAACCAAAAACTGAAGTATGTTAGGAACAGTATTAATAACAACTGAATTTTATCATAAGAACTAATGACATAATCTCATACCATTTTCTATATGGTCACTCTTGGTAAATTGCTTATTTTGAATACAGGGATTAATTTTGAGTATTTTATCAGTACTAGGAATTATGTGAACAAACCTTTGAAATGTAGCTAGCTATAATTTTTAATGAGAAATTTCATGTACTTCGTTAACGTTATGGTTAACACTCAGTTTGTTAGCTTGATGGTCTTTATTGTTTAAAAAAATGATGAGGGCTCAATGTCAAATTGTGTTTGATATCAAAACCATATTTCTTTTCTTGCAATATTTGAGAAGATCCAATTACTGTGCCATAAACATTTTATTGAACCAAGGCATGACAAGGTCTTTTTTTTATTGCCTGTTAACATTCTTGACATATTTAATGTTTCATCTGGGAGTTGGCTTTTAGGTGAGTTCACTCTTATCTATGTGTACCTTTCAACCTTGATGCTAAACTAATGATTTCTTATTATCCCCCTCATAAATGAATCTCTAAATGACATGAGGGACTTTTTGTAATCCCATTAAGGGTCTCTACTATATTAGTTGTGCAGATGTTTCTTGAGTCTAATGGAGTAAAATATTTTTAATCACAAATGACAATTTTTCTAAAATATCTCAGGATTTCTTGTATTCTTTAATAATATTAAAACATAATTTATACAACTAAAACATCATTATTTATAGTTTCCTTTCTAATTCTTAGGAAAATGTTTTGGAAAAAATTTTCATCTCTAGATATGTAAGCATCATAGAGGAAACACATGTCCTATTTGAAGAAATATATGCTTGCTTATTATAGCCTAATTTCACAACTTTTGATAAGCATGATTGATTTATGGGACAGGATTCCAGATGTTCTATAGTTATATGATAAGTATAAAACTTGCACAGTAAAGTTATACACCCATTTTATATGTGTGGGAAAAGGGTTTCTGTAAAAAGATGGCAAATCCTCCCAATTATTAAACTTACAAATGAGCCCATATTGTTTAAGTATACCATGTTTATTTCAAAAAACAATGAAAATAAGAAAAGTATAAACTCAGATTTTCATTAAACATTTGCCTAATACATGCATTTCACATTTACTTTCTTTTAATATTTATGCTTGTAGTATGTTTCTGCTACACCCCCTTGTTAATAATTTTACTCATCTTCCTAAAAGAGTATGTTTATGCTTCTCTTGTACCCATTATGAATATTCTAATTAGATATTCATTATGTTTTACTTGTTATTATAATGTAACTGAATACATCTTCTGTCCACAACTCTCCCTTTCTATGCCCTACTGCAAATAATTTCTATAAGAAATTTAAGCCCAATCAAGTTACATGACAATACTCATGACACTCCTGGGTAATTTGAATGTGGTTTCCTTTTTTAATTTCTTAAGTATTTTATTTTTATTTATTTATTGGAGAGAGTAAAAGAGGCAGGAGGGTGGAATGGGAGTACCAGGGCCTCTAGCCACTGCAAATGAACTCCAGATATATACCACCTTGTGCGCCTTAACCACTAAGCAATTTCTCTAGCCCATTGAATGTGTGTTCTGTTTCTTGGGATGGATCTAGCATTGCAGACACAGTTCGCATCTTGGTTGTTCTCTAGCAATGGGATAAGTAAGTGATTAAGAATCTGAAAGCATCAGCATATTGTGACCAACAGAAATGTTGTCAATCCTGCTTTCCAGTTATTCATGTATATTTGTATTGAGACTCTTCTTTTGACCCAAGTAGTAGTCCCTGGCATTCTCTCATAGGAAAACTCTCCAAGCACTATGTTTCTTAGTCATTGACTTGGACAGAGCTTCGCCTCCACCCCTTCTAACCCAGCATCAGGAATGGAGGTACCCAGTCTACAAGAACACAAGACTCCAGTCCTATCATCCCTGGTCTATGTTTTACCCTAATTTTAGTTCCCATCACCAAATCTTATAACATAAAAGAAGTACTTAAAATGCTTTCATATCAGAAAAAAAGAAAGGAAAAAAAGAAACATGAGAAATTTGAGGTTAGGCTTCATGTCACTTTCTCCAGGGCCCTTTGATTCAGGTACTCCCTCTAAGGTCCTGTTGAGGCTTCTACCTTTTAGTCTGTCTTCCAGGATATAGTATTCTATGGTACCAGTTCCATTTGGGTTCAGTTTTGTGTCCTCCCCCACCCGAACTTTACCCGCCTCTCATACCCTACTCTCCCTATTGTCCAGGCCTTGAGATGCCTATTAGGTAGGCCATCATCTCAGGTTGATCCAAGTTAGGAACTGAAAATGAGTGAGACCATGTGATGATTGTCTTTTTGAACTCAAACAGTTCACTGAGTATGATACGTTCCAATTCTACAAATTTCATTGTTTCATTTTTTTAATTATTTTTTTTCTTTATTAGTTAGTTATGTATTCAGCAAATACAGTCAGTTTGGTACCATTATTAGGCTCATCCGTGATCTACCCCCTCCCCTTGGCCCCTCCTTGTTGAGGTATATGGGTCATGCATTGTGGAGTTAACCCACAGTTATGGGTAAGCTAAATGTCTCTGCATATTCCATTGTGTTCATATACCACATCTTGGTTATCCATTCATCCATTGATGCAAACCTTGGATGATTCCAGTTCATAGCTATTATGAATCAAGCAGCTATAAACATGGTTGAGCAAATATCTCTGAACTGAGGCATGGAACTTTTAGGGTAAATGCCCAGTAAGGGAATACCTGGGTCTGTTGGTAACTCTATACTCAACCTTTTTAGAAGTCTCCATATTGCTTTTCATAGTGGTTGTAGCAGCTTACATTCTCACCAGCAGTAAATAAGGGTTCCTATTTCTCAACATCTTCACCATCATGTGTTTTCATTTGATTTTTTCATGTTTGCTATCCTTACTGTGGCAAGGTGGAATCACATATGTGTTTTAGTTTGCATTTCCCTGATGGTTAGGGATGATAAATATTTTCTTAAGTGGGTGTTTTCCATTTGTATATCTTCCTCTGAGAACTCCTACTCAGTTCTCTGCCCCATTTTGTGAGTGGGTTGTTTGATGTTTTCATTGCTTAAGTTTTTGAGTTCTGTGTAGATTCTAGATATTAGGCCTCTGTCAGTTGTATAGCTGGCAAAAAATTTTGTCCCATTCTCTGGGTAATCTATTGACTCTGCTTATGGTATGTTTGTCTGTGAAAAATTTTCGGCTTCATGAAATCCCAATGGTTGAGTGATTGTTTAAGTTCCTAAGGTACTGTGGTTTTATTCAGGAAGTCTTTCCACACTCCTATATTATGGAAAGTTCCTTCTATTTTTTCTTCCAGTAGTAGAAGAGTTTTCAGTCTTATAATAAACTTTTTGATCTATTTGGGCTTGATTTTTGTGCATGGTGAGATGTGTGGGTCTAGTTTCATTTTTATGCATATGGTTATCCAGTTTGTCCAGCACCATTTGTTGAAGATACTGGCTTTTCTCCAGTGTACATTATTAGGACCTTTGTTGAAGATCAAGTAGCTGTAGTTACTTGACCTAAAGTCCATATTCTCAACTCTGTTCCATTGGTCTATATTCCTGTTTTTATGCCAGTACCATGCTGTTTTTGTTACTATGGCTTTGTAATATAGCTTTAGATCAGGTATGTTGATGCCTCCAGAGGTGTTTCTTTTGCTGAGGATATGCTTGGATATCTGAGGCCTGCTGCCATTCCATATGAATTTTGAGATCATTTTTTTCTATCTCTGTGAAGAATGATGCTGGTATTTTTATTGCTATTGCATTAAATCTGTATATTGCTGTTATATATATAATGGTAGAATTGCCGTTTACACAATGTTAATTCTGCCTATCCAGGAGCATGGGAGGTCTTTCCATCTTCTCAAGTCTTCCTTAATTTCTTTCTTGAGTGTTTTTATGTTTTCATTATATATGTCTTTCACATCTTTTGTTAGTGTTAGTCCAGAATATTTTTGTTGTTGTCATTGCTGTTGCAAATCCGACAGTGTTGCTAATTTCTTTCTCTTTATGTTGTTCTTTGCATATAGATGGGCTACTGATTTTTTGCATTGATTTTGTATCCTGCTACTTTGCTGAAGGAATTAATCACCTTTAAGAGTTTTGAGATGGAGGCTTTTGCATCACTTATGTATAGGATCATATCATCTGCAAATAGGGATAATTTGGCTTCTTCTTTTAAAATTTGTATCCTTTTTATTTCTTTCTCCCATCTTATTGCTTGGGTAGGACTTCTAGTATTATGTTGAAGAGTAGTGGTGAGAGTGAGCACCACTGTCTTCTTCCTGATCTCAGTGGGAATTCCTTGAGTCTTTCCCCACTAAGTATTATTTGGGCTTTAGATGTTTTATATATAGCCTTTATTATGTTGAGATATAAACTATCCATGCCTATTCTCTCCAATGTTTTGATCATGAAGTGATACATCTTTTCAAAGGCTGAAGACACCATATGCTGTTGGTAGAGAACGTAGATAGACCTGGATAGAATCTGGAAGAGAGCCAGTCCCGACAGTTAGCCTGTCTAGTGCTAGAAGATTCTATGTGAGCTACTGGGGGAAAGTGGCCAACATCTGTCTGAGAAACTTGAGGTCTTAACTACTCAGAGGCAAATAACCTGACTGATGCTTATACAAATGCAATACTTGCAAACAGCTATGGTAGGTAACCAACTGCTCTTGGATTGGCTAATGGATCCACTCAGTGGAGAGAAACCCATATCTGGAACTGGGAAACAAGTCAGAATCAAATCCAGATAATGAGTTTGCTTCCAATATCAAGCTCCCACTAATCTTGGGCTATAAGAGGGTCTAAATCCAGATAAATTCTCTCAAAACTCATAATGGTTATCACATTTAACCTGTGCTGATTCAGTCTCTGTTGGTGAATCTGCTTCTCTTTTTCAGATGGGTATGAGACCTGAGGAGATAAATAATCCAAAACACTTAAGCCTGGCCCCAGCTGAAGCCACAGAGGAATTGGGGAAATGAGCAATAGTGCTGATTTTTCAGTCAACCTGATATCAGCTCAAGTGTAAAGGACATAGACACTGAGGACATTCAATACTTATCAAAGGAGAGATCCAGAGGCTCCTAAGAGCCCATCACTGAAATAGACTTAAAACATACCCAACATGGCTCAGAGAATTTTGCAGAAGTGAAGGCAGGAAGGTTGTTAGATCCACAAGTTGGGGCATCATGCACAGAGACATTGCCACTTCCCCATAGCTGACTGCTGCCTCCACAATGCACGACCCACAATACCCATGGTGACGACCTGCATCACCAACGAGGAGGGTCTCTGTGGAGGTGAGGCGGGGATGAGGGAAAGGATGGCACCAACAGGTGTTGCTTACATACTGACTGAGTGTGTCCATAACTAATAAAAATGTTTTTATATCAGAAATAAACTTTAGTGAAGAAACATCCTTGATCAATGTTAAGTAAGTAAAATGTGTATAGGATTATCACTTGTTAAATAAATTAGCCACTTAATCCTCACTGATATTATTTAGATAGGGTTGATCACATAAGTCTTTTGTTGTTTTTTAATGTATATCACATTGTCTTTCTGTAGCTTACAGTTAATTTAAATTATGTCAATATATCTTGTACCATACATTTACCATGTACCAATGCACTTCAGTAGACATAGACACAGAAGACAGCAAAATAGTTACAGTTCTTATTCTCAGTATACCTATGTTAAAAGTAACCCACTATATACTGATTCTGAGATACTGAGGCAAACTGTTTGACCTGTATGACTTTCATATGTTAATAAAACAAGAAAACCAATTATTGTGACACTAGCTCAATCAAACTCATAGTATTTAGATCTTTTTTTGCAAGGGGTGGAGATCATGTGTTAATATATTAATGTTCTTTATGTTTGATGTTATGGCATAATTCATATTTTATTATTAAATTGCTTTAAAACATTCCAAGAAATTGCTAAGGAATTCAATAAGAATGACAAGCAAAAATGTAAAAGCTTAAAGTCAGAAAAGAATAAACAGGGAAGTTGCTTTTTTGCTTATATCTACTTTCTTATAAAAGTATAGCTTAATTGGATTGAGAGATGGCTCAGCAATTATGGCACTTGCTTGTAAAGTTGGCCAGCTTGGGTTCAGCTCCTCAGCTTTTGACATTTGTTTCTAGTGGTGACACCCTGTCCAGTATCTATTTGTTCAAATAAAAACTATAGCTTTGACACCACTGTTATAAAATACTTCTTACTGTTCATGTGTTTAAACCATATTTCTACTATAATGTTTATATAACTTAACATTAAAATTGAATTGGTTAAATCCCAAGGAAGAAGTAAATAGCTTATAGAGATAAAGCAAAAAAAGATAACATTACTAGCAAAATGATGTGTTCATATTTCATTAAAAATACTTTATAATACATAGGAATTTAAATGTTTATGTACCAAGTATCTTAAGATGTATGTAGCACATGTGGTTGTCCTAGGTCTGTCCTAGGAGATGTCATACTTTCCTTGCTTCTCATTTGTCCAAGGAATGGCAGCGTTTGTTGCACAGTTGGCCTCTGAGAGTTATCAATGACATCAGAAGGAGACTAGATGAACATCAAACACAACAGATGAAGATAGCTTTAATTACCTCAATAGGGGGTTTGAACTAGTTAATTATAGGATTTTTTTCCCTAAGTACACTTTACATATTAAACTGTCTAGTGGATCACAAAGGAATTTAAAAATAACTTGTATGAAAGGCACAAGTGATAGCAATTTTGAAATGTAAATCAAATTGCAAAAACACATAGGTTTTATAAACTTGAGAGTATTTTTGGATTCTTTTGTTTCTTATAAATAACCTGCCATCCAAGGGCATTTTTGGTTTATCCTGTGTGGGTAGCATAATTACATAGAGAATACTTCAGGCAAAAATAAATGTTAAGTGTAAGATTGCAATTAGAATTTGATGTCACCTATAGTTAGGGTCTGTGGAATACATTTGTATTAAATGTCAAAAATAGGACATGATATTCTGTTCTTTAAATTAGGGCCTAATAAGGTGAAATAATTAGTTTTTAATTAACTTATAGATACTCCTCATTCTTTGTTTTTTTTTTTTTTTTTTTTTTTTTTAGTAGATAATTAATTCAGGTGACATGACAGTTAAACCTCTAAAGTTAAACTTAGAAAACTAAGTTTTTAAGTTTGCCTTTGTTTCCCATTGAAGTTATGAAATAAATGGCTACTATCTATAAAGCAAATTTTGAAAGAATGACTTTCTTCACCTTTCAGTGTTATCTTTAATACTCACCTGTTTTTACATGTTTTGTGCTATTTCTACTTCTGTGTCATGAAAATACATTCTCCTCTCTGAAAATGTAACTTATTATTCAACTACCAAGCACAAACCTTAATTTTCCTTTAAGGTTTTTTAAACATTGTTGAATTGATGAACTGTGCTGGCAGATTTCTCCCTGCATAGTACCAAAAGGTGCTATGAAAGCTGTTGGGCAGGAAAGGCCATCACAGTCTTACCAAGCTGTGTACCCCAGTGTTCCATAACTAACCTGCCTGCTGGTACTATAGAGGCATTGTTGTTGTTGGAGTAATCAGCCATTTCCTAATTGAATTTGAGGCCTGATCTGCAGAAGAGATTTTCTGCCTGGGGCACAACAAGGCCAAGAGCCTATAGCTAAGGATATAGGTCCTGGGGTGTTGGGGAGAAATACCTTCTACTACTGTGGTTACAGTTACACCAAATGGACTGAATTCTAAATAGCTATGTGTTCTAACAGACTATTACTGTGAGAAGCCTCAATTACAGAAGTTTCTTGCTACAATGGGCGAAAGTAATGCAGAGATGTAAAATTTCTGAGAATAAGTGACTACTTTGTACTCAGCTGCAACTAGGACTTGTAAAGCATTCCCTCCACACCCAAGGAACAAGGAGGAGGAGGGGCAAGGTGAAACAGGAGGATGGGGAAGGGAGAAATGGACTGCTGTCTTCTGGATATGATATGACCTTTACACTCATGGATTTACATCAGCTATGGTTTTCTGCACAGATCGAGCCTGTCAATGCATCAACATCGATGAGAGAAGATTCATGAGCCTTCAAACCTCCCAGAGTAACTAATGGCAGCTAGGATTGCTAGGTGAGGACAATTCATGTTTGTCAGTGGTGTAGCCATTGGTAAGTTGATCATTTCATGATCATGAAAGTGATTCTAATTTATCTCAAAGGTCTAAAAAAAAAGAGGCATGAAAGTAAATTAGGGATTAATGGGGATAAAGGGAGTTGAAGGGAGGAGGATAAGAAAGAGTAATTGGGGAGAGGATGAGATCAAATGGATTAAATACAGGTATGGGAATGTCAAAAATAGAAATAAAACAAAAACATAAGAAAAATGATAATCCAAAATATAAGCAGATTATTATATTTTCAATATACTATTTTATATAACCTGAGTTTTGTTCTTCTTTCTAAAGTGCATTTTGTATATTTCAGGTCAGATGAGTTCAACTGAGGTTTAAATTTTCTTTTGTATTTCCAAATATTTTTAAAAATTTGAATAGTATTCGGTTAGTAAGACAGCTTTCGAGAGTATGGTATAAGGATAGTACTAACTCTTCCAATTCATGAACAAATATGTCTTTCCATTCACTTTATTCTTTACTTTCGTTCATTGATCTTTTGTAGCTATCACTGTTTAAGTCTTTTACTTCCTGGCAAAGTTTATTTCCAAATATTCTTTTAGGATATTACAAAAGACATTGTTTTAATTCACTTTTGGATGGTTCATTATTAGTAAACAGATATGAAATGATTTTTAATCATGTTAATTTTACATCCTGTGATGTTAGTGAATTAATTTTTTATTCTAGTTTTTTCCAGAGATTATTAAGAGCTGTGTATATGTGAATGTGTTTGTTTATCTACCCAAGCAGATATAATTTCATTTTTTCCATTTGAATTGGGATTTTTTTATTTTTCTCCCTACATAATTGTGTTGGTTGAACTTTAAGTAATATGCAGATTAGAAATCATGTGAGTTGGAAATCTTATTCCTGGGTTTAGAAATAAATCTTTCAGTTTTTCATAATTAAGGCTGATATTAGCTATGTCTTTATGATATATAGCTTTATTATATTAAAGCATTTTCTTCTATACATAGTTGTTGAACATGATATTATTATAGATATTATTGAATTTTGTTAGATACCTTTCATGAATCTATTGTGATATGGTATATTTATGCTCATTATGTTAAAGTGATCTATCATGTTCATTGACTTGAATATGCTAAGCCAACCTTGTTCCCACAAATTTCTGTGCAGATGATGTAGTAAAATAGGGAGGCAGCTTAAGCAAAGTGCTGCATATCCACAGGAAGAAAATGGTACATCCAAAATTAAAATTCAAATCACAATTTGGCTCAGCAATACCATTTCTAGGCATATTTGTAAGAACAGATGTCAGTATTTTTAATATACATCTGAATTCTCATTATGATTGCAATAGTTTTCACAGTATCTAATATGGGTAAACAACCAATATTCATCAATATGTGAATGATCATTATACAGTGGAACAGTATCCAATATCCAGCTTTAACAAAAAGAAAATATTTTTGTTTGTTTGTTTGTTTGTTTGGTGACACCATCAATAAAAGTGTAAGAAAATAAAAGAGCTAGTCACAGAAATGGCTTTACATGATTTTTTCATGGGAATTTCCTAAAATAGTCAAATTTGTAGGAGATAAAACTAGAACAGTGTCTGCCGAAGGTTGAATTAAGGGCAAATTGTAGTTTAATATACTATGCATAAAGTTACAGTTATCCAAGAATAATACATTCTAGAGATCTTCAGTACAGAACAGTGCCTATCGTTTATAATAAAGTACTGTGTACTTAGATCCTTAGATGGGTAGATATCATATTGTCTTTCTAGGACAGCAAATCCTACAACATGAGAATGCAGATGTTTATTACTTTTATTGTGATAATGAATAAACAGAAGCATGAAAATACTCAAGCTCATTAAAATGTCTCCATAAAATATGTATAGATTTTTTATATGCCATTATACCTCATAATCAACTTGGACACTATGATGTCTAAACTTACCTACACTGGATATAGATTTTTATCTTTATTGTTTGGTGAGGCATTTTTCCACTATCCTTCATCTCTTTTATTTGTTCATGTTAGTAAAACATATATTCATATACTACTTTAGATGTTTTTACATAACCAAGTCTTCATAAAAGAAAGAAAAACGTTCTAGCTACAAGGTTGGGATTCAAAACTGGTTTGTTTCTACATTATACTGAATATCATATTATGTTCCATTAAAATTGTAATGAACATGGTATATTGCCATAATTGGGATTTTTTACTGATAAATATGCATGTTACACTTGTAGTAATAAATGAATGACAAGAATCAAGAACTTAGCACTGGGTTAACACTTTTAGTGCAAACCTAGTTCAAACTTAGTATTCAAACTCTTTACAAGTATAGAGAAACAGTTTCACACTTGAAAATTTAAGACCATGCTGTGTTCTAACCTTTCAGAACTTTGCATTCATTTTAAATCATAAGATACAGGAATTTATTAGAGTTTGATTGCAAGCTATGGCGTGCTTAATATGTTATATGAGTATGGTGTCCTCTAATGCTCCCTGGACCAACATAAAAACAAGAAGTTGCATCTCATTGGAGCTATTGAAACACAAAAATTTTAATAAATAAGAATTATAGTGCAATAAAATTCATCATTATGTGAGGAATTGGGATAGCATTGAATGTCTTTGGAAACTCATATTATTCTTTTTACTCTTCCTGTTTCTTTTCTATTCCATTCCAAAATTGTAATGAATTCCTTCATTATTTCTTATGGGGATTCTAAAATCCAAATTACCTGTAAATATACTTTTCTATGATATTATTCCAGTAGTAAAGTTTATGATTATTTTTTAATTTGTGAATGGGAGACACTTTCTACAAAGATTGTTCCTTGTGCAGGGATTTATAAATGCCATTCTAGTTCTGACCTTCCTTCCCCTCTCTGTACCCAATAGCAGATGTTGGCAGATGCTGCCAGGGCACTGCCCGAAGCCCCTTGGCTCTCACCACCAATGCTCATGGCTATGGAGTTTCTAACTGCCAGAATCTGCTTCTGTTTGACAATGCCCTCTGGGCCCATGACCTGACTCTTTCCCAAGTCACGCTGGGAGTGCTCAGGCATTTTTACCATGCAGGAGCAGCACGTACATAATCATGGGTATTGACTGCTAAGTGATCTCACTCTTTCACCTTTTATGTGGAATGACTAAACTTCTGTTCTAGACATAAGTTGGCATCCAGATAATACCAGAGTTCTTCTACTTTGACCTCCATAGAAGCCTTTTTTTCCCTCAATTTTCTACTCTCTGGGCCCCATTATAATAACACCCTTCTATCTAAATCCTGGGAATATGATTTCCTTCTGCAAGAAAACAAAACCAAAGAAACAAATAAAGATTTATCCTCTTTTCCAAGCTACACTAAGGTAGAAAAAGCACTGATGAAAGAATGGGAGGGATAATTTAGTATTGTTAAGTTAAGCTTTAGTATTGTTGAGTCATTAGAGAAATCACAAATCTTCAAACCTAATATAACTTATAGGGACACCTAGTAGAAAACATGCTTACCAATTGTCAGTTTTCCTTTTAAATTTACAAGTTTGGGTGGGAATAACTACCATTAGTAAAAATGTGGTAGCAGATATTATTTGGTTCTCTCTTTGAAGGTACATATCCCTTATATACCATAACTCCTTGTAGCTTGGAACCAGTACTAGCAACATCTTCAAGAAAGAAACAGGAAATAAGAGGTTAAATAATTTGCCTTAGATGAAAATTTATAAATATTGAAGATGGATTTATAGCCAAGATGTCCTGGCTAAGAGGGTACCACCCTAAACACTTGATCTGAGTGATAAGTAGAGGTTTATTTCCAGGCAGGAGCTCTAGATATACCAGAGATGCTTTGAGTCTTCTTAAACAGTTTTTAAAAATCTATCCTTAAATACAAGGGTGTCTGAGAATACACCATTGTTTTTATAGGAATCTGGATGAAAACCAAGCTTTGTTAATGGTGCTAACCATCATTTGAAGCCTTCTCCTGTCTGTTTGCCAAGGTCCTAGGAAACCAAAATTAGTGTCAGGATTTTCAGTCTTTCGCCTTCATGAGATGATGATCTTTAAACATGGCTAATTCACTAAGTATAGTCTATTACCAACTACATAGATAAGCCCTTAAACTATAAGAAGTCTTTCCAAAACAGAATTAACATTCTCTTTAGATATATTTTCAAGAAATAAGACTAGAAAAAAACAAATAGATGTAATAATCCATGAATTCTTTCTTTTTTTGCAGAAATACGGAAATAGAGTAAAAAGGTCAGTACCGTTTATACTGTCTTGAGACACAGAGTAAGAATTTGGGTGGTTTTCCCTGAGTGGGATGGGAAGACATTGGAGGAATAGGACATAAGCATTATTCATATAGTATGGTTTCACTTTTTTTTCATGCTTGCAAGTTAGAAAACAGGAACACATTTTATTTTCAAATATCTACCTTGGTAGAATACCAGAGACAAAGCCTCAGCAGAAGGTGAACAGGAGAATGTAATAGTTGACGTGAACAATAAAGTGGCTTGGTAGGAGCAAAGTGGTGAAAGGACATTGGCATCTGGACATATTGTGTACCTAGATATATATGGTGTTGCTGACAGTTGTATGGCTGTAGAGGAGAGAGGAATCACAGATGATACCAATGTGTGGGGCTGAACTAACCTGTAAGTGGAACCTCTGATGTAGATATGAACCAAACAGTTGACTTTGGGAATGGACAATGGGTACATAGCTTTTTCTCTATTGAATTTCAAGTACTGTATATGGAACACAGAACAAACAGAGAATATTATTCTTAAATACACCAATGCACTGACTTTGACCTACCGTGTGACAGTATTTTTTTTTTTTTTTAGCAGCTAAAGTCTTCTCTCTTGCACTAAAAGCTTTCGAATAGGAAGTCCTAGATGTCTAGTAACGATCTTATGAGATGTTTGAAGAAGGGAAAATGAGTCAATTTAATGTGAACAATCCTCATATCTCTATGAGATAATGTGACCTTTTCCCCATAGATTTCTCCAAAATCACCACCATAGCATCTTGCTCATATGAATCCCCTTGAGAGGCATCTATACTATCCCCATCATGTGGTGTAAAATCAATACTTAGGTCTCTATTCCCCGGCTCAGAGATGCAATTCATTAATTTTTAACAGATGAAATCTAGCTTGCTCTTATGATAAATGGTTCCAATAGATGAGTGTAAGTTTTCATTGCCTCTAGCCTCCACTCCTTTTTCTCATAGAGAGCCATTCTGGCATCTTCAAAAGGAAAACGGGCCAAATGAAACTTCAGCTTCTCATTTTGGTATGCTTAAAACCCAGCATGTAAATATGGCCCCTGAGAGGAGCAAAGACAAGCTTACAAACAGATGTTTTCACAGGTAAACCATTGATTTTTAACCTTGAGGAGATAATAAAGCAACGCTAACTTTTCCTTATCATCAAGAGTGGGAAGCCGTCTATCACCCTCAGGGCTTTGTGAGGCTTATAAATGAATAGTGGTGACAGTGCCAGTGTGACACATTTGATTTTGTAAACTCTTAGATCTCTTTGAGGCTGGTGTCTTACGCTGAGAGACTTAACTAGAATCAGTGCATTTATAGAGCTCTCCTGTATTTATTAGTATCCTGTGATGCTAATAGATTTTTCTACATATCTCCAAGCCTTTTCAGACCAGCATCATCAAGATGAATCATAGCTTTCAAATTTCAGTACTCATTGTAAACTTTCTAAAATATACTTCAAATACTATGAATTTAAAATCAGTCTTCATTTTTTTCTTTTAAACAAATTTTACTTAGAAACATCAGGATATGTTATTGATCAAACAAGCAAGCAAACTAAAACCAATAGCAAGGTAAATGCACCACTCATCTCACCCCAAGAGAAAGCACCACTCACTCTTGTACGTATTCCTCTAGGCTGAAACCTTAGCATGTTTCAATCATTATACAACACTCATTTGAATGAGGAAAGGTTGGGCATGCCTGTGATTCCAGCAATGAAGAGGTTAAGGTAGGAGGGTTGCCAGAAGATTGAGGCAACCTTAGCTAAAATATTAAATTACGGGATGGCCAGGGCTTAATGGAGACCTTATGTGATTAAAAAAAAAAATGCAACCCAAAACCAGCACACTCAGTAACATCTTTTAAAATCTCTATTTAGGGTGGCACTGTTTGTATCTTTAAATAAATATTATTATGAGCTTGTTTTTTATTGTTACAAAGGATTTCATTGTATGAGTTAAATTATATTTGACCAGATCTACTATTAGACAATTAGGTTTCTTCTATTTTTATCTGTTTAAATAATTCTATTACATATTTACTTTTGGTAATGTTATTAGATTTACGCTTTTTTTTTCTAAGTTCCATAAGATAAATATAGCCTACACATAGAGGAGTGTGTGTTACTTTTAACTGTGCAGGTCAGTGGATTTCTGCCAAGTAAAGACAATATAATACTACTAACTATACCAAAATAAGGATATTATACCAGGAGCCCTCTTGTACCATTTCTCTTTCATCACTCACCAACCAAGGGCAACACTATCTGGACTTCTTATATGATAGATAAATATTGCCTGCTTCTAAATATTTTTGGAAATGTCACATGCTTTGTATTTTTATTATCTTCTATGTCAGTCATCTTTCTATCATCACTATGCCAATATTATTCATCATATAAGCATAATTTTGCGTGCTTGTGGCTATGTTAACAAGAGCTAATAGACATAATAGATTTTTGGGTTTTGTGATATGTAAATACAGATCAGAGTGTCACATTCAGTGTATATGTAGGTATTTTGTAATACATTTTTTAAAAATTTCATTTTTCAAGTAACATGCCTGCACCATCATTGGCTCATAAGACATAGTCATCTGACTCTGCCATTAGTGTTCAATTATTTGAATATATCTGATATTATTATTTCCACCATAGATAGACATTTGTTTTGAATTGTTGCTTTTTAAGGGCAGTGTAAGCATTCTGGCTCTTTTCTTTGATAACCATATATACCACTACCTCGGAAAAATATATGACCATAAAATTGCAAGTCATGGGGCTGTGGAGATTGCTTAGTGGTTAAAAGGTGCTTGCTTCCAAAGCCTGCTGGCTGGTCTGGGTTTGATTCCCTAGCATCCATGTAAGTCAGTTGCACAAAGTGGTGCATGTGTTTGAAGTTTGCCATGGAAAGAGGCCAGGCCTGCCCATATTCTCTCTGAATCTCTTTCGCTATGTCTCTCTCTCTTTGAGAAATAAAAACAGTTGCAAGTTATAGGTTAGTGTGTAGTTCTGATTTAGTAGAGATTTCTGAAAAAGAAGAGGATTAAGACAGCTGTTGATAGGCAGTCATCCAGATGCCACCTTGCTTGCTCTGGCAGAACTAGAATGGACAACTGATCCACTTCCATCCAAGAGAGCTGCAAGCGGTTCCTCAGTAATAGCTGTGTGCTTCTTCCTCAGCTTAGCACACCTGAGTCGGTCTCTTGAGCCCACCAACCTATCAAGTCTCCCCGTTACACATCTGAGTCTGATGATAAGGCTCATCCTAATTGGACTTTAATCCATAAATGTGACATTAAGCATGTAACTCCCTCTCTTGGCCTGCTCTTCATTCTTCTGGTCTCTGACTGTCCTGGTCCTTGCTTTGGTAAACCCTCCTCCTTCACAGCCTGGCTGGGAACAGGAAGGGTTTCCTTTCTGTTGGGGCATTTTTCTGCTTGTTTCCCTCATGTTTTGTTCTAGATACCTTCTTGCCTAACAACGTGTGTATCACTCTCTTGGTCCTCTTCTTCCTATGGATCCTTCCTTGCAAGTCTTTCTTAGTCTCATCTCCTGATTTCTTCTTGTCTGGGCACTTTTCCACTTACCTTTGGGGTGCTTTCTGTTACATGAATGATCTCTCTTTAATCTCTGAGCAGGGAAAATTTATTTTTGTCTTGGGCTTCCTGCAAGCCTTTCTTCTTCATCTTAACACTTTCTAAAATAAAACTCCCAATTTATTTACCTTTCTTGGAATCCATTTTAAAAATTTTTTTGGATAAGGACCCCAAAATTGGCCTTCATCCTTTTCTCCCCCTCACATTGGAGGCATAATGTGTGTTCTCAGTTTAGTTGAGTGATGTATTACAATCTTTGTATTTCCCTTTGTGGCTTGCCTTTTCTCTTAACAATATCTTTGAATGAACAATAGGTTTAAAGTCTAATACAGTCTTTTTATCAATAATTTTATTGGTGGTTAGCATTTTCTGTGTTTTATTATCAAAGGTTTGTCTCCTAGATCATGTTGGTATTTTTCTTTGTCTCTTCCTCAAAGCTCTCATGTTTTACTTTTACAAGTGTGAAAGATTCATGTAGAATCATTTCTTGTAAATGGCCTCAGTTTTGAGCCATGATTTTTTTCCCCTTTCACAGATGATCGACTGACCCAGCATTGATTTAATGAAAAGGCCATTAGCCACAGTCAACTTTTTATTTAGCTTATTTTTAAGTGTCTTGATGAAAATCATTCAAAATTTGTTATAGAAATAAATGTTTCTAATTTGTTATTTTCACCTTTAGATTGAATTAATAATTTTTTTTTCAGCCTCATGTTTGGGCATTGTAAAAGTCTTTGTTTTCAGGAAAGGATGTTTGTAGAGTGTGAGAAAACTGAAAAAAAAAAGTGAAGGTATACTTTAAATTCTCAGCCATCAGGTGAAAAACTGAATTTCATGGAGATATTAAAAAAATAGAGAAAGACATGACAAAAATAAAAATGAGATAAGATTATGACGACAGCATTTATTTGTTTTTTCTAGCCAAGTAGAACTCTACTTTTTTGAATATATATGTACATTTCTTATGCATATATATGTGTGTATTCATGTTCATTTGTGTGTGAGTGCGTATGTTTGTTTATATGTGTATGATATGTATACACACACACGTGTGTGTGGAGATCCATGGTTGATGTTGAGTATCTTCTTTAATTGCTTTCTAATTCATTTATTGAGACAGGGTCTCTCACTGAACTCAAAACTCCTCAATACAGCTTGCCCTGAAGATCATCCTGTTTCTGCTCCCTCAGTGTTGGGATTATAATTGTGCATGCAGTGAGGTGCTGAGTATCCAAACTCAGGTCCTCATGCTTGTAAGGCAAGTGTTTTACTGAGCTACATCACAAGCCCAGAGCTCTACTTCTTTTTTTTCATTTTTGTAGGATTTTATTTTATTTTTTTTCTTTATTAGTCAGTTCTGTATTCAGCAAATACAGTCAGTTTGGTACCATTATTAGGCTCATCCGTGACCTACCCCCTCCCCTTGGCCCCTCCTTGTTGAGGTATACGGGTCATGCATTGTGGAGTTAGCCCACAGTTATGGGTAAGATAAATGTCTCTGCATATCATGACCCAACAAGTGACTCTGACATTCTTTCTGCCCCCTCTTCCACAAAATTTTCCTGAGCCATGTTGGGTTCATTTTTGGTCTGCTTCAGTGATGAGGTGTTGGGGGCCTCTGAGGCTCTGGCTCTCTGATTTGGTAGGAGTAAATTTTTCTCTGTGCTGATCTCCTTCCCCCTTGTGCTGGTATCCGGTTCATCAGGAAAACAGCCCCCTTGCTTGTTTCTCCAATTTTTCTTAGTTTCAGCTGGGGCCGTTTTGAGGTATGATGGGGTGGCTCTCTCCTTAGGATCTACATCTATCTGAAAAAGAGAAGCAGATTCTCCAATGGAGAGTAAGTTAGCACCAGGACAAATGAGATAACCCTTAGTTTTTTTTTTTTAGTAGAGAATTTAATAGGTGTAGGCCCTCTTGTAGCCCACAATTGACGGTAGCTTGATATTGGAGAGTGGGTTTACGTTTGGATCTGGTTCTGACTTGTTTCCCAGTTCCAGCTATGGGTCCCATACCAGTGAGGGGATCAGTTAGCCAAATTGAGAGCAGTTGGTTTCCCACCATGGCTGTGTGCCACCACTGCACTTGTGTGGGCATCACAACAAGTTATTTGCTGCTAAGTAGGTTAGACCATGCATTGCTTCGACAGATATTGGTCAATTTCCCCCAGCTCTACTTCTTAAGTGTCATTTTAAGAAAGCTTTCCATTACTCAATCACTTGCTATTGTATCACACTGTTTGCATTACAATTCATCACTACTGATTTTTTTATTAATTTTATTCTGTCTAATTCAAACATAAGCTCACTGAAAACTAAAACCCTTAAGTAACTTCTTCAGCACATCTATATCCCAGGGCTTGAAATGATGCCTTTATATTGTTGGTACTCAATATTCATTGACTGAGTAGACCTCTGGACATTTTTGTAATAACCAACAAAATTAAGTAAGTGAAACCAAGAAATTATTGGGCTATCTTTCATAGGCAAATACATTGTCAAGACAAAGCAATTTTTGATGACAATGAAAATAAAAGTGCCAAGATGCTGTTTTGCATCTAATATTACAAATGAGACCTGTTTTTTTTTGTTGTTCAGAGAGTTTTTCTAGGGTGTACTTATGAAAAAAAAAGTGAATTGAGTGTTCATATCTGCTGAATAGAATGCATTTCTCTCATGACAACACCATAGTCAGTGATCAATCAGATTTTGAAATGTTTCCTTTTGTGCCTTTCTGTAATTGCTCCTTAGATAGAACAAAAGCCCAGTGATAGTTACAAAAGAAAGGGAATATGGTTGGAGGTTGAGTGTTCTTGCAAGTAGGAGAGAGAGAAAAAAAAAAAAACACCTCATTGCAGGTATATAGAGATGGTTATTTGTAGTCCATGTAACAATTTTTCAGTTTAATCATATAATATAAATTTTAAAGATTTTGACATTTTATCAATAAAAACCCTTTCACCAGGTTGTCCAAATTCCACTACTCCACATCCATGTCTATTTATATAGAACATAGTGGCATCATTCACTTATATTTTCAAATTGGGATGAATCTCCTTTCAAGTGAATTGCCAATTCGATGTGTGTCATAGATATGTGTCATCTGCTGATGTGTCTGGGACAGTGATTTGTCTGATTTGTCCTCGTACTATTATTAACTGGATGTTTTGTCCTCATCAGTGCTCTTTTTAGATGGTAGGAGACACCCTGACCATAGACTCTGTGGTTTGATCTTCTCATCATGGGCATATTTATCTGGGTGTAATTTCCGGTGAGATTACACCTCCAGGAAGAGCTTAAAGCACGAAGAAAACTTCTTCTCAGTGGTTGTTGCTGCTGGTTTTTCTCTCCTGGGCAGCAAAAGCTCACAAGGAAGGTTGGTCTTAGAGTTCAGCATAACAGAGATAGTTGGTTAGTGAAGCCATTTCTGGGATGCTTTCTCAGCTCTGTTGTGAGCTCGGCTTCTGCCAGTATCATCTTGGCAGCCATACTCAACAAAGCTGCTCACATGCCAATGCATTTAAAAGCTCCCGGGGCGGGGGAGGTTCATTTTCTTCTTTCTACCACACACCACCCTTCTGGGATTTGGAAATGTCTTACTGAACACTTTATTCAATCTAAATTTAAATGGAACTTCTTACCATGTCTCAAGAGAGAAACAACAATGAACTGGATAGGAGTGAAACTGGAAGAAGGCAATACTTCATGTCCTTTGATTAGTCTATTCTTGTTTATTAATTTATTATATGGAACAGTAAGCTTAATGGCTTTAACTTTGAAGTGGAAAAGAAGCCCCAAATGTATACTTTCAAAAAATGCAATAATGACTTTAGTGTGATCTAGGACAAGGATTGCATTTAATGTTTTAAGTTATTTTTCAAGGTGGTCTTTAACCTTAGCCTTCTGACTTATCATTTTACATCAGCCAAAATAAACTACCACCATAAGAAACCATGTATTATTAAAATCAGAAGTTTCCTATATTTATTAGTTTGGCCATAAAACTGCTATTAGAAATAGCATACAGATGAGTTTGATATCCATAAAATCATTGAAACATAACATGACATTTACTACCTGTGGTACATAATTATACTCACATACTCTTAGATGCATTTATTTCCATCACTGAATCATTATTTTAGTAACCTTTACTGCATTTTCAGAAGCAAAGTTTTAATTTTCTCATTCCTTTTACACTTCCAAGCTTTAAAAGATCTAACATCAAGAAAAGATTCTCTGGGAACTAATGCCTTTGTAGAATGCATATTTTTATATGACTTTTGTCTTTTCAGTAAGTTTATTTCTTTCTGCTTTTTCTATGCCATGAAATCTATTAAGATGCACTAGTGGTTAATTATGGTGATATTAATCTATAGACATATCTGCAATTACACACCATTTTAAAATAAATATCATAAACCTCAAAGTAACATGCAATGAAAACATGTTTACAATGTGACATGTATGATTTATGTATGTCTATTTGACTGTATTCATATTGTATTTTACTCACTGTGTAGATATTTTATATGTTAATATCAACAGATTCCAAATAGTGCATCTCTTAACACCACCAAGATACAATGTAGTGCAACATTTTGAGATCTGTTTCTACATAAAAAGTCAGTTATTTGGTGAAGGACTGAGTAGTATGGTAGTGAGTGAGGCTTGTCAGCCACCTAACACTCACATCCAATATATTCTCATGATTTTCCTTTCCCATGAACTGTGCATTTAATAGGCCAAATTTTATGCTACAATTTTAGAAATCTAGAAAAATTTAAAGCACCCATGTACTGATAAGTCTATTGCACTATACAACTTTGAGGTGTAGGCATATTTTGTTTGAAAATATAAATCTGAAGCTAGCTGCAGCAAATAAACTTAAAGGAAGAAAAGATTTATAAAGAAACATGCAAGTCAGTTCTAGTGTCTCCTAAATAATTTATGTTGCAGAATGTTGCTTTTCTAAGCAAAATATCCTTCACCTATAAAAAAATCATATCATGCTTGAATATGAAATAGCACATCTTCTGTAGATAAGATCCATGCTTCGGAATGACTACACACAAATTCATTTAAAAGAAAACATCCTATATCAATTGCTTAGCAAAAGGACAACTAGGAGTTAAAATTTCCAATAGAAATCAGTGCTTTAGGAGCTCATCTTATACATAATAGCATTGTGGTGGCAAGGAATTTGCTTTGCTTTGTTAGATTTTTCTATGGCCTCAATTTCATGCCCTCCAAAATTACCTTTTCAGTTTCTTTAATTTTAAATTCATTTGTTTGGATTAAATAAGATCATAATCTAAATTATAAATTTTACACAGAATCGATTTTAATTTTTTAAACTGACAGATCCACCAAGGTCTGGTGAAAGTATAAACGTATCACCACGGAGACAGGACAATATGGGGGAGAAACTGGCAGTCCCAAGGCTCCCTGCTGGAACCATCTGGATACTTTGCTATCAGGGTAGTGGCCTTTCTCCTACAATCCAGGGAGGCAAATGTTTGAATATTTCCTGGGAGAATTGGTGTTTGATTTGTCCCAGATTACCCCCCACCCTACTCCAAACAAACTCATTTTGGTGCTTGGTTAGGGTGTGCAGTATGCATGCAGTGTATGCACCCATTTGTGCAGATGCACCGGCCCTGTGCACATGAGTGCAGAGACCAGAGGAAGACTTTACAGGTCCTCTTGTACTACTCCTCTTGCTTCTTTTCTTGAAATAGTGTCTTTCACTAAACCTAAAACTAATGGTTTTCCACTTATATTATCAGACCAGTGAGCCCCAGCCATCCACCCTGTCTCTATACCCTCCAGAGTGGGGTTATAGTCATGCGTGGACATGTAAGGCTTTAAAAAATTTATTTAAAGCCAGGCATGGTGGCGCACACCTTTAATCCCAGCACTTGGGAAGCAGAGGTAGGAGGATCCCCGTGAGTTCAAGGCCACCCTGAGACTAATTCCAGGTTAGCCTGAGCTAGAGTGAGACTCTATCTTGAAAAACCAAATTGAAAAGACAAATATATATTTGTGAGAGAGAATAAATGAATGAATAAAAGGGCTTATCAGAGCCTCCTGCAACTGCATGCAGACTCCAAATACATGCACAAGTACATACACTTTTTGCATCTGACTTTTCATGGGTACTGGGGATTTGAACCAGGCCCTTTCAAGCTTTTTTTTTTTTTTTCGGTTTTTCGAGGTCGGGTCTCACTCTCGCTCAGCTGACCTGGAATTCAATATGCAGTCTCAGGGTGGCCTCAAACTCACGGTGATCCTCCTACCTCTGCCTCCCAAGTGCCGGGATTAAAGGTGTGCGCCACCACGCCCAGCTATCCTTTCAAGCTTTTCAAGCAAGTGTCCTTAACTCCTGCTGAGCCACCCCAGACTTTTTACAAAATATATATATTTATCTGGGAGGGAAGGAGAGAGAGAGAGAGAGAGAGAGAAATACACCAACGTCTCCATCTGCTACAAGATGCACGTACCACTTGTGCATCTTTGTTTAAATGGGTACTGGGGAATAGAACGTGGACCATCAGGTTTTGTAAGCAAGTGCCTTTAACTGGTGAGCATTCTCCATAACCTGATGCTATTTTAAAAATATGGTTTGTTGGGGATCAAATGCAGGTCCTTATGCTTTGTGTAGCAAGCAGTCTTATCTGTTGTATAGGCTCCCCAACCCATGATCTAACATTTTAAAATGAAAAATATGTGTATGTGTATACATAATTGTGCATAGTTACATTATTCATTGTGTTTTCAACCCATGTATATAATGTGTTATGCTTACATCAGTGTAATTGGCATATTTTGTTACCCTACATCCTCTTTACTAGATTTGTGCTGGGGTATTTCAAATCTTCTTTACTAGATATTTTGAAATATAAAATTAAGTAAGTGTTGTCAGTCATATTTACCTACTGAGGTATGGAATATCAGAACTCATTATTTCCATCAAAGTCCATCTTTGGAGGGAGAGGAGGGGAGAAAAAGAGGCAGATATATATAGAGAGAATGGGTGCACCAGGGTCTTCAGCTGCTGTAATTGAGCTCCAGACACATGTGCCACCTTGTGCATCTGGCTTACTTGGGTTCTGGGGAATCAAAACTGGGTCCTTTGGCTTTGCAGGCAAATGCCTTAACCACTAAGCAATCTCTCCAGTCCACCTTTAACATTTAACAAAATCATATGAGCCAATAAGAAAGTGCTAAAATCTTAAATTCGATAACCAAACATTTATACTTAATAGATAATATATAAATATAAAACTAATATATAAAATATAGCAATTATATGTTGCTTAAAACTATATGTTCATATATGTATAGTATACTATGTGTTTATTGGGTGACAGACATACACATCTTCTCAACAATATTTCACATCTATATTTTATAATGAATATTTATGATACATTGTGGATTATGTATTTTGTGTATAGTCTTTATTTTATAACAATGTTATTGCATCTAGGAAATGTATAGCAATGAGTACCTATTGCAGTAATGATGATAGGATTCTAGTAAACTGAATTAATTTACAGAATCAAGATACATTTGAGTTAATGGACTATAGATGATATCTTTCTTTGTATTATTTTTTCTCTTTTTGGGGGGAAATATAATTTCATTAAATCATAAATGTATTATTTAATTAGTAATGTGAAAATATACTTTTTAAAAAACCAATTGTGTTTAGGTATCTATTTAATAATTTTTCTGAATTACAGGAGGATAAGTATATAAAATAACATGCCATATAGTTTTATATCACATACCCACTTTTAAAAATAATGAAATATTTATGTGTTACTACAAAAGTTGTGATCTTGTTTATATTGGTTTCATTTTGGCTTTTCTATTAATAAGCTATTTACTTTACTCATAGCATTTTCTTTTCAGCTTCTTTTCTAGAATACAAGTATTGATTGTGCTTCTGCATTTGTAGAACATATATCTTTCTATCTTTTCTGTATTTGACATGTATGCATCCAACCTCCTATGAAGGAGAGCTCTTTTGTGTTTGCACTTTGTAAAAACATGCAATGATTAAACCTGAGAAGTAGAAATTAGCAATAACGATACACATTGTCACACTGGGACACAGCAGTTGATGGGTGTGGTGGTGCCTGCCCATAAGCCCCATTTGCAGGAGGTTTACAGGAGGCTCATAAGCTCAGGTTATCCTGGGCTACGTACCAAGAGATCCAGTTGAACCTGCCCTGCATTGTGGTACTATGCCTCAAGAAAAAAATGTAAAAGAGAGAAAAAATAGAGTAGAAATGTCTTCCAAGTCTAGGATTGGCATTAGAAATAGAGATAAGTGACAAGTGAAACTGATTTAGACAGTCTCATTTTCTCTTATGTTCCCCCAAGGCAAAGACAGATATTACAGGTATTTTTTCTTAAGATATGTTGCATTTTGAAGAGACATTAGGATGTGTGTCTGTGTGAATGTATTTGTGTGTGTGTGTGTCCTTGATTCTTAACTTGTACACTAAACGCACTATTTTATCCTAAGTAGATATATATATATATATATATATATATATATATATATATATATATATATTTGGTTTTTCGAGGTAGGGTCTCACTCTGGCTCAGGCTGACCTGGAATTCACTATGGTGTCTCAGGGTGGCCTTGAACTCACTGCAATCCTCCTACCTCTGCCTCCCGAGTGCTGGGATTAAAGGCGTGCGCCACCACGCCCGGCTGATATATTTTAAAATAAGATTAAAATAATTTGGTTGGTGACCTAAAGGAAGCTAGTTAAAATTTCTATACTCTACCAATATTCAAGTCTAGGGTATTGCTTAGTGCACTTGAGCACCCCTCTGGTACATATTCAAATGACTACTACATTAGCCTGCTAAATGAGTTGTCCTTGCCCAACGCACGATCATCCAAAGTAAAAGTATATGCTACAATGCATAAGGTCTTTGGGATGAGTATAAGTTCTTATGATTTCCCTAAAGTATTGTGTGTCTTAGCTCTTCTGGACATGTCCTTAACAAGAGCAAGATCAAAAGTCTGATATAGATTCTTCTTAAAAGAAACAAACAATTTTGCTGATAAAGTGATATACACAGCTTTCCTGTATTCAGCAAAGATCTACACTATGCTTATTGTTGCAGTCAGTTTGGCATTGCTGGCAGATATTACTGACCAAGAGCAGCTTGTGGGAAAAAAAGCTTATTTTGGCTTATAGACTCAAAGGGAGGCTCCATGATGGCAGGGGAAAAAGATGGCATGAGCAGAGGGCGGACATCACCCACTAGCCAACATCAGGTGGACAACAGGAACAGAAGAATGTGCCAAACACTGGCATCGGGAAACTGGCTATGATACCCATAAGCCTGTCTCAACAATACAGTGCCTGCAGGAGGCATTAATTCCCAAATTTCCATCATCTGGGAACCTAGCATTCAGATCAAAGTTTATGAGGGACACCTGAATCAAACCACCACGCTTATCATGGCCAAGACATCGGAGTTCGTCAATGAATAAACTTAGTCCCTACTTACAAATCTAGAAATGTTTAGGCAGATAGTTTCAACTGAAATGAGGGTATATTCAGCAACATGTTTCACTGAGACAGGCAACATATGTGAAGCATGTGGGTCAGATCTCCACCTACTAGATATGCAGTAGAGACTTTTCTCTGACTACTTTGTGTAAACCTGATTTCAGGGCCAAATAAAATACCTTTCTATTGGATTATCTCCCCAACTAGTAGCTTTCTTCTGAATGAAATGATGTGGCACCCTGGATTTCTTATCTTACTTAGAGATATATTTCAGAGCTTAAGTAATAGTTGTCATGCAAATGTCATTGCGAATGTCTGAAGGAACTTCAAAATTATTTTTGTCAGTGAATAACTGGTTTAGATCCCATGCTTGATGTTGAGGTGAGGATGTCTCTGTCTCTGTCTGTAAGCCTGTCTCTCATTTTGTATAGGTGACAGAGTTTATTCTTGAGCTCACTAATTATTGCTGATAAGCGTTCATATTTTCTTACTTCAGACGGCTTCACTTTCTAACTTTTCAAATAATGGCAACACCTTATTGTTCCAGATAGAGCCCAAGATTTTTGATCAAATGTTCTTATCCCTGTTGCAATTTAAACTCAATTCTGGAAATTATATTTACCACGATGATCTGTTGTTCCTTACCATGTAGAAATGTGTGCCAGATAAAAGTCCTTTTATTTTTAATCAATTGAAATTTTACTCTGTTGAAGGAAAGCAATTTTTCAATGCACACAAAGCATATGTAGCAAAACAAAAATGCTTTTAGACAAGACTCAAAGGGTTATTTCTCATTACTATTGGCGTCCCTCTTTTCATTGAGACAGGCTAGAAGCATATCTAGAGTTGATCAGTTGACGGATCAGCAATTCTATTAAGATGAAAACTAACCTTGGAAATGTTTAGAAGGAAAGAGGGTCCTTTGATTTATTATGCCATTTTATGCTTGTGTCATTATTTTCCTTTCAGTTATTCAGGCTATGTTAAGTGGAAACATCTAGCATTTTTAATAAAGTGCTTCATTCAAACCAAATATTAACCAGAAGCATTTTAGAAGTCTACTGATTAAAGTAAATGAAATAAAGATCATCTCATTTGTTCAATAGCAGAGAGTGAAGCATAATGAACAGAACACAGCAACAGTTTTCTGATGACAAACTATCCTGTCATTTCTTTTTAGTGCCAGCTGAGGTCTGGCTGTTTTCCTGAAGAATTACAAGGACATTTGCTTATTTAGTAGGTGACAACACATACAAGTTATTTGCATCTTGGTGAGAAGTTATTGAGTTAGATCTGGTTCATTTCTGTGATTGTGTAAAGTTACTTTGAACATAGTTGTTTTCTCATAAAGTCAAGATTAATACCCATTTGATCTAATTTATACATGATAGCTTACTCAAAAGTTATTCGGTTTTTCATAAATTTCAAAATTTCCTTACCTATGTCTTTTTCCATTGCATATTTAGAATCTTGCAATCTATTTTCCTCTCCATATTCTTAAGTAGACCATAAATTATTATTCTGAAGTTCTTTCAAAATTATATTTTACTAAAGCATATTATGTAGGAGAATCACTTCTTGGACAGGATGAAAAAGAATCTGGAAGCAGAGACTGCTAATGGCTGATAAAATAATTACAATTCTCTATTTTAGATGTTATACTTCTAATTCATCATAATATTTAATTATATAATGTGCTGAAATAAATTCATCTTTTAAAAATAATAGTCATTTAGAAATTTTATTTGTAATATTAAAATTACAACTGTATTTCTATTAGTACTAACTCTATGGAAAACTATTAATAATATTAATTTTGTAATAATATAGTTGTTTCAAAATTTATGAGTTTATTTTTAAAAAATCTAATTACATTTAACAGATCAAATAAACATAAAAAGATCAGTAGCCAATTTTGAGAAAAGAGAAAGGTTTAGAAAGCAGAGAATTATCCTAAACTGAATAAAGTGAATAGCCTTATCAATAATGTTATTGGTGGGACATGAGTAAATATTTGGATATGTTGTAATGATTAACAAACAAGAAAAAATTAGAACTCTGTTTTTATAACTTTCCTCATGAAAAACTAAAATGAAACCTTGATTTATGCATGCATTCATTTGCCAAAGTTTTATTGAGACCCTGCAGTATTTATGATACTGTTCTAGGCTTTGAGGGGACATTTGTTGGCAAGGGCAAAAGAAATCAGAGGACTCTCTGAATAGTAATACATTTTGTAATAAAATGCAAAAGTACAAATAAAACAAAAATATATAATTGGATAAAAAAAAAGAAACAGTTTTCTTTCAGTGTGGCTGGACTTGCAGAAGAAAGAAATGCTCGCATCACCTCTAATACAGATGTTTCAGGGTAAAATGCCAGGAGAAGGAGAAAATGATAGGGTAATTCCAGCCTTCAAACCAGTAAGCCTATGGCCTTGAAAATCAGCAAAATCACTTGCTAACTCTATTTAATTCCACCAATATCAGCCAAAGTATTGGAAAGGAATGGACCATAACTGCAGTAATGCCAAGATAGGATAAAGCATATTTCATGAGTTCTTAGTTGTTCCTTGGACTACTACTGTAATTGCACTCATTTATTAATGATAATTGCATATTTAAATCAAATATAAAGAATAACCTCTATTAACACAAATAGAGAACATACAATGTATCATGAACTTTTCATAAATTTTAGATTTTAATTAAAATCCTCAAAAGTACAAAATGAATAATTACTAGGGTTGGAGATATAGCTAAATTGGTAAGGTACTTGCCTTGTAAATCTGAGCACTTGTGTTTGGTTCCCCAAGAATCATGTTAAAATGCAGGTGTCTGGAACTGGGAACTGCATCAGAATCCTATGGGGCTCCAAGATCCTGGACTCCAAGAGGAAGCTGTCACTAGTTTTTGGCCAAAAGAGAGGCTACACCCATCAAAATCTCTCTTAACTGACAATTCTTATTCCATTGCACCTATGCTGACCTCATTTTCCATTCAAGAATCTGTGTTTCTTTTACAGAAGACAGGGAGAACCAAGGCGATAAACCACCCCTTACAGATCAGCCAGGGTCCAGGTGAAACCACAGAGGAATTGAGCAAGAGTGCTGCTGTAATGATGAACCTGTGGACTAGTGCCACGGTCATGGCAACAGACACTGAGGATACTCAAAATGCACCAAAGCAGAAATCCAGGAGCTTCTGAGAGCTCAACACTAAAGTAGACTTAACTACACCCACCGTAGCTCATAGAATTTTGTGGAAGAGGGGGCAGAAAGATCATAAGAACCACAAAGTGGAAGGGAATGTCCAGAGGCATAGGATCCCCCTCCCCTACTTACAATGACTGACTGATGCTCTCAGATCTCATCACTCCCAATCACACAGGGAATACCAGCATTCCCACTGAGGAGGCCCCCTGCAGAATGGGGCAGAAAGAAGGGAATGTCAGTACCAACACATGATGTGTCCATATACAGTTTCTACTTAAAAAATAAGAGAGAGAAATCTAGATATGGTGTGAAATTTAATGCATTACCATTGTTTGTATTTTGTAATAGCATGTTTTTAGAGCCAGAATCTATTGTTTAGTTTAACACAACAAATATGGCACTTGATTCCGTGACCAGTGCTTCTTCAGCTCACATTGCAAGCTTTGCTCGGCTGTGTAAAGAAATGAAGGGCCATGTCAGAATGTCACTGTATGATTTTCACAGCAATGGTCCCCAAAGGAGTAGTTACCCAGCATGAATCACTAACAAGCCTGGTCAAACCCTGGCACCCCAAAGTTCAGAAGTCAGGCTGAACAACAAACTAGAATTATCTACTTTACAAACAGAAAGTAAAGAATATCTACTTTTGAGCCGGGCATGGTGGCGCACGCCTTTAATCCCAACGCTCAGGAGGCAGAGGTAGGAGGACCGCGATGAGTTCAAGGCCACCCTGAGACTCCATAGTGAATTCCAGGTCAGCCTGGGCGAGAGTGAAACCCTACTTCAAAAAAAGAATACTTAGTTTCTTTAATACTTATATGATATTCAGAGATGTAAATCTCACTCACCCATCTGTTCAGTCAAGGCAGAGCATCAGGAGACCCAGTCAGTCCCAACCCAAGGCACGATGGCACTGACAGAAATAAACGGACTCAGAGAGCTCAAGAAGCAAGGGGAAGGGCTCCGAAGACTTACTGTAGGAGGCAGAAGGTTTGGGTTCTGGTAGTGGACAATGGTGAAGGCAAGAACTTACCTGTGTCTCTGCCTCTGTCCCTAGTTTATCAGACACTGCATAGAACCACAGATATATGAGGTGTTCTTAACGACTGCCTCAATGGCTGCTCTCAGTAACTTGTGACAACACAAATGTTAGAAAATTGAGCCGGGCGTGGTGGCGCACGCCTTTAATCCCAGCACTCGGGAGGCAGAGGTAGGAGGATCGCCGTGAGTTTGAGGCCACCCTGAGACTCCATAGTGAATTCCAGGTCAGCCTGGGCTAGAGTGAGACCCTACCTTGAAAAACCAAAAAAAAAAAAAAAAGAAAATTGGAGCTGGTGTTTGGAATTGTGGAATTACCTACATCAGGTTTATCAAGTAGCTTAGCTTAGAAGGAAAACCTGCTGCAAGATTTCTTCCCAAGGTTACAGTTCTGATTACATTCTTGGATACACTGCCAAATGGAGGGCCCATTTAGAAGCATGTCACCCAGGATGCAGCTAGTAAGTTGGTGTGTGGCATTATTGACAATGTTTGGAGCATAAACACTAGGAGACATTCCAATTTCAAGACATTATAAATAAGCACATAAATGAACACAAAAAATGAAGACGTGTTGCTGTGTATCCATAATCCCAATGCTGGAAAGGCAAAATCATGAAGGTCCTTGGGGCTTGCTTGCCAGGCTGTCTAACCTAATCGGCTAGCTGCAGACCAATGAGAGACTCTGCCTCATAATTGATCTGCACACATAATACATGAGAAGAAGAACTATACTTTTAAGGCATTCTAATTTTGGTAAATAAAACTGTCAGAGAGGCTAGAGAGGTGGCTAAATACTACAAGCGATTGTTTGCAAAGCCTTGTGGTCAGGGCTTAATTCCCCAGTACCCATGTAAATCCAGATGCACAAAGTGACTCATGTGTCTGGAGTTTGGAGCTCAAGAGGCTGTGGCACACCCATAGTCTCTCTCTCTCTCTCTCTCTCTCTTTTTCTCTCTCTCTAACAACTGCTTGCCATGCAAATGTGAGTACTTCAATTCCTATCCCCAGAGCCTATGTAAAACCCGATGCTCAGCTCCAGCAAGAAGAGAAGTGAAAAACATAAGGATCCATAAAAAGCCCACAGACCAGCAAGCCTTGTGATCTGAGTGGTGAACAACGGGAGACTCTCTCGTCTCAAATGAGGTGGAACATGAGGACTGACACCAGAAGCCTGTCCTCCGACCACACATGCGCTGCTCCATGCACACACATCCACGTCCATGATCATGTATACGCACATAATACAAGTACACACACCCGAAAAAAGAGAGCGCCCTGATCTCTCCTGCTTATATGTCATCAATCTCTTAACATATGCATTCTGTTAACTTGTACAAATTTTAAAATTGTCATTCAAATGCCATCACTTGTTCTGTCATATCCATTACAGAAATCTGTGGATTGTCTCTTAAGTGCCATCTGCAGTGACTCTTGCATTCACCATGAAGAATTTTAGTTGGGCATTCATACCATATAATGAAAATGATGCCATTCTTGATTCTGATATGCTGAAAAATAATATAAGATGTTAAGTGTAACTACTGTTTGTCATTTTGCTCCCTCAGTACCACTTCCAATATCAAGAAACACTCTTTTAAAAAGTGAAGTAAATTAAGAATTTAAAGAAAATTTCTTGTAGGCCTACAGCAGATATTTTTTTTGCAGGGGGCGTTGTTAAGGTAGGTTTTCACTCTAGCTCAAGCTGACCTGGAATTCACTATTTAGTTTCAGCGTGGCCTCAAATGATCCTCTTACCTCTGCCTCCCAAGCACTGGGATTAAAGACATGCACTACCAAGCCTGGATACAGGAGGTTATTATTCCCAATCCTAGGAGTGACTGTACCATCTCAGGATGTCTCCAGTCTGGTTTCTCTCATGGCTATAGTCCATGGTCACTTTGTTCCATATTTCTAGACCAGTAGTTCTATAGAGCAATAGACTTTTCATTTCCTCAAAAACTAATCAACACAGTCTTTACCATCTGCTTTTTTTAAAATCAGTATTCTAGTGTTCTGAGTGTCCATCATCATTCTTTGATTTAAGCAGCCCGTGTTCCTAGACAGTTATGAATTCTTAAAATAATGTCTGACAGTGTGTATCCTGTTTTCTTACGATAGGTTCAGAGTTTTAAGTCTTACATTTCAATCTATTTTGAGTTGATTTTTATATTGGGCAAAAGGTAGGGTTAACATTTTAATCTTCAAAATGTGTCTAACTAGTTTTTCCAACACCATTTGTTGAAGAGGAAATCCATTCTCCATTCCTAAGAATTAGATGGCTGTACGTGGTGGGTTTGTTTCGGTGATCTCCTTTTTTTCCATTTTCTGTGTACTTGTTTTGGTTATGTTAGCTCCATATAGTTTGAAATCAGGTGTTGTGCTCATTTAACACATATCCACTAAATAGCTCCTATGTGTGAAGAAGCATTTCAGAGGAAGAAGTGCATAAAGCAGATTATCTATAAGACTGTGTAGCTTGTATTCTCAATGCAGTCCAGAGATAACAACAAATAATAGATATAATGCATACAAACATTATAGTATTATGAAGTTTACTACATTACCTGAGACAACAGATAAAAAAGAGAAGAGCAAAGAAGAAAGCTCTGCTAGTAGAGCATGTCTGAATTTTTTTTAAGTGGTCAAAGAAAGTTTCATTGAGTGGGTATAATTTGATCAAAGACTTCAAAAGAGGGAGTTCACCTTGTGGATGTCTGGGATAGAGACATAATTTCCTGGATATAAAATAGATGGTACAAAAGGCCATGAGATAAGGGCATGCTCGACATTTGTGAGAGAACAAGGAGAGCAAGGAGGCTACAGGCGTGGGGAAGGGGAAGGCTGGATAATATAATGTCAGAGAGATGGGAGATGGGCAAACAGAGCTGGTGTGTTCTTCTGGCAATACTTTTGGCTTTTGTTAAGAAGGAAATGTGTGGGCTTAGTAGGATGTGGAGTGGAGCAGCAACATGTTCTGACTTTCATTTCATAAAGCATCACTCCAGCCACTGTGCTGGAAATAGTCTGGGGTATTGAGCAGGAACAGCATAATCAAATTGTCATGCCATTTAATAAGGGTGACCTTTAAGGAAGATTTCTCCTTTGAGTCCAATTCAGAGTTCTTTCTCCTTTCCAGTAAAATTGTATTTAATTGTCAAAAATGAAGCATGACTTTATTCTACAATTAATGAGACTTAAAATGCTAAGCTGCAAATCATAATGGCTTAAATATGCAACAAAAATAGGAATAATATGTATTTCTTGTAACCAACGTTTTGTGATATCTCTGTCTTTGTCATTAATCATATATATAGTAATGTTCTGAAAGCAATAGACAATATATTTGTAGTATTTTATTCTTAAATTTCTTCAACTACATTTCAGTTAATTCTTATTCAACCAGACAGGAAAGTAATTGCTCTTAAAATACTGTACTTTAAGGAAAAGAGGAATAGATGTGACTTTTTAAGCTAAGTATTATGCCACCCATTTCCACACCCCAGCTTATGAAATAAAATCATTGTGTAAAAAACATTATTTTCACTTCCATGTTACATGAAATGTTGACATAGTTTGTCTGAATGCTGATATGATTAGCAGAAAGCAATGCTTAGCGTACTTATAGGGACATAGTGAAAGTTACAGCTACTGAAATTTGGGAATTAATACTGATAACAATTAATATGTTTTCATATATCGAAATATTTATTCATTTGAGAGAGAGAGTGAAAGAGGGAGAGAGAGAGAATGGGGAGACCAGGGCCTCTAGTCCCTGGATACGAAATCCAGATATATGCACCACCCTGTGCATATGGCTTATGTGGGTACTGGGGAATTGAAACTGGGTCCTTAGTCTTCATAGACAATCACCGCAACTGCTAAGCAATCTCTTTAGCCCCGTTTTCATATTTTAGTGATATCTTTAAAAAAATTTTAATAACTAATCACAACTTGTTCAGAGAGCTGTAAGTTCAATTCAGATTGTCTGCATATGAATGCATTATCTTGCTGGCTGCCTGTCATCTGTATCCTCAAGTAAATGAAATTTGGATGTGTTCATTATCTTGTTTACTTCTGTCCACCAAATGACCAAACAATGTCTAGAACAGTAGGCTTTCCATATTGTTATTGTTCTGTAGCCAAACTGTGAGGCCATTATTATTATGTGAAACTTTTTCCTATATAAAATTAGCTTCTTCCTTTGTAGCTACCCACTTTATAAATATTTTTTCATTCTATAGGTTCATAACTAAACCACTTTTCCAAATTTTGGTGCTTTTCGGATTGTCATTATTGCAACCATCATCTATTTGGTCTTTTGACTCACTCCATTCCTTGAAGTCCTGCATGCAACCATTGGCTAAATGGTTCACCTTTGACAACTGATGATTTTTCAAATGCTTATGTGTTTCAGCACTGGTGTCACCTCAGTTAAAGCCATTATCTCTTTTTTTTCTTATTTTTTAATCATCTCTGTGTGTTTTTGTGTGCATGTGTGTTGTTTGTGTATTCACATCTATATGATGTGAATGTGCATATGTATGTGTGCAAGTGTGGACACACACATACCATGACAATCATATAGATGTCAGAAGACAACCTCAGCTATCACTATTCACCTTCCACTTGTCTTGAGGCAGAGGGCAGGGTCTTTGGTTTGCGTTTGCATATGTTGGCTAGCTGACTTGCAAGCTAGGGATTCTCTTGTCTCCGCCTCCCATTTCACTGTAGCACATTATGCTACAGACTTGGGCTCCTGCACCTGGTTCTGTGTATGTTCTGGAGACTCTAACTCAGGGTCTCACAGTTTTGTGGCAAGGGCTTTTCCCACAGAGCCATCTTCCCTGCCCTATAGCTCTTACTGTGTGATGGAAATAGCTTTTGTGTTATGATCCAGTCTCTGTTTCCCTCAGAATTATGTGCCAGAAAGATCACATAAATTCAGATCTATTTTCTCATGTTTTATTCATCTGGTAGTTATACATTCTTAAGATAATTGCAAAATTTCACAGTAGGGTCTAGAAATCCATAAATAATCCATTCGCATCCCTAATCATCTCATGGCATGCTGTATTTCAGTTTTTATCATTCATTCTTCATTGTTTGCTGCATTTTTTATTATGCATGCTGAGTTTCCCCATTTGATGCTTTCAAAAGTTCCTTGAGAGCCCTCATAATTTCCCTATTCTGATTTTAATCCCACTTCACTGTAACTCTAACTCTGCTGCACACGTTCTCTTTGTAAGACTCACTTCTCAGATTGAAACTTCAATATCTTTTTATATGTATGTGGTTTTTCTTTTCTTTTTTAAAAAATATTTTATTTATTTATTTATTTATTTATTTGACAGAGAAAGAGAGAGAAAGACAAAGAAAGGTAGAGAGAAATGAGATGAGATCATGGACACGCCAGGGCCTCCAGCCACTGCAAATGAACTCCAGACACATGCAACCCCTTGTGCATCTGGCTAAAGTGGGTCTTGGGGAACTGAACCTGGGTCCTTTGGCTTTGTAGGCAAACTCCTTAACCATTAAGACATCCCTCCAGTCCTATCTTTTCTTTTTTTTAACTTTACAAACATGTGATTTTTTTCTATACTCATTTAAAGAGTGAGTATGTAGTTTTTTTTGCCATACTCTTGACTTTTAATTATTCTATTTTTGTTGTATACCTCACCTTAATATATTACTAGCACTATGAAGTTTCAATACTATATGTTGTGTTGTGAGGTTTAATCCTAGTTCTTTGGGGCACATTACACAAATAAGAAGGATTTGTCAAGTGAATTAATAGATGAATTTCAAAACAACCTTTCAAAATCAAACTTCAATTTTATCAATAATGATAAATGGCATAAGACCTAATCATCATTTCACAATGGTTTCAAATAATTTTAATTTTATACCTTTTAATCTCATATTTTACTATAAATTTTAACTAGTTTTGAAGATTTGTTTTCAATTATTTTAAAGACATGCATAACTAGAATTAGTATCATCATAGAACCATTAATGCTCCATAGAAAAGAAATTTGATTTCATTTCAAGTATAAGCTAGGTGTGATTGTCTTTAAGAAAAAGAACATGTTGGGCTAGACAGATGGCTTAGTCATTATGGCATTTGCCTGAAAATCCAAAGGACCCAGATTCAACTCCCCAGGACTCACGTAAGTCAGATGCACAAGGGGCACATGCACCTGGAGTTTGTTTGCAGTGGCTGGAGGCCCTGAGTGCCATTCACTATCTGTCTCTTTCTCCTCCTCTCTCTCAAATAAATAAATAAATAAAAATATATTAAAAAAGAACATATCCTTGGCAACTATCCAATTTTCATTAAGAAATAATGACTTGATATATAAGATGATCTCTAGGAATGTTCTTTCCTTTTATTTAAAATACAATTCTCAGATTATTTAAGAGTTTATTTTCCTCAATATTGTATATTTGAGAGCTCTCAGTTTCATTTTTGAAGATGCTCGATCATGTAGTACAATCTATACTTATGCTTAAGGGCATTAAGTTGAAATTATATGGAAAGTAGCAAGAAAACTAAATGCACACAAACACTGCAGAAAAATAAGGACACGTAAGCATCAAGTAAATAAAGATTTTAATAGCTATACGGTAGGTGAGCCATCATATTTCAATCTGTGCAATAAACGGAGGTGATGAATTCTCATTTTGAATTTATACTGTTCTCTTTTTGTGAAGATGCCAGTGGTGTTTGTAATGTGGTACATTCACCTCAGCTCTAACACCATTAATATGTGCCAAGTATTACTTCTCTATCTGACAGTATTTATCACATTGTAATTAATCATCAAGGAAGAAAACAGCTATTCTTCTCATATATAGACCAATAACTCTCAGCAAAATCAAATCATCTTTCAGAAACGTCCCATTCTTTGATGCTAATAATTCAATGCCAATGGGAGAAAAATCTTATTATATATAATTATTTTATGTTTTCCATGGTGTGTATAGAAATTCATTCTTCATTTGAAATTTGATATTTTTCCTCAAAGTCATTTGCAGTAATCAGTAGCCAAAGGTCATTTACAAAAAGCAGGAAAATGTTACAACAAACGTAAAGAATGGCTGGGTAGATAGGTCACCAATGACAATGCAGAATGTTCTCATCCATTTAGCAGCATGTAATCTTATTTTAAGGTCCACCCCTTTAATATTATATTTATAACATAACATCACCCTGTTTTCTAGGTTAATTCATTCCTATAATTATCACAGTACATAAACAAAAAATAGCACTATGTTCTGAATATTTGTGTTCTAATTGCCAAATTTGTATGTTGAAGTCTTGAAGCCCAGGGTGCTGGTATTATGAAGCAAGACATTTGAGCAGTGATTAAATCAAGAAGAAAACAGAGTGATTAATGGAATCAGTATGATGCAAAATTGTCCTTAGTGCCTTTGTTCATTCTACTATCATGTGAAGACAGAGAAAAAGAACCATCCTGAGCCGGGAACCAGATTCTTACCAGATTCTCATCCTAGGTGGTCTCCAGAAATGCGAGGATACACTTCAGTTCTTTGAAGATTATTTTTCATCCATTATCCATCTTCTGCTAAATAGTAGTTGATATGGAGAATTGAATGTGGGATGTGAAGATTTGTAAGCAATTGCCTTTAACTGCTGAGCAATTTCTCCAGCTCACTACTTGGTATGGGTAGGTAAAAGTTTAGTGAGACATTATATAATACTGAAGCAAGAATTACCAGGGAAGACAACCATGGATCATCAAATTCCATACCCTCCATTCATTATTTTCATCCAGGACCTCCTGATTTATTTTCTCAGATTAGCAGATGACATGCGAAGCATGAAGCAACTTCCTTTAAGGATTTTACCTTTTTATTTGATAAATTCTAGGGCACCTTCTCCTGTTCCCATTTTTACCAGATAAAATAATCATTGCTTTTATTTTTTAAGTCAGTGACATTTATCAGTCATTAAATCCAAATATAAATACTGGGCTCATAAATGTGAAAGTACAAACTAGGTAACATTAACATTTTCAACTAAATCTTACAAATTTAAGATCTTATACTTGGCAAAGTGGAACTTCAGATATCCTCTTGGGAATTGTCTTTTGCCTTTCCAAGTTCCATGTTATAAAATAAAACATAAGTCTTCATATATTTGTGCATATATGTATTTATTTACTTTTTAACATCTGTATGCTAATAAGTGCTAAGAAGTATTAGTGAAATATTAATCTAAGCAGCCACTATAATCTCAATGATCTAAAATGTCCTCTTCAGGACAATGTATAAAAAAGTCTCATATAAGAAAATCATAAATATTCAAAATCTTTATATTGAATAGATATATAAGACATGAGAAAACTAAATTTACAACAAATATGCTGGTTTAGTTGTGTGCGTTAATGATGTTATTGGTACCACAATCTCTTTATTTAAAAGGAGTTAAGAAATATAAACCCTTATCAACCCTAAAATGTTGATGGATGTACATCAAAAAAAGTTTTGTGAGCTGGGCATGGTGGCCCACGCCTTTAATCCCAGCACTTGGGAGACAGAGGTAGGAGGATCACTGTGAGTACGAGGCCACGATGAGACTACATAGTGAATTCCAGGTCAGCCTGAGTTACAGTGAGACCCTAACTCAAAAAAAAAAAAAATAAAAAAAATAATAATAAAAAACTGTGATCACGCTGTTAAAAATGTTATACAATTGATAATTGGATTTTAATCTGTACTTTGTCAGGCACTACCAGGCACAGGCTGGAGCCTTCAGGAGAGGGGCCTGAGCTGCCAGGCAAGGCAAACGACCCAGGGCTACAGGAGGCCACTCCCTCTCCAAGCCAGGCACACTAGAACTAAGGCTTTGCCCATAGTCCTCTGACGTTTGGCCAGTTGTCTAGGAAACTCCTTATCAGCCAGCAGCCTTCACACAGCCCATCTCCCTTTGACCGGCTTCCCGCCACTATGTAGATCGCATGATCCTCTCCCTACACGCTGCAGCTGACTGTGTCCCTAGGTGCTGGAATGAATTCCCCTAGGCATAGGCTAGCAACTTTGAACCCACCAATCCCCTTAGGCCCTCTTCCTGCTCTCAACTGCTTATAAACCCATTTCCGTATTAAATAAACCAAACTGTTCACTGAGACTGCCTCCCGAAAGTGGTTCTTTCTTGGTACCCACGACCTTGCTGTCCTCTGTTGCCTGGACTCCTTCGGAACCATGCCCTGAGGATCCAGGGACCCACAGCGCTTAGCAATTACTTTAATTATATGCCTCAGTATTTAAAGGGAAGAAGAAAATTTACGATTTAGGAAATCACAAAGAAGAAATACTTGGCTTTAAGTGGATAATAGAGATTTTGTTGAATCAACAATATGGTAAGTGAGTGCTTTGGATGCATAGGCTTGATTCACTGTTAAGAATGTTTAACATTGTTTCTTTCTATCACTGCTATACAAGCAGGAGTGTATTCAAATAAAGCAAATGCTAATAAATAAGGTTGTCCAGCTCTTTTGATGGATGTTTCTATGAAACTGAGAGGTACTAAAAGTGATTTAATGTGGGCCTGGGTAGTTTTCTAATGTAAAGATTGAGATTTAGCAGTAAAATTACCAAGCCTGAGGGATGAGTCTGGATATGTCTGTCTAGCTCTACCCTTACTTCATTAAGGCTCTTACGCACCTGAAGCAGTGTAATTATACTCTCACTCTCAGGTACGGGGAGGTACATGTGACATCACTTCACTTTATTTAACAGTATGTCCCCAAATTAGTTGGCTTTTGTTTAGGGAATGATATTAAAATTAGTATATTGATAATGATATTAGTAATTAATAAATGTTCCATTATTATGATGAAAATAAACTGTTGTCAATTTATCTCTTTACAGTGAAGAATTGTCTGTGCTTAACTATTCTAGATGAAGCAAGTTTTTATTTGCTTTTGGAACTTCTAAATTCTACAAAAAAGTCTACATATTTCAAACAGACTAAAATTAATATATAACTTTAGGTCACGAGTAGATGTTATGCATAAAGACCTACTATATTATATAATGTTGAGAAGACACTTTTATATCCCTCAAGTTTGTTAGCTTGCCAAGGACAAGTATGAATGAGATCCTCAGAGAAAAATTTATATAATCATTAAATGTTGTGTAGCTATGTCCTCTGATTTGAAACATTTCCTTCTGGAGAGAATATAGAGGCCTGTAAGACTCAAGAGGTAAGTGAAATTTATACATGTCAGGAAATACTCCTTAAACAAACAAAAATCCATGGTGCCTTTTCCAAAGGGTTTTTGTTTTTTTAATAAGCTGTGGTTGAAAGCTGTTCATTGGGCATCACATGATCATTGCCATCTTGAATTGTCAATAGCTGTGATTACTAGCAGGAGGCCTGCTCATGACTAGGTCCATTAATGTTCCGGCATGGAGAGGAGAGGGTCTCATGAGACCACATCCTTCCCATGAATTTATAGGTAGTTAATGGTGTTTACTAGGGAGGAACTCACAAGGCCCTACCCCTCATGTACTCGAAATAAGAATCATAAATACAAACAGACCCAAATTCTTTAGAGATAAGTCTTTCACATGGGGTCACATTGTGCTGGAGAGAGGGCTTAGCTGTGAAGGTGCATGCCTGAGAAATCTAAGGACCCAGGTTCAGTTCCCTAGTACCCAAGTAAGCCAGATGCACAAGGTGGTACATGCATCTCGAGTTTATTTGCAGTGGCTAGAGGCTCTGGTGTACCCATTCTCTCCCTCTCTTTCTCTCTCTCTCTTTCAATCTGCCTCTCTCTTTCAAATAAATAAATTAAAAAAATAGGGGCTGGAGAGATGGCTTAGCGGTTAAGCACTTGCCTGTGAAGCCTAAGGACCCCGGTTTGAGGCTCAATTCTCCAGGACCCACGTTAGCCAGATGCACAAGGGGGCGCATGCGTCTGGAGTTCGTTTGCAGTGGCTGGAAGCCCTGGCGTGCCCATTCTCTCTCTTTCTCTCTATCTGCTTCTTCCTCTCTCTGTTACTCTCAAATAAATAAATAAAAATGAACAAAAAAAATTAAAAAAAAAAATTAAAAAAATATAGGAACAAATTTTGAAAGAACTCAAAAAGTCCCACCATCCCTAAGCATTTGGGTAGTGAAAGATACTCTCTTCAGTGATGTAGCCACTGGTAATGAGCCTTTGTGCTTATAAATAATGCTTTACCCAGGATCCCCCAAGAAGCCCTAATAACAAATGTGTGACCTTAACAACAGTAGCAGTAGCAACAACAAAAATGCATTAAGTTACAAAGAGAAGTAGTTAGGAAGAGGAAGGGGAAGGGGAAATAGCTTGATAAAATGTCTTCTACATTGATTATGTGGTTCCTTTAACTGAAATATTTCCATTGAACTTAATTGCTTCTTCCATGGTTTTCTTTCTAAATATAAACTTTCTCTATATGTGAGAAAATGTCTCATTAAAGAAATTTCCCAGGTAGAAAAATCTTATAGAAAAGATAGTTCAAGTTCTCATCATGGAAAACTCAGAAATTTTTGTGTTTTAAAATGTCTTTTTAATATGCTACTCAGATAATATGATGCAGAATAAATAAAAGTAGTGAAATAAGAGGAGCTTATTACATAGGATTTAAAGTTACATGTTCTTTTTAACCAACTAATGCATTATGAACACTTGTTCAATTTTTCATTTCCAGAAAATCCAATACTAATCACTGCATCATATATCAGTAAGTCACTATGCCAGTTATTTCAGAAAAGCAGATAATGACATTATTCTTAACTGGCCCTTTATCTTTGCATTAAAGTAGTTTCTATGTTTTTCCTACTATAAAGTTGCAAGCAATTATTCATGTTCATTTTTTTATTGTTTCTCTGGTTATCTGAAATTAAATATTAGAACATGAATGATTTGCTAAGATTATTCAAATGACCTTAAAATATCTGATTTCCTAGTGTTTTAGACATATTTAAAAACATTTTCAGAATTATATCAACTGACTCAAAAAGTGTGTAGTTAATTTTGTCAATAGTTTCTTCCTTATATAATACACTTATGTAGTATATAATATCTTTAAGTACAGTAACTATTAATCATTTTACATGTAAGCCTCTTTTAAAATTAAGCCCTGTTAAGTCAGGTTCTATTTCTTCATCATTTTATTCTAATACCCAAGTTAATACCTGGAAAAATAGTATTCCATAAGTATTTGTTAAATGGAAAAATAAAAAAACAAATTTATTTTCCAACAATTTACATTACTAAGGTTTATTTTTGACTTCTTATGATGTTTATGTAATTCTTAGTCATTGTGAACAGTTTTCATCTGAAATAATGGTTTATATTGGCTGCTATCCTCTGAAGGTGTTGAATAACTTTGAAATTTGAAAGGTATATGAAGACCTTTGTGTTTACCCAAATGCCATCCTGAAAAAAGTTCTCAAAATCATGTAAAATATTGCTGATCCACCCTGATCTTACATTGAGTATCTCTAGTGATCCCTGTGATTAGTGATCGAGTGATTCACAAACCAACCAAATGCATGGAAAAATGCATGCAGTTCTCCAGAACTATGAAAGAAATGTAATTGATTTTCTGTTGGAAAGGGTCTAATAAATCACTTCCAACTAGACTTTTATTAGAGCTTTTTGTATTTCTCCAATATATCTGTCACCTCCTTTTTTAAAACTCATAGTTCAGGCTTTGCTCTATCTTTAATGCTAATATATTTTTTTTTTTCCTTGCAGGTGTCTTTATCTCACGTCTCCAAGGAATTATTCAAACTAACAAATATACTGAAGTAATTTTTAGTTGCTGTAACTATTTGCCAGCACTAGGAAGGTATATAAAATTTTATAATTTATAAGCCATCATTAGAATTGTAAATTTAAGATGATCTTTAGAACACATGCTATATGTGTTATTTAAAAATATGTTTATCAAGCTAAATGAAGCAGTTGGTAAAAGTTAATAGAAAACTAGTAGCATGAACAAAAGATTTTGCTTACAATGGAACATAGAAACCCTAGAAATAACTACTGAGCTTCTGGCGTAACTTGTAACTATAAAAGCTCAAGGTGTTAGTACCACTGTATTTCTTTGTCTTTTGCCAAACACAATTCCTAACTGAAGAACAGCCAAGAGTCTAAAAAAAATGTCAGTGTCAAGATATTATGAGAACATTGGCACACAAGATAAGAAAGCAGTCTGTATGAAAAAGAAATGGTCAAAGGGCACAATATGCTTAAAATATCAAAGAGGCTGAATTTTGATATTTCACAGCATTATTTCACACAGAAATAATGACACAAGAAAACAATATGTTTTTAAATTTTAGTCTTGAGGTAGGGGTTCTTTTCTAAATATTTTATTATACTTTATTTTAATTTATTTATTTGAAAAAGGCAAATGAGAGTGAGCTAATGAGAGAGAGACAAAGAGAGAGAGAGAGAGAGAGAGAGAGAGAGAGAGAGAGAGAAAGAGAGAAAGAGAATGGTCACTCCAGAGCCTCCAGCCACTGCAAATAAACTCCAGATGCATATACCACCTTGTGCATGTGGCTTACATGGATCCTAGGGAATTGAACTGAGGTCCTATAGCTTTGCAGGCAAGTGCCTTAACAGCTAAGCCATCTCTCCAGCCCTTGACTTAGGGGTTCTTAATCACATACTCAATAAGAGATGGAAAACAAAGCTTTCACTGTGAGAATGTATGAATATGTAGTTAAAAAATGCCTTTTCAGCAAAAAAGACGCATTTAGAAGGGACAGTACCATAACAGCACACCTTCACAATCAGAATCTCACGTTTTTTTGTATGTTGGCATGTAGTTCTCAAGGTGAAGACAGAGCTAAGCTTGCCTGAACTCACTACATCAGAGTGTTTCTTCCACTCAAGGACAGGTCTAGCAGGGCAGAACCTTCTTAGGGTGTGGATAGCATTCTGAGTGCAGAAGAATGTGCAGGAGATAAGGCATTATGATACCTGTTATCAGACCCGGCAAGCCATAATTCTGTCACATTCAATTGACCAAAGCAATTTCATAATTAAATTCAGATTTCAAGAGTGGGGAAATAGATTCTATGTCATTACTAGTTAACTGCAAAACCCAGTGTAAAGAGCATTCATGCACCAAATTCATGTTTTTGGCGAATCCCCAGACTTAACACGATTTTCATTTCTTCTTAGAACTTGCATTAGCACACCGTCAACACCTTTAGTCACATTGTTTAGTGATATGATCACACATAACACATATCTTTCTACTTCCGTCTACTGATATATTCTTAGCTCATGGTCTGTAGTCAGTTATGTTTTATTAACTAGGAGCTTTGTATGGATATATTATGTATTGGTACCATTATTTCCCTCCTCCCTACCCCCATCCCAGAGTTTCCTTCTCAGTGGGGTTGCTATTATTCACCAGGGAGTTGTGGATTATGAGTTATGAGAGCAGCAGTCAGTCACTGGGTGGGGGGCAATACTTCCTCCCACCCTGTGACTCTTACAATCTTTCTGCCCCCTCTTCCACAAAATTTCATGAGCCATGTTGAGTGTGTTTTAAGCCTAGTTTAGTGCTGAGTTCTCAGCAGCTTCTGGATTTCTACTTTGATATGATTTGAGTATCATTAATGTCAGTCTCCATCACCCTGGCACAGGTTACCAGGCTTTCCATGGAAGCAGCACTCTTGATTATCTTGCCGATAATCCTGCGGCTTCATTTGGGCCCCAGTGGATGTGTGAGGGGGATTCACCTCCTGCCAAGGAGTCAGATATCTTTTCTTGTCTTGTTCACATTTTGGTTGTCCTCAGTTCTCACTGTTTTCTGAAAAGTAAAAACAGATTCTCCAATGGAAAGTGAAATCAGCGTAGGTTAAAGGGCATAAGTATCATTAATTTAGAGAGATTTTGATGGGTGTAGCTTCTCTTTTGGCCAAAAACTAGTGGGAGCTTCTCAATGGAGTCCAGGATCTTGGTCTCCATAGGATTTTGACTTGGCTCCCAGTTCCAACAATAGGTTCCTTTCCACTGAGCTGGTCCCTTAGCTAATAACAAAGCCATGAGTTATCCACCTAGGCTGGGTGTGATCGTCGCACAGTGTGTACATCTTGTCAGGCTGATAGCTGTTGCATAGCAGTGGCCCCTGCTTGCTCACAACATTGTCCGCTTTCCTCCAGCAGCTCATCTGGTGCTTTCCAGTGCTATATGGGTTAACCATCTGGAAACAGGCTTCCTTCCAGGTTCCAGCCAGGTCTCTTGATGTTCTGAGTTGGTAGCATGTGGTGTCCTCAGCAACAGGGTCTTACTTTTTACCTCAGGCAGGTAATTAAGTACTTTGACAGAAGCCTATCTTGTTTTGCGAATCTTGTAGGTCTCTACAATCAACAGCTCACTGAGGATTGTAACTAATTTCTGGCATTGTGACTTATAAATCCGAGCCAAATGTTTTAGGGTTAGCCTTCATCCCTCCCTCTCTAGGGCCCTTCTGACCAGATCATAACCCCATACTCCTATTGAGGGTTGTAACTTTCTTTCTTTCTTTTTCTTTTCTTTTCTTTCTTTCTTTTTCTTCTTCTTTTTTTTTTTTTTTTTGAGGTAGGGTCTCACTCTGGCTCAGGCTGACCTGGAATTCACTATGCAGTCTCAGGGTGGCCTCGAACTCTTGGCAATCCTCCTACCTCTGCCTCCTGAGTGCTGGGATTAAAGGTGTGCACCACCACGGCCGGCTCAAGGATTGTAACTTTTTTATTTATTTATTTTTATTTTTATGTGTGTGAGAGAGAGAAAGGGAGAGAGTTGGTGTGCTAGAGCCTTCCAGCCACTGTAAATCAAACTCAAGATGCATGTGCCACCTTGTGCGCATGTGCGACCTTGCACTTGTGTCACCTTGTGTATCTGGCTTCTGTAGGACTTGGGAGATCAAACATGGGTTCTTAGGCTTCACAGGCAAGTGCCTTCATGTCTAAGCCATCTCTCCAGAATGAGGGTTATAAATTTTAGTCTACTATCGAGGAAGAAGTTTTCTTGGCACCAATTTATTTTGGATTTAGTTTTGTGTATCACCCCTATGCTCCAGTGGCCCTCCTTCCAAACCCTTCCATCCCTTTATCTGATCCTTCAGTTGCTTGTTACATGTGCCTGCAACTCAGGTTGTTCCCTATTAGGAGCCACAGATGCGGGAGAACATGCAGGATTTATCTTTCTGTGTTTGTATGAGTTCACTTAGTGTGATCTGTTCCAGGACCAACCATTTTCCTGCAAACTTCATATCATTTTTTCATTACTGAGTAGAATTCCATCATATATATGTACCACATCTTCATTGTCCATTTGTCAAACATCTGGGTCGATTCCAGTTCTTAGATATGGTGAATTGAGCAGCTATAAACGTGGTTGAGCAAATACTTTTGCCATGAAGAGTAGAGTCTTTAGGGTAGATGCCCAGTAGAGGAATGGCAGGGCCAGTTGGTAGATCTGTTTTTATCCTTTTCAGGAGTCTTCATACTGATTTTCATAGTGGTTGTACAAGTTTACATTCCAGACAGCAGTGCAGTTCCTCTTTCCCCACATCCTCACCAACAGTTACTGTCAGTTGATTTTTTTAATTCTTGCCATCCTGACTGGAGTAAGGTGGTATCTCATAGTTTTTTTAATTTAAATTTTCCTGATAGATAAATATGATGAACATTTTCTTAACTGAGTATTTGACATTTGTATTTCTTCCTTTGTGGATTTCCTATTCAGTTCTCTGCCCAATTTTTTGAGTGGATTACTTGATTTTCTTTTGTTATTATTATTATTATTGCACCTCACCTGCCCTGAGTGCACAGGCCCCAAGCAGACTGGCACCTCACTTGGTCCCAGCACAAAAGCCACAAAGATGCCTGCATCTCAACTGCCCCAGCACCCAGGCCCTATGCAAGGTGTTCTGAGCCCCAAACACACCTGCTCCTCACTTGTCCTGAGTGCACAGGTCTCAGCCATTTTAAAAATATTCTAAAATATTTATTTGTTTATTTGCAAACACAGAAAGAAAGATAGAGAGGAAGATACAGAGAAAGAGAGGGTGGCTGTGTCAGAGCCTCTAGCCACTATAAATGAACTTCAGATGCATCCACCACTTTCTAAATCTGGATTTGTGTGGATACTGGGGAATAGAATCTGAGTTGTCAGGCATTACAAGCAAGTGAGTTAACTACTGAGCAATCTTTCCAGCCCTCAATTTTTTAAATTAATAAATAATTTATATAATTGCAGCTAGATCCTGTACTAATAAGAATTTCATAAAATAAACAGCAAATAACATGGCTAAATTGTGGGATTTTTTTGTGTGTATGTGTGATGTGGTGGTGTGGGGGAGGATGTGTATGCATGCTTGTATGAGGGTGATTGCATGTGTGTATGTGGAGGTCAGAGGTTGATGTGAGTCTTCCTCTACCACCTTCCTCTTTATTATCCTAATACACTGTCTGTCACCTGTACCCAGAGCTCATCAATTTGACTTGTCCTGCAGCTGGGGTTTCACTTGGCCATCATGCCCACCTGGCATTTATGTGAGTACTGAGGACCTGAACTCTGGTCTTCAAGATGGCACAATAAGCATTATATGCACTGAACCATCTCCCCAGCCCCTTATTTTGTGTTTATGCATTATAGAGGACAGCTGTCTGGGGTTATATGACTATGGCCATATTTATTCCATACCACACAGGAATCATGACTTTAACTTTCTTTTTATCTATTTCTTAAAAGTAAAATTTGTTGAGTAGTTCAATTCTTTGATATTGAGTCTGTGATTACTATCCTTAAATAACCATTAGTGCAGTTCAATACTGTGGGACCAAACCTTAAGACCATCAGCCCTAGCATGATTCTGTTAATAAAGAACATGATTTTCACACAGCTCTTGTCAAAGAATGCTGCTGTGAGTACAGAAAAGAACTTGTGCTTTGTGAAAGTAATTTTTTTTTTTTTACTCTAGGGTAAATTGGCTCTGTGTTTGAAAATTTCAACAGGTAGTCTTTTGACAAATCTGACTTTTAATTATTTAACTATAGAGATTTGAAATAATCTGAAGCCAGATGATATTTTAAAGCTATACTATACAGAGAGAAGAAAATAGAAATCTTTAAATGTCTACTCTCCTGACATTTTCTATTGTTCAAGTTTCCTTCCTTGTGGGCTAGGAAATGACTACTCTTTTATGTTTATTTTATATAATTTTATTTATTCATTGAATGGTTTTCTGAATTTTTCCTTGGACATTTTGAATAATTTATATTTATAAAATGCCATAAAATGCCCTGGCCACATTCCTAATATTATGACCTTAAAGATTATAGGCTTTCTTGGGCTGGAGAGATGGCTTAAAAGTTAAGGTGCTTCCTGTGAAGCCTAAGGAGCCATGTTTGACTCTCCAGATCCCACATAAGCCAGATGCACAAAGGTAAGGCAAGCACAAAGTCACACATGCCCATTAGGTGGCGTAAGCATCTGGATTACGATTGCAGTGGCTGAGGCCCTGGCATTCTCTCTTTCTACCCCTCTTGCTCTCTCTAAAGTAAAAATAAACAAATACATAAATAAATAAAGATTATCAGGCTCCTAAATTGGGATAAGCAAAGTCTTAACCAATACAAGACTGAAAACAAAATAAAAGGAATCGTGCTACCTAATTTTAAGAATTAGTGTAAACCTTCAAGAATCAAATCAGTATGGTATCCGTAAAAGAACACAAACATTAATTACATGGACTGAACAGGCAACAGAGAATTGCAACCACACAGACATAGTCAGTTCCAACTGACAAAGACAGAGTGTGATTCAGTGGAAAAATGGACCAGGAACAGTGTATGCCCACAGGCAGCAACAATTAAAAATTGTGCTTCACGGTTGGGTAGATGGCTAAATGGGTAAAATGGTTGTTGCTTAAACATGAGGACCTAAGTTCAATTCCCTAACACCTACAAAAATGCCAGACATAGTAGCACATACCTTCAATCCAGTGCTAAGGAAGTAGATATAGGACCATCACTGAAGTCCACTGGCCAGATAATATAGCTATGTTGAGATCTTGTCTCAAAGAATAAAGTAGGGATGAATTGAGAAAGACACCTGATGTGAACCTCTGCCATTCACATATATGTATACTTGCACTTGCACACACAGGTGTGCCCACATACATATGAACACTGAACATGCATACACACACTTGAAATAGCGTGCTTTATGAGAGTTCTTTTTAAAAAATTTTTTGTTATTTTTATTTATTTATTTGAGAGCAACAGACAGAGAGAAAGAGGCAGAGAGGGAGAGAGAGAGAGAATGGGCGCACCAGGGCCTCCAGCCACTGCAAACGAACTCCAGATGCGTGCGCCCCCTTGTGCATCTGGCTAACATGGGTCCTTGGGAGTCGAGCCTTGAACTGGGGTTTTTAGGCTTCATAGGCAAGCACTTAACCGCTAAGCCATCTCTCCAGCCCTATGAGAGTTCTTTTTAATCTAGAGTAAATAAAGACTATTTCTGTCACAAAAAGTCATTCACAATAGATAATATACTACAATGAGAAATTCTATAAAATGGGGGTTGGAGAGATGACTTAGAGGTTAAGGCACTTGCCTGCAAAGCAAAAGGATCCAGGTTTGATTCCTCAGGACCCACATAAGCCAGATGCACAAGGTGGCACATGCATACGGAGTTTTTTTTACAGTGGCTGGAGGCAATGGTGCACCCATTCTCTCTCTGCTCCTCTGTCCCTCCCTTCCTCCTTCTCTCTCAAATAAATAAAATAAAATAATTTAAACAATTCTATAAAATAAAATTTTTATAAGAATAGATATGATAAAAATCCACATGATCTTGGCTTGAGTGATGGATTTGTACATGAAATAGCCAAAGCAAAATTCATAATAACATGTTAAAATTGCTAAAATTAAGATGTCAGAGGATGGGAGAACATTTTTGCAAACATACTTTTCATTAAACAAGTTTAATCAAAGCTTATAAATAACTTAAAATTCAATAATAAGAAAATGAAGAATACAATTTAAAAATGAGCAGAAGGGTTAGGCAGCTCTCCACAGAATATATACATATTCTATGTATATTCAAAATACATTTATTACAACACATTCCATGTTACTTTTCATTAAGAAAATTCACTTTGAAACAATAATACCTTTTCATAACTTACAAAGGACTAATATCCAAAGCACACAAATGTTTTTTTTTTTTTTTTTTTTTTTTCAAGGTAGGGTCTCACTCTAGCTCAGGCTGACCTGGAATTCACAAACATATTTTGAGGTGTACATTCACCCAATCAGAAAGCCTCTGTGCCCTCAAAGTCTTGGATATGAACATTAATGCAATTTTCTTTAAAATCACTAAGTCAGGAGGCCACAAACATACTCTTTAGCATGTGACTAGATTCTGAAATTAAGCACAGGGACAGTGAATGTCAGAAATCTTACTGGCCAAATTGTGATGAGTGGATAAGAAAGGGTGGGAAGAAGTTAGAATTATAGTCATTTATGAGAGTTGAAATTAATATAGAAACCTACTTTTTGGGGCAATGGAACACTCAGAAGCCATGGATTTTTACTAGAAAAATTTTAGTGCCAGGGATCGGATACCTTCCAGTGAGTTGTTGGCCAGGGAGGTCACTCATACCCAAAACATTACAGACTATTTCCAAGGCTCTTGGTTTCCCACCAAGAATAGATGGTAAGACCCTATTTCTAAAGACTCCATATACTTGGGCTGCAAGGTCACTGAGAAATCCTGGTGGAGCTGAGCGGAATACTTCCTCCATGTAGGCCAGCTGATAGAAAGCTGGAAAAAGCCATGCTGCATGCAGTCCAATGGGAGAGAGAGAAACCACCCGTGGATATACTCCACAGTGGACACTGCAAGCCTTAAATTTGGCCAGCCAGGCCAAATGAGCCAATGGGTACAATAGTGGCATATCTGTTATGGGGGAAACCAACCACTCTCTAACTGGACTGGATGCCCGCTCTATGGGAGGGAATACATCCCTGCTACTGAAAACCTACAACAGGGGTTGTCATGAGCCCTAGGGGTATAACGTCTGCTGGTGTCTGGATAAATGTATATATTATGCTCACCACACTGCCCAGTAAGCACTTCTCTTAATGTTTATATTCATATATTAATACTCCTCTCACTTTTGGTTAGAGAAGCTTCTCTTTTCAGATGGCAGTGACCTTGGGATGACTCAGAAGGTACCATGGTGCTGAGAAGAAGTGACAGAAGAGTGCTCAGCACTGAAATATCTCTATCACACCTTCCAAGGCTCAGGGTCCATTGCAGAAGAGGTGGCAGAAAGAATGTAAGAGCAAAAGGAAGGGTAAGACTCCTTACAAAGTGCTTCTCCAGACACAAAAAATGGCCTGGATATACATGACCTCACAGTGTCTGAAGCTACCTACACAAGATCATCATATGGGGAGGAAAAGATCATGACATCAAAATAAAAGAGGTGCTGGGAATATGATGGAGAGTGCAGTTTCAAAGGAGAAAGTGGAACGAGAGAGGGAAGTACCATGGGATATTGTCTACAATTATGGAAGTTGTCAATAAAATAATAAATTTAAAAAGGGTTGGGATTATTAATAGAAGTCATATTTAGTTTATAATGGGTATAGATGACTACATATAAAATATCAGTAGATATATATGTATTCAATTTATTATGTTATATTTCATATATGTTATATACTTTAGATGTATATAAAACAATGACACTTCTGCAACAAAGACCACACCTAACCTCCAGATTTTGATGTGTAATTCCATTTTATGATAACTTTAAACAGTTATCCTTTGAGAAATGTTTGATACTCACCAAAAACATATACAATATAAGTGAAATTAAGCACTTTTCAGTATCTTAATGTAAGGAACTTTTAAAATGCAAACCCCCAATGGTGTGTGTGTCTTTTTTTTTCATTTTTATTTTTTATTTTATTTTTTACAGTCAGTTTGGTAGCATTATTAGGCTCATCCATGACCTACCCCTTCCCTTACCCCCTCCTTGTTGAGGTATACGGGTCATGCATTGTGGAGTTAGCCCACAGTTATGGGTAAGCTAAATATCTCTGCATATCATGACCCAACATGTGGCTCTGACATTCTTTCCGCCCCCTCTTCCACAAAATTTCCCTGAGCCATGTTGGCTCTGCTTCAGTGATGAGGTGTTGGGGGGCTCTGAGGCTCTGGCTCTCTGATTTGGTAGGAGTTGATTTTTCTCTGTGCTGATCTCCTTACCCCTTGTGCTGGTATCCGGATCATCAGGAAAACAGCACCCTTGCTTGTTTCTCCAATTTTTCTTAGTTTCAGCCTTTTGAGGTATGATGGGGTGGCTCTCTCCTTAGGATCTACATCTATCTGAAAAAGAGAAGCAGATTCTCCAACAGAGAGTAAGTTAGCATCAGGACAAATGAGATAACCCCTTTTTTTAATAGAGAATTTAATAGGTGTAGGCCCTCTTGTAGCCCACAATTGATGGTAGCTTGATATTGGAGAGTGGGCTTATGTTTGGATATGGTTCTGACTTGTTTCCCAGCTCCAGCTATGGGTCCCATACCAGTGAGGGGATCAGTTAGCCAAATTGAGAGCAGTTGGTTCCCCACCATGGCTGTGTGCCACCACTGCACTTGTGTGGGCATCACAACAAGTTATTTGCTGCTAAGTAGGTTAGACCATGCGTTGCTTCGACAGATATTGGTCATTTTCCCCCAGTCGCCCATGTAGCACCTTCTGGCACTAGACGCGCTGACTGTCTGGGATACCAACAGACCCAGTTATTCCCTTACTGGGCATCTACCCTAAAACCTTCAAACCACAGGCTAGAGAGATTTGCTCAACCATGTTTATAGTGGCTCAATTTGTAACAGCTAAGTGCTGGAATCAACCCAGATGTCCATCACTAGAAGAAAGGATAACTAAGATGTGGTATATCTACACAAAGGAATTCTATACAGCAGTAAGAAAAAATGACACAATGAAATTTGAGGAAAAATGGTTGAACCTGGAACAGATCATTCTCAGTGAACTTACCCAATCACAGAAAAAAAATCACCACATAGTCTCACTCATCTACAGCACCTAAACTGAATCTACCCAAGATACCTTACATACCCAGCAAGCACCTCCTTGACTAGCCACTAGGATGGAAGGGGAGGGAGGGGAGGACATCAAAGGGGTGGGAAACACAAATCTAGACCCAAATGGCAATGGTACTATAATTTTCTACTTACTAAAAGACAGACCAAATGGCTGATCCTTCACGAGGACCTTACAGAGAACACCTGAACCACAAGACACTGGAGAGGGTATGATCAAGACTAACCTTAATCTTCTACATCTTCCCTCCCTCACTTCCCCTCTCCCTCTCTCTCTCTCTTTTATCTCTAACTCTTGTATATTAGTTAACTTTTTCCTCATTTTCTTAGTGGGCACTGACATGTAACTCCCAGAACCAGCATGGGGCTATCATCCACAATGAGCTTTTGATCAGAGAGACATACAAGGTTTCCTGAAAGACAGACAGATTTCTGTCAGAGTACTTGATGATCCACCAAAGGCTAGTGATAAGACCCTACTGCTGAAGACACCTTATGTGATTGACATGCAGATTAGAATGGCATGGCTGGAAGTTGGAAGAGAGTCAGTCCCCAGACAGTCAGCGCGTGTAGTGCCAGAAGGTGTGTGTGTCTTATAGTGTGTGATATGTAAATGAATTGGAGTGTTTCCCAGTGGCTGGAAGTATACCATGTTGAGCAACCAAATAAGAAGTATTATGTTTACAACTCAGATTATGAAATAAATAACCACCAGTCTGCACTCATTTAAATAAATAATTAATAAGCAACAACTAAATAAATGGAGAAGAGACAAATTTTTATGGAAAAGGAATACCAATAATTTTTGTAGAGTTTAATCATAAGGAGATGATGTACATACCACCTTCCCCCCAAAGAGTCCTTTAGGTAAAGGACAAATGAAGAACAACTTCAGAGTAGAGAATTAATAATTTCTACCTAGTTAGATAATCACAGTTAATATCAACAGTAATAATTCATGCTAATTTCATTACCCTTAATGCACTGTGAAGAGACATATACTCTCCCTCTGTGATTGTTATCCCCAGACACACAGTAATCATAAAAAAAGTAAGAAAAACATAGAATGAGATTGGGCTACAAAAGTCCCATGTATCTTGAAGCTATCAAGTTCATCAAAAATATGAAATGTCAGACACTCTCATAACTGAAATGAAGCCCAAATAGAGGTGATCATGTAATGTAATGTGGTATCCTGGAAGCGATCATAAAGGTAATTATCCTGAAGATACCAAGAATAAGGTATGAATTTTACTTAATAACAATACATCAATATTGATTCATTAGTTATGGCAAACATACTACATCAAAGTAAATAACAGTGAAATCTAGGTTTGTGTGCATGCAAATGCTTTACTGTTGCTTAGTATTTCTGTAAGTATAACTCTCTTAAAATTAAATGCTTTCATATTCTTTAACTCTAGTCATGACCACCAAAAACATTAGCCCCAGATTACAAAAGTGTCGTAAAATATACATTTAACAACGTAGATACAGGCCAATATTTTTAAGTCTCCCATAAATTTCACTTATAAGTGCTGTTTTAAAATTTCTCTGAAACACTTCTTAGGGGCTACTTGAAATTTTAAAAACTTTTATATATTTGATTTTATATTGCAACAGCTTTTGTACTAACCACTCTTCAAGCATTACAAACCTGGCATTATTCTGTTTGGTTCTGAGCCTCGTAGAAATGAGAGCCCAGCTTCTCTCAGTGATCTGTTATGGAATCAGTTTTGACATCGTGTTTATACAGCAACAAAGGGACAAAACACTGATGACTTATCTGAATGGTAAGCCAAATTTTATCCATATGTTTTCCACAATGGGTTCATCAATTATTGATTAGGCTTAATGAGCATGCTAATAAGCAGAACTCAAGTAGCTTCTTTACCCCTTCTGTGCTTTCCAGGTCCTCATAAATTCTTGAAATGGTGACTGCTAGAAATAGATTATGGGTTGGTTCCAAGAAGCCATAATGCAGACCACATATGGTGTTCAAGGGCTGATGTTCGTCCTTTCAGGAGAGTATTGAAAATGTACTTTGTGACATTTGTTCTCAAATGCAAATTAATTTATATGGGTTTCCCTTGTGTACTTGTTATATATCTTGCTCAAGTTCACAAGCAACTGCAGAATACAGATTTAGCTTGTGAAGACTGAACTGTGGAAGATCAAATCTGAATCTCACCACTGTGTACAGGGATACTTATGGTGGCTTAGATTTCTAACGGAAATTTCTATTGGTTTGATTCATTTTAAGAAATTACTGTTGCTAGAGTTCTGAAAATAATTTCTGAAACCTGCTAACTTACTTCCACATTCTAAATCACAAAGGGTTGAGGAATATGCCTTTTTTAAAACCTACTAAGTAGGGCTGGAAAGATGGCTTAGCAGTTAAGGCACTTGCCTGTGAAGCCTAAGGAGCCATGTTTGACTCACCAGGTCCCCTTGTAAGCCAGATGCACAGTGACACAAGCGCAGGGTCTCACATATGCCACAAGGGGGCACACACGTCTGGGGTTTGATTGAGAGGGTGGAGGCCCTTGTCTACCAATGATCTCTCCCTTTCTCTCTCTCTCTCTCTCTCTCTCTCTCTCTCTCTCTCTCAAAAAGAGCCAGTCTGTTGGGCTTGCCTCCAAGAACACAAAAAAAAAAACCCTAATAATATCTTTTGATTACTATTTCAACAGAATGAATGTTAAAGTACACATGCTTTCTTGGTTAAAACAAAAACGCAAGCTACGTTCAAAGTATAATTAAAGTATGATTTTTGAAAGTTAATGAACTTCAAATTTGTCTTGACTTATGTGTCAATTATTATATAATATGATCTTGACATAATGTGAATACAAAGCTATTAGTTCAGTTTATTGGACATAATTACCTGAAATTTTCATTATATGTTTGAAATTTATATCTTACTTCATTAAATTCTTTCTGGGTATAAAAAAGTTCTCATTCAACGTTGTATATGTTATTTCTGTGTGCATTCCTATGTGACTTAAATTCATTCAAATTTGTTACCTAAAATGTCTAGAGAACTAAGTAAGAGATTTAATGACAGCCACATTGAAATAGCAAACCGTTTGTTGTAGTTATTAAGAAGATTGCATTATATAAATGTCATTAATGAATATGCCCCTCATAAAGAAAGCAGTGTGATAACATACAAGACTACTGGGCACCGAAATCAGCAAGGTGGTGTTTATTTTGCTGTGTTGTTCTTTTAATGACTGACATATTTAATATTCTTAGGTTTCTGATGCATTAAAATGTGAACTTACTTTAGATTTGTTAATTAGTTTAATAGTGTTTATGCTTTCAGTTTGAACTTAGAAAAAACAGAATAAATACCAAGTCATCTAGCTCAATTGCTTAAAGACAGACTTTTGTTCTTGTCAAAAGAATCATACCAAGCCGGGCGTGGTGGCACACGCCTTTAATCCCAGCACTTGGGAGGCAGAGATAGGAGGATTGCCATGAGTTCGAGGCCACCCTGAGACTCCATAGTGAATTCCAGGTCAGCCTGGGCTAGAGTGAGACCCTACCTCAAAAAACCAAAAAAAAAAAAAAAAAAAAAAAAAAAGAAAAGAAAAAGCATATCAAAGCTAGAAAAGTAAAACCATAAGAATAAATTAAAGAGGGGTTGCAGAGATGGGTCAGCAGTTAAAGTGCTTGTTTGCAAGGCCTGATGGCGTTCAATTTCCAACTTCCTACGTAAAGCCAGATGCACTAAATGGTGCATGCATCTGGAGTTTGTATTCAGTGACAGGAGGCTTTGTTGTGCCCATATTTTCTCTCTGTGTCTGCTTGAAAATAAATAAATAAAACTATTTTAAAAAAATTAATTAATTGACAAAATATCTCATAGCAGTTACTCAATAGCAATAGTTTAGAATTATTTTTAAATTTTGTCAGTTACTCATGGTGATCCCTAATGACAGGTTAAATAATTTATACAAACCACAGAAAGAAATTGATAGCCCAAATATGTTGTCTTTTAGTCAATGAAGTTTAGAACTAGTCTCCAATAACTTATGTTAATGGTCATTCTTGTTTTTAGTCCTTTTTAGTTAAATAAAATGATGAACATTTTAGTCTTCTTCAAACAACTGCAGCCTCCAGACCACATTTACCTCACAATTGCATTCCATGTAGTCCTTTTCCATCAGCAAGTTAGACTCCTAAGGAAAGAGCTTTCAGAATGAAGTCATGGCATATCTAAAATTGCCATGGAAAACTTGTATGTTTTCTTAGCTGCAAATGCTGTTTGTGATGTTATGGCATTCTATCCAGGTCCATTTATTTCTCTAAGTTATCAATTTTGGATTAAATGTATTTTACTTTCAAAACCATTAGTTCTTTCACCCTAAGAAAAATCAAACTTTACCAGGAAACCGTAACTAATCAGAAAAATAAATAGCAGGATCCTAATTTACATTTAACCTTTGTTTTAAATGATTAATGGGTGCTATTTATGTAAACTATTTCTACAATGCAGCATGAAATGAAATTTAAATTGCAGATTTTACAGTGGTGTATTTTAACTAGTGACCCTATCCCCAAGAAGAAAAATAAAAGAAAACCAATTACATTTGTAATAAAGATGCTAATGCACTTCTTGTTTTAAAGTTATTTAAGTTGTGATTGTTTAAGAAACTTTCATTTCTAATGAACTCAAAAAATACTATGAAACTTTGTCTTTGTAAGAGAAAAATTGACTTGACTTTTTTGTTTTTAATCCACTCTCCACTAAACAAAGTTTTTTCTTCCAGGCCAGCTCCCCTGGATATCAGAAAGTGATCAAGTATTAACCAGGTCTGTGTAGATACAGGCTGAAGGGAGATATGGAAATTTAGCTGCAGCAGTCAGATTAGAGGTAAGGCTGACTTTTTGTACCTGTGAGAACTGCATTCACTGAGTCATGCAGATGGACAATCTGAAGATTGTCTTTTATGTGCACCTGATCTTTCTAGTTTCCAGTATCCAAATGGATGCTATTTCTTCTACTTCCTTACTTTTGACACCACAGGACAGCAGAAGCTCTGGGCTTCTGGTTTAACAACATACTGAATGCTGAAAGTGACTTCAACTGAGAAGGCTTCCTAATACTTGAAAGACTACTAAAATTCACATCCTAGATTTTTGACATGAATGTAATCTTTTATTGATCTTAGAATCAATAAAAACACATTGTACATTTTGTTCAGGAAATATACACAATCAGGTTTGTATTTTTTAAAGCTAAGTCTGGATATGTATGTATGTTGGGGAAGTCTGGAGAATGTGGTCTGTGAAAAGGAGCAGGGAAGTTAGAACTTATCGGGCATGGTAATTTGGATTAGATGTCGCCCATGAGCTCATATTTTCTGAATGCTTGCTCCCCAGCTGGTGGAAGTCTGGGAGGTAGAACCTTGTTGGAGCAGATGTGTTGCTAAGGGTGAACCTTGAGGTTTATTAGCCCCTAGCTTGACAGTATGAATTTGGCTCACTTCCCTGCTGCTGTTGTCTACCTGATGTTGGCCTGGAGGAGATATCCAGCCTGTGCATTGCCATCTTTTCCCTGATATCATGAAGCTTCTGCTCAAGACTATAAGCCAAAATGAATACTTTCCTTCCGTCAGCAATTTTTGGTCAAATTCCTCCTTTTACACTACCAATTTGAAAGTTATATTTTTAGGTTGACAATGAAAATTGAACAAAAATGTACACAATTGGCAATGACACATAATGTGTAGTCATAGATATAAATAGAGTTTTAAGAAATATGACCTTTGATTCTGTGATAATTAAAGCTTAGTCTTAAGGCCTTGTGATGAAGAATCTCAAAGACTTACCAAGAACCTATCTACATATTTGCACATATTTACAGATACACATGTTTGTATGTATTCACATACTTGCACATATACACATATTTATATATATACATGTTTGTATGTATTCACATATTTATACATGTACACATATTTACATTTATACATGTTTGTATGCATTCACATATTTGAACATGTAGATGTATTTACAAATATACATGTTTGTATATATTTACATATACACATATTTAAATATATACATGTTTGTATGTATTCACATATTTGCACATGTACACGTATTCACATACATACATATTTGCATGTATTCACATATTTGTGCATAGATACATATTTACATATATACATGTTTGTATGTATTCATATATTTTTGCATGCATGCATGCATGCATGTGTGTGTGTCTGCGTATGTGTGTTTCAGATGGGGACATATAATTATGCTAACATGACATATAAGTCATAAATGTTATATATTTATTACATATCTCATTTGAATCATAACAATCAGAGATCAATTAAACTAATCATACATGGAGAAAAGGTGTTTGATAGGTTTTTCAGTTTTGGGAAGTTACAAATAATATAAAATTAATAAAGCAATATTATATAAACTGAAATCTTTAAAATTTTACTTATTGTAATTTATTCAAAAACACATCCCTGTCTGAATCACATTGTTACATGTATATATCACTAGTTCCTTATTGAGGCTTGTATTCAGATATTAAATTAGCTCCATTTTGGTTTCTTTGGTAACTATTATCCATTCAATTTTTAACAAGCTATTTGGTAGAGGGTGGGTATTTAATTACTCCTCTCTGTGTAGTGCTTCATGCAATCCCTGAAGTAAGTCAGTTTTTGTTTTCTTCTTATGTTAACTGAAAATATTTGTATCACAAAATCACAAGTAGGTTGTTGCCATGTATCTATATCTGTAATAATTTTAAAGCAGATAATAAAATAGTTGTCCTTGGTTAGTATGTGATAATACAGGAATATTACCTCACAGCACACTATAGAGTTGCCTTATTGAAGAATTCATCAACAGCAAACTAAGTACTTTGTTGACTTAATTTTTCTAGAACTGTTGTAAACTTTCCTCTGGTTGTATTTTCAAAATAGCTATAAAGATTGTTGAACAATTCTCCTTGCATATTTTATGAACAATAGGATTTGGAGCATTTCCTACGACTTTATTACTTATACATTAATCGGCAATGCTACATGAAATTGTTTATTTTCAAAGAGGAAAACCCAGGTAAATGTTCTGTTTGTCAATTATTTCTTTTTGGACTCATAGAAATTTTTTTTTAAGTATCAAAGTATGTTTGGATATCATGACCTGATACTAGGCCAGATTTATATAGATTTAAATAGAATTGAATAAAATATTCATATTTTGAGTTTGTCCATGGATTCATTTCCACCTTGAAAAAATACCTTATTTGCTTAAACTTCACAAAAACTCTTGTAGCAAAAGGCTTTAACTTCATGAGGCAAAGTGAAAATGTCATCTTGATTATTGCAGTTCCTTCTCAGCAAAGACAGCAGCTTTTCCAGGGATACAAACTGGGAATAAACATCAATAATTTCTCAGGCTGGAGACAGACAGATGGTATGGCTTTTCTAAGAAGGTATGTTCAGAATTTTATGAAGCAGAACTTGAACTAGTATTCTTAGTTACTGAATTATATAGGACAGTGCCCTTGGTAGACAAATTTACCTCACTATATGTTAAAAAAAGAATTCTTGAATTACTAACATCTCCTAGGAAGTATGAAGAGATGTTATGTAGGTACTCTTTTAGGTTAGTAACCATGACAATGGAATTATTCCTGAAAATACCTCCTCTGAATATGTACATTTTATTCTTATGTCAGTGTATATGTCATCCTAGCTTACTGTCTCATCCTAGTTTGCTCTCAACCCTTCTCATCCTTTCTCTTACTTTCCCATAACCAAGTCTGGTGACGTAAACTCCAACTCTCTCTATATGTCCTACTATATGTCTATATGTCCTACTTCTTTCAACACACACACATTTCTTACTGGTTAAATACATTAATTCATGCTTTTAAAAAGTATTCTGTACAAAATTTTCATGGTAATAATAATAATAAAATTATCCTAACTATTTTCAAGCAAAGAGAGAGAAATAAAAAGAGAAAGGGAGGATGAGCACACGAGGGCCTCTTGCTACTGCAAATGAATGACAGATGCATCTGCCACTTTGTGCATCTGGCATTACATGTGTACTGGGAAATTGAACCTGGCCCATCAGGATTTGCAAGCAAATATCTCCAGCCTCTTTTTTTTTTTTTTGTTGCAGAAACCCAGCATTTTAGAAATAGGACATCATTTCATCTACATTAGCTTAGCATGGCTTAAAATTTGGTTGTAGATATAAAAGTAGAAATAATTAGAACACTCAAAAATCTGACTAACCATGTGACTTCCCTAAACAATCAACCAAATGTTCATTAAGACATGGTACTAGAATGGGAAACATCTTTCTTAAAAATTGAACCACGCTGGAATTGAACAATAGGTACAATTAGGCATCAATTCTTTCGTAAAAACATAGGATGCAACAACTCCTTTATTTATTTAGGTGTTATGAATAAGGCCCTCAGAATAAAACACTAGGGTATGCATATTGGAATGAGAAGTGAAAAAAGGAAATCAAGAATGGCTAATGCAAACATTGTGGAAAAGGTTCTGGAGACTTATCTATAAGACAAACATTAAAAGGTGTCCTCCAGTGTAAGGGTTAGTGACTCCATCCTCTGCTACTTCATATTTAACTCCTATAAAAAATTCTATCACCTTATATTAACGCTACTGTCACTTTGGGTAGAGAATCTTCTCTTTTCAGATGGCAGTGACCTTGGGATGACTCAGAAGGTATCATAGTGCTGGAAAGAAGTGACTGGAGTACTGAGTAACATCTCAGGGTCTAATGCGGAAGAGGTGGCAGAAAGAATGTAAGAGCCAAAGGAAGGGTAGGACTCCTTACAACATGCTCCCTCCAGACATAAAATGGCCTGGATATCCATGACCTCATAGTGCCTGACACTACCTACATAAGACCATCATAAGTGGAGGAAAAGATCATGACACCAAAATAAAAGAGAGACTGATTGAGATGGGGAGGGGATATGATGGAGAATGGAATTTCAAAGGGGAAAGTCGGGGGAGGGAGGGTAGCACCATGGGATATTTTTTATAATCATGGAAAATGTTAATAAAAATTACGGAAAAAATTCATAAAAAAATTTGGTTGTAGAGAGACTCAAAAAGCTTATAACTTTATACTTATAATTACAGGGAATAAGAATCAATTGATTAGACTTACATCTTTTATTCATTCTTATCCTTTGATAAGGGTTGGAATTTTTTGCATAAAATACTGATGCATATGTATCAATCATGCACTTTAAAAATCTATACTTTTTGGATAAATGGCAAGCATAATATGTTTATATTAAATGAGCAAGCAGCTGGAGCAGAGATGATGCATGTGTACGCATGCATGCACGCACACACACACACACACACACACACACACACACACACACACTGAAATTGTCAAGATACCCAACAAAGACTACAAATGAAAGATCAGATAGAGCCTTCCTATAGCAAAAGTACCAACAAGGGACTTGCATGTCTGCTTTTATGTCAGTTATGTGAGAAAACTAGGAATTGAGATCCTTTACAGAAACACAAAAGCCAATTTTGGAAACTCCAAGTAGAACTGCCGAGGAAGCCTAAGGGGATTTGGTGAAGTACGGTGGCCCAGAGCATACAGGTTCTGGTTTACACTTCCTACTTGGGTCATTCTACTGTCACATGAGCAAAACATGAACTGAAAGGTGAGGCAAGCACAAGGTAGCACATGCCCAATTGGTGGTGCAAGTGTCTGGAGTTCGATTTCAGTGGCTCAGGCTCTGGGAAATTCTCTCTCTCTCTCTCTCTCTCTCTCTCTCTCTTTCTTTCTCTCTCTCTCTCTAAAATAAAAATAAAAATAAAATATAAAAGAGGAAAAGTGAACAGCTATGGCAGGAGGACAATTTGATCAAACTCTGATCTCCTAAGAGTTCTATAATGTAAATTATAAAATAAATTTTCTGAGGCTAGAGAAATGGCTGTGTGTGTAATGTGTTTGCTTTGCAAGCATGAAGACCTGAGTTCAGATCTCCAGCATTCATGTAAAATCTTTTTTTTAGGACAATAAAATTATCCTAGAATATGCTGATGAGTTAATAACATAGTTTATCTTTTGACAAAATTCATACAAGCATGTATCACAAAGAATTAACTTTAAACTATGACCTTTAATCAAAAATAATGGGTTACTAGTGATTCATAATTTTTAGAAAATGGAACACATTAAAGCAAGATGAAAATGATGGGAAATTATGTGTCAGAGGATAGTACATGAGAACCTTATGTACTAGTTTATGCCACTCATTTTTTGTCTAAACATGAAGGTATTCTTTAAGAAAACACACGCATTTGAAAAAATTCCCTGAATCAACATATGAAACTAAACAAAACTAGTAAATATAAATTGCTGGATATGAAATACATATATTTAATTATGAAGGGCTTCATTTTTTCTCCTCAGATTTGGAAGACGCCTTGGTTGTTCACTAGCACCACTCCTATCCAACGCTGCAGTGGAGACACGATGGAATCATACAGCAAAAGCATCACGTCGCATTTCAAGCATAAAGTATATTTGAAGACAAACTGAATTTTATGAATAAATCTTCTAAAGATTCCTTCAAAATCTAATTGAAATAAGTTAGCTTAGAAAAGTCAAAAGAGGGCTGGAGATGGCTCAGTTGATAAAATCCTTGCTGTGCAAGTATGCATACCTAAATTCAGGCCCGTAGTTCCCACATGAATGCCATACATGATGGTACATGACTACAATCTCAGCACTGGAGTACTGGAAGCAGGAGGATCCCTAGGATTTGTTGGCCAGCTAGTCCAGCTAAATCAGTTAACTCCAGGTTCAGTAACAGATCCTGTCTCAAAACAAGGTGGGAAGTAATTAAGGAAGTCACTCATTATCAAGCTCTGGCCTCTCCATACACATTCACATACATGCTTATGTGTTCCCACTTACATACATACTTACCATACATCTACTTAAAAATCAAAAGGAATCAACTATATTTCATTTAAAAATTGTGATTGAGGTGATAATATGATAAGCATTTAGATTTGACGATTATACAATGTAAACACGTATCAAAATATCAAATTGTACCTCCAAATTTGTACAGTTATTATATGATAGTTAAAATAAAAAGTAATTGCACAGGTTTATGAGAAATTGGACTTTATGGGTTATAGGAAAAGTTTATTCAGTAGTACTTAAGCATGAACTTTATCAGTCTAAATGTCCACACAGATGTAGATGTTCTGTGCTATTAACTATAAGACACTGATATACTTGGAATCTGCAATGTCCTCCACATGTCCATCTCTTGAAGGATTGGTTGCCCACCTACATCATCATGAAGAGATGCTGGAGCCTGGAGAGGTGGGACATGACGGAAAGAGGTTAGGGGAGCATGATGCACGTGCCCTTTTAGAGGATATCTGGATGCTGGTTGCTTCTACTTCTTTTTGCTTTCTGGCAGCCATGTGGTTAGCAGGCTTTCCTCCTCTATTTGCCTCTATCATGACGAACTTCCTTGCTATAGGTCTAAAAACAATGGGGGGAGAGAGCTGTCATGAATTGCAGCCCTGAAATCCTGAGCTGACATGAATTGTTCCTCCTTTAATGTCACAGCAGCAGAAAGCTGACTGATAAAAAACTAAGAGCAGAAATGAAAGAACACCTGATAAATTGAGAGCTAGACTATTCCAGGGTCAGAATGGTTAAAGTTATGACACTACATGCCAATTATTCTACAGATTCATTGTAATCTCCATGAAATGTGCAGTGAATTTTTTTTTATAGAAATCAAGCTTATTCTAAAATTTATATGGAACAAATCACAGGAACCTGAATAGCTAAAACGATTTTGCAAAAGGATGAGCAGAGTATTCATTCTATATGAACCCAAGGTTTTCCAGATTGATTTTCTGCATTGATCTCACAGTTTAAGGTCAGAGAGAAGATATGCATGCATGTCAATAGGAACTCATACAAATATGATTTATTAATTTGTGACAAATGCACCAAAGCCATTCAATGTAACAAGAATAGTCTTTTTCACTGAAGAATGCTGGGATAATTAGATGTTCATATTTTAAAGTAAAATACTTGAAACCGATGTTTGAAGAATATAAAATGGAAATGGATCAGAAACCTAAGTGGCAATCCTAAAGCGGCAATTTCTAGTTAATTTCATAGAAAGAAAATCTTTTTGCTTTGGCTTAGGAAATGTTTTCTTAAATAATACACAAAATGTAATATAAAAAGAAAAATGATAAACTGGGATTACTCAGAATTAAAATCTTCAAATGCTCAAATGCGCCTATAAGAAAATTTAAAAGGGAGCTACATATTCAGATACTGAGAATAAAATAATTGCTAGCATATATTTGAAATAAATATACTTTGACATAAAAAGTCATAACTAATTAATAATCAAGCAAGAAGTAAAGCTAAACATAATATTTAAACTATTTAACCAACAAAATTGACATTTGGCCAATAGATGAAAATGTGCTCACCACTATGATTAGTTAGGTAAATATAAATTTTAAAAGTAAGATATAATTTAATACCTATATCTATGCTTTTAAAAATTGACAAGATTAAGTTCTAGTGGGGATATTTTGCCACCAATACATTCTTACCTATAAAAAGAATTAGAGAATAGTAAGAGCAAGAGGTCTTTAGAAAATGATTTCTGTCTCCTGATAATGCTATTAAAAAATCACTTACTCTATGATACTGGTCCCATATTCCTAGACATGCAAAAACTCTAAAAACATATCCACAAAAGAATTTGCACATCAATATTTATAATGGATTTATCAATTATAACCATAAGCTGGAAACAAACCATTTTCAATGCACAAAGGATAAGCGACCCCTTGTGCCTCCATGATGCTGGAATATTACTTTACAATGAAAAAGGGCGGCTACTGACACAGGCAAGCACAAGCATAATCTCAAATGCATCATGCTAACTGAGAGGCCCCAGAGTCTGGTGCTCCATCATATGGCTGTGTTTAAATGTCTCTGAAAAAGCAAAGCTTAAGCATTGGCAGATATATACATACATACATACAGACAGACAGACAGACAGATAGATAGATAGATAGATAGATAGATAGATAGATGTAGATCCATGCAACTAAAGTCGGCCAAGTCCAACAACTTGTTGGGTTAGAAGACTGAGAACTAAATGCTTCAAAGCAATTATTCATGAATTTAGGGATATTGTTTATTTTGATTTTACATGAAGTTAAGGGTAATTATGCATTTCAAATTTTACCACATGTATATTATACCTCAATTAAAACTGACCTTAAAGTGTCTTATTTTATTATCTATACTACAGCATTGTGCCAAATTATAGATTGCTCTTTTATTATATTTCCCTTTAGTACTTTAACAGTTTCTGAGTTCTTCATATTTCATAATCTCTCACTCGATGACAATACTTTTATTTTCTGAGGATGGAGAATAAGAACCATGCTGAGAGATCTGTAGAGATGACTCAGTGGTTAAAGGCACTTACTGGCCTGGCGTTCAATTCCCCAGTACCAACAAAAAGCCAGATACACAAAGTGGATCATGTGTCCAGATTGTGTTTGCAGTTACAGGAGTCTCTGGCATACTCATTCTCATTCTCTCTAGAAAATATAAATGAATAAAATTTATATGTTAAAAAACACCCTGAGGATGAGCTACTGTGGGGTAGTGAGGCAGCGTCTCACAAGCATCCTGGTTCCCATCCCTGCAGGCTCAGTGCTTCATCTCATCTCATTTGTGAGATGCTGGGTATGTTAGGAAGAAAAGCTCAAGAACCCGTCTGCTAGTCTGCTAGCTATTCTGTCTGGCTTGTTTTTTTTTTTTTTTTTTTTTTTACATTTTTTTATTTTTATTTATTTATTTGAGAGCAACAGACAGAGAGAGAAAGAGGCAGAGATAGAGAGAGAGAATGGGCGCGCCAGGGCCTCCAGCCACTGCAAACGAACTCCAGACGCGAGCGCCCCCTTGTGCATCTGGCTAACGTGGGTCCTGGGGAATGGAGCCTCGAACCGGGGTCCTTAGGCTACACAGGCAAGTGCTTAACCGCTAAGCCATCTCTCCAGCCCTGTCTGGCTTGTTTTTAACCACCAGTGAATAGTTCAGTATGCATTCATATCGTCCATCATGGTGGTTAGGCTTTCCTTTGTCACCTGCTGTGTCTTGCTGTGTCTGGGATTCTACCTTGTGAGCAGTGACAGCTTAGTCAGACATCTAGGATGGAAAGTGATAAGCTTTCCTTGAGCTTCCTCCTGTTTCCCTTGTTCCTTCTGAGGTAGTTTCATACTCAATATAAGCTCTGGTTGTAGCATCAAATGGAATTTTGCAAGTAAAATGAAACAAGTGCCTTCCTAAATTGATTGCCAAAGAAATAATTGCAAATAAATGTTCATCACGTGAGTATTTCTCAAATGTTAAAACCAGAAACAAAGTGGAGAGAAACTCTGAAAAACATTTCCCTTTGAGGATTATTTAGCATTCCAATTCATTCTTTTGATCTTTTACAATTAAGATTATGTGATAACACAGTTCAACTTAAAAAAAAAAACAAACTGTGAAGTGGTATAAGTCTGCCAAAATGTTAATACTTTTGGTTTCACAGGGCCTTTTTAGGTTTTATTAAATATAACATTAATTAATAATGAGAAGCATACACTGTTTCAATAAAACAGGAGAATGTTAATTGGTTACATGAATGATTTCAGTGAATTTGTTTGAATTTAATTATGACTATGCAGGGAAGTCCTGTAGTCGCTTGCCTTAGAATGTTTCTCACTCATCATTAAGGTAGGATGTTTTTCCTTTGTGTGAGTGGTGGGATTGTGTGTGTATGCATGATCATATGTGTTTGGGTGTGCATGTGTGTGGGTGTATGTAGAGGCCAGAAATTGACTTTTTGTATCTTCCTTCATCGGTCTTTACTTCATTTACTGAGTCAGGGTCTCTCATTGAAAGCCACAGCTTGGAGATTCTGAATGTGTAGCTAGCACGTTTGCCCTAGAGATCCCCTCTCTCCACTAGGGATATTGGTGAGCCACCATGCATGTGTTATTTACTTGGTTGTTGGGGATCTGAGTTCAGGTACTCATGATTGTCTGGTAAACATTATTTATTGAGTCATCACCCCAGGGCCAAGGTGAGATTTTTAAATTTATAAACAAAAATATTTGTTTTACTCAATTCATTTATTATAATTTTTCATATTATATTGAAAATTATTTGTTAAAGATATATATGCATTATTTTCTATACTCTACAGTGAATTGAATAATACCTTAGGACAAAAAGCTAAATTCCATTGTAGTTAATTAATCTAGAACTCAGTTTATTTTCTCAAAACTTTAATAGTATTTTCAAGGAATATATAATAAGCATATTAAAATAAGAAAATAAATATTCTGTAATAGACATTTGGGAAGTAAATAGTACCTTAGGATTATATTTATGGAACACCAACTCTAGCAAAAAATAGCTCCAAGTGTGCTTCTCCTTCAGTGGTTCAAGTAATATCAGTTTCAGTTAGTGTTACAGTCAGGTTTGCTTGCCAGTAGAAATCACCCAACCAAGAGCAGCTTCTGAGAGAAAAAAGAGGTTTATTTTGGCTTACAGGTTCAAGGGGGAAGCTCCATGATGGCAGGGAAAATGATGACATGGGCAGAGGGTGGACATCACCCCCTGGCCAACATAAGGTGGACCATAACAACAGGAGACTGTGCCAAACACTGGCATGGGGAAACTGGCTATAATACCCATAGGCCTGCCCCCAACAATACACTGCCTCCAGGAGGCTTTAATTTCCAATTGTCATCAGCTGGGGAGACTAGCATTCAGAATACCTAAGTGTATGGGGGACACCTGCATCAAACCACCACAGTTATCTTTATCTTTTTGGGTCATTGCTAGTTTAAATACTATTATCATTGATCCACTTCATTCTATTTGTAAAACTAAGAAGAGAAAAATCTTTTTTCTTGGGGATTGAGGGAGGAAGAGATGAAATGGCAGACCCTACTCCTTCCACAATTTTTCAAATAAAATTTAGTTTATAAATCAGATTGTTTAGTTAAAATAAATGCCATAAACATTCCTTCACAAACTTTTAACTTCTCATGTTTGGAAATAAACAGGACAGTGTATAAATTCTGAATTTAAAGAGCCACCAGGTACAGCATGGAATGCAGTACCAGGAGTACAATACAGGTCTTCCCATGCCTCCTCTCAAGCACGATTCTCTCGGCCTCTAAAAACAATTGCTAGCACTGCCTTTCCTCACATGTTAAATTTACCTAAGTTAAACTATACAGAATTAACCCTTTTGTGGTGTGGTTTCTTGCACTCTATATGAAGCCCATTTTATTTATTCACGTATACGCCTGAAGAATCAGTTTATTTCCATTTCCAGTTCAAATTATATGGTAAAAATCACTTTACTATGGAATTCTTCTGTGTACAATTGATGGGCATTTGAGCTATTTGTGTGTGTGTGTGTGTGTGTGTGTGTGTGTCTTGTGCGTGTGTGTGTGTCTGTGTGTGTGTGTATGATGTATGTGAGCATGCCCATGCCATCAGGCACGTGTGGCAGTCTAAGGACAACCTCCCGCTTAGTCTTCTCATTCTACATTGTTTGAAACATGGTCTTGCTTGTGGGTTTGTTTGTCTCCTTCATGTGCACCACTCTTTTTGGCCCTTGGACGTTCTGATTCTCCTGACTCCACCTCTCACTGCCTCAGGTGCACTGGAATCATAGACACATATGGTGCTTTGCATCAGACTACATGTGGGTGCTGGAATATCGAACTTGGTCCAGCAGGCATTTAAGCAAGTGCCTTTAACCATGGAGCCACTCCCCAGCCCCTGTTATGCACATTTTTATATGGTTATTTATTTTAAGTTTTTGTTTGGGGTGCATATCTCAGAATAGACTTAGACAATGAGTAGGTTATGAGTGTTTTCAAATTTGGCAAATACTAGAAAACAATTTTTCAAGATAATTGGTGTATATCATCTATGTTGTTTCTATAATTTTACAATAATTTCTGGCCATTCATTAATTTTATTATAGCTAAGGATTTTTTGCACATTTGCTTTTATTATTTAATTTTGAGTTTTTTCTTGTGTCTTTATTCATCAGCCTTTTTAAAGGTTTGCTGGCCATATTTTAAAAAAATCTTGGTCTGGAGAGATGGCTTAAGGCACTTGCCTGCAAAGCCAAGGGACCTCTGTTCAATTCCCTAAGACCCACGTAAGCCAGATGCACAAGATGGTGTATGCATCTTGAGTTCATTTGCAGTGGCTGGAGGCCCTGGCACACCCATTCCCTCTCTCTCTTTCTCTCTCTCACTCTCTTCCTCTGCCTCACTCTTTCTCTCTCAGATAAACAAATAAAAATAAAATATTTTTAAAAATCTTCCTTTATCATGACTGTAAATCTTTGTCCATTAATTTTTCATTGTGTTCATTTCATTGTGATTTTGCTTGGTGAGGGTTCTTTGCATTAACATTATGAAAGCCTGCTCAATAATATGGCTGCAATTGTTTCTTATAGCATGTCAATTGTTGTTCTTTATAAGATGCCTTTTCAGTAAACAGAATTTTTTTTTAATGCTTGTCTGTTTATTATCCTTTTCTTTTTTGGACAGTGCTTCCAAAGTCCTGTCAGCAAAAAGCTCATTAGCACAAATGTGACAAAGATATTTTTCTATATTTCCTATCATGCAGAGACTAGCAAATTTTTTATAAAACATATATACTCTTTGAATCTTCTTGATATTACCTTTGTAGAACAAAAAGCCATAAAATACCAAAATGGGCTTTACTATGTTCCAATACATGTTTATTTATAGAGACTAAAATTTGATTTTCATATAATTTCAAATATTATGACATTTTGTTCCCATTTTGATAGATTTAGCCATTAAAAATCTTTTGTAAAACATTTTTAAGTCACAATTCACACAGAAACAAGTGGTGAGCTGGTTTTGGCATGCAAGTCACAACGCATGACAACCTTTTTTCTGTGGCCTAAATCTCATTTCCCATTCTTATTTATACTTGGCTTGAAGTAGATTTTTGTATATGATGTAAGATGATATTAATACCCAACCCTCCTACTTGCATTTGCCAAAAATTTGCCACTGCTCTACTAACTTTTTGAGATTGTTTATGAGTGTTTAGTTCTTTTTGCAGTCAGGTTCACATTGCTGGCAGAAAACACCCAATCAAGAGTAACTTGTGGGAGAAAAGAGTTTATTTTGGCTTACAGACTCAAGGGGCAGTTCCATGATGGCAAGGAAAATAATGGCATGAGAAGATGGTGGATATCACCTCCTGGCCAACCTCAGATGGACAACAGCAACAGGAGAGTGTGCCAAACATTGGCAAGAGGAAGCTGGCTGTAATACTCATAAGCCTGCCCCCAACAATACACTGCCTCCAATAGGCTTTAATTCCCAAATCTCCATCAGCTGGGAACCTATCAGTCAGAATAAGTATAAGGGAGAGGCAACTGAATCAAACCAGCACAGTTCTGTTTCTAGATCTTCTATTGTTCTGATGTTATGTATACCCATAGTTTCAATCAATCTGCTTTCTAAACTGTTTATTAAATATCTAAATATTAGTTACAGTTAATTTTCCTTCTTTGACCCTGTTCAAATTAAATTTCAATATCCTTAGGCTTTGCATTTACAAATATACTTTAAAAAATTATTTACAATTCTTGGATTTTCTTGCCTTGATTTACCAACTAGGTTATCCACTAGAACACTGCATTTAAAGGCCAATGTTAGACACCCTTTCATCTCATGGAAAACATTTCCACATTACAAAGTGACAATGTTTGGTTGACAGTCATCTTCAAATAAATGGAGCTTAGTACTATTATTATTTTGTTTCAGAATTTTGTTGTAAAAAAACTAGCCTAAATTTTGTCAAATATTTTCTAACATGTGTTGAAGTTGTCCTATCTTTCTCTTTAATTCTGTTAGTATGGAGAATGACAATAATTGATTTTTAAATGATAATTAAGGCAGAACATTTGCCATAAGATGGCTTAATTTCAATATAGTGTTTCTCATTAATAACACTAGATCCACTTCAGAAATATTTGATTTAGGATTTTATTTTCTATGTTCCTACCATTCAATGACCTAATGTGCAAAATCTTGTTAAGTTTTGCCTTCAAGTTAGGCCAGCTTCATAAAACAAATTCAGAAATTAGGCTCCCTTTCAAACTTCGATGAATGTACACAAATTTAGTGTTATTTGTTCCCTTGACATCTGAAAACATTTATTAGCAAAGCCATGTGGGCTTTGACTGTCACTATGGAGACACTTTCAATCCTGGCTTTGCTTTTCTGATGGGATTATTCTTTGATATAGGCTTTGATATAGTTTTTGTTATAGCCTTATTTGCTGTGCTTATATGTTTTTTAATTTTATTAAGCTGAGTCTTTGTTACTAATTGTAAATTTCACATGAAATGGCAAGTTCATAGATAGTAGTAATTTCACATTGATTTGTTTTTTCTTGCTTTATTTGGTTTTAATTTTGCAATGTGTTTTCAATGTCTTGAAATGATCTCTTAAGTACTGGCTTTGAGTATTTAAAAATTTAACATATCTGTTAATGTGAAAGTTACCCTCTATTCAAACTGTACTGAATCCAACTATATTGCTATGAATATTCATCCCCCTTACTCCCTGAATATTCATTTATCTTTGTGTTCTAATTTCAATTTTCAATTGATCCACATCTGACTTTGCTAATCCTCATGAAAGGGAAGAGCATGTAGGAAGACATCCAATGAAAGTAATGAGGCACTTAATTAAATTGTGTCTTTTCAAGCCCTTAAATTCTCTGTATGTATTTAGAGATGGCTATAGATCACAGGTATATATTCATACTGTCCTTTGACTAGGAATTGTATTTTAACTGTTACCAGGTTGAAATCAAAGTATAAAATATAAAACCCAAAAATTTAATTAAAATTTTCTCTAAAAGGCTCAATCCACATAACCAATATGTAGAAATGTCATAAAATTATCTAAATTAAAAATAAAATAAGCATACAAGTATGGTATAGCTTTTTCACAATTATGCAGGGTTTGGGGGCTAAAGAGGGATTCCCCCAATTTATGGCTCCCAATTTTGGGTCCTGTCCTACTTTTAACAAATGATTGATTAAATCATTTGTTAAAATCAAATGAATGATTAAAAAAGACTCAGAAGGAATCATTATGAATTATTGAGTTTATTTAGGGAGACACCACAAATTGTGTGGTTTATTTGAGAGAAACGGATCTAGGAAGAAGGCTAGAGCAGTCACAAGCTCATGAAGAGTAGGAAGCATGCAGCATAGTTCATGAGGTTCACTTAAGAGAAATGGAGGTTTTTTAGGGAAAGACTGGAATAGAGTCATCAGCACATGGAAGGTAGAATGCAGGAGCTTGTGTAGGGAAGTTGAGAAGAAACACCCATTGCATCTTCCCTGAGCCACCCCATGGAAGAAAGTTAAGAGGAGAAATGGTGAGGGACTAAGGCAAAATATCAGAGGGAAAATATCAAAGGAGAGACCAAAAAGTTCAGATGAGATATGAGTAGTAAAGAGAGTTTCACCCATGGTTGCCCCACGTTTAGTGAAATTATAAGATAGCAGGCCCAGAGTTTAGATGATATAGCTATGTGGTAGATCTAGAGTCTAGTAGTACACATAGTAGATTCAGAGACCAGAGGAAAATCATACATTTAGTTAAAGTGAGACATTACCCCAAAGTCTAAAGCAGAGACATGAAAATAATTACCCAGTCTAAGAAACAGTATTCTCCCCCTCCCCAACCACCCTCAGCCAAGCTGGGTTGGGGGTAAAGCCAGACTTACAGGTATGCAAGTAGAGATTCCAGGGCAGGGTGAAGAGAAACGGAGAGTAAAAATAGTATGGACAAGCATTTATACTCAATTGATCTTTGACATGAATCAGATATGTAAGAGGAAGACCCCATTGGTTTGTAGATGTAAATGGCAGGCTCCAGGACCAGCCCAATTGGGTAGTGATAGCAACTCATGTACGTAGTATGCTAGAGTTCAGCTGTGGTAGATGAGTCTATCAGACACAAGTTCCATTCTTTCCAAGGTGGGGTGGCTGTTTTGTTTTCTTTGTTTCTCTTTGGGCTTCTTTTCCTAACTGAAACTGCCTAAAATAAACTAGCTTTCTCTTAAGTCTCCTACAATAGCAAACAAAATCCTCCTGAAAATTGCTGTCCCATTTTTACTCTGATGTCTATGTCTACATCTATATCTATATCCATAGATATATAGATATATAGATAATAGATAGATAGTATCTTGCTTCATTGCTTTGGTAGTTTAGTTGTGAAACAGTCATGCAGACATTGACTTACCTGAGCACTTGTGATGGTGGGCAGAAGCCATCTCAAATACAAGTGCACTTCTCTGACTCAAACACTTAAGTAAAGAATCTGAGAGTTGTGCTCACAGAACATGACTTGATTTTATAATCTTTACTCACAGAACTCTTTCCCTATGATCAACAATAGTTTTATTTGTAAAGAGGACAGACAGTTAAGGCAGAACCAATTTAACTGTAGATTGTTGAACGTGTAACTTCACCTTTTTCCATTCCTGTATCAGAAATATGCAGAATGTATGTAAACTCATTTGCCCCTTTATACTCAGCTTTTAGATATTTTAGTAAGTTTTTTTTTTACTTATCTAGATTATTCGTATAATATTTTACAATGTGACAAATATTACCATGAAAAAGGTATGCTTTGATAAGATGAAAATTTATGTACAGATAAGTCATACCTATAAGACAAATAAGAAAAATACAACATTGTGCTAGAAAGATGGGTTAATGACTAAGGCACTTGCCGATAAGGCCAAAGGACCCAGGTTCAATTCCCCAGTACCCGTGTGAAGCCAGATGCAGAAGGTAGCACATGCATCTGGAGTTTGTTTGCAGTCACTGGTGCCCTGGTTAACCCATTCTCTCCCCCCCCCTCTCTCTCTCTTCCTCTTTCTCTCAATTAAATAAATATTTTTAAAATAAAATACAGTATATTGAACAAAGGAAATAAACAGATATTTGATAGCTTCTTTAACAAATAGGTTGATAGGACCTTGAAAGTTGGGGCTAATAGCTTTTGAACTCTAAATCTTCATTGAATCATTTTCAGAATTCACTCAGAAGTATAGTGGCATACATGGCACACAATTTTGTATAAATTTTTAGGGGTTAAATTTGGCTTTTGGCTACTATAGTTTCAGTGTTAGCCTGTATTCTAGAGTAAATTTTTCTTCATGTTTACAAAATGTTCAGGAGTTCTTTCATGAAACACATTAGTTAATCATATTTATTATACATTTTAAGTATATGATTCTCATATTCTCATTTACTTTTTTCTCATTTAAATTTCATGAAATAAAACTTAGAAGTTAATAGAACTCATTTTGAGTAAATGGGTACTGATTGAAGCACAGTTTAATTAGAATTATTTTTGCTATATCCATGTAGTCATAAGCACCTGATTTTATGTAAAGGTACTGTCTACTAAAAACAATTGCCTAAGACTGGGTAATTTATAAAAAGCAAACATTTATGTCTCGGTTCTGAAGGCTAAGAAGTCCAATGTTATGGAATCACTGTCTTCTGAAGGCGTTCTTGCTGCATCTTCAGTGGCAGTGGATACAAATTCTGTGGCCCTGTGTGGTGTAAAGCAGAAGAGTAAAAGGCCAAAACTTCTATTCTTTCATAAATCTACCAATCCCAACAACGAAGGCTTCAACTTCACCACTCATTCATCACATAATTTTACTACCTCTCACTATTACATTGAGAATTAGTTTCAACATGAATTCCAGAGAGGAGTCAAACATTTAAGCGACAGCAAATACCTATATAGACTCAAGACAGAATACAAGGACTGTATTTTCTTTGTCCAGGCAAGTCAGAATATCTATCTGGTCAAGGGTATGAGTGTAGAAAGCTCTGGAGAACTCACAGCATGTTCACTATGAAGAAAACCTACAACTTTATCAACAATACTGCAGTATTTGCAATATTTGCATTTCAAAGAGAGTGAATGTTAAACGATAAAAGAACACAAGCAACACCTTTGCTAGCAATATCTTTTCAGAGATAGGGTACATCTCATCATGGTTTGGATAATGACTGTAATAATAACTTTTTGAAGTCTTAACAGTTATTATCATACATTGGATAAAAGCATACATTTAACACTTTTTACCGTCAGTAGAGATGTCTATAAAGTGATTAATAGTAAATAAATACTGTACCTGTGTTTTTTGAGAGAGTCTAAAATATCCCATTAAAAATAATAAGATGTAAAATTTTTACATTATGCTTCTGCTTTTTATAGGTCAAATATGAGGATTGCCTTAAATCACACCTGCTACACACTGAACAAATTTGATCCTGTTATTTTTAAGTAAAAAAAAAAAAACTTAAAATTTTAAATCCAATTAGTATACAAAGGATTAGGCTTCAATATGGTGTTTTTCAAACAAAATTTGTTTTTGATTCCCTTCTCCACCTATTGTCACCCACCCACCTTTTCCATTCATGCTCTTTCCCCAAGATAACAAGGCCCAGGAAGGCAAAATTCACATGTTGTCTTTCATATGCAGACCCTAACTTTTAATATGTTTGTATGTATGCCAATAAGGGGATATGAATGGGGCAATAAGCTATGATACCATATAGGACACTATGAGAGGGGGAAAGGTGGTGTTAGAAAATGGGAGTGTGGGGCTGGAGAGATGGCTTAGCAGTTAAGCACTTGCCTGTGAAGCCTAAGGACCTTGGTTTGAGGCTCGATTCCCCAGGACCCACGCAAGCGAGATGCACAAAGGGGTGCATGCATGTGGAGTTTGTTTGCAGTGGCTGGAGGCCCTGGTGTGCCCCTTCTCTATCTATCTGTCTCTTTCTCTCTGTGTCTGCCTGTCGCTCTAAAGTAAGTAAATAAAAATAAACAAACAAAAAAAAAAATGGGAGTGGAGAACAAGAGGGCATGGTTTTTTTTTTTTTTTTTTTTTTTGGTTTTTACACTCACTTATAATTCAGCTACTTTTCTTGTTACTTTACACACAGTCATTAAGTTAGTTACTTACAAGCCCAAGATGCAGATATAATTAGCATTTTTATTCAATAGAAGAACAAATGAGACATGGTCTTCGAATGAGTTACACCGCTCCAGCAGCACCAGGTGTTGTGTATGTACCTTAATATAATGAAACTATGCATTTTCCCCCTAGAACACTGTAGGATTTACAGTATTAGTTTCTCTTACCCTTCTTCACTCATACCTATACTTAGAAGTATAAATTCATTGGACAAATAATTATTTTAGACTTCTCCTTCTCCATACAGCTATGAATCTGAAATCTCATCCTTTCACTCCTGTCTGTCTTCCTGTTCTTTGTATTTGGTTGCTAATTTTCAACTTTGTCTTTTCTGTCTGATGGTTTTATTGTCATTAATACATTCTCTTCACTCTTTTTTTGCTAGTTCCTTGTCCCATTTGTGTTCATGTGTTCGTGTGTGTGTCTGTGTGTGTGTGTGTGTGTATGATGTGTGTGATTGTGTATGGTTGTCTGTGTGCCACCAGCCATGAATGCATGACAACCTCGGATTTTTGTCCTCCTTCCAACTTGCTTGAGACAGGATCACCCATGTTGTGCTGGCTATTTCCTGTGTGCCAATGTAGGTAGCCCTCAAGATTCTGGACTCCCCTGGCTCAGCCTCCCGTTGCCATAGGAACATTAGGATTTGCAGATTCATGTGCCATCAGTGTGTCCTCTCTACAGGGGTGCTGTGGAACTGAGCTCTGCCAGCAGTCACGAAATCACCTTTAAGTACTGAGCCATCGCCCCAGCCCCGCTCTTTACTTTGGAATGCTGGAATCCTTTTGTTTGAGCACCTGGCTTCAGAAACTCCCTCTTTATTTTATTTATTTTTTATTTATTTATTTTATTTTTTTTTACAGTCAGTTTGGTACCATTATTAGGCTCATCCGTGACCTACCCCCTCCCCTTGGCCCCTCCTTGTTGAGGTATATGGGTCATGCATGGTGGAGTTAGCCCACAGTTATGGGTAAGATAAATGTCTCTGCATATCATGACCCAACATGTGGCTCTGACATTCTTTCCGCCCCCTCTTCCGCAAAATTTCCCTGAGCCATGTTGGGTTCATTTTTGGTCTGCTTCAGTGATGAGGTGTTGGGGGCCTCTGAGGCTCTGGCTCTCTGATTTGGTAGGAGTTGATTTTTCTCTGTGCTGATCTCCTTCCCCCTTGTGCTGGTATCCGGTTCATCAGGCAAACAGCCCCCTTGCTTGTTTCTCCAGTTTTTCTTAGTTTCAGCCGGGGCCCTTTTGAGGTATGATGGGGTGGCTCTCTCCTTAGGATCTACATCTATCTGAAAAAAAGAAGCAGAAACTCCCTCTTTAAAGTCCAGGTTGCAGAGAAAGGGAAATAAGTCAAAAATGAGAAAGAAAAATAAAGATGATTACTTTGAAAAAGTTGCCATAACAATATTAACAAAAATAGAATAAAATAAAAGTTGAGGAGTAAATGTCCTGGAAGTGTGAGAGTAAAACATGTGAAAGTTCTCATTCTAGAAATTTGCAGCTCTGGAGTATGACTACCTCTGTGCCTTAGCAGAACTCACACTATAGATTGGGTGTGAGTAGATGAATATGAGTGAGAATTTTAAGGCCTGATTTAGTTTGCCTTCAAACTAAGTATAAGCATAACAATCAGCAGTAGCTTGTGTTTCTATTTTGAAGAAATCAAGTGAATCAGATACAAAATTATTAAAAGAATAGGAATAACCTACCAAACAGTTGAGCGAAGCCGTTAGAGAAAATGGTGATTGCTCTAGCTATGGTAGCACCCAAGGAATGTCTCATTTTGTTTTGTTGGTTGTAAATATGAGTTTTACATATTTTTTGTAAAGCCATATTTAAAGCTGGCAGGTATTTGGTCAAAACAGTGGTGGTTCATTTATTTGTTTGTTTGTTGGTTTGTTTGTTTGTTTGTTTTTTGAGGTAGGGTCTTGCTTCCAGGCTGACCTGGAATTCATGATGTAGTCTCAGGGCCTTGAACTCATGATGATCCCCCTACCTCTGCCTCCCAAGTGCTGGGATTAAAGGTGTGCGCCACCATGCCCAGCTGGTTCATGGTTTTTAATGGGAAATCTGCTAATGCATTCCTGGATCTTTCTGCTCTTAAAGTCTGTGGACTCAGGGCTGGAATCCAAAGTAAGGACTGAATAGCAGAGGCCAAAATATTGTAACCAACCTGGGACCACTGTCTGATCTGTAGAGTTCAGCACCTGGAAACTTGTTTGTTAGCTGGAAGCCAAAGCAAAGATACTCTCCCTAGGCAGTCTTGCGACTGGTAACCTGGTTAGAGAAGATAACTGCCTCCACGGACAGAAGGTAAGACAGCCAAGTAACATAGATCACCTACTTGCCTCCACCTCACTTCCCTTTTTGTCTTAGATATCAACATAGCCCTAAAATATATGAGCAGAAAGAAGTGAGGTGGGAAGACTGCTGTCTGCAGGCCCAGCTGAGCCAGGTTTCTACTTTTAAATTTTAAAAGGAAAAAAGAACACGTTTCCCTTTGATTTCCTCCTTTGCATGCTCAACTATTCATATACCTATTTTTCTAGCCCAGTGTTAGGAATGGGGATTAGCAGGCAAAGAAATCAGGTTAGATTCACAATTCTCTGCTTAATACTGCTATATATACGTAAGCTGTTCTTGAATTTTCAAAACTCATTTCACTAAACAAAAAGAGGTCTTTAGCAGAAAATCCTATTGACTTGGTTTAGGCAAAACAAACAGAAAGCCCTCAGCAATATCTCAAACCAAAGCAGCAGGGATGCAAATATCAGGTTCACCGCAGATTAGTGTGCTACAGATAAATAAGAAAAGATGATTAGAAATGTCTGATGAGTTTTATAAGAAAAATATGAACAATTTAATAAATTTATACTCAAACTATTTTTATAATATGAAGGTAACAGATTTGTTCCATGTATGTTCTTATAAAAGTTAGAAGGCATGTTTCTGTTAGCCAACAAATAAAATTCTTTTAAAAATTGGTGTATCTCACTATGACAACTAGTAATGAAATAAATATCATTTGAAATAAATATTCAAATGTTTAATATGGAATAATTTATGAAAACACTAATGTAATGATTCTCATCTCAAACATATATTTCAATTATCAGAAATATGTTTCAAAATGAGAGATTAGAGGAATATGAAAGTCAGGTAATGTATAAGAGGCACAAGATACTAAATTAATTTCTTACCTCATCATTTTAACAAAGTCTCCTTAATGTTTCCGGAATCTGTAAATATAACCACTTGTAAAAACACAATTTCAAGGAAAATTTTTGCTAATTATGGCAAAAATAACATGACATTTCTCCATTCCACTAATTTTCAGTTTAAAAGTTCTGAAAAGGCAATTACTTACAAACAAACTTGAAGTCATTAGATTCAAAGACTAGATTGAAATGAATAGCAGAAAGTTTTTGAAAAATAAGGATTATGGTGAAGCAACTGGGAGAATTGGATCTGCTTTAGTGATTGGACCCAAGCTGAACTACGCATAGCAGTGGACATCACAGGAAACAGTGTGATGACATTACAGCATCTGCGTGACACAAGGAAATAGCTGCAGCAATTGTCTCTGGACATAAGAGTAAAGAAGACAGGATTAAAGTGAGAATGTTAGGCAGGTGTTTTCCAACTCCGAAGAGCCATTCTAACATAGGACTCTCGCCTACAAGGTCCATGTGAATCACCTCCCATTTAATGTCTCACCAACCTGCCTCAAATCTTCAATGATCTTTTTAGCATTTAAAAAATAAAATAAAGCTGGGTGTGGTGGCGCACGCCTTTAATTCCAGCACTTGGAAGGCAGAGGTAGGAGGATCTTCATGAGTTCAAGGCCACCCTGTCATCCTGAGCTAGAGTGAGACCCTGCCTTGAAAAAACAAACAAATAAATAAATAATAAAATAAAACATTAATAGACAACTGAGAAGTAATAGATGTGGAACATCTTCTGTATGGAAAAAGAACCCCAAAATCAAAACAGCACCAAGATAAAAAAAAGTTACTATAATAAAATTTCAAAAAAAGCCTGTATAAGGTCAGAGACATAAGCAAAGATATATTATTTTTAAAGAGGCAGAAAAAAAGGCAACTTAGAGAACAAAGAAAACTTAAACATTTCAAAAAGAACAGCAGAAAATGAAAGTTCAAAATATTTGGACAGTTTCTTTGAGCAAACTTCCCAGAGAAGGAAGGAGAACAATGAAGCGAAATAAAACAGGAGACAAAAGAAGCTTAGACAACTGCCCAAAGAGGCCCAACAGCAAACAAATGCATGAGTTCTGGAAGTCAAAAGCAGATCAAGAGAATCATCAAAAAACTATTCTAAGAATATTACACACACTGATGATACTAGCCAGGCCTGTGGTGTGATCTTTATCTGGCTCAGAGGGTTAATGGAGGAGATACTGAGGATAATCTTGAGCAAATTTCATAATAGTGTGGACAAACAGGAGACTCTTCAAGCTTCTAGAGAGAAAGGCTTATCTACCACAATGGAACACAGAGAACAAGCGTGTAAGACTCTGCAGAATTCTATAACCAAAAAATTTTACCCTAAGAATGCACATCTACTGTGAAGGTAGGAAAAGGATACTTTCATATGTGACAAGAGTCAATTCCGCTTCTCTGCATTATTTCTTAAGTGATGACGAAGAAGACTTAAAATAGTTACTGTGGGAACAGGAAGCTCCCTGTGGAAGGACTGTACTAGGCTGTCAAGTGGAATTTAAGCTGGCGAGACAATCAGCATAGAGGCTTGGGACCTGGAGTGTGCTGCATGCTTCACTTCTGAGGAGTATCTTACAGGAAATTCACCATATTTATAGGGGCTGGGAGAATGGCTTAGCAGAAAAGGTGCTTGTTTGCAAAGCCTGATGGCCTCAGTTTGATTCCTCAGTTCCCACATAAAGCCAGATACACAAAGTAGCACATGCACTGGAGTTCATTTTCAGTGGCCAGAGGCCCTGGCGTGTCTTTTCCTCCCTCCTTTTTCTTTTCCTTCCTCCCATCCTCTTCTTGTAAATAAGTAAATAAAAATATGTTCCAAAATTGGATTGTAAATACATTGTAAAGACATGGAGGGGGGGAAATAGATGGGATGATGGGATAAAAGTAAAAAAGAAAATTCTCTTTCACCACATTAGAAACTCAACAGATACAATTCATGCATTGAAGTGTATAATAGCAACATTCACAGAATATTCATAGAAACATAGAGTAGGAAAAAGAAAAAAACGACTTAAAGGACAAAAGAGTCTGGTCAGATTGCCTGTGAGGATGAAGATTGCTGGTGGTTGACAAGGCAAAGTTAGGGAACAGATTCTCTGTAGCCAGTGCTGGGCTCAAGCCTGGACCTCATGACTGCCAGTCCAGTATTCTGCCAATGAGTTGTAGCCTCAGCCCCATATACGTCATTTTTAAGCACGTGCTATTAGTTCTACTATTTGAATTTAATTTTTATGAATTACTGCTTTGGTAAAATTAATCTTAAAAGATAAATGTTTCAACATCAGTCTAGGGCAAAATTAAGTGAAATAGAACCAGCTTCATGGAACCCTTAAAGGCAAACAAGAAACTAGAAAGAAAGCTTTCAGAGTGAACAAATACATCAATTTTAATGATGACCGGATATGGGTTGAAGACTTTTCTTTCCCCACCCACAGGCTTGAGAGCTTTGTTGGCAACATTTTATCTAGTTATATTTTCCAAGAACACACAGGACAGACTGCAGCATGCAATGTCATTTAGGCTGAAGTTATAAGCGTGTGCAAAGGGGTCAACTACAGGAAAGACTGCCGTTGGGTAATTGGAAGCTGTTTCAGAACTGCCACCCTGAGAACCCCTTCATTCAGAGAAAAGAAGAGAAACTATCACTTGCTATAAAGACACTCTATCTGTCATGAGAATTTCCTTCAGGTGCTGGGGCTATAATAATCATTTGTGATGTAAATTACAAGAGGAGATAAATTGGTAAATCTATGTGAAGTAACTTTAGTTTTCAAAAGAGAGTGAAAACTATCTTATAATCCATGTTTCCTGTAGCTTTTCCCAGTAAACCCAAGTCATACATAAGCATGACTTTTTTCAGTCAAGAGAATCAGTGTTTCAGTTCTGGTTTTGCTCAAATCATATCCAGCAGAGTGTCCAGTCTTGTCAAATCTCCTTTCAAAATATATCCAGATTACTACCAGTTCTCACTGTCTCCTCTGTTAATTCTCACTGGGCCACCCTGCCATCATCTCACTGGGCCACTGTGTCATCATCTCACTGGACCACTCCACCATCTGGACCACTCTGTTGTCATCTCATTGAACCACACTGCCATCATCTCACTGGTTCAATCTGTCATCAGCTCATTGTGTCACTTCGCCATCATCTCATTGGGCCACTCTGTCATCATCTCACTAGACCACCTTGCCCTCATCTCACTAGGCCATTCTGTCATCATCTCACTTGGTCACTCTGTCATTTTTATGCTGAGAAAGCTTTGAAGTTCATTTCTTACACCCAGCACGTTGTTGCATCATCTTGAATCACATTCTGTCTTGTCCTACAGCTGTCACTCACACTTTCTCTGCTCCCAATTCAGCGCCAAATGTGGACAATTTAAGCCACTACCTTGCTGCCCTGGAACCTGCTTGCAATGCTCTCTGCAGATATTACAAAGGCCCAGCCTTTCTGTCACTAAGGCTCTGCTCAAACATGATCTTGTGTGAGGTGCTCATGCTTTCTCTACCCTGCTTAAAGTTTACATGGTGGCATATATTATTAATCCCAGCTCTATGGGGGAAGAAGTATCAGCATCCGCAAGACTTGCTGGCTAGCCAGTCTAACATTTGGTGAGCTCTAAGCCAATGAAAAACCCTATCTCAAAAACCCTGCTCCTGACTTGGAACTCAGTGGACTCACACAATCACAGAAAGTCAAACACAGCATGGCCTCACCTATCTTCAGTTTCTAACCTGGATCAGCTTGAATTGTTGACATACCTGACAGGCAACTCAAGGCCCAGACAATAGGGATGGAAGGGTCTGGGGGGAAGAGAATAGGGAGGTAGGAAAAAACAAACACAAAACTAAATCCAAAATGAACTGGTACTAAAGAAATCTTTATCCTTGGAGACAGACCAAAAGATATAACCCTCAACAGGAGTAAAGGGGGAGCACCTGAAAAGAAGGGCTCTGGAGAGGGTGGAATGAAGCCTAAGATTAAACTTTTTTAAAATCTCAGCCCTGTAATTCCCAGTACCAGAAATCGGTTGCTACCCACAATGAGCTATTGATTGGAAAGAAAGGTCCCCAAATCAAAACAAGTTTCTGTCAAAGCACTTTATTACCCACTTGAGGCAAAAGCTGAGACCCTATTGCTGAAGACACCATGTGCTGCCAACACAGAGCATGGAGAAACCTGGCTAGAATCCAGGAGAAAGCCAGTTCCCAACAGGCCATCTAGTGCTGGAGAGCGCTACATGATCTATTGGGGGAAACGGGCCAACAACGGTCTGAGCAACTAGAGGTCTAAGCTACTCAGAAGCAAACACACTAAAAGGATGTACACACTAGTGCAATAGTGGAACATAGCCTAGGTTGGTAACCAATAGCTTTCTGATTGGCTAATAGATCCACTCAGTGTAAAGGAACCATATCTGGAATTGGGAACCAGATCAGAATCCTATGGAGACAAAGATTATGCTCTCCAGTATCAGGATTTCACTAGTCTTTGGCAAAAGAGGGGCTACATCCGTCAAATCCTTCCTAAATTAATAATGCTTATTAAACTATGCTGACTTCACACTCTGTTGGAGAATCTGTTCTTCTTCACAAGGGAGTGAGACCTGAGGAGATAAATTACCCCTTGCACTTCAGCCAAGCCACTCCTGAAATTACAGAGGAATTGGAGAGACGAGCAAGAGTGCTGCTTCCATGCTGAACTGGATAATCAGTGCTAGGGTGAAGGAGACAGACCCTGAGGATACTCAACACTTACCAAAGCAGAGATCCAGAGGCTTCTAAGAGCTCATCACTGAAGTAGACTGAAAACTCACCCACCATGGCTCAGGGAATTTTGCAGAAGAGGGGGTGGAAAGATTGTAGGATCCACAGGTTGAGACATCATGCCCAGAGATGTTCCCTCCCTCCAAAAATAAATGACTGCTGTTCCCACAATGCGTAACTCATAACCCCATAGGGAATACCTGCAACCCCACAGAGGAGGGTCCACAGTGGAATGGGACCAGGGGTCAAGGAAAACAAGGTAACAACACATGATTTATCCACACAAAATATCTTGATAATAATAATAAGTATAAAATAAAAAGAATAATTCAATATACAAGTTTATTCCTGTGTCAGATTAGAATAATAAATACATTGATAGTATTTGTTATTGTATTTAAATTAGACCTATGCTATGCCTAGCCAAATATATATGCATATATGAATAAACAAGACAGAAAGTAGCTGACCAGAGGAAATGGAAGACAAGGCAGAAGTTGTATATCTGAAGTAAGTAAATTTTCCCTAATGCAACATTTATCACAAAAGGCAATGGGGATCCTTCTAGACAACATTACATAATAACTATAAATTTTTCAAAATCGCTAGGAGAAAAACCTCTAAATAAATCATTCTGCCTGAAAAAATTTCCACTTAAGGGTCTGTATTTATGAGAGCAGGTATTAAGAAACATAATAAAGGCAGAAACTGATAGAAAACATATGAAACTTCCTCCCAAAAATGACTTGTAAAAATTTAATTTTCATTGGATTTGATGATGTATATACACAGATTTAAAGTAAGGCATTTGTTATAATATATTCATAAAATTTTCTAAATGAGAATTGTACTTCTTTTCAAATTTTAAAGATATTTTTCATATTATAACTTTCCTATTTTATATTTATGTGGTAGTTTCTGTTTTCATTTATTTATTTGTATGCATGAGTGTATATCTGTATGCATCTGTGTGCAGTCAAAAGGGTGTCATCCACAGGAACAAGCTTTTTTCTTTATTATTACTACAATTATTATTTTTAACAACATATTTGTCTCCCCAATTCCTCTGAAATCTCAGCTGTGGTTTGCCTGAGTCTTGCTTCATTAAGTATTATTAAAGCTTTAGATGCTTTATATATAGCCTTTATTTTGTTGAGATATGAACCCTACATGCCTGTTCTCTCCAGCATTTTGATCATGAAGTGGTATTTTATTTTGTCAAAGGCCTTTTCTTCATCAATTGAGATGATCATTTGTTTCTTATGATTAACTTTATTTATGTGGTGTATCACATTGACCCATTTCTATATGTTGAACCATCCCTGAATCCCTGGGATGAAGCCTACTTGATAAAGGGGGTATTTCTTTTGATATGTTGATGAATTCAGCTTGCAAGGATTTTGTTCAGGATCTAAATTCATCAGGGATATAGGCCTATAGTTTTCTTTTCTTGTTGGATGTCTGTCTGGGTTTGTTATTAGGGTGATGCTAGCTTCATAAAAGGAGTTGTGGAAGATTCCCTGCTCTCCAATTATGCAAAACAGTTTAAGAAGAACTGGTTTCCATTCTTCAATGAAAGTTTGGTAGAATTTGACTAAGAAGCGATCCAGTCCTGGACTTTTCCTTTCCTTTTTCCTGGACTTTTCTTTTGGGGGAGGTTTTTGATTCCTTCCCAATCTCAATGGATGTGGTATAGGTTTCTTCAGGAGATTAACCTGCTCTGAGTTTAGTTTTGGTAGGTGGTAGGTGGTATGTGGCTAGGAATTCATCTGTTTCTTCCAGATTATCTAATTTTGTGGAGTAGAGGTTTTGGAAGTATGCCCTGACGATTGTTCCAATTTCATTGATGTCTGTCATGACTTCTTTTTCATTTCTGATTTGGTTTATTTGAGATTTCTCTCTCTCTCTCTCTCTTTTTTTTTCCTTGATCAAATTGGCCAGGGGTTTATTAATCTTGTTTATTGGTTAAAAGAACCAGCTCTTCCTTTCATCTATTTTTAAAATTGTTTTCTTAGTTTCCAATTCATAAATTTCTGCCCTGATCTTGATTATTTCTTTCCATCTGGAGCTCTTAGGGTTATAATCATTTTATTCAATGCCTTTAGGTGGACAGTTAGGTTATAATTTGGGATCTCTCTGTGTTTGTTATGAAGATATTTAGCACTATGCGTTTTCCCCTTAAGACTGCCTTCATTGTGTCCCTTTAGTTTTGGTAAGTTGTGTTTTCATTATCATCCAGTTCTGGGAAGTTTACAATTTCTTTTTTGTTTTCTTCCACAACCAATTCATTGTTTTAAAGTGTGTTGATAAGTCTCCAGGAACTGCTGGAGTTCCTGTGTGTCTGTTGCATTAATTTCTAGCTTTAAAGCATTGTGATCTGATATGATGCAAGAAGTTACTTCAATTTTCCTGAAGTATGGAGGCATGCTCTATGGCCTAATATATGCTCTATTTTGGAGAAGGTTTCATGGGCTGCTGAGGAGAATGTGTATTCTGTAGAATTGAGGTGAAATGTTCTGCAGACATCTGTTAGGGCTAGTTGATCTATGGTATTGTTGAGCTCTGGTATTTCCCTGTAGATTTTCTGCTTGGATGATCTGTCTGTTGATGATAGTGGAGTATTGAAGTATCCAACTGTTAGGTTGGACAAGAGTTCCAAGATGGAGTCTAAATGAAGGAAGAGAACAACAGCAGCCCGATTGACACAACTTTAGATGTTTAACCCTACTCCACTGACTTAACAATGCCCTCAGTCATAGTTTCCTGCCAATGTCATCTTGGATACAACCTGGCTCTTCTCCTGATGACACTTCCTCCTCTGTTTTACCTCTGTCCCCCTGACTAATTAGCTTCTCCATTTGGTCCCTGCTGTCCGCTATATTCCCCAGTCCTTTGTCTTTTGTATCCCCTTCCCAAAAGCAAAAATTGTATAAAATCTCAAATTATCTAGACTTACACTGGTAGTTCTCTCTCATCCCATGAGACAGCCCAGTAGCTCAGGACCCAGTAAATAGCCTTTTCCCTGTTTCAGAGTGGTCCTGTGTGGTATGTGTTCATTCACAAACCTTACATCTGGTGCCATGACTTGGATAGGAGGGTCCCGGTTGCCCTCTTGGGTGGCCTGACCTCCATGCCGCCTACCAGGCCACTGAGCTGCCACTGATCCTCTGATGGCCTCAGACCATCTGCCAGGTTCTGGCTCCCTCAGTCACCATGATTCAGCTGTACTCCTCTACCCTCGATAAATGTCTTCCAAAAATTGGCTTGCTCTCAGAAGTTTTCTCTCTCTCTCTCTCATCTCTCTCCTCTAAACCTTCTCCCACCCTTTCCCCCTCAGAGTGTCTTTCATGACATGGGTTGGCCTGCTCTCATTCTCCTTGAGGCATACTACCTCCCTTGTTCTTGTCTTAACTGTACTGGTAAGTCAGGTCACACCCTCACCTGTTTCTCGGGTCCCTAGGTCTTGATAAGGATGTACTCTCAACACATCAGGACTCTCTTTCTCTCTGTGTCAGGCCCACCAAGCCTTGAGGGGTAAATTTTGGCTCATTTTGCTGGCCTAGGGACACTTTCCCTCCTCCTTTTCCTGCCAAACTTCTCTACTCGGAGAGGAGAGGGCAGCTCCTTGCTCCTCCACCCCCCCCCCACAGATTGAACTTGATAAGCCATGCTTAGGGGGGACCAACTAGTCCCTCCCTTTTTTCCTTATTTTTCTTTCCTTCTCGCTGCTGAGTTTGCTCAATATTTAAAGATACTTGTTACTACTTGTTTCTTCTTCACTATAATGTAAATTATATTAATTGTGATATGACACGTAAATTCATGTTAAGCTAGATTCTGAGAAATGGGTTGGTCCCCCTAACTCAGACCCAAAGCATGTTTAAAACCATGTGACATCCACACCTTGTCCTGAGACAAATTGGCCTATTGCCTTTGAATGAGGAAAGGAAAAATAACAAGCAAGTTCACTATGAACAGATAACCTTAATTTGTTATATCATAAATGTAGTTTAGATTTGTCATTTTATTCACTCTCAGTTTATCTCTTGTGTAAATTTGCTAATGGTGACAGTTATAAAAATTGCCTTCAAATGTTTAAGTAGATAATGCTTCTATGTTGAAGACTAACCTTAATCTTCTCCTGTTTTTCTCTCTCCTCTCTTTTTTATATTACCTATCTTTTTCTTCCTTCTTTTCCCTTGGTGCTGGCCTGTAACTCCCAGTACCAGAATGCAGTTAACATCCACAATGAGCTGTTGATCAGAAAGACCTACACGGTTTCCCAAAAGAAGACATATTTCTGTCAGAGCACTTCATTACCCACCGAAGGCTAATGGTAAAATCCTATTGCTGAAGACACCATATGATGTTGGTACAGAACATGGAGACCTGGCTGGAACTTGGAAGAGAGTCAGTCCCCAGACAGTTAGCTTGTCTAGTGCCAGAAGGTGCTACATGAGCAACTTCGGGAAAATGGCCAACATCTGTCCAAGCAACTTGTGGTCTAAGCTACTCAGTAGCAAACAACCTGGTGTGATGCTCAACCAAGTGCAATAGTGGCACATAGCCATAGGTCGGTAACCTACTGCCCTTGGATTGGCTAACAGATCTGTTCAGTGGAATGGAACCCATAGCAGGAACTGAGAAACAAGTTAGAACTATATCTTAAAAATGAGCTCACTCTTCAATAGCAAGCTTCCACCCATCTTGGGCTACAAGAGGTCCTGTACCTATTAAATTCTTTCTAAAATAATAATGGTTATCCCATTTATCTGGTGCTGACTTCACTCTCCATTGGAGAATCTGCTTCTCTTTTTCAGATGGATGCAGAACCTGAGGAATTAGCCCATCACACCTAACCAGGGCCCCAGCTGAAACAATAGAGTAATTGGGGAAATGAATAAGAGCGCTGCTCTCTTGGTTAACCTGGTTTCATCACAAGGGTAAAGGGAATAGACACAGAGAAAACTCAACTCCTACCAAAGCAGATATCCAGGGACACAGAGGCTCCCAAGACCTCATCACAGAAGTAGACCTAAAATGAACCCTATATGGCTCAGGGACATTCATGGAAGAGAGAGCAGAAAGATTGTTAGAGCCACAAGTTGGGACATTATGCACAGAGATGTTGCCTCTTCCCCATAACTCATAGCTTCCGCAATAATACATGCCCCACAATCCCCAATGAGGAGGGTTCCTTTGACGGGGGACAGGACAGGGAGGAGGTTAACGATGGTTCCAACATGGCTTTTTATACATTATGCACATAACTAATAAAGAAAAAGAAATAACTACAAAAAACCCTGAGTCTTAATATGATTAATATTTATTAGTTACTAATTTTTCTTTTGTAAACTAATTCTGTTAAATAGTCATTGTGTTTATGATTCAAGTTTTATAAAAGATATAATCTAACTTCATTCATGTTATTTTTGCTCTTAGGGAGATAAGAAAGTCTTCCCATATTCTGTAACTACATAAACTGTGATTTCTCCACTTTTAAGAAGCTCCATTCATAATTCTTGAGTGAAAATGAGCTGTAATGTTAAAATCTTTTATTTACAAGAAATGCAACTTAAAGAAACTATCAGATATCTGGTTAAAGCTTCATTTAATCCTCATGGGTAACAAGAATAATGAGACCTCAAATTGGTTTATGTTAATCAAGATAGCCCTAAACAAGGTACATCAGATTGATTGTTGTAGATTTCCTTATCAGGATTAAGTTGATGTCTAATCCAGTTTAGACAAAAAGATTAAAGCCACTAAAATGTACACAGGTACATAGATATATTTAAAGGTCGTTCTTAGTTATTAAGGATAGACTTCTAGGTTTTCAACTTTAAAACCGGAAGTGCTTGTTTATATCTGTTATAACAATAGGCAGAGGTTTTTAAGTACAAAAAAATTCCAAAATTTAACTCTGATTTTAGATTGACAGACTCAACTAAAAGGTCAAAATTTACATGCTTATTGCATGTTTATTACAATAATTTAATTTCTAACATATTGTTTGATTTGAGTTTGTTGATAGATTTGTTTCACATTTAAGTTCAGATCCTCCAATGTGAAAACAAAACTGTTGATTCTCACCAGGACACTAAAACGAAATAAAAGTCAAAGTTTATATATATATATAATGTTTCCTATCTTTTAGGTATGGCTTACCATGTCATTAGAAAACATAAGTTAAATGTTACAACAAAATGTTAAGTTTTTTAAATACTATGTTTTAACTAGATCTGTTTTGTTGAGCTCTAGTGGCCAGAACCAACGTGGACACTGGGGTTAAAAGGGTATGCAATATTTTGGTCCCAGCCCCTCCCGGTCACAAGGGCTCAAGAGAAAATGGGACACTTCTTTCTCTGGATGATCCTAAAGCTCTGGGTAAGTCACCTATCTTCTTGATTAGGGAAGACATGAAGACCCAAAAATGGTTTCCAATCACTATCAAGTCTTAAGATAGAGAGTCAGAACAGAGGGAAAAGCCCTTAATGATTTCAAGGGAAGGGAAGCCAAATGGTCAGCATAGCCCTGACTCATCCCAGCAGATGGCACAAATGCTGAGAGAGCCATAGAGCATCTACCAGGTCCCTGAAAGTCTCCCTTAAAGAGCCACAAATGACCTTCAAAATTACAATATGAAATTAAAGTTTGACCACCTACTTGGTCTTAAACATTCAATAAGTAATATAGCTAAAAAGGAAGATATATCTTAAACGATTTAATTAACACAGCCCAGACTGTAACTTTAGATATACATACTCTTTGTAACACGAATAGATAAAAACCACATCAGTTTTGTAAATTTCTATATCTTCATGATGATCATACCTGCCATTGCTGGTAATAATTCTGTTAATTTTGGGATTGTGTATTTAACTACAATCTTGACCTTGTAGCCTCTCTATAGTTAGCTCACACTCAGATGTTTTTGTAACAATGCAACTTCATCTACCTGGGTCCCTATAGATCAGCCTTCAAGGCCTAAAATGCTAATGAAAACCCTGGGTTTTAATGGAGGTTACTTAAGCCCTAACCCCATCTAAACTTCACATTTTTCATATTACCTTTCTAAACAACCCAATCATTACATTATACTTCTGGCCTCCACCTAACCCAGCTACCCTTCTACCTCTACCTAAACAACTTACACACTCCTGTCTAGAGTTTTTAGAAGAACTTACCTACCATAGCCCCAGGATTTCACTGTCTCCCCTCCCTGACCCTAATAACACTTGGTATATAGATGGAAACTCTTCTGTCACCCCACAGGAGTCTCTAATAACAAAATATGCTCTTGTTTCAGATGACCAGATAACAGAGAGTAGTCCTTTACCTAAGGGAAGTACATAACCAAAGGCTGAGCTTGTCATAGTCCATTTATCTATACTAATAAAAGTAAGTCTTGCCTCCTCTATAACAGCTATAGGAATGGCTACAGGTAGTCTGAGAAACAGCCTAATTGCTTATCAACAGTTTCCACAAAACTGACCACAGCCATTAAAGACTGCTATGGTCCTTCACCTGCTGTAGCAAGTGAACTGTCAAGGCCCCAACCTCATCATAATAGAGAAGGGAGAAAACTGTCTCTTCATAAACAAGAAATGTTGTAATTATATAAACCAATTGGATAATGTAAAATTAGACATAAAAAACCTCCAAACTCTGGCTGACAGAGTCTATCCTAGCGCCCCACTGTCCTTAGGACCATGAGATATCTTTAGAACTATTTGGTCTTGACTACTACAATTACTTGGGCCATTAGTAGGCATATTTCTATTACTCTTGATAGCCTCCTGATTTTAGAAATACATCCAGAACCAGGTACAAAATCTCACACATCACTTGTTCAACCAACTTTTATTAACCTCTCTTCCACTCAATACCAACTTTTATCCTCCTCACACTCAACTCCATGTTACCTGCTCAGAGGGGTCCTGCCAGCCACTGACACCAGCATCCCCTGAAACATGTGACCATGGCCCCTCACAGCAGGAAGCAGCACTGAGAAAACTGACCATGCCCCCTTATCCTTAACAAAATGCTGGAATGTTAGGTAGGACAAGAATCCCAAGATGAAATCTGGGAAAATAAAGAAAGATAAGAACAGGCGCTGGAGAGATGGCTTAGCGGTTAAGTGCTTGCCTGTGAAGCCTAAGGACCCTGGTTCGAGGCTCAATTCCCCAGGACCCACTTTAGCCAGATGCACAAGGAGGCCATGTGTCTGGAGTTCGCTTGCAGTGGCTGGAGGCCCTGGCACTCTTATTCTCTCTATCTGCCTCTTTCTCTCTCTGCCTGTCACTCTCAAATAAATAAATAAAAATTCAAAAAAAAAAAGAAAGATAACAACAGAAGCCTGAGTGATACAGCTTTAAAAGTTTAACCCCTGCATGGGCGACTGGGGGAAATTGACCAATATCTATCGAAGCAACGCATGGTCTAACCTACTTAGCAGCAAATAACTTATTGTGATGCCCACACAAGTGCAGTGGTGGCACACAGCCATGGTGGGGAACCAACTGCTCTCAATTTGGCTAACTGATCCCCTCACTGGTATGGGACCCATAGCTAGAGCTGGGAAACAAGTCAGAACCATATCCAAACATAAGCCCACTCTCCAGTATCAACCTACTATCAATTGTGGGCTACAAGAGGGCCTACACCTATTAAATTCTCTATAAAAAAAAAAAAAAAGTAAGGGTTATCTCATTTGTCCTGGTGCTAACTTACTCTCCGTTGGAGAATCTGCTTCTCTTTTTCAGATAGATGTAGACCCTAAGGAGAGAGCCACCCCATCATACCTCAAAAGGGCTCCGGCTGAAACTAAGAAAACTTCGAGAAACAAGCAAGGGGGCTGTTTTTCCTGATGAACCGGACACCAGCACAAGGGGGAAGGAGATCAGCATAGAGAAAAATCAACCCCTACCAAATCAGAGAGCCAGAGCCTCAGAGGCCCTCAACACCTCATCACTGAAGCAGACCAAAAATGAACCCAACATGGCTCAGGGAAATTTTGCGGAAGAGGGGGCGGAAAGAATGTCAGAGTCACATGTTGGGTCATGATATGCAGAGACATTTAGCTTACCCATAACTGTGGGCTAACTCCACAATGCATGACCCGTATACCTCAACAAGGAGGGGCCAAGGGGAGGGGGTAGGTCACGGACGAGCCTAATAATGGTACCAAACTGACTGTATTTGCTGAATACAGAACTGACTAAAAAAAAAAAAAAAAAAAAAAAAAAAAAGTTTAACCCCTGCACCCCTGACTTAACAATGCCTTCAGCCACAGTTTCTTGCTGATCTTATCTTAGATAAAACCTGGCTCCTCTCCTGGTGGCACCTCCTTCTTTTCCTTTTGCTCTCTGTCCCTCTGGCTAATTAGCTTCCCTGCTGTCCCCTGCATTCCCCAGTCCTTTTCTTTTGTATCCTCCTCCCGAAAGGAAAAACTCTATAAAAACCCAAACTATCCAGAGTCACACTGGCTGTTCTCTCTCTTTCCTTGCTGCTCGGGCCCCAATCAACAGCTTTTTCTCTGCCTCCGAGTGGCCCTGTACAGTCTTTTTAATTCACAAACATTACACCAATTATGATGGTGTTGGTGTTTATTTCTCTTTTTCTATCAAGTAAGGTATTTTTTTAATTTAAATTCTGGTGCACCTGTGTTTGGTGCATGTAGATTTATGATTGTGATGTTCTCATGTGGGATCATTCCCTTGATGAATAAGAAACGGAATTCTTTGTCATTTTTGATTACTTTTGGTTTGGGGTATATTTTAACAGATATTAATATAGTAACACCTGGTTGTTTCTTATTTCCATTTGCTTGGAATATCATTTTCCATCCTTTCACCCTGAGGAGGTGTCTGTCTTTAGCGGTGAGGTAGGTTTCTTGAATATGGCAGATAGAAGGGTACATTTTTTTTTAATCCACCCTGCTAACTTGTGTCTTTTGATGGTGAGTTAAGACCATTAATATTTAACGTTACAAGTGTGAGATTTGATTGAATCCCTGCTATGATGGGTTGCTTTCTGGGGTTTGGTGCTTTCTTGTGTCTTGTACTTCTTTGAGCCTGCTCTGGTTTTGGTTATTGTGATCTTCTTGTGGGGAAGGAACTGGGAGCTCTGGCCTTCTCCCTCCATGTGCACACCCTCCAGAGCAGGGGATTCAGGAGGTGGGGATCCTGGTACCATTCAGTCAGGATGGCGGAGCAAGGGGCCTGCTTGAGCAGCAAGCTTGCAGGGTCCAGGTAGCCCCAAACCAGTAGCAAGGGACCCAACCCAGACCAAGAAACTGGGAGTGATACCGGAATTTTGTGTTCCTTGTACACCAATGCACCAATAATGCTGGGTGTTCCCAAATCTTTGTCCTATGAATTCAAAGAAAGAAATCCACAGACCACAGGATAAGGTCTAGAAAGATTTTATTACAGTTTTAAGCTTTAGGAAGATAAAAAGAAGGGGCCTTAAGCCTAGAACATAAGAGAAGGAAGCAAATTGAAGCTCTTGCCCAGGGAAGCAAGAAGGGATTGAGAAACCCTGTGAGGGAAGAAGGTAGTGCTCTTTCCCAGAAGACAAGAGGGGGTTCAAGACTCATATCTGGATTGTTTTTATGGGAAGTGGCTACATGAGGAAGACCAGGTCAGCAGGCTACTATGGACAACGACCAGATTTTACAGCTTTGTCAGTAATCTTGGGTAAGAATTAGAGTTTCTGTCATCTAGGAATGGTTCAAGCTTAATCTAGAAATCTTTCCTGGAGGGTGTAACATCCAGGTTTCTGCAAGCTTAGTGGCATTTCCTGCTTTTAGTCAAGGAATAAAACGCCATCACTCTGGGGGTTCTGTTATCCTGACTGACAAGCCAATTGCTGACTTCTGCCAGGAGGAAGGGGTGGTAAACAGGGAGATCTGGCCTACTCACTCTGCATGTGCACCCTCTGGAACACGGGATCTGTGAGTTGGAGACACTCGGGACCTTTAATCAGGAATCAGAGCAAGGGGCCTGCTTCTACAGCAAGCTCACAGGGTCCAAGCAGCCCCAAGCCAGCAGCAGGGAAACTGACCATGACCAGGGGACTGGGAAGGGAGGAGCTGGGAGATCTGGCCCACTCACTGTGCTCGTGCTACCTCCGGATGAATTATTCTTGTATGTTAGAATGAGCAAAACATTGACTCTTGTCTCATCATTAGATTTTTGTAGCTTATTTTAAATATAAATCACATATTTTTTTTTTAGAAAAAGTATTTTATTTTTATTTATTTGAGACAGAGAACAAGGCAGAGGAACAGAGAGAAAGAGAGAGAGAATGGACACCCCAGGGAAATGAACTCCAGATGCGTGTGCCACCTTGGGCATCTGGCTTACTTGGGTCCTTAGGAATCAAATCGAGGTCCTTTAGCCTTGCAGGCAAGCACCTTAACCACTAAGCCATCTCTCCAGGCCAAATAATATATATATATATTTTTAGTAAATGTATCATCCTATCCTTTTATCTTTAGTTCTTCTTTATCAATGATAAATCATTAGTAGGTACTCAATGGTGGAGATATTCTCCTTTCTTTTCTCAAGCCTAATTTGTAATAATATCTTTTTTCTAGAAATCATCTTTCTTTTCAATCATCTATAAATAATTCTTCAACTTTTTGCTATGTAGTTTTTTTGTATATGATATATTGCAAATATTTTGGCAATAAAACCAAATCATTATGAGACTATTGTTTCACACACACAAAAATATCCTGGTGACTTGAGCTGTGGCTTAAATTAAAATAAAAGATTCCAGAAGAAAATACTTAGGCATACAACAATAAGGTTAAATACAAAAAGGATGTTTCTCTAGCTTAAAATATCATATTTGGAACATTAAATTTTATCTCTGTTCTGATTATAAGTGACTATGAGGCTTACCTTTTTTGTAACAAGTTATCCTTTTGCAAATTATATCATAACTTGGAGATAGAAATTTGAAAATTCAAAGTGTTTTTAAAATATAATTCCAGATACATGTATATAGAACAAAATCAAACATAAACTCGAAGGAGTGACTTAGTCAATGAACCATGATATGTCAGAATGTGGAGGAAGGAGCCCATGAAAGAAACCAAACACATCACAATTTGAGATAGTACTTCTTAATATCCAAGCCAGGGGTTATCACCCATTCTCCTTGATGAAAGGCTACCTAGCATGAGAGGAAAAAAGATATGATTCAAATCTCTTTACATAATGTTATGAATGAACCACTTTAATATTTCTTATAAAATCTCAGCACATAAACTTGACTCTCTTCAGCTCTATCCCTTTGCACATTTCTTAATATAATCATATTAAAAATTTCATATCATATATTTATAACATACTTGCATCACTCATAAACATGATGAAATAAATATATAATGTGATGCATAATATGTGTATATCATGTACATACAACATAGACAGAACTTTCTTATGTGTATATATACATATATGTATAAATATAAATTTAAGACACACAGACAGAAAGTGACAGAGAGAGAGAGAGAGAGAGAGAGAGAGAGAGTGAGTATGGGTGTGCCAGGGCCTACTGCCACTATAAATGAACTCCAAATGTATGTGCCACTTTGTGAATCAAGTTTACATGAGTACTAGGGCATCAAACCTGGGCTGTGAGGCTTTGAAAGCAGGGGCCTAAGCTATCCCTCAAGCCCCATCTTTCTTAATATAAACATATGAAGAAATGAATGTACAATATATACTTTTAAAAACTATTATATTTATTTTTTTACTTATTTTGAGAGAGAGAAATAAAGCAGGGAAAGAGAGAGAGAGAGAGAGAGGGGTGGAGGGAAGAGAGGGCATCCCTGGGCCTCCAGCCAAGGCAAACAAACTCCAAATGCATGTGCCACCTTGTGCATCTGGCTTAGGGCTAGTAGGGAATCAAACCTGGGTCCTTAGGTTATGTAGGCAAGCACCTTGACATCTAACCAACTCTGCAGCCCCACAATATATTCTTAGTAACAATTCTTTAGACTTCTTCTGATTGATTTATCTTGCTTTCATTCAAACTATCAATGACAGTAAGATTTACTTTGTTGGGTAATGGCCTTTGGTCTACATAATTCCTGCACCACTTTCTAAGGTGAAAAAGTCTGTCCACTTGCCTGTGTTGACTCTGAAAAGAAACTGATCAGTTTGAGCTGGGTACTTCAGGGAAAGGATGGGACATGGCAATAAGTATGACAGGTGACCATTGCTGTTTTCCCCCCATAAGTTAGGGTGAATGAGTACTACCATATGTGAATAGTATGTTGATAATTTTACTTCCTCTTCTTTGGTGGTTATTTCTCCAGCTTTTCCACATATTTTTATCCCTTTCTCCCCTATAAGAGCTAATATTCTCATAATACATTCTGCTTTGTCTGCTTTACTAAGTCCAAGAATTCCCACTGAACTTATTTTCTGTAGGCAGTGGCATTTACACTACTACCGCTGCTCTCACACTGAAAGTTCCAGCAGGTCGCGTCCCAGCAGCTATGCGCTCTGCAGGCTGCACTCTCTGGCCTCTGCACACTCTGGGAGTGCATACAGTAAGGCACATTTATTGTCGTGGCAATATGGTACTCCATTTCTGAGACATTCAGTGATCTCAGACCTGCTTCCTCAGCTCTCCTTTCTGGCTACTTTATTTCCAGAGTGTTTGTTTTACCTAAACACTTCAAAAGACTGGTCTATGCATTCTTCAGCACTTTCTGTCTTAATAAGAATTCTCTAACATATTGCTTATATTCCTTGTGACCAGGTTTCAGCTTAATGAGTGAAATTGTGATGTAGTTTACAACTGCGTAGCCATCAATCATTATCACACTACCCACATCATCATATATCATCATATTCACATTCTAAACCCCAGGCTTGATTATAACATTCTGCATGTCAATTTATTCCTTTTATTCAGACCATAGACATCCTTAAACTTGTCTTCTTATTACTGTTATTCTTATTATTTATTAGTTTGCCTAACTTGAATTTTGAAACCTCCATTGTTCTATGTTCTTCCCAAAGGTCTCCTGGGTTATATTCAGTTGTCCTCTGGCAGGCTTCCTGTTTCCTTAGCTGTCCCTTATCAGAGGACCCCCTTCCCCGACAGCATCAGTCATCAAGCACGGCTCTTTTTCGTCTCTTATCTTCTGTGGTCAGAACCAGGGGATAGCACAGGTGAGCAAGCCTCCAGGCAGCACGTTCAAGAGCAGATGCACCCACAGAGAGCTCTCTGCCCTTCCAGTAATCCTGTCTGTGTCACCCCATCACTCAAACTGCTGTAAATGGCTGTGCCTTTTTTGATTCTTTTAATCAGTTCCTTTTCTACTTAGAGTCACTGACAAATAATTTCTGTAGTTTCTTTGTGATGAAATTGATTCATTAAAATTACAATCTTATAGGGAAGGAAACTGAATTTAACATAAGCGGAGGAACTGGAATTCAACGCAGGCAGCTTGATTCTACAGTTTGCACTCAATTTTCCAGGCTGCCTTATGTATTTTCAAAGGAAAATAAATAAAACTGGAAAGCTTCTTCACTTGCCTCCTAATGTTTATGCTATTAATTTTGCTGATGGAATATAGATGTATGTAACCATACACAGTTTAGACTTGTCCCCAGGTCCCTTGTTCCATCTCTGAATCAGCGACATCTCCCTGGACTCTAGCAGCAAAAGGCGATTTGAGATCTGGTTTTACACCCTGATTTTTCTTCAGTGATTTTGATGCAGCTGTCAATTTCTTCTCTGAATTATTTTTTGATATAGAAAATGGAGATTATTTTCTCAATTGAATCATATCTCAGAGTTTTGTAGGAGACAATAGTAATAATTTGCTGTTAATTTAATTATTTTCATGTTCACATAAATTTGAAAAGATTTTGTGTTAATTTTTAATTCTTGTATTTTATGCATAAAGTTATCCTACCTTAATTGAAAACATGTTCTTTGTTCAGTCTTTCATCCTTCCCCTTGGTATAAGATTTGTCACTCTTTCCTACAAGGCTTTTGTGAATGTGAACTGCAAAAATCAGTTATATTAAATTCCTTCATCACTTATTAATCCACAGACATCTAGTTTCTCTAGCACTGATTTGCATGATCATAAAGAATCAATCATGCCTGCATGGTTACCAAATTTTAGGGACGTGTGCTGTAATTTTGTTCCTACTCCAGAAACACTAGTTATTGTCAGTATTTCCTTAAAAGTAGTCTCTCCTTTCATGAAGCCATTTTCTGTATTCCTACATTCCTGCTATCACCTTAAATTGATAGATGTGGTTTCTCTCATCTCCCTTTAGAATTTAGGTTGTCTCAGACACGGTCCTCAATTTCATGTGATTCTCTGGATGGTGGTTCTTGATTTCAATGTACATAGAGCCCACTGGTCGATCTTCTAAAAAGGAAGTTCTGACTCAGGAAATTAGGGTGGGGCCAAAAATCCTGTTCTCCCAAGTGTGCTGAACACTGCAGGCTCAGTTAACATTATTACTCAAAAGATTGGGGCCGAGGTAGGAGTTTGATGGCCCCATGAGACTATATAGTGAATTCCAGGTCAGCCTGGACTAGAGTGAGACCCTACCTTGAGAAACAAAACACAAACAAAAACGGTGTTACTTTTAGGAGTAACATAAGATACATATTTTGCTCCTAAAGTGATTCTCATAAACATGACTTTCTAAAACTAAGTTTCTATGTGGGTGTGGAAAACTTGTCCACGTGGGGTCCTTTCTCACTGTTAGGCTACGACTACACTTTGCTCCCCAGAAAATCTCCAGAAGTCCTTTGTATCTCACTCAGGAAAGGAAGGGGTCATCTAATTTAGCAAGTATTGTCTCAGCTTGAGATTTCCAGACTGTTCCTTGCCCCAGCATCAAACCTGCTCCATCTATTCTCTGTGAAAACCTAATGTTGGTGGAAATAACACTGAAAGCGGGTACCAGCAGTGACTCAAGGACTTCCTTGAGAATACATTTGCAGCTCTGCCTATGTCTGTTTCCCTTTAGTCTTTATCTTGTATGATCAGATCTATTTTTCATTTACTTGCACAGCCCCCACTTCTAATCTGCCATCTTTCCCAGAATTCTCCTCTTTAATGTACTTTCATTTTGGTTTCACAGCAATTCCATTTCTCTAGCTTGGTGCTTTCAATTTAGATTTGCTCCACATCTTCATATTGAGTAATAGAAATTCAATTTTTTCTTAAAAAAACCTTTTACTTTTTAATTTAATTTTATTTATTTGTGTGAGAGATAAAGAAAGAAGAGGCACATCTATATCTAGAGATAGATAGATAGATAGATAGATAGATAGATAGATAGATAGATAATGGATATGCCAGGGCCTTTATCTGCTGCATATGAACTCCAGACACATGCACCCATCACCTTGTGCATCTGGCTTTATGTGGGACCTGGAGAATCAAACCTTGGTCCTTTGGCTTCACAGGCAAGCACCTTAACTGCTAAGTCATCTCTCCAGCCCTCTTTACTTTACTTCCCCTCGGGGATAGGGTCTTACTCTGTAACCCCAGGCTGGTCTCAAACTCACAATGATCCTCCTATCTCTGTTTCCCTAGTGCTGGGATGAAAGGCATGCACCACCGCTACCATGCTCTCCATCTTTTCTTTTTCTTTGAGATAAAGTATCATTGTATAGCCTAGGCTGACCTTGAATTTGCATTCGTCCTGGACCCACCACCTCCTGAGTGCTAGGATTATAGGTATGCACCAGCATACCTGGCACTTGACATAGATGCAACTCTGCGGAGACTGAAACTTTTGCAAAACTGATCCTCTTCAGTGTAGCTTGGCATTCTTGTATTTTATTTGCTATGTTGAAAACTGCTGGGACAAGGGATAGAGAGATGGCTTAGCCATTGTAATGCTCTCCTGCAAAGCCTAAGGACATAAATTCAGTTTCCCAGTACCTACATAAGCCACATGCATACAGTGTCTGGAGTTCATTTGTAGTGGTAGAGGCCCTGGTATGCCCATTCTCTGTCTCTTTCTCTCTACCTCTCTCACGCTCAAATAAATAAATAGAATTTTTTAAAATATTGCTGTAATGAGATGATGGTCATCAAAAGGTGCCATGTGGGTACATCATAGGAGCTATCAGGATCTCAGGGTCTTAGAATGCCACCATGGTAATGGCAACCTCAGGTGAAGAGAGGCCATAGCCTTAGAGTGACAAGCTTTGGTGTCTCCTATGTCCTGTCTGATGGTATTATGGGGGAGAGGTTGTGTTAGGGGTTCAGGAAAGTCCTTGATCTCCCAACCTTGAGTTCATGTTTGTAAGCAACCAAAGAATTGGGCAAACCAAACTAAGAAGGATAATTATTAAATTATTATATTTATTTAGGGAAGGGAAATGGATACTCCATAAGGTCTGAAAGCCCATGTGATAGGTCTGGAAAAGACATGAAAAGAGATTCAGAGAGGTAGGAAAAGAAAGTGCAGAGAGCTCCTGCCATGTGGAGTGCAGGCGGGGTAGTGGAGGGTCAGGGGAGACTCTCTAGAACATGGAGTTTCAAAAGTGGTGAACTAGAAGCCAACAGAGAAGTTCATTTTACATTATATAATTTATTCTTAAAATATTATATCACCTCATATACCTAATAAAACTGCCTTCATTAAAATTTTAGTATTTATTAACATAAAAGTACTTACATTATATCTGAAGACACATAATTGCTAAATATCATTTGCACTTAAATTTATAAACATCAAATTTTGACCATATTTGTTATTATTTATGAGAAGAATGTTAATTTTGGTGTGTGCATGCGTGTGTGTGTGTGTGTGTGTGTGTGTGTAGACACATGTAAGCATGCTTACTGGATGTCCCCGTTTTGCTCTTCTGCCTTGTTTCCTGAAGACTGGAACTCTGATTGAACGTGAAGCTTGTGTCCTCTTTTGGCTAGACTGGGGTCTCACTGCTGGGGCCTCCTCACTGCTGGAGTCACACATATGTGTGGCCATGCCCAGCTTTTTTTTTAAAAAAAAATTATTTATTTGCAAGCAAAGAGAGACAGAAAGAGAGAGAACAGGTGTGCCATGGACTCTTGCCACTGCAAAGGTCCTCTGGACACATGCACCACTTTGTGCATCTGGCTTTATGTGGGTACTGGGAAATTAAACCTGTCCCATCAGGCTTTTTAAGCAAGCACCCTGCTGATCCACCTCTTCAGTCTCGTGCCCAGCCTTTTACATGACTGCTGGTGATCAAACCCAAGTCCTTATTCTTTTGTAACCATCTCCCTGGTCCCCATAGTGTTATTTAATATTATAACCATATATACTTCTTATTCAAAATGAAGAAATCTTCAAATATGTTTCCTTATTTCTGAGGAAGAAATATAATAATTTTAACTATTCTTTCAATTAATATTAGCATAAATATCTATTAAACAAGTTCAATTACAGCAGAATGGTAATCAAAAATAAACATTTGGTTTCAAAAGATTCAGGATGAGTGATTTTCTTTATCACTTAAATGTTGACTTGTGCTAATATTAGTAATTACATATTTAGTTTGGAAATCTATAAGTATATTTCTGAGAAAATTGCTCAAAGATGCATACAATATAACTATATTTAAGAAAAAATGGCAAGTAGTTGCCTTAAGTTTTTAAAATGAGACCTATCAAGAGGTTTATTAGAATGACATGATTGCATTTCTCTAGGCATCTAGTTCTTATTTTTAGACTCTTGATATCGATTTAAAATCAGGATAAATGAAGCGAGAAGGCCACAGTTATTGATGGGCCACTGAGTCCACACATTTACAGAGAATTTTCCTTTTCAGATCCTTTTTGTAAATCAACACTAAAGTTCATTCTATCATCCCTAAGTAAAGTTTTCTTTAGTAACTTGATAATCATTCATTGCTGAACTCCTTTAAGTGGTCAAGCTGACAAAATATAAAAAAAAAAGTACCCTTCAATTTTCTTTGACTAATGTTAATAGATGTGTAACATTTTCCTTTGCATAAAAACTAAATACCTGAATGTGTTGCTTGGTTCAAATGAACCATTCTTTGATGTGTATGCTTGAAAAGCTAAGTTTAGCTGATTCTCAGTTGTTTACCAGAAGAATTTCCCAAATGACTTCTTGCAGATACACTTTGGTAATTACTGGATCTCTCTCTCTCTCTCTTCCTCTCTCTCTCTCTCTCTCTCACACACACACACACACTTTAGTTGCATAAATAAGGTAGTAGACATTTCAATTTCACAAATTTAATTTTCAAAAATGCATCATGTATCAAAAATCTTAACAACTATATGTAATTAAAAACCTGTATAGTAGTGTTACACATGACAAGAAATAACAAAGAATGGAAGGAAGAAATGAGTGACGGAAAGTACTTACTTATACACTGCACTCATAAATATGTACACTTGAAAAGGAAGTCAGCAAAGTCTTTGAGAAATGGCATCAGGGCAGAGTCTCTCAGGTAAAGATCTGGGGATGTATGTGGGGCTGGAGAAATGGCTCAGTGGTTAAGGCACCTGTGATGCATGAGGACCCGAGTTCAAATTTGATTTATCCACACCCAGATCAAGCCAGATGTACAAGCTGGTACACACATCTGGAGTTCATTTACAGTGACCAGAGGCCCTAGCACACACATACTCTCTCTCTTTCTCCCTCTCTGCCTCTCTTTTGTTCTCTTTCTCTCAAATAAATAAATAAAATATTTCTTAAAAATATCTTGGGACATAACATTTTAGTAACTAGGCGTACAACTGCAAAGCACGGTGGTTTAAGTCAGCCCACAGACTTGGTGGAACCTTTTAAAACAAGTGGAACCACATGGGATGATCTGGGTTAAGTGTGCTGAGCTTGGTTAGCCGCCTTAAAATGTTTTAATCAGTTCTCTACTATTGTCATAACATGCTTGTGATGGTCCACTTGTAGAGAAAAAAGGCTTATTTGGCTCACAGTTTTGTGGGCTTGGGTCTATGACCATAGGCCTCATTGCTTTTGTGTTTGTGGTAAGATTAGCACCACATTGTGAGAAACACATGGTGGAGAAAAGTTTCTTGTCTCCTGGAAGGGAAACAAAAGAGAGGAAGATATACCATTGTGTAGATATACCATTGTGGTATATCTACACAATGGAATTCTATACAGCAGTAAGAAAAAATGACACAATGAAATTTGAGGAAAAATGGTTGAACCTGGAACAGATCATTCTCAGTGAACTTACCCAATCACAGAAAAAAAATCGCCACATAGTCTCACTCATCTACAGCACCTAACCTGAATCTACCGAAGATACCTTACATACCCAGCAAGCATCTCCTAGATTAGACACTAGGATGGAAGGGGAGGGAGGGGAGGGCATCAAAGGGGTGGGAAACACAAATCTAGACCCAAACGGCAATGGTACCATAATCTTCTACTTACTAAAAGATAGACCAAATGGCTGATCCTTCACCAGGCCCTTACAGGGAACACCTGAACCACAAGACACTGGAGAGGGTAAGATTAAGACTAACCTTAATCTCCTACATCTTCCCTCCCTCACTTCCCCTCTCCCTGTCTCTCTCTCTCTTATCTCTAACTCTTGTATATTAGTTATCTTTTTCCTCATTTTCTTAGTGGGCACTGACCTGTAACTCCCAGAACCAGCATGGGGCTATCATCCACAATGAGCTTTTGATCAGTGAGACCTACAAGGTTTCCTAAAAGACAGACAGATTTCTGTCAGAGTACTTGATGACCCACCAAAGGTCAGTGGTAAGACCCTACTGCTGAAGACACCTTATGTGGTTGACATGCAAATTAGAATGGCATGGCTGGAAGTTGGAAGAGAGTCAGTCCCCAGACAGTCAGCGTGTCTAGTGCCAGAAGGTGCTACATGGGCGACTGGGGGAAATTGACCAATATCTATCGAAGCAACGCATGGTCTAACCTACTTAGCAGCAAATAACTTATTGTGATGCCCACACAAGTGCAGTGGTGGCACACAGCCATGGTGGGGAACCAACTGCTCTCAATTTGGCTAACTGATCCCCTCACTGGTATGGGACCCATAGCTGGAGCTGGGAAACAAGTCAGAACCATATCCAAACATAAGCCCACTCTCCAGTATCAAGCTACTATCAATTGTGGGCTACAAGAGGGCCTACACCTATTAAATTCTCTATTAAAAAAAAGTAAGGGTTATCTCATTTGTCCTGGTGCTAACTTACTCTCCGTTGGAGAATCTGCTTCTCTTTTTCAGATAGATGTAGACCCTAAGGAGAGAGCCACCCCATCATACCTCAAAAGGGCCCCGGCTGAAACTAAGAAAACTTGGAGAAACAAGCAAGGGGGCTGTTTTCCTGATGAACCGGACACCAGCACAAGGCGGAAGGAGATCAGCATAGAGAAAAATCAACTCCTACCAAATCAGAGAGCCAGAGCCTCAGAGGCCCTCAACACCTCATCACTGAAGCAGACCAAAAATGAACCCAACATGGCTCAGGGAAATTTTGCGGAAGAGGGGGCGGAAAGAATGTCAGAGTCACATGTTGGGTCATGATATGCAGAGACATTTAGCTTAGCCATAACTGTGGGCTAACTCCACAATGCATGACCCGTATACCTCAACAAGGAGGGGCCAAGGGGAGGGGGTAGGTCACGAATGAGCCTAATAATGGTACCAAACTGACTGTATTTGCTGAATACAGAACTGACTAATAAATAAAAAAAAAAAAAAAAAAAAAAAAAAAAAAAAGAGAGGAAGAGGCAGGGTTGTTAGTATCTCTTTCTACATCAAGCCTCCAGTGATTTAATTCTTCAAGGTTTCATAACTTCCCAAGAACACTTTGTATTAGGCACCAACTAATTAAAACATGGGCATCTGAAGAAAATTTAAAACCCAAACCCTGTAATTTAAAGTGAAAGCTTTTAGGAAGATTTAAGCCAAGGATAGAAAAATCTGATTTGTTTCTATCAGCATGAGTATTGTATTACTAGTTAAGTGAGAACGAGCATGCTTTGTGCCAGCATGGTCACAATGATGACATGAAGGAATTGCTAGGTAAAAAATATGTATGTACGTATGCACAGTAAAACTACCAGGACTAGATCAGTTATTGAATGTGGAGCATGAGAAAGTGCTAAGTGAATATGCCTTCACGACTGAGTAGCTTTGTGAATACTTTAACTGTGGAGGAGACTAGATTGAAAGAGATTGTGGAAACAATAACTTGGAATTACATAGATTAAAAAAAAGCCTGATGCTTTTGAGAGGCTATAAACCTGGATTCATGCTAGTCATTACTCATAAGTAATATTTTAAACAAATGATTTATTTTAATTGTAAAAGATTCCCAGGGGTTGGAGAGATGGCTATTCAGTTGAGTATGCTTATTGTGCGAGAGGTTCCAGGGAAGCCAGAGACCATTCAAGTTTTAATCTCCATAACTCAAAACATAAACATTAGGTCATGATCACACATAACTTTAAGCACAGTCCTGTGGGGAGTAGAGACCAGAGAATCGCAAACTCCAGAATCAGTAAGAGACTCCACTGCAAAAACAACAACAACAACAACAACAGAAAAAAAACAGGTTGATTAGTGATGGAAGGGACTTTCTCCTCCAGCCACCACATTTGGGCCCACAGGGCACTGCATTAGTACATGCATGTACACAGACCACAAATTACACACACACACACATACACACACTCACACACACATGCATGATATACCACACACCATACACACAGCTATCCTATACACACAATAATAACAAGAAAAGGTCCCCACATTGGAAGTGTTTCCTTCTTAGATTGTGAAGCCTGCCTGTGCTCTTTAGTCTTGGCTGACAGTGACTGTAACCCTAGACTGGGTTGTAATTTTGCTGAGCTGCAACACCAAGTAAGTATCATTTACACCAATTATTACCTGCTGCTATAGTGTGGAGGACAAAGAACCCATTTTTAAATAGGTTCTCAGGGTAGGATTCACTTTATTAAAGGGTTTACACCCTTTAGTCATCTTGTTGCAAATTGACAAATTGATTTTCTTGAAAGTACAAGTTCAGATTTCCAAGTGACTAATACTGTATTCAAATACCCATAACATTTTACTTTGCTAGCCTTTGAAAATATGATTTATTTTCTTTAAAAAGTGAACTTGGCAGACCTATAAATTATACATTCATTATTCTTTTTGTTTGTTTCTTATATAGTTCAGCCTGGCCTAGAACTCGCTGTGTAGCTCAGGCAGGCCTAGAATTGGCACTTCTCCTATTTTTGCCTCCATGCTGACTACACCATCCCAGATTACATTTGCCATTCTTTCAGTGATTCTGGAATGCACAGCTATAATGTTCGTGGTGTGATGGGTACAGTGGTGAAGGAGGTAGTCATATCTGTGCCTTCGAGGCCTGCTCATGGAGTGTGTATTCCAGGTGGGGAAGAGCAGGAGAGAGAAGTAACAGGCAGTACACAAGGTCAAGGAGTAACAGCACAAGTCAGTTCAGGTTGTAGCAGGAGACCTGCTGTTGGCTGGGGCATTTTGACCAGTTCTTCCTATTTAGTCTTGACTCACAGTGGCCTGTGAGATCTCTGAGCTTAAGCATTTAATATTCAGGGAGAATCTCAACTGTGACCTCTGTCTTACTGTAGTGATGGTACAGTTATGCAGTTTCTGTTACTCCTTGGCTTTGCTCTATAGGTCCTGACAGCACTGAACTGACCTTGTCTGAAGCAGGAGCAAGAATAAGAATCAGTCATTATGGTCATAAACTACTGGGCACATTTTTCTTCTATTTGATGTGCACATGTGATGTGTGTACATGCATACATGTGTGCTGTGTATGTGCCTATGTGCAGGTGCATGTGCCCCATGAAAATTTGTGCACAGGCCAGACTAGGACATTGGTTTCCTCCTCTGTTGTTCTTCTGCCTTAATTTCTTGAGACAGTCTCTTGCTGAACCTGAAGGTTGGAGCTCTTCAGTGAGTCTGGCTGACCATGAGTCTCAGGGATCCTCTTGCCTCCAGCTCCACTCTCACCATCCCTCCACCACAGCCCTGGGTTAAAGGTGTGCTGGACCACAACCTGGCTTTCTTCATGGTTGTGGGGAATTGAACTCAGGTCCTCATCCTTACACAATACTCTTATTTACTGAACTATCTCCCAAAACTCTGTCTTATAGACTTTAAAAAATTGTATTTAAGGGCCTATGAAGCTGGATCAGTGGGTAAAAACATTTGTGGTGCAAACACAAGGACCTGAGGGAGCCCGATTCACCCTGAGTTCAATTCTATAGCCCGGATTTAAATAGCTGAGGGTTGCCACACACACCTGTAACCCCAGTCCTGTGGAAGCAGAGAATTGCGAATCACTGGGGCTCACAGGTCATGCAGTCTGACTGGAAATGGCAACTCTGGCTTCAGGGGGAGAGTCAGTCTCAAGGAGATGCAGATGAGCCATAGAGGAAGACACTTGATGTGCTTCTTTGGCCTCACACGTACGCATAAAGCACACACACCTGTATACTCTTGTGCATATACCACACACACTGTATCACACATCACACACACATGCACACGTTTAATCATTATTCAAACATGACTAACCTTAATCTTCTACATCTTTCCTCCCTCCTTCTCCCTCTCCCTCTCTCTCTCTCTCTTCTCTCTAACTCTTGTATATTAGTTATCTTTTTCATCATTTTCTTAGTGGACACTGACCTGTAACTCCGAGTACCAGCATGGGGCTATCATCCACAATGAGCTTTTGATCAGAGAGGCCTACAAGGTTTCCTAAAAGACAGACAGATTTCTGTCAGAGTACTTGATGACCCACCAAAGGTTAGTGGTAAGACCCTACTGCTGAAGACACCTTATGTGGTTGACATGCAAAATAGAATGGCATGGCTGGAAGATGGAAGACAGTCAGTCCTCAGACAGTCAGCACGTCTAGTGCCAGAAGGTGCTACATGGGCGACTGGGGGAAAATGACCAATATCTGTCCAAGCAATGCATGGTCTAACCTACTTAGCAGCAAATAACATGTTGTGATGCCCACACAAGTGCAATAGTGGCACACAGCCATGGAGGGGAACCAACTGCTCTTAATTTGGCTAACTGATCTCCTCACTGGTATGGGACCAATAGCTGGAGCTGGGAAACAAGTCAGAACCATATCCAAACATAAGCCCACTCTCCAATATCAAGCTACCATCAATCATGGGCTACAAGAGGGCCTACACCTATTAAATTCTCTATTAAAAAAAGCAAGCCTTATCTCTTTTGTCCTGGTGCTAACTTACTCTCCGTTGGAGAATCTGCTTCTCTTTTTCAGATAGATGTAGATCCTAAGGAGAGAGCCACCCCATCATACCTCAAAAGGGCCCCAGCTGAAACTAAGAAAAATTGGTGAAACAAGCAAGGGTGCTGTTTTTCTGATGAACTGGATACCAGCACAAGGGGGAAGGAGATCAACACAGAGAAAAATCAACTCCTACCAAATCAGAGAGCCAGAGCCTCAGAGGTCCCGAACACCTCATCACTGAAGCAGACCAAAAATGAACCCAACATGGCTCAGGGAAATTTTGTGGAAGAGGGGGCAGGAAGAATATCAGAGCCACATGTTGGGTCATGATATGCAGAGACATTTATCTTACACATAACTGTGGGCTAACTCCACAATGTATGACCCATATACCTCAACAAGGAGGGGCCAAGGGGAGGGGGTAGGTCAAGGATGAGCCTAATAATGGCACCAAACTGACTGTATTTGCTGAATACAAAACTAACTAATAAAGAAAGAAATATATACATATATATGTATATATATAAATATAAAAAAATAATTATTTATTCATTAAATATTTCAACTTTTCATAGCATGTAACTTTTCCCCAAATTTGTTATCTTTCTGATATTCTTGCTTTTTTGAACTTATTCTATAGATATAGATACAATTATTTTTCAGTAATTGCTATTGCTTTTGAATATATGCAATGATATATGTAACACATAGATTCAAAAGCTAAAATATGCCTACAAAATAACAGAAATAACAAGGACGACAAAAGAAGAAAACGTGACATCAAACACTCACTCTCCTGTGAATAAGGGATAAAACACTCATTTATTGAAATGGGTTAATTGGAAATCACTCAGCATGAACTCCAGCCTCACAGGAGTCTCTCTGCCACTAGTCAGAGCCAAGATATCTCTCTGTTTTCATATGCATTTGCCCCTAAGGTAATCCTGTTTGTGATCAGGAGCTCAGCTAAATGATGTTTTCTTATGTGGCTGAGCATTGTTAAACACAACCTATAAATATTTATAATTTGAATGCGATAATTTTTTTCAGTCCCCTGCCATGCTTGGTTTTGAGGAGTATTTCTATTGCAGGTGTCAAATTTCATCTATAAAAAGAGAAAATAGAAATAAAATACATTCAGTGAAAACAACATGTATGCCAAATCAATATTGACTTATTAGTAGATAATGAATAAAAAATAACTAAAAATTGGGCTGGAGAGATGGCTTAGTGGTTAAAGCATTTGCCTGCAATGCCAAAGGATCCCAGTTCAATTCTCCAGGACCCACTTAAGCCAGATGCACAAGGGGTTGCATGCATCTTGAATTCATTTGCATGGCTGAAGGCCCTGGTGTTGCCATTCTTTCCCTCTCTCTGCCTGTTTATCTGTATCAAAAATAAATAAATGAATAAATAAACAAATATATTTTTAAAAAATAAGTAAAAACTTAGACAAAACAGATTGCAATTATAAGCAGAGTAGCTTAGGGTAGCATAGCATAGTCAGATAGGTAGATGTAAAGGTTCAATAATGTTTTGCCTTGTTTTAGCCTTTGGTACTGTTTAATTGGTTTAGCTTTCATAAACTCATTCATTGATTTCTGGCTAAATTTCCCAGTATTTGACAACTACTGAAAATACTGAGGCACCTGACGTTGTGCTTTGGCTCTTTAAACAGTATTACCCATTACTACCTCACAGTACATCCTTGTTAGTTGATACTAAGAAAAGAAAATGGAAGACTCAAGCACATCATTTCTGAAGGGAGGCAGTGAGTAAAGTGTTGGCATGAAGTGATATTTTTTTTTAGCATATAAATAAGAAGCCATCTCAGGTGCAAAATTTCATCCTGAGAGTTATTACTAAGTATTTTGTGCCCTACATATATTGTTTTATGATCACTAATCTTTAGATTGAACACTCAGAAAACTATAAAGGAATTAAAGTTAACATTCTTTACTCATGAGTAGTTGTTGAAGTGCTTCTTTGTGCAAGAATATAGCCTATGTAGTTAGTGGTAATAGGCACGTGGTCTCCCAGATATATCTAGTCCTGCTCTTAAGGAATGAGAAAACTGTTGAGTGTCATAGTTCAGTGCTGCATTGGCAAGACCTTGCTCAGCGTTCCTTACTATAGAGTAGGCAGTAGCCTATTACTGAAGGGAGAAAAGAATGGATGTGTTCAGTGTGTGTGTGTGTGTGTGTGTGTGAGAGAGAGAGAGAGAGGGGGGGGGGAATATTATACAGTTTTCTATAATGGTATAAGAAGAAATTATTATTATTATTATTATTATTTTGTTTTTTTTTTTGAGGTAGGGTCTCACTCTAGCCCAGGCTGACCTGCAATTCCCTATGGAGTCTCAGGGTAGCCTCGAACTCTCGGCAATCCTCCTACCTCTGCCTCCTGAGTGCTGGGATTAAAGGCGTGCACCACCACGCCCGGCAAGAAGAAATTATAGTGACTTGACAAAAGGATAAAAGCTTGACTTCTCCTTTATAAAAGGAGAAGAATTTCTACAAACCTTTTTTTTTCTTTTGCTGTTTTCTTGAATATACTTGCAGTGGCTTAGGGAGCTGTTCATAAAAGATCAGTAGAAATCTTAGTGCTTATTCTATAGCAGATTTTCACATAAGATTGGCATGAAGAGCCAATAAATGTAAATTCTTTTATTTTCACTGCTTACAGTTGTGTTAATCTCAATTTGTTGTGTTCATTATCAATAACACAGTATCTATGAAAGAACAATCAGTATTAAAGACATAATTTGAGTTTGGGAAAAAGAGTGCTGGTTAAAAAATCTATGCAGCCAGTTTTTATTGAAATAGTCTTTAGTCTTCCCACCTCCAGTTATCTTCCTTTTTCTGTCCTTGCACTCATCATTGTGACGTTTGCTTGTCTGTTATTGGCCCCATCCTCATCTACACTGTTTGTTGAAGAAGAGAAAATATGACTTATACTCACAGGCCTGGGAGGATGGCTCAGCAGTGTTGCTTGTGAAACTTGCCAACCCTGGTTTGATTCCCCCATAAAACATAAAGCCAAATGTCCAAAGGTGGCACATGCATCTGGAGTTCATTTGCAGTGGCATAAGGCCCTAGTGAGGCCATAATCAATCTCTCTCCTTCTCCTTGCAAATAATACATTTGAAAATTCTCTCAATAATAAGTATACTTTTATTTATATATAAACCAATATCTATAAAATAAATTATGGCAGCAATACCACATTGATTTGAAGAACATATTATGGAATGTTGGCAAATAAATGTGAATATAATATTTTAAATAATTTTGATTTTATTTTTCATCGTATGCCCTCTAAATAGCTCACTGTTCTTCTTTATTTAAATAAAAAAAATTCTGAAGGAGGACAGGCATGGTGGTACATGCATTTAATTCCAGCATTGGGAGGCAGAGGTAAGAGAATTGCTGTACGTTCAAGGCCACCCTGAGACTACATAGTGAATTCCAGGTCATCCTGGGCTAGAGAGAAACCCTAACACACACACACACACACAAACACACACACACAAATAAATAAATAAGTAAATAAATAAATAATTTTGAAGGAGAAACACACGAAATTTTTCCTAAGGATGTATGGGCACTTATATAATGCAGCAAGACATTCCTCAAAGGGCTTCTCAGAACATATTCTTTAAAAATATATACAAAAAACTTTTTCACAATTTTCATATAATATCATTTAAAATGTAATCCTTTATCCCTCTCCCTTGCTATAAGGTTATCTCAGAAGTCTTCATCAGCATGACTAGAACAGTAAATGGAGAACATAAATTTACATTTAAAAATATGTAACTTTTTCATTCACTGGCTGGGACACAGGGTTTGAACATTCTTTCTTTTGTTATTTGCTAACAGCCATCTGCTTTTTCAACATTCAGTGCCCCTTCTTGTTATAGTGACCTAGATATGTTTTTCAAGTAAGTCTCAGTTAACAAAATTCAACCATTCAAAGAAAGAAAGAAATAATAAGGAAGAAATAGCTGGGAGAAGAAAGGGTTCAACAACTATATTCTTAAGTACTTATTTTTGTTTTCATAATTTCAGCCATTTATAATGTTTTGATATTTATATGAAGTATAGAATTTTAATGACTTTCAGAAAGATTTGGTAGGGTATGTGTATAGTTCCAGCTACTGAGAAGGCTGAGGTAGATCACTTGATCCCACAAGTTCAAAAGAAACTTGGAAAATAGCCAGACTTTGTCTAAAAAATTTAATAACAGAACTAGAGAGATGACCTAGTGGTTAAGGTACTTGTCTGCAAAGCCTAATGACCCTGGTTTGATTTCCCAGTACCCATGTAAAGCCAGATGCAGAAAGTGATGCATGTATCTGGAGTTTGTTTGCAGTGGCTATAGGCTTTGACATGCCCATATTCTCTGTTTCTTTCTCTCCTGGCAATATACATATACATATGTGTGTGTGTGTATATATATATATATATATATATATATATATATATATATATATATGGCATTAATTTCAAACTGAACTCCTTTCTTAGAAATACAACCTGAATGGCATAGGCTAAACATTTTTATGAGAAAACCTGTAGCACTTATAATAGGGACAAAGAATATGAATTAGTTTAGGTGACAATTTATAGGCAAGGGGTTAAATTTTTAGAATTACTAAGAAAATTTGTACCTAACACATTCAAATTTAAATTTCTACCACTATAGTTTTGAAAGAAAACTATGAAAATTATTTAAAGAATCTTTCAGTCTTACCTTTTTAACTGATACATCCTCAATGTCTACATCCTTTGTTGATATACGTTACCTTAGCTATTTAACAATTCAGTTAGGCCCCTTCAGCCACTGCTGTTAGAAGTGTGTATATACAGTACTAAACTGGTATTTGTGTAACCCATTAAAAGACTTTATGAAGGCTGGAGGGATGGCTTACTGATTAAGGCACTTGCCTGCAAAGCCAAAGGACCCAGGTTCGATTCCCCAGGACCCACAAGGTGGCACATGTGTCTGGAATTCATTTGCAATGGCTGGAGGCCCTGGCATGCCTGTTCTCTCTCTCTCTCTCTCTCTCTCTTTCTGTCTTTGCCTGCCTCTCTCTCTCAAATAAGTAAATAAATAAACAATTTTTAAAAATTAAAAGGCTTGAAAAGACAGAATGTTTCCAATAAATGTCTCTTCAGCTTCCCTGCTGGCAACTATCTAAACTGGATCATTTGTTCTAGAACAGGGATGAAGTTCTACAGTTCTTCCTAAATCTAATGACTACAAGTCAGTCAGGATGTAACATTTCAAAGTTTGAAAAACAAGAACCATAGTTTGGATTTGAAAAAAAAGATATTTGGGCTGGAGGGATGGCTTAGTGATTAAGGCATTTGCCTGCAAAGCCAAAGGACCCAGATTGATTCCTCAGGACCCATGTTAGCCAAATGCACAAGAGGGTGCATGTGACTGGAGTTCGTTTGCAGTGGCTGGGGGCCCTGGTGCACCTATTTTCTCTCTCTCTCTTTCTCTGTCAAGTAACAAAATAAGTAAGTAAATAAATAAATAAAATATTAAAAGATATTTAATCATATTTCAAGAATGAACACAAATTAGATAGTCGGTGAAAAATCAATTCAACTGTAGAGGGTATGGTGTTTCAAAAATGGAAAGGGAATATTTATCTCAAGTATGTTTCTTCTAGCACTCTGATGTAATCTGCTACAAAGGGAGAATATCTAGTCCTCTATACCTTAATCAAAATATCTTCCCATATACTAAACATAGTGTTAAAAAAATATTATAGAAGCCTTACAACTAAACGGTTGTAAGCCCTGTTTCCCAATGTGTTCAAATGTCATTATTAACTTTTGGAAATCCACTTGGTGAGGGATGTGGGGCATGAAGAGGATATGGTGGCTCTAGGGCTGAAAAATTACAAACTGGATGGGAAAGACTGCCTGCATTGCACAGCAATGTAAGGTCAAAAGGCCAGCGACATCTTGTATTTACTTAATGTGGCATGTTGCTTACCATGAGTTTTTTTGTATGAATTTTGTTTTCTTAAACTGTTGCATTAACTATCCTTTATCGTGTTTCCTGAGTTTTCTGGAGGTCCCTTCATTTCATACTGATCCCAGCACTGGCTATTGGCAACGCTTCAGCCAATGCTGCTACCTTAGAGGAGCATTGAAGAATTAGATTGCGTAGGGAAGATATCAGCTCTCTCAAAAATACTTAGGCACTAACCCTCATATCACAGGTGCATAAGGCCAGCCCAGCACAGTGACTTTACCATGAGAATTTCTAAAATGCTTAAGCAGAGGGTGGTTTAGGACTAGCCTCAATTTACAAATCAAACCTGTAAGTCACAAATTTCTGCATTTATTTTTCTGCAACTAAAGGAAATTTAGCACTAAGGAAACATATTTCTCTGAAGAAACCCTACACTTAAATATTCTCTAAAGTTAACTGAGTGATGAGCATTCTTAATCTCATCCTTTGTGGATCCCCATGATAAAGGATTCAATTTAATCTTGCCTTAAGGATAGAGGCTGTTTGCTTAACTCTCTTTTCTCAAGTGGTAGAAATTAAAACTACAATCTCTAAGCAAAACCAAATTAGCAGGACTATATCCCCAAATCCTGTCACTTATTCACCCTGATGGCTCCCTGAGCACAACAGCTACTTGTCCTCAGAGTCATCCCATGACTCCCCTTTGTACTGTGTATTCAAATCAGCCTACAGAGCAGTGAAAGGGATACTGGCATCTCTTCCTCAGATAATGGATAATTGAGCTCAATATTATTTTATCACCAGCCTCTGTGATTTCCAAATAGCCCTAACAGGTTGCACTGTATAAAATCGAACTAGGGAATGATTCTTTTGAAAATTAGCACGTTCAATCAAAACCCAGCCGGCTTTCGTTTTCAAAGCATCTGTTGTCATTTCAAATTCATGAGCCTCTTCAGCAATGTATGTGACATCAATTGGCTTCTGAGCTGTCAGTTCTTAGGATGTAGCAGCACATTCTATGGAATGTTAGTAAAAGACAATCGTGGGCTCTGATGACTTATCAAAATGCTTTCATTCAGCTACTTTTTAGAATCATTTCTGGGTTGGGCTTGGAGGTTCGAGTCTGGAGTGGCCTTATGTATGATAGAAAGGGGAAATACAGTCAGGCAGATACATAGAAGTATTGTCATTATGGTTCTGTTACCCAAAGAACAGTTTTTATCCTGGACTTAAGAATGAAAGAGATGGCTCGATTCCCTGCTCTGGTCTGTGTGTGGGGGTGGGGGCGGGGTGTAGCGGTGTGGAGTGAGTAGGCTAGAACCCCGTTTCCTGCCTCTTCCAGCTTCCTGGTCTGGGTTCCCTGCACCAGTCTGTGTGCCGCTGGTTCGATGATGTACAGTGAGTAGGCCAGACCCCTGTCACCTCCCAGCTCCCTGGTCTGGGTTCTCTGGGGAGGTCTGTGTGCAGGTAGGCACCATGGTATAGAATGAGTAAGCCACATCCCTGTTTCCCCGCTCTTCTCAGTTCCCTGGTCCAGGTTCCCTGGGCCGGACTGTTTGTAGGCAGGCGCAGTGCTGAGTGAGTAGGCCAGATCGTTGTTACCTGGCATCTCCCAGTCCCCTGGTAGTCCTGGTAGATCCCATTGTGCCTCGCCTGGGGAGGCCTGGTTCTTGGATGACCTGTGGAATCAGGCTGTTTGCTTGGGTTTCCTGGCTAGCCACTGGGTACCAACATTCCTGTTCACCTGAGTCAGAGGGTGTATGGACCATAGGACAAAAACTTGCTTTCTACTCAGCAAAGTAGAGTCTTCCTAAAATTGGTAGACTACAATGCCAATGAAATAAGAAAACTGAGAGATCTACACCAAGGTTGCCAAGTCCTACAATGGAAGCCTCCAATGAAATCATAGAGAAATCAACAGAAATTAATTCCCAAAATGAAAACACAACAACCAATGAGACCCTGATCAAAAGACCCCTGAACTGGAAGAAAACCATCAAAGAACCAACATTCATATCAATGAAATTGAACAGAATTGTCTCCTAGAGCATTTAGCTTTTGACAGTAGGCTTAACTTGATTGAAGATAACATTAGAACCCTCCAAAGTGATATGAATAAATTGAAGGTGAGTCAAGAAATGGAAGATCTCAACAACTGGTTGATTAAGCTTAATGAAGACTTGATCAAATGCAAGAATGAATTCCAGGAAGCATCAAGAAAATCAGAACTCAAATTGAAATTGTACCTCAAAAAAGAGATGGACATGATGCAAAATAACAAAATAGAAAACAAAAAATCAAATAGAAATTATAGCAACTCTCTAGAGAACCTCACCAACCTAGTTACTCATGTGGAAGACAGAATCTCTGACCTGGAAGAAAAGAGAGAAGAAATTGATCGGGAGGCCAAACACATTGCTAACTTCAAATAATCAAGTGAACAGAATATGAGGAAACTGTAGGATACTGTAAAATAAGCAAACATCCAGATCATGGGTATACCAGAAGGAGAGGAAATCCAGGCCAGAGGCATAGAGAACACATTGAACAAAATTATTGCAGAAATTTTTTCTGAATGTTGCAAAAGAGAGGCATGTTCCAATACAAGAAGCCCACAGAACACCAAATAAGCAGGACCAAAGAAGAAATTTTCCAAGACACATCACAGTTAAAAGCATCAAGAGAGAAACAACAAAGTAAAAAGGCAATCCCTCAGAATTATATCATATTTCTCAATGGAAACCCTGAAAGTCAGAAGGGCTTGGAATGGAACACTTCAAAGTCTGAAAAACTATGACTTCCAACCCAATCTACCCAACACAGCAGAAGTATCTCTCATAATAGAAGGTAAAATAAAATATTTCCTTGAAAAAAAAGTCAACTCTATGATTATATGAACAAAAAGCCAAACCTACAGAAAATACTTGAGGGAATGCTCCACACAGAATAGTTAATCTCAATCTCAAGAGCCATCAAGAAGATCACAATAACCAAAACAGACTGGGCTCAAAATAGTGCAAAACACAAGAAAGCACCAGACCCCATAAACCACCTCAACATGGCAGAGATTAATTCAAATGTCACAGTAATAACCTTAAATATTAATGGTTTTAAGTCACCCATCAAAGACACAGCTTATCAGGGTGTACCAAAAAAACTGGATCCTTCTATCTGCTATCTTCAAGAAACCAACCTCACCACTAAAGACAGACACCACCTCAGGGTGAAAGGTTAGAAAATGATATTCCAAACAAATGTAAATAAAAAAAAAAAACAAGTGGGGTTTGCTATATTAATATCTGATAAAATTGACTTCAAACCAAAAGTAATCAAGAAGGACAAAGAAGGCCACTTCTTACTCATCAAGGAAATGATCCAACATGAGCACATCATAATCATAAATATATATATGTGCCAAACACAGGTGCACCACAGTTTATAAAACAATATCTGCTTGACAATGAAATGGATATAAACACCAACACCATTATATTTGGTGACATCAATACTTCACTATCATAAATAGACAAATCATGCAAGCAGAAAATCTCAACGGGAAAATAATAGAGCTTAACAACATCATAGATCAACTAGTCCTAACATGTATCTACAAAACTTTCCAACCCAACTCTACAGAATACATATTCTTCTCAGCAGCCCACAGAACCTTCTCCAAAATTGACCATATATTAGGCCATAAAACATGCCTTCATAAAGTCAGGAAAATTGAAGTAATTTCTTGCATCATGTCAGTTTCCAATGCTTTAAAGCTAGAAATTTACAACAAGAGACACATCATGAACTCCACCAGGTCCTGGAGCCTCAAAAACACACTTTTAAACAATGAATAGGTTGTGGAAGAAATTAAAAAGGAAATTGTAAAATTCCTAGAATTGGATGATAATGAAAACACAACCTACCAAAACTTATGGGACACAATAAAGGCAGTCCTAAGGGGAAAATTCATAGCCCTAAATGCTTTCATTACAAAGACAGAGAGATCCCAAATTAATAACTTGACTGTCCACTTAATGACACTGGAGAGAAACAGGAAGAGTCCAACCCAAAGAGCTCCAGACAGAATGGAATACTCAAAATTAGAGCAGAAATTAATGAATTGCAAACTAAGAAACCAATTTTAAAAATCAGTGAATTGAACACCTGTTTTTTTTTAAAAAAAATGAACAAGATTGACAAACCCCTGGCAAGTTTGATCAAACAAAAAAAGAGAAGTCTCAAATTAACAAAATCAGAAATGAAAAAGGAGAGATCACAGCAGACATCAATGAAATTGGAAGAATCTTCAAGACATACTTCCAAAATCTCTAATCCAGAAAATTAAAAAATCTGGAAGAAATGGATGAATTCCTGGACACATGCCACCTACCAAACCTAAACTTAGAGCAGATTAATATCCTAAACAAGCCTACCACATCCATGGAGATTGAAAAGATAATCAAAAACCTACCTCAAAAGAAAAGTCCAGGACTGGATGGCTTCTCAGCTGAATTCTTTCAAACCTTCTTTGAAGAACTGAAACCAATTTTTCTCAAGCTGTTTCACATAATTGGAGACAAGGGAATCATTCTCAACTTCTTTTATGAAGCTAGCATCACCCTAATACCAAAACCAGATAGAGCTGCAACAAGGAAAGAAAACTATGGGCCTATATCCCTAATGAACTTAGATGCAAAGATCCTGCACAAAATCCTTGCAAACTGATTTTAACAACACATCAAAAGCATTTTCCACCTTGATGAAGTAGGCTTCATCTCAGGGATGCAGGGATGGTTTATCATCCAGAAATTGGTCAATGTAATATGCCACAAAAATAAACTTAACCATAAGAAACACATGATCATCTCAATTGATGCAGAGATGGCCTTTGACAAAAAAGACAACAGCACTTCATAATTGAAACACTGGAAATAATAGGCATGGAGGGTTTATATCTCAACACAGTAAAGGCTATATATAAAACTTCTAAAGCCCAAAAAGAGGAAAATTTAAGGAATTCCCACTGAGATCAGGAAAAAGGGGATGCCCACTCTCACCACTGCTCTTCAACATACTGCTAAAAGTGCTAGCCAATCAATAAGACAGTAGAAAGAAATAAAAAAGACTCAAACTGGAAAGAAAGTCAAGTTATCCCTAGTTGCAGATGACATGATCCGGTATATAAGTGACCCGGAGTCTCCATCTCAAAACTTCTAAAGGTGATAGACTCCTACAGTAAACCGGCAGGATGCAAAATAAATCACAAAAAAACCCAGTAGCTTTTCTATATGCAAAGGACACAAGTACAAGGAAAGAAATCAGTAAGGCTATCCCATTTTCAATACCAACAAAAAATTTAAATATCTTGGGATAATGCTAACTAAGGATGTGAAAGAGCTATATAATGAAAGCAAACAAACAACAAAAGAAACTCAAGAAATAAATTGAGGTGTCCTGGAGAAGATGGAAAGAACTCCATGCTCCTGGATAGGTGGAATTAATATTGTGAAAACAGCAATACTACCAAAAGTAATATACAGATTTAATGCAATACCAATAAAAATACCAGCATCTTTCTTCACAGAGATTGACAAAATGATCTCAAAATTCATATGTAATGGTAGAAGGCCTTGGATATCCAAACATATCCTCAGAAAAACAAAACCAAACAAAACAAAACAAACAAAACAAACAAAAACACCTCTGGTGGTATCACCTTACCCAATCTAAAGCTATATTACAAAGGGCATAGTGACAAAAACAGCATGGTACTGGAATGAAAACAGAAACATATACCAATGGAACAGAATTGTGACCCAGACCTGAAATCAAGTAACTACAGCTACTTGATCTTTGACAAAGGTGTCAGTAATGTAGACTAAAGAATAGACAGCACCTTCACCAAATGGGGAAAGTGGCCAGCATCTGTCTAAGCAACTCAAACTCTAAGTGACTCAGAAGCAAACAACCTGACATGATGCTCACACAAGTGCAATAGTGGCACACAGCCATGGTTGGTAACCAACTGTTTTTGGATTGGCTAACAGATCTTCTCAGTGGAAAGGAAACCACAACTGGAACTTGGAAACAAGTCAGAATCATATGTAGATAAAGATTTTGCTTTCCATTGGCATGTAAGAGGGTCTAAACCCTTTAAATTTTCTCCAAATTAATAATGGTTATCCCATTTAAATGGTGCTGACTTCATGCTCCATTGGAAATTCTGCTTCTCTTTTTCAGATAGGAGTGGGATCTGAGGAGATAAATGACCCAGCACACTTCAGCTTGGCCCCAGATGAAACCACAGAGGAACTGGGGAAATGAGCAAGAGTGCTGATTTCTCAGTGAACCTGATATCAGAACAAGGGTGAAGGAGATAGACACTGAGGACACTCAACACCTGCCAAAGCAGAGATCCAGTGTCTCCTAAGAGGCCATCACTGAAGTTGCCTTAAAGCCCACCCAACATGGCTCTGGAAATTTTTCAGAGGGGGTGGAAAGATTGTTAGAGCCACATGTTGGGACATTTTGCACAGAGACATTGCCTCTCCCCCATAAGTACTGGCTGCCCCCATAATATATGACCCCAAATGCCCATGAGGTTTACCTGCATCCCCAATGAGGAATTCCTCTTCAGAAAAGGGGCAAGGAGGAGGGGAAGAATGGTACCAAAATGTGTTGTTTACACAGTAAATATGTCCATATATAATAAAAATAAATTTTAAAAAATCTCTAAGATTGACATTTTACTAAAGAAACCCAAGTATGATTCTGCTTCTGAGAAAAACTAAAACTATAAGGTTTGTCTCTATGCTCAATTATACCTTAAAATGGTTTAGGAAAAATAGTACATAAGACATTAAGCTCTTGTGAACTAATATATATATATATATATATATATATATATATATATATATATATGCAAACATACATACATATATATATATATATATATATATATATATATATATATATATATGACAGATGGATTGAATGATAAATTGCTTAATAAGACCTGATTTTGTATTTCATTAAAACCAAGATAAGGACCTCCATCTAATTTAAATTTCTTTCTACCTTATGACTTCCTGTATCAATTCTTTGCTCACTAGACAAGGCATAACCTCACAGTAGTCTGCTTCTCAACTTCTTAATTATGGAAGAGAAAGAAGAAATCATATATGGCATGCTCAAGACAAGAAGGGTGATCTTGGGCTGGAGAGATGGCTTAGCAGTTAAGCACTTTCCTGTGAAGCTTAAGGACCCTGGTTTGAGACTTGATTGCCCAGGACCCACGTTAGCCAGATGCACAAGGGGGAGCACATGTCTGGAGTTCGTGTGCAGTGGCTGGAGGCCCTGGCTTGCTCATTCTCTCTCTCTTTCTCTCTCTGCCTCCCAAATAAATATATTTAAAAAATAAAATAAAAAGATGGGTAATCTCTTCAAGAAGAATTTGTATACTCCGCAACTAACATATATATAATGTACACACCAAATACAATACAATTCAAAACAAACAACCAAACAAACAAACAAAAAGAATGAAGATGACAGGCAATGAATCTACCATCCCAGGCAGTCAATAGTATTTGTTTAATTTTCTCCAGAGACACAATTCTGCAGTTAAACTTCATGAGCAGAAATTCTCATTTGCAGTGGTTAAGAATTTAAATATTGAAAATTGCATTTATGAAATTAGTATCTTTTATGGATAACTTATTTTATGACCAAGGGCCTCTCTTAATCCAGGTAAACAGTCTGGCACTGAAATAAACACATATCTCCAATTTTATTTATATATTATTATCTTTGTGTGATTATATGTGTGTAATGAATGTGGATATGTACATGACCAATGGAGCTGCAAAGGTCAGAGGAGAACTTCCAGTGTTGATTTTCACCTTCCACCTTGTTGGAGGCAAGGTTTCTTTGTTTATCACTTCTGTATAGATGCTCAGCTAGCTGGCTCAAAAGCTTCAAGGATTTTCCTATCTGTCTCTCATCTCATTTTAAGAAAGCTGGAATTACAGATGCTGGCTACTATGTCTGGTTTTACATAGGTTCTGGGGTCAACAAATGCTTTTACATACTGAGGTCTATCTCCAGGCCCCAAGGATTTTCATTCTTAAGATGGAATTTGGGATAATTTCCATGTTGGTTTAATATGTTAGCTATTATTGTATTGCCTTATTGAGAAACTGATACTTTAAAAAATCATAAAAAACAAAAGAAGAGCTTTTGCTCAGTGGGTAAAAGCACTAACCATACAATCATGAAGACTTTGGATGGTTTGATTTGGCATGAGTTTTATTTCCCTGTACTCACACAAACAGCTGGGCACAGCCATTCACTCCTGTAACTCTAGTTTTGTGGGGAGCTGAGACCTGGGAATTTATGGTGCTCTGTGAACATCAATGAAAGCTCCAGGTTAAGTGAGAGGCACCATTGCAAGGAAACACATGGGTCAGTAATAGAGCAGAGCCTCCAATATACTATTTTGGCCTCTGCATGAACGTCCATGAGGCATGGGAAACCGTGCGCACGCACACAAACTACTCACATAATACCGTGAACCTATGCTCATAAACATATATGTTTTTTAGAAAAGGCCTTTGTCAGTCTATATGCCTCAAATATTTTTGTTTAGTAATAATAATTAACAGAAATGTGGTTTATAAAATTTCACCAATAATTATTCACTCTTACTTTTGATAAATTTATTTTATCATTATAAATATATTTTTTCTTTATTCTAAGCTATACTTTTTAAAAAACTTGTTTTAGCAGTATTTTCTCTGAATTTTTGGAAAGGAACATAGACTATCCATATTATCTATGATTTTTGATGAATATTGAGGGAAGCAAGGAGAGGGAGCTGGAGAGCATTCAGAGAGTTACAGGTTCAATTTGTAGACAGCACACTCATTAGCTACTATTTATTTTTTCTACCTTTTTTATATCCATTAATTTTTATTTTAACTTTGGGCCCTCAAAATAGCATGATAACATTTTAATCCTTCATTTCCAATTCCTAATTATCTGTTAAAAGGAGTTATTTTGGTATGTATGTATGATAATGTGTTAGTGTATATAAACTGTGTGTGTGTTTGTGTGGGTGTGCATGTGCAGGCGCATGCATGTCATGGTGAACATCAGAGAACAACTTTAGCTGTTCATTATTGATCACCACTGTGCTCCCTAAGCTAGCGGGCCTAAGACATTCCAGGTGTGCTGTCATTACAGATTCCTGCCACAGGGCAGACTTTCATGCAGGGGCTTGAAGGCCTGGACTCAGGTATTCCTGCTGGTGTGGTGTCATCCCCTGAGCTTCTAAATGTATTCTTCTTCTCAGAAAAACACATTATTCTGTTGTTGATATTGTTGTTGGTGTGGCTGTGGCTAAGCTTGAGATGTTGTTTCCTGTGGTTCTAGTTTGCCAAATCTTCTTCACCTTCATAATGAATGTGGAGGGACATGAAATCCAAGAATTGCAAAAAGGCATTTACAGCAACACTCTTTCTAGGACATGTCTATTCCCTGCAGTAAGCAATACCTATATTGGAAAATCAATTCTTATTCTCACAAAGATAAGTTAAAATTGGTAGGTTTTTATAAAACCTCAGCCTGAAATAAATGAAGCCTTTAAGAAATCAAGTTTTAGTTTAATAAAGATTTGTTAGGATTTTGTAAAATAAAAATAACCTGTGAAGCATACAAGCTCTTTGTTGTCTGTACTGTTATGCTCAACCCAGTTAATGTGTACATATGAAATAGTTAAAATAAGAAATGCTGGATTAAAGTGATGATATCACTTAATTTAAAAGATTTATCTTGGCTTCAAGCTACCAACAAACAATAGACATTGCTGAAATATATAATATTAGTAAATCTTCCAACAATGTTTAGTAAGTAAAGAACAATGTTCTCTATTTAAAAGTGATTTTTAAAATTTACATGCATGTACAAGTTCCCAGGAATTTACATATCTTCTATACTTTCTTCAGACAGTCAGGAAGCCTCCTCATCCTAGAATTGATCCTTGTTCTGTTTATCACAGCACAATTCCCTCTTATATCTGCCTTATGGATCATTTTCTTTGCCTCTGGCATGTGACATGTCTTCATCACACCTTGCTGATAAAGAAAATACGTCTGTGACATCTGTCTGCAGGTGCTTACTCCAGCTGAGAATCCACTTTAGCTTACTGGGCCTAATGACGGACCACACGTTACTTGTGCAGCTGTTAGTATACTCGGCGTTTCTTTGAAAGCAAAGAAAGAATGTTTGATTTCAAAGTGACACACAAGTAGGCCCTGCCATAAAAGTTATTTACCGATCTTTTCTGAATACTATGTAGTCATAGATGTATGCATACCCATTCCTGTCTTTATTTTGGAGTCTGGGAAGGTTTTATGAGAGTGCTATACAGATTAAGAGAAGGAAAGAAGGCAGAGCTCCTGTGAAACAGCATGGTCTCTAGCAGGTAATCCTCCTACCTGTTTTTAATAGAAAAGTAAAAGCATCAGTAAAAATCACAAATTAGCCATGCTATAAAAGACATAGTTGGGGTTGGGCATTTGTACTTTCCTCATGAAAGGGTAAATAAATAGATCCTGGACTACAAGTAGGAGAACATCTGAAATTGGTTGCTGTAATTCATGAGTGTGTGTGTGTGTGTGTGTGTGTGTGTGTGTGCATGTGCACACGTGTGTGTAGGTTTGGAAAGAATGCATCAAAATAAATGAGCAGCTAGAAGAATGTTTTACTCCTGCTCTAATTCATTACTTAGTAATTTAGTGCAGGCCTTGTACTGAGTATTGTGTGCTCTTCTGGGTTATATGAAATTGCCATAGAGAAGCATCCTTTCTAAAAAAAATAATAATGTTTGCCAATTGACTTGGTTAACACCTGTCACTGACTTGCAATACAGAAAAATGGTTTTAATAAACACGTTCCCAGGCAGAGGAGAGGAACATTGTCTGTCCAGTGAGGGATGGTGGTATTTTAGCTCACAATGTGCTTTTCTCCATTTAGCATGCAGTGTCCTCAAATTCCTAATTGAATTTGCAATAGAAGCAAGCTGTTTCCACCATTTCTTGGGAATTTACAACCTTGGTATTAAACTTAAAGTTAATTTTTGGTGCAGTTTACTATTTCCTCTTTCTTGACTTCAGCACAATTGCCAAATGTTATGATGTTTCTTTCGAAACTGTTATAAAGTTTAGATAGAGAGATGGATGAATACGACTTTTAGATTTTATTTAAGCAATCCTGAAACTCCAAACAATAAGAACATAGAATTATTTTTACAAAGATGGGGTTAAAATTGAGGATCAGAGTGTAGAGCTAAGAAGTTCCTAAGAATGGGGTTGGTAGCACAAAGGAAATGTCTCCCCTTGTTTCCTGTCATACTCTTTTTAGCAGGTCTACAATGCAGATGTCTGACTGGATTCAAAGGCTCTCATAAATGTTCAGGGCTTCTTTTGACTTACTTTTCTTTGGATTTCACACACTGATTTGGAAAAAAAGTACCCTAGTGTTGGTTGAGAGATGTAGATACCCTAAGAAAGAGATGAGACAAATGATGGAAGGTAGAGAAGCTTGTTGGAAAATGATCCCAAACACTATGGACACTGAATTTGAACTTCCCATGAGTGCATTCCCCCTGGCCCATTCACTTGATGGGATTTTTAAAAATTTTCTTTTCTTTCCATATCAATTAATTTGTATGAGTGTGTGTGTGTGTGTGTGTGTGTGTGTGTGTGTGTAACAGAGGTGGGGGTGTGGGCAGAATCACTAGAGACAGAAGCAAGAAAATGAAGAGTATAAGAGAGGCACATCCCACATTCTTACCCCCTAAATCTAGCAATTTCCCAAAGCTAATATATTGCTATCATACTGGGAGATTAATTTCTTCAAAACTGTTTTATATTAAAATAACCTAATGTGTCCATGATGTGATTTAGATATAAAAAAGATGTTTAAGGTGAGAAAAAATATATATATATTTTTGGTTTTTCGAGGTAGGGTCTCACTCTAGCTCAGGCTGACCTGGAATTCACTATGGAGTCTCAAGGTGGCCTTGAACTCATGGTGATCCTCCTACCTCTGCCTTCCGAGTGCTGGAGAAAAAAATATTTTTAATGATTGACAATAATATTTTCAAGCTTATTAGAATTCAGAGAAGAGAGAGAGAGAGAGAGAGAGGAGAGAGAAAACTCTGTGGACTACCTAGTAATGTGGTTTGTTGTTGCTGTTGTTTGTTGGTGTTTTCTGTAACATTCAGGTGTTTAAGGATGGAGACTAGAGCCACAATACAAAATTCAAGTTTCTTTACAACCAATCCTTCATATCTTTGGCAAATTACCTACTTTTTATTTGATTTTAGCTAGCCTTATTCAAGTAATTCAAAATGGAGTATGCAAGGACTAGAGAGATCACTTAATGAGTAAAGTGTTTGTGTGGCAAGCGTGAGGATCTGGGCACCCACGTAAAATGTGGGGGTTGAACATACGTGTGATCTGGGTGCTGGGGAGGTGGGGATAAGGAATCCCTGGTGCTCATTGGCTAGCTAGTCTAGCTAGATTGGTGAACTCTATATCCAGTGAGAAACTCTGTCTTAAAGAATGTGGAAAACACCCAATGTTGACCGCTGGCCTTCAACTGCATATGCTCAAACATGCACACAGCTGCACACATGTGCAAACACACCACTTACACACTTTCCTGCATACATATGAACTTGCACACACATATACCCACACTATAAGCATATAAAATATACGAAATCATTTGTAGAAATCAAAGACATGAGTTAGGTTTTTTGTACTGAAATGAGTATTAATGATCCAATGTGATTTTTACTACTCTTGCAGAAATACTCTGATAATAGCAACTTGTCAAGCATATGTGTTTTAGCTCAATTGCAACTATTCTGTCATACATAATTAATAGAAAAATTGAGGGCGGGAGAGATGGCTTAGTGGTTAAGGTGCTTGCCTGTAAAGCCAAAGGGCCCAGGTTCGATTCTCCAGGACCCATGTAAGCCTGAGACACAGGGTCTGGAATTTGTTTTTAGCAGTTGGATGTGCTGGTGTGCCCATTCTCTCTCTCTCTGCCTCTCTTTCTCTCCCCCATCAAATAAATAAATAACAAAAAATATTTTTTTAATTTTGTTTGTTTGTTTATTTATTTATTTGAGAGCAACAGAGAGAAGAAGGGAGAGAGAGAGAGAGAGAGAGAGAGAGAGAGAGAGTATGGGCGTTCCAGAGCTTCCAGCCTCTGTAAATGAACTCCAGATGTGTGCACCCCCTTGTGCATCTGGCTAACGTGGGTCCTGGGGAATTGAGCCTCAAACCGGGGTCCTTAGGCTCCACAGGCAAGCGCTTAACGGCTAAGCCATCTCTCCAGCCCAAATAAAATATTTTTAAAGTGAAAATTGACAAAAAATTTAACCTCCTTCATGAAGTATAATATGTATACTTGCATCATTAAATGTCAAAACAAAAATGTTTCCTGATAGTGAGGGAGGGGAAAATAAAACAGTATGTCAGACATAATGTCAGATGTTTTCTTGGTTGTTTGTTTTATTCTCTCCAAAAGTCACTTGTGGTTCAGAAGTAGTTGACTTATTTTATGTAAAAGATATCTGAGATGTAGAAAGACTGAGCACATTGATGAAATTTACACAGCTACTAAAATGGGAAGCTAGCACAGTGACCAGCATTTCTCTTTTATGCAAAAGTCTTGCTTTTCTCTATACCCTTCTGCTTCTTCCCCAAACTGCAGCTTATTTTGGGTTCTCCATGCTTGTATATGTCTCATAGACATTGCTTCCTTAGAATATCATGTAAACATTTATCACAGTAGCACAAAAGCTATAATGCAACCTGAGGATATTTTGACATCATTTTCTAATGCCAGATTTAAGTTAGCAGAAACTGCTACTTTAAGGGCAAATAATATTTTCCATTCAGCAGTTAGCATATTTATAATTTTCAGTCAATGCATGTTTTCAATTTCACACCATGTGATTCTCAACTAACAATTTCAGGATAGTGACATTTGTCTTTGTCTCCCTTTTAATGAACTGAATGTTTCCAAAAACATTTAGCCATATAACTGTGTTACTTGGAAAGATGAAATCATTTCCACTGTACATAATGTTCTTTCTATCCTAAAGAGATTGGAGTTCACTGTGAGTGAGCCACAGGGGTGAAGAAAATCAACATGATCAAGTTTGCTGATTGGGTCTCCACATGAAGTTCTAGTTAAGGTTCTTTTCCTGGTATTTCTGCTCTTTTCAACTTATTCATATTGTGTGATTATTTTCTAATATGACACAGGGTTTGAATTGACTTTGAGAAACTTGATGAAAGTGCATATACTTGAGTTTTATTCCCCAAGGAATTGTGGTGGCCTTTCATTTTTCTGCTTCAGGTAAGTACTTAATAAATGCATCCTATAGGACTTAACCGAAGCTCTTACCTTCTCATTCCTTATAAAGAGTTTTGTTCTATGATAGTTACCTTCACATATTAAAACAGAGCATGGAGGCAGCCCTCCTGTCCACAGCCTCCATAAGCTTGCCATCTCTGCAGCCTATTCTCCATCCTACACTGGTTCTCAGCTCTCCTGCAGAAGACTCAGGGCAAGTGAAGTTGCTAGATATGTAAATTACTTCTTTACATGTTGAGATGAGGGGAAGAAAATTGTATTGGTGAAAAATTTCAAATCACTGTATACGTAACTTATAGACATATCAATAAAAATGATAAATGGTGCAGTGAGAAAAATGGAAATGTGTCTTATCTTTGTTAGCATTGATATTGCCTAATTTTAAAGTATCTGTGATAGAACTATGGGAGATAGAAAAATGACTAACTAAATTTCACTTGCATATATTTTGGAATCACTATATCATTGACTTAAACTGTAATGACTAAGGCAGTGGTTTCAAATATTATTCTATTTTTTTTTTCGAGGGTAGGGTCTCACTCTAGCTCAGGCTGACCTGGAATTCACTATGTAGTCACAGGGTAGTCTCCAAATCACAGGGGTCCTCCTACCTCTGCCTCCTGAGTGCTGGGATTAAAGGTGTGCCCCACCATGCCCGGATCTCAAATATTGTTCTTAAGGAAAACAGAATATCATCACCATGACAGAATTATGCACTAATGTGGATGAACATGTTGAACTTTTCTTGGGACAATGATTCTCATAGAGAAAGAGAGAAACTGGATATCACCAAAGCATAAATGGTGCCTCAGTTCTGCGTGATGTGTTTGGATACTGGCATCAAACAAGTTGTTTTTTTTTTTTTTTTTTTTTTTTTGGATTTTTTCGAGGTAGGGTCTCACTCTAGCCCAGGTTGACCTGGAATTCACTATGGAGTCTCAGGGTGGCCTTGAACTCACGGCAATCCTCCTACCTCTGCCTCCCGAGTGCTGGGATTAAAGGCGTGTGCCACCACGCCTGGCAGGTTGTTTTAATATTTCATGTTTACTGTCATTCTAGACTCTTGTGTTCCTGAATTAGATTCACAGTTGTGTTTATTGCAGAACCTTCTTATCTTTGCTTGACTGCTACGTGGATCTCCATAATTTGGTACATAATATAGGAACTGGATGAGCAGGGTGGTCCTATAGCAGATCATCTAATGTAGTCAATGTAAGTTGAGATTTATGGGGGAGATAACTCAATAAAGGAGAAGTGCCAATGGAAAAGTAAGAGAAGAGATTTGCTCTGCCATATTTGTTAGCCATTTTGTTCATTTTAGTTTGGGTAGAGGTGCCTATGCCTTCTTTCCAGTTTGTGAGGTTGGACTCAGTGTATTTAATTTTTTTCAAGAGTAGTTGAATATTCCCCAAGTGGGAGGGAGTCTGACCCTTTTTTGCTGTAGTGAAGGAGGGACTGAACAGTTTTCTGCCTTCCCCCTCCTATAATGACCCTGTCTTCTCACAAAAGACATTCTACTCCTCTTCTGTTTATTTATTTTCCTCATTCTTATGCAGTTTAAAAATTTTGAGCATCACTTAAAACTTAATTAAGCCAGGGTTTACTTTAAATTTTCTTTGTTCCTTGACAATGTGTATCCTTCTATAATCATACTTGATACTATAGCCTCTTTTGCAGCATTTGTATAGATTATAAATCATTAAAAATTCTGAGTTCATCATATATCTCTTCATTTGCATTAATTTAAGAACCTTCTCTTTCTTCCTCTCTGGAATAATTTGTGATTATATTGATGTAAATTTTATAGTCTTTGGGCTTCTTTGAATTATCAATAGTCCTAAGTCTTTTTTAACCCAGGGTTATGGAAGCATTTCCAGGAACATTTTAATGCTTTGTTATTATGACACTATTATACTATTTATTATTAACTGAGTTGCACATGTTTATGAAAATTTGGATGAGAGTCAGACATACACATAGTGATTCGACTACTAATAAATGACGAACAACTACTTCTCAAGAAGGAAAAATGCAAATGTATGTTATTTTCTAAGCTGTATTCCCGCTTTAACTTATTTTAAGCCAGTAGGACTCCATTACCAATATGGAAAGAGATGTGGACAGTTGGCTCTGGGGAACCTGGTGCAAGTTGACTCCAACATAACTCTATTTACAACAGTAGTTATATTCTCAATATCCCTTCAGTCCCCCGAGTCCTCTCCCCACAAGGTAAGGAATGTTGTTTTTTTCCATTCTGCTGAACTTGGACAACATACACCAATACACTCCTGACATCAACCTTATAGGTATGATCCATGGCCTCTGACAACTCATGAGATCTGACCTCATAGGCTGCACAGAAGATGACAGGCTCCCACAACCTCCTTTTGCTTCTTGTCTTTAGATTGCTGTCTTCTTGTTCTTCCTCCTTCCCTTGCCCCCCCCCCCCGTCTTTTTTTGACCTTTTACTTATATCCTGCTTTTTCCGACCAGTACATCTTTTTGGTATGTGAAGATTTAATGGAGACAAAGGAAGATCAAGAGTTGGTGTTGAAGCAAAAATAAAGCTATAGATTCTCTCAAGAACTCTTCAAAACCTATAAAGACTGCCTCGTTTTCCCTTGCCTCTCTAGACTCCCCTGTGCCTGCCTTATATGCAGGTGAGAACATGGAGTATATGGAAGATTACATTTAAAAACTCTTTGTCCTGTGTCATTCCCCTGCTTCAAACTCTTTACTTATTCTCCTGTGCCTGTGATATAAAATCCAAATTGTTTACTTGTACCTCCATGGTTTCTAGGGTAGTTCAAATCTGGAACTTAACACAAACTAGCCATATGAACTTGGGATAGGTCATTGAAATCTGTGCTTTATTTCATCTTCTGGAAAACGAGGACAGTATTAGACTCGTCACGTGAACAGCATGTGATTCTCATGGACACTCATCATCCACACGCCCAGTGGCTTTGCCACTTTTCAACAGACTGGGACAGAATGCCCAACCACAAGACATGGGTCTGGCATCCCATGCAGTCACAGAAACCCAGCAACCGAGACTTGCAGGAGAGTGCATGCTCATGGGGCAAAATTAGACTAATAGGAAATGATTGCAAAGAGAGAGCCAAGCAGATACATGGTGCTTTCTTCTCTCCCTTCTGTGAATTTCCTTAAGGCTTTGTTTCATGTCAGCACTATAGCCTAGGGTAGACCTTCCAAGAGGCTGGTCAAAGCACCTGCTGTACCTCTTCACAACTCATCAAGAAGCAGTGCCAGCTTGAAAAGTGTCATCATATTGGATTACTTCCCATTCCTCCCTGCCTATCCTCCATTTTCTCTCACCTAATCCCTTGAGCTTGAATCTCCCAGTATTTTGTTCGTGCTATAGACTCTGCTTTTAAGGTGACTTGGGTATAGAGAGTAGGACACTAGACTGTGGCCAAAAAGGATAACCCGCATTGTAACTTTTCCTCTATACATTCAAAAGTCCATGTACTTATCCTATCCAGGTCCAGATGCCAGATAGTAAGAGGCCCATCCTGACATGCTTTCCTTTGAATTGTGGAAGATGACTCTCCTGGAAACTCAAAAAGGTAGTTTAGAATTCTCCTTCTGGACTCAACAGACTATTTTAGTGAGTGTCAAGTTAATGGTGACCATGGAACCTGGCAAAGCCATCAAGTGGCAGAACTGGAATCTAAAACATGATTGATCTATCTGTCCTAGAAATGTATCTCTTCCTAAGAGATGAGTATTGGCTTTAGCAAACTCCTGTGACACGGGATGGCCAGACATAGATGATTCTGGTCTGATACCATAGTCAAGGTATAGGGACAAGGAAGTCCACCTAGGTTGAGAAAACCAGGAATAGAAAAATTGTACAGGCTTTCTGGAGGACATAGTTCCAATAAGAGTAACATCTAGTAATCTTGCAGGTGTTCAAATAAGGTGAACAGGTGAATGAAGATGTAATGTGTTCAAAAGAGGAAACCAGCAAATGTGAAAGACAATCACCTTAAATGCTTTCACTATACCCAGGCATAAAACAGTGTGATCCAAGGTGAGGACATGTCTACAAAATGTGCTGGCAAAGAAAAGACTTCTTCTTTTTTTTTTTTTTTAAATTAAATTTTATTTATTTATTTGACAGAGAAAGAGGGAGAGGGAGAGAGAGAATGGGTGTGCTAGGTCCTCTAGCCACTGCATACGATGTGGGTCCTGGGGAATCGAACCAGGGTCCTTTGGCTTTGCAGGCAAACGCCTTAACAGCTAAGCCATCCCTCCAGCCCAGAAAAGACTTCTTAAAGAGATACTGCCATCAGATCTGAAGGGTCATGAGTTTACCCAGGCCTTCTACATCCTGGATATACACTCTTGGGTATGCCCTATGCTAGACACTAGAAATTTAGAGATACAAGTTGATACTTGGCCTTTTATGTGGAGCATAAACTAATGGACAAAATTGTTGAATGTACGCAGTGCTGACAAGAAGAGGAGCTAGAACTCTGCTGACTCAAATGTCCTCTGAGCTCCTGGGAAGGCCCAGAGCCTTTGCTGTGCTGTCTCCTTCCTATATGACTCCAAGTGTGAACTACTAATGACCCCTGAATACCAGAGGTGGGTAGATAGATGCTCTTTACCGAAACCCTCAATGTGGACATTATATAAAAAACAGAAGGGGCTAGAGTAAAACCCCACATTGAAAAGCAAAACAAAACAAAATACAACACAACAAACAACCAAACAAAAAACAATCAGAGCCATGAGAGTTTCCACTGTGACTTAATACTGAATATGCTGAAACTCTCCTTCACTCCCAGCTGGGCACCAGGTCCTCTCCTTGGAGCAAGTCAGACTTAAACTCTATCCTTTGCCCCATCTGGTTCAAATACTACTGTGTGGAGACATCCAGCAGCCTAGGTTATTATTAAAATGAAAGGAGAGAGGTCTAGTTGGTGAACCTGCACTTACTAAAAATGGATGTGGAGAAGAAGCAGATTTTGCAATGGTGGTCAAAACAGAACCCTGTCTCGTAGAGGGTACAATCAAAAGCCTATGGTCATGAGCCTTGGGAGTGCAATGCTTGCTCTTGTCTGGCTACATGCATATATCATGCTCACCAAACTGTCCTGTAAGCACTTCATTTAATGTTCATATCAATATATTAATGCTATTCTCACGTTTTGTTAGAGAAGTTTCAATTTTCAGATTGTGATGACCACTGAGATGACCCAAAAGGCACCATAGTGCTGCGAAGAAGTGATGGAGGAGTGTTTGGCACTGAAAAAACGCTGTTACACCCTCCAAGGCCCAAGATCCATTGCAGAAGAGGTGGTGGAAGGAGTATAAGAGCCAAAGGAAGACTTGGTTGTCTAGCCAAATGAGAGTAGCATTAATATAGCTTACTGAGCAGTTCGGTGAGCACAATACATACATTTAGCCAGACACCAGCAGACATTACCGGGCTCATGACTACCACTGTTGTAGGTTTTCAGTATCAGGGATGTATGGTAGAACTGCTTACAATACAACTGTCCAGACAGAAATTGGCCTCAATATCCATGACCTTGTAGTGCCTAGCAATACCTTCACATGACCCTCATAATAGGAGGAAAAGATGATAACACCTAAATAATAGAAAGGCCAATGGAGAGAGGGATGGGATATGATGAAGAGTGGAATTGTGAAGGGGAATGGGGGAAGGGAGGGTATTATCATGGTTGATTTTTTATTTTATTTTTTGTTATTATTTTTATTGACAACTTCCATGGTTATAAATAATATTCCATGGTAATTCCCTCCTACCCCCCCACTTTCCTCTTTGAAACTCTACTCTCCATCATATCCCCTCCACCTCTCAATCAGTCTCTCTTTTATTTTGATGTCATGATCTTTTCCTCCTATTATGATGGTCTTGTGTAGGTAATGTCAGACACTTCAAGGTCATAGATATCCAGGCCATTTTGTGTCTGGAGAAGCACGTTTTAAGGAGTCCTACCCTTCTTTTGGCTCTTATATTCTTTCTGCCACCTCTTCTGCAATGGGCCCTGAGCCTTGGAAGGTGTGATAGATATATTGCAGTGCTGAGCACTGCTCTGTCATATCTTCTCAGCACCATGGTGTCTTCTTAGTCATCCCAAGGTCACTTCCATCTGAAAAGAGAATGTTGTCTAACCAAAATGAGAGTAGCATTAATATAGCTTACTGGGCAGTTTGGTGAGCACAGTACATACATTTAGCCAGACACCAGCAGACATTACAGGGCTCATGACTACCCCTGTTGTAGGTTTTCAGTATCAGGGATGTATTTCTTCCCATGGAGTGGGCCTCCAGTCCAATTAGAGGGCAGTTGGTTTCCCCCATAACAGACATGCCACTATTGTACCCGTTGGCTCATTTGGCCTGGCTGGCCAAATATAAGGCTTGCAGTGTCCACTGTTGAGTATCGTGGTTTATTGTCTGTAAATATAGAAGTTGTCAATTAAAAGTATAAAAAAATTAAAAATACAAAAAACTATATATATACACATTTTTTTAGGGTTGAACACACTCATTCTAGCTGGAATAAAGGACATTCTTTTATGTTATTAAACCTTATCACTTTTAAAGTTGATACTGAATCTTTACTGGCATAAAATTAGGTGTTTTAATGCAGCAGAAGATTTTTACCCTAATAATTAAATGGGCCAAGCCAAGGTGTTTATGATTATCAAGTATTATGGCCAAGTTGTGTCTCAAAACAATAATAACAACAAAAAAGTAAATATTTACAGATTAAAAATCCTAATATCCAGTACCTAAGATTGAAACTGGATATAGAGATAAGAGATAAGATGTGAGGATAGAGTAATCAAATTAAGGGCTGACAGGGTAGCTCAGTACTAGAGCACCTGCTCAGCATATGCAGGGCTCTGCGTTTCATTATAAGCACCACAAAAATAAACAAAGTAAAAGTGGTTAAGTCAAAATATGTCATTAGATTTGTCTCCAATTCAATGTTGTTTTTCTCCATGGAAAAGAAATTTAGGATAAAATCAGGTATAGAGGCACAAGCAGGGTGTAGGTATTAAGTGCATGGCAAGGAAAGGAGTCTTAGAAGAAACGAGACCTGCTAATGCACTTATTTTGGACTTGACACCTGTACAATTATGCAGAAATAAACTTTATTATTTTTTTGTCTTTGGTCTTTTTTTTTTTGGTTTGTTTGTTTTGTTTTTTGAGTGTTAGGGTCTCCCTCTAGCCCAAGCTGACCTGGAATTCACTATGTAGTCTTAGGGTTGCCTGGAACTCACAGCAATCCATCTACCTCTGCCCAAATGCTGGGATTAAAGGTGTGTGCCACCACGCCCAGCTAAAATTCTTTTGATTTTTAAAAGAGAAGTATTTCTAGAAATGTTTTGGGTCAGCCATGTGTGGTAGGTAGTAAACACTTCTAACCTCAGCATTTGGAAGGTGCTAGCAGGATGATTGTGACTTCAAAAAGAAATGACATTTGATCCTAAGTAACCAAAAAATTAATGAGCAGATTTCATTAATTTTCTTTTATTATGAATTATATCATATATACAAATTAATGTATACCCATAAAGAAAAATATGTATGGGACATTGAGGCTGTCCGACCGCTTCCCTTTGCCTGTGGTTATTCTATGCCTCTGGATGCTTGTGTGCCCCAGTACTCTGTGACTGCTGTGAACTCACAAATGTTGTGCAGCAGAGTGAACTTTTTCTGTCTTTGTGCTGAGATGTCAGTAGGCTGTTTCAAAGTGCTCAGTTACGTCCTTCAGATAAGGGAACACTTTCTGAATTGAGTGTTTCATAATTATTTGTCCTGATCTTTCTGGTGGCACACATGTATTTTTAATATTTTTTTCTTAAATAGGTTTTTAATTTTGTGATCTTTTTATGTTATTTTTATTTCCGTCTTTTTACTTTACTCAGGAGATGTTCTGGTTTTCTTATGCTTCTGTCAAATTTTTATTGTGATAATTATGTTTCTAATTCTAACAGGCCTATTTCATTTCTCTGGATGATTATTTTATCCTCTTTTTTCTTGAATGGAATGTCTTTATTTCCCTGAGGTTATTAATAACATTCTTTCCTTTGCCTGCATCCTCTAAGCCTCTCTAACTATTCCTATCTTTTGTTTTCTGTTACACATTAGGAAATCTCCCTCCCTCAGAAATCTAGCAATCCTGATTCATGGCTTAGAGAGTGAGGTACCAAAAAGCTGACTGGCAACCTTGATCTTATTGAAGGTTCTTGTAGTGAGAAAAATGACTGGTGGTCTTTGCTAACATTAGTTAACAGTTGTTGGAGGAAGAAAGGTAAGTGTGGTTAAATATTTCTTCCTAGACTTGTAAAATTCCCCCACAAAATAATCTTCCAGTCTTTTCCTCACATGGTATGGACAGCCAATGCTTGTGAAGTCCAGTGGGGGTGAAGGAAAGTGCGCCTGAGTGTTGCAGTTTCCTTCACACTCGAGGACAAACATCTGACTAGAAGCAGTTTATAGGAGAAAAGGGTTTATTTCAGGCTTATAGAATGCAAGGGAAACATTATCAGTGGTGGAGGAAGCTGGATCACTGCCACAGATCCAAGGAGAGAGAGAGGGAGAGGGAGAGAGAGAGAGAGACCACCAAGCAGCCAGCCAACACAAATATCCAGAGCTCAAACTGCTCTGAATACACCTTAAGGCTGGGCACAAGGTCCACCTGCAGTGACATACCACTTCCCAGCTGGTCTCTGCCCACTGACAACTCAAGTTGCAAGCTCACTGTTAATAATAATAATAATAAAATACCCGAGTCTATGGCACCATACATTCAAACTACTACAGTGGGCATGGGGCAGGTCTGAGCATTCAGTATTATTTTGCACAGGTATAATTAGTGTTTCTATTGAAGATGATGTTCCCACAGTCTGTGTAGTCCAAAGGACATAAATTTCCTCCTTCAAGACCCTTATGTCTCAGTGTCTGCTGAGTTAAGGGCAGGAGTTTACTTAATCATTGTGTTTGAAAGAATCCATCAATTTCCTACGTCATTTTCAGTTATTTCTTAGCAGGTTGGCTCTTGTTCTCTAGGTATCCTACGTTTCTTGATTTTCCAGGTGTCCCAGAGCATTCTCAGAATCCCCTAAAATTGCTATGTGGAATGAATTGGGTCTCTTCACTTTTCCCCGTGTTGATTTAGGATTTAAATTTATATATATATGGGTTTTTTTTTGCTTTGATTTGCTTTGTTTTTCCTTCTGTTTCAGTTAGTACTTCTGTAAGTTTGTTGCAGCTGTCTCTCTATATTTTCTCCATCATTCTAGGTTTTGTCAACTTAAAAATTATCCATTTCTTGTAGCTTTAAGTAGTTTTATCAGGAAGAGATGAGAGGTTTGGCTCAATCTGCCACCTGTATTCAGAAGCCTTTTTTCTGAGCTTTGTGAATTTGCTTTTCTAAAGCTCAGAGCACATTCTGTAGAGACCCTAGTCTCACACCTGATGATCACAGATTCAGAGAGTGCCTGTTCACCCCATCCCAGAGTTCCCATCATTTCCACTTCACTGAGCCTGCTCTGTGTGCATGCTTGTCATTGTATCCATGGTAACATTTCCCATTCTTTACTGAAACTTCAGAGATAAAAGAAAAAGAAAGCCTGAGTATCATTGTGCAAAATGTGTTTCCTCTTCTGGACAAAGCTTTGCTTCAGCAGAGGAGATAGTGGTGGTTAGGTGGGAGATGTAAGAGAATGGAATAGCATTGTTTCTATTGATGAAAGAGCATGTTAGGAATGTGCAGCAATCAATAACAACTTTGTTGATCCTAACAGCATGGATAATGATTTTCTTTTGGGTCTTGTGCTTGAAACACAGTTCTTGCTGTCCAAAACTCAATGCAGTTTCAGGTAATTATAAATAAATATGCATCTATTTATTTCAAAATTATATTTGAAATAGGAAGGGAATAATTTCTTAATTTTGAGACTTTAAGAGATTCACAGAAAAATATGTACTTTATAACAGAAAAAAATTAATCCTTGCAAAAAATCCAAAATAACACTTCTTAATACAACCCATCTATAACCCATACTTTCTTACTGGTATGAATCATGGAGCTCAACTGAAGTTGGTACCTAGTCTTGGGTCAAGTAGATGATATCTCTCTGCTGAGTTCCAACATCAGAAACACAACTGAGTCAAGTACTGAGTCATTAAGTGTTCCTATTCAAACCTGGAATCTAATAATGTAAGATTCATAGAAACAAAATATAGAGTGGTGGTTTCCAGAGCCTGTAGTATGAGGACAACAGACAGATTTTGTCAAAGTATACATTTTTGTTTTGTTAGTAAGTTCCGGAGATAGTATGTATAGCATGGTGATTATAGCTAATGGTATATTTTTTACTTAGAAATATAAAAAAAATAGATCTTAAGTCTGGAATCACACAAAAGAACTGCTAACTATGTGATATAATGTTACTGGAGAACACATCTTCCCAGGTAGAGGTGGTCTAAATTTAGAGATACCTCATTCAAAAAAACAGAGACCAGAAGAATGGTTCAGTAATCTTTTAATGGAATCAGAGTTCAGGGAAAGGGTAGTGTACCTTACAAGAAGGCAAGAGTAGCAAACTGGGAAACATAACAAAGAGCTATTCACCCCAAGCTTTTGTTTATTGACACTTTCATTGACGTGGGCATAATAACTGTGGTTGGCCATAACTATCATGAGTATTGGGCCCGAAAACCATGCTACACCTCCTGGGGACAATTGAGAAATAAAAATTGACTGCATTCTGTACTATTGCTTCAATTTTGAAGTCAGTTAAAGGCTATTTTATATGACCCAAAACTCAAGATGGGCATTTGAGATAGGAGAGAGATAACTGAATAAATTCCTGATTATAAGTTTACATTTTAGCTTTGTTAGCTTTGGGAGAGGAAGAAAGAACTAATTTTATTTGCTGGAATCAGTTTACCCCTTAACATAGGGGCTGGCTTACAACCCCAAGCTGCTCTTCTGGATCCGTTTTAACTAAGCAGTGACAACCTGCTCCAGGGATGGCTTGTTAGCATTTGAAAGTTTTAAACTGTCTCTTTGAGAATCTCCTCTTGCAATTCGTAAATCTTTGTGTATCTTAACAGCAATTGATGTGTTCATTAACATATATATTGTTTTCTTTCCCTCTATTTTTAACATTATTTTTCTCCTCTATTTTTTATTCAGGAAGTAAGAGAATGAAGATGATAATCTCCAAATGTAGTTGTGTCCCTATTAACTGAAAATGGATAGAAGGGATTTTAATGGTGTCAACACAAAACATACAGTTCTCACCTCAAAGAGGATAATAGTTTATTCTGAAGCCAAACATCAGTGGTCATGGCCTAGGAACACTGATTCAGGTTACTCCAAATTCCGTGCTCCAACATATTAATAATTTCACGATGGCTTGTTAGTAATAGAACAAAAACTTAGAAAGCAAGGCACTTTTCAAATACATTGGTGGAGACATCAGGTCATTGAGTTCCAGCAAAGTGAGGCAATCTCTGCTAGAAGCTACAGATTTTACGGGATACAAGAAGTCTGGTTCCTTTAGCCTATTAATTCTAAGAATGAAATCCATCGACCAGATGATAAGGTTCAGAAAGATTTTATTATAGTTTTAAGCTTTAAGAAGATGAAGAGAAGGGGGCTTAAGCCTAGAACATAAGAGGAGTAAACAAGATGACTCTCTACAGAGGCAAGAGGGGGTTGGAGAAGCCCACCTAGAGACTCAGGTCTGGGTTTTTACAGCGAGTGGCTACATGAGGAAGACCAGGTTGACAGGTTACTATGGGCAAAGACCAGATTTTACAGCTTTGTCAGTAATGTTGGGTAAAAATCAAAGCTTATGTCATCGAGGGAGGGGGCAAGTTTAATCTAGAAATCTTTCTTGAAGGGTGTAACATCCAGGTTTCTGCAAGCTTAGTGACATTTCTTGGTTTTAGTCAAGGAATAAAACACCATCACTTTTGGGGTTCTGTTACCCTGACTGCCTAGCCAGTTTCTGTCTCCTATCATTTGGGTTGTCAGTAGATGAAACTCTGTTAATACTTTCCAAAAAGTTCTCATCTTGTGACATGATAGCCATAAAGGTATTAGGTCAGACACAGAGGTAGGAAATCAATATCTATTAAGGAGCTAAAGCTATCCCATAAAATTTTGCTCTGATACTGCAATATTCCATCTCTCTGTAATCACCAGGGTTTTATCAACTAATTCAGCCTTGGTCAAACAAAGTAGATGTCATGATTCTCAGGAGCTTTAGTTCAAAATGGATAGAATACTATTTTTCAAAATATTTTATTAATTTCCAAGTAGAGAAAGAGAGTCTGTGTTCAGTGCTAAGAGAACTTGGGGCTGCAACCTGAGCTCCTCTCACACTTTCTGTTCTCTCTAAAGCAATTCATATCTCACTCTCTGCCCATACACACTCCCTCATACTTCAAACACTTTCAGGTTTTGCAGACAAATTCACTGGCTTTCACTAGAAATTTGTAGAGAATAACTCCTACCCCATCAAGCTGTAAAGCAGTACGATTTAGTAGGAAAAGTATTGGCTTTGAAATCAAAGTGTAATTCCATCCTGAAAAGTTAAGTATGACCACTATATATTACTGAACAAGCAATTTCTTGTCCTCAAAACTCAAATTTCTTGGCCTCTAAAAAATATCATTTGTAGAAGTTTTGAGCTTTAGTAGTATTTGCAAATTTCAGAGTTCTTCATCTATCTATATGTGCCCAATAATGTGAAAAAAATAGTAATAGCATTTAAGTTTAAAATGACCTTTCATTCTGTTACTAGAAGTTCATCAGATTTAAAATTCACCTCATTTCTTATTTGGCCTTGGTGAAAGTATAACATAAAGACATACAAGATGAAAAACTGCACTTGGGATGGAGGAAGCAAAAGGCCAAAGCAACATCTTTGTGACCTAGCACACTACATCATCTTCCTGTGCTGCTGTTGTGTGATATTTTCTGTGCATTATTAAAAAATGAATAGTAATCCCAGAACTGCACTGATGACAGACAAAATAAATGATTCCAAATGGTTCCACAAAAGTCCAGTTTAGGGAGCCAGTGAGTCAGCTGAGGGGCCAATTATAGTGTGGGTGATTCAAGTGCAGATGCATCACCAAAAAGCTCACCCCAACATGAGTGATGACTCAAGCAATCTGCAAGACGAGAGCTTCCTGTAGGCATCGTGGCTGATCAAGGAGTCTCCTTCTTCCAGCAATTATTTACTGCTTTTATCACCATAAGGGCCTTGTGAATCTCCCAACCTTTTGAACTCTCTGTGCTTGGTAAGTTTCCTGAGTCTTATTAGTTTCCTTAGCTTCCTGAGTGTTTTGAGGCTTCCTTCTTTCAGGAGGAATGGTGGAATGTTTTAACTCAGAGGATATAGTCGTAATAGAGGAATATAGAGGAAATAGATGTAGCTCTGGGAGTTTAGCAACTGAGAATGTTGAGAAATTGTAAGAAAACACTTCATAGGTTAAATATGGATAAATATCCACTCTCAGTCACAAAGATAAAAGAACAGTAATATTTGTACCTTGTCTCATGACCTGATTATTTAATTTATCCATTTTGAGAGAGAAAGTGAGAGAGAGTTGGAGACAGAGAGAGAGAATGGGCACCCCAGGCCATCCAGCCACCGCAAATGAACTCCAGATGCATGCGCTCCCTTGTGCATCTGGCTTACGTTGGCACTGGGGAATCGAAGTTGGGTCCTTAAGCTTTGAAGACAAATGCCTTAACTGCTAAACTAGCTCTCCAGCCCAACAACCTGATTATTTATTGAAACAAATGACTATAATGCAGATGCATCTGATGTACATTGGGGGATGAAAAGTAGGAGTAGTTCAAATGGAGGTGGGATTATGGAAGGTTTGTAGGAAATGAAATGATGATAATGTTCAAACAGGGAACTGAGTAAATTAACTAGAAAGAAATGGTAATAGTGTAAATGCCATTAAAATATGTTTGTTGAAGAATTATGATTTGAACTGTTCTGAAACTCTTAAGCAAACACCCTGTAGAAAGAGAGTCAGGAATTATGATAAATATTCTGTTAATGATTTCCATTTGACTGCTTTTTGCTAGTGGTAATGTAAAAAAAAAATCAATTTTCTTGGTCCTTACCGTTTTAGAAATGTTGCATTGTGATGCAAAACAAAACAGACCTAATTACTGCATATTACTAAATATTATAAAGAAAGCCACACTTTCTCCAAAAGTTTTGCATTTGGAGTGCTGCCTTCCTCCAAAATGTGCCTTCATATTTCAAATGCATACTCAGCCCTTAATTTGCTTCCTCCCCATTTCTTGCATCCATATTTTAAAAATTTTATTTATATATTTTCAAGGAGAGAGAGAATATAAGGTTGTGCCAGGGTCTCTAGCTACTGCAAACCAACTCCAGATTCATGTACCACTCAGTGCATCTGGTTTTATGTGGGTACTGGGGAATCAAACTCAGGTCGTTAGGCTTTCATGCAAATGCCTAAACTGTGAACCCATCTCTCCAGCCCTTGCCTCCATATTTGACACACTGACTTCTTTGTGTCCTGCTCTGCAGAGTCCTGATGAGACACTATACATTTCGGGCAATGGTCATGCTTAGTCCTTCTATTACATTCAACTAAGTCTCCAGATCTACTGTCCTAGGTCTTTGTGTCCCTTCAGATGGAGTAGGGCATTCAATTACAATGAAAGCCACTCTACACTACTGAAAGCGGGGAGAATACAGGTAGTATCTTGGTCCTGCTATGTAGTTGAATATTTAACTACCTCAGTATCTCTCAATGTACTCAAGTTTCTCCCTCATTTCACACATTTATTTTCTTCCTTTGAGAATCACCATAAAATCTACCTCTAAAAAAAGTTGACAGTAAGATCATCACATTCTCACATATCGCTCTAATTTTACATGTCCCCCGACATTAAAGCATGTGTCACCATCAATCTTTTCTTCTTGAGTCTTCGATTTATTTAAATCCCATATTCTTCTCCCCAAACCTACTAATGGCAGCTGTGTGTCACTCTAGGGGTGGCTAGGAGAACAAAGCCTGTCATTTTGAAGCATGAATACCCCAGATGTCTGGGGGCTGTGCTTTCTTGAACCTAACAGACATTTGGATGTTCCTGAAATGGAGACAGATGCAGAAGCACATGAAAGTAACAGGCGTTATTGCAAAAGAAGATCCCTTTGGAGTGAAGGGGTCCCAGAGCTGGGAGTAAGTGGGCTCCACCTCTGGGACTGGTTTTTATAAAATATCTTCTCCCCTACTCCTTATCCTGCCATGGGAATGAGGGAAGTGTGTTCAGCTTGCCTCAGTAGCTCTCTTAAGACATATAGCACTGCTGGACATTTTAATTTTGTTCTTTTTTTAGCTTCTGCTTTTGTGGTTAATTGTATAAATAGATTTTGTCATTCCCCTGATCCATTTCCTATCTGATTATGTCCCACTAACTCCTCTCAGTTTTAGGTAGTGAAGTTGGTAGTATAGAAAGATGCAAAGAAATAGCACAATCAAATTCATATTGCAGTCATTTTTTTGTTTGTTTTTTTTTTTTTTTTTTTGGTTTTTCGAGGTAGGGTCTCACTCTGGTCCAGGCTGACCTGAAATTAACTATGTAGTCTCAGGGTGGCCTTGAACTCACAGCAATCCTCCTACCTCTGCCTCCCGAGTACTGGGATTAAAGGCGTGAGCCACTACGCCCGGCTATTGCAGTCAGTTTTAACCAAATATTTGACTTAACCGCCCAGCTATACACCAACTAGCATAGTATGAGGGAGATACACATTGCCTGCACACTGTTGTTATATCTCTCTTCTTTATTCTCTCATTGGCTTATTTCCTTCATTTTCGACATTTTAACTACCTATTCTTAGCTTATGTTTTGCACAGAAGACATAAAATAGGCATACAAACAGTTCCATTAAAAAAAAAAAAGCAGTATTGAAGCTTTCACTTTTGTACATGGATTTTTTTTTTTTATTTACTGAAGGCAGGGGGTGCTGTATGCAAAGAAATCGTGTGCACTAGCTAAGCGATCCAGAGCCAGACACCTGAAGACATTTATATGCTGCAGCCTAGCACTGCTGTCAAGGCATCGTTTCTCTCAGGTGCAGCCACACGGACGATGACGCATGTCCTTCTGGAGCTTTACAGACAGCAAATGTCACACACATATTCTTCTCATCGAGGAAGCAATGTGTTGTAACTAATAATGATTTCTTCAAATCACAGATTAATTGGTTTGCAACCACTTTCACATATCTTCAACACAGCACAGTATCCTCCTACTGAGTTCACCATCAGTAATGAAACATTAGTGCACATAATAATATGCTTGAATTCTCAGGTATTACTCTTCTCGGTAAAAGCTCCCTTCTCATATTCACCAGATAAATGAAAAGTTAGAGACAATTCACAGGGGAAAAACATTTCTTTGCTTTTCCTTCCCAAGAACTGTCATCTTTTGAGTTTTTTTCTCAAATGGTTAAAATTTAGAAATATCTCACTCTATGACTCGGAAAAAAGATTAAAAAAATGTAATGAATATGATTCACATGAATTATAGGCACAAAAGTTAAAATGTAGCACACAATATTACATAATTTCAAGAGCTTCCTAAAAGAGCTAGAACTGCAAACTTTGAAAGGTCAGTGAATATTGAAGTGTTTTGACATGCCATACAGATAAAGAGCCTCAAGGACAGGCAATTTAACTTGTTCCAAAAAGGTATTATTTCTCTAAAACATTCACTTTTGATATTTTCCCATATTATAGTTATCTGCAGACTGAATTGAACAAGATAGACATGTGAGACCCTTCAAAAAGCTTTACAGTAAGCAAAGCCCAACATCCAAAATGAATTATCCAAAATGAAACATTAATTCTCAAATGTTAAAGGCTTTCAGACATGCAGAAGAAGCCAAGGTAAATTTGAACATGTGGAGAGACCAAGCAAAGGGAAGGAAAATACATAAGAATCAATTTCCAGGGCCAGTTTTTAGATACTCAGATACAATAGCTGAAATGCAGCATTGTGTTTTTTTTAAATATTTTATCTTTATTTATTTGAGAGAGGGAGAGAGAGAGAGAGAGAGAGAGAGAGGAAGAAAATAGGGAAGCTAGGGCTTTCAGCCACCGCAAACAAACCAGACACATGTGCACCCTTGTGCATCTGGCTTACGTGGGTCCTGGGGAACCAAACTGAGGTCCTTTAGCTTTGCAGGCAAGCACCTTAACTGCTAAGCCATCTCTCCAGCCCTAGCATTGTGTTTTTAATTTCAAAATGTGAGACAATAAAATAAAGTCATTGTTAATTAAAAATGACACAATTAATTAATGCTGAGTCTGTGGTAAGCAAGAATTTGTGTTTATTGATGCCCTGTTTCTTGGGAAGTTTCTGAGTTTGGAGACAATCTAATTTATTTTTACATTAAATACAAAATGGAGATGACTTTAATACCTACTAATAGGTTATTTGGGTTGCTCTACTGGGACTCCACTAGATTGCACAGCCACCAGCCTACAGACTCACCATACCTGGTAGTTAGGCAATATAATATAATATATAATATAATATAATAAATATAATATATAATTAATATCAGAATGATAAATCAAAACAGGAAAGCATTAATGATTCAGCCAAGGGTACGGTGAAAGAATTCCACTATTCCTCCAGATTATCATTCTTGGGGACTTCAGAAATGTGATTATGATCAAGACAAATTAAAAGATATGGCCTGTTATATATTCAAACACACCCACAAGCTATACCATACATATATTTTTGGGTATTGTATAATGGCATGTGTCTCCTTCATAAAGTATCATGTTCACTCCTTTGTACACACTAAGTGACATGGAAAGGGATAATACACACTCTATATCCTCCCAGATCTAAACACTGTAATAATGGAAATTAAATATGTGCAGCCAATCAAATAACATGCTTTCGTGACACAGAGAGAACAAACAAAACCACAAGCCAACAGAAACCAGCTTTCAAATATTGGCTCAGTGTTTAATTAGATCTGCAATCTTTGGCCTTGTTCTAAATGTCTGGGTCTTTGTCATCAATCAAAGATAAAACCATCTCTGTTGTGTCTTTATGAAGAGATCAACTATAGTAAACTTCAAAGTTGGTATTCCCCTCAAAAAATGTGCTACAGAAATATAAATGAGAAAAGCACACTAATGGACAACCAGGCTACTCTGGAAATTGCACCCAAGTGTTTTAGTGAAATAGGTAGTCTCTGGGCTCAGAGGCAACGTGGCAACTCATTTAAAGTTTGTTTTCCTCTTTAGACTGGTTTAAAAGTAGAAGTCCATTATGTTGATGGTTGAGGAAAAAAAAAAAAGGTTATAGAGTGTGAAATGATGAGGATTAGGAGTAAATTAGCCCCCCCCCCATTGTGTAGGCATCTAGTCAGAGAGACAAGCCCCAAAAGAATAAGCAGATATGTGTATGATCTGACAGAGCCAATGAGCACAGAGACTTTCAAGACCAGGAAAGCAGTGTGGTAACTAAAATACAAAAATAAATAAGCATATAAACAACAAGTTCCCCTGATTTCCAAAAGGTCAAAAGAACTGACTTATGTTGACTTGCTAGGATATCAGCTGGACTATTCAAAGTCACCAAGCTTTTGTCTAACTCCTCTGCCTATCAGGAACACTCACGTACATTCCAAGCAATCCAATCCAATCCACCTAATCCAAGTCACTATGTAGCTACCCACTAGGCACTCCACCCAAGTTTGGTTGTTCGCTTCACTTTCACTTTCTGGTTTACTTTCTAATGAACTGTTGCTTAACTTGCTCTGTTTGTAGTGGTCATGCTTCGCTGGTCTCAAGACAACTAACTTGAGAGCCACTGGCTGGGGGAATTTTAGTAACCATAAAGTCCAGCAGTCTGATCCTTAGGCTAAATCCATCCAGAACCTAGAAATGTGCTGCAGATCTCAGGACTCACAACAAAAAAAAAGTTGGTAAAAGCAGGTCACTACGTAAATCCTGGCTTATGGTGACTTTGAGAGCATATAATGGAAAACCAGGAGCCAGCTGGATTGTTTGAGGAGATTATAGGAATTGTGGCTTTACAGTTCAACCAATAGCATGGTGTTTTATTTCCCATGTTTGGATTGAGGGTCTATCGTTTATTTACCCTTAGGTTTAATGTGTAGAGCCAATGCAGGACCGACCCTGAAATGATGAGCATGTACTTCCAGATGTGAGGCAAGGGTGGCTTTGGCAGCTAAGAACCAGAGAGACCGGCTTATATGCTATGCTACAAAGAAAAGAAAAACCGTCCAACAGATCCATCAGTGTAACTAACACAAAGCTACCATTTGTTACTCTAAGGCAGGGCATAGAGCAGCACATAAACAGTCCTTCGTTTATGGAACTTACATTCTAATGGAGCAGGAAGTGGAGTCAAGAATGAAGGCAGCATACATAGTAGATGGCCATAAATAATGCAGCCCAATATGAGTAGGGAACAGTAAACGTGGGTATCACAGAATTACAGAAATGTGAGCTAGACTGGGGGTCTTGAGTGCTTAGTAACATTAGAATAAAAGTATGAAGACTAGAACTGGAGAGCTATGCAGACAATAGGAGGAAGAGAATTATAACCATAAAGAAGAATAAATGCAAAGCCTGAGGTAGGGCAGCTGTTTAAGCAGAAAAGAAGAAATCACTGTTGATGACATAAACCCAGAAAAGGAGACATAGCTTGCAACTCAAATTTGAGATTAGGCAGGTAGCATATCAAATCTCATGAGACATTAGAGGCCATCTTATTCTGGTTAAGTAGCAGCACATTGGAATGTTGATCTAGTCTTATCATAATTTGGTGTAAATCTTCAAAACTGATTACTCAAAGCAACAATCATCTGTTTAAACTTAGGCATGTGTGGGTATCTAGTTGTCAGCTGATTTAAGTGGGGTTCAGAAGAGATTTGTTCCAAGATAAAGACTGGCCCCATGCCAGAGCTGTTTCTCAGTTTTCTTGTCCAAGGGCTACACAGAGTGTTCTTCTCAGGGCACTGCTAGAGCCACAACACAGGCAGTTCCTATGCACCAGTGAAACTGCAGGTGTTTCTCCCACCAACATCTCATTGCCCGATGCTGAAGAGTGAGGACATGCACGGTACCCTTGCTGTCATAAGCCTCTAGTCATATTTCCAAGGATATGTTTTCAAGTGCTATCTTGACTATGGTAGACCACCAATGAATGTTACAGCGACTTGAGCACCAGAATTACTTAATTAACTTTCACTATAATACAATTAGTTTGTCAGTTTGAAAGTGGACTGGAGGCAGAAGCAAGATTGGAGGACTAGCAATGCAATGATGGTGACCATAGCTTAGAGCAGCATGATAGTGAGGCAGTCTCCCTCTTGCTAGAGATCAGAGAAGCTGGCTTGTTATCTCTTGCCTAAAGGAGTTCGCTAAATCTGTTTCCCACAACCCAAGCCACTCCTTGGAGGGAGTTCCCTTTTCCTAGACTTGAAACCTGATCCGGGCATTGTGGTTGGTTAAGTTTAGCTCCAAAACTTGGCTTCATGATTAGCCTCTTCTTGAGCAAGCCTAGCCTAACCCAGAACAATCACCTCTCACTCTGGCTCATCTGAACCTGAAGGTAAGGCCCAGCATAATAAGGAAGATGCTGACCAGGTGGGTAGCCCCCTCTCTCTTGGTCAGCTTCTAAACCTCCAGGTTCTAGTAAGTCTCCCTGCATCTCTGACCCCCTGCCCCCTCTCTATCCCCTTCTGCACCTCACATGGCATGAGCTCTCTCTTTTCTTTCTTCTCTAAACCTCTTTTCACATTTCTTCTAGGCCCTTCACGTGGTCTCTCAGACCACACAGGGTATTCCATTTCTCTTCCCTTGGTTTCATACCTCTCTAAAGAATATAGTAATTTAACAATTATCCTTCTCAGTTCGGTTTCCCAACTCTTTGGATGAATACAAACATGAATTCAGGGTTTGGAGTTCAAAGACTTTTCTGAACTCCCAACCCACATACCCTGTAACAATAGAAATGCAGATAGCCAGGAGTGATTGCATTCAGGTTATATTTTGCAATTATTTGGTACTGATATAGAAGAAAAATAGCAGTAGGCAAACTAAATGTGAGGAAAATATTCACTACGGTTGCCACATGGATTGCAATAAGGACTAAATTTCTCTATAACAAAAAGTGAAAGGATTCTTAATCCCTGGGATAAGATAGGAGAAAAGTACTGGGTGATATGAGGGGAGGTTGGGAAATGTGATTAATGTCTGCTAATTATCCTAAAGGAGGGTAGGAGAAAGGTAGTTTCTTTTAGGCAGTTTCAGTTAGAGATTGAGGCCCAGAGAGAACCAGGAGATATCACCCCACAAGCCACCTCACCCTGGCACAAGAATGGAACTCTTGGAAGAAATGGACTTAAAAGAAATTTAAGTTAAATGAATTCAATTGTGCTATTAAGCAGCCATCCTTACTTCAGAAAGCAAAGTTTTCCTTAAAAAAAAAATAAAAAGTGTTGCACCTATGAAAAGGTATACCTAGTTCACTATAGTATCCTGAGCTCTCAGGGTTGTCTATGGCATACAGGCTGTGCCCAGTGATATGTGTGAAACACATGAAGCCGTGGGCTGATGCTTTGTGTTGAGCAGTGTGTACACATGCACACTGCTTTATAATACCCTGAAGTATTTGACCTGTTTTCTGTCAAATTCTGCTAATCTGCAATTTCCTAATTTGTATAATAGTATATTAATTTTTTCAACAAGACATGCATTAGCATTTTTAGATAAACCATGGCCAGTAGGGTAAATATCATCCAACCCCTTGGTAGAATTATAACACTACCTGTACTGTTAATGACTGTATTAAAAACAATATCAAAATAGCAATTAGGATTCTACAACATTAAGATGAAACTGTTTATGTAATGCCCTAGCATGGTTTACTTTTGTCTAAGTCTGAATACTTTTCAAGGGCTATTGCTTTTTTCTAATATATAGGCTGCTGGTTAATAGATTCACATTTTTTTTTTGTTTGTTTCCTTTCTCTTCACTTTCTCTTCCCATCCTCCTTCTAGACAGAGACTAACTTCACATACATGAGAAGAAATAATGTGGAAAGAAAACTGAGAGCAGCTATGTAGAAAATACAAGGATTTCTGGTGTATGAATGTTTGTCTCTTCACAAAACCCATATTATGAACTCTTTCTCCATAGGTTATGAGAGCTGAGCCTTTGTGATAAGAAACAGAAATTAGCTAGGTAGTTGGGGTAACAGAACCCCCAAATATGAATGTTTTTTTTTAATCCCTTGCCTAAAAGCAAGAAATGTCACTAAGCTTGAAGAAACCTAGATGTTACACCCTCCAGGAAAAATTTCTAGATTAACTTTGCACCCTTCCTAGAGGACAGAGACTCTCATCCTTACCTAAGATTACTGGAAAAGCTGTAAAACCTGGTCTTTATCCATAGTAACCTGTCAACCTGGTCTTCCTCATATAGCCATTCCCCATAGAAAACCCAGATCTCAGTCTCCACGTGGGTTTCTCAAAACCCCTCTTGCCTCCCTGGTCACCTTGCTTCCTTCACTTATGTTCTAGGCTTAAACTTGCTTCTTTTGGTCCTCCTAAGCTTTAAGCTATAATAAGATCTTTCTTAACCTTATGCTCTTATCCATGGACTTTATTCTTCAAATTATAGGACAAGGATCTTGGAACATCCGAATTTATGGACACTTGCAGGTTGAGGAACCCTCCTGCAGTGTGCCATTCCACTGTTAATGAGAATGGACTTTCCCCACGCACCCAGTGTTCCAGGCTCTTCATCTTGGTCTTCCTAGCACCAGAACAGTGAGCAGTAAGTTAAATCACCCCTTGTGCACTGTTAGAACAGCCACACAAAGTCAAGGAGATCAATTACATACCTATTAGTATTTATTTTGCTTATCTAATAGTTGGTATAAAAGCATTTTATTTGTAATTGGCAGAGAGGTTTCAGTTTGTTTTGCAGTGCTAGAATTGAACATGGGGTCTTATGTTTGTCAGGCAAACATTTTCCCCCAGCGCTTGTTTTTTTGTTTTTTTGGTTTTTTGTTTTTTTGACATGGATTCACTATATAGATAGGTTAAACTGTCCTCAAATAAGCAACTATATCCACCTCAAAGTCCTAGGGTTCAAGTGAGGGTCACAATGCCTGGCAGGAGAAATATCTTCTGAAAATCTTATTTGGTGTGTCTGCGTGTATGCTGTCATGCACATGTGCAATGAACTCATATGCGTGAGTGGGCACGTGAGTTCTACAGTGCACATGCAGTGGTTGGGGAACAACTCCCTCGTCAGACTTTACCTTCTTGTTTGAAGTTGGGTCTCTTTTGTTGTTTAGTGCTCCTTTCACGAGCTTCCAGGTTACTCACATACCTCCCATTATTTCTAGCTATAGGTACACTGGGATTCCAGAAGCCTTCCATAGCTTCCGTTTCTTTTTTATCATCATTATTATTATTGAGTATAATTGGCATGGACACATCATGAGTTGGTACCATGATTTCTGTTCTCCCTACCCCCACCCTGTGAGGGTCTTTCTCAGGGGCTTTCTGGTATTCCTCACAGAGTTGTGGGTTATGCGTTGTGAGAGCAGCAGTCAGTCCCTGGGGCAGTGGGCAATGCCTCTTGATATGCTGTCTGTTGCAGTCAGGCTCACATTGCTGGCAGAAAACACCTGATCAAGAGCAGGTTGTGGGGAAAAAAAAGAGTTTATTTTGGCTTACAGACTTGAGGAGAAGCTACATGATGGCAGGGTAAAATGATGACATGAACAGAGGGCGGACATCACCTCCTGGCCAACATCAGATGGACAACAGCAGCAGGAGTGTGCCAAACACTGGCAAGAGGAAGCTGACTGTAACACCCATAAGCCCATCCCCAACAATACACTGCCTCCAGGAGGCTCCAATTCTCAAATTGCCGTCAGTTGGGGACCTAGCATTCAGAACTCATAAGTTTATGGGGGACACCTGAATCACACCACCACACTGTTCCAAACTGTGGCTCTTACCATCTTTCTATCCCCTCTTCTGCAAAATTCCATGAGCAGTGGCAGGTTTGTATAAAGTCTACTTCAGTGATGAGCTCTCAGGAGCCTCTGGATTTCTGCTGTGCTCTGTGTTGAGTATCCTCAGCGTCTGGCTCCTTCACCCTGGCGCTGATTTTCAGGCTTGCCACAGCAGCAGCACCATAGTTCCCCTTACCAATTCCTCTGTGGTCTCACCTGTGCCTTGGCTGAAGTACGAGGGCTGGTTTAGCTCTTCAGGTTTCACTACTTTTTGAAAAATAAAAGCAAATTCACCAATGGAGAATAAAGTCAGCATAGGTTAAATGGAATAAGAATTTTTAATTTAGGAAGATTTTGATGGATGTAGCCCATCTTTTTGCCAAAGAATACTTGTAGCTTGTAGTTGGAGACCAAGATTATGGTCTTGGATTTTGACCTGGTTCTCAGTTCCAGCTAAGAGCTCCTTTCCACTGAGCTATTCAGAAAGCCATTGGTTATCGGCCAAGGCTGTGTGCCACCATTGCAATCGTGTACATCTTTTCAGGCTGGTGGCTTCTGAGTATCTTTGACCCCTACTTGGTCACCCCATTCTTGAATACTTTCCTGGTAGCTCATGTAGCTCTTTCCGTCACTAGATGGGCTAACCACCTGGGGATTGGTTCCCTTCCAGATTAGAGCCAAGTCTCTCAAGTGTTCTGTGTCAGCTGCATTTAGGGTCTTCAGCAATAGGGACTTACCTTTTGCCTCAGGTGGGTAATCAAGTGCTTTGACAGAAGCCTGTCTTGTCATGGGGACCTCTTAGGTCTCTCCAATCAACAGCTCACTGTGGGTAACAACCAATTTCTGGCAGTAAGAGTTACAAGCCAGAGCCAAATGTTTTAAGATTGGGCTTCATTTCAACCTCTTCAGGACCCTTCTTTCCTCATGATCTCCCCCATATTCCTGTTGAGGGTTAAATGTTTTAGTCTACCTTCAAGGAGAAATTTTTCTATGGTAGAAGTTCATTTTGGGTTTAGGTTTGTGTTTATTTTCCCCCAACCTCCTCACCATCCCCCCCAAACCCTTCCATCCATATTGTCTCTCTCTTGAGTTGCCTGTGAGGTATGTCTGCAACTCAAGTTGTTCCAGGTTAGGAACCACAGATGAGGGAGAAAGTGCAGTGTTTGTCTTTCTGTGTTTGTGTGAGTTTGCTTAGTATGATTTCTTCAAGTCCACCCATTTTCCTACAAACTTCATTATATCATTTTTTACTCTACTGCTGAGTAGAATTCCATTGTGTAAACATGCCACATCTTCATTATACAGTCATCTAATGATGGGCACCGGTGTTGATTCCAGTTCTTAGCAATTATGAATTAAGCAGTTATAAACATGGTTGAGCAACTATCTCTGCAGTGAAGTGTGTAGCCTTTAGTGTAAATGCCCAGTGAAGAAATAACTGGGTCAGTTGGTAGATCTCTTTTCATTTTTTTTTTTAAATTTGTTTTTATTTGAGACAGAGAGAGGGGGGTAAGGAAGGAGAGAGAGAGAGAGAGCAAGCGCATGGGCATACCAGGGCCTCTAGACAAAGCAAACAAACTCCAGATGCATGCACCACCACGTGCATCTGGTTTACATGGGACCTGGAGAATCGAACCTGGTTCCTTAGGCTTTTCAGGCAAGTGACTTAACTTTTAAGCCATCTCTCCAGGCCTATTTTCATCTTTTTTAGCAGTCTCCATATTGATTTCCATAGTCACTGTATAAGTTTGCATTCCCAGCAACAGTGAATGAGGATATCTCTTTTCCTAAATCCTTGCCAACAGTTGTTGTTATTTGGTTTCTTAATGATAGCCACCCTGACTGGAGTAAGGTGAAATCTCATAGTTGTTTTATTTTGTATTTTCCTGATGGTTAAGGATGTTGAACATTTCCTTTAAGTGTGTATTAGCCATTTGTACTTCTTACTCTGAGAACTCCCTAATCAGTTCTCTGCCCCATTTTGTGAGTGGGTTGTTTGAGTTTTTATTGTTTAGTTGAGTTCTTTGTAGATTCTAGATATTAGGCTCTGTCAGAGATATAGCTGGTGAAGTCTTTCTTCCATTCTGTGAATAATATATTGTCTCTGATTATGGTATGCTTGGGTAGAAACTTTTTAGCTTCATGTGATCCCAACAGTTGAGTAATTGTTTAATTCCCTGGGCTTCTAGGGTATTATATAGGAAGTCGTTCCCTACTCTTATATCATGTTATTTTTTTTTAATGTGGGGTCTCAGGTTTTGAGATCATGTACTCAATGGTACACAGTAAGCACTATAACCACTGAGCTGTCTCCCCAGCCCCAAGAAAATATTTTTAAAGGCAAAAATGTCAGATTTAATCTATCTTTTCTATTGAATGTATGACTTACTTTGAATTTGCTTTTCAATGAATTCATGAATGCAAAATTTTTGCTCTGTTTTGAGCTGTTTTATATTCACTTCTGAATAGTGTTCAATGATAGTAGATATTTGGTGTTGAGTCTTCCAATCTTTCAGGCTATTTGTTAAGTGGGTAATGATTTGGAAACAAACATTTAAAAATTCATTAAGGAAGCTCAAAGCGCTTGTAAAAAGTTATTCCCTAGGTTGATCCAATTTTTGTCAACTGAATGTGGGTGGGACCCAGAATCAACATTCCATTCTACCGGCATACAATGGCTGCCAATGGCCAGAGACAAAAATTTCTGAAATAGTATGATCTAATTGAATTCATGAGCTTAAAAAGTTCATTATGGTTCAAAGTCTGTTTGTGGATAGGGAAAGCCATGATAAATATGTTTACTAATCTTCAAAGCATAAATTTAGTTGAAGACTGATATTGATTGCCTAAGAAAAATATTGGAATCTCTTATGTTTTTCTGCTTCATGTGATATTAAAATATTATAGATCATTCCATATATTTAAAAGTTTTGATAGTATTTTTTTTATTTGCAATGAGAGGGAAAGAGAGAGAGAGAGAGAGAGAGAGAGAGAGAGAGGCAGGAAATAGGTTGCCAGGGCCTCTTTCCACTGCAAATGAACTCTAGATGCATGCACAACTTTGTGCATCTGGCTTTGCATGGGCACTGGGGAATTGATCCCAGTCCTTCAGGATTTGCTAGTAAGTTCCTCTAATTGTTGAGCCATCTCTCCAGCCCAGTGAAATAAATGAAATGAAAAAAAAAAAATCATGTGTCATCTGGGAAGATTGCTCAGTGGTTAAAGGCTCTTGTTTCCCAAGGTCAGCTAATTAAGATTTGATTTCCAAACACCTGCATAAAGCAGGGTTCAAACGTGGCACATGTGTCTGGCAGTTGTTGGCAATGACAAGAGATGCTAGTAAGCCTATAGAGACATATATACACACACAAATAAATTTAAAAACGGATTTTTTGTTTGTGTAGTATGTGTGGCATATGTGGATGTGGTACATGCACATGTATATGTAGTCATGTGGGTTCATGAGCAGGCATACAAAGGACAGAGAAGAACATCAGGTGTCCTTCTCTATTTCTCTTCCTTCTTATTTCCTTGTGACAGTGTTTCACAGAGCCAGAAGCTGTCGTTTTTCGCTCAAATTGGTTGAGCAGAGCCCCAGTAATCATCCTATCTGCCCCTCTCAGCATTCAGTATATAAGCATTTTCAGACATGCCTGGCTTTTTATGTGGGTATTAAACTCAAGTCTTCATGTGCAGCAAACACTCTTACCCACTGAGCCATCTCCCAGAAAATACTTTTTTAAAAAATAATTAATAGGATCCTGAAATTCTTGTGTCTAAGGAAGGGATATATGATAAAGAATATAAGTAATGTGCAAGATTATTTTCAGTCTCTCTACTATATGTACAATCACTTGCTCATTTGTCTACCCAGATTTTTTTTATGGTCTAAAGAGTTGACAATATGCCTTTTGCCTTCCTAGTTAGTCATCTTGAAATTTATTTCAATTCTTTAACTATTCACTTTGAAATTGTGCAAACCAGGCAGAAGTTTAAATATTGAAATTTTCAACTTTTATTAATTTTATGGCTAAAAATCAGATGTTCCTTACCCCCTCTTAGTTATTGCATATTCTCCAATATGCAAGCAGTAATAGCATTTCCATTAAACACAATATTCTGAAAGATAGATTACAATCTGCTGTGTTGAGAGTTTACCTCGTGATTCACAAATGTGACGAGGAGGCCATGGAGCATAGTATCAGTTACTTTCCTCATTACTGGGACAAAACCTATCTGTCAGTCTGCAATTTAAGCAGAAATGGTTAATTTCAGCTTATAGTTTTGTGGGATAAATGATGGTAAGGCATGCAGGGCAGTAGGATCATGAAATACTAGCTGGTCGCATTGTGTCTAATGTCAGGAAGCAGAGGGGATTGAATACTGATGTCCAGGTGGCTTCTACTTTTATTTTTATTTTCCTTAAGAGAGAGAATGGGCATGTCAGGGCCTTCAGCCACTGCAAATGAACACCAGAAACATGTGCCATCTTGTGCATCTGGCTTACATGGGTACTGGGGAATTGAACCTGGGAATATCATCTGAGTCCCTATCCAAGGAAATGGGTAGCACCCACAATGAGGGAGGGTCTTCCCACTTTAGTTAACCTAACCTAGAAAATCACTCACAGGTATACCCAGAAATTTCTTTCCATGGTGATTCAAAATTCCTCTGTCAGGCTAGGAAGATGGCTCAGGGGTTAAAGGTGCTGCTGCCACAAAATCCTATTGTCACCAGCTACCTCAGGATCCTTCTTCTTCACCTAGTAAAGAATTAAAAATGAGAATACAGAAAGGTAGGAAAACCAAAGTAAAACATATTAATAAAAGCTCCCTTCGGAGTAGGGAGGGGTCACTACAGGATTGCTGCTATTGGAGAAAGGGGTTTAGGACTTTTCTTCGTGTTTCTCCTTTTTGACCCTCTTCTTGCAGTAGATAGGCTCTGAGATGCTCAGGTTCTGTCTACTGCAGTCCCAGGTTGGTGATTGTATCCCACACCTTGAGACAGGCAGGGGAAATCTTCTCATTGGATTCTATGACTCATAACATGCAGGAGAGTTAACTTGTCATGTTGTTATTTTTGGGGAAACACAACCTTATCTCTGATGGGAAATAAGAACATATGACTCTCTGACATATTAGAGTATGTACCATTTTGAAATCAACACTCCATGGCCTTTGTTCTCACTGTTAAATTGACAATTTGGATCAAACATCACAAGTTTATCCTTTATTAACCTGACACTAACATCTCACTTTTAAGCCATAACGTTCCAGACAGTATCCTTATGACTTTTACAAGTCCTCATAGTCCTCAACAGTGTGTTTCTTCTGTGACTCAGAAAATATTTTAACTGTGAGGCCCTATATGATGAGAAAAAAGTCTCATGCTTCCAATATTCAAAGGCACAGAATAAAAGTTATATTCGAAAGGTAAGAATGAAGGCACAGCCAGGAACTATCAGACCAAAGGTAACCCAAAATCCAGCAGGCAAACTCCAATTCTTGAAGCTCTCTGTCCTGTATCTGAGGCTCATAATGGAATCATCTGTGCTCCAAAAGGCTTGTCTATCTCCAGCTGTCTAGCTCTGCTGCCTGTAGCACACATAGCCTCTCTTTGGGCAATGCACTCCATGCCTGAAGCTTTCCCTAACAGATATCCTATGGTTCTGGCAGCTCTAACATCCTGAGGGTGCCATTGTAACCTAAGGTTTACCCTTATATATTAATTCATTGGCCTCTGGGGGCCTCTTTGCAAGGACACTGATCCTGCCACACATCGCTGGCTTCAGTGACTCTTTGGAATTATGGAAAAAGACTTTTCAACCCCATCCATCTTACATCTTTCATACCTTCAAAACCAGTATGACACACAAGATGCTGGAAGTTCTGCTTCTAATTTGGGGTGTTGCCTGGCCCTCTGTAAACAACGGCTGTGTGCATTTTTTTTTTTTTTTCTGAATCCGTGAAAACTTTCTTAGGCACTTAGATTTGAGCAGGGGACCTTCTGCAGCTTTCTCTATTTAGGTTCTCTCCTTTAAAAATATTTTGCATTCTCACAGTTAAAGCACCTTTTCTGTTAACCCAGTGCAGAGCATTCCTTTCTTTTTAACAGTTACAACTGCTTTCTAAGCATGTTCTTGATGGGAAACATTGTTCACATTTCTTTCCTTGCAAAGTTCACATTTTTTATATTTTTCTTCTCTACTTTTTGTTCTCATTACAGACTTGAATAAGCAATAGAAATGCCTGACTGCCATTCTGTTTTGAATTTCCTCACCAAAAAAATTAGTTCACCACTTTTGACATCTATATCTATATCATTCAAGCTCTCAAGAAATGAGTGGAATGAAGCCAGCTTTGATGACAGCATCCAAAGTGAATGTTCTTGACAAAATTCTTATTCCTCTCTGAAATCTTACGAGTTGGGCCTCCACTATTTGAATTTAGCATGCTTGTTTCCAAACTCTCAACAGAATAGTCCATTAAGCTTGTAATATCTAAGGGTTTCGAAAACCCAGCATTCCAAACAAGAAACATACCTTTTCAATTTGACATTTTTTTCACTACAAGGCTTAAGTTATTTGTTAGCCAGTATAATTGTAAACAATAATATCAATATGGACTTTTTTTTCTGGTGCTGGGGGTTGAACTTGGGTCTCACTTATGCTAGTCAACCACTGAGCTATATCCAAGCCCTACAATTTAAATATAGCAATAGCCCTTAGTTTCCTTATAATTTGAAACCAAAATATTAGATTTGAAGGTTTTCTTAGAGCGCACTAAGATTATGTGATTGTACCAATATTCAGGCTGTAGGGTAGAGCAGTTGGGATACCAAAAAACATTTGCATCCTTTTTTTCTTGTTGAATTTTTGAAAACATAAGTCTCACCATAAGGACTGACCACAGGCAATCAATCATCTGGCACAGCTTTAAGGCATATTCATTCTAGTTTTTGCCACCTCCCTGGTCATGTGCCACTGAGATGGTACATAGACCCCAAATCACTGGGACTAGCAAGGGTGCACCTTTGATTCAAAAACACACTTGCCAGAAGTCTACTATATCTAAGTGTCTTTTTAGTGAAAAATATGGAGCTAGTTACATCAGGGTGATTTTTTTAATGTTTTTCCCATCAGTCAATTATATTACTTTTATGCTTGTACTTTTTTCATAATAGGATTTTACACTAAAGCTGATAGAACAAATGGCAAATATCATTGAATTTGATTCCCATTTGATAATTTTCAATTGTCCTGCCTCTAGAAAGTCTGATTTATTATTATATTTGGAATAAAATGATTATCCATGATTAATTTTATACAGGTAGTTGTGGTTAGAAATTCAAAATTGGGTATAACATAATTTTGAGTGACTTACAAATAAGGAAAATAAACTTTACTTTGCCAGGACATCTTTCTATGGCATGTGTGTGTTTGTGGTATATATGCATGCATGTATGTATGTCTGTACAATCTGCATTTTATTGTTAACTTTCATATGTAATATTGTTTTCATTCTTCAAAAGCAAAATTACATTCACTGTGAAATGCACATTAGCTTCTTTGAAATCGATTCTGGTAGGCAGACCAATGGTGCCTCTGAAATATTCATAGCTATGAATGTGGTGCCTTCAATGTAGACAGGACTTCCCAGACACTCTGTGAATATGGACCTCCTCTGGGGAGAGTATCCTGGATATTCATGTTTGAATGATTCATTCATGTGACTCCGTTATAAGCAGAGACACTTTCCATCCCTATAAAAGAGAAAAGGAGTGGCCAGAGAGAAACAACATCGCTATTCTGGAAGATGAAAGAAATGAGCCACAAACTAAGGAATGGGAGTGGATCCAAAAGTTGCCAAAGGTTAGCTGGAGAGCTGCCTCAGCAGTTAAAGGCACTTTCCTGCAAAGTCCAGTGAAATTATCCAGGTTTGATTTCCCAGTACCAATGTAAAACCAAATGCAAAAAGTGGTGCATGCATCTGGAGTACATTTGCAGTGGCTGGAGGCCCTGATGCTCCCATTCTCTCTGCCTGTCTCTCTTCTATCTCCCTCTATGTTTGCAAATAAATAAATATTACAAAACAAAGAAAAATAAAATCTTGCAAAGCTAAGGAAATAACTTCTTCCCCAGAGCCCTGCTATGAACTTTATTTTAGCCCTGGGAGCTCTACATAGAATTTTCAACCTACAAAACTGTAAAATGATACATTGATGGTGTTTGGATCAATACATAATTTGTTTTAATACTAGTATAAAATTAATACAACATTATCTTTTAGTCAGTGCCTTTCTGCTTTCATTGTTTGTACTTCTTTAAAAAGCTGTAGTTTATCCAGGTGAGCTGTGCATATTTGGGGTCACATAACAATCCCAACATTTCTATATGAAACCAATTCTTCACAGTTTGGGGAAAAAAACCTAAACACATTTCTTCTTGATAGTAGCTATATTTTACTTAATAACATGTTCAGATATTTAAGATTAAATGAATACTACTTTAATATTTGTGATAGAGTCAGTAATCCTTTACAGTTTTCCAATAATTTATAAACATTCTTCCATCAGAGACTATTGAGACTGAACTTTGCTTCAAATATGTAGGGACACCCTTTTATTCTAAAGCAGAGCTTACTAGACCTTTCCTGCTAGATTTGAAAATATATTATTTTTTAAAATACCTTTATTTAGGTCTAGTATAATTGCACAATTAAGATACACACACACACACACACACACACACACACACAAACACACACACACACGGGCATGGGTGTACCAGGAATTGAATCCAAACCCTCATACAAGTGCTCTACCTAATTCTGAGCTATATCATCAGCCCCACTTCTTAAATTTCAAATGCAGCTTAAATATCTGTCTATTAGTAATTATTAAACTGATAAATGCATGGGAAAATGTTATGCCTAATTTCCAATAAGATAAATCTGCTGTAAAATTCCATGGTAGAAACAGTGAAATCTCAACTAATAAAAAGTTATTTAAACTACACACACCACGCACACAGTCACAGAAGATCTTGGGGAAACGCTTCATTTCCTACAACAAACAAAGCATTGTGTTGACAAGACTGTTCAATGTGTGAAATGACTGTCATCTGTAATTAGTCTACTATGAGCAAGAAAGTATATGTTAAAATGACACAGGTTTCATATCAGGTAGGGAACTATGTGAAAGAAACATGACAAACTCTATTATGAATAGACATGTAGACTGAATACAAATAATGCATATTACAATTTTATACTCAAGTCTTAGCTCAATTTTGCTGTAGCATTTCCCAGAATTAAGTGCTTTATCTGGAGAATGAGACATTCTTTTAATTTAGTGGCATGTTACCTTGATGCAATGCCAAATGACTGTGCGTTTATCACTGCTTCTATCTTGCTGCACTTCTGGGAGGCTCCCCAGATTCACTACTTCCTGACTTGTATTTCTGAAATACTCTATTGCTCCATACAAGTGCACATTGTGCTGCCTTATGAATTTCTTTGTTAATAAGGTTAATCCATATAGCATTTGAAAATTATAAACTATGCTTAATATCTTAAATAAAAGGTTTATAGACAGAGGAACAAAGATAATTATTTAATTACTCTAGTTTTGTAAAAATATGTTGTCATTTAGCTATGCCCCCAGGAACATGATCCTACCTTTTCATTTCTGTGTTTCTTATTTTCATGGCTCTATTGTTCTAGAGTAGTGACATAGTTACTTGTATCTAATAATCTAATATATAATATATTATATTATAATATATAATATTGTATTATATTACGTAATGATATAATAATATCAATAAATATAGCTCAAACTTGGTACATTTTATGGTCCAGAAACTTTTCAAAGCACTTTGTTCATCACTATTATAACTCTTTTTCATAGGTAAGACTGAGGTGTAGATCAAAACTTTTGCACAGTAGCTGGTGGATGGAGTTGGTTTTCAATATCAGTGTTCTGACTTCAGGATCATTTTTATTATTATTGGTTATGTACACAGTGTGTATACAGCCATGCTCAGACCATCCTTAGCCTCCACCATGACCTCCCCCCTCTAGAGGGACCCTGGAGGGACCCTGGAGGGGAATGTGGGTCGTGTATTGTGGGGTTAGCCATCAGTTGTGAGATGAAGCAATGTTTCTGTGCATAATGTCTTAACTTGTGGCTCTAACAATCTTTCACCCCCTCTTCTGCAAATTTCCCTGAACCATGATGGGTTCGTTTTAGGTCTACTTCAGTGATGAGGTCTTGGGAGTCTATGTGTCTCTGGATATCTACTTGGGCAGGAGTTGAGTGCTATCTTTGTCCATCTCCTTCACCCTTGTGCTGGTACCAGGTTCACCAAGAAAGCAGCACTCTTGCTCATTTCCCCAATCACTCTGTGCTTTCATCTGGGGCCCTGGTGAAGTGCAATGGGCTGATTCTCTCCACAGGTTCTGCGTCCATCTGAAAAATAAATGTGTATTAAATAATTGTGTGATAGCATATTGGAGATTTCTTACGACTATTTTGGGTAACTTAGTTGAGTGTGATTAACCTTTCCCCATCTCTCACTGCTCCCTACTCATCCCTTGTCACTAATAACTTCCACTCTATGCTAAACTTTCATGAGCTCAAGATATTTAGATTGCATATACAAGTAAGACTATGCTGTACTTATCTTTCTTTGCCTAGTTTATTTTAATGAAAATAAGGGACTTGAGTCACATGTGTGAAATGTCTTTGTGATCTTGGATGGCTAGCTCCCACTGCTTCCCTATTCCCCATTTGTTCTATGCACTCATAGATGGACAATTAGGTTGTTTGCATTTCTTGGACATTGTAACCAGTGCTGTAATAAACATGGGAAAGTGGAGGCCTTGCCATCTAGCAGGAGTGCAGGTTCTAAGAAGCCTAAATACTATTCTGCATAGTGGCAGTTTTCAAACAAATTCTCTTTCTGTGAGTTGCAATTTGATGATGGTTTTCTTTACTGTGCAGTGTTTTTTTTTTTCACTCACTATAATTTTATCTATTTTTGCTTTTAATTTTTATATTTTGGGGATCTGAATCCTAGGTTCCCAGCTGATGGAGATTTGGGAATTAATGCCTCCTGGAGGCAGTGTATTGTTGGGGCGGGCTTATGTATATTATAGCCAGTTTCCTCTTGCCAGTGTTTGGCACGCCCTCCTGTTGCTGTGGTCCATCTTTTGTTGGCCAGGGGGTTGATGGCCACCCTCTGCTCATGCCATCGTTTCCCCCTGCCATGATGGAGCTTCTACTCAAGTCTGTAAGCCAACATAAAACCTAAAACCTAAAACATAAAACATAAAAGCTGCTCTTGGTCGGGTGATTTCTGCCAGCAAAGAGAATCTGACTGCAACACCTATTGCAGGTCCGGAAGCATTTCTCCTATGACACCTCCAGTCATTTCACAACATAATTTCAGGTCTTACATTTCAGCCTCTTTGCTCATTTGGAGTTCATTTTTTCTTTTTGTCTCTACATCCAAGAGGGTCTTACTATTAGGCATGGAAGAGCTAGGACTTGTTACAGAGCCCAGGCTAGCCTTGAACTTGAGCTATTCCTGCCGTCATACTTCATTATGAATTCTGTGCGTACAAGGAAGCATCAGAACACCTGGCTTGCATTGATTGTGCACTAATGCTGGCATTGTCTAGCTTCATTCTTCAGCACATGACTCTTCCTGTAATATGTGTTCTTATTGCCTTTGCCAAAGTTCATGTAGACTTTAGATTGGGTGTGGCTTTATATTTCAAATTTATTTATTTATTTATTTTTTATTTTTTTTTCTTCATTTTTATTTATTTATTTGAGAGTGACAGAGAGAGAGAGAGAGAAGCAGATAGAGAGAGAGAGAGAGAATGGGCACGCCAGGGCTTCCAGCCACTGCAAACAAACTCCAGATGTGTGTGCCCACTTGTGCATCTGGCTAATGTGGGTCCTGGGGAATCGAGCCTTGAACTGGGGTCCTTAGGCTTCACAGGCAAGCGCTTAACCGCTAAGCCATCTCTCCAGCCCTCAAATTTATAATCTGTCCCATTGGCCATGTGTTTGTTTTGTACCAATGCATTATTTTGTGGTCACAACTGCATTGTGGTATATATTTAAGTCAGCGCAATGCTGTCTTCATATTCCTTCACGTTTTATTCCTTTGACTCTACTTGTTTACTTATGGTTCAGACAAAGTAGCTTTACTTAGTTCCAGTTCTGTGGAGAGTTGGCATGTACTGAATTTAGAACTTTATTTATTCTGCAGATGCCAACTCTCATTGTAGACTATGTACTGTTTTCTGAGGAATGTTAGATTTTCTGAAATGGTAAGTGATCTAAAACCATGTCAAAATGCACTGAATTTCCAGTGAAGTGAAAGGCATTTGCTCTGTGGAGTTACAATGTTGGCAGAATGTAATCTACAATTTTATATATATATTTTTTGGAATTGTTTTGAAACTCTGGAGATGAACAATGTCTAGGAAAAAATATAATAGGTAAAAAATAAATTGGGTAAAATATCCTAATCCAGACAGTTTTGGTTCCTGACACAGTTTTCACTGTAATCAACAAACTGTGGTGGACATTTGTCCTTAGAGGCCATAGTGGAACATGTTGGCATATTAGTGCTGTCAAGTCAGCTGTGTTGCAAGAAGGGATCTAGGCCAAAGACGAGCTCTGTGGGATATGGAGCAGAAGCAGAGATTAAACATCACTATGATAGCTGATCACATGAAGCACAGCCAGAATATCTAACATCTAATTCTAACACCATTAGGCTTAGGCATGATTCACATGCTTTCCAACATGGAGAAGGCCAGCCTAGTTACACAGAATCATAGGGAAGACCATATAACTAAGCAATTATGGTCCCAAGACTATAGTATAAACTTAGAAGGTAATAAACAGACATACAAAACACTGAGTAGCATATGGCCTGAAATGCTCTGAAAGATGAGTAATTATTAATCAGAACATTGAAAATCAGACAAGGCCCTGGGAAGGGAGGTAGATCTTCCTTCGCATGAAGGTGTCTATTTCAACCACTGTATCTTCACTTGTCACACACTCATCCTACTAAGTTCTAATCATACATAACAGTAAACTAAGGAGAACGAAATTGCAGATTCAAAAGAGGTCATCTGTAAATAATATTATAAGCCACAGGACATATTTAGACAATTAATAAAGGTCACAGAGTTACATATGTCTATTCATAGCTACAAGATTAACCCTCTAAGAAAAAAAATACTGCTAAGTTTCTACTGCTTAATTTGCTATTATAATTTAAAAATAAATTAAATATATTTGAATTTAGATAAGAAATATATCAAGAAAAGGGTTATGGAATTCTTGGGACTATAACATGCATATTTCTTCCCCGGTGGGGTGGGGGAGAAAGATTCTAGAGTATTAATTCATTTTTGGTGAGGAAATCTTGCTGAAGAATACAGAAAAGGTCAGTTTTCTGCAAAATTACTTTCATTATGTTGTCCCTGAAGGTAAAAGACAAGTTAATTTAAAATTGCAATTACATCTTTGTACCAATTATATCTGGATTAAAATAACAAGGAGTTTTTTTGGGTTAAATTATAAGCAACTGAAATTAACTTAAATGTCATTAAGACTGTCTTTTATTTTAAGTAAATATCCAACAAGAGCTTAGTTATCCAAAATTAAAATGTAATACTTTTGAAATAGCTGTAATTTTAAATAACCGATTTTAACAGTAGATTAGAAACTTACTGAGAGTATTTTCATTTCTATTTTTATCTGGTAGATTAATTTCATTAAACATATCTTTTTTTTAGCAGGCAGACAATTATGGCTACTGTTGAAACAATATTGTTTTTTGATTACTTAGTGGAACCATACATTTAAGTAAATACATAATTTGCAAGAAATGTTTTCTATGGTACTGTCCTAATGATAGATGTGAAGAGGGAAGATAAATATATCTGTAAGGTTCCTCATATGATCTTTCCGTACATATGTTGTTTCATTCACTGTCCTCAGGTATCACTTCACTTTTTAGAGTCTTGCCCAGAGAATTAGTTTGCTCACTATAGGTCCTTCTCAAAATTACCACTATTTCCCAGTGTAAAGTATCAAAAGACATCCACATAGAATGCCAGTGTTTTATACTATTGTTTCATTACATTTTTATGAAGGAGTTAGTAAATTTCATTTAAAATTCTATTTTGAAAGTTAGCCATGGTGGCATGTGCCTTTAATCGCAGCACTGGGGAGGCAGAGGTTGAATTTGAGGCCACCCTGAGAACACAGAGTGAATTCTAGGTCAGTCTGGGATAAAATGAGACCCTACCTCAAAAAACAAAAACAAAGCAAAAAATTTGAGTTTGAAGATTGATTTTATGAATGCTCCCACCAATTCTGATCAATTATAACTTGAGGTTTGACCTAAATCCTAATCAAACTTCTTTAAGTAAATTGACATCACTGAACTTCCATATTGCAGTAATTTCTTATTCTAACACTCTACCCAAGCTGTGTTCTTCCAACTTTGTCATAAGTAATTTTCGACAACTACCTAGATATACATACAAGCTTTTTCTTACAGGTCCCCATGCAACCATTTGAGAGTCCTTTCTCTTCTGACCGCATTAACAGACCCAAGTAGACAAATTTGTCTAAAATTCAGAGTTAGCATAAGGAGGGTGTTTGCTTAATATCCACAGAAAACACTTGCTTGGGCAGTAATGTTGAAAGTTATATGACATTCCCACATGAATGTCATTTTAATGGAAGGTGTTTGGAGAAAAGAAACAAGGAGAGAAAATAACATTCTTTATGAGAATGTGTGTGTTGGTGGCAGCAAAATTTGGGGAGTCTATGTTAAATCTGCACATGTAAAGTTGGAGGCCAGTGACATGTGTACTTGGGCTTTGAACCAGGTAGCATTGATTTTACCTAACTATAGCTTCACAAAATGCCCCCTTTATGCCATATCTATTCTATTTTTTTTCTATCATCTATAATGGCTTATTTGTGTTTGTAAAGCACTATGTAGGTCTCTATTCTGCTATCATAGGTAGACATTATTTTTCAACCACTGTTCACAAAGCACTCATATTATTTGGATGATGTTAGATCCTCAGAAAAGAAATGTGATATTTGTCTATTCATGCAATTTATCTTGCAGAATATAATGTCAACGAGTTTGAGTCAATCCAAATTACCTTAACAAACAAAAAAGATCTCATGAACTTTGTTTGAACTGGACTTACCAATGGTATTTGAAATCACTTTTTAAAAACCTTTTTCTCACTAACATCTTCAAGAGAAGCAATTTGGAAAGTGATCCTCTGGTTTGTATATATATCACTGACTCACCTTGTCTCATTTCTTTCTTTCAAAATGTAATCTGATAGTAGTCTTGTAAATGAAAATACTTTCTTCAACATCCACTTTGACCAAAGCAAAACCCCAAATCAGAAAAAACAAATCAAAAGGCTTATCATCCTAATATGTCCTTGTCCTCATTTCTTCTATAGCACTCTTGAGTTTTTATTTTTACCTACCTTGTAATAAATTCCTATTCTGTTTTCATTTCTCAGAGTCTAGTACCAACCATTAGACTATTATCCCTGTCCTGACTCTCTCATGGTCACCAGTTCATGTTCAAATTTTATCCCAAATATCTGAAATGGTTAAGACCAGCATAGTACCTGAAGGCTATTTAGTACCTAAATCCAAAGATTTGCCTCCTAATCTGTTTCCTACCATGAATTGTGTCTAAATGCTTTGCTTAATTCAGCCTACCAAAGGTTTAGCAATGAGATAAAATGACGTTAAAAGTCACTGACTAAATATATTTACTCAAAAACTGGTATGCATACCCTCTTATTAGCAAAGCCAGTGAAAAACAACTAAACCTAAAAATTACATTTCTTATTAATTTAAAACCATATGCACTTCAAAATAAGAAGTAATTAAAGTTCAAAACTTATGTTATCTTCCTTTTAGTGAGCTTGGTAAAATTAAATCTCACCGTGAATGTTTTATTTGCAGTTGCAGCTAATACATCTTTGGATGTCTCAGGGGGCTGGGGGCTCCTTCAGGAGCATCCTATCTGGGCTGTCTACCATGGAAGTAATGTTAATTCCTTCAGGATATCAAGTGCATTGATCAATATGAAGTCTCTTGTGTTTAATTTTCAAGAGAATCCAAAAAAGTAGATGGATTTGCAAAAGTATTAACAGTTTTGCTCTCACAAAATGCAGGGAACAAATTGATCTCCAGCCCTGGGTGAAAATTTCTGGTCAAAGTTATATTCTAAATGCAGAAGTTAGTTCTATCAATGCTTATGGGCAAAATGCGATGGAAATTTGGGGAAATAAAGGGAAATATTGTCTTGGCATCACATTATGCAAATAAAAATCAGCAGAAATCTCTTATAAACAAGTTAAAATTGACCCTATTTGGGAAAAAATGATCATGCAGGGGAATTGTCATACATGGGGAAGGGTAATAGGCACAAATCAAATTGATATTAAAATGCTACTGCCTTCCTGCAAAGTCCAGTTTCCAGCTGCTCTTATCCCTAGGCAAATGTCTTTACCACCCCACCCTTCAGTAAGGCATTTCCCTCTTTCCATTCACTACCACAGTGCCCACTTAGGATTGAGTTGGAAGTGTGGTCTGCGCTGCTGTTGACAAAGCTGTTGTGGTTCTTAAGGACTCATTGTTTTCATCATGAGCTCATTGTTTTGAACTTGAGCACATAGCTCAAGGCAGTGAATTCCATTGTGGAATTTCAGCTTTTCATTTATTCTTTCTTTCATCAGTATAATGTTTTTGGGTTTAATTTTTTTGGCACATGTGGTATTATTTTAATATTTTAAAATATTTTATTTTTATTTATTTATTTCACAGAGAAAGAGGGGGAGAGAGTGAGAGAATGGGCATGCCAGGGCCTCCAGCCACTGCAAATGAACTCCAGATGCGTGCGCCCCTTGTGCATCTGGCTAACGTGGGTCTTGGGGAGTCGAACCTGGGTCCTTTGGCTTTGCAGGCAAGCACCTTAACTGCTAAGCCATCCCTCCAGCCCTATTTTAATTTTTTATTGTTGAATAATATTTCCTTAGACCCTATCATGTTTTGTGCCTACATCTCCCTGTTGCTGGACATTTGGATTATTTCCTAATTTTTCAATTATAAACAATACTTCTATGAATATTCATGAACAAATCTTGTGTTTTCCTAATCTACTAAGGGGTAGGATTATTAGGTCTTTTATATCATTTTAACAAACTGAAAAGCTTTTTTCCAATGTTTTATTTTTGTGTGCTAATCTTTCCTTTTATAACCTTGATTTCACCTGTTTATTATAATAGTTTCTCTCTCTCTCTCTTTTTTTTTCTTTGTTGCTAATATTTTTTTAGGATTTCCCTACACATAAAAATATGAACAATTTGTCGGGGGGGGGGGGCTGGAGCTCTAGGTGAGATTATAACCACCAAATTTAGGTCCCAATATTTAACAATTTAACAAGATGGACTCAGGAAAGTGTAAGAGGATCTATTAGGGTAGGGTGTAAACAAGAGAGAAGAAAAAGAATGAAAGCTCCCAAGCCAAGAGGAAGTACTTCCAGCTTAACACTACTGGGGGAAGATTTAGAGGGAGATACTGTTGGGCACTACCAGGCACAGGCTGGAGCCTTCAGGAGAGGGACCTGAGCTTCCAGGCATAGCTAAGGACCCCTGGGCTACAGTAGGCCATTCCTTCTCCAAGCCCAGAACACCTAAACTTAGGCTCTGCCCATAGCCCTGTAACCTTTGGCCAGTTGCCTAGGAAACTCCTTATCAGCCAGTACTTTCACACAGCCCATCCCCCTGAGTCCCTAGATCACTTGACCCCCTGCCATTGCCTATGTGCTGGAAAGAACATCCCCAGGTATAGGCTAGCAACATTTAAAAACACCAGTCCCTTTAGGGTGCCCCCACCCTCAGATGGTTATAAATCCATTTCCCTGACAATAAACTGAGAGAGCTGTTCACACCAAAACTACTCCAGAAAGCCTTTTACTTTCAAGCACTCACCAAGCCCAGTTGCCTGGGCGTCTTCAAGGAGACCACAGCCTGCCCCAGAGCAAGGACCCAGGAACCCACAGCTGGACAACTATAGATGTCAAAAGGGTTATTTTCAAATTTAGAATATATAAATACATTCTGAGACCAAAAAAAATATTTGTACAACCTTTAATGACACCCAGTGGCTCTCTATTTTCAAGGTTAAATGTTGTGTATATTTTTATGGTAACTCTGCTAATATCTCATCTATTTTACAAGCCATGTCAAATACTACTGTGGCATTTAATGAACAGTTCTGGAAGAAAATCTCAGCCAGCTCATCTCAGATGGTCCTGAGACAATCCAAGCCTGTCTACCTGGTTTCCCTCAACCCCAAAAAGGACAATTTTACTGTGTGCTTACTTCTCATTAACTCCTTACTTTTATTCTTTCTCCCCAATGTTTACTTCCAAGACTATCTTCCTACACTCCGGTGTCCATTAGAATAGTTCCCCTCTCTGGGAGAGACTCTCTAACTGCTACAACTTTGTGTCCTATTCAGCAGGAAGTAGTAAGTGCTCTGATGTCTTTGTCCTTTTTCTCTAATAGCAGTTAGAGTTTCTTCTTATGAGCGGAAGAAATAAAGGGGGATAGAATTAGGGTGACTGGACCCCTGAAGGTAAAAAGGACAGGAACGTTTTCTTATCTCTTGCCCATTTCCAAGGAACCGTTTTTCCATGTGTGTGTGTCATGTCCCTGGCTCTGAAAAGGACAGGCCTCGTCCTCTTTGATGCAGGTCAAGTTATGTCTGTCTGCCTGTCCAACTCTAAGCCGGCCAGAGCGGAATGCCTGTTCGATATTTCCATAATCAGGACCAGTTGTGTCAAGACACCTACCTGTTCTTTGGTACAATAAGAGTAACCACCCCATACATAAATATTTCCTCTCCCACTTATTGTTCCCCAGTCTTGATTGCTTCACAGGTGTATCTCTACAAGAAAAAATCAGCCCACAGACTCTGCCTGCATCAACCGCCAGTGACAACCAAAAGAGATCTTTATCCCTCTGCTGGTGGACCTCAGTGTGATGCTGTCTCCGGGTGCGTCCAGTGACCAATAGCCTCAACTCTCGCCAGAGACAATTGAACTTTCTCGTGGGTGTGGTACTTCAAAACTGTCTAGCTTAGATTTCATTACTGCTAAACATGGAGGGGCATGTATGGTCTTGGAAAAGGAATATATATATATATACATATATATATATATATATATATATATATATATATATATATATATAGTTAATGAATCAAATGTTGTTAAATTGCTACTAATCAGGTCCTCATACACCACCTAACTCTATCTGGACCTATGGTAAATTATAAAGAACTCATTCAGGACGACACTGCCCCATTATAAAAACAAAGGGGCACTGCCAGGCACAGGCTGGAGCCTTCAGGAGAGGGGCCTGAGCTGCCAGACATGGCTAAGGACCCCCAGGCCACTACGTCTCCAATCCCAGCACACCTGAACTTAGGCTCTGCTCATAGCCCTGTAAACTCCTTATCAGCCAGTACCTTCACACAACCCATCCCTATTGGACCCTAGATCACCTGACACCCCCCCCCCGCTCCCCCCTCCACCATTGCCTAAGTGCTGGAAAGATTGTCCCTAGGCATAGGCCAGCAGCATTTAAACCCACCAATCCCCTTAGGGTCCTCCCTGCCCTGCCCTCAGATGCTTATAAACCCATTTCCCTGACAATAAACTGAGAGAGCTGTTCACACTGGAACTCCTCCCAAAAGTTTTTTGCTTTTGTGTGCTCACCCTCCCTAGTTGCCTGGGAGCCTTTGGTTGGACTGTGGCTGGTCCAGGAGCAAGGACCAACTCAGCAGTTAAGCTACAAACCAACTCAGCAGTTAAGCTCCCAGCCTTAAAATTAACCAGACTGTACAAATACAGGTTACCTATGCAATCCTCCTACAGGACCTGCAGTAATGCAATTGAAGCTGCTTAGTTAAGGCTCTGGAAGATGCCATATTCTTTTACCTTAAGGTGACTGTTTTAGTTCACAAAATGTTATTTTTTTTTCTTAAATTTATTCCACTACTCTCATAAACTTCAAATCTCTCTACTTGTTCAACATGTGAAGTTATGCTTTCATAAATTTTACAACATAGAAAAGCAAAGGAGAGAGTATGAAAGCATGCAACTCCTATAGGTGGCCACATGGTTCCTCCCATCAAATAACAACTAAAGCACAAGGGAACTCAATAGAATCATTAATTCCCCCCCCCCCCAGTCTATGAAGAGCAACAATTAATCAAAGGATGTAAGAAATGTTCTACTCAAGCACGTGTCTCTGTAGAAGGAGAGATGAACCTTTCCTAATATAAGTCCTCATGAATGATTTTACTCTTCTTCTGAAATGCTGCCCATCTCCAGTCCTGGATAAGTCCCAGTGTCAACACTTGCCCCTCTGGTTGCAGCATGGAAAAATTTGTGAGGAGTTGAGTAAGTATTCATCAGTATATTGATGCATTAATGGTTATAATCCACATGAGAGAATTACAGAACACCATGCTTTTGTAGACAATTGAGAGTCCTTTTATTAAGCAGGTGACTGAGAGGGGCTCACATCAGAAAGTGCTCTCAGTGAAGAAGCTCCAGGATAAAAGACCATAAAAGTAATGACATCAGTGTCACATGTAGGTCTGGGCAACATTGGAACTGTAGTTGGTGGGCTTGGATATCCTGGATTTATGATGTTTACACATCTACACCATGTTTGGGGTCATGGAAGTCTTGAATGTGTTATCAATGCAGATATGGACCTCTGAGGGAGTTAGGGGGCTTGCAACTGAAAAGGCACCCTAGCAGGCACCGAAGTGTTAGCTTAGCTATTTTATTCTCCCAATAAATGGACTCAGAACCTAGTTAGGACAGGACAGTTACATCCCAGGACAGGATACCTTATCTTAGCTGTTATAAACTATGTTTGGTGTGTGTGTGTGTGTGTGTGTGTGTGTGTGTGTGTGAGAGAGAGAGAGAGAGAGAGAGAGAGAGACAGAGAGAGAGAGACAGAGAGAGAGAGAGAGAAAACAATGCTGTATTCTCTCAAAGGCATCTATACTGTGATTATCGCTAATTGTCAGCTGTACTCCAAATGCATTCTTTCCTATTTTCATTGAGTTCTTTAGCTTTGTTTGGTTCCCTGTGTTCACATGACTCCTCTTCTAGTTTCAGGGGATGACAACTATGATTTGAATTGTTTCCTCAAAAGACTTCACACTTCACACGTTCCCTTCTCAGAAAAGGGGGTAATTGTCCTCGTTCTAACATGAACTCTTATACATAAGTATGTCTATCCTTAAATTGCCTCAGTCATGGTATTTCTCAGAATAGTAATTCTTATGCATTAATTAAGAAATGCAAAAATTCTACATACAAAATATAACTTTGCATTTATGTTGCAAGTCATGTAATTTCACTTCTCCTTTGCCTTCCAGCACTGCTCGCTATTGTTGATGTTTCTGCCCAAGTATCCTGAAAGGAGAGAGCATTCAGATATGCCCTAAAGACTTTCTTGGTTTCTAATCACACTATGTTAAAGTAAGTTTTAATATGTTTGAAATCTTGTCACAAAATAAGAATAATCTGAGAATTACTGAGAAGTCATGAAAGCAGCAGTGGTTAATCACTTAAGATGAAATAAAACCCAGGGGTTATTTGTCTTTTCTCGCCTTCTTGCTCACTGTGGGTGCATTGTTCCCAGCCCCGTAAATAAGCTCAGTGTTTTTGATAATCAGTTTCAACCATCTCTCCCTGCTGTGGTGGTTTGTTAAAAACATGCTTCCGGCCTTCTGTAAACTCAAATCCAATGCAAAGTTTGCATTATTCTTCAACCAGAGAGAATGCCTGCAAATGTCTGAACAAAAGACAGAAGAGCTAAGTGGTGGGAAAGGAAAAGTGAGAGCTAGGCCAGAGGGAGACAAGGGGCTGCATGCAGGTTTGGGGCATGAGCCAGGCCTGAGGTCAGACACCTTCCTTCATCTTTCAACTACATGAACTAATATTTTCACTGTATTGCTAGATTGACTTTGTACTGGCTTCCCAACACTTTAAAATAGAGTATGGTGAAAATAGAAAAAAAAAAGTGGTGATGAAAAGGGATTTTTGAAACAAGGACCTGAATTAGTCAAGGTGAGACGGCAGCAGGAGAGGTATCTCTCTCCCAGTTTAGACATTTATTTCCATGAGGAATAAAGCAGCTGATTATACCAATTAATACCTTTATATCTCTGAAAATAGATTCTTGGTTTATTAATGTTGGGAGGTAAGATGTCTTTTTTTTTAACCCTCAAATCTACAATAAGGTATTATAGGAAGGTCGGTCCAAATTTTGGTCTTAAGTGACCCAAGTAAAGGAAGAGAAAGCTACAGTTTTGTTTTGTTTTTTCCTGGTTTGGGATTCTTGAGGGTAAGTTAATCATGCATAGTGGATGGTACTGCCCCAGGTGACAAGACAGGGTAGATTCACATTGTGGAATGTCATTGAAAAAAATGCAGGAACTTGGTCTGCTAGTGTTATGGAGAACTTTTGTATTACAGTGTCTTTTTTGTTTCAGGGCAGTGAGGTTTTATTTTTGTTACAGAAACAGGAAGAGAGAGAGAGAAAGAATGGAGTGGGAGCACCCAACACTCTAGCCACTGCAGACAAACTCGAGATATATGCATTACCATGCATCTGGCTTAGGTGCTGTTGCAGTCAGGTTCGTGTTGCTGGCAGAAAGTACCTGACCAAGAGCATCTTGTGGAGGAAAAAAAAAAAAAGAAAAGGTTTATGTTGGCTTACAGACTTGAGGGGAAACTCCATGATGGCAGGGGAAATCCATTGCTTGAGTTGAGGGTGGACATCACTTCCTGGACAACATAAGGTGGACAATAGCAACAGGAGAGTGTGCCAAACACTGGCAAGGGAAACTGGCTATAATACCCATAAGCTCACCCCAACAGTACACTGCTTCCAAGAGGCATTAATTCCCAATATCCATCAGCTAGGAACCTAGCATTCAGAACACCTAAGTTTATGGGGGACACCTGAGTCAAACTACCACCTGTAGGTACTAGGTAACCTGGGTCCTTAGGCTTCAGAGGGAAGCTTGGCTGCTAAGTCATCTCTCCAGCTCTGTAGTATCTTCTTGACCAAATTAATGACCACTCATTTCTCCTACTCTCTTTTGATGATTTAGTCTCTTGGCATTGGTTAGCATTCTCTTAGCTCATTATCTTAGCCCATTAAATTGGAGGTGGTAGTCTGGGAAGAAACTGTTAAACTATAAAAACAGGGTTGTGGGTGTAACATAAAATCATTTATCTAAAAGAAAGACATGCAAGATCAAGATTAATCTTTTTTGGGTGTGTGTGTGGTTTTTCAAGGTAGGGTTTCACTCTAGCCTGGGTTCGCCTTGTATTCTATATGTAGTCTCAGGGTGGTCTTGAACTCATGGGGATCCTCCTGCCTCTGCCTTCTGAGTGCTGGGATTAAAGGTGTGAGTTACCATACCAAGCTCAGGATAATCAATTCTGACATATGATTTCTAGTTGAAGCTGAGCATTCATATAAGATATCCTTTCTCCCTTGTATGTTTTCTTACATTACTCTGAGACTGACAACCAGTTAGAGGACCTCAAGATTGCCATACTCTCTATATTATCCACTGTGCAATATGGCAAGAAATGAAGACAGGGACATTGATGAATATGAGGAACAGCTGAAGGAAATAAGTATCATTATTCTTGAGATTTGCAGAACTAAAGAGCATTTTATGATTCGGTGATTAGGGTGAAATGGGCTGACCTTATCTGTCTTACTGTAGCAGTTGCTTCTTATTGCTGGAACAAAACACCCCACCAGAAACAACTTACGAAAGAACAGGATTTCTGGCTTAGAGTTTTGAGGGGAAGTTTCATCATGGTAGGGGAAGCATGGCAGGAGCAGATAGGCAGCATCACATCTCCAACAGCAGGACGGAGGAAGTAGAGGGTGATCTCGATGACTGCAACTAGCAGGGATGAGCTATACCAGCCCCAAGGCCCCTGGAACACCTCCTCCAGCAAGGTTCCCCCTCCCAAAGGCTCCACCAACTAGAAGTCAAGTGTGAGGCCTAATCCCCCAGGTGATTTTACACTCAGACCACCACTTTAACACATGTGAGAAGGTGCCCACTGTTCTGGGATTACCCAGCAGTCTCTGTGAGAAGGTACCTATCAGTTTGAGGTCATCTAACTATACTTTTAAACTAGCTTCTAAGCAAGATAGGCAGTGTGCCAGGAGTCCTTAAACTTCTCTGTCTTTTCAAGTATATTCACCTTCCTTTCCTCACCACATTGACTCAAATGGTTTTGGGTATGTGTGAATTAAATGTAGTTTATAGTTTTTCTACTAGATACACATGAAATAATACAAATAACTTAACATCCTATTATAGTATTAAAGAGTGCTTTATTACCAAAAAATACTCACTGGGTGAGACAATATTCACATGACTCTTTATTCCTAATGACTAAAACTAACCCCAAAAGAAGTGAACTGCTAAAACAAAGAGATGCCCAATTTTCCTTTTCCATATGAACAGAAAGAGAAAAACACAAATTTCAATGAAGGCAATCAGAGTTGTTGAGACTAATGGACCAGAAAAGTATTTCACTTCTTGAGAGGAACTCCTTGCCACCATTACCATAGATAGAAGTTTGGATCTGATGCTTTAGGGAGTGATGACCTACTAAAAATTTAAGAGCAATGATTTAAAGGGTAGGAAGTATAAGATACAGAGAGGAACGATGATAGAGAGAGGGTGGTTAATAACCTTGGCTATTAGGTACAGTGTTGAGGTACACAGATGGTTTTACTACTGTTCATATTACCAATAGTGTTTAGCTACCATCCATTTTGTGTTTTTTTTTTTTTCTCACTATTTCCTACACAGAAAGAACTGATGAAAGACTTTGGGATAAAGATATGTCGATCTTAATTTATATATCTCACAGATTGCACAAGACACATCTATAAAAATTGCAGAAAAATGAAAAGGGAAAAAGGCATGTATAAAAGAATTATCCTATGTATGTATACATATATTTATCAAAATGAGACAGACAATCATTCATTCATTAGCAATGTTGGTACAGAATTTTAATTTTGTAATAAAAAATTCAGTAAAAACAATTTTAGTGGATTTTACCTTGTATTGTATATTTTAAAGCTTCCAAAATTATAAGCAATCAAAAACTCACCATGAAGTACAAAGAAGTCTGTATGTCAGCTTCCCTGGTCATACATTAGACATTTTGGGTCATGTCACACATTGGACATCATCTTTTTTCCAAGAGCAAATGAGATGAAATGGTAGTGGAGACTTATAGGATTCCTCAAAGCATGAGGAGTCTTGAAATGATACCACTGATAGGCCAAATATGTATTTGTATTGTAATGTTCTCACATGACATTCTCCAAGGATCTCTATATCATTAACACAGGGCTTTCTTTAAAGGTATTTAAAAATAAGTACTTTCGTGAATTTTTAAGCATGGTTACTTTTCTAAGGGCATTTTAAAGATAGAGAATGTTCTTCCTAGCAAATATTATTCATTTACTTCTTGAGAGATTTCACTGAAGAGGGAAATTAACTATGTCCTTTGCTTCTATACTTCCCAGTATCTTTCCAATCTTCTCAGAGATGTTAAAGGATTGCTGGACCATTGATTTAATCAATGTCTCCCAATAATTTATCAGAAATATTTTGGAAAAGCATGACATGACTTTCATGCTTGGGTAAGTTAGGGGATAAGACTGTGCAGGAACAAGACGTCTGTGAAGTGATGGTGTTTCTGGGTGGGAATGAGACAGAAACAAACAATCCCAAGTCAGTTTACTGCAAGACGGGGAGGATAGTGGCTTTCGCCTCTGCTATATCGCACTGACTGCAGCCTGATGAGCTGTGTTACAGATATGAGGAGCTTTAGAATCATTTTATAAATCTCTATGTCTCTCACATATTTAAAATAAGTGTTTTCTTTTAAATAGATAGATGCTTGATTTCCTTTTGAACTAAAAAAAAAATCTACATACTGGGCTAACATATGGTGTGCTTTAAACCTGCTAGCAAATAATGTACATAATTGGACAGCCCATTATCACGATTGTTATTACTTGCCACAAATATAGCATTTGACTAAAACGGTGTTCACTCAAAGTAACTGACAAGCATGAATTACTTAATGTGCTTATGCTTTTTCTAGATATGTTAAATATAGTTGTGTGTATATGTGAATGCACACATACTTTCAGGATCAGTGGATGTGCCAAAGAAATATATGTTGTGTTTAGCAAACATGCATAATAATGCATATGAAATTCCCAAACAATAATCAGTATTATTGTCAAAATATGCTTCAAGAAAATATTTATTACCCTTTTAATGTATTTTAGGTAGTCATAGATTCTTTGAATCACTTTATTACAAACAGATTAGTCAGGTAAGTTAAACATTTGTGATAATTTTAATGTTTCTTCTTATGGAAAATAATTTAATATCTTTAATATATTTTTTCATGGGAAATGGCTTACTTAAGGTGTCCCTTGTATCCTTGGATTTATAGGAAACAAATTAAATAAATTAAAAAGAGGCCAAATAACTCTTCTGTTTTTTAATGTGCATTAGAAATGAAGGGTCAGCGTTTGAATTGTTCTCTGCTTTCTGTCAGTGCAATAGCCTGTTCTCTGGAAACTACATGGATGGACAAAGTCAGCTTCCTTCTGTGGGTCACTTACAGAATCTACATAACAAATATTACAAATGTTTTCTTCCAGTGTAGCAGAGTGTCCCAATGCACCTTAATTATTTGCCTGTCTCCTCATCTGTTCTGTTTCCTCCAGCTTAGGTGGAAGTTGGTATTGTGTGTCACTGGAAGCTCCTCCAGCATGTGCAGAGTGAGTGTCTATTCATTTCTAACTCATTAGAATCTCTAAAAGGTGAGTCCAGAAGTTTGCCTTTGACTTTAAGCCCACAAGATAAGCCTCATCAATTTAAGTTATTCTGACCAAATTCTACCACACTAACTACTTTATGTCTCTCTCTCTCTCTCTCTCTCACACACACACACACACACACACACACACACACACATATATTCATGTTACTTTGGATAAATTATTTTTTCTTCAATCTGATCAACATCATGGTTTATAAAAGACAGTAGAAAATTTGGAACTTTCTCTCCTGAGTCTTATGTATTACACAAACTATTCCAAGAGACTTTCTAGGTCACTCTTGTTTTCCTTTAGGTCACCTTTGCTTTGTGATGAGTTGTTTTTGCTGGTTTCCTAGCTACATTTTTGAGAGATATGCAGGATTCTTCTTTCCTCTGTAAGTCTAATCAGTGTCCTAGAGCTTCTACTCAGATAATGCCTATATACAATCATGAGGATTTGCATATAATGCCCATTTAAAGACTTCATGATTTGTTTATGAAACATGTTAAAATATCTTTATAAAAAATTAAAAGTTTACTATTTCATTTAATGATGAACTAGAACACTTATAACTTAATTTAATTATCCTTTATGATTCAGATTACTTCAAATAAATTCTAATAAAGTTTAAATATATAAAACTGCAATCCATATGTATTGCTGTATCACACTTTTCATGCTACTATTCATATGTCTGGGAATTTTTGAATTTAAACTGTCCTTATTTCTGAAACCTTATTATGTTTTATGAGGAAACAAAATTTCCAATTTCATCTTTTTATTTTCTCACATTTTGACAGTGTCCTTATTTTTTAAATTTCACATGAGTTAAGGTAATTGTAATCTGTACATGAGACTCTATTTGCAATGATAGAGATCCTTTTAATATTGTTCTTATATGTGTGCTGACAATTTTACTTTAATCAATGAAGTCTGTGATTGCATTAGTTTGCTTCTAATGTTCAGAATCCCTGAATTCCTTCTTTTAAGGGATCATGCCAGCCAGGTGTGGTGGCGCACATCTTTAATCCCAGCACTTGGGAGGCACAGGTAGGAGGATTGCTTTGAGTTCAAGGCCACGATGAGACTACATAGAGAATTCCAGGTCAGCGTGAGCTAGAGTGAGACCCTACCTTGAAAAACCAAAAAACAAGCAAACAAACAAAAAAGAAGGCCCATACCACAATGGAATGCTTGTATCTCCGCAGAGGCATGTGTATATACTAGTACTAGTTTATCATAAATATTTAAAAACTGAATTTAAAAATGCCTATGTCTGAGTTATAAATGGTATTGAGTAAGACATATTTGTATGATATTGAGGTAGAAGAATGGAGAATAGCACCTATTCCACATGTTCATTGCTGTAACATGACACCATATAATTTAGTGACTTCGCAAAAAAAATTTATTGTCATTTACAGTTCTGGGGTTGGACTGCTTTTGTCTGGGCAGTTCTCACTTGGTATTTCTCAAGAGTTTGTGAGCAGATATCTACTGGTCTGCAACCGTGTGACAAATGACACTCTCTACTGGCTTGTCTCTTAGCTGGAGTTCCCAGTGAGTAGCTAAATGGAGCCTCTCAGGCTAACAATGGATTCCTAACATGGATGGCTGCATGTTTGAGGGTCTCAGAGTTAGTACAGAACTGGGATATTTTCCTTTGGCTGTAGATGAAATAAGTCACTAAGGCAATCTCAGCAGGGGAAGTTAGTCAATAAAAATTCATCAATTAATTAGAGACATAAAAAACATTTTTTTTTTCTGGTTTTTCAGGGTAAGGTCTCACTCTAGCGCAAGCTGCCTTGAGGTTCACTTTAGTCTCAGGGTGGCCTCAAACTCCTGGTGATCCTCCTACCTCTGGGATTAAAGGCATGTGCCACCACACCTGGCTTAAAAAACATTCTTTAATCTTATGTAGTAGCTAATTAAAATACTTCCCACAGATGAGTAGGATTGGCAAACTACAATATAACATAACATCTAATATTACATTTTAGATTCATAACAATTCTATGTCATAATAACTGTTGTTACCTTTTGTAGTAGTTTGAATAGATGGCCCCCAATATATTCAGTTCTTTATTGTTGGTAGTTTGCATCTTTAGCCACCTGGCTGGAGGCAATGTCACTGGGTGGATCTTTAGGTGTGATGGTGGGTTTCAGATTTCAATCTAAAGATATGCAAAGTGTGCCTAGCTGGAGTTCCTAAAGTGTGCTATGTGGCTTTTGGTTTTTGGCTTGTGCTTCTCTCTCTCTGCTTGGTCCTGTGAAGGCAGTCCAGCTTCTTCTGTCATTTGTGGAACTTCCTCTGGATCTGTAGGCTTCAATAAATATCCCTTCCTCCATTATTATGCCTGGTCTGGAAGTTCATCTCAGTGAACCTGAAGCTGTCTGCTACAGCTTTAGTATAAAAATATTTATTAGTTTGCTAACCATCATTGCCATATATGCATACATATGCATATATGTATGATATATGTAATAGATGATTAAGGGTTGAAAGTACAAAAAGATAAATAATATTCTCATATTCACGTTGATAGTGAATATTCCCAGGGCATTCAGATACAAAATCAGCAATGAGAAATGGTCTACAGTGGGGTCAGAATTCTCTATAAGTCTTCATCATAATATCTTGTTCATATTTCATGTTCCAAAATTTATTTGAGCACTGATTGATTATACTTTCTCTTTGATTCTTTTCTGTTGTTCTCTTTCTTGTTTCTCTCTAGTAATTTATTAATATCTAATAGAATTTAAATTATTATACAAACTTTGGAAATTTTACATCATGAAAACCAAGAGATATTATGTTAATGAGAAAAAATGGGGCTGAAAGATATCTTAGTTGATAAAATGGTTACCTTGAGAGTACGAGGGCCTGATTTTGATCTCTTGAACCTATCCAGGTGTTATGGTACCTGAGGAAGAGCCCTTGAGGTCATCCTCTGGTCCACAAGTGCGCTTGCCCCAACATATACCCACAAACAAACAGGAAAATATCTTTAAATTGTGCAAAGCCATTTGTTTCTGGGGAGGTATTGCACCTCTCTCACCAGCTCCCTCACAACCATGGCTCTCCTTCCCCTTGTCATATGAAGAAAGTAGAAGCGTAGCAGAATCATTAATAAAATTTCTCTCGTGAGAGCTGGTAGGAAATTTTGTAAAAGGAATATTAGAAACCTCTAGGCCTGGAGTAATCATAATATTTTCATTAGGGAAGTTGAAAGATAATCTAGTAGAGTACAAACACATTAGCAAAGAAACTCAGTTTTATGTGTCTTCATTGTAAAAACTTATAGATTTATTTTATTTAAAATGGAAATTCTGATTCAGTAAATGAAGAGGGGGCTGGAGAGATGGCTCAGCAGTTAAGGTTCTTGCATGCAGACTAACAACCCAGGTCCAATTTTCCAGTATCCACATAAAATCAGAGGAACAAAGTGGCACATACATCTGGAGTTTGTTTGAAGTGGCTAGAGGCTCTGACATGCCCATTCTTTCTCTTTCGCTTGTCCCCTCTCTGCATATACGGTAAATAAAAACATATTTAAGAATTTATAAGAACATGTGGTATGGGCTGGAGAGATGGCTTAGCAGTTAGGGCACTTGCTGGCAAACCTGACAGACCCAAGTTTGATTCCCCAGTACACACATAAATCCATATGCACAAGGTGTCACATGTGTCTGGAGTTTATTTACAGTGGATAGAGACTCTGGTGCACCCATTCTCTCTCTATGTACCTGTTTCTCTTTCTCTCTCAAATAAATAAAATATTTTTTAAAAAACAAAAAAGAACATGTGGGAGAAGAGGGGAAGAAGGAGAAGAGAGAATTTAACGATTTCATGGTGTAAGCAGAAACAGAAGAGAGATCTCTGCTCTCAGGCCAGGCTATCTACAGTATTTTACATGATTTACAAAGATGAACAATTGTGACATGCATATGAAGTTAAACTGTGATCAGATTGTGCATAATCATGCGTTTTAGGATAAGGAGGATAAGGATCTTTTTCTCAAATTTTATTTATTTATTTATTTGAGAAAGCTAGATAGGGAAAGAGGCAGACAGAGAGAAAGGGAGAGTGAGAATGGATGTTCCAAGGCCTTCAACCACTGGAAACAAACTCCAGACGCATGTGTCACCTTGTACATTTGGTTTACATGGGTCTTGGGGAATCCAACTGAGGTCCTTTGGCTTTGCAGGGAAATGCCTTAATTGCTTAACCATCTCTCTATCCCAGATAAGGATTTTTTTTGTAATAACTTGAAATTTAGGAGTTTATGCAAATATGCCTGAACAGAAAACAGGCCTGATTTCTTAAGCAATAAATATAGAGTGTTGAATATACATATATATATAATATATATAATTATGTACATATATATATATATATATATATATATATATATATATATATATGTAATTGAGGCCAAAAATATTACCTCTAAGACATTTGAAAAAATATGTGGCTAGATGTTTATGTAAATGTAAACAATTTTGGCAAGAGGTGATGAATTTTAGGACTCTTTGTTCCAAGCTAATGAAAACATCAACAGTAAGAGCAATTCATTCTGTTAACTGGAGTTCTGAAGGTACTTCACTGATTGTGACCAATGTACTTCTTGAGTATGTATTCAAAATTCTGACTACTTTATTTTTAGATACAGCTGTGGTGATTTGATTCTGCCTCTTAGAATTATTTATAACCAATTATATCTCTACATTAACATTTACTACTTTGCCTTTTAAAATGGTATTGAAATAAATTCCTACTTTTTATATAATTTTAAACTGAAATCCACTAATATCATAGAATGAGAATGAAAATTAATGATGGCTAGTGTATTTACTTATGTAGGAAAAGCGTATCACTACAAGATAGTGTCCGAAGTACACTTCTTCTATCGCTTCTCGGCCTTTTGGCTAAGATCATGTGAAGTAGGTAAGCCACTTCAATCGTCATTGCCAGTTTTTATAATGAAGATAATTTTCCGTGATCAACTAGAACAGAGATGTGTCCATCTTATTTAGTGTAGTTTTCACTGTGATGACTAGCAGACTCTCAAGGTTGTTTGTATAATGAACACATGCTAATTTCTGAAGATGCTTATGTTTATGGTATTAACCATTTTGTGTAAAATACTGTTGAATTTGAGAGCTTGTATATGAGAAAGTCATTCACATTAATACATGTGCTATGAATAAACATTATTGAAAAGATAAAAATGATAATTTTATACAGGATTGAATATGTTATTAGTGAAAATTATTTAGAAACTCTTCTAGGAGAATATGTATGCACAACTTATGTTGTACGAGGTTATCTATCCCTTGTTTTCTCAGACACATTCCTGTTCAGTCTAAATTAGTTTTTCCAGTCAAGCAACTGATGAGGCAATTTTTGCCTCACTTGAGTTTCTTGCACAATTGTAAAGAAGGAAAAGAGCATAATTAGAAAACATGGAATAAAATTTGCAAAGTCATGCCTATGTTTATACCTCTACTCAACTGCAAAGATAATAGTTTGAATGTCATTTGTGTGTACTTCATACTTACACTCATAATTTATTGTTAAAAAAGAACTAAATCTTCATAAATAACTTCAAAAATTTAGCATAATTTGATTTTTTAAAATAAATACACTTCTAATATTGTACTATTATTATCAGTAGCATTGTTTTCTTGCAAGAACTGTATCAGCAACTAAGGTAATTTCTTATAATTTTGGGTATGCAAGAACTGGTTGCAAATAGTCTATCAGAAATTCTGATTAACATTGATAGGTACATTTAGTTAATAAAAGTGATATCATAATTAAGTTTGTTTCATATAAAAAAATTCTCCTCCAAATACGTCACTTGAAAGGAGCATTATCTCTGGCTTTTGGCTGACAGAAATATTAGGGCCCAATGAACTCAATTTGGTTGTAGGGATAAGTTGTCCTTTGGTAAGACATGCTCTTATATAATTAATTTGCCTTTCCTTCAAGGTTTTGAAATATCTAGCTTGATCTTTTGTCCACCTGATTAACCAGTTAATTAAATTTTTATGTAAATCTTCTGACCTTACTGGGGAGTCACTGATGTGCTTCCTCCCAACCCATCTGTGCAAATGCGGCACCTCATCTACTTCCACCAGACGGAGACACTGCCTTTACTGGCAGAGAGGCTATGTGGGAAGTAAATGGGCAAAAATAAGCATTAATACTGAGATGTTTTAGAAGAGGCTTTGAGGTTCAGTTGAAAGAGAAAGAAAAATCACTTAAATGGTTATGGAATAAATGATAACATAAGGAGTTTGTGGGCTATGCCAGCTCCCATTCTGGGCATTTTCCTTTATCCAAGGCTTCTATCATATTAATTTTCTTAAAAGTACACTACTGTTTTACAGTTAGTAATTTATTTTAAGTCTTTAATGGGCAGATCTTTAAGTTGCATAGCCTATTGGATAAAATTGGATATGGGTGTTGGACAGTGTTAATTAGAGCATGTTCCTCACTGAGATGCATGAAAAGGTGAGGAAAGAGGTTAGAAAAGAGGGAGGGAGTAGGAGTAGAAAATAAAGATAGCACAAACTAGTGTTAGTCATTTATTTTGTGTATATGATATGTGTGTGTGGGTATGCGAGGCAGTGCACACATGCTACAACCCTGGTGTGGAGGTCAAGTGGAAATTTTGGGTGTCAGTCCTCACTTTCTATCTCGTTTGAGGCAGGATATCTCTCTCATTCTTGCTGTTGCTGTTAACTGTAAGGACAGCCTGAGCTTCTGAGCTTCTGGCATGTTCTCCTGTCTCCACTTCTTATCTTACTGTCAGAGCATTGATATTTCCTAAGCCAACCATAGCTTCTATCTGTTTATGTGGGGTCTGGAAATCGAACTTGAGTTCTAAGACTTGAGCAGTGAGTGCTTTATCCACTGAGCCATGCCATGAACCCCTTCAAAATAGTTTTCTCATCTGGCCAAAGTCTGGAACAGGTAATGCAGTTCTTCTCGAAGCCCGTCCTGCCTTTTCTTGCTGCTGTCCTTTAGCTCCCTCTTCTTTTGCTTTTCTTCATTTTGTCTTACTAAAAATTGAGAATTTTTACTTCTTAGCTATAAGCTCAGGTTAAAATTTATTATTCTATGCTTCAAATATGTGATAATATAACCCCCATAATAGACATCAAACACCAATCATAATAGTTTCCTTGGCAAATGTTGCTTAGTTACAGCCTTTTTCTTCCATCATCATAATCACCCACTCCAACAACAACAAATTAAAGGTTGGAGTTGCTTGTATTCCACAAATTAATGGATTACCTATCCAATTTAACTTTTCTCCTCATCAAAATAAAATCTGAGTTATTCTATGAAATTCCTGTCACTTATTAGCTCAGTGATAGTTGCATTCTCAAATATGTGTGGAGAAAATTAATGAGCTTTTTCCAAGTACTAAAACTGTGCAGATCCTGGGAAACTAATGTTGTATTTAGCCTCCAAAATGATAGATTGATCGAGTGTACTGTTATACTTTGTGGTTTCAGAAAAAATGATTTATAAGAAGAAAAGCAGACATCATTTTGTTTATGATTTATGGCTTTTGTTCCTTAATCCTGAATTTTTATATCATTAGTTCAGAGAATGGGATATTACAAGACAGGTGCAATGAAACTTCAAATATTTTCCTATGTATAAATCAGTTTATTAACCATACTTTACACAAGGGTTTTTTGATGGAGCACACAATCATGATGGAGTGCCCACACCAATACCCTGGCATTTTTTCTCAAATCACTATGTTGAACAATTACCTAATCATATGTATATTTATATAGGTATATATGTATGCATGTGATATATACACACACCCACACCCACCCACCCACACACACACACACATATATATATATATATGATTGAGATAGATAAATAGTTTATCTGAAGGAGTTTAGTTAAATAATCAAGGTAGTAAATAACTTCTTTATCTGTCAGGTCAGTTACACTCTATCAAATGGAATTATTTTCAGGATTTATTGACTTAACTTGGAAAGAACTGTCATTCTGTTTGCCAGGCCCTCAATAAATGAAGGCATACCTTTAAAATAAGTAAAAGTCCAGAGCTATATAGAGACATCACTCAAGAAGATTTGTCTAAAAATTTCTGCTTTTCTAACTCAAGATAACATTGAAAAATTATCATACATCACCAAGACTATTTTTCAGCCTTTTTCCTATGTTTCTGTGTTTATTTTCAATCATTGAACAGTTCTGAAGATTCAATCTGGCCTTGTAGCTGCACTTTAAGATCTAGTTAATCCTATGGCCAGGTTCGTGGAAGGCATATCTTGTTGAGGTGACTGATCATCTCCTATATGACCAAAGTGGTCATGATGGCTAGCCTCTGTGGGTAGTACCATTCCAGGGGCTGGCTTCTGGACTATATTTAGCAGCTGTTTGTTAAAGAGATCAGCACACTTGAGGAGAATCACCTTGTATTGCACTGGGACAATAGCAAAGGTGCATGAGGGTAAAACCCTACCCACTGGAGACTCTAAGCAAAATCCAAATACATTTGAAGGAAGAAAACGTAAATTGAAGGGTTCACCTCTGGAACACAACCACCTAGGGAAGGAAGTATTTCACCAAGGTCAGCCTGGAAAGTATACACCAGACTATATTCTTGGACCAGACTATAGCTGTGGTCCAAGGGGAACAGGCTACATAATATGCTGGTAAGAGAATTTGGCATCATAGTGTGTGTGATGATGGCTTTGGGAGCATAAAAAGTACAACATGAATTTAAAATGTTTCTCAATAAGTAAATACATTTTTAAAAAAAGGGCTAGAGATATGGTTCAGTGGGTAGAAGTGCTTACTTGTAAAACATAATAGCCTGGGTTTGATTCCCCAGGACCCATGTGAAACCAAATGCCCAAAGTGGTACATGCATCTGAAGTTTGGTTACAGCAGTAAGAGTCCTTGGAGTACCCATTCTCTACCTTTCTCTCTTGCTCTCTTTTTCTTTATTTTATTTTATTATTCCTTATTATATACTTTGTATGGCACATCATGTATTGGTACCATCATTTCACTCCTCCCTGCAGACTTCCACTGAGTGTCCTTCTTAGTGGGCTTGCTGGTGTTCCCCTGGGCTTGTGAGTTATGAGTTGTGGTGCAGCTGTCAGTCATTGGGGAGGGGCCAAATGCCTCTGTATATGTTGTCCCAACCTGTGGCTCTTACAATCTTTCCACCCCTTCTTCCACAAAATTTCCTGAGCCATGATGGGTGTGTTTTAAGACTACTTTAGTAAAAAGCTCTCAGGAGCTCTGGATTTCTACTTTGGTGTGGGTTGAGTATCCTCAGCACCTGTCTCAAACCTTGAGCTGATTGTCAGGCTCACCATTGAAGTAGAACTCATTCTTTTCTCACCAGTTCCTCTGTGGTCTTATCTGACCCTTGGCTGAAATGAGAGGGATGGTTTATTTATCTCATGGGTCCTTAGGCTTTGCAGGCAAGTGCTTTTAACTGCTAATCCATCTCTCCAGCCCTGTTTTGAGTTTTTATTGTTTTGTTTTATGAGTTCTTTGTAAATTGTAGGTATTAGGCCTCTGTCAGTGGTATAGTTGGCAAAGATTTTTCTCCATTCTGTGGGTAATCTGTTGTCTCTGATTATAGTATGTTTGTCTGTGAAGATTTTTAGCTTCATGAAGTCCCACTGGTTGAGTGATTATTTAATTTCTTGTGCTACTGGAGTATTGTTCAGGAAGTCTTTCCCCACTCCTATGTCGTGGATAGTTCCTCCTAGTTTGTTCTTGCAAAATAAATATTAAGAATAGAAAAATACAAGGTAAATGGGGTCATTGAGTCTTATTCCATGGTTTCAGAGAGATACTGAGGCCAGGAAATGTGTGGCAATGTGTGGTTCAGTGAGGGTTTCCTGGGATGTCACCCTATGAAATTTTGAAGGTGTTCTATAAGTTGCTATGGAGATCATGGGAAGTTAGAGGTGCCAGAGCCACAGATAATCCGTCAAGGAAGCTATAATTCCCAAGTGGAGTTGCCCCAATCAAGAGTCCAAGAATACTACAGGCAGAACAGTTGAAGGGGCGAGACTATACAAATCCTTTGGAGCTCAGATAATTTCATAACAAGGACATTATGCCAGAGACATGCTACAAGATTTTGTTTGTTGTATTGACTTTCAGTCTTGCTTTGTTGTGATCTTTTCTTGCTATGTTCTGAGTCTTCCTTCTTATTAGAAATTTTTACTGTGTGCCATTGTACATTAGAAGCATATAACTTGCTTTGGATGTTATAGGAACTCACATTTAAGAGATTGTGGCTATTGTATGAATTAGCAACTTTGCTTGTTTGTGAATCTCTGACATAGTTAGACATAAACTGTGAGAAAATTGGGTCTTTTAATTTCTTTCTTCCTGAAGTCACACTGTATCTGTACACAAAGTAAATGATCCAAATTTTATATTAGTGTCCTACTGAAGATTAATTGAGCCTGGTAAACTTCTCCTTTCTATACTATGGTTTAGCACAGTGGATGCATACACACACCTAATAATTGCTTAGTACATATTTGTTGACTGATGACAAAGGCTGCCTAGAAGAGTTTTAATGGGTCATTAGTACATTAAATTAATAAATCCTGACAACAATATTAATATTGCTTTGCACTATTTCTAGACTGTATCTTCAACTATACCAATAAGCCTTTGGTGACTTTGAGTTCTTTGGCTCACACAGAAAATTAAATGTATTTTTTTAAAAATTAGAAACAATAAATCTCCTTCAATAGATTGTAAGAATTTATTTGAATATATATATATATGTTCTGACATATTCCCATGTTATTTTCATTTAGGAAAAAATAAAATGCAACAACACACATGACATATTGGAATATAATTCAAATATTTTTTAGCTAGTGAATATTACTTCTATAAGTGAGTCAAACTATTCATGTCCACAAAGGGAGATTTCACAAGAGGTTTTTGTTGTTGTTGTTTAGAATGTGCTAATTATTTCCAAGTTGACTAGAAATTTGGTTTCTCTGGCCTTTTTTGATCCTATAGCACTTTAGTATACATAAAAGTGAGACAAGAGAAAATAGAAATAGTGTTTTTCTCTAATACTTTCATTATATTGTTTCAACCTTAAAAAATACAATAAATTTCCATTTTTTTTTTACATGGCCAAAATGTCTGTCAATGGTCCTGGAATCATGCTTCACTTGATGGTTGCAGTAAAGTTTGTGAGTGTCACTGTGAATAGCCAAATAGTGCTTCAAAATATTTCTTAAGTTGAACTTCAGATGACTTTTAGGACTTTGCTGAGAGCTGAAATATACACAGCTATGTGATCACAGATTACTCTTTCTTTCCATGGCTATTTTCTCGAGTAAGAGTCCACTGTACAGCTGATGGCACGTGGGCAGATCTATGGGGTTGAATAGCCAAAATCTATGGATTCCAACTATTTATGCTTATTATTTTCATTATATCTATCTATCTATCTATCTATCTATCTATCTATATATATATATATATATATATTTACAGCCAACCAAGCTAGAAAACAATGAGTCCATAATAAAAATGACTGAGTAAATTACAACTGTGAGTCTAGGTCTCTACCTTAAGAAATTCCTATTTTTAAGTAAGAGGAATTGACAAAGGACACAAGGCAGCAACAAAATTACGGGAAAACAAGGAAAAATTGTGTGCCATGAGAACAAAATAACAGAGAATATTGTGTTTTGAGAGCAAGTAATTGAGCCAAATGCTACTGAATTATCAAGGAAAATAAAGCTGGGACCAGGGCATCATTTTCTAAACCCGTGTTTTGTGCTGCCACTGACTGAGATTTGAGATCTGGTGCTCTTACTTCTTCGAGATCACTTTGAACTCCACAAGTTGGCAGAGTGTCTTGAGCGCTTCCAGTAACCTGACATTATCTCGAGTCCAGAAGTAAACACAAATAGAGTCCCTTCTAAAGGGTATAGCTTTTGTCCCACACCCACTTGCTACTCAGTGAGCGTCTATGTCTCTGACGCTAGAGGCATCACTTCCCTCCAACAGAAGCCTTGACCTTGGGGATGTAGGAGCTATCTGGCAAATGCCGAGCATGCTACTCGGTGCACACACACTTCTGAATGGTGCTCTGTTCATTCTCAGAAGTGGTGATCATGGTCGTTGCTGTGATGGTTTGAATTAGATGTCCCAATTAATTCATGTGTTTTGAATGCTAGCTACTCAGATGATGACAATTTTGGGAATGGCACTTTGCTGGAGTAGGTGTGTTGTTGGGGGTGGCATAGAGGTATTATAGCCAGTTCCCCTTTGATAGGGTTCAGTTCACTCTCCTCCTACTGCTAACCACCAGATGTTGACAAGAAAGTAATGTCCAGTTTATGCTCTACCATTTTTTTAATCTGCCATCATGAAGCTTCCTCTCATGAAAGCCAAAATAAAGCCCCCCCCCCAAAAAAGCCAAAAAAATAAGGCAAAGTAAAATAAAAAAAAAATAATAATAATAACAAATAAAGAAAACTTGCCGGGCATGATGGCTCATGCCTTTAATCCCAGCACTTGGGAGGCAGAGGTAGGAGGATCGCCATGAGTTTAAGGCCACCTTGAGACTACATAGTGAATTCCAGGTCAGCCTGGACTAGAGTGAAACCCTACCTCGAAAAAAGAAAAAACAAAAAGAAAACAAACAAACAAACAAACAAAATCCTTTCCTCTCATCAGTTGTTTTTGGTCGTGCACTTTGTCACAGCAACAAGATGCCTACACAAGTGCAGTGGTGGCACACAGCCATGGTGGGGAACCAACTGCTCTCAATTTGGCTAACTGATCCCCTCAGTGGTACAGGACCCATAGCTGGAGCTGGGAAGCAAGTCAGAACCATACGCAAACATAAACCCACTCTCCAATATCAAGGTACCATCAATTGTGGGCTACAAGAGGGCCTACACCTATTAAATTCTCTATAAAAAAAAGTAAGGGTTATCTCATTTGTCCTGGTGCTAACTTACTCTCCGTTGGAGAATCTGCTTCTCTTTTTCAGATAGATATAGATCCTAAGGAGAGAGCCACCCCATCATACCTCCAAAGGGCCCCGGCTGAAACTAAGAAAAAATGGAGAAACAAGCAAGGGGGCTGTTTGCCTGATGAACCGGATACCAGCAGAAGGGGGAAGGAGATCAGCACAGAGAAAAATCAACTTCTACCAAATCAGAGAGCCAGAGCCTCAGAGGCCTCGAACACCTCATCACTGAAGCAGACCAAAAATGAACCCAACATGGCTCAGGGAAATTTTGTGGAAGAGGGGGCGCAAAGAATGTCAGAGCCACATGTTGGGTCATGGATATGCAGAGACATTTATCTTACACATAACTGTGGGCTAACTCCACAATGCATGACCCATATACCTCAACAAGGAGGGGCCAAGGGGAGAGGATAGGTCACGGATGAGCCTAATAATGGTACCAAACTGACTGTATTTGCTGAACACAAAACTAATTAATAAAGAAAAAAATAAAAAAGAGAGAAAGAATAATAAAAAAAGAAGGGAATGTAACACATGCTCACAGATTGAATGTTTTCCTTTCTGTGTTCACTCATTGTAGCAAGATAAAATCATCAAATAAGCTTTTTACACTTGTTTTAGGCTTGGCTTTTAGTTAAACTTAATGCTGGTTGGTAGTCATGGAGACATTTTCAGTTTCAAAACTTTTGCTCATTTGATTATGATGAGATAATTACAAACTTGCATAAATTCTAGCCAGAAAGATCTAAAAGTGAAGGAAAGAGTGAATGAAAATGAAAGAGAAAGTGTAATTAATAAGATGAGTCACCCCTGAGGTAGAAAGTGATGGAATTCACCAACACTACATGATTACCTTAGAGAGTAGGGTCTTGCACACATGCACATATGTACAAGTGCACTCACTCATACACACACACACACACACACACACACACACACACACAAATGAAAAACCAGTTTGAATAAGTATTTTGGTGATTTTATAGACAAGGCAAAGGATATTACTTTTGGCTTCTATAATCTCCATTTGTTTATTCACTATATGCCTACTGAAGGCTGACTACTAAACAGCTGATCTAAGAATAAGATAGTTACTATTGTCATCGGAAAACTTACAGTCCTCATATAAAATAGTTCATGTGTGCAGGTTGCAAGCTGATTATATGCTAAGTTTATCAAGAAGCAAAGCACATTATCAGAAGACACAGCTGGGGATACAGCCCAGTGTGATAAATGGATTAGAGTTCAGAGAAGGGAGTGTTGTGGCAACTTGGAATCTGTAGAACTAAAAAAATTATGTTAAAGGAAAAATAGGCACTAGCTCTCAGGGAGAGGAATCAAAACAGAAACAGAACAGAAGTGCTATGATTTTTGAAGAGCTAGAAAATTATCGATGTCCCTGTGTCATATGAGCTACAGTGTCCTATATACTGCAGAGAAATAGTAAGCTGTTCAATGGAACAGAATCTAGCTTGCCGTTCAACTGCTTGGATTTCACTCAAAAGTCAATGAAAGAGTACATGGAGTTTTTAATGTAAGAGTTGTGGTTTGAAAGTGAAACATCCCCATAGGCTTATGTATTTGAAAACCTCGATTGGCAGCTGGTGGTACTGTTTTGTGTGTTGTGGAACCTTTCAGAAGTGGAACTTTCCTGGAGAAAGTACGTCACTGTCAATAACCTGCCTGGCCTCATTTCCTGACCATGTTCTGCTCTTTGGTCTTTGGGCCTCACACTCCTGCCTCCATGCCTTCTCCACCATTATAAATTCTCTCCTCAAAACTGAGAGTCAGTCCACACCATCCATCCTTTGTGTTGCTTCTGGTAAGGTGCGTGGTCACTGGAATGAGAAAAGTACCAGGTACAGTGAAGAAAATTGTTCTCTTTTTAGATGTACAATTGTTAAAAAATGACTATTACAGAATTTTTGGTAGAGAGGAGATTAGACACTGAACACCAAAAGCAGGCTGAATAATTGGGAGAGTATTTTTGAGTTTGCTTTTTAAAGTAATAACTGTATTTTACACAGAGATACACTTGTTGTACTCATGTAACTGACACCAACTTTTATGAAAACTATTCAAGATTTTTGCTTTTTTTGATATTAGCTTCTATAATTTCCTTTTATACATACAATCCATATAGTTGACAGTGTTACTTTGAATGAAGACCAGGAGATGGTTTCAGTTATGAATGTAGAAAACATAGTTGGACTCTACTAGCTGATCTAGGACAGATGCAGACACATCACCAGACTCAAGTTCTATTTGTGAGTATAATCAACAGGTCTGGTGTTGAATGATTTTAGAGAAAGAAAGGGTCATACCAAAAACTCCTTGCACACTTCTTAAGGCTTAAACAATCAAGTGGATAACTTTGTGATTTGCAAGAATACCAGACAAGGCCTTATTTGGAAGGGACAATGACATGATTTCAGCCTGTATGTAGGTGTAGATGGGACATCTTTGTGCACATGGTTAGGCAGGCAGTTGAATAAATGCATATAAGGCAAGTAAAGTAATGTAAGCTTGGTAACTGCCATCCTAGTTATAGTAATGAAATCAGAATGATATATATCAGCCTCTCAGAAAATACTATGTTATGGCTATATTATGAGAAAAGCATCCTAGGGCTGTAAAGATGGCTTAGCATTTAAGGCACTTGCCTGAGAAGCCTAAGGACTCATGTTTGACTCTTCAGGTCCCACATAAGCCAGACATACAAAGTGATGCAAGCATGCAAGGTCTCACATGTGCGTAAGGGGCTGTAAGCATCTGGAGTCCCATTGCAGTGACTGGAGGCCCTAGTGCGCCAATTCTCTCTCTCACTATCTCTTTCACTCTTGCTTTCACATATATATAAAAAAAAAAGTCCAGTCTGTTGGACTTGCCAAAAAAAAAAAGGAGAGAAAGAAAATCATCTATGTTAGGCCCTTTATGTTTTACCTGTGTTTGTATGGTGTGGTGGTGGTTGTGGTGGGGTATGTTTGTGCACACGTGTGCCGTGGTATAGATGGGGAAGTCAAAAGACAGGCATGGATGTTGACCCTCATTCTCCACCTTGCTTGAAGCCAGGTCTCTTATTATTCATTGGTGTGTTCTCCTGGCTGGCCTGTGAGCATCTGGATTCTCCTGTCTCTACCTTCATCTACCTGTCGGTATACTGGGATTACAGATACTGCCACTAAGGGAATCCAAACTTAGATAGTCACAGCTGGGAGACAAGTGATTTATCCCCTGAGCCACCTCCCAGGTTCAGATCATTTAATTTTGTGCCATTTTAGGTTAAGATAGAGAACATTAAGATGATGCATGTGACTGAAGTGTTCCAGGCACTAACATATGAGGAAGCCATGGCAGTGACATCATGGAAGTGCCAGGAACTGATGGAGGAGGAAACCATGGCAGAGACATTATGGAAGTGAGGTAGGGTCTCACTCTAGCCCAGGCTGACCTGGAATTCACTATGTAGTCTCAGGCTGGCCTCAAACTCACAGCGATCCTCCTACCTCTGCCTCCTGAGTGCTGGGAATAAAAGTGTGACCATCACACCGAGTGGCTCTAAAGTTGTAATGCTTGTGCTGTCATCCTTAGGTGACACTGATGAAGACGAAGTGATTGTAGGCACTGCATCAACACCAGTAGTATTGCCGTTGTTCTGTCTAGGAAGCTGGGGCTGTTCATGAAACCCACAGAGATGCTATTGGTGATTACACTCGAAAATACTACAAACTTATTGAACCACTGGCACCTATGCCACCTGAATTTAAGCAGAATTCTATCTTTATTAATATTAAACTTATTTCTTTAAGAGCCTACCACTTTCTTAAAAATCTCAGAGTAAGTCCATGTGAGTGAGTGGAGAGCAAATGGAGGTTACAGAGAGTGCAGAATCCACCCAAAACAGCCTACGACACGACAGAAACTCAGCCCCTATGGCCCCTCCTGAGTAGCTGGGAACTCATGTTGGTTACCCCACCAGAAGCTGAATTATGGTCATGTGGTATTTTCATCTGTTTTCCTCTGAAGAGGTCATGATGTTTGCAGAAGGTACAACAAATGGGAATAGCTTTCAAGGACATAGAGTCAAAAATTCTGGTTTACCATTATATGTCTAAAGGCCAAATTGATTCAAGGGAAGATATGGTGACAGATGCTTTGGCTGTGCATTACAGTTGTCTTTTCTCATTGTTTGCCTGTGCATTTAGGTGACACACATTGAAGACTTAAAAAAATATATTTTATTTATTTATTTATTTGAAAACAGAGCAAGACAGACAAACAGACAGAAATAATGGCTGCGTTAGGACCTCCAGCTGCTGCAAATAAATTCCTCATGCATGGGCCACTTTGTGCATAGGTCTTTACTTGAATACTGGGGAATTGAACCCAGGTCATTAGGCTTTGCAGGCAAGCACCTTAACCACTCAGCCATCTCTCCAGCCCCATTGAAGACATTTTACTTTGGTGGGCTTACAATTTTTATGATTTGTTTATTATTTTATAATACATGAAGGTAACAATTAAATTAGATTCATAAATTGGATACTGCTTTTGAGGTCATTGTTTTTAAACAAAATTTTATTAGTTATTTCAGCCTTTATTGAATATTCAAATATAGTTCACAGAAGATACTTGAAATAACATCTTTAAGGCTCTCTGACTTGATTTAGACATCAAAAAGCTACTTCTCTAAAAGACATCAATCAACTCAATCCATATATCTTATATATCTGAAATAGTTAAATTAGAGATAGAAAAGCTAGGCTTGTCTGTGTCTTCCTGAGGATGGCTAAGCATTGGATCTTTAATGTGGAATTACTTCACAGAGGTCTCCTGGGATCTCAACATTGGGCAGTCTTCCACATCTAAATGTGATAATCAATCCATAGGTGAACTCCTAAAGAAAATGAATGTTCCCAAATTCCATAAAGATTGACGATGCCTCAGAAGAGATGGCATATATTTTGTGACAGAACAAGATTTCTTGTCTGTCCTGGGAGCCGTTGACTACAGACACTGCGCTATTCAAGTAGAGAGAGTTAATGATTTAATCTTTATTAATAGGAGAAAAGATTCCATTTGTTTAATATGCAGGTTATTTGTGATGCTAAATGCAATGTAATTGATGTAATTTAAAAGTTCCACGGATAATGTCATGATTAATTCATCTGTAAACAATCTGGCATCTTTCATTTTATTGAGGCAGGCACAGTTTTTAACTAGCTGAAATGTGGGTAAGAACATTTATGACAACAATTATCATTTAAAAATATAATGCGGCATGGAAGATGAATGTCCTATGGGGCATTTTCCATTTGCTGTAAGGTCTTAAGAGCCATAATTTGGGGTGATTCATTGTCTCTGTATTAAGGAAACATGAGGGCAGCATAACTGGCTTTGTGTCTTTGGGCTGAATATGGTTTTAGAATTTTCTGACGGAAGATATTCAGTGTATTCCAAGGATCAATTTCTTGAGCGTTTCACTGCCCTTATACAGTGCTTCATTCATTGAATCATTTATCTATCAATTCTCTAAACATCCTGGAGTAACTTGGAAAGGAAAAATTTTGGCTGGAATTGATAATATGCATGCATGTGTTGTTTCTGCATCACAGATCATCTATTGAATAATAGTTTAACTAAGATACAGTTAAACATCATTGCATTTACACCATGTATGCTAGAACTAATGAGAGGGAATATGTTTTCTGGGTGATGAATTTGAGACCCAAAGAGGAAATAATGAACATTGACAGTATTGTGGGCTCTCATGTCCTAATGACTTAATTTTAACATGGGAGCGTGAACTTACTGGCCAGCATACTGTTCTCTAGCAGATGTATGGTGGAGTGCTTTTCAACATAAGTTGAGTGTAGTCCCATCTAAAATGAAAATTTTCTTTAAATGATTTTGTGAACTTATCAAGTGCAAGTCTATTATAAAATCAGCAGAGTCAGTGAATTATGGGAACATTAATTTCAGGGACTATACATGTGAAGGAAAGAATAAAAATGAAGTAAAGTTGTTTATCACAGAATAGGCAGCAGATGAGTCTTTATTTTTTTGTAGGTGATGGGTTGGGGATTCTTATTTCATACAATAAGTATAATTATTTGAACTGTTTACAAATGGCAGGGGTTTCTAAATATTGATAAGAGAAAAATTGTCATGATTACTTATGCCTATTAAACTTACTCAGCACTAAGGAGACTGAGGTAAAAGCATTGCTGTGAGTTTGAGGTTAGCCTGGGCTGTGTGGTGAGTTACAAGCCAGCCCTTCTACAGTGTGGGGCTTAATCTCAACAAAACAAACAAAAATTCAAGAGATTATTCACATAGGTAAGTAATGAAACGCACAGGAAGAGTTTGGCCCTAGGTTATCCAGTTGTGAGCAGAAGAGCCAGGATTGGAACTCAGGCACTTAGGCTTCAAAGTCCCTGATTTTCCATGCTATAAAGACATTGTACTGTGCAGTTTCTCAGATTTACCAATAAATACATGAGTAATTAATTCAATATATTATTTGGGATCTCCTAGAGGCAATATGTCTTAATATTAATTCAAGAAGTTCCTTAACTGAGAACTTTAGAAACAAAGCAATGTTTTAATTATGAAATACTGACCTCATGTCATATAATAAGTGCCTCTATCAATTTACCTTTAATCTTAAAAAAGGGTGTGCAGGTGCACTTGTCCTGGTTCTTATGCTATAGTTTCCCTAGCTCTGGGTTTCTAAAGTGTATTAATTTCAAGAATAAGAAACCAAGGACTGGAGGGCAATATTTTGAAATGGATATTTAGGGGAAAAAAGTGCTATTTGATAGAGACTCAATCAGAGGGTAGTAAAAAAAAAGAAAGCAGAAGCAGGGCAATCAGCTAAAAATCTGGCTGAGCACACATGGCCAGTGGACCAACTGGAGTGGCTTTATGTCCTCTCACTGAGAACAGCCAACACCATGGAGGGGTGTGTGTGGGGGTGTGTATGTGTGTGTCTCTGTCTGTTTGCATATCTCTGTGTGTATTACACTGTGCATCTCTCTGTGTGTATCCCCATGTGTGTTTCTCTGTGTATAAGTATATCTGTGTGTGTATTTCACTGTGTATGTGTGTATCTCTCTGTGTGTAGTTCTCACTCTCTTTTTCTGTGTGTGTGTGTGTGTGTGTGTGTGTGTGTTTGTGCATGTGTGTCAGAAGAATGAGAAAGCAAATGATCCTATCTGCTCTGGGTTACTGAAGGGAAAGACTATAAAGCAGATGGATAAGGGAGCAATTGGAATTTTAGGAATATATATTTACATAGTTTTGTACAGTTCAGTAATAATCCAGATAAATTGCCTGGGCCAGATGGTTGGTTTATCCAGCCATGCTGTGTGCCTTTTTGTATGCAAATGAAATGTCTACATATCAAGAGAGCTTTGGGAAGAATCCAGAAATGAAGCAGCCAATTCATCCTGAAAGGTAATAAATTTAGAAGAGATGAAATATTGGTAGCAGACAATATTGTCTTAGTGATTTAATGTTAATAAATGGATATGAACTCATTGGCCACTCAATTGTTTTGTAATACATATATTGTTCTTAGCATTTTGCACAGTTATGATGTTAGCATGACCAATAGAACAAATTTTTCTTCAAATTCGGGATGATATAAACCATTTTAAATTTCATTTCTCAAAAGTTCATCATCAGAGCTAGGCATGGTAGACCATATCTTTAATCCCAGTACTCAGGAGATTGAGGTAGGAGGATGATTGTGAGCTCAAAGCCAGTCTGGAGCTACAGAGTGAATTCTAGGTAACCCTGCATTAGAGAGAGACCCTACCTCGAAAAAAAAAAAAAAAAAGTTCATCATTGAGAGAAGTTAAGGAAGCTTCCAGTGACAAGATTATTAATTTCTTCAATGCATCGAAGAAATATTTTCCCATCATAGGTGTGCAAAGTCATCACAGACCACCAGAACAGATCATTCTCAGTGAACTTACCCAATCACAGAAAAAAAATCGCCACATAGTCTCACTCATCTACAGCACCTAACCTGAATCTGCCGAAGATACCTTACATACCCAGCAAGCATCTCCTAGACTAGACACTAGGATGGAAGGGGAGGGAGGGGAGGGCATCAAAGGCGTGGGAAACACAAATCTAGACCCAAATGGCAATGGTACCATAATCTTCTACTTACTAAAAGACAGGCCAAATGGCTGATCCTTCACCAGGCCCTTACAGGGAACACCTGAATCACAAGACACTGGAGAGGGTAAGATCAAGACTAACCTTAATCTTTCTACATCTTCTCTCCCTCATTTCCTCTCTCTCTCTCTCTCTCTCTCTCTCTCTCTCTCTCTCTCTCATCGCTAACTCTTGTATATTAGTTATCTTTTTCCTCATTTTCTTAGTGGGCACTGACCTGTAACTCCCAGATCCAGCATGGGGCTATCATCCACAATGAGCTTTTGATCAGAGAGACCTACAAGGTTTCCTAAAAGACAGACAGATTTCTGTCAGAGTACTTGATGACCCACCAAAGGCTAGTGGTAAGACCCTACTGCTGAAGATACCTTATGTGATTGACATGCAAATTAGAATGGCATGGCTGGAAGTTGGAAGAGAGTCAGTCCCCAGACAGTCAGCGCATCTAGTGCCAGAAGGTGCTACATGGGCGACTGGGGGAAATTGACCAATATCTATTGAAGCAACACATGGTCTAACCTACTTAGCAGCAAATAACTTGTTGTGATGTCCACACAAGTGCAGTGGTGGCACACAGCCATGGTGGGGAACCAACTGCTCTCAAGAAAGGAAGGAATCTAGAAGATCATTATTAAGCTAATGCTTAGCTTTACAAATAGAGATAGTGCTCAAATACTCCTCTTGATAGCTTAGCATTGTGAATGTGTGTTACCCATTCATCCTGGATTAGGATCTAGAGCAAAATTTGAAAGAGAGAGAGAGAGAGAAAGGGAGAGAGGAGAGAGAGAGAGAGAAAGATGGAGGAGGATCAGAAAAAGAAGAGAGAAGAGATAGAGACAGCAGAAAGAGAGTAGTAGGAATCATTCAGGAAGAGATTTCATGAGCAAGGCTCCAAGAAGAAACCTGTGATGCTGAGTTTCAGTGATCTAAGTGGGTGGGTTTATTGTTGAATCATTTTTTGTTAGCTGTTCCACTCCCTTTTATAAACTTGGAAACCTATTATAATATTTCATCAGCTTGGCATTAGTTTAAGGCATTGGCATGTCACCTAAGAGCTCAAACCATATTTTTCCTTTGGGATTGTTATTTGAACATTGGTAGGAAGAAATCTGTTTTACATCTGAGGGTTGTTAAAGAGTAGTGTTGATTGTCATCTTTCATAGTTCTGTGGAGGCAGCCTGTTGTAGTAAGAGTAAAGATCTATCCCTTAAACAAGCAGGAAAAGAAGCAGATGCAAGAAACAAATGGTGTTTTCTTTTTGTTCTAAAAGGCTGTGGTTGTATAACTACGAATCTATAAGCTATACTTGAAATCATGTTGCTACCCTGAAGTATGTACTGATGTGTGCCACCAAAGGCTGGCAAGATGGCTAAGTGCTTAAAGGCATTTGTTCACATAGCTTCCTGGCCATTGTCCAATTCTCAAGTTGCCCATAAGAGTCAAATACAAACAATGTTCCAAGCATGTGGCATTTGTTTGCAGTGGCAAGACATCCTCATGGGCCAACATACATACACATAAAAGAGAGAATGTAGTGAGAGAGAGAGAGAGAGAGAGAGAGAGAGAGAGAAGAGAGAGATGCATGATCATGCCAAGAAATTTAAAATAAACAAGAAACACCACTAACAGTAACCACTCATTCCCAGATATCTGATAATAGTTTGTGTGAGAATGTGAATTTTGTAAGGAAAGCATTGCTAAGAATAATTTCAGAATTGATAGATTTGAAAATGCAGCTATTCTAAAAAACAGCTGGACAATACATTGTAGTTTTATTTAGAAAATTATCTAGAGTTCAAGGAGATTACAGGTCAATGGGCCCTAGCAATAAAAATATTCAGACTGTGGTATATGTAGAGAGTGAAGTCTGAAGAGAAACTTTCTGTCAAAAGGTATTACAACATACGACATGAATCATCCAATTAAGTTTCACTAGGTGGCAGCATATTGTAGTTTTATTAATGCAGATTTGTGTATGTAATTATCTCTGATATGTTAAAAGTTTGCTATGCAGGACTGGGGTGATGGCTCAGTGGCTCTGTGCTTTCTGCAGAGGCATGCGGACCTGAGTTCAGATCCTCACCACCCACGGGAAATGCTGAACATGATAGTGCATACTTGAATCCCAGCACTGGGGAAGCAGAGACAGGATGATTCCTAGGATTTTATGGCCAGCTAGCCTAGGCTAATCCATATGTTCTAGGTCCATCGAGTGACAAGGTAGAGAGTGATTGGGGAAGGGACCCGATGCTGACTCCTGGCCTCCTGCCACATATGCACAAATGTACATGTGGAGCTACACTCACGTGTGCTTTCACGCATGTACAAAAATTCATATACGTGCACACCATCCAAACGCACAAATAAAAAAGGTTGTCTATGCAAAGTAGCATTTTCAATATAAGTTTCTTAGAGAATAATTGCCTATGATTTTCTCATTTTGTAGATAAATCTGTCATCAGACACCAAGTAGGTTTAGAATAAATGCATTTTACCACTCCAGGTACAGTAGCTTTGGACTTCACAAGAAAGGATACAGTTTTTAAGGCTAATCTTTCAAAAGGGAATGTTGATATAACATTTTCCCCAAGGTATGCGTAGGTTACTCATCCACCTAGTTAGCTTAGGCAAAATTGAAATGCTAGACAGTAATTTTCCATACTGCTGTGCTCACTCAAATCTCCTGGTGTACTTTTGGCACCATCAGTTGCTATTTGATTGATAGCTGCCTCCCGCATGGACCATATATCACATAATGTCAGGGGCCACATGTTCTACTTCATTTACTTAAGTCATTATTAGAATAGGCCCTGACAAGTCATAGGTGCTACATTAACACTTTCAAATGGAGGCACAAGCACAGAATGGCTTATGTGGGTGCATACCCAGAAATTCTGCATGCAAAGCAACCACATCCTCTTCCACTGCGCTTCAACAATTTGTCACCAAAGATTTATCAAAAACTAAGGAAGCTAAGAAAAGGAAAGGAAATAACCAGGTTAAAATCTAGACATACTAAAAATGAATTTAGGTAGTCAGGAGCTGTGCTGACTGGCTTCTAAACAAGGTAAAGAACATCATGCTAGGAACATATTGTATCTCAGAGGGCAAAACAATAGTATCAGCCCTCTCTCCTCTGCATTCCAAATACCATTTGCATTTCAATGATACTACACTCTGAAGAATATGCTCTCCTAAGTTTGTTAGATAAGCCACATGTGCTCTTTCAAATCACATAGTAATAAAAGTGATCTACTTCTTTGACAGATTTGCATAATTCCCTAACTGGACTCCTAGTGATTCCCCTTAAGAAAAGTGTACAGACTGTTTATGAAAAATAGTGTTTCTCAAATCCAATCTCCTATGTGGATTGTGTTATTATTTTATAGGAGAATAATTTCTAACTGTTTTCTTGTTGTTCCCAGGAGTCTTTCCAATTCGTTGATACTTCTATCCTAGAATGTTCAATTTTCTCAAGATCTTCAAAAATCATTCAGATGTATATACTTATTTTCACCTGTTAATCTTAACCCTGTTTTCTCTGGTCCTGTATTTGTCATTCTATTTTTATTCCATCTTCCCATTTTGTCCAACTTCCCCAAATAAATTGTATTTTCAGGCCATCATATCTCTATTTGTCCTCCCAACCAAAACAACTTTTCCAGGAAGCTCAGGTGGAACACTATTAATGGCAAAAACATTTTATTTTCCCTGGAAACCAAACTAAGTATATTTTCTGTATTTTATGAAATAACTGATTCATTATACTTTTAGTGGCATTTCAAATTAGTATAGGGTAAGGTTGAAATCCCTGAAATGTTTAATCCTTAGTCTCACTTATTTGATAACTTATTTCCTTTCTCAGTATACCATAGATGTTCTCTTTTCATTTTATATCATAGTGTCCCTGCTTTTCTTCCTAGTGGGCTTAAGGCATCTATCTTTCTTGGTATGTGGTCAGGAGATTAGAATTGTTATGACTCTGAAGAAAAAGAAATTCCATTCCAAGATGAATTTTGTAGGAAGTAAAATATAGATTTCCTAAAGGATGTCTAGCCCAACCTAGGGGTCTGGAACTGTCCGTACAACAACTTGAAGCCATATCAAGAAATGGCACAGTATGGCAATTGACAGGGCTACTATTTAACAACACAACTATATAAATTTCCTTCCTCTATCATATCGATACCATAGTTTGTTATAAGCATTGGATTTCTGATGCCTGAGGAGAGCCAAGTCTACCATGTGGCCCTCTTAGTTGGTGATTCTGCATTTGGGATGCCTAGACCAAAAGATGAATGGAAGATGGTTCAGAAAAACAGAGAGGGAAGTCCCATCATTGATCATCACTAGATCCTGCCCATTAGTGAACCCTTCTCCCACATAAGCAACATTGCTACCAGGTCAGCAATGGTCCAGAGGACGAAAGCTTTAAGAACGGACCACAAGAATGGAAGGGTGCTGTACGGATCCTACAGTAACGCTTACCCATGGGCATAATAATATTCTGGCAATGAGTAAGATTAGGAAGATCACAGAAATTAGAAACAACCTATATGCTCAAACTAAATCTTAAAACAAATAATCTTTAACTTTCTCCTCAAGTGGAGAAAATTTAAATTTATGAATGTGTGAGAGGGTAGAAAACTCTCAAAGATTGGATTTGTTCTACCAGTGAAACACTATAATTTATATTTAGCTGGTGACCAAGGGAATCAATTTTCAAAGCAGCAACCAAATCAAGGAATACGGAGTTATGGTTTTAAAATCATTTTTAAAGAGTTATTTTTATTAATTTATTAGTGACAGACAGAGAGAAAGAGAGAGAGAGAATGGGAGAATGGGTGGGCCAGGGACTCTACCCACTGCAAACCATCTGCAGGGCACGTGCCACCATGGGCATCTGCCTTATGTGGGACCTGGGGAATTGAAGCTGGGTCCTTGGGCTTCCCAGGCATGCACCTTAACCACTAAGCCATCTCGCCAGACAGAATTATGGCTTTAAAACACAACAGAGTTATCTAGTCTACAGCAGCCAACACGCTGTAATATATTGGTTGGGAAGATGCTCCAACTGAAAATACCTTCTTCAGGGGCACTTGTTGGGGCCCACATTTCTCCACTTTGCCACCATGGATGGATCACAGGAGACTTTGATCCCAAATTATGACACTTTCTTGTTTAAAATATTTTATGTTTATTTATTTATTTATGTGTGTGTGTGTAAGAGAGAGAGAGAGAGAGAGAGAGAGAGAGAGAGGATGGGCATACCAGGGCTTCTAGCCACTGCAAATGAATTCCAAATGCATGTGCTACCTTGTACATCTGGCTTCCATGGATACTGAGGAATCAAACTAAGTCCTTAGGCTTTGCAGGTGAGCCCAAGACACTTTCTTATTCAATTCTCTACTTTGGGCACATCTTTTCTACTGCACAATTATTTTGATACTGATTTGGTTTCCCTTCCCTAAGATACTTTCCTGATTTTAACATTTGCCATTCTGAGAAATTCAAAATCTTTCTTCAGGACTGGGGAGACTGCTCAGTGGTTAAAGGCACATACTTGCTGCAAAGCCTCATGGTCTGGGTTCAACACACCCATACCCATGTAAAGCCAGATGCACAAAGTGGCATATGCACCTGGAGTCTATTTGCAGTGGCTGGGTGCACCCTGGCACACCCATTCCCTCTCTCTCATTCTCCCCCTTTCTCAAAAAAAAAAAAAAAATCCAAAAAACAAATAAATAAATAAAATCTGTCTTCAGAATTTTCCTTGATGATTATATGTGACTTTCTCAGACTTTCCTGATTTTGCTATTCACACAGCAAGATGTCCACAGTGCTCCCATGACTTTCTGTTCAGTTTCTATGTGGCATGTGTGTATTTCCTGAGTATTGTTTTGAAATATAGAGACCTTGAGTAATATTCTCTTTTGTTTTTTTAACCATTATGAATGTTAGCCTCAACCCTGATTACAAACAAAAGCACTAATGTGTACTTCTTAAGGGCATAAGGGCTCCTTATTGTAGTCTCATTTTCACGATACTTATGGTTCCTAAAGTCTGAGTTTTACAGCTTGGGCTGGAGAGATGGCTTAGTGGTCACCTGTCTGCAATGCCTCAATGACCAGAGTTTGATTCCACAGTACCCACATTAAATCAGATACACCCTGACACACCCATTCTCTCTTTCTGTCTCCTTCTATCTCTGTCTGCTTGTAAATAAAAATTTAAAAAGAAAAGATCTCACAGATTGGTAATTCTGACTTGGTTCCTACACCTTTGGTTCCTATGTCGTGTCCTATTTGCATTCCTCTATTGATCCATCCAGGTTTTCTTTAATTTAACTATGGGTAACTCAAATTTTACTTATTCAATTTTCAACTACTTGATTATAAATATATTTTTGGAGAATTTGTATATAGGGTCAAGTGTATGGGTAGACAATTTATAATTAAAAAATTGTATCTTAATTTCGTTTGAGACCAAGATTATTTTTAAATTTGTTGAACAATATCTAAAGATATATCCAACTTTCATATTTAAACTAGGAAAACTTAAAGATTCCATTTGTTATAGCTATGGTTGGCGATTATTATTTTATTTTATTTTATTTTTTTGTTTTGATTTTTCAAGGTAGTGTCTCACTTTAGCCCAGACTGACCTCGAATTCACTATATAGTCTCAGGGTGGCCTCGAACTCATGGCAATCCTCTTACCTCTGCTTCCACAGTGCTGGGATTAAAGGTGTGAGCCAGTTTATTTTAAATTTTAGATAGTGAAACACAGCAGGGTGCACAAATCTTAAATTTGCAGGACTTTATTTTTTCCATAAATGAACAAGGAATAGAACATAAGTCAGTTTTATTCCTCACCTGGGAAAGCTAATATCACTTTGTCTGAATCTATTTTTGTTATATTCAGTAGAATAAATAATGAGAAATTGACTCAATTTGTAAAGGAGAATGGTCCAGGAAACCTTGAATAGAAATTCCAAATAACATGGTAGTTACCAGCTGAGTGACTTATTTGTCATGGAATCAATAAAGCTATATGTGTGAGGGGATGGCAGAAAACTAGACAAAAATGGTATAATACTACAATAGAAATAACCTGGAAATGCTAAGAAATGAATTTGAAACCTATTTCATCACTTGAATGGAGTCTGTGTTCTGAATGATAAGAAAACCCATTGTGGATTTTCTATCCGAATGATCTTTTGTAACATAAGCCACAAGAACATCATGTGAGTGAAACTACCTAGTGGAGATTAAGCAGTGCTCTCTGTGTATTCTGAAATGGGCCATGGGCTTAGAATGAGTGGAGTAATTGATAAGTATACAGCTTCAGCATGACGAGTAATTTAATTTTCAAATGTTGAAATGGAAGCCCAGCATCTCAGAAGTCTGCTGCTGTCTTACGCAGCATTTCTTCTTGTGCTGAAGTGCAGTGCAGATCAGTGATTATTTTCTTTCAAATTAAATAACTTTCAGATGCTGGTTTTTGAAAGAAGCTATTTTCTGACAAAGACACTTTGTCAGTGACCACTCTAGGAATAGGTACTGTGATGGTGTCCAGAATCCTGTAGACAGGTGATTTCTTTTTCAATTTATTTAGAGCACTAGTTTTGTATTCAACCTCTGTGGTGAAGTCCAGATTTTATGTGAGGAAATCCAACAAATGTGTAATGAATAAAGACACCTGAGAATTGTAACAAGTCAGACAGGACAAAGGTTACTACTTCATATTATGACTTCCCAAACTAACTCCTTAGTTTATTAAATGCAAATAGGGAAACCTGTCTCTGTCTACATTGTCTTTTTATATCATTTAAGGAATAAGAAGTCTGGAAATATTTTCTAACTCTCTCTCTTTCAGTTTCAGAGTTTCAAAGCAATTACATTATAGAAAGTTAACATTTAGGGTGAGTATATTATTAAATATATTGCTTTATATTCTGTAATTTTTATAAATTATAGAAAGAAGGATACTTTTGACAATGCACATGAATCAAGTAAAGTCAGGAGGGATTAGGCAGCATTATACCTGTAATACTAAGTACTATCAATATCAACACTCTTACTCATGTATTTAATCACAGTGAGAAGGAGAAGGCCAGCATCAGGACATATAATAAGCACCTCCAAACTGGAAAAAATGGTTTAGTCAATTTCAATACCATTAATATTAAAAATATTGTTTAAGTAGAGTTGTAAGATGTTTTAACACCCACAGATAATACTTGCCCTCACTGGAAGCACCTTCTTCAGAACATCCATCCTGCCCCTTGCACAGCCTGTCTGTCCCAAATCCTAACAACCCCTCATCCCCAGAACCTGGCTAATTTCATACTTGCCTAATTGATCAGCTTTACTTTGTTCCCTTCCTACATTCCAGTGAAAGTTCCAACTTTGCTCAACCAATTAAATGTTCTTAATATTGCATTTCTCATAGCCTATTACCTTCATCTTATGCCCATGGCTTGAAATGCTTCTCCTACCATATTAATTCTAGAAAAATCAAAACTTAAAGCAGTCATTGAATGCTAGGATAGTTCTCAGACCTCTGTAAGACAGCTCTTCCTCTATAGGAGTTCATAGCAACTTCTTTTGGTCAGCTGTGGAGGAACTTGCACTGTATGATACCCAGTGCTTTATGACTATTTGAGTGAGGGATAATGTACCATTCAATTTATAGTCTCAAGATTGGTACTGTATCCAAGAAATTATTTGTGCCTTCTAACTACATGTAGAACAATAATAAATAAATAGGTTCCTTGACTCCTACTTTCTACAAGCCTCCATGGAAACAGGAATATCTTCTGAGACTCTACTATACTTTTTGAAGCTTTACTCTGAAGACATATTATTGTGGCTACAACCTACCTGAATTTAGAATGTTATCCATCTGGTTTCCCAAATGTATGTGCTGAGCCTATGAGGGAAATTTTATATTGTTGTTTCACTAATTTGTGTCATTAATTTCAACCAAGATAGACCTTGATGATATTTTGACTATTCTATTTACCATCTTCTTACATCAGTCAATAAAATAATGAGAATGTGAATGTTACTAATCTCCTCTACCCACACATTCATCAACTGTGCTAATTATTGGAGCTTTTCAAAATTCTTTACATTTATGTCGCTTTATCTAATAACAATCTTAGCCATCTATGATTTCTTTTATATGATTTTAATCAAAGTTTCTTTCTATATGCAATGACCCTAATCTTACCTAGAACATTTTATTTAGTTACTATGATTTTAAAATATAATTTAGTAGTAGCATAAAGTAAACATGTATAATTTTTTTGTTTTTTTCCAAATATCATAGTTTCTTTATCATAGTTTTCTTTGTTTATATCCTGACATTGCTATTTATGACATTAATATCCACATACGCTTTGGAAGAAAGTTATTTGTAATCTCTTATTTTCATTATTTGTAATTTCTTATGTTTCATCTTGATAGTCAACAAATGCATCTTTATATTATAAAAGACTATGAAGGATCTGAAATTTTATCAAATGTTCAAACTACTAAGTGAAGTGGCTAGAATGTCATAGAAGATATAGGGCTACATGGTCAAAACTAATGATGCTTTTACTCGTGGTGCAACAGGCAAAATGAGTTTTCTATTCACATCTGCTCCCTGACTACTCAGTCCAGTGTGTGCTGTGTGTGGTTGGTGACTACACAGTGAATTTGTTGAATGGTTGAAGACTGTTGTGAAAATAAACTTAGAAGGAATAAAAGAAATCTTTTCCCAAAGGGATCTATCATTGCTGTCTTCCAAAGAGGAAGAAAATACGAACAAGATTGAAACATAGACACAGAACTATCATGTCACTCATATCTGATGAGCTGTGAACTGTGTGATCTCGGAAAGTTGCTTAACTTTAAACATTTTATTGACAACCTCCACACATACACACAATTTACTATGATTATAATCACCTTATCCCACCCTTATTTGTCTCCCTTTTCCTATTTCCCCTCCATGGAATCCCTTTTTCTTTCTATCTAGTCCCTGTTCTATTTTGATGTTGTCATTTTTTTTTTCTTTTTGTCCTCATGTAATGCAATTATTGTTTAGGTAGTGTTAGCCCCTACGAGGTCATGAACACCATGGCTATTTTGTGATTGAAAGACAGTATATCAATGTATGCTTTCCTTTCCTTTGGCAATTACATTCTTTCCACCAACTCTTCTGCAATGGTCTCTGAGAATTGGAAATTATAATAAAGATGTCTCAGTGCTGAAATCCACTGTCCCTCCTCCTCAAGACTTTGGTCAGTTTTTTTTGTGATTTATAGTCTGTGATATTTAATTGCAAATGACCACACCATAAAAGAGTGCATTTTTAAAAAGATATAGACAAATATTTATATTATGAACAATTCTGGAAAAGGTCAAATGTAACAGACACTTTTCCTTGAATTCCTAGAGTCCTAAATATGTGGCTACTATAATCATGCAAATACAAATGCACCTTGCTATCATGTAAAGCAAACATTAGGTATGAGTAGATTTTCCTTATGTAAATATTGACTTCAAAATAAGTCTTTCAAAAAAGTATTTTCAGGGCTGGAGAGATGGCTTAATGGTTATGGTACTTGCCTGAAAAGCAAAAGGACCTCAGTTTGATTCCTCAGGACCCACGTAGGCCAGATGCACAAGGTGGTACATATGTCTGGAGTTCATGTGTGGCAGTTATAGCCCTGGCATGTCCATTCTTTCTCTGTCTCTTTTCTCTCTCTTCCTCTATCTCCAATAATAAATAAATAAGTGTATTTTCATATATGAGCACAGTAATGAAGTATCTATATATAAACAGTTTTTGTAACAGCAAAATACAGCATATTTGTACTTTCTTTATTGATATAGTTTCACTATATTTCTAATTTTCACACCTTTCATAATATTTAGGAGGAGAGTTTGAGACTATTTCTCCATGTCCTCTATTTGGGGAATTTTGAGTCACCCATTGGTCACCATTATCTGAAAAGAGAAGCTTCTCTAACCAAAAGTGAGAGTAGCATTAATATATGGGCATAAACATAAGTACTTACAGAGAAGTTTGGTAGGTATAATGTATCCATTTAGCCAAATAGTAGTAGTAATTTCCTTTCAGGTTTTATGACTACCCCAGCCATAGGATTTTGATTAGGTGTTCAGTACCAGGTACAAATTCCTTCCAATCAAAGAATGATTGGTTTTCCCTGTAACAAGCATGCCACAATTGTACCTATTGAAATATTTGGCTGGACTGCCCAACTATGAAGCTTGCAGTGTTCATTGCTTGTTAAGACCATTGGTGACTTTTCTCCCCCAAAAGGTTGAATAGCTCTTTGAGCATTATGACAGCTAATCAACAGGGAGGAGGCTTTCAGATCCATCTTGATTTCTCAGTGACCTCTGGCCCAAGAATGTGCCGTTTCTAGTAATAAGGTATTATCGCTTGTTCTACTGGGCAACCAAGAGCCTTGGCAATAGCCAGTGATGTTTTGGGGGTATCAGATGTCCCCCTGATCAACAAATCACTGAAAGGTATCACCACGACACTGAAATTTTCTTGTAACCCTTTATGGTTTCTGGACATAACATAATACACCCTTACCTTTTTTTTTTTTTTTTTTTGAGGCAGGGTCCAGTCCATTATATATATTTCTATAATTCCAGTGTAGCCTAGAATTTACACTGTAGCTCAAGCTGATCTCAAATTCATAGCGATTCTCCTACCTCAGCATTCTGAGCTCTGGGATTAATACCACCATGCCTGGTATTCCTTAACTCTTTGTGACACAATTTTATTGTGTATTAATGGGAAGAATAATACACCTTAAGACACGATTGTTATGAACTTTCTATATATGAGTTTATACACACACACACACATACACAGTTAATTTACTATTAAACACCTAAACAGTGATGATAGTGATTTGCTCTACTTCCTATTGCCATTACGCTGTTGCTAAGCCTCCCTCCTCATGTACTGCAGTACATTCTTAACTGTGAGTCTCTAACCACCACAGCATACTCTTTCCACAGTTCCTAGAGTTTATTTTCTAAAAGAAATATCAGTGATCTCATTATATTTCTTCAGAAAATATTGGCAGCCCCTGCCTGCATGTAGATAGAAACTGGCCCTCAGAAAGTGCTTGAAATCTGACCAATATGACTATATTCTAACTCTAAAATCTTTTCCTTTTAGCCTTCATGCAGCTTTGACTTTTGCCAGCCAGATCTAAACTCTTAATTTCCTTTAATCAGAAGCCCTTTTGTTCCTTATATTTACCTGTGGAAATAGTTATAAACTTAGAAAGGTCAGTTGATGTCATTGTTTCATTGACATATTTTTTCGCAAACACATATTCTATTTTGCTTCTGTTTGCATGCTCCCTTGATTTAACAACCATTTTTTCAGGTCTTGATCCCCATGTTAACCACTCACCCCTATCAACCTCTGGTCATCTAATCACATTGCTGTTGCTGGTCATCATATTTCAATAGATTCTCACGCATATGTATTGACAGCTCACTTCCCTATAGCATCTGGATGCACCTGCATGCCTTCCTTTGTATACCTTATGTGGACTGATCTAGTGATGAGCAATAAGCACAGTTCTCCAGTTCTCCATTGCTTCCCATCTCACATTACTAAGTCTTAGGTCTAGGGTGACCTTGCAAGTGTAGAAACAAATTATCAGTGCCTTACAGTCTTATCATTCACTGCTTTGATTTTAAAGTACATTTTGTATAGGAGACTTCTCTTCTTGATAATTATGAATCTAGCAACAAAAATGCTGTCAAAACACCAATCCTATGGAAAAGTTTTTGTGAGTATAAAGAAAGGAGGCACATCACCTTTTCAATTTAACCTGTGTCAAGTCTAAATGCGCAGGAGGAGATTTATTGCAATTAAATAGCTTAAAATATTATACATAATTATAGCTAATTGAGCAAAAATGTAACAGGATTTAGGAAGAACCAGTATGAATTAAAAAAATTCTATGTATGAATCTGAACTTAGAAAGGGAGTTAAATTAAAAATCTGGTTTTATTTAGTTTCATATTTCTACTCTACATTGATTTACTGTTTTTAGGACATGTTTCTCAAAGTACAAAATTTCTAAAAAATTCTACAATTTATGTTTCCTTGTGTTGATAAAACTAAAGTAACAGAATGCAGTAGTGATGCTCTTTGCTTCATTCAAAATACCTGCTAATTTAAAATGGCATGATTTTTTAGGGTATCTACAAAGGCAACAGATTGAAAAATCACTTAAGATGTAAACTGGGCTAGAGAGATGGCTCAGCAGTTAAGGTGCTTGCATTCAAAACTGAATGACATGGGTTCAATTCCCCAGTGTCCATGTAAAGCCAGATGCACAAAGTGGAACATACATCTAGAGTTCATTTGCAGTGGCTGGAGGCCCCAACATGACCATTATTTCTGTCTCTTTTCTATTTGCTTGCAAATGAATATATACATACATATATATATATATATATATATATATATATATATATACATTTTCTTGGAAATCATCAAAATTAAAAGATAAATTGATACTTAGCATTAAGATAGAGATAATTAAAAATAAAAACAAAAGTTCTTAAAATCTATAGGCAGAAAATAGATAACACATGAAAGAAGTTTAAATCGTCAAAAAATGTACATATTAGAAGTTACAAAACCCCCTTCTAAAATTTGCTTTATATATTTTATTGTAGCTATTAAAATGTATAGCATATACCTTTTGCATCTTTTAGATAGAATGCTGATTTGAATTTGCCTTTGTAACCACAGCAATTTCTCTTGTGCCCTGAAAAGGAACACTGAGAAGAGCTTGGCAATGTATATTAATACAGGATGAACATTGCCAAGGCAGCTTTCCTGCCCACTCTAGCACTTTCATTGGGAATGTCACCATTTCTCATGATGCCAGTGAGGGTCAGAACACAGGAGCAGATGACCTCACACTGGAGGAAGATGTGTTCCATGTGTCTGGATGACCAACGACAGCATGACCAAGGGCAATGTTATTCTCCTTCACTAGCCTCTTTTACTCCAAGTTCTAACCATTTTCTTTGCAGTTTTACAAAAGTTATAGTGCTGGATCAACAGATAGTTCAGAATAACAAGATCACAAACAAGAGATACTTGGCACCCTAGCAACAGAACACCTGGCTCAGATTTTCTTTTCTTGGTTACAAGCAATATAAAAAGTATCTATCTGACCCATTCTATTCCAAGCTAAGTGTTATCTTTCTTCCCACTCCAAATACTGTCCCATAACTCATTTTCTAAAAAAATCCAGATCAGTGTACCTCTAGGTTCTTTGAATATTTCAGAGTTTAGAATGTTTATAGCTCCGTGAAGCTCATGCAAAGAACAGACATATCTTTTCAAAGTAAATTTCATGTATTAGTAAGTGTTTTCTCCAGGAACAGAAGCAATAGAATGGACAAAAAGGGAGATTTACTGGGTTAGCTCATAAGATATAGCCTGGACAGTCCAACAATAGCTGTCCACAGACTGGAAATTTGAAGTACCTGGCATCTGCTCAGTCCACAAGGCTGGATCGAGGCTGAAGATTCTTAGGAACTGGGCCCTGTAGCTGCTCAGTCCATGAGACTGGGCTCAAACTGGGAAACAGAAGTACCAATGAGGCTGAAGGTAGGCGGAAGGGTGGTAGGACGCCTTAGCCAATCAGTCCACAAGGCCAAAAGAATGGCAGGAGTGAGAACAAGATAGAAACAGACAAACCAGGTACAAAAGCACTCACTAGAGAGTAGTGGGTAGCCAGAGAAAAGAAAAGAAAACCAAAGCTCTCTCCAGAAACTCCACTGGAGTTTCCTTATACATACAGCCTCCAAGGAAGGACCACCCATTTGGGAGTACCTAGCAACACCCACACAATCCTGCCCAAGAGATACATCTTTTGTGTCATTCCTAATCTGGTTAGTTTACCAAAGAAATTCAACAGTCATATGACATTATTTAAGCAAAACAATTTTTTTCTGTTAAAACTGTTTTTTTTTTTTTTTTAAATTATTTTATTTTTAGGAGAGAGAATGAAAGAGAGAGAATGGGTACACCAGGAACTCTCAGCCACTGTGAATGAACTCCAGACACATGTGCCCCCTTGTGTGCATGTGTGACATTGCACACTTATGTCACTTTGCATCTGCCTACGTGGGACCTGTAAATTTGAACATGTGTTCTTTTTTTTTTTTTTTATTTTATTTTTTTATTTATTTATTTTTTTTATTAGTCAGTTCTGTATTCAGCAAATACAGTCAGTTTGGTACCATTATTAGGCTCATCCGTGACCTACCCCCTCCCCTTGGCCCCTCCTTGTTGAGGTATGCGGGTCGTGCATTGTGGAGTTAGCCCACAGTTATGGGTAAGCTAAATGTCTCTGCATATCATGACCCAACATGTGACTCTGACATTCTTTCCGCCCCCTCTTCCGCAAAATTTCCCTGAGCCATGTTGGGTTCATTTTTGGTCTGCTTCAGTGATGAGGTGTTGAGGGCCTCTGAGGCTCTGGCTCTCTGATTTGGTAGCAGTTGATTTTTCTCTATGCTGATCTCCTTCCCCCTTGTGCTGGTGTCCGGTTCATCAGGAAAAACAGGCCCCTTGCTTGTTTCTCGAAGTTATCTTAGTTTCAGCCGGAGCCCTTTTGAGGTATGATGGGGTGGCTCTCTCCTTAGGGTCTACATCTATCTGAAAAAGAGAAGCAGATTCTCCAATGGAGAGTAAGTTAGCACCAGGACAAATGAGATAACCCTTACTTTTTTTTTTTTTATAGAGAATTTAATATGTGTAGGCCCTCTTGTAGCCCACAATTGATAGTAGGTTGATACTGGAGAGTGGGCTTATGTTTGGATATGGTTCTGACTTGTTTCCCAGCTCCAGCTATGGGTCCCATACCAGTGAGGGGATCAGTTAGCCAAATTGAGAGCCGTTGGTTCCCCACCATGGCTGTGTGCCACCACTGCACTTGTGTGGGCATCACAATAAGTTATTTGCTGCTAAGTAGGTTAGACCATGCGTTGCTTCGATAGATATTGGTCAATTTCCCCCAGTCGCCCATGTAGCACCTTCTGGCACTAGATGCGCTGACTGTCTGGGGACTGACTCTCATCCAACTTCCAGCCATGCCATTCTAATTTGCATGTCAATCACATAAGGTATCTTCAGCAGTAGGGTCTTACCACTAACCTTTGGTGGGTCATCAAGTACTCTGACAGAAATCTGTCTGTCTTTTAGGAAACCTTGTAGGTCTCTCTGATCAAAAGCTCATTGTGGATGATAGCCCCATGCTGGTTCTGGGAGTTACAGGTCAGTGCCCACTAAGAAAATGAGGAAAAAGATAACTAATATACAAAAGTTAGAGATAAGAGAGAGAGAGACAGGGAGAGGGGAAGTGAGGGAGGGAAGATGTAGGAGACTAAGGTTAGTCTTAATCTTACCCTCTCCAGTGTCTTGTGGTTCAGGTGTTCCCTGTAAGGGCCTGGTGAAGGATCAGCCATTTGGTCTATCTTTTAGTAAGTAGAAGATTATGGTACCATTGCCGTTTAGGTCTAGATTTGTGTTTCCCACCTCTTTGATGCCCTCCCCTCCCTCCCCTTCCATCCTAGTGTCTAATCTAGGAGATGCTTGCTGGGTATTTAAGGTATCTTTGGTAGATTCAGGTTAGGTGCTGTAGATGAGTGAGACTATGTGGCGATTTTTTTTCTGTGACTGGGTAAGTTCACTGAGAATGATCTGTTCCAGGTTCAACCATTTTTCCTCAAATTTCATTGTGTCATTTTTTCTTACTGCTGTATAGAATTCCATTGTGTAGATATACCACATCTTAGTTAACTGTTTTTTTTTTTTTTAAGCCAGTTCACCTATGTGTAGTCTAGGCTGGCCCCAAATTCACTATGTACCCCAGACTGGCTTGAGTAAATCCTCCTAGCTCAGCCCTCTGAGTACTGAGATTACAGGCATGCATGACCATGCCCTGCTCAGTATTCAGATTTTTATGTGAAGAAAGCAGGTCTGCAACTTATCAACAGAAAACTACACAGAACTCCCTTCATGTCATTATTTGATTTATATTTATTTCTATAAATTTTGAATTATTGTTGACACACGATTGTGCACTTTTACACCTTTCTATTCATGCATGCATTGTATAATGATCAAATCAGGGCGATCAACAAATCTATCACTTTAAACTCTTATCATTTCTTTATGGTAATTATGTTCAAATTCTTTATTTCAGCTCTTTTGTGATATATAATACATTATTATTAACTGTATTCACCTTACTTTGCAATAAAAATAAGACTTATACCTCTTATCTAGTTGTACCCTGTGTGTGTTGACCAATTTGTCTCTGTCCCCACTAAATATTCTCCCCACACTCTGGTAACAACAATTTTACCCTCAATTGAGATTAACTAATTATGATATGTAAAACAGACTGTAATATAAACACAGGATAAGAAAATGCAACACTCCCAATCTACTGTCATTAGATACTGATGATTGGTTATATCCTACATTAAGATAGTCAGATCTCATACTAACAAAATATTTATTTTTGAAGTTTTTAATAGAAACAGTATTATGTTAATTTTTCTTTGCACAACTTGATTATATAAATTTAGATGAGCACTTTTTAATATTTCCCTGAGATTAATGCATTTTGTCATGAAACTTTTCATATAGGCAAGCTTTCTTATCCATTGTATTGATTATTCTTTCAAAGTAACCTTCATAGCTAATTTTAAAACCAATAGATATTCATTGCTTGAGATAGGTCATTTTAAATGCTAGACTGCTAATGTGATTTAATTACTATTCTTATTATAATAAAACATTTATACATTTATGAATAGATTGAATAAATTAAAATAAACTAATCTTAGAATATAGTCACAAATCTTTTCTTAAATTATTATCATTTTTGAGAATAGAATTTATTAAGAGAAATAGACAAATAGATATAGTACTGACCATATACCCAGCATAAACGATTGCATGGAACAGATTCAATAATGCCAGGTTTAAACATACAAAGTGTATGAAATGATATTATTCTTATGAGTATGAAATGAATAACCACTTAGTTCATTTGCATTTAGGTATTAAAACTCTACTTAAGCAGTTTAGAAAAATATGACTTTTTAAGAAAATTTATCAATAGTTTAGAATACAATGTGTGTTATTTTATCACTGTCCTAAGTAGTGACATGGACTTCTCAAAGAGAAAAGGCGTATTTTTCACAGAATGCTTTTCTTTATTGGAAGTCCTGTTTTATAATCACCGGATGTGATAAGGCAGAACTCTCAAAGGTTATATGCAATTCGAACTTTTGTTATACTTAATATGCTGAGAAGAAAGCAAAAACAAAAACAAAACAAATGGTGCATTATCAAAGTATTAAGTGCCAACCGTTTTGGTTCTATAAAAAGGTAGAGATAAAGACATTGCTCCAGGGCTGGAGAGATGGCTCAGTGATTAAGACTCATGCCTCAGAAGCCTAAGAACCCAGGTTTGATTCTCCAAGTCCCATGTAAGCCATATACATATGGTGGTGCATGCATCTGGAGTTCATTTGCAGTGGCTGGAGGCCCTTGTGTGCCTATTCTCTCTCTCTCTCCCTCTCTCTCTCTGTCTCAAATAAATAAATAAATAAATAAATAAATAAATAAATAAATCTTTAAGACATTGCTTCAAGAGTACAAATTCAACGTCAATATGTAAAACATTCCCTTTTGGTGATTCTCCACTTAACTCAAGAAATACAGAAAATAGCAAGCCAGACAGCTACACTATGTGCTACATTTCATGAAGCTCACAATGAAAAGGATGAGTTAAGACCTAGACAAATGATTATACAAACTGTTATTTAATGGCCATTATAATAAGCACAGCATGCTGTGTGAAGCAACATATGGACCCCCTGCTAGTCTATGGGCATTGGAGTATTTCCTGAGGATTGGACATTTAACCTGAGTTGAAGCAGAAGCAATGCCACCAACTGTGTTCAGTGGTGAACAAATCAGTGGCTGTTAAATTAGGACTGATTTTATATTATTGATTATGCATACTTTAAATAAAGCTATGCAAATTAGGTAAATTTAATCACATAGAAATAGAATGACAAGATCACAAAGAAATAAAGACCAGATCTAGTGATGAGAATGTGACTAGTCAGAATTTATGCTGATTCCACAGGTTAAGTAGGTCTGGAGGAGATAGAACAAGGGAACGGCCTTTTCATGGCACCCACGCACTATCCTGCCACAGTTTATGGTACCCTTTGTAGATCTGAACAAGTGTTTAGGGTTCAAGAGTCCAAAGCATAACTATTGCTTCCTTGATTCAAGGAGCGCACTGCATAGGAGGGCTAACATTGACAGAGATATGAGCATTGATTTGAACGAGTAACTGTACAAAGACATTGAAAATGATTCCAATAGTCATTTTGGCTATGTTCATTAATGTTGGTATTTTCTCAAAATCAATTATTTACTCATTTAAATTTCATGGCAGTGTTACGGTAGAGATTACAATTGTACCCTACTAACAAACAGGAACTCTGAGACACACAGAAGTAAAAGATCTTTTCCATAAGGTTTGTGAACATTAAGTGGTAAAAGCAGAATTCAAATTCAGGGAGCCTAACACAAAAGTTCAGACTCTTAACCACAATTATTGTAAAAACAAGAATTTTTGCAAGCAGAACAAAATGAGACACTATTGCATATGACAGAGCAGTTGGCACCCCTACCATTTCAAAGTGGTAGGGTCATCTTTCAGAATTCAGCAGGCTCCAGGCTCTGCTTCAATGTTTACTCTACATTTTGAAATTCAATACCCCTTGTTCATACTGAGGAAATATGACTCAGAGGTAAACAAATGCCAGTAAATTATGCTATGATTACAATCCTGCAGTAACCAAGATCATTTAAGAGGAGAGTTTTTAACTTAGATACCATAACTGCTTGGCTTTGACCAGCATATCTGATGATTCATTGTCCTCATTTGTAAAATGACAATATAATAAATACATGAGCAATTGTGATGCTTAAATGTGTGTATACACGTATTTTAAGGAAAAAAAATTGCTTATTTTTATTTATTTATTTAAGAGCGACAGGACAGAGAGAGAAAGAGGCAGATAGATAGAGAATGGGTGCATCAGGGCCTCCAGCCACTGCAAACGAACTACAGATGCATGTACCCCCTTGTGCATCTGGCTTACTTGGGTACTGGAGAATCAAGCCTCAAACCAGGGTCCTTGGGCTTCACAGGCAAGCACCTAACCGCTAAACCATCTCTCCAGCCCCCATATGTGTGTATTTTTAAGGTAACTGGAAAAAGTGTTTTGGTCTAGTTAGAAATCCAGAATCCTTATTATAATGATGCTGGCTATTGCTATTATAATCAAAGTATACCTGTAACAGGTATTTATCAGGGCAAAATTTGTAGGTGAAGCAGTTTTTACAGATAATCTGGTTCTCCAGTTTTTATAGGGCAGATATTAATATATTAGACTCCAATTTCTAAAGGAGATATTAAGAAAAGCAAAGAAACATCTGGATATTTCTTCACTAGTATTCTTATAAAGTTGATATATTATTTCATTAGATGACTGAAGCCACATGGTCCAGTGGCAGTCTAATGGAACTGAGAGCTGACTTGGCTCATGACTTCTTTTATCTTGTATTTTCCCATTGTGTATTTGCTTGATACTTCTATGTTTGTTGACTTTCACCACAGGGGGTTGAGAGAAAAAGGAATTGAATGTCACTAAGGTTTTTATTTTGAAGGGTTGGTACTACAAAGATAATAGCAACTTAGAAAATATAGGCAGTTATGAATGAGACAAAAAAAATTAAGACTGTAATTGAAACTGATCAAATGGTCCTACCATTTGGCATCTGAATATATAAAGATTTGTATGTTGTCCTTTCAAAAATACATTGAAGGGGCTAGAGAGATGGCTCAGCACTTAAAGGCACTTGCTTGCAAACCTAGCTGTCATGGTTTGATTCCACAGTACCCACATAAAGCCAGATGCACAAGGTGCCATATGTGCCTGGAGTTCAGTAGCAAAAGGCCCTGGAGAGCCCATACTTACTCTTTTTCTGTCTGCCTATTTCTTTCTGTCTCAAGTAAAAATATGACACTGAAATATACATTGACATGCACTGAAATAGTACAAAATGTCATACATTACTTGTCAGCCATATGAAAAAATGTGATTACCTTCTACTTCTACATCTAGATTTAAACGTAACTTCAATTAAAAATGAGTGTCCACACATCTGGTCTCAAGCCCACTGCACGGCACTATGTATCAGATCAGCCTTATATGCCGTATGGTTTTATCTGCCCCATTTTTCACTGGTACCGCTTGCTGCTGTTTTCTTGATTGAAATTTTACTGAGGTAACAAGTTCGGTATGGATGACCACAAACTCCACACTCATGCAACCCAATTGTGATTTTCTGCTTCCTATACCAACACACTCATCTCCTGCCCCCTGGTATCACTTTGAGGCCTCTACTGAAGCAAATCTCTGTATGTGGAGGGACTGATTGAAGTCTGAAGGACTGATTGAAGTCTGAAAGGCCAATCTTTGATATGTGAGAGGTGAGAGTTCTTGTACAAAATTTTGACTTTTTTCCTAGGAAAAAATAGCTTGCCTTGGGAAGTTATTTCTTGAGAGAATTATGAGTGGAGAACATGCATCTTTAGCGACTAACAACAAAATACCCCCAACACTATGGTGTGAACTCTTCCTTCTCACCATTGACTCCTGTTCCTTGCAATTGTACTCTAGTAAGTCAGTAGCCCATAAGACTTATCTCCAGTAAATGCTTTCCATGAATGTTGTGGCAACACAATTTAACAGTATTATAGAAATTGTTTTACCTTCTATATGTGAAGGTCTCTTTTTGTTTGTTTGTTGCTTTTTTATACATCTAGCTATATATATATATATATATATATATATATTCATTTATGTATCTTCTTTCTGATCTAATTTAGATTTTATTATTGAAAGTATGAATCATATATTTCTTTTTAATGTCACATTATAACATTTTGCAATATTTGGTGAAGTATGAGTGGATATTTCTTAGCAGGTTTTATAATTTTGATGTTTAACACTTCCATAAGAATGTGGACAGATGTACTATTGTTTTAAGCTATAAACTTGTGGTGAAATTCTGAATTCACATGACATTCAAGTTTTAATCTTTACTTTCAATTCATGTTTCCATAAGAACAAATCTCATATGCTACATAAATTTTATCAATATTAGGAAATAAATACTATTATCAATCAATAATTTCTGAATGCCATATGTATGTGTGTCCCAGCTTTAGTGAGGCAAAATTGGATATAGTTTTATATACTGCCTCATGGTTATTCAATATATATTTACATATAGTGAATTGATTTCCTTACTAAACCTACTAAACACATCTATCCCCTCATATAGTTATGCATATTTTGTGTGGTATAAACACTAAATTTTTACTCTCTTCACAAATAAGACCTGTACCAGCCAATTATAAGTATGTATTATAATATATTTAACTATTATCACCATACAGTAGGTTAGGGCTTATTCACTTCATAAATAAAGCCATTACTAGTCCAGTACCTTGTCATTTTCACCAACCTTAGCCCAGGGAAATCCTCATCCTACTCTGATTCCATGGCTCTGTGTTTGTTATCTTTCACAACATCCATTTCTATCTTGTGAGAGAATACCATTAGCAGAAATCCACTGGGTCATGGCTTTGCTTATGGAGAGATTCGGCATTAAGACACCTGTACCTCACATGGGCTTACTGCTGCATTATCACAAGACCAAGGTCAAAGAGGGGCAAAAAGAAGATGGGGTGTGAACTTGCCCTTTAACATTAATTCCACCTGACAGGACAGATCTCTTATTGACTTACTCACCTCTGTAAAATCTTACCTTGGAGTATGGTTACAATAGTAATTTTTTCTAAATGAGTTTTGGAGGAAGTAAATGTTCACACCACAGTAAATACAGAAGTACGATCAGATACTGCTTTATTTCAATGTCTGGTTTAGTTAATTAAATATAATTTCTACTAGATTAAGTGCTATTAATCCCAATGGAAAGGAATTCCTTTTTTCAAAAAAAAATTTATTTACACAAGCAGAGAGACAAACAGAGAAAGAGATAGATAGATAGATAGAGATAGATAGATAGAGAGAGAGACAGAGAGAGAGAGACAGAGAGAGAGAGAGAGAGAATAGGAATATCAGGGCCTATAGCCACTGCTAACAAACTCTAAATGCATGTACCACTTTGCATCTCTGGCTTTACATGGGTATTTGGAAATCTAGTCTGGGTTGTTAGGCTTTGCAGGCAAGTTCCTTAACTACTGAGCCAACTAACCAGGCCCCTTCCCATTCCTTGCTTTTTCTAAGACCCATGTAATTTTTTTCCTTTTCTTTTTTTTTCTTTATTAGTTAGTTTTGTATTCAGCAAATATAGTCAGTTTGGTACCATTATTAGGCTCATCCATGACTTACGCCCTCCCGTTGGCCCCTCCTTGTTGAGGTACATGGGTCATGCATTCTGGAGTTAGCCCACAGTTATGTGTAAGATAAATGTCTCTGCATATCATGACCCAACATGTGGCTCTGACATTCTTTCCGCCCCCTCTTCCGCAAAATTTCCCTGAGCCATGTTGGGTTCATTTTGGGTCTGCTTCAGTGATGAGGTGTTGGGGGCCTCTGAGGCTCTGGCTCTCTGATTCGGTAGGAGTTGATTTTTCTCTGTGTTGATCTCCTTCCCCCTTCTGCTGGTATCTGGTTCATCAGGAAAACAGCACCCTGGCTTGTTTCACCAATTTTACTTAGTTTCAGCCGGGGCCCTTTGGAGGTATGATGGGGTGGCTCTCTCCTTAGGATCTACATCTATCTGAAAAAGAGAAGCAGATTCTGCAACAGAGAGTAAGTTAGCACCAGGACAGAAGAGATAACCCTTACTTTTTTTTTCTTTTTTCTTTTTTCTTTTTTCTTTATTAGTCAGTTATGTATTCAGCAAATACAGTCAGTTTGGTACCATTATTAGGCTCATCCGTGACCTACCCCCTCCCCTTTACCCCTCCTTGTTGAGGTATACGTAACCCTTACTTTTTGTATAGAGAATTTAATAGGTGTAGGCCCTCTTGTAGCCCATGATTGATGGTAGCTTGATATTGGAGAGTGGGCTTATGTTTGGATTTGATTCTGACTTGTTTCCCAGCTCCAGCTATGGGTCCTGTACCACTGAGGAGATCAGTTAGCCAAATTAAGAGCAGTTGGTTCCCCACCATGGCTGTGTGCCACTATTCTCAGTGAACTTACCCAATCACAGAAAAAAAAATCGCCACATAGTCACACTCATCTACAGCACCTAACCTGAATCTAAGCAAGATACCTTACATATCCAGCAAGCATCTCGTGGACTAGACACTAGGATGGAAGGGGAGGGAGGGGAGGGCATCAAAGGGGTGGGAAACACAAATCTAGACCCAAATGGCAATGGTACCATAAAATTCTACTTACTAAAAGACAGACGATGTAATTTTTAATTCAATGTGTGTGCATATTTTGTTTCTATGTTATATTTTTACTATCCATTCATTCTTTGATGGGGACTTATGATGTTGCCATTTTGGGGCTTTTGAGAATAATACATACAGATATCTCATTGGCATATTTGTTTCATTTATTTTATTTTATTATTATTATTTTTTCATTCTTGGATGTATATTAAGGAGCAAGAGTGCTAGATCTATTTTGGAGAAATGTCCATACTCTTTTCTTGTCACTTTTGAATGAGTACCACGCATGCTTAGGATATAACTCCTAGTCAAATATGTGGTTTATAAATATTCCATCCCATTCTGGAGGCTGCATTTTCACTTTACTATTTCTTCTGCCCTGCATATACTTATCACTTTGCTGAAATACCAACTGCTCATTTCTGCATTTGTTGCATGTTTTTTTTTTTTTTTTTTTTTTTTGCAATCATGCTCCACCCCAAATTGTCCCAATGACCAGAGACAAAGATATTTTCTTTTTTACTAACAACTTCCATGATTGTAAACAATATCCCATGCTAATGCCCTCGCTCCCCCCACTTTCCCCTTTGAAACGCCATTCTCCATCAAATCCCCTCCCCTCTCAATCAATCTGTCTTTTATTTTGATGTCATGATCTTTTCTTCCTATTGTGATGGTCTTGTGTAGGTAGTGTCAGGCACTGTGAGGTCATGGATATCTAGGCCTTTTTGTGTCTGGAGGAGCAACTGTATGGAGTCCTACCCTTCCTTTGGCTTTTACATTTTTTCCATCACCTCTTCCACAATAGACCCTGAGCCTTGGAAGGTGTGATAGAGATATTGAAGTGCTGAGTACTCCTGTCACTTCTTTCCAGCACCATGATGCCTTCTGAGTCATCCCAAGGCCACTGCCATCTGAAAAAAGAAGGTTCTCTACCAAAAGTTAGAGTAGTGTTAATATATGGATATGGACATTAAGAGAAGTGCTTGCTGGGCAATTTGATAAGCACAGTATATACATTTAGCCAGACAGCAGCAGACATTACACCCATAGGGCTCATGACTATCCCTGTTTTAAGTTTTCATTATCAGGATTCCCTTCCATTGAGCGGGACTTCAGTTGAATTAGAGGGCAGTTGGTTTCCACCATGACAGATGTGCCACTATTGCACCCGTTGGCTCATTTGCCTTGGCTAGCAAAATTTGAGGCTAAAAGTGTCCACTGTTGAGCATCTTCACTGGTGATTTCTCTCTCTCCCATTCAGTTGCATGCAGCATGGCTTCTTCCAGCTTTCTGTCAGCTGGTCTACATGGGGTTATCAGCTCAGTTCCAGCAGGATTTCTCAGTGGCCTTGCAGCCCAAGTATGTGAGATTTTCTTCAAAAAGTTTTACATTTTCAAATCTTGTATTCAAACCTTTAATAACACATCTGGAATGACTTTGATTTCCTTTTTATGTATGTGGTATAAGATAGGGCCTGTGGCCTTCTGTTTTCTCAAAATTACTGAAGAAAGTATCTTCTACTTACTGTGTGTTAGGGCAACTTTGTAAAACAATAAAGAATGTATGTATTCATTTATTTTGAGGCTTTCTGTTCTTTTCCCATCTCCTGCATATCTGTCTTGTAACCTATTACTACACTGCTTTGACTTCTACAAACATTAACATAGATTGAAATTATACAATGTGATGCCTCCAGCATCATCATTTCTTTACATTGATTTTGTGGTGGGGGGAGTATTTTGCGGCTCCATAGGAACTTTAGGATCGTTTTCTATTTGAATGAAAATTGCCAGTGGTAACTTTAATAGGGATTGTGTTGAATTTGTACAAAACTTTGGATAATGTGTACATTTTAATAGGAACGATTCTGCTACTCCATGAACATAGGGTATCTTTCCATTTATTTAGCCCTTGATTGTTTTTCATGAATACTTTATAGTGTTCAGTAAGTTTATAGATCTTTTACTTTCAGGTTCAATATAATCCTAAATATCGTGTTTCTTTTAAATGCTACATTAGTACAATTGCTTGCTTAACTTCTTTTTAAGTAGTTCATTGTCAATGAATACAAGCACAACTGTTTTCTGTATATTGGTTGCCCTGCAATTTTACTAAATGGGTCATGAGTTTAACAGTTTTGGGATAGAGACTTACAATTTTGCACAAAGAAAAACAATTTCATTTATTTTTAAAAACTTCTTAAATATTTTATTTTTAGTTATGAGAGAGAGAGAAAATTTGCACAACAGGGCCTCCATCTTCTGCAAACAAACTCCAGATGCACGTGCCACCTTGTGCGTCTGGTTTACATGGGTCCTGGGGAACCTGAATCCTTTGGCTTTGCAGGCAAGTGCCTTAATCTCTAAGCCATTGCTCCATCCCTTATTTCATCTTTTTTTTTAAAAGCTGCATGCTTCTACTTAATAATTCCTGATTAATTGTTGTGATTTTACTTAGATTTCTGCCAGATTATCTATTATATGAAGTTAACTATTTCTACTAATATTATTATTTCTGTTGTTTTATTTCAGTATTCCACTCACATCCCTTGCAATTGATAGTACTTTTCTTGATGGTTCTTAGAAGAGTTTTCTATATTATGAAACATATCATATATATCATAGTTACCATGTTACCACGGTAGTGCTGGGACAAAATACTTGACCAAAACCAGCTGATGGGTAGAAAGGATTTATTTTGACTTATAATCTCAAAAAGAAGCTTCATGATGGCAGAGGAAAGTATAACATGTTCAGAGGCTGGACATCACCATAGCCACAGCAGTTAGAAGATAACAGCATTAAAGTAAGCTGAGCCGGGCATGGAGATGCACACCTTTAATCCCAGCACTTGAGAGGCAGAGGTAGGAGAATGACCATGAGTTCGAGGCCACCCTGAGACTATGTAGTGAATTACAGGTCAGCCTGAGCTAGACTGAGACCCTAAAGAAATTGAGCTGACCTCTGGAAAGGAGGAGTTGGCTATAGCACCCCTAAACCCAATCCCCCCAAAATATACCTCTTCAAACAAGGCTGCACTTCCAAAATTGCCACTACCTGGGGACCAAGCATTCAGAACATACAAGTCTGTGGGGTATCTGATTTAAAAAATAGACATAATATTTGCCAGTTATGTGATAACTATGTTTGCCACAGTAATTTCAACTTTCTAACTGCTAAATTTTATCATGCATGTTCTTAGACACTCATTAAGTTTATGGTTTCCTCTAAGCTAGACATCTTATAAAAATAAACATTCTCTGCATAGTTTTGCCACTATTTTTGGTATTGTATTTTGTGCCTTGTTTTTTATTTATATGTATTTGAAATAAGCATTTAACCTTATATTTTACCTATCAAATCAATGGGTGATTGTTGTAATTTCATACTTTTTCTAAGTGCTTGTTGTTGTTGTTGTTGTTGTTGTTTCTGTTTTTGTTTTTCAGGGTAGGGTCTCACTTTTGCTCAGTCTGACCTGGAATTCACTATGTAGTCTCAGGGTGTCGTTGGAGTCACAGTGATCTTCTTACCTCTTCCTCCCGAGTGCTGTGATTAAAGGTGTGTGCCACTGTGCTATTCTTAACTTTATTCTTTTATTTTCTCCCTTCATTGGGATCTTCTATTTTTGTATTGGCCAGTGTCTATATTATCATGTCAATGCCACTGTTAGCATTAGTAAAGAATTATTACCTATTTTGTAGCTAGAAAGGAGTACTCCACATATAAACACAAAATTTTACTCTTTCTTTGTATCGATCTGCTAAATTTAAACTTTATATTCAACTTGTTGCATTTGAAAATTTCAGTTAGCATTTTGATGTTAGTTTCATTTAATGAATACCTAAATTTTAGCAATACTAATATGATCACTCTAGGAAGTAAGACAATGTAAGATGGTAAACAATTTTGGAAAACAATATGGAGACTCCTAAAAAAGCTGACTATAGAGTTACCAACAGAACCAGTTATTCCCTTACTGGGCATGTACCCTGAAAGCTCCATGCCTCAGTTGAGAGAGATTTGCTCAACCATCTTCATAACTGCTCAATTCATAATAGCCAAGAGCTGGAGTGAATCCAGATGTCCATCATTAGATGAATGGATAACTAAGATGTGTTATATCTATACAGTGGAATTCTACACAGCAGTAAGGAAAAATGACACAATGAAATTTGAAGAAAAACGGTCGAACCTGGAACAGATCTTTCTCAGTGAACTCACCCAATTACAGGATAATCACTAAATAATCTCACTCATGTACAGCTCCTAACCTGAATCTACCTAAGTTGCTGACATACCTAGCAAGCATCTCAAGGACCAGACAATAGGGATAGTGGGGAGGGAGAGAAGGGGAAGGGAGGGGGTGGGGGACACAAAACTGTACCCAAACGGCAATGGTACCATAAAACTCTATATCCTAAAAGACAGACCAAATGGCTGAACCTTCACCAGGTCCTTAGAGGGTACACCGGATTCACAAGACGCTGAAGAGGGTACAATGAAAACTGACCTTTATCTCTTGTTTCTGTTTCTCTCTCTCTCTCTCTCTTCCTCTCCCTCCCTCTTCTCTCTCATCTCTCTATCTCTTTTATATCATTTATCTTTTTCTTTCTTCTCTTCTTGGGCACCGACCTGTAACTTCTGGTACCAGCAGGTGGATATCAAACACAATGAGCTTTTGATCAGAGAGAACTACAAGGTTTCCCAAAAGAAGACATATTTATGTCAGAGAGCTTGATGACCCACTATAGGTTGGTGGTAAGACCCTACTGCCGAAGACACCATACACTGTTGGTGTAACATGGAGTGACATGGCTGGAAGCTAGAAAAGAGTCAGTCCCCAGACAGTGCATCTAGTGCCGGAATGTGCTATATGAACGACTGGGGGAAAATGACCGATACCTGTCCAAGCAACGCATGGTCTAACCTGCTTAGCAGCAAACAACCTGATGCTCACACAAGTGCAATCGTGGCACCTAGCCATGGTGGGAAACCAACTGCTCTTGATTTGGCTAACTGATCTTCTCAAAAGAATGGAACTCATAGCTGGAGCTGGGAAACAAGTCAGAATCATATTAAAAAATGAGCCCACTCTCCATTAAACTTTCTCTAAAAAATATTGGTCATCACATTTATTTTGTGCTAATTTTACTCTCCACTGGAGAATCTGCTTCTCTTTTTCAGATAGGCACAGATCCTAAGGAGAGAGCCACCCCCATCATACCTCAAAAGGGCCCCAGATGAAACTGAGAATAATTGGGGAAACATGCAAGAATGCTGTTTTCTTGTTGAACTGGGAACCAGCACAATGGTGAAGGAGATAGACACAGAGAAATATCAACCCCTACCAAACCAGATATCCAGAGACACAGAGGCACCCAAGATCTCAAAACAGAAGCAGACCTAATATGAACCCAACATGGCTCAGGGAAATTGGTGGAAGAGGGGGTGGAAAGAATGTGTATCATGACACACAGAGACATTTTCTCCTACCCCAAACTAAAGGCTAATCCCAGAATGCATGACCCATATACACCAACAAGGAGGGTCCCTGTGGAGGGGGGAAGACAGGGTGGAGGCTAACAATGGTACCAACTTGACTGTATTCACTGACTACAAAAAAATAATGACTATACTTTAAGGATCATGTATCTTTAAAAAATAGGAATTACATATTTAAGATAACTAAAACATATTCAAATGAATGTTAAATATGAATTATAACTAAGGATTTCTGGCTCAAATAACGTTCTGAACTGAAGATAAAAGCATTAGCAAGCTTCTGAGTGTGAATAAATATTGAAGGTACGTGAATCATGAGAATAACCTCCTTTGGCTGGGAGACAGATGCCAAATATTCCTTCTCTGGTAGACTTTTTAAAATACTGCTTTAACTGCACAATTGTATTTCAATGACATGGTATAGTCTGTTTATGCCATGAAATTGCCAGGGCTATCATTAACTCTAACTGTCCTGGATACTTAGTGCAAAACTTAACAGAAGGGCCCTTCAGTAAATGGTTGAATAGGGTGGGAAACAGGAAGGACACAGGAGATATACACACAATCAAATCCAGAATGAATTGGTACCATAGAAACCTTCTTCCTGGGTAGTGGACTAAAAAATATAAGCGTCAATAGGAGCATGGAGGGATTGTTTGGTAAGAAGGGCCCAGGAGAGGGTGGGATGAAGCCTAACCCTAAAACACTTGGCCCTGTCTTACAACTCTTAGTACCAGAAATTGGTTACAATCCGTGTTGAGTTGTTGATTGGACAGATATTGAAGGTCCCCAAGAAAGGCTTCTGTCAGAGCACTTGATTACCCACCTGAGGTAAAAGATAAGACCCTATTGGTGAAGACACTACATGCTGCTGGTGCAAAACGTCGAAAGGTCCAGCTGAATCTGAAAGGAAGACTGTCCCCAGATGATTAGCCTATATAGTGCTGAAAAGCACTGCATGGCCTTCTGGGGAAAAATGGACAGCAATGCCATGAGCAAGCAGGGTACACTGCTGTATGAAAATAACCAACTTGAGAAGATGTGCACCTCTGTGCAATAGTGACATACAGCCTTAGTTGGCAACCAATGGCTTTTTGATTGACTATGAGATCAGCTCAGTGGAAACAAACCCATAACTGGAGCTAAGAACCAAGTCAGAATCCTATGGATACCAAGATTACGGACTTCAACGAGAAGCTCCCAGTAGCCTTTGTCCAAAAGCAAGGCTACACACATCAAAATCTCTCTAAGTTAACAATGTTTATCCACTTTAATCTATCCTGATCGCACTCTCCATTGGAGAATCTGTTTTTTTTTTTTTCTTTTTCAGAAAACAGAACTGAGGACAGCCATCATCTACCAATAAGTAAAGAGTTAATAGCTAACTCTCTAACAGGAGATGAATCACTCCTCACCCAGCAACCAGGGTCCAGGTGAAACCAGATAGGAGCTGCCTGTATGAGCAAGGGTGCTGCTTCCGTGGAAAGCTTGATAGCCTGGGCCAGGGTGATGCAGACAGACACCGAGGACTCTCAAAACACACCAAAGTAGAAATCCAGAAGCTGCTGAGAGCTCAGTAATAGAGTATAATTAAAGCACAACCACCAAGGCTCAGGGAAGTTTGTGGAAAAGGCAGTGGAAAGAATGTAAGAGCCACAGGAATATCCAGAGACATAGCCCTCCCCACAATGACAAACTGCTGCTCTCACAATTCATAACCTACAAATACGTGGTGAATACCATTAATCCCACTAAGGAGGGCCCTCAGTGAAGTGGGGGCAAGGAGGAGGGAAATGATAGGACCAGCTGATGGTACTAACCAAATGATGTGTCCTTATAAAGTTCCTACTTAATAAAAGAAAATGGTTGAATTACACCAGTGGCTTTGACAATACTAGTGGAATGAAGGACATGGAAGCTAGAACATGCTGGGGAAAAATGGAATGAGATGGAAGGAAATGCAAAGTCAGAATGTTTGATAGTTATAAGAAACAAGAAAGGACATTTAGCCTTGCGAGAAAGGCAGATTTCATGTTACTAATTTTAAGACAGAAGTGTTACATTTTGGGTTAGAAAATAATTCTTAATGGAGTTTTAAACTGAAGATATTTTGCTTCTGCTTAAGGACCTATAATTGCATTTCACATAAAGTGTAAATTCTGATTTTTTTAAAGCCTGTGACTAGTACTTTAAGCAAGATTGTAAGGGTAGTTTCCTTATTTATGGAAAAAAATGTTTTTGTCTTATTTTAGGACAGCCATATAAATATGGAAATTGCATAGTAATTAATGGTTCTCTTTGTAGACTTAGGTTTTATAGAAAAATCTTATGGAAAGTAGTAAAAAAGTTATCTTCCATTTACTGATTATAGCAGATTTCAGGGTCAGGTCATGTAAACAATTTGCTCCATCTGGGAAAGAACATTCAATCTCGTTTGCATAATATCTGAAGTAAGCTTTTGCAAATGATAAGAGAGGAAAGTCTGCATGAAAGTTTTTATTATTCAAAACTGCCTCCTTTGCAGAATATGTCATCTGGATGTTTACCCAAAGATTCAAAATTTGTGTTTTATTTTCTTCATTGTGGGTTCATAGTGAGCTGATGAAAGACAGCCGGGTCAGCAGTTTTGTCATCAGAGATCCCAAAGAACATTCACAGTGCACTTGGCCCCATGAGATGATACTGATGGTTGTAAAGAAGATGCTTGTCACTTAAAAGTGCCGTGCAATTAACTAGCTTTGAATTTTATCACATCAGCAAATCTCATATTTGAAAGATCTAAGTGACTGCTGATGCAAACTCTTCCCAAGAAAGGAAGAGCGCATCTTAGTGTACACAAAGGTACATATCACGGTTATTTAAACTGGACAGACTAACACAAGTTACAAAGCTCCCAGGAAATTATTAATTGGTAATATGCTTCTGAGAAATAGCTTTAAGCTTACATCAAAATAATCAAATCAGAGGAGTTGTAATGAAATATTCTTCCAACTTTTCAGAATTGATTTGATTCCTTGAAAATGCAGTTATACCCTCATTATGGTTTGTCTGTTTGACATGTGGTTTCACTCATTTACTTTTCACTTTACAGGAGAAATTCTCTCCATTTGATGTGAAGTAGCACTTTTGCTACTGTGTGTATCACAGTGTCTAATCCTTGCCTGTTCATAGGATGGATCGGTAGAAATGGGACTCACTTTGGAGTTGTGTGAACCCATATATAAACACACAGTATTACGGTTTCATTCAGTTTGTCTCTAAGCCAGTTTCTTATTTTTCTAAGCCTCTCCTGCCTAAGGAATTTCCTTAGAGATAAGAATAACTACCTTGTGGCATTGTTAAGTTAAATAAACGGTGGATACTTAAAAGCACAGGGTCAAAATAACTGCTAAGCACAGTTTGTGTTCACTACATCTGTAGGTGTTTTCCCTCTATAAAGTCCCCTAATCCTCACAGTAACCATGTGAGGTGGATTCCTAATCATTTACTGAGGACTTGCTTGGGAATCTTATCTTGCTTTATTTCTGTATTATAACTTACTCTCTATGTTTTGTTTCATTTGCAAATTATATTTTAAACACTCTTCTGGGAACTGGCTCAGTTGATAAAGTGCTTGTTGCCTAATCGTGAGGAATTGGGTTCAGACTGCCAGCAGCACCCATATGCCAAGCATCAGTGCACACACCTGTAATCTCAGTGCTGGGGAGAGAGAGGTGGGAGAATAATCTGTAGCTGGCTGACCTGCTCTAGAGTAACTAACACTGATCTGTAAGCTCTAAATTATGTGAGAGAATGTAGCAGTTAATTTTGTTTTGTTGGGACAAGACACCAGACCAGAAGCAATTTATAGAAGGAAAGGATTTATTTCAGCATACAGCTTTAAGAAGAAGTTTCATCATGGCAAGGAAAGAGTGACACAAGCAGAAAGCTGGGAATCACATAACATTAGCAGAGAGGAAGTAGAAAGAGTGAGCTCAGTGAGGCAAGTGGAGCTGGACTATTACCCCAAGGCTCCTCCTCCGTGACATACCTCCTACAGCGAGGTTCTATCTCCCAAAGGTTCTACCAGTTGGGGATTAAGTATGAGACTTAATCACAAACACATGAACACCTGGTAGACAGTGATTAAAACAGATATTTGGTGTCTACCTATGGCCTCATGAACATACATAAGTGCTTTCATACATATGAACACACACATGCACATATATGCATGCACACATACATACACATATTATATTTTTATCTGCAACATACATTATTAAACTGAATAAAATATGATCCAAAACACATATACCATAATTTGTCTTAACTCAAGCAATTTATTTATAGTGAACTCATTCATATAGTATATATCATTGTACGTAGGGTAAATCGTGTCACTTGGGGGAATGAAGCAGGTGTAGCCACTGCTATTATGTAGCTTAGAATTTGTATCAAGATAAAGGAATTATAAATAAGTGGAGCTGGGCATGGTGGTACATGCCTTTAATCCCAGCACTTGGGAGTCAGAGGTAGGAAGATCACCATGAGTTCGAGGCCAATGTGAGACTACATAGTGATTTCCAGGTCAGCCTGGACTAGAGTGAGACTCTACTTCAAAAAAACAAAATAAATGTATAAATATGAATAAATAAATATATAGAAAATTACGGACCATTGCAAGAATCATTCAGAAACCCTGAAGGACTAACACAATCTAAAAAAATGACTAGCAAGGAAGAGATACAGTCTAAACCAAGGAGGTGACTGCCACTTTGAGTGGTGATTACATATGTGATATATCTATTACTCAGATATTACCCAAAAGTAGGTGATTAGATTGATCCACTAAGATTCCGAATTAACGTTACAGAAGATATATTTCAAGGTGGCTTCGATGTAGTGAAGCCATTAATCACAACATATACCAGAGTTGAGAATGATAATGAATTTGATGTGGGTTAATTCAATGACCAAGCATAGTCATGGAGTTATCAGATTCCTTTCACCCCTTTGATCCATATCTCAGATTTAGCAGCTCAAGCCAGCCCCATTGCTGCATGGATTCCTCAGCCATTTCAGGCATTGATTACACTATGAAAGGCAAAACAAAGGCCTTGAAAATTTTACATTAGAGAGGGAAGTGCTTGTGATTCCTGGTTGAATGTATTTCATGCATTACAGTCTCATTGAATCCTCATAGCAATCCTGATCAGAAGAAATTCTATCATCTCACTTATTTAGATGAGTAAAATGAGATGGAACGAATTGAAGAATATTCTTTCTGTCCTTCATGTAAATTGCAGGTTCAGTATCTAATCCCATATATGCCAAACTTCTGAACAAAATGTTAGTCCATGTAGAGGCTCCAGTGTTTGGCTATTTGTGAAGAAATCCTGCCAGTCCTGAGCTTGAAAACCTCCTTCATGTAGACTACCTGACAGAAAGCTGGAAAAAGCTTTGCTGCATGCAGCTCCACAGGAAACAGTAAAGTCGTCATTGGATACAGTCAACAGTGGACACTGCAAGCCTTAAGTTTGACCAGCCAGTCCAAATGAGTCAATGAGTGCAATAGTGTCATGTATGTCATGGGGGAAACCAACTGTTCTCTTATTGGACTGGAGGCCCACTCCATGGTAGGGAATACATGCCTGATTCTGAAAAGCCTAGTACTGGGGACGTTATGAGCCCTAGGAGCGTAATGACTACTGGTGTCTGGCTAAATGCATATATTATGCTCACCAAACTGCTCTGTAAGCACTTCTCTTTATGCTACTCTCACTTTTGGTTAGAGAAGCTGCTCTTTTCAGATGGTGGTGACTTTTGGGATGACTCAAATGTGACTACAGTGCTGAGAAATGACAGAGGAGTGCTCAGCAGTGAAAAATCCCTATCATACCTTCCAAGTCTCAGAGTCCATTGTGGAAGAGCATGTGGAAAGAATGTAAGAGACAAAAGAAGGGTAGATGTCCTTACAATGCACTCTTCCAGACACAAAATGGCTTGGATATCCATGACCTTGCAGTGCCTGGCACTACCTACAAAAGACCATCATAATAGAAGGAAAAGATGGTGACATCAAAATGAGAGAAACTGATGAGACAGGGAGAGGATATGATGGGAAGTGGAGTTGTGAGTGGGAAAGTGGGGCAGGGAGGGAATTATCATGGTTTATTGTCTATAATTATGGAAGTCAATAATAAAAAATTAAAAAAATATGTTCACATCACTAGAGATTCAGGCAGGGCAGTATGGTTTTGTGCCTAGTATCTCATCAAATTTATACCCCATTAGTGCATGTATCTTTCATTTCTGCTCTGTCTTACCCACTTCTTTGGAGTTTCTGAATCTCCAAATAGATATATTGAATGTGATCACAATTGAACATTATTATTAATGTTGTTTATTTCAATATTAATTAAATTAGAACTTTTATTATATAAAGACTTCAATTTTAATTAATTATAATATTATATATTATATAATATTATTATATTATAATATATAATATAATATATTATTATATATTATATAATATCATAATAATATATATATACTATATATAATATATAATAAAAAAATCTCATTCCCAAAACTCATATCAGAAATCCTTCTTGACATTAACTGAGAGCACTGAAATCTCTCTTTTCCTAGTGTGTTTTGCAGTGACACCACACTAGGATTTATATATAAGAACTACAATTTATTAAATGATTACCATAAGCCAATGGAAATGCTAGCTATTAAAATAATCACCTTTTAATTCTCATGAAAATCTCAGATTCATTTCTCTTTCTACTTTTTATAAATGAGGAGCTGAGACTCAAATTACATAAAGTCAATTTTTCTAGGAAACAGGACTATCTCTACTCACCGCCTGTTTTGCTGCTCTTTCTACTGACTACCAATGCCTCCCAGCTCAAAAGAGCTTAACATTCTGAAGATCAGAGAAATAGCCTGACCCGAAACAGATGATAGGTTCAACAAGCTTGGCTTACTCTGCACATTTGGAAATAATAAGTGAAATTGTTATCACTTGCTTGGCATTTCACAAAACTTATACGGCCCCCTCTTACTCTCTCATTCTTCCATCACTATTACTGGAAAAAATTTCTAATTGATAGCAAGCACATTTTGCTTTCCTACCAATAAAATAAAAGAAATATCCTAAAATCTTTCTTATTTTTCTCTTCCAATATTCATTTAAGTACATCCTTACTGTTTTGGCAAAAAAAAAAAACTCATGAGAACAAGCCTAGTCCTTTTGCTGAGGAACTGGATCTGGCTTCCAAATGTGAGAGGTAAGAGTACCGAACTGTGAATACTCCATGAAGCTCTGCTCCATTGCCGCTTTCATGCTGCTGCTGAAATGTCACCCTATGGATTCAACAGGCAAAACTGGCTCATTGATCTTTCATGTTCTGCTCTGATTTAGCAAGGGCCAGTAATCCTATCTCCCTGGGACCTGGAGAAAAGAGAACTGCATGGAATCCTTATGCTTACTGTCCTAACCTTTGTGTCTTTGTTACAAAAGAGTTCCTTCCTTAGAAAACTCCCAGTGGATGCCCTCACAACTCAATAGTGATATCACTCTATTTAAACCCAAATTGACCAATGGTAATGAAAATAAGTTGTTCAGTGACTAGTGGAGGACAATCAGAATACCAGTGCTGTGTCTGTGGTTTTGCTCAACATACTTGTACAATGCAAGAAGGGAAACAGCTAAACATTTTTTTTTTCTTTTCCAGTAAGAAAATGGTAGCCTATATGGGACCTGGCCATGAAAATTCATATTTTTTTCACTCCAGAATAAACTATCTCTTACTCTTTTTGAGATGAGTACTGCGTTTTTCTGTCATCACAAACAGAATTGCTGGCCATCACCTTTACAGTCCATCTAGTAAAAGTTAGAAAAGAAAAACAAAGTGGACAGTACAGATTTTCTCAGTTTAATAGTTTCACTTTATTATGTGCAATCCTTTTTTAATGTCTAGTTAGTAAAAAATAGTAGTTTAGCTTGGGGAAAATTCCTGAAGTTTAATAACTCTGTCCTACTAAAATAAGAGTAATGATACTCCTTTGAACATAGCATAATGAAATTATATGATATATACTGCTCTGATTTGGCCATTTCTACATTTGACACTTCCCCCCAAAAAGTTGTGTTATCTTCCTGGTAGGAAGGAAGGTATTCTAAAGAGATGCTATGCCATGTCCTTTGGCTCTCAGATAATTAAAGCAATAACCCCCTCCACAATTGGAATTTCTCCAAGAATCACATGTTGTAAGAAAGAAATGGCCAAAGTCTATTGCCAATCAGAGGGGGACTTGTGTCTCCCAGAGAGGGATTTCACATTTGCTGACAACTTGTCAGACCTCCATGAAGGAGACTGAAGCTCAAGCAGTGATAGTCAGCGTCATACCTTGACCAGTACTGCTTAGCTATATGTACCTCTGGCCCTCGCCTTAAATCTGAGCCTCATGTCTAAACCTCTAAGATGGACTTGAGGGGAGTGGGTCATTGTGACTGTTTGTCTCTCTTTCCAGTGTGGCTATATAGAATAATTTTTTTTTTTTGCTTTTTACTATTAATTTTGCTTGCAATTGTTTATTGACAACAGGTGCCTAGTCCTGGCATGTTGGGATGCCAGGGCATAGGGTCTTAATCTAACACTAGTAACAGGTGCTTCACTCTCTCAGAGAACAGAAGCCACTTATAAATCATTTAGTTTGAGAAATGTAAATAAACTCATTATAAAGTAAGTAATCCCATGGGGGATCATAATTCTAATTCCTATCCAAATAAAAATTGTTAGTTAAGATTTGTATTTTGAAAATTTTTATGTATTATTATTAGTCAAAAGATCATTTTTTGTGTCTCTGTCCCTTTCTTCTTGCAAATAAATAAAAATATTTTGAAAGATAAATTTATTAGCAGTTTTTTCAGTAATAAAAACAGGATATCCCATGTTTCTGAATAAACTGTGTATAATTTTAATTTATTGCACATTTATATATATGTATATATATATAGTGAATATATTTATCACTTGTGTAACTGTGCCATTAACACTAAATAGACATTTTTAAGGAAGTATTATTAATGCAAAATATAAATATGGAACATGAAAATTACTCCTAATGATATAACTAAGAACATTTTCCATTTAACTTATTCTTTTTATTTCCAACTTATATTATCATATCGATATTAAAATTTAACATAAAATAAAAATTATGCATTTATATTATATTTATGATTTTTAAGTTCATGAAAAGATGCTTAAAATACTTTCAGAAAAACGAAATGTAATATGCAAAAGTAAAAATTTTAAATGCAGAAATATACAAGGGTAGGCTTATACTTGGGTAATTTAAAAATAATTCTTAAATGATAGCCAGAGATTAAATTATATGTATATAGAAAATGACTGTTATGGACATATCTGGGAAGATACTTTCTGTGTTGAACTGTTTTTTGTTCTCAATATCTCCCTTATATATAAGAAGCCAACTATTTATTTTATTTTATTTTTTAAGTAGTGTCTCACGCTAGCCCAGGTTGATCTGAAATTTACTATGTAGTCTCCATTAGGGTAGCCTCGAACTGACTGTGATCCTTCTACCGCTGCCTACTGTGTTCTAGGATTAACGGCATGCACCACCATGCCCAGCAGAAGCCAACTATTTTTCCTTGCTTCCTAGAAGTGTTTTGTTGGAACGCAGTATTGTCTTTGTATTACGCAGGGCTCTTTAAAAGACAGGACCAGTGGAATATATACACATTATAAATGAGACAGTTATTGGATTGACTTACACTTTAGGGGCTGGGTTAACCCAACAATGGCCATCTATACACCAAAAATACACAGAGAATCAGGTTATTGCCATTTAAGGAAGCTAGATGTGTCAGCATCCCAACTCAGCACTGGAGGCCTGGGCACTCCCAGGTGTCACTAGCCTTGAGTCCACACTGAAAAGCCAAAGGAGCTGGGTTTGATGTCCATGGAAGGAAGTAGTGACAGACACACTTAGGAGCACAAGGGTTTTCAGGTACACATTTTACAAACTCTGATTTGTTTTACTCCCAGTCACAGCCCACTGGAAAGTGCTACTCACATTCCAGTGAGTCTTTTCCCCCAAGTCAACATCCAAAAGGGCAATCTTCTCCCACAGATACCTGAGCATGTTTTGCCAGTTCTAGGAAACACTTTATCCCACCCAATTGATAATACAAACCAAGTACCTCTAGCCTTCTTTTCCTGAGTGTCTGAGACTGGTCAGAATGTCCAGAGTCCCATTTTATATCTCAGGCTCATACTGACTAATATATGAACTTGTTCATCCATTTCAACAATTTTTGGCACTAAAATTATTACATTTCCTATGCCTTCATTGTTCCAGGGAACAATATCAAGGGTGGGAAATAATAAGCACCAGTCCCAAGTACAATTTATTTCCCAAAAAGAATTGATTCTCAAAATGTTTCTTTATTGTTTTCCTTTAATAGTTAGAGCAAATAGAACTAATAAATAATACCAGAAGACCAGGATATGAAAGTATGGCAACATATGGCATTCCCACATAAAACTTTAAGTAAATTATTTAAACACTTTATTATTTTGAAATCATTAATGTTTGGCATATTGACCAAATGATGGCTGGTTATCTTCACCAATTATGTAATGTAGTAATTATTCTTTCATTAATACTCTCTGTCATCTTCATTTATCTAAGTCTTGTCCACAGGATTATACACTGGCAAATATTGTTACTAGAACATGAAATTCGAGGTGAATTAAAATAGTAAATAGTAGACTATTAAACAATCAAAGCCAATGCTCCTTTCCATTATTAATTTTTGTTCATTTTAAAAGAATATACGTATCTATATTTTGCTAGTCCTCAGCTCTTAGTAAGTTGCATTTAGATTAAGAAAACATTTACTGAAAGCCTATTTTGTATCTACTACAAACCCTTACTCAGTAACTCCCATTGAAGATTTACTACAACACAGTGTTAGATTCAGTACTTCTGAGATTGGGCTGTCAACATCAGTTTGATGAGATTGTAAGTTGATACAGCTACTATGAAAAATAAGTAAAAGTTCCTCAAAAATAATAATAATAAAGTAGAACTATACTTGTCTAGCAATCCCTCTTCTGGGTGGATAGATACCCAGAGGAAAGAATATCATCATCTCAAAGCAAAAATGATATCCTATGTCCATTGAATCATTATTCAAAGTATGTAAGATATAGTATCAACTTAATTATCTAGTTTTAGGTCACTAAATAGAACACATATGATACACATTCACAATGACAGAGAAGTAGGATTCAGCTGTAGAGAAATAAGGGATTCCTGCCATCTGTGACAAGACAACATGTATAAATAAATCAAGCAATTTCACTTATATAGGGATTTAAAAATCAAACCATATTCTTAGCAACCGAGGTGAGAACAATGGTTATGAGAGGATGAAGGAAAATATGACTCACAACTTTTTCTTTTTGTTTTGTTTTTAGTTTTTGAGGTAGGGTCTCACGCTAGTCCAGGCTTACCTGGACCCCATTATATAGTCTCAGGCGGCCTTCAAACTCTTAGCGATCCTCCTACCTCTGCCTCTCTGGTGCTGGGATTAAAGGCATGTGCCACCATGCCCGGCTTACTCAGAACTTTTCATTTATAAAAGGAATAAGTACAAAATCATGAGTATAATTAATAATAATAATAATAATAATAATAAATAATAATAAAGTGCTTTTTTGAAATTTGCTAAGATCTTACATCTCAAATTATGTCACCATATGCATATACGCTTCCATTTACACCTACCTACACCCATCAACAAACATCCTCTACATATAGGGCAACTGGGTAGGGTCATCAATATTTGGTAGTATATTTATAATTCATATGAATATCAAAACATTCCATGACCTACTTTAAATACACACTTTTTTAATTGTTAGTCATGTGTCCATAAAGCTGGAGAAAAAAAATAATGCCAGGCATGTCTTTTAAGGGTGTAAAAATGCTCTAGAAATTAATGGTGTAGATAAGTTCACAATTCTGAATATACTAAAATTCACTGGATTTTGCTTTTTAATGAACTGAAGTGACAGCTACAGATTTCATGTATTGATAAAGCTTATATTAGAAGATAAGCAAATGGGGCTAGAGATATGGTTTAATGGTTAAGGCACTTGCTTGCAAAGACTAATGACCTTGGTTTAATTCCTCAGTACCCACTTAAAACTAGATGGAGAATATGGTGCACCCATATTGAGATTCATTGCAGCAGCTAGAAGAGCTGGCACACTGTCCCAAGCCCCGCTTGCAAATAAATAAATAAAATACTTTTAAAAAAGAAAAACAAGAAAACAAATGGTTAATAAGTTATACTGTTCTGTTACTAGGTGCATATTTGAGGTATCAGGTATATAACTAACAATGGCTTGTATTAGGTGCTTTAACACTTATGTATTTTATTCACTCAACAGAATACAGATTAAGTGGTTATTATTCCCCAGGCTATGTTCTAGGTCCAATGGTCACAGCAGCCAAACGGATAAAATGCCTCCATACTTTCATTATATTGGTGTGGAGAATGGACAGCAAATAAATGTATTCAACACTGATATAGCTTATGGTGCTAAATGAGACAGAGAGAGGAGAAAACTCACCAAGGTGACACTGTCAGGTGAAGACAGGTTTTGTAATTTTAAAAAGGATGTCAAAAGAAGACACTTAAGAAATTTTCTGATGAAATTGGCAGTCATGAAAACATCCGGAGAATAATGATACGGGAGACAAACAAAAGTGCAGAAGAGATTTTTAAGCAAACCTTCTTCATGCATTATTTATAAGGCAAGCACATCCACTTGATAAATTTAATATTACCATGTAAAACTTAGATGCCTAGTAGAATTGTGTAAATTGAACATTTGAAAAGAGGCAAAAACAAGTGCAACTACAACAAATCTTATACCGGCAGACAGAAACTTTCCTGAAAAAAGCATTTCAAAAGTAGAGCGCTGTGTATAAAAAAATGGTCCCAGGTCTCTCATAAGAGCCAAGTGTTGTCCTTCCTAGAAGCTGATGACTGCTTAATGTCAGCAGCACACCTGAGTGTGGAATACCAAAGAGCACTAAAACAAACCCAGTTCTGCAGGGGCACCAACAACCTTCTCCCATAATTGTGGGAGTGTATATACCTTTTGTTTAGAGTCAAATGCTTACCAAAGCATTAGAAAATGTATCTGTGTGGTCAAAACTTCACCGTCCATTCAAGACTTCAGACCTCTGGTGAGAGCCCAGCCTTAGGATGATGAGTCTCCAGTATGGCTGTCTTCATGTAGGCAGTTCTGATGAAAGGCATTTGGAGCAGAAGGCCATTGGGTAAGTGCCCTGCCTTCATGGCTGCCTGCATAACATCAGCTAACTCCAACTCTTCACTTAAAATTGGCTCTACGTTTCCTGTTTTCAATCTAGCTGACTATGACAACATTCACACTCTCATTGTAGAGTCTGCTTTAACTTCAAGACGTGATAGGTAATATTCTTGCTCAGGATCAGAGAAATTTCAAGTTGTAATGTACCAAATCTGTCTATGTACAATACATATAAAGCAATATTTACATTCCACTGAGATTGTAAGGGAACTCACCAGACACATCTGTGTATCCACTATTATTTAGAAATATTTTTTATTTAGTTACTTGCAAGCAAAGACAGATAGACAAGAGACAGACAGACAGAATGAGTGTTTCAGGGCCTCCAGCCACTACAGACTCCAGATGCATGTGCCACTTTGTGCATCTGGCTTTATTTGGGTACCAGAGAATCAAATTTGGGTTTGCTAGGCTTTTCAGGCAAGCGCCTTAGCCACTGAGCAATCTCTCCAGCATAATCTACCATTTGAAAAATCCCATCCTACAGTTTTTCTCTGTATATTTGGTACCATATGGCAATGTTAGCAATTCAGTGGTTCAAAGCTTATTACTTTTTAGGAAATCAAATGCACAGTACAATAAGTACCTGAAAAAGAAATCCATATTTTGAAAATTTAAGCAGAAATAATTTCATTTTGCATAATAAATTTTATTATATACCAAATTCTACTTACATTATATTAAAAGTAGCCATATTTAGAGATTTAAATAGCAAAGATACCTAAAAATAAACTTTAAATCCCAGACAATTAAAAAAATGTTTACAACTATAGTTGATTTTATCTCAAATATACTGAAATGAGGAATGCCCTAGAAAGTGGGGAGCTTTACTTCTGAGTGTATCTGGGAAGGGGTGGCCAGAAGAAATTAACATTTGACTCATTAGACTAAGTCTTACCAGTGTGGATGACTATTATTCAATCTGAGCTCCCTCCTGAGTAGGATAAAAAATAAGGAGGAAGAATACATTTTATCTCTCATTTTGAATACCCTTCTTGTTCTGTCCTGAGGCATAGCATCAGTTTTCTAGCCTGGGAGGACTCCATCATTCCAGATTCTTAGGTCTTTGGACTTGGATCAATGTACACCAGTGATTGTTCTGGGTCTCTATCTTATGTATGACTGATATGGGATTCCTCAGCCACCATAATTCTGCAAACCAATTACTATGTAATAAACCCTGATAAATAACTAACATTGCATTTACAAATGACTTCAAATGGATGTTAATCAAGACATATCAGTATATCAAAGATATATCCTCATCAATATTGAAAAGTATCTTGAGGAATATAATACCAAATCTTAAAATCATATAAAACACTGTTGGAGAGAGACAGGTCCAGGAGTAACATTATTGATGAAAGGAAATAGGGCATGTACCAAATAAATAAATGATAAGAATTATAGTGATAAAAATTCACATATTTGTTGCCAAAATACATGTAAATAAAAATACCTTTATAAGAGAACTTGACAGAAGTGTTAAATTTATTATAACCTAGTCTTATTTTGAAATTTCCCCTTTTATGTATATCTCAAAGGTTTTGAGAGGACTAAAGTATGTTTACTACTTTGAGGGCTGTGTATAGTATGTAAATGGGTATAACAATATTTCCCTCATAACATGCTATGGGATTTCCCTGAGACCAACACAGACCCAGTGGATGGAAGATAGTCAATGGGCAGAACTGCTTTTTTCTTTACTGGTAAAATTATGAGTCAGCAGCATAATGTTCTGCAGGATTTGTTTCCTCCTGGAGTTCAAATTTCAACTCTAAATAGAGAGGATGTAGTTCCCTTTTGAATGAAGAGGAATTTGAATTAGACAATAAGTACCAGATAATAGTACTCTTTCCTAAATATAAAGTTTCACTTACCACAGTGGATCACTGGCAACATTGAAAAGACCAAATGTAATGATACTTATATATTAAAAGTAAATAACTCATAGGGACAAAACAAAATAGAAAATAGAAAAGAAAAACCTGAAGAGACAATATAAAGGTAGGAAGCAGTCAAGGATTACTGAAAATAAAATTAATCCCAAAAACGTTTCTTCAAATTATCATTTGGATCCAAAAGTAAAAATTTCCTTTCAAGTGCAACGGTAAATTTAAATGATGGATGCAAGCATGTACTGATCTGATCTCATCCATTGCCAAAGCTGTCAACGTCATCTATAACGCTGAAGATTTCCAGTTTTATTTCTTCATGCTATGTCTCTTTCCCTATTGAACTCCAGCCACATCCATTATACTGTCTACTTTAAAATGTCCATTTCATATCTGATATCATTCAAATTTACATTGTCCAAACAGAACCCCTGATTGTCTTTCCATCCAAGTCCCTTTCTTGTATAATCTTTCTCATCTCAGAAGACAGAAACTCCATTCCTCCAGTTGCTCAGACAAAAATCTTGCCATTGTCTTGATATAACTATTTCTCACATCTTGCCAAGTTTGAACACTTATCTGTACCTCAGCTGGATTGTAATAATAGATTTCAAAAATATTCTACATCGTCAGTTTCCAATTTTGCCTCAAATACTCCGACTGTTTTTCTTGACTAAATACACAGAATTTTAATATTTTACTACATTAGATAACACTCACTCATTTGCTCAAAACATCTATCTTTCTCTCCTCAGTCTGTCTCTCCTTTTTTTTCTTTTTCAAATATACATAGTAAAATGCTCTGGCTTCAGTGTTACTTTGTTAAGCTGATCTTTTGGCAATAATTATTCCCTTCTTTGTATATTTCACTCAAGTCAAACTGAATTTCTTGCCTTTTCTTAAAATATTCAGAAAAGTACAACTTGAGATCTTTGCTGTGCCAGTTCCTATTTTCTGGAATGATCTTCACTCATGACAAATCCTCCAACCTCCTTCAAAGTTTGGTCAAATATCACCTTGTCAATCAAATCTATCCTTATCATCCATGGAAAATACATGTCTGTGGTGGAAATGCCATTAAGTAGTTGAATGAGAGGCAGAGGAGGGAGACAGAGATTGAGAACAATAGCATTTAGAAATTAAGTTTATTGAGAAAATCTGAGTAACACAATAATAAATAAAACAGTATCTATAATAAGGAAAATATTATTATGGGACAGTTTAGTCTTACCCAGTTCTCAGTAATTCCTATGCAGGAAAGATTAGATTCTTGACAGACATTTGTATTCAATCCTACGTTCTTCTTCCAACTAAGATATAGGTAACCCTGATTTCCTTATACATCATACACCTAGTGTTTGCATAATTTGATTGGTTCTGTATGCCCTAAAGTTACAGGAGAGTGAATTACAGTTATTTTAGTTGTATTGGCTTTATGCAAAGAACGTCATACTGTATGCAGTTTGGACATGATCTCTCACTTAATATTATATAACTAATATTGCTTGTCATACTGTTTCTTGATCCACCTTTCTATGATGAGAATTTTATACACATTCTGCTATCCAAAGTACTGTTCCTGGGCTGGAGAGATGGCTTAGCGGTTAAGCGCTTGCCTGTGAAGCCTAAGGATCCCAGTTCGAGGCTCGATTCTCCAGGACGGACGTTAGCCAGATGCACAAGGGGGCGCACGCGTCTGGAGTTCGTTTGCTGTGGCTGGAGGCCCTGGTGTGCCCATTCTCTCTCTCTCTCTCTCTCACTGTCTCTCTCTCTCTCTCTCTGTCTCTTTCTCTCTCTGAGTCTGTCGCTCTCAAATAAATAAATTTTAAAAAAACAAAAAATTAAAAGAAAACAAAGTACTGTTCCTGGGCTGGAACAGCAGTGAAGTGCACTAGCTTGCAAAATCTGACAGCCTGGCTTTGATTCCCCAGTACTCATATAAAGTCAGATGCTCAAAGTGGCACATGCATCTGGAATTCATTTTTAGTGGCAAATGATGCCCCCATACTCACTCTGTCTTGCTCTCTTTCTCTTTTTCTCTGCATCTCATAAAAATAAATAAATAAATAAATAAATAGTATTAAATAAGGAAGGGCTATTCTTGCTTATGTCTCTATTATGTCTACTCCAGCTCAGCTGTGATGCTCTGATATATCATATACTTAAACAATAAAGGTTCTAAAGTTAACCTAAGATTGAAATATTGGACAAATTTAACCTAATAGCCACAGATACTGTATCTTCACTTGCTAGACACCTGACTTGTTATAACAGTATTCTTTTTAAGGGTCTCCAACAAGCTGTTATAGAAACCCATTGACTTTTATGACATAGCCCATTCTTCATTATCAAGATCTGGCCCTGCACCCTACCACATCCTTGATGTTATGTAGCTCCTAGTGTCTTTGCCTTGGGACTGAACGTAGTGGGGGATGGATAAGAGAATGCCAGCCCATGGCTAAGCTTTGAAAATTATTTATGTGGAAACTGGAAAGCTATTTTTCAAGTCAAATTGTACAGTGACTGTTTGGATTTTTCAGTTCCTAAATATTGTTAACACTATAAATCAGCTATATTGTTCCCTAACAAATTAATTGAGAGTCCAAAATAACCTATTTACAAATGACCTTTGGAATCTAAACTGTTTACAAGTCAGGGATTATGGATACAGCATGGCAGAGTTAAATGCAAATCGCTTTTCATTATCTCCTGCTATGCATCATCTGCTTCATCTCTGCTCTTCATTAACAGACATAACAGAGACCCAACTGCATTACCACTTTCAAGCATGGCCAGGACTTTTGTTCTGCACTATCCAAGATTTCTTGGGTCTTTAGACATCCCTTTCACTTTGATATTTATTTCTCTGACTCTGAAATTGTTTTTAAATAAAAGCCTCATGCAAATGGTGCTTTCTATAATATACCAGTAAACAGAGAAGCCTGACAAAGTTTGTCTCTGTTATGGGTAAGAATAAGGACTCTAGGTGTTTAGTGGATGAACAGAGACTAGAGTATACTTAGAAATAAAATATGCTTTCAAGAGGCTTATCATTTCATATCCTGGAAACTTATTCCATACAGAGACCTCTTCCAGATGTCAGGATAGTTCACACAGTAGTGGAGCTTATAGTCAAGAGAAGGACAATGATGCTAGGTATTTTAGAGACATAGCAGGTAGTGTATAAACCTGTTCATGCCATAGTGAGTAAATAACAAGGAGGGATTCTTTTGTGAATGATGATCAGGGAAGTCTTTGTTGAAGAGGTGATATTGATAATGAGTTCTCAGTACTGTGATGGTATGGTCACAGTGAGACAGGCGTTCTCTATGCAGAGAACAGGTGTGCAGGCTCTCCAAAGAAGCTTGGTATGCTCAAAGAAAAAAGAGAGGTCAACTGGGGCTTTAACTGTGGGAGTTATTTTTACCTCCATGTTTAATAGAAAAGGAAGAATATAATTAACAAAAAGATTATGGATATTTAAAAATTTATGAGGAAAATCAGGAGATCCAGAAGAGAACTGTTGATGTGCACATACAGACAGAGCAGAGCCTGCATGGGAAAGTGTATACCAATCTTGACAGGTGCCACACCTCGCTTAATTTTTTATAAGGTAATTATAACTGACATTAATGTGCCAAGAATTCTTCAAAAATCACAAGGAGTAATTTTAATTCTTAAAGACTCCCTAAAAGGAGATTTCATAAACATGTGTTTAGCATGTTAAGTAATTTAAGCAGAAGAAAATTTATGAGCTTGTTTAATGTCCAACACATAGTGTATGATGCTACTGTCATGTAAATCCATGCAGTCTGGTCCCTATGCTTCTAAATACACAGAGAGAGTTGCAGTGAATTTCAAAAATGGCCAGTTATGTTTCACATGTTTGAATGAGTACCTCTATGAAACATGACTTAGAGTGGTTCCTATGAAGGGAGAAGGTCTGTTTTTCCACTCCATGAATGGGGTTCTGACTATGTGACTTGCTTTGGCCAATGAAACATCACCAAACATGACTCATGAAGGGCACTGAATGGTGCTTATCCAATAAGAATGGCCCTCACTTACTGCCCACATACTATGAACACTCCTGTGTGATCAACCTGGACAGGCATTCTAGATGATGAACATTTTCTCATCACTCATAACCATAACCACCATGCCACCAGACATATCAGCTGGGACAATACCTGTTTCTGGGTGTTTTTTTTTTATCACTAGCTGATCATAAATGTGGGAGTGAACCCATATAGCACAGTGTGCAACAGAGAGAAGTCATATACATTGAGCTGAGTCCAGACAGCTGACCCCTAGAATGGAAAACAGTACATTGGCTATATCAAGTCACAAATTTTAGAACAGTTTGTCACATGGTGAAAATTAGCTGGCATGCAGGCCAGAATGGAAAATGACCCCTTTACTGTATTTGAAGACTCTGGTCAAACAGTTTTCAGTCTCTGTTGTGTATAAAGATGCTCTTGTTTTGTTTCCAAGCCAAAAAAAAAAAAAAAAATAGAACTGATTGAAGTGTGCTTTCTCTAAGGATTTTGCTGGGTCAGTATCTTTGTTGGAATAATCTGACATCCTGAAGACCATGGCATCTGATAAAGCATAGTTAATGAGCATGTGTGTCTGCCCAATCCTACCAGCTAACAGTTTGGTTCTTAAATTTTAATGCATAATCAGATAGCATGATGGAAATACAATTAGTGAATATCACTGTTGGTGCCAGCCTTATATCTTGGGTGATTTCATAAAAGCTTTTGTAGAAATTGTGTATGCAAAGTTTATCAGGGCATTTTTTGAGCAAAGAAAATGTGATATTAATAATGTTCAAGTAAAGATGCTAGCCAATGAAAATATGTCAGCTGCCTCTGACAGAAAATAAAGAAGAAATATCTAACACATGGTTCATAGCATGCAGTAAGCACGTTCTTTCCAATAGGGTCAGTAAAATCAGATATTACCTTCTCTAGAACACTGGCTTATCTATTCAAATATACTAACTTGTGTTTGACCTCTAAGAGGTGTATAAATATTTACTTCACAGATGTAAGGATACAGACATAATATGTATGAAAAACCATATTAATCAGCATCCATCAGAATTAATCCCAATTCATTACTATTGTATGACTATCTCCTGATGATATTGTGCTTGCATAATTATGAGGCATAGTCTCAAGATTCAGAAAGAAAGGGAAGTTACTGTGGCATTATATTTCCACCAGAAGTTGTGAATAAAAATGAGGACAGGATAAGACAAGTGGGCTTCACAAAGGCATATGTCATATACATGAGAAAACATTATTGTGAGGTAAGAAGGAAAATCTCACACATCCCCGGTGGCCTAAAAACCACAATAGTAAAGAAAGTGAAAAATACACCCCTTTGAAGTATAACCAAGAAAACGAATTACCTCAAAGTAGTCACTTCTTAACGACTCATCAGCAACTTGCTGTAGATTATAATAAATCTGTCCGATCTTTGTTCAAATGAGTTTGAACAGTACAAGACAACAAAGGATTTTTAATACTATGGGGAGATAGTGTCACATCACTTGTGTAAATATGCATTATAAATAATGGTGATATATATATATATATATATATATATATATATATATATATATATATATATAATGCCCTTTGGAAGGCTCACCTAAAGTAGATTGCTTTAACAGTATTCTATTCAGTCAAGTAGACCTTAGGACATGTTGTTTCACTCTATGATATGATGGTATATCTGGTATTCCTTACTAAATATTTCTATGTGGGGCACAAAGGCAATGGGAAAAAAAACTGAAAATTAAGCTGATTCTTGTTTGCAGAAATAAGAACTCAAAGCAAAATCAGTAGTAATAGTACCTTTCCGTTCAGTGTTATTACTAGAATAATACAATTACTTGATTTTTTGATGTTTGCTATCCTTATTGGGGTAAGGTGGAATCTCATAGTTGTTTTAATTTGCATTTCTCTGATGATTAGGGATGATGAACATTTTCTTAAGTGTATGTTTGCCATTTCTATTTCTTCCTCTGTGAGCTGCCTGTTCAGCTCTTTGCCCCATTTTGTGAGTGGGGTGTTTGACTTCTTACTGTTTAGATTTTTGAGTTCTTTGTAGATTCTAGAGATTAGGCCTCTATCAGTTGGATAACCCGCAAATATTTTCTCCCATTCTGTGGGTAATCTATTGGCTTTGCTTATTGTATGCCTGTCTGTAAAGAAACTAGTACAATTACTTCAGATTTTACTAGATTGCACATATTTTCTCTGGCAGCATAAGTTATTGAGAAAATAGAAAAAGAATTTTTACATCTCATATATTGCATTTTTTTTTATCATTCTCAGGATATTCTGAGGTAGTCACATTTGGAAGTAACTCATGTGACAACAATACTCTCTACCACCTATGTATAGACAAGTCCTAAAAACTCAACATGTCATCATGGATGATGGCAGAAGGCAAAAAAAAAAAAAAAAAAAAAAAGATAGACATCAAAATTTTAGTGAGTACTTGGCGGGAAGAAAAGGTGCAGGTGTGAGGGAGAATAAATTGATGGGAGGGGATTATGATCAAATTGTATGATGTACATATATAAAATTGTCAATAAAAAGTTAAAAACTGATTTTATATGTAGGGAAATATCCGGACCTAACTATTCTTAATTGCTGTTACATTCTGAGAATTCATTAGGGTCACTAAGGCTGTGCCCATATTAGGTGCTGATGATCAAAGCACTTTAATTGTTCCAAGACAGATAAAGAGCTATATAGCATACTTTCCTGAAATTACCTATCCTCCTGTTTCACCCTTTAATGCCAGTATATTGATGAGGATTCTAAGGTTATATAGAGAGTAAATTAAAAGAAAAAACAACATACAGCTGGGCATGGTGGCTTAGGCTGCTAATCCTAGCACTTTGGGCCTAGGAGAGGAGGCTGTGGAAAGAGGATTGTTATAAATTTGCTGCTGGCCTGGACGACAGAGTAAGTCCCAAGTTAGCTAAGGCTAGAGTGTGACACTGTCTCAAAAAATGAAAAATAAAATATATCTGCACATTATCTTATATTTATGTGAAATCTAGGGTGGAACATAGAGCTTTAGGAATGCTAGCAAGGCTTTTACCACTGAAGTTCACCTCCACCTACAAAAGAGAACTATACTATTGGATTATAGAGCAAAGACTGGAACCTATTAATTGCTTCTATACACTGGAAAATGGCAGTGATTTTATAATTCATAATTCATGAAGAGGGATAATAGGAATGCACAGTATTGGAGGCTTGATTTTTCTGAAAGCTCAATTTTACATGTTTTATGTAGTTAAGTTCCATATGACTGTATTGTATTAATGAGTAAAATTCCACCAAAAGAATACAAAATTACAGCAACATCCTTTATGCTGCAACATATCATATACAAACTACATTATTATTTCCTTATTTCATTACTGATGACAATCATACTATTGTGAATGAAGTTGAAACACAGACAAACAAATGCATGGTTGGCCTCTTTCAAATAGATCAAATTGAAATAAAATTTTAAATGCTAAAATTAATTCTCAAGTCATTGTATATTGGTTTTTCAAGGTAGGGCCTCACTCTAGCTCAGACTGACCTAGTTTCAGGGTGGGCTTGAACTCATGGTGATCCTCCTACCTCTGCCTCCTGAGTGCTGGGATTAAAGGCGTGTGCCACCATTCCTGGCAAATGATTTTTTAATGGAAGACATATGTTGATTTTATCCCATGGTTAGATTTCTCAGGAAAAGTTGAAACTGTTAGTGCAATTTAAAGACTTTTAAAAGATGAAGGTAGAGGGAAAATGGATTTTTAACTTTGATTGCCACTAAGTTGTATGTTTGTCCATCAATCACTAATTATATATGTGGATGGCATAAATAAGTGCTGATATATTATAATAAAATAAGAAGTTATTCGTCAAAGAAGAGGCTGAGACATGAGAGTACACATATTCACTCTACTCGATATGATTTTGGGAGATTTTCCCTTCATAGATCTGTTATTTTGTTTGTTTGTTTTGATCTATAGTTTCCGTTGCAGAGGTCTGTTCTGTTAATTTTTTTCTATTTATATCTCTGTTTCCACTTGCTAATTGAGATGCACAGGCTGGCTTGCTCTGCATCTCTCTTGTCCTCTGGCAGATAGAAAATCAAAAGCCTATGTACCTCACTATGACCGAAGAGCCCAAATTCCATCCCTATAGCTGCTAATGTGGCCACCCTTGTGTACACCATTGTATCAATTAGGTGCATATGTTTTCACAGTAGGCAGAATCAAACAGTAACCACCTACCATATGTGACTGTAATACTTCTGTCATTTCTTTCCTGTAAAATGAATACATGCAGTGCTTTCTAAGCACACATTGTGTTTCACTTGTAATATTGTACACAAATGATTCCTATTCCCCAAATTTTAACCAGCACCAGGGTTTGAGATGAGATGTTAACAAGTTGTCAACAGAAATCCAACAGCGAGGTCATTATTCTACTCCTCCCTGTTCACACTTGTCTTGTCTTCATCTTAATGAGGTATCAGGTGTCAGCAATCTGATTTGCATGTACTTGAAATGTTAAATTTTTAAGAAATGCTAAGAAAGTAAACACCTTACTGTTGGGAAATCTTCTGAAATCCAGTCCCTGATCATACTTTGCAGTAACTGAATCTTGAGGCCCATGTGGATGAATGAACAAGGTAGCTTTGCTGACACACATACACATTAGGACCTTGCGGAAAAAAAGACTAGCTGCAATTTGAAAGTAATGCCTAAAAACTGATGGTACTAATGCACCCACCTCTGTACATTTGTTTAGGGAACTTATAACAAAGTACAAGATGTGGCTTTGATACTATTCACTAAGTTGCTAATATTTATCTATTCTTAAAAATATTGGCTAGAGAACACAATATCTTATCGTCTAGGTAACACCATACATGGTCTCAAATCCTGCTCTGGAAAACATCCTGTTATTTGATTGAGGTTCTGCTCTATGTGTGGGGCACAGTCCTGAATTTATAGAATAACTCTTGAAATCTTTCTTTGCAGGAGTGGGCCAACTGTTCTAGGAGCAGAGCCTGAGAACTGGGAGAGCTGATCCAGGAGTGGGCTAGCTGCCTCTAACAGCAGCCTGAAGAAAAAGAAGCTGAGCCCTGAGTTTAGTTTAAGCCTGTAGTAAACCCGCGGCCTCTGATTCTGCTGTTCTGGTCATAATGCAGATGCAGCTTCCTCTGCACACAGCTACTCACTGGGATTTTTATTGATCAGCTAGAACCAGTAATGTGTGCACAAGTAGTATACTGTATGAGCAGATGGTAAGGAACTTTTGACCTTGGATAATACTTCAACATTAAGGAAGGGATTTAGGTGCATGACCTGTTGAACTGTGCTAATTCAGAACCCATACATTCTGATCACAAATGCAATCACATTAAACCCTCCTGTTGTCTTCAACAGATCTGAGGACCCATAGTTACTGATTTCCTTGTCTTCAATGATATCTTCAGCACGAGTTATGCATGATTACTTGCTCAGAATTCAGTCTAACCAGGTCACTGAGGAAATTGAGCAATAACTTATAATCAGTCAGCATCTTTAAACATTGCTTGTCAACATTAGTCATCTGAGCTATTTAGGACAAAGTTACACTAAGGGAGAGGAAACCTTGTCACATTACTTTAAGCTGGTGGATTACATAGTTATAAGATAACTTTAGAGCAAGTTACAAGTAAGGAACTTAGCATCTCACAGCAATAATGTCACAGAGGTTATTTATAAGGTCCATAAGAAATATTTCCACAGTTCTTTCCCATAGTTCCTTCCCATATTTCATTCTCATAGTTCATTCCCATAGTTTTTTCTTATAGTTCATTTTTGCAGTTTGTTCTTATACTTCAGTACCACGAAGGACTAGGAAAATATCCACCATAATGATATGCACCAGGGCCCATATATTAGAGAGAGACTTCATACAATACGTGTACACAAATCCACTTTTAATACACATAAACTTCTAGTAGCATTTTTACCACTGTGCTGTAGCATTTGGATATTTACCCAATATTTAAACTACTCATATTTCCTTTGAATAAACAAAAAGCGAAAACAGTAATTTTCTTAACATAAAGAATGGGATAGAATTTTATATCTTCATATTTATTTCCTTAATTATTTTTTCTCTTTAAGATCCACAAAGCATTTGTGATGATTTCATCTAAACCTGCTTGCTTCTAAAATATGTTACATATGCTTTAACAAAGAAGGCAGGCAATGTACCCAAACATCTGACATTGCCAAGCCTGTTACTACTTTGTTCTGAACATTGTTAATTTTTTTCATTTCCTCTAGATCATTATATATTCTTCACTTGGTTACTATATGATGAAAATCATTTTTATTCTCAATTTGTTAGCAATGTTTGTTGTTAAATTGAGAGCTTTAATATTTGAACAGACTGCAGTTGGATTATATTCACATCCAGTTATCCTCTTTTGTCTCTTCTCCACCACCACCACTGCACTGAGAACCTTTCTCTTTCTAAGTAATCCTTCCTTTGTTTGTTGTCTCATTCCTTTCAACAATTCAAAATTCACAGGTGTACCTAACTTCCCAAGTCCAGTCATGTAGACCTTAGAATGTGTGATTCTGAGAAATTACTAACTAGTTGTGGATATGATTATTTTGGCTTCTGTCTTTCTTCTTTATTCTAATCAAATATGTTTCTTTCTCTCTGATATATATATATATATATATATATATATATATATCAAAAGTTTATATTTATACATTTTTTGTTATTTATTTAAATTTTAACACTATTAACTTTGATTTTATGTTTTGTGTCAGATAAAATAAAGTGAAAAATATATTCTTAATTGATTTTTATTTTATTAGATTGATCAACAGATATTTATTAAGATATTATGTTGTATCATATGACATGTTTTGTATTCATTAGCATCTCACAAATAAACCATATCTTCTTAAAAACTGTTCTGTTTTTCTTTATTCTTTTTTAATACAAACTTAAATCTTTCACCAAGGTTTGCAGTCCTGGACCTGTATTGATGAAAACACTTCTCTGTAAATCTCACTTACAAAACTATAATAATAGTGAAATCAATGTCTTAGAAAAATGCATCTTTCTAGTGTCTCTTTAGTAACCACTGAATTAGAAAGCCTACAGGGAAATATTTTCCCTATTCACTACAAGATGCACTGAATCAAAGTATTTCCATTAACACTAATATAAAATGACAGAAGGGTGAGAATAAGAGAATGTTCCTTGTGTATTTTACTTATTTTTCCATGTTTCATATATTGATAAAGCAATGTGAGGAGATGTATGCATGATATAATTCAGTGAAATTGACTTTTATTCTTCATAACCACATGTACATTTTTTACATCTGCAGAAATCTTCTTTGTGAATAGCTACCTGCAGTTACTTTTGAGTTCTATTGATCTTCGGTGGCCTGGACAAGTTAAAGTGAAGATGGAGCAGAGAACCCAGCTTACCAGTATACCAAGTAGGCTATGAAAATGGTCACACACATTCATTCCATTCTCGTAATATATATTGGAAGACACCAAATTTAGAAATGTATTACATGTTTTTAAGCCAGAACATATCAAAATGTAAAAAAAAATTCCCTTATGAAATTGCATTGCATAGACATTCAAAATAGCAGCAATCAGAGAAAGTATGAGAAAGAGCGCAAATCATTCCTCATAATAAAGATATCCATAGAAAATCTTAGAAAGCTATAAAATCAAATTTGTCAGATAGTAAAACTTCATATGTACTGATAAACATTTTATTTGTCTCTGTCTTATTATTTTCTTCCTGTTTTGTATCTGATAGCACTAAACAGACATGTACAAGGAAAAATGTTCTTATGTACAATTCAATGTGAATCCAAGGTATCAGTAAATTCCACAGAGAATTTCTGAAAGAGATTTACTTAGGGAAACAGTTGGATCAAACTGGATCGTGTTAGACAGGACAAATATTATGGCTTCTGTCACAGAAAACGGGAAAGCTATAGAGCTGTATTGCTGATGTTCTTTCAAAATTGGAAACTACTTTTAGGTACACTTGAATGATTTGCTTTTTTAAAAAATTTGGGTCTTAAATGGGCTTTTTGTCAAGACTGTGCTCTGCTGTCATTCTATCTACATACCCTCTAAAATCTATTTCAGTCCTTGGTCCAAAATATCTTTCAAGTGGTATAGACTTTTATAGAGCTCTTACCGACAAACACTAAAGTGCCCATTGATAACTGCCTATCATTAAGCCTGAATAAAACAAGAAAGCTACTTTATTGAGAAAAGTATTTTGAAGTGAAAAAACCATTATGGTAAGTCAATAACATGCTAGACATTATAGAAATTATGGGGAAAATTAATGCAAATACAGTTTAAATAAAAAACAGTAAAAATAATATTCCTTGTTCAGCGTTAGATAACAATTCAGTTTTTGAAATGCCCACTTTGTTTGCTATAATTCTATAATTATGCATTACACATTGCCCTGTTAAGGTTTGGCAAATTCTTTTCTTGTCCATATCTCATTTGTCTTAATAGCATATCCTTCTGAGGGTGAACTGAAGTCATAAACTTTTTGCTTAATTATCATACCAAACAATAGATTTCATTATGACATTTTCATACATGTTTATTGTATCAGTGACTTGTTACTTGCTGGGATAAAATACCTGCTCAGAAACCATTTATAGAAGAAGGGGGTTTAATTAGGCTTGCAGTTTCAAAAGGTAGTGTTCATCTTGGTAGAGAAAAGTGTGGCAGAAGTAGGAAGCTGGTGTCACATGGTCACATTATCAGGGGGAATGAGAGATAGAGAAAGAGATCATGCAAAATAGGGCTGAACTGAATCACCCAAAGACCACCACCCAGTGACATACTTCCTCTTGATGTTCCACCTCTTGAAGTTTCCACAGCCTTCCCAAATAGTGCTATTAAACACATGAGTTGGGCCTGGAGAGATGGCTTAGCAGCTAAGTACTTACATGTGAAGCCTAAGGACCCCAGTTCGAGGCTCCATTTCCAAGGACCCACATAAACCAGATGCACAAGGGTGCACATGCATCTGGAGTTTATTTACAGTGGCCACTCTGAAATAAATAAATAGCAAAAAAAAATTAAAAACACATGACTGTATGAAAGACACTGAACATTCAAGCTACCATATATCCCATGTATTTATTCACATTTTCTTTTCCTCAGTGTCCTCTCAGAACTACATCTTTGAAGAAATTTTCCAGAGCTCACCTTAATTAGCACTTTGTGTTGTTGTTATTTTTATTTATTTATTTGAGAGAGACAGAAAGAGAGGAGAATGCTTAATTAGCACTTTTAATACAACATTGATCAGATACCTTGAAATCAATCTCATAGCAGAGAAATTAGTGAGCTATTTAAATGAGAACATCTTTCCCCAGATAATACCAATTGTTAAATATTTGTGTATATGTCACCGTATATCTCGACTCTATGTAGAGGAGTAAAAATATTTATTATTAGGTAGTAAATAAGTTCTTTGAAATAAAATGATATTTTGGACTCAATACTTATAAACTATTAAATTAACAGATATGATTTATTTATAGCCCAGTTTGTGTGAATGTGGCATTGAAGTACCTCACCACTATCATGCTAGGGGTGATCTGTGACTTTATATCATAGTCTATGTTTTATGAATTCAGTACATGTTGTAGTTGCCTTCCTGTTGCTGGGACACAACGCTATCTGACCAGAATCAGCTGAAGAGACGAAGGGCTTTATTTTGGCTGACCGTCTTGAGCTGAAGTGTTATAATGGCAGGAAAAGTATAGTAGAGCAGAGGATGGACATAATTTCTTGCCACAGCAGCTGGCAGTGAAAAGCAAGAATAAGCTGAGGTTGTAAAAGAGGGAAGCTGATTTATACATCCCAAGGCCCACCCCTAGCAAGACTCTACATACTAAATTGACACCAGCTGGCAACCAAATTTTCTTTTTTTCAAGTTGTCTTTCCTGAATTTGGTATACTTCTGTAATACCAGATAGGCTACCACATTTGTTAATCTGGTGGGAGTGGGGAGGGAGAGGTAAAACTAACATTGAAGAACAGGAAAACTCCTTCAGTATTCTTCCTTCAGGGCACCGTCTTTCAGAGAATCAGCACGAGTCCCAATGTGGAGCCACTGGCTCAATCTCAGTGGCGGTAATCTCTCAAATAACTGAACATAAATCAGGTTATAGTTTCCAGCACAAAATATTTATTTTTTTCTGTATCAATTTATATCTTCCATATATGCTCTATATTTTGCCACACCAATCAGTTCATTGCTTTGAAGTTTAAATTTAACTTTGCTTATCTTCTCAGGACATAGGAAGAGCATCGTCAGCCTCTCACAGAAACTGCCACTAGTCCAGTCAAAAAATATATACTTTCTCTCATAAAACAAATATCAATATTACATCTTCTCTCTGCATTTAGGTCTTTTACCTTTCAACACAGTGGCCAATAAAGATATAATTATAGCACTTCAAGACATCTCTTACTACAAAGTTTAAAACCTTTCCATATTCTTCATGCAAATCGATTCCACAAGATCAAAAACCCACTCATTCATGTTTCTAGCATATTAATCCCACACTTTGGTTCTAGTTTTCTATCATAGTTACATTTGCCTTGCTAGGACAAAATACCTTACTAGAAGTCATGGTAGACTCTACCCTCTGAAACAATAATCTCTTTTCCTTCCCTATATTGCTTCTGGTTACTACTTGTACCCAGCAGTGAGAAAGTAACTGATATAGTTTTATCTCCATCAGGTCTTAGCTAGAAGTTTCCATAAAGCCTTTTTGACATTTGTTGATTAAATTTTCAAGTACTTCCTCTTCTCCAGCTCTACTCCTTGTTTCTTTGTTTCTCTTTACTAAACACACTTTCATTGACTTCATGGCATTCATCTTCTTCTAATGCTAATGTTAAGAGAAGGTAAGGGGGCTGGAGGGATTGCTTAATGGTTAAGGTGTTGGCCTGCAAAGCCAAAGAACCCAGGTTTGATTTCCCAGGACCCACATTAGCACAAGGGGCTCACAGGTCTGGAGTTCATTTGCACAGGCTGGAGGCCCTAGTGCCCCCATATTCTCTCTCTCTCTCTCTCTCTCTCCCTCTCTCTCTCTCTCCCTCTTCTCTCTCCCTCTTTCTCTGTCAATTAAATAAATAAATGAAAATAAAATATTTTTAAAAAGAGAAGGAAAGGTATACAAATGAAATATTTATTTATACCTGTATTTGTAGAATCTAGAAAAGCCCCTGGAATATCATAAATTTACTCTGGATATTTCCCGAGTGAATGAATGGATGAATGGAAGGACAGTATCATAAATACAATTCAAGAATATTGAACTTCAAAATTAAGCTTTTAAGTTTGGAAGTCAAAGGGTCTGATTTGTAATCAACATTTAAGTGATATTTCATTAGCTACTGTGAAACGCAAATTAACTTGAGATAATTGCTTTGTCAAACAGTTAGGGCTAATCTCCTCTTGACAATGAATATGCTATAGTCTCATCTTTAGAAGTTCTAAATATCTTTGAGGGTGCATTTATGGCCACCTCTGAACTCTTTGTTCTTCTTGGACATCAAAATTTAATAATAATTACTGCCTAGCTTCATCATGAAACAATGAGAACTGAGGTTTTTATCTCTCAGTCTTCTTGTACCATAATTCCCATAGAAAACTTACCATTTCTTTGAGTTATACATGCATTGTACTTGATTTTCTTTTAGTGATAAGAGTCTGTAGATATTGGATATTAGTGTCTTGCAATCTTCACAGTATCCTTTGGAAAAAATATTTTTATTATAGATGAAGAGATTCCACTTTTCATCAATCAATTCTTTAAATTTCTCATGTATTTTACAAATCTCCTTTGTTTAAAGCACAAAACATAGATGTGAAAAAATAAATGAATAAAATGAAAATCTTTAGTAAATGATCAATGTATAATTATAAAACTGTATTTTGAGGAAGCCTGGGAAAGATGATGTATGAGAAGACAACTTTCAATAGTCATTTTCTATTTAGAGTAATGATTTAAAGATACAAATCAAAAAAATACATTAAAATTTACATGAAAATGAAAGACAATTCAATCATAAGCAAAAAAAATAATAAAAATAAGAAAGAAACTGTCTTTTCTCATTTCTTACACTTTCATGGCTGGGAGCTACCATGAATCTTAGCCTTACCTCAAACTTACAGTGATCCTCTTACCTAAGTCTTCCAAGTACAGCAATTATAGGAGTGAACCACTATGGTTAGCTGACAATAATTTTTTTAAAAGACACTGATGTATTCAAGTTTAGACAAAAAGAAGTGCAAAGAGGCAGGGAATAGATCACAAATCACTATAAACTCCCCATACATTGAGGAATTGCAAATTTGATACATTTTGCAATCAGAATCAGCAAAAATATTAGACATGGTTTATTAAATTCAGATATAGAACACTGACAATAATTAGTCAATATGTGGTCCTATTAGATGGAAGAAAGAATATCATTTGAAATTAAAAAAAAAACACCACTCCAGGCAGTAATAATGAAACACACCAAGACCACAATGGATAAAACAAAATTAAAGCTGCAAAGGGAAGCTATAACACAGCATCTCTGCAAAACAGTTCAATGAAGACACACAATTTAATGGAAGAAATTAATAAAATGCAATGGTTGCTGATGAGATCAACCAGGCATTCACACTAAGGAAAATAAGACAAGGAAATTAGCAAGATGATAGATATGGAAGTAAAAGATGTTTATCTGAAGGACAACTACTATCCTTGAATAATGAATCCAGTAATTCAAACAAAAATCTTTTTGGAAATATAGGATAAAATATGTAGGAGAATGTGATGTGATGACTTGTTATCAACATGGTAAACAAACTAGTGGATCCTTCATGCTACCAAATGACCCATCTAGGCAAAATATATCCACTGATTCAATAATAGCACATAAGTTATGGGTGTAATCAGCAGCTCTATGGATATGAGGCCTACTCTGTGGTAAGGAATTCAAGCTTAGTACTGAGACTCTAGTCAAAAGCCTATCTTTTATAAGCTTCATTTAGAGGAAATATTTCAGTGTTCTTGGCAAAATGGAGAAGTATGCCCCTGAATAAATCTTATAAATATATATGCTACCTCCTTTGATTAATGCTGCTTTCACTCTTGGTCAGAGACCCTAATGTTCACAGATGGTAGTGAATATTGGGGAGACCTAAGACCAATCAGAATGACAAGGAAAAAAGAAGCCAAGTACCTAGCCCAGATGAGTCATCTCTATCACATCCATCAGGGCCAAGGAAGCATTGCAGAGGGAGTGACAGATTAAATATGAGGGCTGCTCTTACTACTAGCCATGAAACCTTCTCTATGGAGATGGCAGTAGACATTGAGGAGACTTCAAACTCATCCAAGCAGAAAATGAGAGACTGACAAGACCTCAACACTAAAGGAAACTTCACATACATCCTCCAAGACTCAGGGAAACACTGCGAAAGATTGGGGCAAAAAGAATATAAGAGCCCCAGGTATGGAAAGCATACTGTGGGGGGTTGTCCTCAGGACATGACCCTACAATCATTACAGATACCCACATTGAGAAAGGCCTTCAGTGAGATGGGATTGGGGAAGGGGATCAAAAGAGGCTAGTCTGATGGGAATATAACTAATTTTATTATATTAATACATTAAAGTTCACAATAAAATCCTACATTCTGAAAGACATACTAAAAAGTCGAACCTTCATCAGGTGCTTAGAAAGTATACCTGATTCACAGGGGCCTGGAGAGGGCATGATAAAGAATATCGTCAATCTTCTGTTTTTCTCTCTCTCTCTTTTATATTAGCTATATTTTTCTTCCTTCTTCTCCCTTGGCACTGACCTGTAACTCCCAGTACCAGCATGTGGGTAACATCCACAGTGAGCTATTGATGAGACAGACCTACAAGGTTTCCCAAAATAAGAGAGAATTCTGTCAGAATACTTGATGACCAACCAAAGGTTAATGGTAAGACCCTACTGCCAAAGACAGTTGGGATGGAACATGGAGCAACCTGGCTGAAAACTGGAAGAGAGTCAATCCCCAGACAGTTAGCTTGTCTAGTGCCACTCACATGAGTGAATGGGGGAAAATAACCAACATCTGACATCTGACTAAGCAACTCGTGGTCTAAGCTACTCAACGTTAATCAACCTGACGTGATGCTCACCCAAGTGTAATAGTAGCACACAGCCATTATAGGTTATGAACTGCTGTTGATTTAGCTAACAGATCTGCTCAGTGGAATGGAACCCATGCCTGGAATGGGGAAACAAGTCATAACCATATAAAAATGAGCCCACTCTTCGGTATCAAGCTCCCACCAATAGTGGGCTACAAGAGGGCCTACACCTATTAAATTCTCTCTAAAATAATAATGGGTATCTGTGTATCTTGCACTGACCTCACTCTTCATTGCAGAATTTGCTTCTCTTTTTCAGATGGACCCAGAACCTGAAGAGAGAATCAGCCCATTACACTCCACCTTGGCATCAGCTGAACCCACAGAGTTAGTGGGATAATGAGCAAGAGATGGTTTCTTGGTGAACCTGGTATCAGCACAAGGATGAAGTAGACAAACACAGAGAACACTCACCTCCTACCAATCAGAAGATATCCAGAAACACAAAGACTCCCAAGACTTCCTGCCACTGAAATAGACCTAAAATGACCCCAAGATGGTTTAGGGAAATTCGCGGAAGAGGGGTGGAAAGATTGTTAGAGCCATAAGTTCAGTCACTATGCACAGAGACATTGCCTTTCCCCCACAACTGAAGGCCACCCCCACAATGCAACACCCACAATCTGTGGGGGGGGGCAACAGGGAGAAGGTTAGCCATGGTACCTCAAGGCTGTATACACACTATATGCATAACTAATAAAACAAACAATGCAAATTTTAAGTGATATTAACAAATAACAAAATGTAGACAAAAATGAACTAGCTGTCTGGAAAAAATGATGTAGACTGATGAGCACTGTGATACAGTCTCACTAAATAAATGCACTTGGAGAATGGAAAGCAGAAACAGAGTACTATATGATCTGATCTCTATGTGGAATCAAAAATTTTATCCTAGCCGGGCGTGGTGGCGCACGCCTTTAATCCCAGCACTCTGGAGGCAGAGGTAGGAGGATCACCGTGAGTTCGAGGCCACCCTGAGACTCCATAGTGAATTCCAGGTCAGCCTGGGCTAGAGTGAGACCCTACCTCGAAAAACCAAAAAAAAAAAATAATAATAATAATAATAAAAATTTTATCTTGTGGAAGTTGAGAATAGGATATAAGTTATCTGAATCTGGAGTGAGTAGGTGTGTATGGAGGTGGAACAAAGGAAGAAGAGGGGTGACTTAATGGGCACTGCAATAATGTTAGGAGAAATAGGTTCCACTATGCTGGTTCTTAGTAATGTGAGTAGAGAAAATGACAATGTGACATATTTCAAAATAGATAAAATAAATGATTTGGTACACTCTCAGTGAAAAGAGATGAAAAATGTTTCAGGAGATAAATATGTTGATCCTGATTTGATCATTATACAATATACACATACATGAAAATTCATGATATCACCTAAAATATGAATATAGTTATATACCACTTAAAAATAAAAGCAGTAATATATAAATATTGTGACACAAGAATGAGGAAGGAAATTCTTTTCATGCCAAACAGGCCTGGAAGATAATACTTCTTCAGAGCACCAGTCCAGCAGTTGATGCAAGGAAACGGAGCAGAAATAGCTAACATATTGCGTAAAATGGAAAGGATAACTAGTGAATTCCAAAGTAGCCAAATTCTGTACTCACTTGAAGGAAAATTGAGAGATTTATTTTTAGTGTTTTCACAGATTCTATCAAGGTATAATACCTTAAATGCTTTCTGAAACAAATCAATTAGATAATTAACCAGAATATATTAATTAAAGTGACAAATATTTAGGCAATGGATGATCAATGATATAATGTAAATAAAAAGGAAAAAGTATAAACATTAGGGGAGTAAATTGTTCCAATGCAATGGAAATGACAGAGTTCACAAAATCCCACACTGAAAGTAAGCAATAACTTCCAAATTATTATAATTTTAGGCATTTAGTTTACCAAACCAAAATAAAAAGTCTCATTGAAGAATAAGAATGCATGGTAAAAAGAATAGTTTGCTAAAATTTGTTTTTTCAAGTTTTCCTACTAAAGATATAAAACTACTTTACTATAATGCATATCTATGGTGTTAAACTATCATTATAAAATTATTTATATGTGTGAAATCTTTGTATTCACTCTTTCAAAGAGAGATAGGTCAATAAGACTTCTGCGTAGCAGGGAATTGAATATTAGCATTATTTTTCATTCAAAATATATTTTTTCTTTAGTTTATTTTGAAATGAAAATATTTTTGAAGTTATTTCATATGTTTACTTTAAACAATTTGTTTCTTTGTTTAGAATTATGATCTCATATATTACAGACAGGTTTCAACTCTCTATGCACTCAGAGATGCATTTGAACTCTTGATTTTTCTGCCTTCACTTCCTAAGATTGGGATGACAGGTTGCATCACCATGCACCTATTGCTATCTAATATAAAAATATGTATAACTTTTTTATTTGAGAGAGAGAGAAATTGGGCACATCATGGCCTCCAGACTCTGCAAATGAACTCCAGAAACATGTGCTACCTTGCACATCTGGCTTATATGGGTCCTGGGGAATGGAACTATGGTCCTTAGGTTTCATAAGCAAGTGCCTTTACTGCTAAGCCATTTTTCTAGCCCAACCTATCTACTATTTTTAAGATGTGATTTTGAATATCACATTAGAATTCATTTCAAAGACTACCTTTGAAAAAAATTATTTATTGATACTTTTGAAATAGAGTGGGAATTTTCCTAACAGTTTGTTAATTAAGTGCCATTAGATATTATTTTAAAAGAATTTATCTCATTTGAATGTTGAGATATACTTATAATCAGAATGATTTATTTCTAAATATGCTGAGTCTACAAAGTATAAGCAATGTACATGCCCTACTTTCATGTAAAAAGAAACAAATTATTAAAATGGATTAATAATGATTACAATGAAGATTTTAGATGTTTTTATCTCATTAGCAAGGGAAAAATAAAAATTTGAAAGTAATAATTAATTATACTATATTTTCAGAGGTCTAGAATTTTGTTTTTCATATCTAACACAACAGACTAATTATTTTGTTTTCTACTAGATGCTTTTTGAACAACATAGTGCATTTCTTTAAGAACTATATATAGATTGACTATAGAAAATTCTTGACTATAGAATTTAATATGTAGGAAATTTTTGCATAATTCACAAAAGACTTTGAATAACCAACCAAATACTAAATAATGAAAGAAGTGAGGTAAGAGAAATCATGCCACACAATTCAAAACCTGCTATAAAGTGCTAATGATAACATTTTTAGACTGGCAAAATAATTGACTCATTGAACATTGGAGTAGACCCAACAGCCCAAACACATATCCACACAAACAGGGTCAATGAATTGACAAATTAATTCAATGGAGAAACCATTATCTTTCAAACTGAATATCCATATGCAAAAAACCTCTATGTTGACTTTGTAGAATATGAAAATATCAACTCTAAGTTGATCAAAAATAAAATGTAAAGTGAGAATTATAAAATTACTAGAGTAAGACACAGAGGATAATCTCTTGACTTTGGTTTCACAATGAGGTTTCATATACAAAATGCAAGTGGAATCAATGAAGAAAATGGAAGGTTTAATTTTAACATAATGACTACCTTTGTCTCTGTGAAATACACTGTTAAAAATGGAGAGGCAAGCCAAATACTGGTAGAAAGTATCTGAAAATAATATTTAATAACGGATTCATATCTAAATTATACAGAGTTTATACAAACATAGGAGCAGGTAACAGAAAACATAAGTAGCCAATTGAAAATAAGCAAAACACCTAAAGAGACAACATACTCAAGAAAATATACAGGTAACAAATGAAATCTTAATGGAGTCTCAGTATCATATGCCATTTAGGAAATGCACATTAAAATATTAGAAAGATTTAGGGAACTACACAAATTAATGAGGAATATGTGCCTTTATTAAATTCTGACCAAATATTCGTTAGATGTATATTTTATAATTACTTTCATTATAACAGGACAAAAAATACATGATGATATAGATTTCTATTATTTTGTCTTTAAATAAAATAGTTTCAAAAGAGAAATATTAATCTTATTCCCTGATTTATCTAATGAATAAAACTTCAAATCCATTGCTAGATATGTGTACCATAAAGAGACTGTCATGTTTTATGTTGTATTTATGCATTGCCTTTGTTTTAAACAATGTCTAGGGAACAACAGAAACATTTTATTCTCATCTTTCATTTTATAGTCTTTAGGATGGAAAATAAGCGGTCTCTGAAGAAGACCAACTGGGGTATTTCTAGACACTTCTCATAACATCTAGTATTATTCTGCCTGAAATAAGAGTGATATATCTTTAACTTAAATTTATAAACTTACAAGTTTTATTACTAAGAAATACAAAGGAATTGAATAACATAGACTTGTTTGTGACGGGAAAATGTTTCCATGGATAATGTCAAAGCAATCATTTTCTGATGCATAAGTCATTTCTTGGTATAATAATTAGGTACATTTTTTTCTTGTCTGGATTGCTCTGTTAACTCCAGATGGATTCATCCTTATCTCACTCGAACACTATGGCTTTCTTGTGTGGAAGCACAGGCTATGATTAATCTACAAGTTTCTTCATGCCTATGATTTCCTGAATGACTGTTGTTTCATGACTTCTAAAACTTTCTCTGTGTTCATTTGTTTTAGAAGTGGTAAAAACATTTTACATGCCCTGAGAAGAATGTGAAATGGCAATATTTTATTATCTTATTCTTTTATATACTATATACTATCTTACTATTCTTCAAAATGAAATCCATGTACTCCAGTGTTATTGTTTGAATGTAAAAATATCCCCCATATGCTCATGTACTTAAGTGTCTGGTTCTCAGGTGTTGGCATGAGTTGGGCAGATGCTAGAACCTTTTGGATGTGGAGCTTTGCAGGAAGAATAAAGCTTGGATGGTGGAGAGAAATTGTTGGGACCTTAATATATACAGAATACAGAGATGGGGCTGGAGAGACGGATTAGCACTTAAGGCACTTGCCTGAAAAGCCAAAGAACCCAGGTTCAATTCCTTATTACCTATGTAAGCCAGATGCACAAGGTGGCACATGCGTCTGGAGTTTATTTGCAGTGGATGAAGACCCTGATGTGCCTATTCTCTTTTTATCTGCCTCTTTCTCTCTCAGATAACTAAAATTAAAAATATAGTATGATCCACAATATAAAAGTGATAAGATGGGAACTATGATAGAAATAGACAAGAGAGAAATGACTCCAAGTGTTAGTTTGAGTACATGGAAGATTTATCTTTATGCAGTTCAGAGTTTCTTACCTTTCAGATCTGAAACTCTTCTATTCTCTTAGAAAACCTTTACTAGTTTGCTTCCTTAATCTTCCAACGTCTCTTTAGTTGAAGTTCTTTGGGTTGACTTTTTTCACTTAGCTGTATATTATGTCTGGCCTAGCTTCATTTCCTTTCTCACTGTGTTAAACATTCGTGAGCTTAATTCATAGCCAAGTGACCAACTTCATCAACTAGAAAATGAATTCACAATCCATAGTCCAGCATTTTATCCTCAGAATCTCTCACATGGATTATTGTTAATTACAATGAAAAACAGAACCCTGAAGATGGGCAGAACTGCTGCATTATGTTTTCCAATTCTATTGATAATTTGCCAAGTTATTTTATCTTTTCCCTTCCCACTTAAGGAAACACATATTTCCAGAAACTTATATTTATTCTTTCTTTCTTTCTTTCCCTTATATTTATTCTTTCTTTCTTTCCCTTATATTTATTCTTTCTTTCTTTCCCTTATATTTATTCTTTCCTTCCTTCCTTCCTTCCTTCCTTCCTTCCTTCCTTCCTTCCTTCCTTCCTTCCTTCTTCTTCCTTCCTTCCTTCTTTCTTTCTTTCTTTCTTTCTTTCTTTCTTTCTTTCTTTCTTTCTTTCTTTCTTGAAGTAAGGCCTCATTCCAGCTCAGGCTGACCTGGAATTCACTATGCAGTCTCAGGGTAGCCTCAAAGTCATAGTGATCCTCATACCTTTGCTTCCCAAGTGCTGGGATCAAAGGCATGTGTTACCATGCCTGGCTTTCAGAAACTTTAAAGTTGTCATTACATATCCTTTCATCTACTGAGTAGATACTGAAGACTATCAGAAGTGAATGTGCTTGCTTCAGGTAAATTTCACCCTTGTGTTCCCAGGATTATTCATTGTGGTAAACAGCTTTAGGTTTGCTGAGATGAACTTCCAGAGTAGGCACAGTTATGGAGGAAGGAATATTTATTGAATCTTACAGATTCAGGGCAAGTTTCATAATGGCAGAGGGAGCTGGTCCTGCTTTTATAAGTCCATGCAGAGAAGGAGAAGCTACCTGCCCAAAAGCCAAAAGCCAAAACCACCCAGCACACTTCGGGAACTCCAGGGAGCCACACTTTGCATTTCTTTAGACTACAATTTCACACCCACCAGTACACCTTCTCCATCCAGGTTGCTGTGGATCCAAACTACAAACTAATAAAACACTGAATATATTGGGACCATCTATTTAAACTACCATATTTTGTTTCTGGCTTTCAATACTTTTAAAATCATTATATATTGTAAACTGTATTTAGTTTAATTTTAAAAGTTTTTATAGTCTTGACTAACTTACAATAGTTTTAAGGTTTTAAGGATTTTTTGAGATTTAACATTATTTTTAGTCATGAGTTTTGCAAAATTAAGCAAATTATATTTTTTAATATATAAAGGCATAGAGTAAACATTTTTAACCAGGATAAGGCATATTAAGAAGAGATTAGAGCCGGGCGTGGTGGCGCACGCCTTTAATCCCAGCACTCGGGAGGCAGAGGTAGGAGGATCGCCGTGAGTTTGAGGCCACCCTGACACTACATAGTGAATTCCAGGTCAGCCTGGGCCAGAGTGAGACCCTACCTTGAAAAACCAAAAGAAAAACCAAAAAAAAAAAAAAAAAAAAAAAAAGAAGAGATTAGAGCAAAGTAAATTCAATCACCATTAAGTAAACATTAAACTTTGTAGTTTAAGTTTAGTGACTGGCAGTTTTTGGATTTTTTAACTGTGTCCCTCTTGCTGGGCTGAGTAGTCAGGGAAAACTTTTATTTTGCATTAACAGTTTTTATTCTATTCTTTGTATAATTTTTATATATCTAAAACATTTTTAGGCTTTTCTGTAAGCTACAGTCTATTTTCTAAGATTTTTTTATGGTCTATTAGGGTCATAATGTCTTGTCTTATTTTGTATTTTAGTGGTGTTTTTTAGAACCATGTGTGTACTTCTTGACTTATTTTATATATTTTTATGTTTTTTTTATTTTTTATTTTTTTGTTTATTTATTTATTTGACAGCAACAGAGAGAAGGAGGCAGAGAGAGAGAGAGAGAATGGGCGTGCCAGAGCTTCCAGCCTCTGTAAACGAACTCCAGATGCATGCGCCCCCTTGTGCATCTGGCTAACGTGGGTCCTGGGGAATTGAGCCTGGAACCGGAGTCCTTAGGCTTCACAGGCAAGCGCTTAACCGCTAAGTCAACTCTCCAGCCCTATTTTTATGTTTTTTAAATTAATATTTGGTGTGTAGGACACAGTTATATTTTTAATTTAGGGACAAAATTAATTGTAATTTTGAAAAGTAGTTTTTTTAATTTAAAATTTTTTCCAAAAGAATATATTTTTATTATAGTTTTTTAGGTATTTTTAAAAATTGATTTAATGTAAAGTAGTTGGGCCTTTCTTTTTAAGATTTTTAATGTGTTAACAATAGCAGCTTTAATAGCCTAAAATTAGTTTCAGTGATTGAAATTTTAACTGGTTTGAGTTATTTTTAACTTAAAAAATTAAAATTTTTCATTTAATATTTTTAGTCAAGCACATTAGTTTATTACAAATGTAACTTAGAATAATTTTGGGTAGGGGCTTGGGCAGTAGAATGTACTTAGCCCTTATGTCAGTAGTCCAGTTTTAACAAATTTTGTTGTAGGTTTTTTTTTAGAAAGTTTATAAGCCAATTTTTTAAGTTTATAAGTTGAGCACCCAAATACAATTTTTGTTGCACTTAGTATTTTTAAAATTTTATCAGAATAGTTTATAAAATTTGGCTTATCAATTATGAAGGTAATTTTAGTTGTATCAAGTCTATGTCATTTTTTAAAACAAAAGTTTTAAGAGACAAAAATTTACATGGTTAGACTTTTTTACCCCACTCATGGTAGAAATTTTTGAGGTAGACAGCTTTAGTTTTTCTGAGATAAACTTCCAGACCAGGAACAGTTATGGTAAACAAGATATTTATTAAAGCTTAAATATCCAGGATAGGTTCCATAATGACAACAAAAGCTGGCCTTGCTTTTATAGGTCCAAACAGAGAGAAAAAAGCCACAAGGCCAAAAACCAAAAGCCAAGAGCCACAACCACACAACACCCTTCAAAAATTCCAACTAGACACACTTTACATATCTTCAAAATCAAATTTTAAACCCACCACCACACCTTCTCCAGACAGATGGCTGTAGATCCAAACTACAAACTAATAAAAATATATTAGGGCCCATCTATTTAAACTACTACATCTACTAAGTCCTCAACCTTCTTATTTATTATTTTCTTAAATTTTCATTATTTGTGTGTGTGTGTGTGTGTGTGTGTGTGTGTGTGTGTGCATGTGTGTGTGTTCTGATGTATATGAGCATTCATATGCCATGGCAGCTCTTGTGTGGATGTCAGAAGATAGCCTTGGGTTGTTTCCCTTTCTTTCCACCCTTTTGAGACAGTCTGTCTTAAAATTGATGCTGTTTAAAAATTTCTGAATTCTTTTTGCCATGCCTCCCATTGTCATAGGAGTGCTGGGGTGAGACACAGATGGATCACTTTGCATCCAGCTTTATATAGGCACTATAGAAGATTGAATTCTATTTATCAGGCTTGCAAACAAGTATGTCTAACTGCTGCAACATCTCTCTAGGCTCCAGTTCTCTTTGTTCAATAGCTTTTTATTCTAGTCTGATAGCATGATGAAGCATTTGAAAAGAAGTAAACTTCCTTCTCTAGGTACTGATCCTGAATTTTTGTGGTCTTCTCAACCAGTTTTAATTATAGGGCAGCTTGGGTTAACATTTTCCTTCCTAATCTTTGATATCCAACAAAATTTACTTCGTTTTCAGTTTATCCAATCAAGGGTCAGAAAGTCTTTGGTCATATATAAACCTTTCAAAACCTTTCTTTCTTTCTTTTTTAGTAGAATTCTAAAATATGACACCATCAATCATTTCCTAATTTCCTACTGTCAACAGTCTTGTTAGAATCTAACATTATCCACATCCTTTTTTTTTTTTTTTTTTTTTTTTTTTTTGCTTTTTCAAGGCAGGGTCTTACCGTAGCCCAGGCTGACCTGGAATTTACTATGTAGTCTCAGGCTGGCCTTGAACTCAAGACGATCCTCCTACCTCTGCCTCCCAAGTGCTGGGATTAAAGGTGTGTGCCACCACGCCCAGTATCCACATCCTTTTTTAAAATTTTTATTTTTTGTGCTTTGGTATCTGAAACCTTGCTAATTCTGGAGGGACTGTCCCCCACAGGGTAATCCAGTCACCAGGGAAACCAAATATTTTGAAATATCTTTCTCCTTTTATTTTGATTGTTGCTATTTATTTATTTATTCATTCATTCATTCCATTTTGTTTATTTTCAGAACATGATTTGAGATAATGTCCTATGCAATAATTCTTTTCATCAACCAAAATAAAAACAACTGGTGGGAAAACAAGCAATAAAGGGCATTTTTATTCAAGAAAAGTGTGGCTAAGGAAATCCTTTCAAAACTTGGAAACACCGGCTAGAGGGATGGCTTAGCAGTTAAGGCGCTTGCCTGCAAAGCCAACGCACCCAGGTTCTATTCCCCAGGACCCATGTTAGCCAGTTGCACAACGGAACTCAGGTATCTGGAGCTTGTTTGCAGTGGCTGGAGGCCCTGGCAAGCCTCTCTCTGTCTCTCTCTGTCTCTCTCTCTCCCTGCCTATTTCTGTATTTCTCTCTCTTTCAAGTAAATAAATAAAAATAAAATATATTTAAAAAAAAAAACTCAGAAATAGAGAATGGCCATTTCCAGGCTTTGCCTTTAGAATATAGTACTCTTCCTTTAGGCTCCTGTGCTTAGACCCTTGATCCCCAGCTTGTGGCACTGATTTAGAAGGCTATGGAATCAGTTAGGGGGTGGAGCCTTGCTGCAGGAAGTAGGTCACTGGGACAAGGCTGATTAGTCTGGTACCTGGACTTCTACCGCCCAGGTATGAAATGCCCCATTGTCTGTTCATACTAGGCTTTTCCCACCATGATGAAGCTTCCCTTGAAAACTATAAGCTGAAATAGATAATTTCTTCCCAACAACTGCTTCTGGTTGTGTGTTTTGTCCTGGCAACAGGAAGATAAATGCTATGTATATTATTCGAGTTTGAGAAAGTTTAGGTGACAATTACTTAGAATTTTTCTTAATAAATGTTTGATAACTAAACAGTAAAGGAATGGTTAATAACCAAAACAATTTCCTCTTGCTGACAATATTTAATAATTTTAGATAGATTTAACTTTTTGATCCTTGGAAAACAAGTATACATAAGAAAATGATGCATTGAAAAATTAAATTAACTGTCTGAGATTACACCAATACTGAGGTAGAAAGCTTAAAATTCATTTGCATATACATATGTTAAATTCTGAAGCAATTTGGAGCAATATGATTTTCTATATAGTAAATTAAAATACTCAGAGGTTATAATAGAGGCTCTCAAAATTGGCTCAACATCAGAATTGCTTAGGAGAACCTAGAAAATACAATTTCTTGGACTATACCTCAGACTTTCTGAAACTGAAGACTGTTTTATTGAAATCTTCTTGGGTGGTTTTATGTAGTCGCCTAGCATCTGCCTGAGCAGTTGCTAAGGAATCAATGAACACTATCTGAACACTCAAATTTCTCATTTGGTTGGTATGGGATATGAGCAGAAGCACCAGGAATATGTTCATGTAGCTGTAATCACCTGTTCAAACTGTCAGTTTCCAATGAGAATTGAAATCATTTAACTAGGAAAGAACACCTTGGGGATTTGTACAACTTGGTTTGCTAGGAATTGAGAGAGGATCACTATGGCTGTTAGAAGTAAGAAAAGTAATACAGCAATGTAAATCCTAAACTTGGGTAGTAAAACTAAGTAGATGTAAACATGAATCAACCTCTGTGCAGCAATCCATATAAAAAGAAAATTTAAGGGCTGGAGAGATGGCTTAACAGTTAAGGCATTTACCTGCAAAGCCAAAGGTCCAGGTTCAATTCTCCAGGACCTATGTAAGCCAGATTCACAAGAGGGTGCATGCATCTGGAGTTTATTTGTGGTGGCTGGATGCCCTGCCATGCCCATTCTCTCCCTCTTTTTCTCCCCTTCTTTCTCTCTCTCAAATAAATGAATAAAACATATTTTTTAAAAAGATAGAAAATTTAAGGAGAGCCTTTAGAGACTCTAATATAAGTCACATAGATAAACAATTTATGAATGGTCTTTAAAACTTTTCAATAGCAAAAGAACAAATTAATTAAATCAATTAACAACTATATAAAGAATGAATGACCCAACAATGAAAATAAGTACAATATCAATAGGAAGTTGCAAGGGACTTCTACCAAATATTTTGTTCACTTTTGGAAAAGCTTTTTAAACTTTTTGTTATTTAAATCCTCATTTTTACTTATGTGTGGAGAAGCCAGATGTAACTAGGAAAGAAGAATCACCCCTTGCTCCATAACTAGAATTTGTACTACATTAAGAATCAGAATTATTCAGAGAAATGGCATTGATTGCCTAGGTGAAAGTCACCTGTATCTCAGCAATGTACTCTGAGATGACTCATTTGGATACCAGAAATAAAGAATATGAATTCATAATGTGCATATTAATATGAATCACTATGCACATTATTTTTATTCTTTGATATTTGGTGTTTCAGAAATCAGTTTATTCTATTAGATCATTTTGAATTGCAATGCTTCTGAAAATTAATATGTGCCATTAAGAAAATGTGGTAGGGACTTAAGATATGGCTTAGCTATTAGGGCACTTGCCTACAAAGCCTAATGACTCTTGTTCGATTCCCCAGTAACTATGTAAAGCCAGATGTTCAAAGTGGCCCATGTATCTAGAGTTTATTTGCAGTAGCCAGTGCCCGTGGCACTCCTATTTTTCCTTCCTCTCTCTCTTTCTCTCTCTCTGTCTCTCTTTGTCTCACTCTGCTTGCAAATAAATAAATAATTTAAAAAATTTTAAAGAAGGTGTGGTATATATTCAATAGAGAGAATAAAGAGAAAAAAAACAGTAATTCTAATCTGAGAAACACATAGATAAGAAGACATTCTACAGAGAAAGACTTAATTCTAATCGCAGGACTGAAGAGATGGCTTAGTAGTTAAGGCACTTGTTAGGAAAGCCAAGGGATCCAGGTTTAATATCCCACTACACACATAAAGCCAGATGCATAAGGTGGCACACATGTCTAGAGTTCATGTAGCTAGAGGCCTTGGTGTGCCCATTCTCTTTCTTTCTGCCTCTTTCTCTCATAGATAGATAGACAGATAGATAGATAGATAGGTAGATAGATGATAGATATATAGATTTTTAAATTCCAATTAGGAAAAGTGTTAAGATACATGAACCCAAGCTAAGTGGATGTTGCAGTCAGCTTTGTGTTGCTGGCAGAAAACACTAGACCAAGAGAAACTTGTAAGAGGAGAGGGTTTATTTTGGCTTACAGACATGACGGGAAAGCTCCATGATGGCAGGGGAAAATGCTTGCATGAGCAAAGGGTGGACATAATGTCCTGCTCAACATTAGGTGGACAGCAGCAGCAGGAGAGTGTACTAACCACTGGCAAGGAAAAGCTGGCTCTAGCACCCATAAGCCTGTCCCCAACAATACATTGCTTCCAGGAGGCTCCAGTTCCCAAATTGCTACTAGCTGGAGACCTCGCATTCAGAATATATAAGCTTATAGTGGACACCTGAATCAAACCACCACAGTCTATGATCTAAAAGAAGGGTGTTCTAGATACGATGCAGAATTTGCTATGCCATGATAGCTCACTAAAGGCCCTTCTAAAGTGTGCTGTCACTTCCCAGTCATTCCTCACATCTAAGGAGTATATTCTAGGAGAGGAACACACAATGGGTATAAGATGAGAAAACTTATTTTTTTTTTCTGTTTGTTTTTCTTTTCTTTTTTTCCATACTATGGGTGAAGGCTAGGCTGTTTAGGGGGATTCACTAGAGAGGGTGGGTAGGAGGATATTAAATCAGATTAGCAAATAGGGTGTGGTGGTTTGATTCAGATGTCCCCCATAAACTTAGGCGTTCTGAATTCTAGCTGATGGAGATTTGGGAATTAATGTCTCTTGGAGGGAGTGTATTGTTGGGGGTGGGCTTATGGGTGTTATAGCCAGTTTCCCCATGCCAGTATTTGGCACAATCTCCTGTTGCTATGGTCCACCTTATGTTGGCCAGGGGGTGTTGTCCACACTCTGCTCATGTCATTATTTTCCCTGCCATCGTGGAGCTTCCCCTTGAGCCTGTAAGCCAAACTAAACCTCTTCATTTTCCCACAAGCTGCTCTTGGTTGGGTGATTTCTACCAGCAATGTGAACCTGACTGCAACAGTAAAGTGGTACCGAGGAGTGGGATTGTTGCTAGACACCTGACTTCGTGCCTTTGGCCTTTTGGAGCTTATTTTCAAGAGGAATGTGGAAGGATTTGAAACCTTGGCCTAAGAGATGCCTTGCAGTGCTGTAAGTACAGCTTGATGGACTACGCTGGTCAGAGTTAAAAGACCTGAATGTAGTAAGTACTATGGACTGTGAGGCTTGCCTTAAGAGGGCAAGAAAGAGCTTTGCTTGGACTGAGCTAGCAGTTTGTGTGAGGCTTGCTGTTATGCCCATGTCCTGAGAAGTTGTGCAGGGTTGCTTTGTGCAGAAATGAACTGGTGTGAACAGAGGGATATGGAACAAGAAAAATGAAATCTTTAGGTTTAAATTGTTGCGCATTCACCTGAAAATTGTTTGAGATTACAACCTTTGAGATTGGGCCAGCTGATCTGCACTGGGACAACAGGAAGAATGTAGACTCTTTTGAAGGGGCCTGAGTGCTCAAGGAGTGTCCTGGTCTTCAAAGTCTGCTTTATTCCCCCCTGGATTAACAAATTGGCACCCTACCTGGTATTGTGGAGTATAAAAAGTGCTGGAAAGAGAGGGTCATTGAGTTTGCAATGCGGTCTTGTGTTTTGGAAACAGCCATGGGCAGCGTGAAGCAGGTTTGTTGAATGCCTGCATGGAGACCCGATGGAGCTGTGAGGATGGACTGAGGGTTGCAGTGGAGATGCCGGGACCACTAGTTGGCTGCTGAGGACTGCTGCTGACCCCACATGAAGTTTTGCAGGACTGTGAGTAGCCTAGCTGGAGGAGTGGAATTGGAACTACAGAGACTTATTGCTGCTTAAAATTATTGAACTTGGAGACTTTTCACTGACTAGAGTTGTTGGACTTGGAACTACAGAGTCTGATGTTTGCCCTGTTTAAATATTGTATTGGTTGAATGTTTCTTTGCTACGCCCAGTGCCGTCTTTTGAAGTATGAGTATTTATTTGGTGCCATTAGGTTTTCTTGGTATTAGGGCTCAATTAAAAGACCTTGGATTATGGGGATGTTTGAACATTATTAGGATTGATAAAAAATATGGGGAATTTTAAAGTTGGACTGAATGCATTCCCTTTTACATCATGTATGGTTAACAATTTATGGGGGCCAGGGGCAAAATATGGTGGTTTGATTCAGGTGTCCCCCATAAACTTAAGTGTTCTGAATGGTAGGTTCCCAGATGATGGAGATTTGGGAATTAACACCTCCTGGAGGGAGTGTATTGTTGGGGGCAGGCTTATGGGTATTAGAGCCAGTTCCCTCTTGCCAGTGTTTGGCACACTCTCCTGTTACTATTGTCCACCTAATGTCCAGGGGGTGATGTCCACCCTCAGCTCATGCCATCATTTTCCCCCTGCCATTATGGAGCTTCCCCTTGAGTCTGTAAGCCAAAATAAACTATTTATTCCCAAAAGCTGCTCTTGGTTGATTGATTTGTGCCAACAATGAGAACCTGACTGCAACAGAAGGGATAACACACAGGAAACCTACTGGTCACATATTTAATGTTGTATTTTCTTCCCTTCTTCACTATAAGAAACACCATTATCAGCATGCATCTTTAAGTTTCTTGCCTCCTGTATTGCGATAGATTACATTTGATGTATATGTTTTGTATATACACAATATGTAATTGAATGGCAAGCCAAGCCATCCAAACATCACTTCATAAATGAGTCAAAACTGAAGAAAGAAATTTTATGTTCTTACTCTAATACAATCTAATATTCTAACATAAAAACAATTCTTTCAATTGGACACCATTTTATTTAATGCAGAATTCCCAAAATAGTGTTTACTAGAATAAATTTGTTATTTTTATGAATGAATTGATCGTATAAACTTTACATTGATATACTGCAAATAAGATAGTTTTCTATTTACTTTTATACTATCAGAATACTCTATCTTCTGCAGTATTGATGCATGGACAGTCAGGAAATAGAAAGCTTCTTTAATCCCTGAACAATTCTGAAAATAAATATCATTTGACTCATGAGGGAGAATGCTTTTACTGGAAGAAAAAAAAAAAAAAAAAAGAAAAGCCAGCCCACATACTTTCCTATTTCTCTTACAGTTCAATTTAAATTTGTAAAGTTTTGTGTTTCTTGCATGATAAAGATGCAAACTCTGTCTTAACAACAGGCGTTGATGAGGGAACAATTCACTGAAACTGATTTGCTTTGACATATTTCATCTGTCTTGGAACCTAATATGCATCTCTTGTCATGCCCATGAAAAAGCTTCTGATTACTAATCAACTGTTTTTATTAATAATAAGTTAATACCCCTTGTAATGATCTAATGTTTTAATGAAAATGTGAATGCTTGATGGAATGCTAGTATAATGAGCTTGTGTACCTGCTGCAGAGACTGAGTTTGCTGAAGTAAACTGCTGACAATGATAAAACTTCAGATACACTATTGTTCCTTGTGTTTCCTAAGGGAACTAATATTCCTTTATGTCTATTTACCTCAGCATTTTCCAGATCCTAGAGCTTTCTCCGTTTGGCTAACAATCAGCTTTCACTACCAGTGGGAGGAACTGTTTTGAGTTGTGGGAAGTCAAGGAGCCCTGGGCACTTGATCACCAGGCCTGCATATTGAAACTCTAAATCCTCTTGAGTTCTAATTTTTAAAACATTTTAGTTCGTTATGACAGAGAGAGAGAGAGAGGAAAAGAGGCAGATACATATAGAGAGAATGGGCTTGCAGAGGCCTCCAGCCACTGTAGATGAAGTCCAGATGCTTGTACCACCTTGTGCAACCTCTCCAGTCCTGGAGTTCTAGTTTTTACTTCAAGGTATCTGTCCACCTCTGGGAGCAACTTGGGGCTAATCTTCATCTATCAATTAACAAATTAATTAAAACTAGAATTTTTTGGGCTGGAGAGATGGCTTAGTGGTGAAGCCTAAGGACCACGGATCGAGGCTTGATTCCCCAGGACCCACGTTAGCCAGATGCACAAGGGGCCCATGCGTCTGGAGTTTGTTTGCAGTGGCTGGAAGCCCTAGAGTGCCCATTCTCTCCCTCTCAGTATCTGCCTCTTTCTCTCTGTCTGTTGTTCTCAAATAAATAAATAAATAAGTACAAATAAAAATGAACAAAACCTAGAGTTTTCCAAAGCTCAGTGGAAAGAGATAATTGTCTTTTCTCACTCCCACTTTTTATTTAGTTATTTGAGAGAGGAGAGAAGAGGCAGATAGAAATAGAGAGAGAATGTGCACGCCAGGGCCTCCAGCCATTATAAGCGAAGTTCAGAAGCAAGCAATACCTTATCATCTGGCTGACGTGGTACTGGGGTACTGGGAAATTGAACCTTAGTCCTTAGGCTTTGCAGGCAAGTGCCTTAACCACTAAGCAATCTCTCCAGCCCACTATCACTTTTTGTAGCACATTGTTTTCAAACAGTGGTCCACTAACCCTCTAATATAGCACCTAAATGTATGTCTTTGACAAAGCAATTCTTTCTTTGAATGCAGACTAATGTTAAGGTTTATATTTTTGTTTATTTATTTATTTATTTGAGAGCAAGAGAGAGAGAGAGAGAGAGAGAGAGAGAGAGAGAGAGAGAGAAAGGGCGTGCCAGGGCCTCCAGCCACTGCAAACTCCAGATGTGAGTACCCCCTTGTGCATCTGGCTAATGTGGGTCCTGGGGAATTGAGCCTCAAACCAGGGTCCTTAGGCTTCACAGGCAAGCACTTAACCACTAAGCCATCTCTCCAGCCCCAGTGTTTATATTTTGATACCACAAAAATAAAATCCTTAATCTCAACAGGTCCAAATCTCGTTTTCCATTGTTTCATGTAACTGGGATTGGTATCAGCAAACTTCAGGTGGAACAATTCAGAATTTTTTTTTTCTCTCTCCATCAACTCTTGCAAAATCTACTATGACCATCCCATTATATTTTGAAATCTAGATTTACTAATTTAATCTAGACACTAATTTAATCTCAACAGCAAATTTAGAATTGCTGTCAGCTTGCCTCTGCATAAGACCACATTTTGTCCAATGCAGTTCTCTAAACCATAAAGACAGTCATTGTTTCAGAACTGGAAACCTTGTGTAGCTGCAACCTACTGCCCAACCTTATGCAACTTAAATCTTTGATCATTATCCAGTTGCTTTTAACTTAAGGACTACTTGTTTGCATGTGGTTTGGTCATACAGGCCTCCAAATCTTCCCATATTTATTCATCTTCACACCACAGAGCTCTGTATGTGAACTTTGGCTCTCAACAACTCAGTGGGCAACATGTGACAAGTATTTAGGATTAAAATTGTTTTTATGAAAATATATAGAAAATCCTTATCTTTTCACTAATGTCTGTTACTTTCCCTTACCCAGCAAACAGGAATGTTATAAGTTGTGAAATCAAGTTACATGCATTTGTTTGAGTGGTACCCTTCCTTTTGAATTACCTCACCTAATTTGATCTACTGTTTTGGCAATTATTTGAAAACTACAGAACTAAAGGAAAGTAAGAGGAAAGAAGAAAACGAGGGAAAACACGAAGGAGAAGCAAGAAGAGAAGAAGATGGATGAAGAGAGATTGTAAAAAGTTATTCCATATTGTCAGGCAGGAATGAAAAGTAAGCATATAATAGTAGATTATATATATTCAAGTGACGATTTTTCTTTTCCTAAGTGTTCTGCTTCTATGGAAGAATTTTTGAATGTCTTTCATGAACCTCAGGATTGAATAGTTAAGTATTGAAAATCATCAACTGGGCTAAAAAGCTTGTTTGACTTCCAAATGGCATTAGGCTAAACAAACACTTTCTGGCAGAGAACACCATGGCTGGCCAGTTCCCTGCTCATTTGAGATTAACGATCAGAAATTTGATGAGGATGAAGAATGGTTATGAATTAATTCATCAAGGAAAATACCCACAAGTCCTCCAGGTAGATCTCTCTAACACATCATCTGTCTCCTTTAAGGCAATTAGCAATATCCAACTCCGTCCCAATGTTGTCCATTGTCTCCCATGGTCTGGCTATATTTAGATTCTACTATTTCTTTTATCAACCACATGGCCCTTGGTGATTCAGTATATACTCCTGCAATTCCAGTCTTTCTTCCTTTGTTCATATTTATGTTGGTCCATATTGTCTCTTGCATATGTACACACAAACTTATACACATACATTTCACTATATTAATTTCAGCTTAACATTTAAACTCAGTATATCACCTGCAGATATCATTCCTCAATGGAAGAACTTCTATGAACTCTACAAAGACCCTATCTTTACTTTTCTTTTTCATTACTATCTATAATATTCTTACCACAATGACCTGAATTTTCAACGTGTGTCACTACTGCAGTGCTGTCTTTTTAATATTAGAATATTATGTAATATTATCTTTATGGTTCCAAAAATAACACCATAATGGATTCACAGGGAACAATCAGCACACTTTAAATAAATAAGTATATAAGTAATAAATAACTAAATATATAAATAATAGGTAAATAGAAAAGATTATGGGTGACAGTGATAAAAGATAGACAATAAAAAGAATATATAAATAACCAAACTTGTGGGAACATAATTTGAAAATGAATTTTATGAATTATTAATTATTAACCTGTTTCAGGGCATAATTATACTATGTGTGTTGTATGAAATGTGCAATGATGGAGCATATATATGTTTTTTTAAAGATATAAGAAAATTCTCCACACAATGCCAATGTCCATTTTATCAATTTATGTCTATGATTATAATTTCTAATATGTTGTCTGTGTAATACTAATTCACTATTTTATTACACTGAATAGTCATTTTTGTAGCATATGCTTGAATATCATTTCTTTCTCATTGACTTATCTATATACAATTATCCAAAGAAATCTGTAGAATCAGTTATTTCCTCAGCCCAGAATGGTTTGTGTCGATGAGCAATCTCTGGTCCCTGTATTTTTTTTTGTTGACAATTTCCATGATTGTAAACAATATCCCATGGTAATTCCCTCCATCCCTTCTTCCCCATTTGAAACTCCACTCTCCATCATATCCCCTCCCCCTCTGACACTACCTATACAAGGCCATTATAATAGTAGGAAAAGATCATGGTCCCTGTATTTGTGAGGAAAGGACTTTAATGACAGAACTATCTCTCTCTCCAGCCCCTGGAATACATCTATTTCTAAGAAAAACTACATGTACAAATGTACATTGATTTTCTCTTGTATTTTCACTTTTGCTTTATTCAGTTCACTTGTTATCCCTTTATACCTTTATGGATACCCCTTTCCATTTCAGTCAATATGATATGGTTCCCTCACATATTTAACACAGTGGTAATTGTACTTGACTTTACTGAAAATAAAATACAGTTCTTGAAACTTGCCATTTTTTGCATTTAGAAAATGAAATTTTCTAATAAACCTGGATCAGACTTTCTTGACATATTTATTTTTGTGTGGTGTGTGTGTGTGTGTTTGCACCAGGGTCTCTTGCTGCTACACATGAGCATCTATCTCATTTTACATGTGTGGCTGGGAAACTAAATGTTGGATGACAGGCTTTGCAAACAATCACCTTTAACTGCTGAATCATTTCCTTAGTCCCTAGTATTTATCTTGATGAATCTTTAAGCCAGTCCCTTTTTGTTCCGCACATTAGGAGACGATAGATGAAACTGTAGATGAAACAAAGAAATGTGTGTCTGTTTCAGTGATGTTATCACTGACTTTCTGGTTGAGATAAATTCTCCTTACATTTTAAATCTTGAGTATAACTGAACTGTAAAGAGCACAAGAAACGAGTGCAGTATTAGTAGCTATTATTTAGTTACTGTCAAACCTGTTGGATGACGATGGAAGACTTTTATTTTACTGGCTCATTCATTATCTATACAGGTTATTTTATGTTAAATTATTCCAAGCACTTTATACTGCTTTTCCCTCAGTAGTTCTCAGAGTACCCTAATCCCATATCTTTGCTTTAAATATTTTCACATTACCTATTTGACATCATCACATATATAGAACTATAACTAGTGTGTTTCAATACTAAATATACTACCTCATTGAAATTTGCAGGTCTTGTATATTTCTAACATGTGTAATACCATAATATATTGAAGGGACGTGTCAAAGGCTACTTCATACATCACACGAGGAAAATTGTGGAGGTAATGTCTCCATCTTGTCCACCTACATTCGCAGTAAAATGTTGGTAAGGAAACTCAGTAGCAGAGGTCAGTAAGCTAGAAAGGAGATATAAAGGAAATAGAAAGGGAGGGTGGGGGGACTTAATAGGATGGTATTTTATATATGTAAGTAAAAGAACAGATTAATGGTGGTGAAAAGGCCTAAGTGAGGTCAGGGGAAGAGACTGAAAGTTGGAGGGAGAGCTAATCAAAAAAACCCTACTTTTTTGGATAATTGAACACCCAGGAGCCATAGATTGTTACTAGAAAATTTTCAGTGCCAGGGATGGGATACCTTCCAGTGAGTTGTTGGCCAGGAAGGCCTCTGATACCCCCAAAACATTACAGGCCATTACCAAAGCCCTTGGTTTACAACCATGAATAGATGGTAAGGCCCTATTGCTGAAGACTCCACATACATGGGCTGCAAGGTCACTGAAAAATCCTTCTGGACCTGAGCTGAAAACCTCCTCCACATAGATCAGCTGGAAAAAGCTATGCTGTATGCAGTTCAATGGGAGAGAGAAAAAAATACCAGTGGAGATACTCAATAGTGGACACTGCAAGCCTTACATTTGGTTAGCCAGGCCAAATGTGCCAATGGGTACAATAGTGGCACATATATTATGGGGGAACAAACCACCCTCTAATTTGACTGGAGGCCCACTCCATGGGGGGGGGGATATTTCCCTGATACTGAAACCCTACAACAGGAGTATTCATGAGCCCTAGGAGTGTAACATCTGCTGCTGTCTAGGTAAATGTATATCCTATGCCCACCAAACTGCCCAGTATGCACTTCTCTTAATGTTAATACTCATATATTAGTGCTACTCTCACTTTTGATTACAGAACTTTCTCTTTTCAGATGGCAGTGACCTTGGGATGACTCAGAAGGCACCATGGTATTGAGAAGAAGTAACAGAGGAGTGCTCACCACTGAAATAGCTCTATCACACCTTCCAAGACTCAGGGCCCACTGCGGAAGAGGTGGCGGAAAGAATGTAAGGGCCAAAGGAAGGGTAGGACTCCTTACAACATGCTCTTCCAGACACAAAATGGCCAGGATATCCATGACCTCACAGTGCCTGACACTACCTACTCTATGCCATCATAATAGGAAGAAAAGATTATGACATCAAAATAAAAGAGAGACTGATTGAGAGGGGGAGGGTATATGATGGAGAGTGGAGTTTCAAAGGGGAAAGTGGAGGAAGGGAGGGCATTACCATGGGATATTGTTTAAAATCATGGAAGTTTTTAATAAAAAAATTAAAAAATAAAAATAAATTAAAAAAATAAATAAAGGGAAGAAGTCTATGGATTCTCCTCATGTTTTAGTGTTTGGCTACTCTGGTTAAACTCAAGCTTTCACCAATGTTTTGGTTACAAATTCCTTCATTTACTCACAATATATCCAAACAATAATCCTAGTTTAGAATTATGCAAAAAATATGCAAAATTAACTCTAAGATGTTTTCTGGTTTGTAATTTTAATCTTATAACAATTTTTTTGAAATTTTTAACTAAAATTATGGAAAAGTGAAAATTTCAGGGGAAACGCCCTATGAAGGTGAGAAGCTATAGCAGAGAGCCTGAGAAGAAAAGCAGAAGGAAGATTTCAGGAGGAATCACTGCATCCTGCCATGGTGTTAGAAGACTTCAGTGGACTACTGAATGTTTCCTTGCATACAGTGGTCACAGTACAGAGTTTATACGCTGATGTGGAAAATTTCTGTATTTTTCTAATTTTATCAAAAAGACCAGGACATTTCATTAGATAGTATAATTTTACACATATTCAAAATGAAAGATAATATCTTCCTTCAAATATCAATTATAATAGTCAAATATATCATGTTTATAATATTAGAAAATGATTAAAATTTAATTCATATCAAGAAAAAAGTACCCTTTGGCACTCACTTCTAAAGATTTTCTACATATATCTAGCTATGTAACTCAGTAACAAAACTAAAGTATGTTAGCAAAAATATTGAATATTTTCACAGTTAAAATTCTGGACAGTGCCTACAGCAAGTAGGAAATAGTGACTATGAACTCAGCCTTTGTCTGAATGCACTTCTTTAGAGACTAAAGTCCTTAGAATGATACAAATTTTACTTAGGATATTAAATTTCTTTTTCATTACTAATAAAAATATATAAATAATGTGAAAGAGGTGGTGATGAATGCCTATGAAGAGATAATTCTTTGGACAATAGGATTTTTTTTAAATACTTTTGCTGTGAGTAGTAAAGGCAAAATGAAGTTGAGAAACATAGTTTATGTCTGTCCTGTAGTTGTATGTGATATTTATTAATATAAACTCTTTAGGTGTTCTCACCATCTGAAAATTATTTTGATGATAGGGTTTCAATCATAGGTTAATAACTATCAAACTGATGGGTATTTAGAGGTATTGTGTGTTATAAGTTTTAAAAAGTTTCTTGGAGCCAGTGCGGTGGCACACGTCTTTAATCCCAGCACTTGGGAGGCAGAGGTAGGAGGATCGCCGTGAGTTCGAGGCCACCCTGAGAGTACATAGTGAATTCCAGGTCTGGGCTAGAGTGAAACCCTACCTCAGAAAAAAAAAAAAAAAAGTTTTCTTTGGTACAATCAGTAGCAATATTCAGTATTAAGGCACAGAAATAACTAATTTTGTCTAAAATGACATGAGATCTCTGTACCTTTAGCTACCGTAATCTCAACTCCCCAAAAAAGTCCCCCACTAAAATGGTCCTGGTGGCACAGGCCTATAATATGAGTACTCAAGAGGCTGAAAGCAAAATCAAATCCAGTTGGTGCTCCACAATGAGATAAATGTGGGGAAAAATAGGGAAAAAAAAGGAAGAAAATGTCACTGATGTTATTAGCTGGCAGTAAATTGACAAATAAATTTTAGTAATCCTATTGCTATGCATTTCTACTTTCACATACTAAAACAGCCAAGCATGCAGTAATATTTCAGTTGTTTAATTGTTAATTTGTTCTCCTTATAAATTCCATGATTACATGGTATGCTGAAAGTTGTACGTTGACTTAATACTTCTCTTACCATAAAAGAAGACATGAACTTCTCCCATTCTTTCTCTATTTTTGTTACATTTTGTTTTCAGTGATAGGGGTAAATTGCACATAGTAGGCTAGTGCTGTACCACTCACATCCTCATGCCCTTATTTCTGCGTTTTTTTATGGAAAGAATATTATTCACTGATCTGTTCATAATTGACTCATTAGCTCAAGCATTAGCAGAATGTATGCATATACTTTGTACTTAAAAGAACATTAGAGGAATCTGTAGTGTAAAGATGCAGCTTGAACATGCTCTGGATAATACATGACGCACTAGTGGCATATCTAGCTGTCATCAGCCATAACTGCTGGGGTAGTTCCTTGGATAGTTGGATACACGATTATAGATGGTATATGAAGACAGGGTAAAATGTTATTTAATAATTTTTTCCAAACATCATTAGATCTCTAACAGACTAGTCTGCAGTCTGTCAAAATTATGATAGACACAGTTCAGAACTGGTACTGATTGCCTGGTTTCTCACATTCTCTGAGAGTTCTCATGTTTCACAAAGGCTAAAGGATGTTGTCTATTGAAAGTCAGTAGGTGGATTCCAAAACTTTCTTCTTCCAGCTCCATGTCCAGTAGATGTTTTGGTTTATCCCTGTAATCTCGGAGCAGAGAGGTTTTGAAGAACCCTTGGTATTTTCTAATCCAATTCCTACTATGAGGTGTCCGCAGCTCCACTTCTTGTAAATCAGATTGCTTTCTCCAAAAATTTGAGTAGATTCACAGCCTCACCCAGTGTGGTGGTTTGATTCAGGTGTCCCCCATAAGCTTAGGTATTCTAAATGCCGGGTTCCCAGTTGATGGAGACTTGGGAATTAACGCTTCCTGGAGGTAGTGTATTGTTGGGGGCTGGTTTATGGGTGGTATAGCCAGTTTCCCCATGCCAGTGTTTGGCACACTCTCCTGTTGCTGTATTCCATCTTATGTTGGCCAGGAGGTAATGTCCACCCTCTGCTCATGCTTTCGTTTTCCCCTCGAGCCTGTAAGCCAAAATAAACCTCTTTTTCCCACAAGCTGCTCTTGGTTGGGTGATTTCTACCAGCAATGTGAACCTGACTGCATCACCCAGTTTACTGCCTCTTCAGTTTAAACAACAGTCCAATATACATACTTAGTAATATATTTGTAGAAAATATCATGTCCCATATCTCATTTGGTATCTTTAAATGTGACAGCATTGGCTTGGTAAAAGGCTGGCTCAATACTTGATTAATTTATTTGCTAGTATCTTCTGATTGCTTTTTGTCAGTATATAAGGAGACTCATACTTGATTTGAATTACTTTTCTTGTTAGGTTTACTATGTGGTACCTGACTAATTCATGTTATATGACTTCAGGCTCTTGGAATTCCAATATAGTACATATACCAATTTTGAGTCTTCTGTCCTAAACATATGCACTGTATATTTTTTAAAAAACTTATCTTTTAAAGTAACAATGATGGGCTGGGCACAGTGGTTAAAGGAATTTGATAGCAAGCCCAACAGCATGGGTTTAATGCCCCAGTATCCACGTAAAGCTAGATACACATGCATCCAAAGTTCACTTGCAGTGACAAGAGGCCCTAGCATGCCCATTCCTTGTCCCTTTTATTCTCTCTCTCCTTACAAGTAAATAAATAAAAATATTTAAAAAAATAAAATAGCATTGACTAGATGCCCGTGCACAAAGTTAAAAGATCCTATAAGCTGAATGTTTATAGTTCCACAGAGCAGGGAAATGTAAATGGATCCAGATCTAAAACAAAACCCTTTGATAATGGAGTAAATCTATTTCATTTTTATTTGCTTAGTGGCCCAGTGAATGCTAGCTGCATAACATGCACTGATGTTTCAGTGCATATATTAAAGGTATTTAAAATTACAAGCTTGAAATCCCATTTGTAGCAATTAAGCAATAGTTCTGAATTGCACTATCTGTTTTTGGTATTTGCTTTAAAAATATCAGATGTTTTATATGCATTTTCATAGACATTGATAATCATATTAGAAAGAAATCATAAAGTTAATCTGTTTGTAGCATGCATTTATAATTCCATGTTGAAATTTTCTTAGAAATTAAAATGTAAAATATCTTGATAGAAACTGTAAAATAAATCAGTATTTTTATTTATTTATTTATTTATTTGACAGAGAAAGAGGGAGAGAGAGAATGGGCATGCCAGGGCCTCCAGCTACTGCAAACGAACTCCAGACGCATGAGCCCCCTTGTGCATCTGGCTAATGTAGGTCCTGGAGAATCGAACTTGGGTCCTTTGGCTTGGTAGGCAAATGCCTTTACCACTAAGCCATTCCTCCAGCCCCCTTATTTTAACTTTAGAATTTCATTAGAGAGACTAATTGCCAAATATACTTATTTTTCAAAAATGGTATTCTGTTAAGTCAAGGTAAGAGACAGATAAGAGTGGGTAGTAATACTACTAGGAAAATATTTTCCTGTATATTTTTAGATTGCAATATGAAAAAGTAGTTCCCATTGTTCATTCTAACTATAACAATGGATTCAAGAAAATTTCTTCCCATTTCTAGCACTAATTTAATTTGAAGGACATAAGAATAATGAATGGAAGGTAGACTTTTGTTTGTGTGTATGTGTGCATGTTGATAGTAAAGAAAAATGATTCTGAGGAAATATTACTGAATTATAAATTATGTGATTCTTGAGTGAGTACAATGTTGCTGGTCACTTGAAATGATTGATGGACAGTTTTCTATAAAACTCTAGATAGCACCAACATCAATTGTTGTTGAACAAGGACATAGGAATTACTTTCAAAACAATTCAAATCATTGCATATGAGAACTATGTTCTAAAATTCTATTATTTCTTACTCATCAATTCTGTGCCCAAGTGTTGATTGCATTTTCTACTAAGGGACACCTAAGGTGTAAAACATAATCATGATTGTGAAGGCACTTTGTAAATCATAATTAACCTACGCTATTTAATGAACAGGTTACACTGATGAGAGTCTGGCATTATACTGAAAATTAGTGTTTACATCAAATAATCGGTATGAAATTCTCTTAATATTCTACTATACTCCTTCTTAACTTTTCCAAAATTTCTCAGACTAAGTAAAAAAATGTATATATAATTTAAAAATCATTCAGGCTACATTTATATCAGGCCATTGACAACTTATCAAGTTTCCAAAAATCAATTGCATTCTACTTTATTAAGTCATAACCTCACATTACCACCAAAAGTGCAGAAAATAAAACCGGATTGCTTTGGTAGGTTATTCACAGAGAACACCTAATGAAACTGTGCCAAGTAAGCTACCTCACTAGACTACACACCATACCAAAATATACTTATCAGAGTTTTATTACACTTTCTTTTCAGTACTTACAGTTACAACTCCATGTCTTGGGGCATGAGTTCATCCTATCAGAGAGAATGAAGAATCATCAAATACTGAACTTTTCATATTTCTTGATAACACACAGAGGAACTACTCACTTTTTATTCATCATTCCTTTATCTTAAAATTCTGTACATTATCTACAAAGTGATATCTAGGGTTCTGGTGAGCAGAATCTTAATGCTCTGGATATTTAGTGTGAATGTCAAAGTCTATGATTTCCTTCATAATAAATTTCAATTGACTGGTGTCATTTACTGGAAAGGTTACAAGTGATTGAATTTATGACCATTTGCTGCTGAACTCAGCTTATAAATTGCTAATGATTCTGGCAGATGATTCAGTTTCTCATGCCAGTGAACTATTTGAGGTTAATTAAATAGCCTCAATAACCTCTTTTCACCAAAATGCCAATGAACTACTGAGAAGTTAAATAAATGTACTACTTGGTTTCTCGTGATGCCAAATAAGCCATCATGAGTATGAACTTTTCCTGGCTCATTACAATACCGTTCTAAAGCAAAGTGTGGACTGTTGGATACTTAAAAATAGAAAACTGTTTGAAATATATATGTGTTTCTTTCTACCATCATTAATTAGAATCGTATTAATTCAAAGTCAAAGCATAATGCATTTACTAATGTGGTTATTAGAAAAAAGTAAGTTTTAAATACATAATACTCAGAAGGTTTAAGAGCAAAGCCAAAATTTCTTGCAGACACAAATACATGAATTTTTCAGTCTAAATAGAAACTTTTAAGCCATTTACAATAATTGAAAGAGGGATGGAGAGATTGCTCAGTGGTTAAGGAGCTTGCCTGCAAAGCCAAAGTACTAAGGTTGAATTCCCCAATACCCATGTAAAGCCAGATGCACAAAGTGGCACATGTATCTGGTGTTCATTTTCCATGGCTAGATGCTGTAGCACACCCATTCTCTATCTATCTATCTATCTATCTATCTATCTATCTATCTATCTATCTATCATCTATCTATCTATCTATATCACTCTTAAATAAACATATGATAAATGTATAATATATAATAAATGGATTGATGAAAAATAGTTACCTCATAGATAGACAGATGATAAATGATATCTAATTGGTTCTGGGTTTTCCTTTGTCGAAGCCTGGTCAGTACAATGACGTTGCATCATTCTTCCATAAATGATTAAGGGTATCATGTATTCAGAATAATAAAGGGTATCTGGAAAGAGAGCAAAACTGGAGAAGACATATAGATTTAAAGACATAATATAAAAGTACCATAATCAAAAGAGTGAAATACTGATGGTAGAATGGATAAACATTTTAATTGATAATTTATGGAGTATAGAAACTTCTAACACAAGGCTATTTGGCTCATATTTCAAATGTATATTAAGTATAGTGGGGAATGGTATATTTATATTTCTGTGTATACATTATATTTTAGTAAGCTTTAAAGACAAAACACCAAGACTATCTTTGCTTCACAATATGTTGTCTAAAGGGAGAAAAGGCAAGCCACAATGTGAAGAAAATATTTGCCACAATCACCTCAAAGAATCTATATTTAAATAGCCCCTTGTAAGTCAGTATAAAGATAATTAATAGAAAAAATGGTCAATTATTTGAATATGTACTTCATGTGTGCCTATGAAAGTTGTATAATCAGTAACCTTCTAAAAATTTATTATTTGAAACTTTCAATAACTATCTATTTAGGAATTTAGGTAAAAAATATATTAAAAGGGGTTGGAGAGATGGCTTAGCAGTTAAGCGCTTACCTGTGAAGCCTAAGGAACCCGGTTGGAGGCTTGATTCCCCAGGACCCACGGTTAGCTAGATACACAAGGGGGCGCATGCGTCTGGAGTTCGTTTGCAGTGGCTGGAAGCCCTGGCACGCCCATTCTTTCTCTTGCTCTCTGCCTCTTTCTCTCTCACTCACTCTCAAATAAATAAAAACAAAAAAATAATATATATATATATATTAAAATCCACAATAGATAATACACATTCATAAAAATGATGAACCTAGCAGGACTTATCAAATGTAACTCTTTGAACCTAACAACGCTGGTTATCCCATTGCAAACTCATGTGTCTAACTTGTAAATCTGTATGGCAGTGTCTTTCCTAGTTGTATGTCTGTATACCTTTTAAAATACTAATACCATTCATACATAGATGGAAATGCTAATTCATACTTCTAATTTGATGTATAAGTATGCTCATAGCGTTATTGGTTATTAGAAACAAATGGTAGAAATATGTCATATGCTATCAAGGTAAATATAGATAAATAATGTGTAATAAATAATGTATGGTATATGCTACACAAAATATATTAAAGTTCACATGAGATGAACAATTCTCACAAACATAATATTAGGAGAAAGTAAGTAGAGAGAATAGCCTTTTTGTGTAATTCCATTTTAGAAATCGCAAAATAATGATAACAATTCAAAAAGTTGATCATACATTTTTAGTAGTTATATGATGAAGTTTCTTTTTTAAAAATATTTTTATTTATTTGTTTGAGAGTGACAGACAAAGAGAGAAAGAGGCAGAGAGAGAGAGAGAGAGAGAGGGAGAGAATGGGCGTGCCAGGGCTTCCAGCCACTGCAAACTAACTCCAGACATGTGCACCCCCTTGTGCATCTGGCTAACGAGGGTCCTGGGGAATCGAGCCTTGAACAGGGGTCCTTAGGCTTCATAGGCAAGCGCTTAACCGCTAAGCCATCTCTCCAGTCCTGCTGAAGTTTCTTATCTGCTGTCATGTGATATTTTAAAAGCACTTTGAATTGATTATGTTGATGAATGCCTTTAATCCCAGCACTTGCAAGAGGGGTTAGGGGAAGCAGAGGTAGGAGGATCATCATGAGTTCAAGACTAAGAGTGCATAGTGAATTCCAGGTCAACCTGAGCTAGAGGAAGATCCAACCTCAAAAAACAAACAAAATAATATATAAAAAAAAAGAAAAAAGAAGAAAGAAAACAGCACTTTGAAACTTTGTATTGTTAAAATTCATAGTGTTAGAGATTTGATATTTGTTCACTTTTATTGTTATACTATTTTCAGTAATACATAACTAAATATAACCTCTAAAATCAAGTAAGTACAGTGAATATAAATATGATGTATTTTATTTGTATTTCTACTTTGGAATTTAATTTCTTGTTTAGTAGCTGAGAAAAAGGAAAGGAATATTGCAGAATATTTCAGTTTTTCCTGAACAAATGAAGACATTTCATGTGTACAACAATGTAACTCTAAATATGATAAATTTTATAACATTAAGAGAGAAGTAGTTATGATTGTAGATTGTCTTATTTGAACACCAGTTATCTTTCTTCCTATTAAGCAACTAAAATTTTATTTCAGCAGAAGAAATTATTTTACTCTCTGCTTAATCTTGTGAATAAAAATCAGCTGTTTATGAAATAAAATGAAGGTGAGGAAATTGAGGCCACATCTTTTTATATTATATGTTCTATGCTTCAAGAAAGTTTCTACTTAAAAATGTATTAGAATGCTAATAGTAATTTTTAAATAGTGTCACATGCTGAAACTTAGTATCTGTCTTTTAGCTGCATTTCACAGATTTCTGTACATTTTGTGTGGGATAGAAAGTTGATGGTCCAAAGTAGAATTTTGGAGCCTAGAAGGTGTGACCCTACACCAGTAGAGAAAGTGAGCAGTCAGTTCAGAACTATGTGCAGATTGTAGAGATGGACGCTATGAATATATTTGAGAAACATGTAGGAAGAAGAATTAAAGTGACTTCATGATATATCACATATCGAGGGAAGTGAAGGATACCAAAAGTAACAAGTGATGTATATGTTTTGGATAATATTTTAAGAGTTGGGGAAGATATATGATTTTGGGGTAATGAAGGGGAATAGCATATTTTTTAATTCTAAAATGTGATAGGATTACAAGGCTCAAGTTACATTTGCAAAGAAAACAAAGACATAATTCTAGATGAAAAGCTACAGCTTACATGCATCTTAATAAGTCAATTATGAGATTAAATAAAAAATGAAACAGGGCTGGAGAGATGACTTAGTGGTTAAGGCACTTGTCTGCGAAGCCTGAGGACCCAGGTTCAATTCTTCAGATCCCACATAAACCAGACACACAAGGTGACATCAGCATTTAAGGTCACACATGCTCACAAGATGGCACATAAATCTTGAGTTTGATTGCAATGGCTGGAGCCCCTGGAACACCAATTCCCTTTCTCTCTCTTTCTCTTGCATTAAAAAAAAAAGGCCAGTCTATTGGGCTTGCTTCAAACAAATAAATAAATAAAATATAAAACCGATCACTAAGATCTGGGACGATTGCACAATTCCCCTTTAGACATTAGAAAGAAAATTAATAAGTGATAATTGAAATGTGTTTAACATTCAGATGTTCTAAATAGCAAATTCAATTCTTTTCTATTGTTTCAAATTTTCTAAAGGAAGTTTCTCTTATTAAAGGTGAGATGATGCCTTTGTTGAAAAACAATATAAAAGAAAATGTATAGAACCCAATATACTTAATAAAGATTTTGGTACAATTGTCTTTATAATGGTGATGGCTAATCTTTATTTTTTATAATATTTTATTTATTTCCTTATTTGAGAGAGAGAGGCAAATAGAGAGAAAATGGGCATGCCAGTGCTTCCAACCAATGCAAATGAACTCCAGATACATGTACTACCTTTTCCATCTGGTTTACGTGCCTACTAGGGAATTGAATCTGGGTCCTTAGGCTTCTCAGGCAAGCACCTTAATAGCTTAAGCCATCTCTCCAGCCCATGTTTTATTATGATTGTCAACTTTAAAACATTTAGAGTTACTTAGGAGACAAACATCTGAGTGTTATTCTGATAGTATTTCCAGGGATGTTTTACTGAGTCGGAGGAGGTCACTTTGCATGTGGGCAGAACCATCCCATAGACTGGGGTCTCAAATTGAAGAATGATAAAGTAAGTGGAGCTCCATCATTCTTCTGTATCTGCTTCCTTACTGCTGGTCTAATGTGAACACTTGCCGCCAGTTCCTGTGCCATGCCTTTCCTGCCATGACTTACTGTATCTTGCTTTTGTTGGGCATTTTGTAACTAATACGATAATGCATTTGCAAGCATTATATTCTTTGATGTGAAATATTCTTAATAATTACATTTTTTTCCACAAAGAGAACTCTGTATACTTCTATTGCTAACTGAAAGTTATGTATGTGGACTGTCAAAACTTCTGTGTTAGCTGGGTATGGTGGCAGGCACCTATAATCCCAACATTCAGTAGGCAGAGGTTGGAGGATCACCATGTGTTTGAGGCCACCTTGAGATTACATAGTGGATTCCTGGTCACCCTGTGCTAGAGCAAGACCCTACCTGGCGGGGGGGGGGGGGTGGAGAGGGGGACTTTGCTGTTGATGAAGCATCAAAGCTGATGAAGGTATTATATAAGTTTGCTGTTTGTGAATTCTATGACTGGCTCAATAGCCTGGTTCCTACAAGGGTTATTTGTCCATTAATTTATTTGCCACACCTATAGCTTTTACATTTCTATTATTTTGTAATCTTAGCTTAGGAACTTGGAAACAGACTATGAATATTCTTTATCAAAAATTATATTTTTCCTGATATATAAAAGAACAATTGTACATATCAAGGTACCAGGACAAGTTTTGATTCATCTATAATACCATATAAATACTTAGTTCAAATTAAGCATAACCACCTTCTCTAACATTTGTTATTTCTATATGATGAAAACCTTAAAAATCTTTTCTTATAACTTTTTGAAATGCACAATTTATTATTTTTATCTACTATTACTTATTCCCACTACTGTGGAATAGCAGAGCGAACTTGTCTCTGCTTGCAGCTAGTACCCATTGACCAACTTTGCTCACTCTGTGTAGCAGACAGCTTCAGGTTCGCTGAGATGAACTTCCAGACCAGGCACAGTTATGGAGGAAGGGATATTTACTGAAGCCTACAGATCCAGGGGAAGTTCCATAAATGGCAGAAGAAGCTGGCCTGCCTTCACAGGTCCAAGCAGAGAGAGAGAGAAGTACAAGCCTAAAGGTCAAAAGCCACAGCACACTTCAGGAACTCCAGCTAGGCACACTTTGCATATCTTTAGATTGAAACCTGAAACCCACCACCACACCTTGAGATCCACCCAGTGACACTGCCTCCAGCCAGGTGGCTAAAGATGCAAACTACAAACAAATAAACAACTGAATATATTGGGGGCCATCTCTTCTATTCAAACTACCACACTCTGATTCTCCCCAAGCTTCTTCTTGTCACGATTTATGGCAGATAGCATCAGTTGCCGGGATCAACTTTCAAACCAGGCAGTTATGGAGCAAGAGATTTAGTGAAGCTTACAGATAGAGAGGAAGTTCCATAATGGCCGAGGAAGTTGGCCCCCTTTCGCAGGCTCTGGCAGAGGAAGCAAAACAATTACTACTAACACAAGCAAGCACAATTCAGGAACTCCAGACAGAGTTCAGACTGTTTTGTATATCTTAGGCTGGGATTCAGATTCACCCACAGTGACAAATACCTTAGAGCTGGAGCCCAGGATCCACCCTGTGATTCCTCCTCCAGCCAGGTGGCTGGAAATTAAATTGCAACTTTTAACGAACTACTCAATTTACTAGGACATCCATTCAACTACCATATTATTGTTAAAAATATTTTTATTTTTTTTTAACCATAAAGCTCTGCATTTTGTAGCTTTAACAAATGATGCCATTTGGGCATAAAAAACAGCAACATTAATCTTTATCACAATAATGAAATGCCAAGGAATAAACATTCACATCAAATGTTACCAACAGCTCCAGAGTGATGCATTTCTATGAATAAAATGATGAATCCATTCATCCTGCTCAGTAAATGATTATCACAACTGTTATATTTTGTATAGAGTAACTCACAAATGCTGTTTTTTAATATTTTTAGTTATTAATTTATGAGAGAGAGAGAGGGTTGGAGAGACAGAGATACAGAGACAAACTATGGGCACACAAGGGCCTTTAGCCACTGCAAACAAAGTCCAGACACATATGCCACCTTATGCATCTGGCTTATGTGGGTACTGGGATATGTAATCTGGGTTCTTAGGCTTCCCAGGCAAGCACCTTCACCATTAAATCATCACTCCAGCCCAGCACTGGTATTTTTAATATACCAAAAATAACTAGTCAATCTCATTTATGTAGACATAAAATTCAAATATAAACTCAGAAGTAGAGTGAGATACAACCTATGGTGACATATACATATAATCTGTAATTGTTGCAATTGATATTTAGAAACACTAAAATATCTTGTTTGTTAACAGAACAGAGAAAAATATATGAATATAATAGTGGCTGTAATTCTACATTCATTTTGAATTTAAAAACTCTGCCTGAACCAAGAGTGATATATAGTTAGTGTTTTAACATAGGGATTTAATTGGTTTCTAACAGTGAATCATCTAATAGGTATTCTGAAATGTTATCATTGCTGTTGAGAAAGCTAAGGATTAGTACTACTCTCCCCTCTCCCAGTCACGGTACTGAATGCTCCCATTACATAATGGTAAGAAACAAATAAAAGAACAATGCAGAAAAATCAAAATTGTAATTTTTACAAAATGTACAATTATCTCAAGAAATTAGAATACACAGATCATACCTCAATAGTACTCCAATTACTAAGTGTAAGGAAGATATTATATCAACAACAAATTGTCTTCATATACTGGAAAAATCACTTTTTTTTACAATTGCATAAATAAATGGAATTTTTTCTCATTATATAAATAGTGACATGTTGTCACTACAAAGAACTCATCAGAATATATGTATGAAAAGTTAGCAATTGTTTTAAGATCCAGCAGTAATCATCATTTGCACGTTTGTAGTATCTCTGTAAACATATGGATACATGCAAATGGATTACATACTTGGGATACCATGATGTATTTTTCTCTAAAATGTCTTTTTTTAAAAATTCTTTGTCAGCGTTACATGTTGGGTCATGATATGCAGAGACATTTAGCTTATCCATAACTGTGGGCTAACTCCACAATGCATGACCCGTATACCTCAACAAGGAGGGGTCAAGGGGAGGGGGTAGGTCACGGATGAGCCTAATAATGGTACCAAACTGACTGTATTTGCTGAATACAGAGCTGACTAATAAAGAAAAAAGAAAAAAAAATTCTTTGTCTCCTATCATTCTACAAATCTACTCTCCACAACCAATTCAGAAGGTGATCACTGTTTACAACCTCAATTCTTTTTCTTTATAATCCCTTTCCTCCCATCTCATAGTATAGTATAACAGATACTAGTACCCACATACACACCTACATTATCCTTGTCTATCTAGTGCTATAAAATCATGACAAAGCAAGAGCTTACCCACAGTTCTTTGCCATTTTTTGGTCAAGTGCAAAGTAAATATCTCAGTCAATTTGCCTGTACAGCTTTCTTTCCTCCATTAGCAAAGCATGAGAGAAGTTTCTCCAAATATAACCATAAAGACTTCTTCTACTCTCCTTAGAAACTTCAGATTTCTTAAGCTATATTTAAAACAATTTATATAAATTTTTTACACCATGGTTCCAATATTTCAGTTGATACAAAGATATCAAGCAAACACCTTTGTTCATATATATTTATGTGTAACATTTTGATTTTCTACTTTGGTAGTTAAAATGCCAGATAACCACACACTCTAAGTCTAGTTCAGAGGGTCAAAATCACTTAATAGAAATTATCTCCATTTACAAACATCAAGGACAATGAGTGTATGTTCAGGCATTGTCCTTATTCTTTCTATCCTGGTAACATGAAACGAACCCTACTCCTGATATGAATCTGCTGTCTTTTTACACTTGTGAAAATAGTCACTAGGCATCTTATCCTTTTAATAATTCAAAGTAATAATTCTCTTCTCATTTTTACTTCATATTTGTGGTCATTCTTTATGCAACTCTGAGTTTTCTTTCATTGTTGAAAACATAAACATATACACAAGTCCTCTCAATCTCACTTTACATTATCTTTCTATTGACTTCCTTTGGTTCTCTCTTCCTTGTACTCTCAGTCTAAAAAATTCAACAAAGACATATAAAGGGTAATGCAGCACCTAGACAAAGTTTATTATGAGGAAAAATGTGCCACTCTCAGAGGTGAGAGTGGGCAGTGGCCAAAGGAACCACTGAGGAAAGGGGGATAGTACAGGCCAGAATGGACTTTCACTTTTAGGAAGACTTCAGCTACTTCCAAAATCTCTGGAACAGATTTCTTAAGGGTTATTTTCTGATTCAAGTCTCTGGCAGGTCTATTTGAATTGACATTGGGGAGGCAATGGTGTGGACATTTTCCTAAGTAGTAGTCTTATGATCTTTCTGGCATTTCCTAATGCCACGTCTCTATCGAAGGCCAGAGTAAGGATGCATGTTCAACTCTCCAGATCCCATATAAGCCAGATGCACAAAGGTAAGGCAAGCACAAGTTTGCATATGTGCACTAGGTGGTGCAAGGGTCTGCAGTTCAATTTCAGTAGCTGAAGCCCTGACACCAATTCTCTCTTTCTTTCTCTTTCTGCCTTTCTCTCTCTTTCTTTCTTAAAAAAAAAAATAAAAAAATAAGATTTGATTCTTCATTACAGAAGAAAAGAAGTAGTGCACTTAGTGGCTATAAAGTCTGGAATGTGCCCTGTATGTTTACACTGGCCACCATGTAGTTAAATGTACCCTGTAGCTTGGAATGTGCACTGAGCAACAGAGTATTGTAGAATAAACACACCCCACATGAGAGACAAAGAGACTATGGTGTATGTAAGGAATGATTCTCTACACTACAGGCTCAACCTTTGGAGGTAACTCTGATGGGCCAGCTTTGGTGCAAACAGTTTCCTCTCTGATACTCTGTGTATTTCTGGTCAGTCACTTCTTGCCAAGCTAATCATCTGGCTGGCTTTCCTTCTCATAATCAGTGATCATCGTAGAACAGAGAAAGTCAAGAATTGAAGAAAGTAATTTTATAAAAATTGCCATGTTTTGCCAGGAGGAACTAACCTTCCCTTCTTGCTCCTCAATGAAGCTCTGTTTCTCTCTCTCTCTCTCTTTTAAATCTGTAGTCACATTTTACATGTTTTTCATAATATAAGTAGAGGTAGTGTGATGATTTCTCTTTATTTAAAATTTTAACTTGGGACAACTGTGATCTTTCCCCGTTCATTTACCTGCCAAACTAGTGTGAAAACAAGGACACAGAAGGTGGGGCCTTTTGTGTAGCTATTTCCTCTGAACTGGAACATTCTCCCCTAAAAAGAGGAGGGAACACAGAAGAATTAGAAGCTAGTAAAACTTAAGAAGCTCCAGAAGTTCAGAAAGTCACAAGATTAACAAAGCCCGGGCCAAAGTCAAATCAGCAACAGTTTCTGGAGAGAGCAGACTCTTCAGTGGAGCTGCCTTCAAGTTGTGCAGGGAGATCCAGGGCTGAAGCTTTCATGAGTTACCACCAATCTTGAGTAAGCCTTTTGGTAAGACAGCTGCTTTTGAATCTCCCATTCTCCTGTAAGCAATTTAGCTCTCTCTCTCTCTCTCTCTGTATGTATATATATATTAGAGACAGCAGGGAATAAGACATCTAGGGCATGTTAAATATTTGGGTCTTTTAATTTCAGTTATATGTCATTTTTTAAATTTTGTGTGTGTTGCACGTAGGTGTGTGTGCATGTATAAGTGGATGTGTGTGGAGGTGTGCCATGGTGTGCATGCTGAGCGCAAAGGACATAAGTGAGTGTTGGTTCTTGTCTTCCAACTTGGGTGATGTAGGGCCTCAGGTTTGCTGCTGTGTTTGCTAGGCTGGGATGGGAGATTCTTCTGTCTTGCACTTCCTTCTTGCCATGGTCACCCTGGGAATGCAGGTACTAACACTAAATAGTTCAGTTCTGTGTGGATTCTGTGGATCAAAACCCAGGTTTTCATGACAAACACTTCATCCATTGAGTCATCTTCCCGTACCTAAACTCTCACGTTCATGGACTGCTGTTTATGAGGGGTGAGTCTACCCTCAGTGACCTTCAAGCCTGCTAATATCTAGATAGCTACTCATCACTAGATTGACCTTCAGCAACCAATTATTTCTCTCCCCGCCTTTTTAGATTATCATCTCAGTTTCCTTAGTCCTCTGGTCATCTCCAACCTCCTGGAATCAAGCTTCTATACCCACTAGGCTACAAGGCACACCCTTTGAAATAAAAAAAAAATGAGTTAGTCTTGATCATCCAACAGTTATCTCTAAAGTTATAAGCTTAGCAGAGTCTCAGTGATGGCTCATTTGTTTAAATTGACTGGAACAAAGGATGGTCTGATATTGGCCAAATATTATTCTGGGTGTCTTCGAATAAAGTTAGCATCTGAATTAGTTTACTGTGTGAGCAGCTTGTCCTCTCTAATGTGGGTGGCCCTCATTCAATCAGCCAGACAGCAGTACACACACATGCCCTCCCAAGTCAGGGGCACTCCTCCTGCCTGGCTGATTTGAGCGGGGATATTGCTTTATTCAGCCATTGGACAGGAGCTGAAACATCTGCAGCATTTGGACTGGAATTTGTGTCATTTGTTCTCTTGGCTCTCAGGCCTTCAGACTTGAACCAGATCTCACAGGAACACTCAGGTCCCTAGCTTGTCAACTGCCAATCTTCAGATCTCTCTGCTATGGTAATTGTGTAAGCCAATTTGTTATATTTGCCATACACGTGTATGTTAAAGCTCACATGCACTTGTATATGTACATTTCAGTGATTTTTGTTTCTAGGAAGAGAAATACTGCTCACCACACTCTTCACTTTACTTCTGAAATACTTGGTGATGATGTCAACAGGAAGTAGAGGCTTGGAATTACAAAACTGTCACTGTTAACTTCACCAATCATATACTTAAATTGATCTTATTTTATCTGTTATTATATTGCTATTTATCTTCTTGACAAATATTCAAGACCTCGATCTAACCATGGCCCAGACAATTTACAATCTCCCTGATGTGAAATTTACAAGCAATTAAACACCATGAAAGCAAAAGAAGTGATACTTCCAGATTAAAGAGAACAATGATGGTGTGGAAATGCAATTTATAATTCACTGTTGGTTTTTGAACTATAGTTCTTGGTGTTTATAACAATCCTTGTGAAGATAACTGATAAAATATGGATAAGGACTGTAAATTAGATGATCTAAGTATATTAATGCCAATTTAAAAAAAATCTGACCATTGACTGTGGTTACATAATGATATATCTTTGTTCTCAGTAAGTAGACATTTGAAAACTTTGAAGCCTTAAGCATTATGTCATCATGTCAGAAAATGAATCTCGGATGTTTCAAAAATGCAATTGCATATAAATATATATGCAGTTGTGTCAAAGACTTTGGGTTAAGAGTCAGTGTAGCTTCAACATGTGTCAATTTTTATTGTAAATATGGTGATCCTTCCCATAATTCATCTTATCTCAATATTCTTGCCTGTAATTTCGGAATCTTGGCCTTGCCTCTGAGTTTTTGTTTTGCCATGCACATTTCATCACTCTTTTTTCCCATGAGCATCCTCACCAAATTGTACCTCAATATAAAATGTTCACTGGGAGTCTGCTATGAGTACATACCAATGCTGGCTTTTGCTCTGAAGAAACAGAAGTTTAAAGAACAGTTTTTGGTAAGATGACTTATACATTCAGGGATAGCTGACACAATTGAATTTAAATAAGTGAATATCTGTCTAGATTATACATAGAGAAGAAAACAATGATGGGGTATGTAAATTGGGATTTGTGGACAAAGTACAACTAAGTGCTGTGGAGAAGCTTCAGATAAAAGAATATTTGTGAAAAATCTTGAGTGGAGGAAGGATGGGAAGACTGAACCCATGTCCAGAAGGAACAAAGGCAAAAGTCCTGATGGGAGCTCACGTAGTCTGGTCGGTTGGAGAGTAGATGAGGCAAAAGGATAACAGAGGAAAAGTGGACATCAGATCCATTATACCGTATTTTCTTTTTAAGGTAGGTCTCGCTCTAGCTCAGGATGACCTGGAATTCATTATGTACTGTCAGACTGGCCTACTACTCATAGTGATCCTCCTCTATCTGCCGCCCGAGTACTGGGATTAAAGGCATGCACCACCACATCCAGCTGCATAGAGCTTCATGTACTGTGGTCAGAATTCCATGACCCATTATGCAGAAAGCTATATACCATTTGAAAGAGCTCTATGATCTGAGATGGAAGTCTCGGCCAGAGCTCTGTCAGTTAGACTAGTCCCCTTCATCCCTTTACCAAGTGTTTGATTTATGAATTTCCTTCATTGCAACAAAACAAGACAACCAGAAGAAAACAAAGTCTATATTCCTAATATACCTTCCTCTGAATGACTTCTGTGTATCATTAAGATCTCTGATTTATAAGATAATTATTACCTGGTAATCTTCAAACCCAATATGTTTCTTATAAAACAGTGCATAGACAGTATATCAAATATAATTATGATACCTTGGTTTGATATTAAAAGAGAACCCAAATTTTATGTCATTATCAACAAAGCTAGTCTTATTTGTTTGATAATCAACAGTACCTAAAATACAAGAAACCCCAAACTGACATTTACTGAGTGAACAAAATGCAAAGTTTAATAACTAGACACTGTTGTAGTTACAACAGACTAACTAGTTAAATACACACACACTATAATTACTGAACCATGGCAGGCAGTTTTTGCCAGTAGTTAAGTATGTAACTAGGTTGAGACTTTCAGTGCAGTAGTTTGTTTACTAAAAGTACTTTATATTCTCTGATTGATAAACTATATCTTCAATCACTTTTCAATAAGTAGTCATTGATTTTATATAAATGTTTAGCTATTTTGATGAAAAAAATAATAGAGTGATGAAATAAGGTAATATGGTGTTACTAAGAAGTTAGAATGAGCATTTATTTATTGAAATAGAAAGTCTTTATTGATAAATTAGAATGCATGGTATAAAACATTTCTAATATTTATAATTACATAATGCATAAACATTGCCACATAGCTAGAAGAATTAAATTATTACTTGGTAACTTTAGGTTTTGAAATTGAACACAAATTGTTTATTACCTTATTTTAAGTATTTGCATGTGTATATGTGAGTTATGTTCATGCCTGTGTGGATACATGTGGGTGCACATGTGTGTGGATTCATGCATGTGTGGACACCAGAGGTCACCATCAAGTATCTCCCTTTCTACTTCATTATTTGAGAGAGTGACTCTCCTTGAACCCAGAGATCACCTATTTTGCTAGACTATGTAGTCAGCATGGCCCAGGCCTACTCTTGTCTCTGCCTTCACACTGGGGTTACAGATACAGGCAGCCATATCTGTTCTACATGGGTGCTATGTGGGGAACTAAACTAGGTCCTCATGCTTACAGGCCAAGTACTTTACTAACAGTCATCTTTCTAGCCTTTTGAATATAATTTTTTATTTTAAATTTTGTATACCTCAAAAGGGCCCCGGCTGAAACTAAGAAAAATTGGAGAAACAAGCAAGGGGGCTGTTTTCCTGATGAACCGGATACCAGCACAAGGGGGAAGGAGATCAGCACAGAGAAAACTCAACTCCTACCAAATCAGAGAGCCAGAGCCTCAGAGGCCCCCAACACCTCATCACTGAAGCAGACCAAAAATGAACCCAACATGGCTCAGGGAAATTTTGCGGAAGAGCGGCGGAAAGAATGTCAGAGCCACATGTTGGGTCATGATATGCAGAGACATTTAGCTTACCCATAACTGTGGGCTAACTCCACAATGCATGACCCGTATACCTCAACAAGGAGGGGCCAAGGGGAGGGGGTAGGTCACGGATGAGCCTAATAATGGTACCAAACTGACTGTATTTGCTGAATACAGAACTGACTAATAAAGAAAAAAAGAATAATATTTGCTACATAAAAATGATAATGTGATTCTTTTCTTTTAGGTTTTACATATGGTAATGGATGGTATAATACTCAAAGCAGGGAGATTTCAATTCATCACATTACATTCAGTGATGTCAGGCCTGTGCATCCCACTTGCACTTTCACTAGTCAGAAGACTGAGGGGAGAGGTTCACTACAAGTTCCAGGCCATGTGGCCTACATATGAAGACCTTGTCACAAAAACAAACAAATAAAAGAACAGTGGACATTATCTGGAATCTGGCTATGGAACACTAGGATTTTATAACAATTTTGTCCCATGCTCTGTAGACTACTTCGCCTCTAAGGGCCAAAGTGTCCATCTTTTCTTCTCCATGTATATCAACATCAAAGTTTATGAGAAGTCATAGAGCAAATCTCCTGGGGTTGCTTTCTAGTAGCTGATTAATCAGTGGGCCTTGTTCTTCGGTTGCTTCCATAGCTATCAAAAATAACTCTGCTTTTTCTGTCATTCTAACAAGAGGTCATGATGACAATTACTCTTTTATGTCTGTTTGCCTAAAGTAGAAGAGGTCAAAATATTTTTGAGTAAAGTAATTAATAAACAAAAGTAGTATAGAAAAAATAACATCCTCATTTAGTTCTTAAAAGATTGTATAATAGAGATATTAATGTTTTAATATCAATATAGTTTTAAAAGCTGCATTACAATATGAAAGAACTTGGTTTAGTGGTCACTTCTGGTTAGCAGATTAATATTAGTCTGATATATTCCTCCATTAATAAAAGCTTAAAACACAAATAAGATGAAAGAAATATGAACTAAAGTTAAGGTGATAAATTAATGCATACTATGAACAGTGATTAATCTTCTGACAGTCCAACTACTCTGTATTATAATTCTAAACTAAGGTTGTTTTATCTCATTTTCAGATTAGTAGTTGCAAAATTATCTAGATACCAGGAAATTTTTCTCTCAATACTTGCCATTTTTTTCTTCTGACCTATTTTTAAAATATGAATATCTTATCTACATATATAGACACTTCTCTCTTCACTTATATTTATCATTTTACTATTGAATAACTTATCAGGTTCTGATCATCTTAAAATTATCTTTTAAGCCGGGCGTGGTGGCTCACACCTTTAATCCCAACACTTGGGAGGCAGAGGTAGGAGGATCACTGTGAGTTCAAGGCCATCCTGAGACTACATAGTGAATTCCAGGTCAGCCTGGACTAGTGTGAGACCCTACCTCAAAAAAACAAAACAAAACAAAACAATATATATATATATATATATATATATATATATATATATAGGCTATAACCCCATAGTAAAACTAAAAAAGAAGAAAGGAGGATCTTTGCCCTAGCTCAAGAAATAGGTAAAAATAATTAAAAAACTGAAAGGTCTTTACACTAAAAATTTATAGACTCTCAGTCATGCAATAACCTCAAAGTCCTTTATGCCCAAACCCTAAAATGAATTCACTCAGCATAAAGAACAACTTGTTCCAAACTGTCATTCAGATACAATTTAATATCTGTGGCAAATAAAGTATTGTTAACATTTTTTTCTCAATGTTGAGTTCTCAATACCTAAACGAGATTTTGCATTAAAAATAAATATTTATTGAGTGAACGAACTCACTACTTTTGGAAAGGCAGCTATATTCACCACTGTACCAATACACAGCAGAACTCAATGCCTTTCAAAACATAACCATATGTTATGTTCCTAGTAATTTTGGAAGACAAAAAGTGAATTCCAACATCAACCAAAAGAAAATCATGAAGAACCCAGTGCTACATGAGATCACCTCATTGACATCTTTTCTTGTCATAAATGTACAGCAGTTAAACTATACCTAGTGGATGTTAAGTATTCATTTGAAGCAGAACATCATAATTCATCTTGGTGATTCTTTTCTGATGGATATTTTTATTGTGCCATATTTTGTTATTAATACTGTGATAAATATCCTCATCCTTACCTTCTTTCTTGTCTGTGTTATTAAAAACAGACATGGTACTAACTGCAAAATTGTTCCCTAAGCAGCTCAAAACACTTTGTATTTCTGCTTAAAAGGTATTAGAATACCAACACTGGCATTATCAGTGTCTTTTAATGTTTATGCAGCTGATGGTGAGGGCTGGCATTTCATTGCTTGTCTTTACACACACAGTGTAACACAAGAGGACATTAGCTGGTTTTGAACGTCAGACAGCCTGTGTGTCCCTGCTTCAATCCTGGATAGATCTAGGGAAGTGCATATTCTACTTAACTCCACTAGATCTTATGATTTTGCTTCCAAAATAAGGATGCTAATAATGTTGAATACAGACCTTATGAGATTTGGTGAGGTAATGTTTGCTAATGGCTTGGAACAATGCCTGGCACACATTAAGTGCTATTTCGAAGCTGCTTTACTGTGTTTTTCTGCTTAATTTTTTTTACTGAAATATAATAGATTTTCTTCTCTTAGAAATACCACCTTTAATTTATATTATCTATCTTGATTTCCATTTTGTATACATTATAGTAATGTACACAGTTTGTATCATGTTGATAATATCTGTTCCTTGTTCTTTGTTCTAGTTTGGCATGAAGCATCCTCTACAAAGTTTCATATGCCTCACGTCTGGTCCTCAGATGGTTGATCAGCCCAGTAATCATGAGGGCTTTGACTCAAGAAATGCATGATTCCTCTGAAGGCTCATAATTTGAGGGCATTATTGGAAGATAATGGAAGAAGCAGTTCCCTGGGGATAGGGCTGTGTTCTCAGGGGACAAATGAATTTGTCATAGTACAGCAGTCCTGTGTAAAAAATATACCAAAGGACCAGGAGCTTAGATGACAAGCAGTGTCAGAGTTTTAGAGGCTTGAAGGGTTGGCAGGCATGGTTGTGAGCTGCAGATGCAGGTTCTGTCTTGGGCTGGTAAGTACCTACTTCTGACTCTGTACAAGGTCATTCACCAGGCATTAATATCCCCAGGTTGCTTTCCTTTTCTGTGATGGACACTATAGGCCCTGTGTCCAAAGTAGTCACATTGGGGGTCAGAGCTTCAATATGTACATTTTGAAGTGGCAAGATTTATCCCATAATTGATTTCTCACTACACGTTTCTGCCTTAAGGGAGTTTCTTTGAAACATTTAGTGGAAGTTCAACATGTAAACAAGACTTCACAAATCCTGTGTGTAGCTCAAAACATAATTAGGAAAGAACTGGACCTGTACAATCAATACATAGGCCCAGAAATAGAATATAATAATATACACAACAAAAATTCCTCATATAATTTTTCCTTTTAAACACAAACCCTTCCATATTAAATAATCCTGATACTATATGATTTTCTGAACTTGGATTTATTTTTTTATTCATTGAGTTATTTATTTATTTATCATTTACTGAGACAGAATCTTACCTCAGTATATGCCCTAAGATGGTTTTGAACTTGTAATCCTCATATCTTTGTTCCCAGAGTTCTGGGTTTGAACTATAGTCATGTGTTTTCATACTTGGATTCTTTTGCTTATTAGTGTGTTCACGAACTATATCCCTGCTAGTGTATGAACTGTTGTACCTCATCCATGTTCATTCTTCCTGTGTGGAGACTTCCTTCAAATTGAAACATTCCTCCCTGCTAGAAAGCTAATAAGAATCAGGAAGCTCAGAAAGTTACTAGAGTCACAAGACCGTCATCCAGGACATAAAAGCAGCCAGTCAGTTCTGGGGAGGGGTGTCTTTGGTGGAGTTTTTTGCACCTTGTGCAGGCAGCTCCAGTTTGAAGCTTTCCTGAATCTGTTACCTGTGTTGGAGTTGGTTTATCAGGTATTGTAATTCCATTTGTTACTTATGCTTTTGTAAGGAGCACGTGACACCAATAAACTCATTGGCTTGCCAAGCTAAATTTGGGTGGAATCTCTTCTCTGAGTTTTTGTCAGTACCCTATACAGATGAATAAGTATTCATCAGATAGTTGGCTTGGACTATTTCAATGGATGCACAGTGACACTTTAATCTTATTTATTTATGTATTTGTCTATCTATTTATTTATTTATTTATTTAGTTAGTTATTTAGTTAGTTTTAGTGTGTGAGAGAGAGACATTTGGCATGCCAGGGTCTCAGCCATTGCTATCGAGCTCCAGATGCTTATACACTTGTCTCACTTCATCTGGCTTACCTGGGATCTGGAGAGTAGAATATGTGTCCTTAAGCTTAGCAGATAAGCACCTTAGCTGCTATGCCATTTATCCAGCCTACACCTCAGTTCTTAATTTCAATTTCCCATGATTAATACTTTCATTTTCAATAGATTTGGACACTTGAAGATAGTAAATTTAAATTTTATTGTATTTAAATGCACCTACTTATCATTCCTCGCTTTAAAAGCCTAATTAGAAAATTTTCCCACTGAAGATTTATTTTTTAAATTCCACATGTGGTATCTCCTAGCATCTCTAGGATTTTGTACTTTATTTAAAAATATTTAATCCTAATATAATTCATTCTCATTTAAATTCATAAAGAGGTATAAGATTAGTATAATTTCAAACATATTTTGTTAAGATGGGTATTTTCAACTAGGTTAATGGTAATTTTCTCATCAATTGATGAGATTTTTGACTTTTCATTTGTGTTTTTTTCTTTCTGTATTTTATAATTTGTAGAAAGCAGTTATATCCAATATTGTTTTATTACATTTCTACAGGTATTTTTAAGTTATATAGTGTTCAATTTTATGTCAGTTTGATTGGCTAAGCGGTCCTCTGATACTTTGGAAAACATTATTTAGGGTTTTTATCTCGGGATATTGTGGGCAGAGAAAAGGACAGGAATTTGTAGACTGAATAAGGAAGAGTGCCTTCATGAATGGGAGTAGTTACCACCGGGTTCACTGAGCCTGATAGAACACAAAAGCAGAGCAAGGGTGACTTCCTTGTCCATTGTGGAGCTAGGACCTTGGTTCTCAGACCTTTGGCCTTGAACTGGGACTTCGACCATTGGCTACATTGGTTCTTATCTGCTCCTGCTTAAAAAGAAGTACATCACCAGATTTGTATTTGGCTTATATCTGAAAGATTGTGGGACCTTGCAGCTTCTGTAGTTCTATGATCTAATCCCTCACAATAAATCTGTGTCTACATATCACCCTGCATCATATTGCTTTGTTGCTCTAGAGAACCTTGACTAATATAAGTACAGACACCATTTCCATCACTGTAGAGTCATGAACCTTTCCAAGGTAATTTAACATTTCAGTTTATTTGATTCCTGACTTTATATTTCCAAGAGAAATACTGCATGAGAATGCCCTCAAAATGAACTTCAATAAAGCCTCCCTCTCATAGATCAGACATCCAGCTGCTGTCTCTACATCACAGAAAAGTGCTTTATTATTTATCAGCAGCACGTTTTTATTTTTCTCATTTCAAGTGTCTTACAGCTTTCTTTCTAAACTAAGTATCTTGTAATGAAAGTAAGAAATTCAGAGCACTAGATTTCACATTCCTGTATGCACTATATGTGGTTTGATAAATTTAATACTTTAAATCTCATACTCTTTTGTGTGAGCTTGTATGTATGCATGTCTGTGTGAGAATGTGGGCATGTACATGCAGCAACATGCATATGGAGACCAGAGGACAATTCTGAGGTCAGTCCTGGTCTTTCCACCCCATTTTGTGGCTGTCTTTCTCTCTGGGTCTCACTCGACCATTGACATGTTACTCAACTGTTCTTTGCTTCACTCACACCTCGAGCTTTGCAGAAAATTTTCATCTCACCATCAACATGTTGGAATTACAGAAACCAAGCATGTTTTCTAGCTTATTATGTGGAGTCTGAGGAGGATCAAACTTGGGTACTCAGGCTTGAGTAGTATGTACTTCATGCCCTGAGCCATCTCCACAGCTCTAGATCCCAAATTTTTTTAAAATATTTTATTTATTTACGATAGAGACAGAGAGAGAGGAAGAGAGTGTGGGTGCACCAGGGCCTCTTGCTACTGCAAATGAGCTCCAGATACATTCACTACTTTGTGCATCTGGTTTTATGCAGGTATTCACAAATAACATCTGGGTTGTTAGGCTTTGCAAGCAAATGCCCTTAAACAGCTGAGACATCTCTCCATCCCCCAGATCCCAAATCTTAATTAGAAAATGTAATTTATCTAGTATTATCACATAGAAAAAATATCTTTACTATTCCATTATATGTTGGTGTAATGGAGGCAGCACATAGTAGGGCTTAATAAATTTTTCTGAGCAAACATATAGAACAAACCCATAGAGGAGAACATGATCATCATCCTTAATGGGAATGCCATTATTCTAGCTCATAAATACTCATATGTTTTGTGTATTGTAGGAATTTGAACTATGAAGAAGTAAAAATGAATTGTGCCAAAACACATAGCTAGAGCCAAAATTGCAATTAGGATTTTTTTTTGGAACAATGTCAACAATTTAAATATAACCTTATAACAGAAAAGCTATCTAGCAATATGTAGACCAACAAGAAAATCAATGTTATAAAAAAATCTTATTTATGGACTTTTTGACGCAGCCATTTTGACAGTCAGTCACTGTGATCTAACTTGTCAAGGACAAAGTTTTATTTTCAACTATATATAATCTCTTATTTCTAGGAGCCCTTTCCTCGCTTCTCTTCCCCACCTGTGGTGATTCACATTTTTCTTCCCTTCTCCCCAAACACCTTGCCTTTGTCTCTAGTAGTAAGCTTACTAGAAACAAGTATATAATTTTCTACTCTCAGTAGCAGTCTTTGAGAAGGTGAGTGAGTATATTTACTTTTTCTAGACATTATTATGTTCTTAGAACTTTGCATAGTATTTGACATATTATATATACAACATACATAATTGTTAAACAGGTAAAAATTTTTAAATCTAAACTCTGACTAGATATTCTATGAGAAAAGTAGTAGATACTGTCCATTCGCCATGTTATGATCTTTTAAAATACAACTTTATTTATTTATCGCTTATATCAGGTAGGAAAAAAATTAGAGTTCCAAACATTATTATAATGATGTCAGTTTTTAGTATTTTCCAAGTATTTGTTTTGCTGAGATCATTTTTTCTTTATATGGCTTTGTGTTCTTGTTCAGTGTCCTTTTATCTAATTATTTACTACAGTGTAAAGAATTTCATTCTAGGCAAATCTAGTGTTCACAAACTACCTAGGTTCAATTTACCTGGAAATATATTTATTTTGCCCTCACATTCAGAGGATAATTTTTCTAGATATAGAATTCCTGCCTGGAAGATTTTTTTTTTAACTTTTAGTATATATCAGGCCACTGTATATTGTCTTCTATAGTTAGTGAAAAGACAATCTGTGTGAGTGAGAATACTTGCAATTCTCTTTAAAAGCTAATTAAATTTTATGCCTATAGGTTGATTTTAAATTAAAAATACTGACAAATATCAGTGAAGGTATAAAAATTATAAAGGAAGTTTAACTTTAGTCAAGTAAATTGAACTGACAGGATGTACCTACCTTCAGAAAAGGAAGAAATACTTCATAACACTCTGACACCTACTTTTTGACCCTTACAGAGAATATTATGCATGTAACTGGATAAATAAACATAATGCTATCTTTTAAAGGCTCCATATTTTCAGTTTCATAAATAACTTTTTAAATTTTTTTCTTCAGTTTCTGATTTCCTTGGCTTTTGTTAAGCATCTACCTTCATATCACTAGGTAGCTTTTTTTTTTTTTTTTTTTTTTTTTTGAGGTAGGGGCTCACTCTGGTCCAGGCTGACCTGGAATTAACTATGTAGTCACAGGGTGGCCTCGAACTCTCAGTGATCCTTCTGCCTCTGCCTCCCAAAAGCTGGATTAAAGGCATGCGCCACCACACCCAGCTATATTATGTAACTTTTAAATTAAGCTATTTACTGCACATAATCCAAGGATTTCTAAAGGGCAGCACTGTTAGAGGTCTATACAATTCATGTAAAACATAAAGTATTTGCTATAGAAAATGCATTGCCAGCTATTACCCTAGAATTAATTTTCACTATTTACAATGTATCTTTTCTATAGTATTATTTTTAGGGAATATGGTTTTCATTTAATCATCAGACTTTTCCAGGAAGAGTCCACAAAAGGTATATTTTCTGAGATTATGGACATATGAAAATGTTTTATCATTATTCTTAACCATTATGCTGATTGCCTGTAGAGAACTAGGCATATAATCATTTTTGAAAACTATACAGGAAACATGTTTCTATAATATTCTTGTATCTAGTAATGTCATTGAGAATTTATATTTGAATTTTACTTTAGTCTTTTAAAGATAGAGTTGCCAGAATTATATGGTATATAGTTTGTCTCCTGTCCAACTTATTGTTTCACAGTGATTTTGATGGAAATGTTTTAGTTGTAAAATCATTCTTGCTTGGGTAGTCATTCTTTTTGGAAGTTTTCTGAATTTCCATATTCCTGAAGGTATTTGATATCCATGCAATCTATTTTCAATTTAGTACCTATATTTGGCACTTAAAAGATGATATTATTTCAGGATATCTTCTGTTGTTAATAATGATTTCTATGTAACATTACAATTATTATTCTTATTTGGCTTCTGTTATTTTAAAATTTTATGTTATTGCCTATTGGATTTCTGAAACTGATTGTATTTTTGTCATTTTTTTCTGTTGTGTTCAGTTTGATATTTATGAGCTCATCATTTTTATACTGTATGTTCTAGAAAACTTGATTCTTTTATATTTCAATTCACAATATTTTAACACTTTAATTCTGAATATTTCTTTCACTTTCTATTTTCATAATAAACTAGATAAATATAAATATAACAATGTAGGTTTTAAAACTTATTCATATTTTCTTAAAGAATACTAATTGTAAGTTTTTATTTTTTATTCTGAATTGTATTCTCTGTCAGTTATACTGTAATTTATTCCCATCTTTCCTTGAGATTTCATCCTGTCAACTATCTGTTGCATTTTATATGCCATTCATATTTTGATAATGTCTAAATTTGTTCATACTGAGTTTCCTTGGTTTTCTCTGTTGTTAGGAAAATTATTTTTTACCTCCTTTGGACCCCAATGTGTAGTAGACAGGCAGTTATGCCAGAATGTGCTGGGTAAGCTTAATGGATAATATTAGAGACCTGATTCTCCCCCAAATATAATAGTATGTCACTCTTCTGGCTTTGGCCTGGTAGCAATGACTTTACTGTGAGTTACACACACATCCACACCATGATAACCAGCATGGCTCTTCATTCAGCAAACATTCTGAGAAGAATTTTATGGCAAGCTGAGCACCTGTGCAGTCTCTTTCCAAGACCAGATTGGTTCTCCTGGGTTCTGAGAGCAAAGTTACTTCCTTGCATAGGGGCATCTTCTGTCCTAAAACTAACTGGATGTCAACACCCTCCCAAGTACTTCCTGTTGTCAACAAACGTATGCCCAACTTTAATAAACCAATCATATGCCAGTTTCTTCTCTTCAACATTGTGCATTTGAGAACTTCTCTTTTTTAACTGATATTTCAAGAGGATTGTGGGAGTAACAAAAACAAACATTTCATCTTTTCAACTTCAACTATTCATTTCTGATAAAGGCTACAACTGATATATTGGGGAAGTTTATAAGAAAAAGTTTCATATTAAAATTTGTGGAATATTGTGTTTAATATTAAGAGAATGTACTACAGTAGTATGTACGTTTTCAGAATAATTTTGTACACTCAAGTCAAAAGTGATCTGGTATGTTGGTGCATGTCTGTCTTTCAAGCACTGCCAATTTTGGATTTTAGTAACTATATACAGCTATGGAAATGCTCTATAGCAGACCCTTTCTGTCTCATTAAAAAGCAGCTAAATGACAATATAGATATCCTCAGATGACTTGGAGATTGTTTTAAATAATGTCCCAAACTTTGAGATTCTATTTAAACTCTCTGCACTTTTGAGATACTGTGAAAGTAGTTTCTTTATGAGATTTCTGTTTAGATTGGAAATTCAATGAGAAAAACTGGTTGACAGTATTTCAACATTTCTGGCTCCCGCTTCGCTTATTATTTGAAAGCACTGAGGGATCAACAGCAAAAAAGTAGTGAAAATGGAATTTTGATTTAACATTTTTGGAGTTCCAAAGTTTTTTAACTCAAGGCAAAATTTGGAGAAATGGTTGAAACATGTCTGCATGTTTATTTAACTTTTACTTATCTATTTGCAAAAATAAATTAACAATAAATGAAAAAAGTTGCATAAATCTTATTTTTCCATTAATGATAAATGTTTAATGAAATGGCTCAAAATGAAAGTTAGCTTGGATAAAGCAATCTTAAAATGTATTATGATTTGAATATTTTTAATAATTCACATTTAAAGTTGGTATATATTTGTTTGAAATCAGACTTAAGGATTTAGTTCATTCACGTTTATAGATGGCATATTTTATATACACAAAGTTACTGAAAGTGGAATTATTTTTATGCTATAACTTTGTCAAAATACTTAAAAAAATAACATTTATTAGGAAGATCCAATTGAAAGTGTTGGAAGGCGCTAGTTTGAGTACTTTGATCACTCAACCCCACACAATTCATAAAAAGTCTTGTAGAAAAAAATTAAATTGTTTTTGATCCTGAATACAAGACTGACTTCAGGAGATTTCACAAGTGAGATAACCAGCAACAGCACGAATAATCACCACAGCCTATGCGAGAGGACAGGCTCAGCACAGTCTGCTCTTACTTTGTTCAAAGTCAGTGCACTCAAGGAAATGGAACCGTGGCCTAGCACCGTAGCTTCCAATCACCGAGGGCATGCCTGCGCTTGTTTTAAATATTTTATAGTACTTTGACTTTTTAAAAAGATTTGTTGAATACAAAACTGACTAATAAAGAAAACAAACAAACAAACAAACAAATGAGATGCCTTTGCTGGCTGTAAACCATTACTATGTTCAAGAAAATCTAATGGCAATTATAATTGAAATTGATGAAGAAAGAATAAAGCAATAATAATCATTATTTAAAAAAAAGAGCTTCTATATATTTTACAAATTGTAGATACTGTGAGGAAGCATTATTATTAGCATTCTCATGACATTTTAAATTTTAAAAATTTACCACAAATTACTGATAAAGCCAGGTGTCACACAGACACATTGACAATTTCTTTCTTAGTATGGCTTTCGCTGTTTTGAATAACTAAGGACCCTAAGTTCAGGTTTTTCTAGTCAGGGTCTCACTCTAGCCCAGGTTGACCTGGAGATTCACTCAGTAGCCCAGGCTACCCTTGAACTCATAGCACTGTTGCTGCTTTAGTTGCCTAAGAGCTGGGATTACAAGTATGAGCCACCACACTTGGGTTCCTAAAACTGATTTTATCCTGAGTATAGTGGTCTGTTTATTTTTTCTGTCTCTTTCTCTGTGTTTGAAAAAGCAGTCTGATATACTGAATGTGTTTCTTTAAAGACACCAGGGAGAAAAATGCCTTGTTTTATTTAAGTTGTAGTGAAACATATTTTGGAACACAGTGCTCACGTAAAAGAAGAATTTAATGTTAACTTCATGTACCTCAGTGAGGATAAAAATTAATGCATGAAAACTGCTGAGCACTAAGTACGAATTTGTCCAATGGCAGGAATTATTATTATTTACATTTTATTTTACCTCATTTATATTTATTTCTCACAATAAATTATGAATGTAGATATCCTGGTCATAGACGTGAAGAAATTAAGGCATACTTTAAAGAAAGAGCCCTAGAATTCTCAGGTTAAAAGTTTTTAATTAGATCTTTAAATCAAATGTGATTAATGTCAGTGGCCAAGTTCTTTCTTTTATAATTTTTTTTTATTTATTTGCAAGGGAGAGGAAGAGAAACAATGAATGGATATGGGTGATCCATGCCTCTAGCCACTGCCAATGAACTACAGATGCATGCCCCAGTTCCTGCATCTGGCTTTATGTGGGCATTGCAGGCCAGTACCTTAACTGCTCCCCCATCTCTCCAGCCCACAAATTCTTTGCTAAATAGAGGAAGGTTATGGTTATATGAAGCAGGAATTCTCCAACCTCTCAGGGTGATCTAGAAAGTACTTATTGGATAGATTCTGAAATAAATATGATGAAGAAAGAAGACCCCCAAAGGCCCCCACTCTCGACCTAGACAACTGCATGGCAGCATCTCTTTGAGGTAACTACTTTCAAATTCTTGACTTTTTTAAAGAATTGTAACTTCTGGCAGAAGGCTAAGAAGGGAATTTTAGTTAACTTTAACTGTTTTGCACAGTGGCAACTACTCATTTTCTATTATGGCCATGTGCCAGCCTTTGTCTCATGCACATTGTCTTTACAAGAGAATTATACGTGTTCTAGGTCATGTTAATAAAAATGGCACGGTTGGCAGAAACAATGATACGAAAAGGATGATGTCTGAAGAAAAGGGATTAATATGTTACTTTTGCCTTACATTTGGGTGAATTAAATATAAAATTTGATGACCAACAATCAAAAATTTAAATTTACAATAAAAGTGCAATGTATATGATATGGGATACAACAATTACAAAATCTCTATGAATTTAGAGGATGAAAGAGTATAATTTTGTTTAGTTTTGCTTTTTGAGGTAGGTTCTCGCTGTAGCTCAGGCTGACCTGGAATTCACTATGTAGTCTCAGGCCAGCCTTGAACTCCTGGTGATCATTCTACTTCTGTCTTCCAAGTGCTGGGATTAAAAGCATGGGCCACCATGCCCAGCTCTATATAGTTTGTTATTTTTTTTATTTGCACTGTGTGTGGGGGGAGGCAGATACATGCGCACACAAGTCAGGGCTTCTTGCAGGTGCTCTGGCTTTATGTGGGTACTTGGGAAATTGAATCCTTGCCAGCAAGTTTTGGTCACAAGTGCCTTTAATCCAGGATTCAGCTCTCCAGCTCCAAGTGTATGATTCAAGAGAAATATAAATAAGTTGTTTCTCTCTTGCAAAGTAGAGATTCAATACTTACTCTCCAAACTTGACTAGCTAAAACATAGTAATGAAAGGATATTATTTGTATGTGCAAATAAGGACTCTAGGTTTAATAAGAGAAAAAAATGATTGCCTTTGAAAGAAGCTAACACATGGACAGATACAGCTTTATTTTATGCTGGCTTGTATTATATGCCATTTTAATATTTGGACTATCTTTTGATTTCATGTTTTAAAACTATGATTTTTGAACCTAAAATTTTTAACCAAACCATATATAGATACACATTTGTATTAGTAGAATCTTCTTATATGTATTCTTTATAATCTGTTTTTTTTTTTTATTGAGGAACACATTTTGAACACGTTTTAAACTTCCACAATATAGGTGTAACATGATTTTTAATAACAAAATAACTTAATGGCATAATACTTGATATAACATTTTTATATATGCTGAGAATATAGGCAACTCTCATTTATTTGATTTTATAAATTATATGAAGTGATTATTTGTATATATTTACTATTGTACACATTGAAAATTCCAACTAAGGGTGAAATATGGATAATTGATTATCAGGCCAACTAATATGTACATACTTATTACCAAATGGCTTTATAGAGTTCTCAAGCCAATAAAATTACTATGAAAGGTATAGTATACAGCAGTACTAAGCTCATGCCAATTCTTAGGCTCAAAACTTTGCATGCTTCAGAATTAAGTGAAAATCTTATTAAGTTATGGTCTTTGGGAACTTACCTCCAAGCATTTTTTTCCCACGTTTGTAGAAGCAAAAGTTTGTCAGAAACAAACCTCAAGAATTTGCTTTTTGAACACATTTCTAAGTGCTTCTTGTGTTGTAGGTTAAGACAACTTGTTATTTAACCCCTTTGCTAGGGATTAGCAAAGATGTCCTTAACTGTCAACATTATGACGGAAATTATCACTGTACCAATTTTCACTTTATTTACAGTGTTATTCTTTAAAGCAAAAAAAATTCCATTGACCTTTAGTTTTCTGTGTTATTACCATTTATTTTATACATATATGTAAATATACAATATATCAATTTTTTGCTTTTGATAGTCAATACTCTTATAAAGCAATTAGGAAATAGGTTGGACCCTTACCAATAAAGTGCCCTCTTTGTTCTTTCTAGATGTTGGAGTAATTGCCCTTGGCCTAATAAGCATCTTTAATTGTTATTTATTTGCTTATTTTTTTAAGTTTTTCAGTTGACATACAAGGATTCAGGTATCATTCATTTTGACATTTTCAAGTTTTATAAGTCTCTGAGTATTGTAGTGACCTTTCCTCTTGCTGGGACAAAACTCCTGACCAAAAGCGGATGATGGGAGCAAAGTTTTTACTTTGGCTTAATGTCTGGAGAGGAAACATCATGATGGCAGGAGTAGAGGCTGGACATCACATCTGCCACAACAGGTTGAGTGAGCTGAACTCTGGCATGGGGACCTCTATACCACCCCTCAGCCCACAACCAGAAACAGACCTCCACCTCCCAAATTGCCAATAGCTGGGGACAAAGCATTCAGAATCCCTCAGTTTATGGGTGACATCTGATTCAAGCTACCACACTTAGAAAGGAATTATCTTGGTTATTGTGTATCTATAAACATACATATTTTGTTTTAATATTAGAAGTCTTGGTTGACAATTTTGACTCCTTTTTTACGCATTAGAAATTCTTATTGCTAAGCTTATGCTTAGCCGAGCTGAAGCACTGTAGCAGCCTCTTCTCTCTGTCTCTGTTGAACTGTAATGCTGTGGCGTCCTTTTCTTTCCATCTTAGTTAAACTGCAGCAGCTAGCACCCTCTTCATCTTACTTGAGCTGAAACACTGTGGCACCCTCTTCTTTCCATCTTAGTTTAACTGAAGCACTGTGTCATCCTTTCCTCTCTGTGGTTCTGATTTTATTTTGACTATGATTTCTTGTTTCCCATGGGCAGGCAGTTCTTCACAATCTATTTTTTAAGCCACTCTTGAATCACCTGCAAATATCAATTATTTATAACCAATTCATCTTCTTTTCCAAAACACAGTTCCAGAGGACATTATGTAAGAAGCATTTGTGTAAAACTCTGAACTCTTCTGAGTCTATATATTGTGCCTGACCCTACATAAAAATCCTCACCAATACTCAGCACTTACATATGCCAACATCTTTTGTGCTTCAAACTATGTTAAATTAATGAAAGTCATGGAGAGTTTGGTCACTCTTTTATTCATATGCTGATTGTTTAATAAAATAACATAATTTTTCATTATATTTCACAGAAGATTCAATTCTTATAATGTACATACTGTTGACTATAATAATGTTGCTTATTCTGCTTAATGACTTTTAAATCCCCAACCTAATTTCCTTTAGCACTTTTCTTTTTAAATTTAAATGGGGCCAATTGACAGGATTCAGTCATTATACATGGCATGGCCATCTGTGGTAGACATCACACTACCAGACCCCATTTCAAGAAAGTTCTTAACCCTGGAGTTCTGAAGCACCACTCAGAATCAGGCCTCAGAAGTTACTGCAGAGTCTATTCCCAGCCCAATTCCTTGGTCAGTACTAATGCATGGACAACTATCAATTGGACCAATGGATCAAGCTCCCTACTTTCCCTTTTATATAAGAAGAACTCCATGTAAGGTCCATGAATCTTCATTGAAACTATTTCTGAGCTTCACTTCATACTTTTTCTTCCAGTCACAGGCGTTGACTCCTGGGTCCTCTACAGATAATATCCTGTCCTCTCACAGTCACCTCATAGACTGTTACCAGGTTACCCATCCTATTGCACAAGATTAGGATGGATCCAATGTAAATGTTACCTACTGCTGTTCTTACTGTTTTGTATAAATAAGTTTCAAAGTTCTTCCCTACCTTGACATATGCTCATCAGCTAGCACGTAGAATAAAAAAAGACACTCAGTGTAATAGCAACTGCAAAAAAATAATTCATGCAATTACAATCTGAAGTAGTATTTGCCTCATTTCACTTTTATATACCTAATTTTTTATTAGGCCATATTGTTATTAACGCAGTACAAAAACTAAATATATAACTTATTGTACTATGTGAATACTATGGAGATGAACCCCAGAAATAGTTAATGTAAATTCATATGGGTGGATCCAGATTTTGTACTTACTAGGCATTTACCCAGCACTGTGACAGTACATTTTCAAGGAAGATAAACTATATATATTTATAGAACTGGTCATAAAGCCATATAACATTGTTCCCTTTCTTACCTGCTGACTGAAGCAATATTTGATTATCATGGTACAGAGGAGAGATCGACCAAACCTTTTTACTAGAATACAAATAAAAACAAATTCAGGATAAATGAGGACAGGCTTTTCTGGTCCATTTAATGCCCATTTAAACTGCTTACATCCTGGGTTTTAAATTGAACTCCAGCCTTTTCAGATTTCTGTTACTTTCAGATGTGGAAAAACCATTCCCAGATTCAATAAAGAACACAAAATCAGTCCACCAGCTTACTGTATGTTGCCTTTCCAGCATATTGAAAAAGAAATTTCTCCTGATACTCATACATCTTCTTTCTTTTGTGTGATACTTTAACTGTTTTATTAAAAACATAGGTGTAAAAAAGAGAAGGTGCACCACAAAACTCAGAGATTAGAGAAAAAAATGCAAATGCACTAAGTAATCAAAACTCTAGTTAAATTAGGGATGGGTTGATGAGACTAAAAATCAGTATTTTCATTTCATAACTCCTTAATGTGGGTCCAGAATGAGTCACAATGAAAGCATCTCCACACAATGTGGCTTGGTTTCCACGTCAGTATTGTAAAGCTCCTGGGGGAATAAGGGGATCACTTCTTGGGTTTCTGCATGCATATCATGTACAAGTACATAACACTTTCATTTTTGAATAGCCATATCATTACACATAATGATATGGCTATTCAAAAATGTATTCTTTATTTCTTTGTGTTGGGAACATTCGGTCTTATCTACAGTAGCTATTCTGAGATTAAAAACTGTTTAACAAACTGTCAAAAGTTATCATATGCTCAGTACCATTATTTGTTATTCCTCCTCCTTGTCCTGGGCCATGACAATAAATAAAAACAAACTATATTCATGTATAATTATGAAAATGTCATAGTAATGCCCATTACTTTTTATGCTAACTTAAAAATTAATAACAATAAATTATTTTTTCTATCCAATTGTAACTCACTCTTGGGTTCAGTGTTTTAGTTTTTGATTTTTAGACAGTATCTCATATTTAGCCCAGGCTGGCCTTGAACTTGCTGTGTAGTTAAGGATGGGCTTGCAGTTTTGATTCTCCTGGCCCCACCTCAGAGATGTAAGACTTACAGGCATATACTACCAATCCCAGTCACATCCTGTACAAGTCACTTATTCAACAGCCATCTTTCTCTCATTGGGAGTGGTAAGATAAATGAGGATTATATGAAAGAAAGCATTTAGGTAGAAAAGTATATTCTGGTTCATTTTTTTTTATTTGTTTATTTGAGAGTGACAGAGAAAGAGAGAGAGAGAGAGAGAAGGAGGCAGATAGAGAGAGAGAGAAAGAATGGGCGCGCCAGGGCTTCCAGCCACTGCAAACGAACTCCAGACGTGTGCGCCTCCTTGTGCATCTGGCTAACGTGGGTCCTGGGGAATTGAGCCTCGAACCGGAGTCCTTAGCCTTCACAGGCAAGCGCTTAACCGCTAAGCCATCTCTCCAGCCCGAAAAGTATATTCTGAAGCATCAACTTCTTTGCGGGGGGGGGGATTTAAGTAGTATTTAAAAGAAAAAGAATGGGTAATAGATTCGTTCATTCGTCCATTTATTTATTCTTTGGACACTATATTGGTTACTCTCCTTGTTGCTGTGACAAGATACCAGGCAAGACAAACATAACAGCAGGTTTCAGTGTCCAGTCCATCATGGCAGGAAAGGCATGTTACCAGGACAGGAGGCAACTGGTTTTAATCCAAGTCAGTAAGTAGAGACAGATAAATAATGACTCTCCACTGGATTTCTCCTTTTTACTCAGTACAACCAATGCAATGTTGCCAACTAAATTTAGGGTGGGTCTTCCCAACTCAATTAACTCCCCCACAGAACACACATACTCAGAAGCTTATCTTCTAGGTGATTCTAGACACTGTCATGTTAACAATCTATATTAACCCTCACAAATAATACTGTTTTTTCCTTTAGGTAGGAGAGAGATAATTTATGCAACATTCTTGCTGTTACTCAAAGATAATTCTGGGAAACATTATAGAACTAAATAATTAAATTGTTCGGATTTTTAAAAAAAATTAAAAATATATTATTTTTATTTATTTATGAGAGAGGGAGAGAGACAGAAAGAGAGAAAGAGAGGCAAGCCAGGCCCTCCAGCTATTGCAAACAAACTCCAGACGCATGTGCACCTTGTGCATCAGGCTAACGTGGGTCCTGGGGAACTGAACTTGGGTCCTTTGGCTTTGTAGGCAAACACTTTAACAGCTAAGCCACCCCTCCAGCCCTGTTTGCACTTTTTTTAAGTTTAAGGAACAGAGAGAGAGGAGAGGGAGAGAGTGACTTAGAGGTGTGCTGAAGTTTGTCTAGAGCATCAGAGAAGCCTTTAGTGAGAAGGAACACTGGAGCCTGAGTTTGGCAGTGGTGGGGTCTGTGTGAGGTGCTGCCAGAGTGTGATTTGGCCTGTGCCCCACATTCATATCAGGCTTCTATGTAAGCTTTGTTCTTATCTTCAAATGAGGTATGTGTATAAACTCGTGTGTGTATAGTTTTGATTTGTATAAATGTGTTTTCAAATATGTTATTTTGTTAAGTAGAAATGTAAATATACCATTTTTAAAAATTTATCTATTTTTTTAACCTTTTTGATACTGTTGGAAGCTAACAAGGTAGAAGAGTCCAATACTGTCATAACTCCTGAAAGGCCTTCTTAGCTTGGCAGGTTATTCATTGTACAGAAGTACATATAAACCTAATTGATTCCAATATCACTTTCCTCCCTTTCACAGACTGGAAGATGTTCTTTGTAGAGCAGTTGAAATTTCTAGTCATATCTATTCACTAGTAATGAATGTACCTGATAAGTTGCTCTATTCCTACCTTGTATCCTAATTCTGAATTTCTACTCCTATGACTTTCAGTATGAACATCTATATAATATATATACATAAATACACACACACACACACACACACACACACACACACACACACATATATATATATATATATATATATATATGTGTGTGTGTGTGTGTGTGTGTGTGTGTGTGTGTGTTATACATGACTCCTAGGCTCAGTTTTCTGTGAATAATCACTAGAATTCATTGAATTATATTTGGATAATTATTACGAGGCTAACATTATCCTAGAACACGTGTTAAGCAATAAAGAAGATAGCATAAAGAAGTTTTCTGTAACAGTTGACATTATAATTTAAAGTGCTTTTACCTGATATTCATGTTATTTAAATTCATGCAGAAGTTAGATAATATTAATGTTATTTAAGTAAAATATTTTGTAAAAAGCTTGTTAAAAATAAGAAGCAATAAGAAATAATGAATAGTATGTCTGTCAAATTTCATAGAATAAGACTATGGAAATGGATTTCTATCATGAGGTTGTTAAAAACCTTAAACAAAGAAATATTAGGACAGATTTGCTTATTCAAGTCAGTTATCAAATTTATTTTTACAACTTTCCCTCCAAAAGAAAAGTAATTGTCAGTAACAGGGAAAAGTTCAGATTCTAAAGCAATATTTCTATAGCCTTTCACCTTAGGAAATCTATAACTTTCTCCCAAGGTAGAGTTCTGCTTTCCCAAAGTGGCACTTAGGCAGACTGTTGGCTTGGGTACGGGAACACTAAATAGTCAAGCTGGCATTGAAATCTCATGCTGCCCACCAACACATTTGTTTTCTCAGAGTCTATTTAGCCCAGCAGGAGATGTTATGATACCGCTGAGAGCCAAGCTGCTACCCTGCAATGCAGGATGTTTGCCACCACTTCCTTAATTACCTCAGTTGTGCATATGGCTGAGCATTTACTGAGTGTGAAGATGCTGTGACTGTGTCGAACATAGAATTTTCTGGCTGGACTGACATTTTATACACAAGGGAGGTAGGTACAGAAATGATAGATGAGAAAAAGACAGCAGTACACTCACCAAAATGTGAAATAAAAGTTTGGACAGCTATGTATCCTGTACAAAGACATTATAAGTGGAAGTAGGAAGAGGGAAAGGTTCAGTGGACATGAGGAAGACAAGAAATAATATGATCAATACATTATATACATATAAGAAATTTTCCAATTAATTAATTTAAATAATATAAACATCTGCTTGTGTACCAATGCTTTCATATTTATTTATTCCTTTATTTATTACTTCATCTGTTTATGCATGTAGAGAAAAATCTCATTATGTAACCCCATCAGGCTTTGAAGCTGCTACATAGCCCAGGCTGACTTGACCTCATAAATTCTCCTGTATCGGCTTTAGCAGTCCCAGGATTTCAGGTGTGCACCATTCCCATCAGAAATATTTTTCAATTACAAGCACTGAAGTGTCCTGCCATCACCAGTCCTTGCTTCACTAGCTAGTTTTAGGAGGACACATGAAATCTGACCACAGTGGCTCTTTTTCAACTTCCCTTATGTTTCAAACTGGTCTAAGTATTTGCAAGGAGATGCAAATAGATTGACATGTGAAATTCCGTTTCTCATCCTCACAGGGAAGTTGTCTGTGTTCAGCTGGGTTTTCCTTTCCCGTTCTCACAGTGTGGAGTGCGGTGGCTCAAGGGGCAAGGCAGCTCTTTCCATTTGGGGTAATGAAGGACAAGATCTCACAGGAAGGGAGAACAAATGGAGGTTTTTGCATATTTATACATTGGTGCTTTTGTCTAAGCATGTACATGCAAAATATAACGTCTATTATTTTTAGATCATTGCATTAGTTATACCCCCTGCAGAGATGAAAATATGCGTGGTATTTATGTAATAAAATTCCCATGACTACATTGCAAGTTTCTCTTAGTAAATATTTTATCAACTTCTTAATTTTTTAAGATAAAAATACTTTGTAAGAACTACATCCTGATGTAGAATATTTTCAAAATACTGTCTGTAATCATTTAGTAATGCCCTCTGTTTCAGATCTGTTTCCTAGGACAAATTCAACTTTTACTTTTCTGAATTCACATTCAAATTCAGAATACTAATGTTGTTACAATCTCCTTATGTCTAGACTATGTTTTGTTTTTTATTGACCTGTTAATCTATGATGATTTGATTCTTCCTGTTATTTACTAATTAGTGAATGGTGAGAGGTTTGGTATTCTTTAAATTTTAATGACTTAAAAATATCCTGGTAACTTTTCTTTCACTTTAGTACTTATAAGAGTATACATTTATATAATTTCAAATGAAAAAATTCTCATCTTCAAGAAAAATGACAACTATAATAATTTTAAAACATATTAATTTTCCAGTTATTCATGGTTAAGCATTACTGCAGACTATCTATGTAATAGATTAAATACGCCAGAGATATGTTAATTCCCTCATGGTTTCATTCACATCCAGAAATCACTACTTACTATGGTAACAATAAACAACAAAGACCTTCTACTTAGGAAATGAAAATCATTCTATTGGTTAACCTTTTAGAAAATGCTCTATACTTTATGTAAAATGTTGAGAGACTCCTTGGAGGCAATCCTGATTTAGTTTTGTTAGTTAATAGCATGTATTGAAAAACCATATTTGGAAATTGCCCAACAGGTGGTATTATGATAGATCTTTTTGTTTTGAATATTATCTCACAGGAATTAAATCAATTCTGATGGCTAGGCTAATTGCTCACAACTGGACCTATCACAGAGAGAGAGAGACAAAAAGATAATGGTTATTTATACAAATGTTAGAAATACTGTAGAATGCTTTTGTTTAATTTATTCATTTATTTAACTTCTTTTAGTTTTCATTGATGATTTTCTTTGCTAATAAATTATATTTTACTAAAACTTTTACTTAAAAAACATGCTAAGGTCTTTTACTCAAATCCCTCTTTTGTGTTTATTGTCATCCTTCAAAGTAGATAGTACAGTTGATAACAAAATTTACAAAGCCCTAATAACTCTAGAACTACATTGCCTCATACTCAGCCAATAGCTATACATGTACCATTTAAATATAATTTGAATTAATTAAATATAAATAAAATACAAAAATCTAGTTGTTCAGTTATACTGGTCACATTTTAAGTGTTCAATGTCTTCACTTGTCTACCAGCTACCATATTAGTTACCTAAGCAGAAATATTAATCATTACAAAAGTTTCTGTTAGAGTATTATTTATTAGTTTCCTAGCTGTTTTTTACTCTTGTTAATGATGGATTTGTCATTATAAGTTAAGTAAGGAAAGAGCATTTTAAGCCCCACAGAAACCACATATTTAATTAGAGAATGTTCCTTGAGAAAGCCATTATACATAAAAATAACTTTGATCTAATATCTAGGAAATCTTACCATTAAGGAAGAAGAGGATAGGACTTCTTCAAGATGACCAGCTGCATTGGAAGTCCCAGACAATTTTCTTTCACATTGGCTTTCATCCTGCATCTTGCACTGTGGCTGCATGGAGTCCCCTGGAGATGACTCATCAGGCATGTTCCCTGCTCTACAAGGCAGATTTATTTGCATATGTACTGTTTATTTTAATAGTGACAAGACCACCATGAGAGGACATGGGTCCTCATAAGTTTATTAAAAGTCCTATAGCTGTAGAGACTGATGCTGTATTATTAAGGTACTGTTGAAAGTACTCTAGAGAAGGGAATGGTGATATTCTAGACAGAGACGAGGCCAGGTTCATGTGAAGCAGAAGCATGGCAGCTTCTGGCCTACACCGTTCACATCAGGTAAGGAAGTAATGCACGCAGAAATAAAACCCAAGCTAAAAAAATAAGTGCACAAAAACAGAAGTTGGTGATCAAAGGTTTCAGCAAGGAAAGGAATGAAAAAAGAGAAATGATCTGGTATGAACATCAAGGATGTTGACCTACTATAAGAGATTTGTATCTGAGGGAAACCGAAGCATGCCCCCTATGTTCACCTGGCTTTACGTGGGTACTGGGGAGTTAAAGGCTGTCAGACTTTTGATACAAGTGCCTTATCCACTGAACCAGCTCTCCAGCATCCAGTTTGTTATTTTTCTCCACAGACCATAACTATTGCCATGCATCTAACCAGTGCTGAAGTGTCAGCCTCCATCTGATCCTACTGAACAAAACTCAATATGGTTCTTCACACGGGGATTTGTTTTTCATGTTTATCTGAAAACACCTACATTTTCTTCCATCGTTAATTTCAACTTTTTATTTTATGACAAACAAATCATCAAGCCAAACTTTGTGGTACACACTGACACTCCTATCACTTGGGAGGTGAAGATGAGGATGTCAAATGTGGGGACAGTCTAGGATATATGAAAAAGTACCTGCCCCCTTGTTCAAAATATCAAGAAACCAAGCAAGAAAAAAAATATTGAACTCATGTCAACAAAGTATTTTCACTGAGATCATAATAAGCCTGTTTGCAAAACTCACCCGAATAAGAATAGAAATCAGTATCAAAACCATCATTTCATGTGATACTCAGTTGGTCTCAGTTTGTTGCTTTGCAGGGTGTGTTTAACTTCCTTTAGGTATGCTCTTCCTAAGTTATCACAGATTCTCTCAGTACTATCGCCATAAATGACACATTCCTGATAAAGTATATATCATGCAGAACCATTATTCCAGTGAACACCAAATGCTATAATTTTGAAGAAGTTTGACTGGATTTCACAAAAATACATGCGTTGAAATTTAATAGTTTTGTGAGGTATTAAAAAGATGCAAGCAGTGCTTAGAGGTGAGGGCACTGGGAGATGAGGACTAGATAAAAATTGTTGGGTGAAGGTCTTTAGGACCGAATCCTGATAAATTAACCACAACAGGACATGAGACTAGAGGGTGCGTGGGCCTGCTCCCTGCCTCTTGCTATGTCACTTCCTGCAATGGCTGGAGACTCTGCTACCATAAAGGGCATTGCCAGACATGAGTCCTTGAACCTTCAATTTTGTGAACTACATAAACTTCTTTATGATTTATCAACTAAGTGGAATTTTTTATTAGAAAGAGAAAACAGACTAATAGGCCAAATTGCCCTGAAGACCCAACAAGAGCGTTCATAATTTCTATTCAATATAGACACATGGACAATCCTGTTACCCCTTCATATTATTTCCATTAGCTGAGAAAGAGAATGCTATAGCTGTCATACAATGCGTACACACAGAGCTAACTGACATAGTTCCATCTAGACTAGAATATATGTTTTGTGTTCAGGGTTTGGTCATGTAGGCCTCTGGCTTCAGTGTAGTATATGAATTAATAGTCTTTTTGCTTCTATATACCATTTTTTGTTGAATTATGAGTCCTTTTCCAATGTCCTTATAGTTGCTATATATCCATTATCTTAACTTATTCTTACCAGGGGTAAAACCTCACTAATTTTCATTCAGCTAGAGAAAATTTCCTACAGTTTTCTTGATTGGTCATTTCTCAAACTTGTTCTATTATCATGGTCCAAAACAAAGACTAGGAAGGAAGAAAGAGTTTGGAGTGAGAGGCAATAAAATAAATACAGAAGAGGCCTTTCTGACAGCTGTCAACTACAGCCATCTTAATATTGTTTATGCATATAATATCACCATTTGATGGGGATCACGTATGACATTGACTAGAAAGGATCAATCTATTGTTTTCAATTGCACAAAAGACTGCTGCTGTTTTTCCAGAGATATCTCCAGCTCTACTCAGTTCTTCATGACTGAGAAAAGAATCCCCAAGCACCAAATTGTGTTTTTGCAGTAGCTAATCCAGAACACATGCTTGATCCCTGCATTTTTTTTTCCAGATAAAATCTTATAGTCATAGACCTCACTTTACTCCCTTTAAACTTGGTGGCCTCAAAGTTTTGCCAGGTGTGACACGGGGGCCCCTTTGTATACGATGCTGAATAAGTCTGATTTATTTCAGTTACAGGTATGCTTTTTACTGGTCCCTAGTGGGCCCAGTACCAGGAACTGGAAGCTGGAAGCTGGTAGCTGGAAGCTGACTCACCCTTCCCACATAACACAATTAGTTTGAGAGAAATTCAAGATTTACGCAGGGAGTCTGGCTCATGATTTCACACTCTGGAGTAAGCAGTACTCAGTGGTGTACTGTGAGAAGCCATCTCACCAACACAGCTCACTCATGCTGCTACTCCTCGAAATATGAAGCCAAGTACTTTGATACATCTTACTCAAAAAAGAAAAATGAAAATTCATAAAACGAATCCAGTAATGTATACATACCTGGGTTCAAAAGAGTCCAGCAATCTCTCTCTCTCTCTCTCTCTCTCTCTCTCTCTCTATATATATATATATATATATATATATATATGTGTGTGTGTGTGTGTGTGTGTGTGTGTGTATGTATGTATGTATATGTATATGTATATGTATATGTATATGTATATGTATATGTATATGTATATGTATATGTATATGTATCTTTTCCCAGAAGGACAACTTTTTCTATGGCCTGAGGCCTAAACAAAGCTGTAAAGAATGTGAGTTTTATAATAATATGAATATGCATTATCTTCTGATGCCTTACACTCTAATCTTCATACCAATGTTATTTGTGGAAGAACACTTTTGTTCCATCTTAGTAATAGAAGAGAAAAAAAAAAAGGTAGGGAAGGAAATAAGAGTTTGGCAAAAGTAAATCTGACTGATGTCAGGCCAATTTGGGGGACTTATGCAGAGTTATTGTGGGCTCAGGAGAAATCTGCAAAACAACTGACAAGCAATATTTAATCTTCATTTCTCATAGGAATTTTTCACTCTGCCTTAATGCTTTCTACTTTTTGAATTCTATATCCTGTAATTTCCTATGATATAAAATGATTATATCCTAGAATAAACATCTTTCATCCACGGAAAACACAAAATATATAGTGTGCAATCCTTAGGGTCAAGCAATTGATTAAAATGAAAGGTAATTACAGTTATACTATGGAATGTATATTTGCTTCTAAGTATTTTCCTTTGAGCAAATGAGAGCTCTTTTGCTATATTTTTGCCATCCCACTGGCAGAGCAATTAGTAAGCTGAACTATCAACTCTGTTTGGAGATAATGGAGCTTATCAATTTTTTTGTGTTATATTGCATTTCATGGCCCCTCCCCCCTGCCGGCCGTTTCTTTCATCACTTACCCAGTACATTTAATCCTGTTTAAATAGCAACATATCAAACATGTTCGCTAATCAACTGGATAGTATCCCCATGGAGATTTCTGCAGCTTTAAGCACTACATTTCACCATGTAAGGATTTTTCCCAAATATTGACTTTTGGTTTTCAAGGTTACTGATGATGTAGTTGGGCACATTAATCATTCTAACTACCTTAACAAAGAAGCTCATTAAAAAGACAAATACATTTATCAAGCAAATCATCAAGAAGATTATATACTTTCAACTTATAATAGATTATAGCTAAATAAATGGCTTGGGTATTTTATAATTAAATATACAGAACTCTTAACATTTTAATACCCAGATCCTTTATTGAGGAATAGGCTGGACTAGGCTTTATAACATATAATTAATATAGCACAGGTTGGCTGAAATTATGTGTTTATATAGGAATAGTTCTCTATGAATAAAGTGTAACTGTTTACTATGGTGTAAAAGCCTCAGATACAAAGGAAGAAGAAATTGGGATGAAGAAAAGTTTAACTCAAAATTTCTACAGAACATACATTTTAGTATGTAAGATTGGTATCTATCAGATACATATTTTCTGCCTTAGAAATAAAGCTTTAGGTTGGAAAGACACAACTACCAAGTCTTTTGCCCTTAGGCTACACTGAAGCTAGAGTGATTATTTCTTTTGTCAGCCAAATAATACTTTAAAAACTTGGGAAAGGCCTTAGGGGTCAGTTTTCTCTAAGGTTCCCATCTTACCTTCTGTTATATCCTTCACCATCCTACCTAACACAAATTTAACATTTGGTTGGAAAAGTTTGCTTCCCTCTCCCTAGGTCTTGAAAATAATGGCCACAGATAACCTTGAACTGCAGTCCTTAGGCAGAAAAGACCTCTTTTAGCAATTTCATAGTTCATTATTTCTGGGTTTTTTTTTTTGGTGAAAAATAAGTATGTTTCTTTCTAGTGACCTTACTACAACATGTATAAAATAGCTAACACATTCTATTATCATAAATATTATGCCTAGTACTAGTCTACTGAATCCAAAGGCTAATAACCTGTAGCTTTGTTAAAATTTGTGTGACAGATTAACAAGCTTTCTGGCATAGGGTGACTTGTGTCAAATATTGCAGCTGACTTAAGCAGCCAAGGAAGACCTTATTCAATGTTGTTGCAAACAGGGAAGAGAGATTACAACTAATTTTGTTCCCAGTTTGGGTAAAACAAAGGGAAGGCATGATTTTAAGAGCTGGTGGTGGAGGGTGGCATGGAGAGGGAGGGTGTCACAGATTATCAGTGTTAAGTGGGTGACTTTTTCCAAGGGCAACGCAGATTTTCCTTCTCTTTATAATCTGAGTTTTCTTTATAAATCAGAATAGGGGCCCCAGATTCCTACCCTGTGATGGAGACTGAAAAGCAAGAGGCACTCTCTACCTGGAGGACTACATTTGGAACTACTTTCACCAATTAACTGGTAATTGTGACAAAAAATAAATAAATATCTGAGTTAAATAACATAGGTCAAAATTCAACCAAATTACTACATAATACACATTCTTCTCAAGAGCCCAGCAAAATTTCTCTAAAATAGATGATACAATAGGACACAAAGAAAATCTTAAAAAGCAGAGGAAAATTGAAAGAATTCTTTGTATTCTATGTGATCACAATGGGATGAAACCACAAATCAATAGCAAGAGAAATTATGGAACTTACTACACCTCATAAAGTTCAAACAACACTATTGAAGAGTCAAGACGGAAACAAAAAGTTGTAGGCTTCTCTTTTTATCATTTTGGAGGGTCTTGAGTCTCCCCAGTATTTTCTGCCATCTGTAAAAAGCCGATTCTCAGAGGATAAGTGCTTCCTTCATAATCATGAGCACCTGAGGAGGAATCCCCAGTACCCAAGTAAAGTGCTGGGTGTGATGGTACATGCCTGTAATTTCAGCACTGGGGAGGTAGAGACAGTAAGACTCCCCAGGGCATGTTGGCTAGCTTGTATAATTTAATATCATACTTGTCAAATGGGTTCAATATTAAACTCATAAGAAGTGCATTTGGGATGTAATAGAGGAAAACACCCAACATAGAACAATAGAGTCTAAACACACACACACACACACACACACACACACACACACACACACACAGGTGTGCATGCATCTGAATGTACAGTGTGCCCACACAAATAAACATCATACACACACATGCAAAAAACATACAAATTAGTATCCATTTATAGTAAAAACAAAAATACTGAGGATTAAATTAGCAAACAAGTTCATTTACAGCTGCTTTTTAAAAACTAAAAAGATGCTATATAAATCAAAGTAGGGAAGCAAAAGACGTATACAACTAAAATATTAAAACATGAAGAAATAAATTAAAGACACCAGAAGATGTAAAGTCTTTCCATGTTCATGGATTAAAAAAAATAATATTATACAAATGATTCTTTTACAAAATCAGTATACAGATTTAATAAAATCCCCATCAAAATTATGACTCCAGTTTTCATAGAAATAAAAATATCAATCTTAAAAAATTATTTGGAGGCTATGAAAACCTTAGATAGCAACTAAGCAAAGCAGAATAACATTGAAGTTACCTTACACCATATTCAAGTTGTACTAGAGAGTCATATTAAAAAAGCACTATAATGCTATATTCAAGTTATACTACAGAGTGATAATAACAAATCAACATGGCACAAGAAGAGAAACATGGGTCAACAGAATAGATACATGATCCAGATATAACTACAACTACCTGATTTTTGACAAAATTGCCAAAAATACAGATTGGAGAAAGACATCATTTTCAACAAATAGTGCTAAGAATACATGAATACCTCTTACCCTAAATATAAACCAGCTCCAATGACATAAAATACCTTAATGTAAGACTTGAAGCTATTACAGGAAAAAAACAATAGGAAAAATACTTCAAGATATAGAGACAGACAAGGTCTTTCTGAAGAGTACTCCAGTTACCTAGAAAATAAGGTCAGCAATCCATGAGTGAGATCTCATAAGATTAAAAGACCTCTATATGGCAAAGTAAAGTAGTCCAAAGACTGGAAGAAAACCCTTACTAACAATTCTATCCCTCAGAGGGTTAATACTTAGAATATACAAGAACTTAAACATTTGTACAAGAAATCAACCTCATCAATAAGTAGGCTAACAAAATAAATAAAAGATAACAAAAGATAAAATGTCAATGTTCAATAAGCAAGTGAAAAATATTCAACTTCATCAGCCATAAAAGGAATGTAAATCAAACTACACTGAGGGATGGAGAGATGCCTTAGCAGTTAACGAGCTTGCCTGTGAAGCCTAAAGCCTCGTGTTTGACTCTCCAGGTGCCACATAAGCTAAATGCACAGTGACACAAGTGCACAATGCTGCATGTGTGCATGAGGGGGTGCATGTGCCTGGAGTTTGATTGCAGTAGCTGGAGGCCCTGGCATGCCAATTCCCTCCCCCCACCTCATAAAAAAGTCCAGTCTGTTGGGCTTGCTTAAAAAAAAAAAAAAAAAAACACTACATTGAGAGTCTGTCTTACTGCAGGTGTGATGCTCTGATGCCAATCAGTACAAAAACAGGTATCAACAAATGCTCACTGGGATTCTGGGATTTGGACCCAAGGGAATGCTGTGCGCACAGCATATGGGCACGTGAACTAGTCCAGCTTCTATGGAAATAACTATGGAGGTTTCTCAACAACTAGAAACATATCTATCATAGGACCTAGCTTCTGGTTATTTACCCAAAGGACTCCAAATAAACATGTCGTGGAGACACTTGCGATATTTATTTTAGCACTAATTGTGGCTAAGTTATGGAACCAACACTGGTGTCCAACACCAGGAATAGACAAGGAATATGTGGCATATGCACACAATGAAATGTTTTACAGCCATAAAGAATTATTTTACGCCTTTTGGAACAATGGATGAAACTGAAGACAATTAAGCATATGGAGTCAGTCTGGTAAAGGCTAATATTATATGTTTTCTCTCTGTTGTGGTTTCTAGATTTTATAAAATACATAAAATTGTGTTTGCATGTGTACAATGAAAACACAATTGAAACTGTCTAGGGGAGCAATCAGGAATGCGGAGGGAAAAGCAAGTGGGGGTATGAAGGTATAGGGAAATGTTCTCAGTGTACAATATATACCTATAGGAAAACATTTTTTAAGACTTTTATTCAAACAACTTTTTGTTCATTTTTATTTATTTATTTGACAGTGACAGAGAGAGAGAGAGAGAGAGAGAGAGAGAGAGAGAGAGAGAGCGCAAGAATGGGCGCGCAAGGGTTTCCAGTCATTGCAAACCAACTCCATACACGTGCGCCCCCGTGTGCATCTGGCTAACATGGGTCCTGGGAATTGAGCCTCCAACGGGGGTCCATAGGCTTCACAGGCAAACATTTCCTTGGAAGTACCTTGAAAATTGAACGCATAGTCATGTTAATATTCCTCACACTGTGTGGTTCATAGAAGGAATTCATTTTAAAGTCACTCTTTTTCTTATTTTTCTCATTGACTCAGTGGATAAAGCTCTTGAAATTTCATTATTTCAATTAACTTTCTTTAGTAAATGAAATTTGTCCTATGACCCACAATATATGCCATAATTTCCTAAGCCTTTCTTTATGTGTGTGGTGGGGATTCCTGGGTGTGAGTACGGGTCTGTGCAGTTGGAGGTCCAAGGACATCTTCCAGTGTTAGTGTCTCTGGACTTCCACCTCATTTATGGCAGTATTTCTTGTTCAAGATGCTGGCCAGGGAACATTCCTTCTGGTGTGCTACGTTTATAGATGCTTGCTAATGCATTTGGCTATTTATGTGCATTTTGGTGATCTGACCTCTGGTACTCATGGTTGCCGACAAGTGCCAGAGTCACTGATCGAAAGCCCCGGCCTCTTAAACCTTTTCTTATTCTGTCTTTGCCTCCTTGGAAGCTCTGCCACACTGTCCCCATATGTACTCCTTAGCTTCAGTAGAAGCCCTGGCTAGACTCTGAGCCATGTGCCCTCAGAAGATGATGATGTTTTCCCAGGTGTGATCTGTGGTTCACCTAGAGCTATCCAAACTTTAACTGGAAAAGGAATGGCTCTTTCATTGACAATTTGAGTAATTTAAGTGAATTTCCACCTTTCTGAGTTTTGATTTAATATGATAGAAAGAAAATAACATCAGGACCAATCTTTGGAGCTGTAGTGAAAATTAAAACAGGCATGCTAGGTCTTAGTTACTAATCCATGGAATGTTTCTAATTATGAATGGTGTACACAGAGCTCTAGAGGTAAGCTCTCTAACTATATTGTAGGGACAATAAACCAAAAGAGTTTTAAACATTTGCAGCTGTAGATTATTTTTTTAAAAAAATAATCTATCTGAAAAATTTTCTGATATTTTGGCATTGAAAAGAAATACTATAAGATTTTGATACATTGTCTTGCAATAGTTTCTTAATTTGGGAGTGGATTTAAAAATAAAATCTCATTTTCATCATTTTTCAGAGATGATTGAATATGTTAGTGCACTTGCAAGAATACATTCTGAAAGTCATTCTCACTGATCTTTTTTGTTTTTTGAAGAAACTAAAAATCCAATAATGTGTTTTAGGAATTAATTCTTACTGTTCACTAAGATGGAGTCATTGAGGGCCACTTTCCAAATAATGACCCTATTCCTCATGCTGGTTCTGAACAATATGAGTAGTAAAAGAGCAATAAGTAGAAAAATCTATACCACACTTTTGTTACTACAGATTGGAGCATACAACACAGCAATAATAGTTAATTGGTCACATTTAATAAGAGCATTTAAATTAGGTAGACTTCACCTCTCTGCTGAAACATTCATAACACAGAAGAGGACAGAATTCTAATTGAAGGTGAACACCAGATCCCATGGTGCCAAAGCTCAGTCTTCATCCTCCTGATGTGATTGCGCCTTTGCAGATGTTCATCCATGCAAGAAGAAGTGGGTTTCCCCTGAGCATTGGAGCCACCGAGACTACACCAGCTCCCAGGGAGGAGACAAAAGCAGCACTCCCCAAGGTGAGGTCACTCTGACAAGTTCCCACGTAGAACGCTGCCTCATAGTTAAGAAACGTGTGTGCCAGAGGTCGAAGCCTATTTAGAGAATATCTCCCTTTACTACAAATTCACCTATAGCAAGGGGGCAATATATGTGTTTCCTTACAAGAGATCTATCCAAACACATGGCCAATATTTTACCTCTTCCAGAAGGATACCGCTATGATATTCAATTCTGAGACCTGGCAAACATGCACATAATAGTTTAATTCTTGAAAAAACAATTTCTACTTTGCTTTATATTAAAAAAAGAGATGATCAAAGTAAATTGTCTTAATTTTTATTTTCTTCAATTTTTTTTTTTTACTTTGTTCATTCATTTATTTTGGTTGTTCTATGGTAGGTTCTCACTCTAGCCCTTACTAACCTGGAATTTACATGCAATGTTAGGCAGGCCTCAAACTTCTCCTACCTATGCCTCATGAGTGCTGAGATTAAAGCCATGTGCCACTACACCCAGCTCATTCTTAGCTGGATACTTCTCTTTTCATTTTATTCATTTTATAGTTTGTTTGTTTTTAAAATTGTACCTGTTCCCCGATTGTTCCAATAATATAAAATTTCCTTTTATTTTTCCTAAAAGGATGACTTAATTATGACTTAATTTTATGACTTCATTATACTCATAGTGTTAAGAGGCTATGCTACTCCTCAGATCGGCTAATGCTTATGAATCTCAAATGTTGGAAATCCACATTTTAGTATTACAAGTACTATTACTAACCGAGGCCAGTGAGAATCTTCTTTCAACACAGTCTCATTTGTAATAAACTGATGCCAAACCAAAAATGTATCAGATTTTGTAGGTTTGGGTAATGCAGCCATGTCACCTCTGCTATTCAATGATGCATTTTGCTTTATACTTTTTCTGTGAAAATATGAAATTGATGAGCATTCTTGGGAAAAGTTTACAGTCAGGTTGTAGCAGATGTTAGAGCAGCTGCACTCTGGTTTTTGAGCGCATCCTCTGTGGTCCAGCCAGACACAATGGAAAACAACCTCCGTGTTGGAACAGACAGCAGCTGTGGCTACAGCAGCCTTCCAGCGATGGAGGGAGGCTGTTGAAGAGTCTAAATGGTTCCAAAAGACGATAAAGCTGAGATGATGGAATTCCAATTACCATGTTGAATCCATTCTCTGTCAGGTAGGAAGAAAGGGGTGAGTAAGAGATTTCAGCTGCTACTTTTGGGTAGGGATACATTTCAGTGTGTAATGAATATTATTTGTCATACCTTTCCAAAATCTCATCAGCTTACCCATACTTGCTCATTCATAGGCAAAACTGTAAAATCAATATTCATCCAGTCAACTGATATATATTGAATTTCTGATGTGACAGGGACTGTGAAGTCCTAGGGACTCAGTAATGAATAGGAGAAAACATTTCCTCTCGAGGATCTTAATACTCATGTGAAAAATAATAAATGCAGGTAAAAGACCATAGGCAACCATTATGGGCTACAATGCTGGCAAGACGTGGGAGTTCATAAGGCAGATTACGATCCTAGTTGTCTTATTGGAAAGTTGTAAAATTGTGGGTTAAACAGTAGAGAAGGATAATGGGACTCTCCACTGCAGATAATGAGAAGGACAGAAGAGTTTAAAGAAAGGAGAAGATCACTTCTCCTCTATGTGTGGGCACATGGGAAGCAAGCTCTTCCCAGTGTGTTGGATGTTAACACACACTTCATCTAAGATCTAGAAAAGAGGGAAATATAAGCTTAGAGAATCTTAGAAGATACTAAGGACCAGAAAAACATCCCCCACATCCACTGAAAATACCCATGAGAAAACCATTTTTTAAAGTTCTAGTTGGTAGCTTTGGTCCCCAAATCTCCTTAGTGGCCTCCGACTAGAGGCCATGTTGAATTAGTTATCCTCTTTCCTTCAACCATTCATTCAGAGATATATTCTGAATTCCTTCAACTCTATCAATGAGAATATCACAACTTACTGCTACTGTTATGAGACGAGGTGTAATGGCTACATCATCTTACCTTGAAGATCCAGCTCAAATCCAGAACAGAATTCACTTCAGGGAGAGATATTGTCCACCACTCTTTCTACTCATATCACACACAGTTAAGGTCAGCTTCATGAGCATTTAAAAAGCCCTGTCTCATAGTGTTCCTGGCTTAGAGTTTATACTGCCTTGAAATTTAAAATATCATTATCTGTGAATCAGTATCAGATGGAGCAATAGAACATGACCCAGGGCTTTGGAGTCTAAGTGTAGTCTTGTTTTCTCCTGCCATTTTGTCTCTTCACTGATCAGTGATCATTGTCAGAAATCATCCTCTTCAGCTATATGGACACTAATTGCCAAATTTGAGGTACCAAGGATCTTAGTGGGGCCTGGACAGTGGAAAGGTATCCAAAATCCTGTGGGTATCTCTATACCTAGGGGGACATAGGATTAAACAACTGAAGGAGCTCATAACATGAGATGGAAAACACAAGAAAAGGAAAAATATGTTTTGTTATATTTTTTTGGACAAAGAGGCCCTCCATGTTCATTTTGTTCTACCACAATGTGTGTAGATGCAGCTGCCTCTCCTGAGAGATCAGTGGAGGTGCTCTGATGGAGCAGGCCAGGGGATTTTGGGTATGACAGGGTCACCCCTGCCTCCTTGTTTCCTGTACACTGTGATGGAGTGTGGTAAAATTGTTTTTATTCTTCCTGGTCCATCTCACTTATGGAAATATCATTTTGTCTTTTGTTGCATAGTTGAACAGTACAGGTTTGCTAGGAATACTTTCTGGAAAAACTACTGTTTGAGAGCAATGCTATATACCAATTGAAAGGCAGGTTTTGGCAGTGAAATCTGCACAGAGCAAGGATAGGGTCAGACTCCGAGTCCTGACTGAGAGCTGTGCATAATGGACAAATATTATTTAACATGGAAGTTCATCATCAAATTCCTCTCCTTTTTATTTCATTTATGGTGTTGTTTTGCCTGTTTCACCAGATAATTCTATACTATGACATTGTAATTAACACACTTGAATTGAGAATAACTTCTCAAAATACAATTTGCACATTTTGATTAAGGTTTTTAACAAAATCTTTGCTACCTTGATCCCTTTTCAAAACATAGTATTTGTTTTTAATACATTTGTAGACTAGTTTCAAAGAGAGAACTCAGGGGATTGTTCATGAGAGGGAGATGCAATTGGAGACACACCTATAAATAAAGATTAATTGTAATTTTACAAGCAAGCCATTTGCCAGAATTACAAAGAATTCTTGGAAGTGTTTTATCAGTTGGTTGATTGTGTGTGAAGGCAATCCCTACTGAGGAAAAATAGTGAGGTGTCTTCAGATGTGAAATTCAGAAATGAGAATGGTTTCTGCCCTGTAAACACAATTCATCCAATTATTATAAGGATTGTGTTGATGGAGTCTAGACAAATTGATAAGAGAAGAGGGGATAATTTGAAAATAATGTCATGCAGAAAATGTGGCCAGCTCAATTACTAATAGGATGGTTTAAATTATTTTGATCTTTTGTCAAAGGAAAAGTAAACCTTTATGTCCTGCTTTAAGTCAAAATATTTATATTGAATCACAATTCAGTGAAGTTCAATTTATAAAAGAGGCATGTTGGGGTTATGTGGAAAATGGGGACTTATTTATCTCCTGTTGCACATAGGTGTCATATTTACATCTTATAGATAATAAATTTAAGTATAGTTATCTGTGACCAAACAATACAATTCAGGAACATTTGTGTGTGTGTGTGTGTGTGTGTGTGTGTGTGTGTGTTGCAGTTCTCAGAAGAGGTCAAGGTTGTCCTGAGCAGAATGAAGCCTTTAGTAAAGACACAGACTTGTACGTTGTCATCAGTGAGGGTGTGCTGTGCTCAGGGGCCCACACAGTTGGAAGCAGCAGATCATCACCGGATCTGCGCAGTCTCCTGGAGGCATGCTGCCAAGGTGAATTTTCGGTTCAGCTGCTGCAGCCCATCTCAGAGGTGCATTCTCCCCATCTCCTACAAATCTGTTGCCTTGATATCTCTTGAAATGTAGTACTAAGTACTGTCTAAGATGTTGCATGAATAATAAAACATTGTAACTCATAGCTGTTACAATCTTAAGAATCATTACCAAGTACCTACTAGTTGTCCTGCAGCACAAAGTAGAGTAATCATGATTTTGACAGTGTAACCTTTACCGTGTGATTACAATATAAGTAATACTGCACTTGGCATTGAAGGGAATTATAAAGGAGGTACACTCATGACCATAGCATAATATATTCTATAAATGCTGTGTATTTAAGTGGAGAGATATTTTTTACTCTTTAACTATTTGGAGATGCTCTTTCCTATCTCACTTATTAAAACAAAGTAATTTATAAAATATGCCTTACTTCTTCAAGAATAGTTATATTAGCTTATAAAATATAATTTGAGAAATCTCACTTCTTCAATGTTACGGAATTTGCTAGATAACTGTTCTATAGCTATATTTAGTGAATGAATTAATTTTATAGGGCAGATCCATACTGTTTTTTTTTTTTTTTTTTTTTTTTTTTGGTTTTTCGAGGTAGGGTCTCACGCTAGCCCACGCTGACCCTGGAATTCACTATGGAGTCTCAGGGTGGCCTCGAACTCACTGCGATCCTCCTACCTCTGCCTCCAAGTGCTGGGATTAACAGGTGTGTGCCACCACGCCCAGCCGATCCATACTCTTAATTTAAACAATGTCCCACATGAAAACATTTCATTGTCCCTTTTCCTTAAGCACCTATAGGCTGGTAAGAGCACCTTAACTAGCTCTTCTAACAAGCAGCAAGGTTATCAACAAAGGTAATTTTGATTTTCATTTTCTTTTATAAGTAGAACTTATGTTATTAAAATCACCTGTAGTCCTGCCCTTACTAGCAAAGAATGAACAACAGATCATAGTTTCCATTTGTAATAGTTCTTTATCCCCTAGGAAAAAATCAATATAACAAAATTATATTTCAAAATTGCATTAACAGCATCTTTGAGGTCAGGTATTCTAATAGTCGCTGAGTGAAAACCAAATTAGAGTTATTTTATGTGGACAATATAATTATTTTTACTACCTTTCACTTTCTAGAAGACAATAAAAATGGTAAAATCTTGTCTAAGGTTCTAGTTGGAAAGTCAAGGTATGTTTATCTATTTTATCATAATACCACCAAACTTAATTTTCACACAAAAAATACTATTAATTTATAGAATCTGCACCAAAAAAAGGACTTCTAAAAGTTTTGTAAAATACCAAAATTAAGTGAAAGAAAAAAAAATATTCCATTTCCACAATTGCCATCTAGAAGTCATTAAAGTATAATAAACAAGATTTGAAACCTGGGGAAAATTTTAGAAAACAATGAATCCAATTACAATTATTTTAAAGAAAATGAAAGATGTAATAGTAAAATGACAGGTACAGTACCCAAATTCATTTCCTTTAATTTACTTATTTATTTTGAGATAGAGAGACAGAGAGAAAGAAAAGAGAGAGAGAGAGAGAAAGGACATGGCAGGGCCTTCAGCTGCTATAAACTAACTCTAGGTGTGTGCACTACCTTATGCACATGTATGACATTGCATGCTTGCATCACTGTGTATTTGGCTATGTAGGACCTGGAGATTCAAGTGTGAGTTCTTAGGCTTCACATGCAAGCACCTTGACCTCTAAGCAATTTCTCTAGCCCCCAGCTTAATTTCTTATGAACTATTCTCACAAATCTCCTTTTGTCCATATTATATTTCCTTTATACAATATTTTCAGTATCTAGTGTTTTATCCCTTAGAAATTATTGATAACTATGCTCCCTTAGTTATGTGAAGACAAGAATTGATACATGATGTGTCTCTGGGGTTACTTTTTTTTGTTCCACTATGGAATTTCAAAGCAGGTGAAGAAAGAAACACAGAGCAGTGGATTTGTTGTTGGGAACAAAAACTATTCTGAAACATGTGATAAAACATATTCTTAATTAAATAATTTATTTGAAGAATGACTTTTAAGAGAGAACAGTTTTACATTATAATAAAGCCAGGGACTTGCTCTTAACATGGTATGACAAACTGCAAAGTGAGTTGCTAATGTCTGTTATCCTTCTTAATTCGAGTACATCCCTTATAAATACTTAGCAAGAGATTGAAAAAAAAGATTACAGATGGTAGTCTTCCCAGCCAGTAGTTATGCCTACATAATTAACTTTTTGCATAGTGGAATCTGAGATTGGATGGGTGTGTCTGAAAAGCTTGTCAAGAAGCATTTGGTGCTTCACTGTTTTATTTTTCCTTATCACTGGTAGATTGTAGATACAGTGAGAGTGAACTGGCTCTGCCCATACATGGAAAGACCACACTTCCTATGATGATGAACAAGCACACAAACAAATAAACAAACAGATCAGAATAGAATGAGACAGGTATGGTAGTTGTTTAGAATCTCAACACTTTGAAGGCAGAGGCAGAAGGAATATTACTGGTTTAAGACCAGCATGGGCTAAATTGTGAGTTACAGGTCAGTCTTGGTTACAGAATGATACCCTGTTTCATAAAACCAGTCAAAGAAAAATAAAACTAATGGAATCAGGGTGCCTGGATATTCTGAGAAAGGGTTGCTTTAATCCTTGGCCTGCTTACCAGCTCTGATTTTTACATAGTTAGAATAAACCTTCAATTTTATTTAAACCCCTTCTTACAGTTTTCTGATACAGGCTTACAACTTTGAAAGCCCATAATCTACAAATACATAAAACTAAATTAATATCCTATGCATAACCTTGGAAAAGAGAGATGTTTCTCTGTATGTTTTTAGCTACAAAGTAAATAATTGCAATATAATAAAAACCAACACATAGAAAATCTTACAGGGTCACACAGGGAATCATTAACCCACATTGTAGTAAAGATAGAAGGAAAATCTCAGGCCTTGCCTGACATTTTTTACAGATTCTTTGCAACTGGAATCGAGGTCTGAATGGCATGAAATGATCATCATTTAATACACATTTTTTCCAGCCTGTGGTCCTTTTGATGTATTATAAATGAGTTTGAGCTGAGAGCTTGGAATTTATCTGAATTACTAAGATATTTCTTAACCTAATCTGTTCTATTTCAACTTCTTCCATCTCTTCTTTTCACTTTGGAGGAATTCTAGTATTTATGCAAGCATTGTGCCTGCAGTATTAAACTATGATGATATTATTAATAAGAATTGATATCTTTTTTATTCATTGAATTTTGACTGCCTCATATCACTGGCATATATACACTATAATATTCAAAATCATTAAAGATCCACTATTGTTTGATCTGTAAGAATAAAGCAGCAGAATCAAACTTCATGCTTTAATAAACATATTGTAGAGTTTTACATCTGTCATTATATGAATAACTGATGTATACTTTGCAATTTTAAACTTTCTATTTAGTGAATACATAATGATGAATCTTTTTCTTACAAATACCTGAATTATTTCGGTTGCCTTTCATGCAAAACTTGTACCTCAAAATTCCTGTATCATACTCTGCTCTTGGTTTTATTCTGACTTCCCCCTAAGTTTCAGATTTCTGTAAATTAACCAATTTACTCAAACTCAGCATTACTTACCTTTTCAACTGTTTTTCATCAGTTTTTGTTGTACTGCTAATATGAGACTATAATATTAGCAAATGAATTTCCTGATGCTATTCATAAAAGATATATTTTCATATAAAATTTTAACTTAAACAAGTGAACAATTAACCATTACTATCATTAACTTTTTTGAAAAAAATATAAAGTATTTCATATGAAAATCCTAAAGTTTTAAATCGAGCATCCAACTCCAACTGTCCAATAAACTTAATTTGTAATATATATATGCTTTCTGCATAAGGTCTCAACGTACAATATTATTAAAACAAAGAAAGTTCTGTGAGATATTATAGAGTTACCTTTTGATTCCTGGGACAAAAACCTAACCAGAAGCAGCTGAAAGGAGGAAAGATTTTGTTTTGGCTTACAGCATTGAGAGGAAATATCTATCATAATGGGGAAAGCATGTCAGATCAGGCAACTGGCTCACAGTTTTGTGCATCACTAACAGGGCAAGAATAGAACAAATGAACTATCTAGTGAATACCCAGTAGATTTGAATGAAGAAACCTCAAGGACTGCTTTCAGTAACATACTTCCTCCACCTTCTAAAGGTTCCCTTACTCTGTCAAATTGCCGCTATCTGTGGACTTAGTATTCAAGTCACAGGAGTCTATAGCAGACATTTCATATTCAAACTACCACTTTCCCTCTTGGTTCCCCTATACATTTATTGCCATATCATGATGTAAGATGTATCAGTCCAATTTTAAAAGTAGCATAGCCCTTACCAGTACTAACACTGTCAAAAAAAAAATCCAAGTTTTACCTGAGATTCAACGCAGACTCTGAACCTCTAAAATAATAACCAGGAAACTTACCTGGCTAACATTTATCCTATCAAAACCATTTTTGTTTCCTCTCTTTCTTTAGGCTCAGTTTTCATCACTAACTAATTAGAGGAAATTTCAAAAACACATATTGTTCTGAAATACAATGTATGATAGTGAATTGAGATGATATAGAAAGTAGATGCCAGTAACATTAGTAATATAACCTATACCTTTCATAGTCTAGTGATAAGTATAATAATAATACCTAACATTTATGTAACACATTTAATGAACCATTCATGGTGCATGCCAAAATGTCAAAATAGTACAGTTGCAGAGGATCCCTTACTCTCATTTTATAAACGAGGAAATAGAAGCTTATCAATACTATGGAATGAATTTCATCATAGAGCCAATATTATTCTTTCTATATGAATCTAGTGGTCATTGCATTAACCATGGCAACATCTGATGCTTATAGCAAGAAGCCAGGAAATAATCTTGAAAATCTTTATGTTTCTGAGATATGTGAACTAAAAAGATGGTGAGAGTATCAAATCACAGAAATGGCAGAGTTCACACTTGGTTTTGCTAAGAGGCAACAACGAGTGCTTGTTGCTTTTTTCTTCCACCTCAGAACACAAACAAGTTAAATTTTTAGAAAAGACCATGACAAATAACTGAATGCAGTCTGGATCAATAAAGCAGCTGCTGCAAAGCAGCCTTGGGCTCCAGAATTTCTGCAAAACTATCAGCATCTAATGTCACAGTGTTCTTTGAAGGATGAAAGTTAGGCTGATATCTGGAATGTAATTTTCTTTTTTTTTTAATGTTAGTGATTGAATTTTCAGTAAGCTTTCCAAATTGCTTAATAAGACAAAGCAAAATGTGAGTACTCATATCTTCTATAAACTGGTTCATATAATTCTGAGTTTCTTAAGGGGAAAATGCCATCAAATAACAACTGAACACACACACACATACACACACACACACATCATGTATATATATATATGAATGTATATGTTTGCATGAATGCATATGTATGTATGTATGTATTTATATAATAGAAATTTCACCTACAACAAAGATTGCTTTCAGCACATATAATATAATCATTTCATTATTTTACTATACTATTATATATGTGTGCAATTTATTTATGTGCTTATAAGTGCATATACCAAACATATATTTCTGTATACATATATCCTTATGTGAAATACAACATTTACAGGTACAGAAAACATTGTACTTTAAATATCAAGTGTCATAAAGTGTCTTTAATATTGTACTCTTCCTCTATATATTGTCCTTATGCACAATATTTTTACTATTGATATCAAAAGGAATGAAATTGAGAACACATGAAATATGCATCTGGTTGATCAAGAGAAGATTAAATTGAGAACAATAAATTAAACAGCACATAGAATACTCTTATCTGCAACACTTATAATGAAGGTGTTTGAAAAGCATGACGTAGATATGCAAGGTCACTGAACAAATATGATGAGAGAGAATTTAGGTATCAGTCACATTTTGCATCCAGGTTATAGTTTCTCAGCTTTCCTCTCACCTCCTAAGGGAATCTGCAGATTCTTTGATAAATGGTTTATTTCCAACCTGGGGTAGGAAATTGGATGAACTCAGGTGGAGTTTTTATCCATGTTTTGTCAGACTCCCATTGTTTTGATAAAATATTTGGTATAAAATTAAAGGAAAGAAATATTTACTGTGACTCATGATTTCACTTTCCAGTCCATAGTCACTTGACCACATCCTTTGTGAGCCTTGCTGAGGGAGAACACAACCTCAGAAAGCTGTGGTAGAGATTTCCTTATGCCATGGAAACTTGGGAAAGGAGGGAGAGAGAGAGGGAGAGAGAGAGAGAGAAGAAGAAGAAGAGGAGGAGGAGGAGGAAGAGAAGGAGGAGAAGGGAGAGCAGGAGAAGGGAGAGGAGGAGAAGGGGGAGGGGGCGAAAGAGAACAGAGGGGAGAGTGGAGAGGGACAGGAGAGAAGAGAGGGGAGAGAGGGAAGAGAGGAAAGAGAGAGGAGAGAGAGGAGAGAGAGAGCCCAAGGAGATTAGGAAGGATTGGGATTAAGTTATACCTTTTTAGAACATATTTCCTGTGACTCATTTTTACCAACCAGCCCTCATCCTAATAATGTCATGAAATTTTGAATCCATCGGTGGATTAATCTAATGATGAAGTCAGAGACCTCATTATTCTACCACTTCACCAAAGCCTATCAACTGGAAACAGAGCCTTAACAACTGAAATTTCGGTGATATTAAATATCCAAATCAAAAAACCCTGAAAGCAAAAAAGAAAATAAGTCTTTTGTTAAAGACAGTGTAAAAAGAGCTCACTATTGCCTAGGGTGGCATCATTTGACATCAAAATGATATAAATGACTAAACAAACAATCATATTCCTTCATAGGTTCAATATGATTCCTACATTAGTGAGAGAAGACAAAATGACCAAGAAATGAAATTAAAACATCACTGGAAACAGTTGGAAATAAGTGGAGACCTTTTCATACTAATTGTGTTTATTCCATGTATCACATGTATCACATGTATCATGTATCACAGAGCTAGCGGAAGGAGGTAGTCTTCTTCTCCCTGTGTGATATCTTGAGCACCAAAGTCTTAACCAGGTAACAGTCTTCTCCAAAACATGGAATCTGGTTCTATAGCCATTTTATAGTTATAGAAAATGAGAATGGTGGGTTAAGACAAACAAGTTAAATGACAGCAAAATAAAACAAATGAAAAATTTCCCTGAAATTTTCTACAATTTAACTGACTCTGAAATGAAGAGAAAAAAAAACCCCAACAAACTAAAGAGCAGGGGAAGAATGGAATGACTTTCTCTAGCTCTAAGGCCTACTGAGGCATCACAGAAATATGAAATATGCACACTGGTTCAGACATTTATTTGAGATAATGAACAATTGTAATATACTTTTGAAACAATTAGAACTTACATTATGAACTAATATAATATGACAAAGAAGAATGATTTCAAAGTACTTATGAATGGTAGCTTTATTATTGCTACTTTAAAAAATCCATATATTTAGGGATATTTACTCAAGTTGGTAATGATAAAGATATGCAGCAGTCGAGATTTTCTTTAAAATACTTCAGCAAATATGAATAATAAATAAATCCATGAACAAATATAAGTAAGTGTAAAAATATGATAATTGTTGAGTACATGATATCAATTTTGGACTCATAACTAATAATTTAATAGGTTTACTGATTTTATTACTTTTTTGATATCTAAGTTTTTTTCATAATGAAATGCATCAGTAGAATGTGGAGCTGAGTTAGAAATCAAATGGAAATAAATTTGTGATTGCTGATGACAGTGACTTCTTACCTCATGAGACACAATTATTTCCTTATATTTTTTCAAAAAAGCAAGTTCACAACATAACATTCCATGTCAAAAATGATTCACACAGTGAACCATATACAACTAGAAAAGCAAAATAGTGCATCACTAAATTTCATGTCTATCTCATACTATTAGAGTAGAAACTCCAAACTTAAAGACATCTGTCTACAACAGATCATTTCTCCCATATGTAAGGTGTTTTATTTCAAGCTCTATTTATAACTGAATATTAGGTCTTTATGAATATATTTCGCTCAGATTTTTCCATGGTACCCAGTTATGGTTTTATGTGTAAATTAAATAAGACTAGTGAGAACTACGATTTCAGGAACTATAGTTGGAGTTGATGGAAGTTTTTTTTTAATACATGAGGCTTAGGCAAGAAATAAAAATGCTGTCCAGAACAGAAATGGTCTTTGAACACAATATTGGACCCCAGAACTCTCAGTCTCTGTAAATGTGAATCAGTACGTTGGAATGGGTTATCTTTGTCACATGACAAAGATACCTGAACTCTTGCAAGAAAATTGTTACATTACTAAAACTCATTAGGTAATTGATCAGTTTGTATTAACTCTATCTTTTTTTTCCCCCAGTTCTTCACTATCCCCTTGTATTCTGTCAATACTGCTTATATGTTATGTAGGTTTTATAACTCTGTGTGTGTGTGTGTGTGTGTGTGTGTGTGTGTGTGTGTGTTTCAAGAGTGAATTCTTTATTTTGTCCCCTGCAGGCCTATGGCTACAGTTTTCAGATGACAGAATGCCCAGAGACAGATTCTTGTCTCTGGAGCAGGTATGTGTTCACCAGCAGACACTGGAGGCCCCCTGTGAGGTGCTGGGTTCTGTAGCTTCAGGAAGAATGAGACTGAAGTCCTTATGCAAAGCAGATCTTCTGCTTCTCTCCCAGGCTTTATTCTGCCTACCTAAAAGCAGTTTCCCAGCTGTTCTCTAGTAATGTCTTGTTTTTCTTCTGTGTGTGCAATAGCCATGACATTCTGAGGCAAGTTTGTGGAATAGCTTGAATTTGACTTTAGAACCAAGCATTCCCTCATAGGGACTCTGCTGCAACGACACAATGAAGGCCTGATTCCTCAGCATCAGCATGGATCTTGGCCCTTTCACCAAGCGATGTGACTACTTACCCTGCATCTAGGTGCTCATCATACTCTTCACTTCATGGCTCTGTTGTTCCCAGGAACTCTGGACTTGGTTCACATAAGATAGTCTGAAGGGCTGGTCATAGAACATTGAGCTCTTTAGCAATATGGTTTATAAACCTGGCCATTGTCAGATTCTAAGCTACTGTCTAAAATAAGACTTATGAAAACATTCAAGTAGACACTTGCCACCTCAAGGAGGCTTTTTTTTTCTTCTTTTTTTCTTTTTGAAGGTTGGGTCTCACTCTGGCCCAGGCTGGCCTGGAATTGACTATATAGTCTCAGGGTAGCCTCAAACTCATAGTGATCCTCCTACCTCTGCCTGCCAAGTGCTGAGATTAAAAGTGTGCACCACCACGCCCTGCCATTGTTTTTTAATAATTTATTTGGTTTTTTATTTGAGAGAGAGAGGGAGAGAATGAGCACGCCAAGGCCTCCTACAACTGCAAACTAACTCCAGATCCATGTGCCACCTTGTGCATGTGGCTTACTTTAGTCCTGGGGAATCAAACCTGGGTCCTCTGGCTTTGCAGGCCATTGACTTAAACACTAAGCAATCATTCAGCTCTATTTGTTTCTCAATTGTCATAAACCAATAAACCTTGTCATATGGTCCAGGTAATATTAAATAAATTTGTACTTGCCGTCAGTGTTTGGCTGTATTTCAGGCATTTCAATTTGGCACCTGGAATCACATTTTTAAAGACAGCTTGGAAGCTAGGACTTGCTTGAGTACTACATTTTGATGGTGGCATTGTTGACATAGAGTCACATATTACACAGCGACTTCTCTCATGACATTACCATTTACTTTGTCTTGAACCTATGTGTCCACTTCTCATGTCCAGTAATGAGATATGTATCATGAAGTACCAACCAATTATGTTTATATACATGATAATACCACATTCCTAAAATTATCTGTGAGTAGCCTCTACCACTTTCTCTGTGTCCTGTACAGAGATCATATCATATTTTTCTGGAATTTGATAATCATGTGGTGCCTTCTGCTGTTTCAGCTTGTTTGACTACCTTTATTGTGAGAAAAAAATATTTTTCTCTTTGGAAAATATTCTGCTACTCAGTTCTGCTCTTTACCAACTTTATTATAGTTGTAAGCAATGTTTCTTCCATGTAACTCATCTCTGTTTTCCTTAGTCTTGAGAGAATAAGCTTCACTTTCCATCTCTGGTGGCTACATGAAGAGTGGGAAGACATAGCACAGTTGGGACCATCCCTTATGATTGTTTCACTGCACCAGTCCCCAGCACCTTCTGACTCTGTCGGATCACTGGTCAAACCCCCACATGTCTGACTGGCAGCAGCTTGAGCAGGGTTGATCAGAGATAGAGGAGGGTGTAAAGAGCACAGGCCAGTGCAGATGCCTTTGTAGTTGAGTCGTGTGAGTAAAATATAGACAAAGTAAAGAGGAAAGTTTCATAATCAACATGATGAATCCAGCTTTTTTGGTGAGTTCAAAGATCTTGCCATCCTTGGGAGAAATTTAAGCCTACCCTGTATTTAAACTGCCTAAACTAGAGCCCATGCTTCCAGAATAAAGCAGACAAGAGACACTCCATGGAAATGGAGCGCTTTTAAGGACAGATGGCTCTGGACAGAGGCAGCAACATCTGTTTTCATAAACAACAATGCCAGGCATTCTCTGTATAATGTCCTCCAGCTTATTTTGGAAGACCGGGTTCAGTTATGGCCTTTTTGTGCACCTTTGCAAAACTGGGCGTTCCACATTTCAGATCCTCCATACCTAGCCATTAATTATTTCACACGGCTGCCCAGGGTTGCCAGCTCAAGGCTGAATGAGTGAGCCAGTCTGAGAGTTGAGTTGGGGTGTGCCCTCAGGGAAGGACCAAAGATCCCCAAACCCTAGTGGCTTCATGGGAGACCCAAGGAAGTATGGAAGGTGGAACAGATGTGAGCGGCATGACCAGATCTCCTCCTTCCAACATGCTTTCTTCTTCCTCTTCATGTGCCTGCCTCCTTTGGCTTTTGTCAGTGTTCTGGAGCTTGCATAGGGGATTCCAGGAGGGAAAAAGGCCAGTTCCCTTCATGTTTCTAGTGCTGGTTGTGCCCTGATGCATAAGACTTACTTTATCTCCAGTTTTACCAGGAAACTAAAGGAGACATTCTAATTATCATATGGGAAATAAATTCTTCTAAGAGTTTGAGGTACAAGTGATCAGACAAACACAAAGCTTCTCAGATTAAACCGAGTTCACACAAACAATGACTCTGACTCAAGAATAAATTCGATTAAACATCACTTTATTCTAGATTGCCTGCACTTGATAAGACAAATATTTGATGGCTTTTCTGATTTGACTTTGAAGATTAATTGGGTACTTTGTGTGAAAGACTAATAAACATGTAAAAAGAAAAGAAGTTACCTCTGAAAATAAAGACTCCACCATTTTAGCAGTAATAAATCCATCTTGTTCAACAGTAATCACTGAGATTAATATTAATTGTAATCAATACACTGAAGACAGATTATGTCTGTCCATTTCTTTTACCCTGTCATTTATTCAGATAGCCTCATGGATCTGAGAAAAGTACTCCCTGATCAAAAATTGTTCACCCATGTTAGGTAAACTAACTCTTCCAGGCACAAGGGTATCAATGTATAAATCGTGTCTTTTTGTGTATGAAATGATAACCTTGTATATCCTCTAAATTCTTCTTCATCTCAATGGTATAAAACATGCCCAACTAGGTCTCTTTCTCTTTATGCCTGAATTGTGCTTCAGATTTCAATTGAAGTTTTTTAATGATTCTAGGGTGTGTGTGTGTGTGTGTGAGAGAGAGAGAGAGAGAGACAGAGAGAGTATGGCTTAAACCCACAGTCTTACAATCTAGGAAAATGTTCAATCTACTGAGCTATATCTTCAACTCTGAGCCTCAATTGTAAAAGCAAATCTAAAACAATTATATTAATTTTATCTATAATTAAAATACACCCTCAAATCTGTATAGTATATCTGTTAATATTGAAAAGTTAACAGCTAACTATTTTTTAAAAGTTTTTGTTTATTATTTATTTATTTAAGAGCAACAGACAGAGAAAGAGGCAGATAGAGAGAGACAGAGAATGGATGTGCCAGGGCCTCCAGCCACTGCAAAGGAGCTCCAGATGCGTGTGCCCCCTTGTGCATCTGGCTAACGTGGGTCCTGGGGAATCGCACCTCAAACCAGGGTCCTTAGGCTTCACAGGCAAGCACTTAACCAGTAAGCCATCTCTCCAGCCCAACAGCTAACTATTTAACAGAAAAAACAAAGCAATTAAAAATGCAAAGATGCCTGAACCTTTCCTTCTTTCAGGAAGTTAAAACAGTTCTATATTCTTATTTCCAATAGCTATCAAACATTGAGCTGTTGATCAGAGAGACCTATGAGATCCCCAAAACAAGACAGGATTCTGTCAAAGCACTTGTTTACCTGTCTGAGGGGAAAGGTAAGACCATATTGCTGAAGATACCATATGCTATTAACACAGAACATTGGAAGATCTGGCTGAATCTGGAAGGAAGTCAGCTCCCAGATGGCTAGCCCCTATGGTGCTGAAAACTGCAACATAAGACGCTGGGCAAAAATGGCCAACAATACTGTGAGCAAGTAGGGGACCCTATTGTATGGAAGCAACCATCCTTACAAGATGTACACACCTGCTCAATAGTGGCACCCACCCTAGGTAGGTAACCAAAGGCCTTCTAATTGGAAAAGAAGCCATAGTTGGAACTGAGATCCAAGTCGGAATCCTATGGAGACCAAGATTATGGACTCTATCTAGATGCTTCCACTAGTCTTTGGTCAAAAGTGAGGCTGTGTCCATTAAAATCTCTGAATTGGCAATGCTTATACCCTTTAACCTGTCCTAATATCACTCTCTATTGGAGAATCTGCTTTTCTTTTTCAGAAATCAGCAAGAACAGAGGACAACCAAAATCTATCAACAGGACAAGGATCACTGACTCCATATCAGTAGGTGAACCATCCTACCTATCATAGCAGCTGGAGCCCAGGTGAAAACACAAAGTACTTGGTGAGATGAGCAAGAATGCTGCTTCCATGGTGAGCCTGACAACCATTTCCAAGGTGATGGGACACAGACACTGAGGATACTCAAAATGCTCCAGAGCAGAAATTCAGAAGCTTCTGAGTGTGCAACACCAAAGCAGACTTAAATCACACCCACCAAGGCTCAGGGGATTTTGCAGAATAGGGCGCAGAAAGAATGTAAGAGCCATAGGGCGGGAGGGAATATCCAGAGGCATTGCCCCCCTGACACACATACACACAATGACTGACTGCTGCTCTCACAACTCATAACCCACAACTCCATGGTGAATACCAGCAATCCCATTAAGGCTGGGGGTGGGGCAGTTCTCGGTGGAGTGGGGGCAGGGACAAGGGAAATGATGGTACCTTCAGCTGATGCATCCATACAAAGCTTCAAATTAATTAGAAAAAAAATAGGAAGCTCCAAGACCAGTGAGGGACTGTCTGAAAGAAATAAGGAGGAAGGGGCTGGAGGGATGGCTTAGTGGTTAAGGCATTTGCTTGCAAAGCCAAAGGACCCCGATTTGATTCCCCAGGACACAAATTAGCCAGATGCACAAGGGGGCGCACACATTTGGAGTTCATTTGCAGTGGCTGGAGGCCCTGGTGCACCCATTCTCACTCTCTCTCTCTCTGCCTCCTTCTTTCTCTGTCAAATAAAAATAAATAAATAAAATAAAATATTTTTTAAAAAGAAATAGTGAGGAAGTGTAACAAAGGAGGACACCCACATGCACTCCAGTGCACAGCCATCTGCACTCACACACACTTTCATACCACACACACACACATGCACGCGCACATGCACGCGCACACACACACACACACACAAAACAATATGCGGGTGCTGGCTTTAGACTTGAAAGCAAGTGTGCCTACAAAAAATGTGACTCTTAACCTTTGGTAGTTTAAGGCAATGTTTCAAATAGATTAGAGATCTTTTCTCAGAAGATTTGCTGAAGTCGAGGCCCCATGGTTCCTCTTTCAGATTGGGAAATTCAAATTATTTCTTTCTAAAGAATGTAGGGAACACTGTGTTCTGACACCATTTTATAGCAGTTTCTGGGCTTTCTAATTTTTGTTAAGTGCATTTTAAATTTAAAAGGAAATTTTAGGACTCAAATTGAGTTTTAGCAATGAATCTACAGTCCATTATATCTTAAGCCCTTTGACTTTTGCCTTCTTTCCTCCTTTAACATTGAGAATATGGGATATGATAAATTATAGGTATTAGATTTCTGGCAAAATACAGTTTAGGACACTGCACGTTTCAGCATAAAGAACAAAAAATCAATCTTTCCTGCTGTCATAAAGCTTATTGAAAACTTCTATTGTGCCATTAAAATTAATGTAATCACTTTTCTCCTTCTTTCTAAGTCATACTGTCCTTTTGCCCTACCCCTTTGGGTCGTCTCCCCTTGAAGAAACTGGGCCCATTCTCATACTTCCACCTGAATTAAATCTAGAAACTAAAACTGCAAAATGTGGCCTTCCTAATTCATATTTTACACTAAAAAAGATTTAATTTTCTCAGAAGACTGCTGAATTTCCATTTGGATATTTCCCATATACTTTGCATCATTTAAAACCTGCTACTATAAAAATATAGAGGAAATGTGTTCGTATTTGAAATATGGTTGAAGAAATCATTAAACCTAAAATAATTTACAACAACTTTTTGATTTAAGAGAATACTTTTTAGAGTTTTTATTAGGCTTCAGAATAAAGTTTGTCAGTGACTTATAGCATATTAATATTTAATTATAAGGAATTACACGTCCAATTCTGATCTTAAGTTAAAATTGAGTTAGAGTGAGTTCAACATTAAACATTTGTTTAAGGAAGGTAGTTTTATTTTTAATCCTTATAAAACTTATACCAAATTTTACTTTATGGGTATCTAATCATCTTGTGAGTTAACCTCACTCACTTTAACACCAAGAACAAATGTGGGTGTCACTAACCTTTCTGTGGAGAGCTTGTCCCATGGAAGCATTTGCAGGCCAACTCTTGAAATGTATGGCCCCTAGCCTCCAAGTGCTCAACTTGACTTCTAGATCATATGTACTCTTTGTCTCTATGCTTTTGTATTAGCCGGGTTCCTCTAGACGAACCAACTGATGGAATAAATATACAGTAGAAAGGGAATCTATTAGGTTGTTTTATAGTATACATGATGGGCAGTCTAACAGTGATTGTCTCCAGCTGGGGAGCCAGAAAGAGAACCCACTAGTTGCTAAGTCCGTAAATTTGGATACCTCACTAGTCCCAATTTAGCACTAAATACCTGAAGGATTCCTGAAGAGGAACAGGTCATCGATCCCTGTTGAAAGGCTGATGAAGCTGAGTTCTAATGTGCATGCAGGATGGCAGACACAGAGTAGATACATGCACCGGTGAGTAATTCTACTGTCTGGGCACAAGTCACTGTTCTTTATATGGACTCCAGCACTGGAAGAAGTGCCCATTCTGGGGGAAGGTTTTCCTCCCTCTGCCAATCCTACTTGAAAGCACCATCACTGACACGCCCAGGGGGCAAATCTCTTACTTGACTCCTGATGCAGTCAAGGTGAAAATAGAAATTACCATCATGGTCTCTTTCCTTTACCTCCAATTTAGTAAAACAGCTGTTAACTTGTAGAAAAACCAAGCCCTCACAGGAAAATAAGTTCCTCTCAAGTTTCTCCTTTACTAAAGCAGGATATTTGATCTTCAGTCAGGAATTCATATAAACTGCTTTTATGGGTAAGTATTCAAATAATAAAATGAAGTCACTTTAACAGCATAGCTCAAAAAAATCACCAGTCACCTTATGTAAAAATTTTCTTGGAAACATTTTTCCTATAATAGGCACATGCATACCTTCTCACATTATATTTGCTGAACAAAACCTCTACTTGATTTTACTGCTTGATTATGTGGCATGTTCCCCTTTATTGAATTCTCATATGAAAAGAGAGCCTGTCCCTGTTAGAACATATCCTTTGTACTTGCCTAAAGGAGCAGAGGGAAATTAAAGAAAAGTGGTTGTTCACCATAGATTCAATGACTAGAGAGTAATAGAAAATTCTTCTAATTCATTCTTATATCTTTTCATTACTTTTGTTGCAACCAGTTTCTGTTCTGTTCTATCCTTCTGATGCTAAGAGTATACTTCTCCCATTGCCTCATGAGGAAAGAAAGAGGGGTGTGGTGAGGGTGTTGCTGAGCAGAAGCTTCGGAGGTGCTGATGTAGCTCTCTGCTTCTCACAGTACCATTACACTCTCTCATCCTTGAAGTACACACACACACACACACACACACACACACACACACACACAAAATAAATAAATAAAACCTTTTTCCTGTTGCCTTATGTAATTCATAAAAAAATGTAGAAACAACTGCAATAAATGAATTTCTTCCTTAAGGCCCCATTTTAATATGAGTGGTATTTTAAAATAATAGCATAAATTGCTAAAGGAAGAAAAAAAACTATTAAGAGGCTTGAATTCCAATTAACTGTCAGTGATTGCATTGTCGCTCTGGGTCAATTACATGGAGGATTTCAGGGATCAGTGTTTTTGTAGAGGGGCAAAGGCCAGGGTCCTGGAGGCTTGGCAAGCTCTTGAGTAGCCTCTGAGAGCACAAGTTAAACTTTGTTTTTTGGGAAATTTACTTAAGGAGTACACCTCATTTCGAAAAGCCAGAAAAGTGATGATGATATTTTACGCTGGTACATGTTCATATTTCAGTACTCTTTGAATTTTTCTCAGAGTTCTCTGTTCGTCTCTTTTATTTCCCTAATCATGTAACAAATGACAGCCTTCAAAATCTAAATGTTTGTAAACATTAAGGAAGATGGGGAAAATAAAGCATATATATCAACTGAAGAACAAAATTAAATAATTTACCTAGCATTAACTAAAGTATATTATGTGACACTCAATGCATATGTTCTTTATATTCATTTATTTAAGCTTTTTAAAATTCCTATATGGTGATTCTTATATTATACACAAAAAAACTGAGATTTTAAGATCTGGTAGCAAATTTTTGTGTGAACAATTTGCATATAATTTATAGACATGAATAAAGGCACAGTCTTACTGTGTAACCTATAATAGTATGAAAATCATAATTCCCCTGCTTCAGTCTTGTAAGTACTGGGGTTATTGACATGTGCTATCATCACAAATTTTGCCCAGTGCAGTTTCAGAAATAAATGGTGCACTAGGCAAAAGAAACATGTTTTCCGTGCTTTGTACTTCAGTGGTGCAGTGCATTCCTTTCTTTGTATCTGTTTATTTTCTTCTTCTTTCACATGTACTTGGGTATTTTTGGTATTGATATCTGTCTTAGTCTTCTTTTTTCCACTCCTGCTTCTGGTTACCAGTTCTCAGCCTCATTGCCTTGGGAAAGCATATAGTTTTCATGTGCTGTCTGAATCCAGTCATCACTAAGATATCTTCTGACAACAGAGCTGGCATTTTGATTTCCATACAGCTGACACTTGCCTTCCTGCAATAGTACTGACCTTTGGGATGCTTGAAGAAGGAGAATAAGGATTTATTAATCTTCTCAAATACCAAGATGGCACCAAGAGATAAATGCTATTCCAGAGCAATTGAACAAACTGTCAAATATTGTAGGACCTAGTGAAGGGAATCACCACTATTGCCATTAGAGAAGAGGAGACATCACACAGGTGGTTTATTTTATGTCAATATAGATGTAAGGTTGCTATTGCTCCATAAAAATACTGAGGAAGATGAAACTTTAAGCAGATGAAAGAATGGCATACATTATCTCATTTACACTTTAAAATATTTTATTTTTGTTTATTTATTTGACAGAGAAGGAGGGGGAGAGAGAAAGGGTATGCCAGGGCCTCCAGCCACTGCAAACAAACTCCAGACACATGCGCCCCATTGTGCCCTGGCTAACATGGTTCCTGGGGAATCAAACCTGGGTCTTTTGGCTTTTCAGGCAAATGCCTTAATGGCTAAGCCATTCCTCCAGCCCTCATTTACACTATATAAAATGTGTATATGATTGTTCTCATATTGCACATAATAAATTGTGTTTTACACCAGGGCATATTCCATAGCCTAGCATATTCAGGGAACATTAACTTCATATTAACCAGATCACATGATGCATGAAAAAAATGGTCAGCTAAAGCTATAGACATGATTGTGTTGGCTGGATAATAAAGCAAAGTTATTTTATTAAGCATGCAATCGACTCAATAAAGGTCTATCTTGTAGATAACTGCTGTATTTATGAGTTGAAGTCTGATTAAAAAAGTAAAATTATGGACTTTAGTTTGGAAGGCTCAAAAGTAGCTTTTTAACTCGTCAAACAGAGAGATCCTGAAGAACTAAATACAAGGATTTGAAGAAAGAAAATAGGTAAAACATAATGTATTAGATTCTTATAGAAGTACATTTCTATCATTCAGGAATGGCCTTGACATGGTATTAAGGGGGGATCTTGACAATACTAAATAAAATACTTGTTTTTAATGACAACACAGTAAATATAATATAGTTTATTATGTGTAATATGAGAACCATCATATAAACTTTTTATAAAGTATAGATGTTAATATATACCATTTCTTTCATCTGCTTTTTAAGAGTAGGACTTATAAACTTATAGTTAAGGACTAAAATACCTAACATTAGCGACTACTATGCAATCGAGGAAAATAATGCAAAATACAATACATCTTATATCACTTTTAATTTTATAATATAAACTATAAGCTTAAGATATCACTACAGGACCGGAGAGATGGCTTAGCAGTTAAGGTGCTTGCCTGTGAAGCCTCAGGACCCAGGTTTGACTCCTCAGAACCCACACAAGTCAGATGCACAAAGTGGCACATGTGTCTGCAGTTGGATTGCAATGGCTGGAGGCCCTGTTGTGCCCATTGATTTCCTCTTGCCCTTTCTCAGAAATAAATAAATACAAATAAAATATAAAAAGATATAACTACAAACTCCAGATTGAGTTATTGTTGTGTTTTGAAGTCTACTTAGCAAGGCTAGTCAAGATAAGCAGAAAAACATATTTTAAAATATAAGTTTGCAGACCATAAAGGAAAATACACGAAAGTTAAAAACGAAGGTGGTGGAGGGTGGTAAAAGATAGGAGGAGGGAAGAATTAAATAAAGAAAAATGAAAGAAGGGGAGAATGGTAGGAATTGAGACAGATGTCTGGAGCATATTACTGAAGCTTTTCAATGATCATCTTTATCAAATCCGTTGTTAGCTAGAGTACCAGACCTTGCTTCTAGCTCAGCTGTCCTACACATGTGACCAAACATAAGGCCTAGGCAAGATATATATCTTGCTATACTATTACATGTATACTAGTTATTTTGATTTATTGCTCCAAAATATCTGAAGCAAAGTACTTAGGAAGAAGACAGGTTTATTTCACACACACTTTTTTTTTTGGCACAAACCCAACAGATTGGCCTTTTTCATGAGAGAGAGTAAGAGTAAGAGAGAAATAGAGAGAGAGATAGAGAGAGAGAGAAATGGAATTGGCACTCCAGGGTCTGTAGCCACTGTAATAGAACTCCAGACGCATCGGCCACTTTTTGCGCATGTGCAACTTTGCAAATGTGTCCCCTTGTGTGCCTGCTTTATGTAGGATCTGTGAAGTCAAACATGTGTCCTTAGGCTTCACAGGCAAGTGTCTTAACTGCTAAGCATCTCTCCAGGCCTTCACTCAAACTTTTAATGCTACAAGACCTACCATCATGAAACAAGCTATTGTGATCCCGTCCCACCTGACTTGCAACAGTATGATTGATTACGAAGGCAGCAATGCATGTACACATGGCCAGTATACAACAAGACAGACAGAGAGTGTTGCATGCATTCAAACTCATGCTATCTCTACAATCCCTTCTTGAAATCTTCCAAAAGTTTACACAATAGAGAAGCATCCTTAATTGCCTCAAAGACCTTCCACTAGGTTCCACTTCATGAAGGTCTGGTCAGTGGGCTGCAGCACACTGAGAACCAATGTCCTTACACATGATCCATTGAGGAAAGGGGCATTTCTTAACACTCTTATCATGAATGTGCTCAGATATAAAAAGTACAATGCTCATAATTAAAAATATTTTAATTTATTTGCAATAGGACAGAGAGAGAGAGAGAGAGATTGAGGTCGAATAGGCACACCAGGGCCTTTTGCCACTGCAAATGAATGCCAGATGAATGAGAAACTTTGTGAATCTGGCTTTACATTGGTACTAGAGACTTGAAACCAGGCATCAGGCTTTGAAAGCAAGTGCTTTCAATCACTGAACCATCTCTCCAACCCAAGGCTCATGATACTTGATGTCCATCAAAAAAAAAAAAAAAAAAGTATCAGTAACAGAATCCACAGAGCTTTAAAAAGCTAAGATTGTCAAAAATCATGTCTGCTACTAATGTCAGCTGCTGGCTACTTGGATAGTTGAATCAGATTCTTCAGAGGGTGTATCCACTGGTAACTTCCCTTTTCACAGTGATTAACTCATGAACATTTAAGCAAGCCTTATTTTATTCAGTGAGTTATAAAAAGGCATGACCATTACATGGAAATTAATGGGGAAGAAGAAGGAATGGGGAGAGGATAATTGTGGGCAATACGATCAAAATGCATGTCTTTTAGGTAAAATGTATTAAACCAGAATTGTTTCATATAAGTACATAAGATAATGTTTCTTTGAGTACTTTTTAAAAAATACATGAAAGCTGTAGAAATGGCTCAACAATGAGTGGTACTTGCTTACAAAGCCTGGAGACCTGGGTTCAGTACCCATCACCCACATAAAGCCAGATGCACTAATTGCCACATATGTCTGGAGTTTGTTTGCAGTGTCAAGAGGCCCTGGTGTACCCATACTCATTCCCTCTCTCTCTGTCTACCTCTTTCTTTCTATCATTCTGCTCAAATAAATAAATAAGAATATTTTTTAAATATATAAAACAAATGTTTTGTACTAAAAATGTGCATTGAATCCTTTTTCTACCCAGATGTATGAATGTAATTATGATATTCATTTTAATGCCTGCAAAACAATATATTTCTAATATTTCTCCTAAAACATCTGGTGGTATGTGAGCCTGCTGGCATGAGACTATAATCTCAACTACTCAAGATGTTGAGACAGGAGAATCACAAATTCAAGGCCTGCTTGGGCAATTTAATGAGATCTTGTGCCAAACCAATTAGTTAGAAAAAAAATAATAAGGTCTTTTAAGCAAACAATTGGGAAGGTAAGCAGACTTTTAGTTTGTGTAAAGATTATTTAAGCACAAAATACCAATACTTGGGGAGGTTGTGGCAAGAAAATCATCATTGTGAAGTCAGGCTAGGATATTTAAGTTGATCATGCCTTAAAAAACAAACCAATAAATCCTTATGGTGCCTAGGAAAAAATAAAAGAGGGCTCACACAATCACTATTGTCTTTTGGAAAATTCACTCACCTTGTCTTCTGAAAAACTACTCAGAATAGATATAGTCTAAACATACTGAAACAAAGTAAGAAACTTGTGTAGTAGTCCACATGGCATGTAAGTTGGGATTCCACCTATATGTTTTATTAACTGACTTCTATAACTCAGATCCATCACATTTTAAAATGTCAACATCTTAGCTATCTCACTGACCACAAAATAAAAATGGATTCCTCATTAAACTTTTATTAAACTAGAAATTTTTATGCCAGTATTCATTAAAAAGACAAAAGAAAAAAATAATTTGCAAAATTACAGAGATAAAAATAGAAATAAAGACTGCATGAACAAAAGTTGATTGACTACAGTATTGCTGAGTATGAGATGACTTTTATTTAAGTTATTCATTCTATTTTTTAACTAAGACCCATCTTGTCCAGAAAGCAATATAATCAGCATTTTATTGCTAGTGTTTTAATAAGTCCCTAATCAATTTAGTATTTCTCTTATATAATAGACTTTCAAACTGAGAACTGAAAATAAGATTTACTTTAGAATGTAGGGGATATAATCCTTAGTGATTAAAGAAGGATGCTTGGAATTGGTGCATTGGTCTTGGTTGTCTAGAATATCAGAAGCAGTGTGTGTGTGTGTGTGTGTGTGTGTGTGTGCATGTGTGTGTGTGTATGTGTGTGTGTGTGTGTGTGTGTGTAAGGAATTGAGTTACATGGTCATGGAGGGTGACAAATTCTGTATTTAGGGAGCCTATTTACCAGTTAAAATTCAAAGATCAGGTCTTGTGTAACCAGGGAGACCTGACACTTCCATTGCAAACCCTCACATAAGAGACTCATCTGTAATCCTTGAAAGGACCTATCTGTTCTATACAGATAATCAAATAATTATATAATCCTTCTGAATGTTATGTGTATTCATTCCACCAAAGTAAATGTTCATCTCTTCCAAATAGAACAACAAAAAATGACATAAGGGCTTAGCGGTTAAGGCTCTTGTCGACAAAGCCAAAGGACCCAGGTTCAATACTCCAGGACCCACATAAGCCAGATGCACAAAGTGGCACATGTGTCTGGAGTTCATTTGCAGCAGCAGAAGATCCTGGCATGCTCATTGTCTCTCTCTTTCTCTCTCTGCCTCTTTAGCTCTTTCAGATAAATAAAATAAAATAAGTTATTTTTTTAAAAATGACCAAATTGGGATGAAGAGATGGATTGGGGGTTAGGGCACTTGACTGTGAAGGCTAAGGACCCATGTTGGACTCTCCAGGTTCCATGTAAGCTGGACTCATAAGGTGACACAAGTGTGCAAGTTCACCGATGCTCACAAGATGGCCTATGTGTCTGAGTTCAATTACAGTGGCTGGAGGCCCTGGTGCACCAATTATCTCTCTGTCTCTCACTCTCACTCTCACTCTATTGCATAAAAAAGCCAGTTGGTTGGGTTTGCCTCAAAAAAAAAAAAATGACTCAACTAGAAGATGGCTTATAAATGATCAGTGAAACCCAGGAAGAGGAGCAATCTGGAAATTACACACACACACACACACACACACACACACACACACACACTAAAAAAAAATAAATCACTAAACTTACAATGTTAACTGACCATGCCACAGGGAACCAGGTGGGATTGCAAGGCTATCACCATGGACATTTGGGCCTCTCTGGAGCATGTGGCTCTTGCTGTCATGAATTATCTCTCCTCAAACATAATGGCTCACTCTACTGTTCCTGTTGTCCACCTTATGTGGGTCAGGGGGTGATGTCCACCCTCTGCTCATGCCATTATTTCCCCTGCCATCATGGAGCTTCCCCCTCGAGCCTGTAAGCCAAAATAAACCCCTTTTTTCCCCAAAAGCTGCTCTTGGTGGGGTGATTTCTACCAGCAATGCGAACCTGACTGCAACAAATGGCTGGTAACCTTCCTCCCCTAGACACCAGCATGGAGAACACTGAAGCTGTGGCTGAAGCCAAGGGGTCACACCTGCTGCTCTCAACACAGCACTGAACTAAGCCAGGCTGAAAATGCAGCACAGGAGGCAATGCTGCTGCAACTTAGTACATGGGAGGAGAGGAACCCACTGCAAAATATTATAGATCTCAACTCCGCTGGGCAATACATACTTAAATCTTAAATACTTAAATACAATTGAACTGGAAATACAAATTAGCCTCCATTCTGTGAAGTGAACTAAATGATACATCACAGGGAGGGAAAGAATGCCAGACCCATCACACCAAGGATTAAACAATGTAAAAAATGATTACAACATTTTTTTCTCCTTTAACTTTAATATACACTTAGTCTTGATCTTTTTTGATTATTTGTGTGTAGGGTATGGTATTGCTATATTGTTATTTTTAATATTTTTACCTTTTATTGTCTATTTTAATATATACTCTCTATATATATGTATATGTGTATGTGTATGTGTATGTGTATGTGTATGTATGTGTATGTGTATATGTATATGTATATATATATATATATATATATGTGTGTGTGTGTGTGTGTGTGTGTGTGTGTGTGTGTGTGTGTGTATGTATCATAATAGTTTTGGATGCAGGACTTAGAGAAATCAAGTTGGCACTGAGCTGGAATGCATCTACCCTACTGGGTAGTTTCATATTGGACAAAGGTACTGTACATGATATTGGGGAGAAAAATCATCACAAGTTTTAACTGACTGTGGACACTGTGTGCAACATTACCCGACTTGACAGGCAAGATATGCCACAGATTGAATAGAGGTATGACTGTTATTTCAATAACAAACTGCTTTTTTTTTTTTTTTTTTTTTTTTTTTTTTAGTTTTTTGAGGTAGGGTCTCACTCTAGCCCAGGCTGACCTGGAATTCACTATGGAGTCTCAGGGTGGCCTCGAACTCACGGCGATCCTCCTACCTCTGCCTCCCGAGTTCTGGGATTAAAGGCGTGCGCCACCACGCCCGGCTTACAAACTGCTTTTTGATTACATTTGATGTCCACTCCACAGGAGGGAATTGATGCCATATACTCTAAACCTGGTCAAAAGCCAGTGGCTGTGACAGTTATAGAAGGTCATAAGTAAGAAACTACTATGGTTTTGCTAAATGGCTGTGTATCTATGTTGTATATATCACACTGCCTTCTCAACATCTGTGTGCACGCCCATAGATGAGTGGTGCTATTCCACTTCTTTTTACAGTGTATAGCAGTAACTTCAGAGACCCATCCATGGTACAAGTGCTGAGAATAACTGGCTGCTGAAGGCTGAGCCTTCATTGAGTCATCTATATCACCTCTTCCAAGGCTCAGAGAACATTGTAGATGAGAAGGCAGGAAAAAATGGGTATGGGCTGCAGGATGAGGATGACTGCTATGGAAAACTGTCTTCCAAAAATGGCGTGGGCATTACACTCATGTCAACAGTCTTACATGGAGGGAGAAAGGACTCACAAGGCCCCATCCATTCCTGAGGCTTTACAGCCAGTTACAGGTAGTTAATGGAGAGAGTTACACAAGCCTGCATGCCAGAGGATGTATAGGCAATTAGTCGTTGCTGGGAAAGAAGGGGAGATTTTCTTCAGCTGTGTATTTACTGGCAAATTGCCTGCTTACCTATTCTCTCATAAGCACACTAAACACCGATTATGTCACCAAAAACAAACTAAAGCCACTTTTTCATATTCCCATGGGTATTTTTGTCTCATTTGAGAAAATGTCCATTCAACTCTTTTATCCATTATTTAGATATATTATATTTTCAGAATATTGAGGAAAATTAGGCAAAAGTTGGACATGCAACCTGATCAGGGAACTGCAAAGTACTTTTAAGTTATTTGTTTATTATATGTGATTTCGAACCATTTATGTTTCACATTGAAAGCCAATATACTATTTGTTATAGCATATATGTGTTATATATATGCTACTCTCAGGGTCTGAGAAGCTTATTTTATATTGGATCATGACTAGCAATGACTACTGGAGAAAGTTATTAGTACTTACCACACAAGAATCTAAGTAGAAGGAGAACTAGTTATGAACAAGTAGGGATTCAGTGAAAATGGAAGGGGCAATAGAATGTAATGGGGTGAATATGATCAAAATATATATATATAACATATATAATACATTATATACACATACAGCACTATAAAAATTAAAATGAATGAAAAATGACTCCCCCCCAGAAAAAATCCAGGTGTGGTGGCACACACCTTTAATCCCAGCCCTCAGGAGGCAGAGGTAGAAGGACCACCATGAATTTGAGGCCACCCTGAGACTACATAGTGAATTCTAGGTTAGCTTGGGCTAGAGCAAGAGCCTATCTCAAAAAACAAATAGTCTCATCAAATTGACGTTTCAGATTAATCATCACAGATATCTTAGGAAGGATTATGCACTTCCCACACATACACACAAAATGCATGTATTTAAATTGAATCCAGAACTTTCCCTTATTTAATTGCATCTTCTCTGATGACAGGTCTCTCTGTGGAAGAGAAAAAAATGATGGAATCACCAATTTATTTTTATTACACAAAATATCATCTCTCTTTACGTTTTCATTTATAATACAGAAAAAGGGCATTTTCTTTTGCCTTTTGCTCACTAAATTGATAAGTATTTGCCTCCTCTAGAAAATAGAAAATATTCCACAGCTTATTTTGTGACAACAGAAACCCAACAGGCATATCATATATAAACTACAAACTAATATCTAGTTGGTCATCATAATGTAAAGAATGATGACTTAAAAGAAGATATCCTCAGAGCACTGAACAATTGAGGTTTCCCATTATTTTTGTGTATTTCAATAAATATCATTCTTTTGGACAAGAACATCTTTTCCACACATAACATGGTCAAGTCAGAGTATGGAAATGTTTTATACACATTTTCAATTTCTTATTCTATGACTTGGCTTTGTTTGTTAAAATGATTGTAAAAGACCTAATGATTCCATGAAACAGTCAGCAAGCAAAAGCCAGAGCCCAATCTGCTCTTCTTTAAAAACTTTTTGCAGGTATTCCAGGTTTTTATTAGTTATAGACATACTCAGTATGTAAACAGCCCATGTTGGTACCATCCTTTCCCTCATCATTGCCCCCCTCCAAAGAGACCCTCCTCATTAGGGATGAAGGTCATCCACATGGGGATGGTGGGTTTGCATTGTGAGGGCAGCCGTTCATTATGGGGAAGAGGGAATGTCTCTGTGAATAATGTCCCAACTTGTGGCTCTAACAATCTTTCCGCCTCCTCATCTATGAAATTCTCTGAGCCATGTTGGGTTTGTTTAAAGTCTACTTTAGTGATGGGCTCTTAGGAGCCTCTGGATCTCTGGTTTGGTAGGGGTTGAGTGTCCTTAGTGTCTATCTCCTTCACCCTTGTGCTGATATCAAGATTCAGGGACAAATCAGCATTCTTGCTCATTTCCTCAATTCCCCTATGGCTTCAGCTGGGGCCCTGGTGAAGTGCAATGGGCCATTTCTCTCTTCAGGTCCTGCTTCCCTCTGAAAAGGAGAAGCAGATTCTCCAACAGAGAATGAGGAAGGTACAGGTTAAATGGAATAACCATTATTGGTTTAGAAAGAATGCAATAAATGTAGGCCCCTTGTAGTCCAAAATTAGTGGGAGCTTGATATTGGAAAGAAAACTCATTATCTGGACATGATTCTAACTCTTTTCCCAGTTCTAGATATGGGTTCCTTTCCACTGAGCAGATTTGTTAGCCAATCCAAGAGCAGTTGATTATCAACTATGGCTGTGGGCCACTATTGCACTTGTGTGAGCATCAAGTCAGGTTGTTTGCTTCTGAGTAGCTTAGACTTCAAGTTGCTTGGACAGATTTTGACCATTTTACCCCAGTAGCTCATGAAGCACCTTCTAGCACTAGACAGGCTAACTAAATGGGGACTGGCTCTCTTCCAGATTCTAGCCAGGTATCTCCATGTTTCATAACAACAGAAAATGGTGTCTTCAGCAATAGGATATTACCCTTAACCTCGGTGGGTAATCGAGTGCTCTGACAGAAGTCTGTCTTCTTTTGGGAAATTTTGTAGGTCTCTCTGATCATCAGCTCATTGTGTGTTAACCACATCCTGGTAGTGGGAGTTACAGGCCAATCCCAAAGAAAAAGAAAGAGGAAAATAGAAAAAAGAATGAGAGAAAAAAAGAAAAAAGAAGAACAGGAGAAATTTAAGGTTAGGCTTCATCTCACCCTCTCCAGAGCCCTTCAATTCAGGTGCTCCCTCTAAAGTCCTGATGAGGGTTCAACCTTTTAGACTATCTTCCAGGATATAGCAGTTTATGGTACAAGTTCCATTTAGGTTCAGTTTGTGTGCCCCACCAACACCCTTACCCTCTACTCAAGCCCTACCCTCCCTGTTGTCCAGGCCTCAAGATGCCTATTAAGTATGTCAGCATCTAAGGCTGATCCAGGTTAGGAGCTACAAATGAGTGAGACTATGAGATGATTATCTTTCTGTGATTGTGTGAGTTCATTGCGTATGCTCTGTTCCAAGTTTGAACATTTTTCTACAAATTTCATTGCGTCAGTTTTTCTAACTGCTGAATAGAATCCCATTCTGTAGATATACCACATCTTGGTTATCCATTCTTCCAATGACGTGAACCTGAGTTGAATCCAGTTCTTAGCTATTATGAATTGAGCAGCTATAACATGGTTGAGCAAATATCTCTGAACTAAGGCATGGTGCTTTTAGAGTAAATGCCTAGTAATGGAATAACTGGGTCTGTTGGTAACTTGATAGTTAGCCTTTTAGGAGTCTCTATATTGCTTTCCATAGTGATTGTACCAGCTTACATTCCCACCAACAGTGAATAAGGGTTCCTATTTCTCCATATCCTTACCAACATTTTTTTTTTTCATTTGATTTTTTACTGTTTGTTATCCTTACTGGGGTAAGGTGGAATCTCATAGTTGTTTTAATTTTCATTTCCCTGATGGTTAGGGCTGTTGAGCATTTTTTTTTATATGTGTGTTTTCCATTTGTATTCCTTTCACTGAGAACTCCCTGTTCAGTTCTCTGCACCACTTTATGAGTGGGTAGTTTGATGTTTTTATTGTCTTGGTTTTTGAGTTCTTTGTAGATTATAGAAATTAGGCCTCTGTCAATTGTATAGCCAGCAAAAATTTTTCTCCCATTCAATGGGTAACCTATTGGCTCTGCTTATTGTATGTTTGTCTGTGAAAAAAAAAAAAAAAAAACACCTTCATTAAATCCCACTGGTTGAGTGATTAAGTTCCTGAGCTACTGGGTTTTTTTTCAGAAAGTCTTTTCCCACTCCTACATCGTGAAAAGTTCCTCTTATTTTTTCTTCCAGTAGTGGAAGTGTTTCAGGTCTTATGTTGAGATCTTTGGTCCATGTAGACTTGATTTTTGTGCATGGTGAGATGTGTGGGTTTAGTTTTATTTTTATGCATATGGTTATCCAGTTTGTCCAGCACCATTTTTTGAAGATGCTATCTTTTCTCCAATCTATATTATTAGGGCCTTTGTAGACTATCAAGGAGCTTTAGTTACCTGACCTAAAGTCCTGATCCTCAATTCTGTTCCATTGGTCTATATTCCTGTTTTTATGCCAGTACCATGCTGTTTTTGTTACTATGGCTTTGTAATATAGCTTTAAATCAGGTATGGTGATGCTACCTGAGGTGTATCTTTTGCTGAGGTTATGCTTGGATATCTGAGGCCTGTTGCCATTCCATATGAATTTTGAGATCACTTTTTCTATCTCTGTGAAGAATAATTCTGGGATTTTTATTGGTGTTGCATTAAATCTCTATATTGCATTTGGTAGGATTGTCATTTTCACAAAGTTAATTCTGCCTATCCAGGAGTATGGGCCATCTTTCCATCTTCTCAAGTCCTCCTCAATTTATTTCTTGAATGTTTTTATGTTTTCATTATACACGTCATTCACATCATTGGTTGGTGTTATTCCAACATATTTTATTTTTTGTTGTTGCTATTGAAAATGGGACAGTGTCATTAATTTCTTTCTCTGTATCTTTGTCCTTTGCATATAGAAAGGCTAATGATTTTTATGCATTGATTTTGTATCCAGCTACTTTTCTGTAGGAATTAATCACCTTTATGTGCTTTGAGATGGAGGCTCTCAGGTCACTTATATGTAGGATAATGTCATCTACAAATAAAGCTAAAATGACTTCCTCCTTTCCAATTTTTATCCCTTTTATTTCTTTCTCCTGTCTTATTGCTTGGGCTAGGATTTCTAGTACTATGTGGAAGAGTAGTGGTGAAAGTGGACACCCTGTCTTGTTCCTGATCTCAATGGGAATTCCTTGAATCTTTCCCCATTAATTTTATTTGGGCTTAGGCGCTTTATATATAGCCTTTGTTATGTTGAGATAAAAAACCTTCCATGCCTATCCTCTCTAAATTTTTGATTATGAATTGGTGTTGCATTTTGCTGAAGGCCTCTTCTGCATCTATTAAAATTATTATGTGGTTTTTGTAATTAAGCTTATTTATGTGGTGTATTACATTGACAGATTTCCATATGTTGAACCAACCCCTCATTCCTGGGATAAACCCTATTTGATCAAGGTGGATAATGCTCTTGATGTGTTGTTGAACTGAGTTTGGAAAGATTTTGTTCTGGATCTTTGTGTCAAGTTTATGAGGGACATAGGCCTGTAGTTTTCCTGTTGTATTTCTGTCTGGTTTTGGTATTAGAGTGATACTACCTTCATAAAAGTAGTTGAGGAGATTTACCTGTTCTCTGATTGTATGGAACAGTTTGAGAAAAATTGGTGTCAGTTCTTCCGTGAACGTTTGTTAGACTTTTGCTGAGAAGCCATCTGGTCCTGGACTCTTCTTATTGGGGAGGCTTCTGATTATTTTTTTTTCAATCTTGATGGGTGTGATAGGCTTGTTTAGGAGATTAATGTGATCTGAGTTTAATTTTGATAGGTGGTATGTGTCCAGGAATTTTTCCATTTCTTCCAGATTATCAGTTTTATGGAGTAGAGGTTTTGGAAGGAAATCATGATGATTGTCCACTTATATCTGTTGTGATCTCTCCTTTTTCAGTTCTAATTTTGTTAATTTGAAGCAACTCTTTTTTTTTTCACTTGATCAAAGTGGGCAAGAATTTATCAATCTTTATTATTTTTTCAAAGCACCAGATATTTGTTTCTTCAATATTCTTAATTGATTTCTTAGTTTCCAGTCCATTAATTTCTTTTCTGATCTTGATTATTTCTTTCTGTCTGGAGCTTTTTGGGTGGATTCTTCTTGTTTTTCCAATCCCTTTAGATGGATAGATTGCTGATTAATTTGGAATCTGTCTTTGTTATGAAGCATTTAGTGGTATGAATTTTACCCTAAGGACTGCCTTTATTATGTCCCAGAAAGTTTTGGTATGATGTGTTCTAATTATAATTCAATTCTAGAAATTTTACAGCTTAATTTTTTATTTTATCCATTACCCATTTATTGTTTAAAAGTGCGTTTTTCAGTCTCCAGGAGCTGATGGAGTTCCTGACGCATCTCTTGTTATTTTCTAGCTTTATAACATTGTGGCCTGTTATCATGCAGGAAATTATGTCAATTTTCCTAAAGATGGGAAGGCTTTGTGGCCCAGTATATGATCTATTTGGGGAAGGTTCCATGGGCTGCTGAGAAGAATGTATATTCTGAAGTTTTGGGGTAGAATGCTCTGTAGATATCTGTTAGGTCTAGTTGATCTATGGTGTTGTTCAGCTCTTTTATATCCTGTTGGTTTTCTGTTTGGATGACCTATCTATTGATCATGGAGTATTGAAATATACAACTCTGATGCTGTTGGTGTTTATGTTTTGTTGTCAAGTAGATTTTGTTTTATGAATTGTAGTGCACCTGTATTTGGTGCATAAAGATTGATGATTGTGAACCTATGGCTTTCAGGCAGAAGTACTGTACTCACCAAAAGTATCCCTCATAACAGTTAGTGAAAGAAAAACTTTCCATGATAAAAGTCAGGTCTACAACTATATGAATACAAAGCCAAACCTACAGAGGGTAGTCCAGGGAATTTTCCACACAGAAGAGTCAAACCAGCAATCTCAAGTACCTAGAAGAAGCAGAGCACAATAAACAAACCTGGAGAAGACTCAAAAAACTACAATGTCCAAGAAAACACCAAAACCCATAAAGCACCACAATATGGCAGGGATAAAATCAAACCTCACAGTTGTTACCCTAAACATTAATGGCCTTAATTCTCCCATCAAGCAATACAAGTTAACAGGAAGATGGAACTCTCAATCATCTGTCTTCAAGAAACCCACCTCACTACTATAGACAGATACCTCCTCAGGGTGAAATGGTAGAAAATGATGTTCCAAATAAACAGAAATAAAGAAGCAGGTGTTACTACATTCAAATCATATAAAATAGACTTTAAACCAAAAGTAATCAAAAAAGACAAAGAAGGCCACTTCTTACTCATCAAGGAAATGATCCAAGAATAGGATATCACAATCATCAGTCTTTATGCACCAGTCTGTTCTTAATACACCTAGTAGTGCTAGACTGAAGATCCGCCCTCAGTCACACATACCCCCTAAGCAGGGATCTGCCTGCTGAAAACTTAAGTAGGAAGTTTAATGAAAAATTCTAGTCTATGGGATCATGCATTCAAGCCCCCACATGGGCAAACAACTTTTCCCATGCAGAGGGAGTCCATTTTGTGACTTCTCTTCTAGACAGCTTGCCAGTTCACACAATCAGGCCACTACTTTGAAACACCATTCTCTGTCTCACCCTGCCTGTTTCTGGCTCTCTTTCTTTCCACTTCCCACCCACCCAGCTACCCACATTAGCCTGCTGATTGTATTTCTTCTCTGAGTTTTGAATTACATAGGAAGTATGCAAATGTCAAATTGTGTATATCTATAAACTGTAAATATATGTTTATTGTAGCTGTATCATTTATCTATATATGAACATACAAATTATGCCTTATCCACATTTTTGTCCTATAAATTTATTACCATATAAATATAGGCCTTTACTGTAACTTTGATGATATTTTTGCCCTTTGCTAAATAAAAAAAACCATTATTCACTCAATTGATCTACAGTGTATACACATATACGTCATGTTCAAACACTTTTTTTTAACTAATTGCACCAATATCAAATTATAAGAACAAATGAAGCTGAGATAAAATTGTTTGGGTTAAATACAACATTATGTGGTTACATTGTAATGCATTTATTATAGACTTTTCCGCTTGTAGAAATTCTCTGTTCTTAAAGCACATGTCATTTTCTATGGTAAACTTATTTATCTGCATCTTAAAAATGAATTCATATTTTGATGAGCATAGGCTATGAAATTACACTATGGCTGTTTTAAAAAATCATATATAGAAAGGTTCTGAATATTATATGACAAAATCATGAATTTCACTCCCAAGAACTTTTTATAAAATTAATATGAACTCCATTCCTTTTTAAAGGAAATTAAATGACCCCATTTTCTCTGCTCATTCATTATTTATTCAATAAACCTCATATGATTTAATGGTTTGTTTCAAAGGACAATGTGCAACGTCCTTTGCAAGTGAAAAGATCACAAACTGAAAATCTGCTAGCTGGTATGCAATTGAAAATCTGAACAGACTTTTACCAGCACACCGCACTCCACATGTCACCCTTAACTTATTGGTATTTCAGTGGGCAGGGTCATTTTATGAATTCAGGGGTGTCTTTGGTTTGATCAAGTCATCGTCTACATATTAAAGATTTCTGCAATTTGACATTTGAAAAAGGACAGACAATAAAGACAGAGAGGAGGGGTGGAAGGTTGTTCCTAGTTCCCACAGCTGTGAAGACTTTTATTTGTGAGAGACACTCCCAAAAATATATTTCGTTTTGGCCCACTATCTATGTCCAATGATGTTCAGTGATATTTTGAAAAGAATGTCAGGTGCATTCAACAAAAGACTCGCTAGTTTAGTATATTGTTAAGACAATGCATTACAACTACTTTCTGAATACATTTGATTTCATACAATCTAAGAGTTTCATTTTCTTCTCATCCATGAAAAATATTTTTCTTTCTTTTCTTTCTTTCTTTTTTTTTTCTTTATTAGTTAGTTTTGTATTCAGCAAATACAGTCAGTTTGGTACCATTATTAGGCTCATCCGTGACCTACCGCCTCCCCTTAGCCCCTCCTTATTGAGGTATACGGGTCAGGCATTGTGGAGTTAGCCCACAGTTATGGGTAAGTTTTCGAGGTAGGGTCTCACTCTAGCTCATGCTGACCTGGAAATCACTCTGTAGTCTCAGGGTAGCCTCGAACTCATGGCAATCCTCCTACCTCTGCCTCCCGAGTGCTGGTATTAAAGACGTGTGCCACCACGCCCGGCTTGAAAAATATTTTTATTGAAGAGACAGTTCTGTTTTAACTTAGAATTGTTTCTTCTACACATTTATTTACTGTCACAAATGCAATTGAAATATTTTAAGCCATAATTAACTATTACTGATCCAAAACCAACACTCAGAATTGACATGTATAGGTTATTAGCTTTAGCAGTCTATCGTATGCAAAGTTCTGTACTTTGAAATTCTCCTTATAGGCACTGTATTTTTCCTGCTATGGGTAGAAAAATGTGATTACTATCTGGATTCTAATTTAAGGACTGAATGTACAATGATAAAAAGGAATTCTCCCTTTGCCAGGCACAAGCAATGGAGCTCAGGACATATTACTTGTGTCATAAAGTTTTTTCACTGCATGATTGTAATAGTAATAGGAGCTGGCTTAGAATAAATGCTCTCTGTCACACAGTGAGGGCACAGCAGTCCGTTCATTAGGCATCCAGTTCCAGTGAAGTCCCCTGAAGTGTTTAATCTACAAGATGGCATAGTGGGTGCTCATTACTAAAACTGATTTGATGAATCTATAGTTGCTGGTAAAATGAATACTACAGACATACATTCTTTAGTTCAAAAGTTCAGTTGGCATAAAAGTTAATTGTTTTAAATGAAGACTTATTTCATTTTCAGTATCTAGTACCAGTCCTGTCACCAGATTGATATGTGACTTTAGGCCAATCACTTTGATTTATAAAATGACAGACATTTGAAACTAGAGTTTGAAGCTCATAATTTGAAGTAATTATAATTAGAGAAATTGAAGTCAGAAATTCCATAGCTAATTGGTGGCAAAATCTGAATTCTTTGTGCAGCATGACTCAATTAGCCTACACTAATATAGTCAACAAACACTGAACGGCAGCCACCCTCTGCCAGTCAATTGATGTCAGCATGATAGATAAATGTCCTGAACGTCTGAAATCTATAATCCCCCATATAGGACATAGTGAAGACTAACAGGAATAATAAAAAGACTCCTATCTCTTTTCAAAACTTGATTTAAACTTTGAGATAACTTGCTTATTAGCTGAGAATTCAGAAGCCTTGGTACCTATCAGATTGGTCTAAGTTCTTGATTCAGAAGTTTAAGATTTCATATTTGTGTATAAGATCTGTTTCAAAGTAATATGTGTGGATAAACTGAATTAGGCTAGAAGTTTCTGCATCCCCTCATAAAAATGTTCTGTGGACTTTTTCTTTTCTCCAGCTTCTCAAAGTAAAATTACATATTATTGCTATAATACTTATCTTATAGTTATTCAACTTCAGCTGCATTCCTCAAATAATTTATTTTGTTTAATATTATTTCAAAATAATTATTAGATTTTAATTTGCTTTGTGAAGATTTTTGATGATTCTTATATTTTATCTGCTGTGCATCTTAGTTGTATTCATTTTTAGTGTGGTACGTTTGTTATAATACTATGTCTTATGATTTTTGTCTTTCTTAATATATTGTGATTCAGATGATGTAATGTACCATGTAATCTATTTTAGTGAACATCCTTATGTGTTAGTTATATAAAGTTAGTTGTTTGTACTTTTGAATATTATCTTAAATATTGGCTTTTCCACTCCTCCCCTCCAATTTGCTCTATCCATCACTAAAAAACGTGTGGAAGTATTCAACTCTTGTTGATTCATTTCCTCTTGCCTTAACTTCTGTTTAATGTATTTAAAATCCTATATTGAGATACACAAGCTATTAAAAATGTCCACTTTGATAAATGAGTGTTTTTGTCATCATAATATATCCTTCTTTCTCTCTTTATTTTGAGTTTTATCTTAATATAGCCACAGCAGAAATTCATGTTATGAGTACCTGCATATTTTATAATTTAACACCTTTTAAATTTTTCACTTGGTAAATTTAAAAGTACTTCTTATGAGCAACATTTACATTGAAATTCTACAACTTCTATACTTACAGACAGCAAACCATGGTATTTCTATCCCCTCCCCTGGCTTTCATCTTCATAACTCTGCTCTCTGTTATATCCCCTCCCTCTCTCCATCAGTCTTTCTTTTAATTTGATATCATCATCTTTTTATGAATAACAGCACATCCAGAAGCCATAGACTGAAATTCTTTTTAAAAGAGTTCTAGAGTTGTGATATTTCTCTCTCTCTCTCTCTCTCTCTCTCTCTGTGTGTGTGTGTGTGTGTGTGTGTGTTTGTGGGAGAGAGAGAGAGAGAGAATACCAATTCTCCCTGTGTACACATATGCATAGGCCTGAGTAGGGTACGACATGTTTTCTTCTATTGCTTTTCTGTGTGATTTTCTTGTGATAGGGTCTCTCACTGAACCTGGGAACTCACTGTTTATTGGCTGTCTGGCTGATTAGGGAGGTTCAGTGGTCCTTCTGTCTGTGTTTCTCTTAGTGCTGGAGTTACAATTACACTGTGAGGCCACACCCAGATTTGGAGATTTAAATAAGGTCCTCATGCTTATGCAACAAACATATTTTTATGTACGTAATTCCTCCCAACGCATATTCTCCTCACCTTCTTCTATTATTAGAGTGCTTAACCTAGATATGAACCACTTTGATGCCTCTAAATTAACTGTCATAATTTCAAAATTTGATTAAAGTAGACTGAAAGAAATGTATGTATTCAGGAGAGAGAGCACCTGCAAAAGCAGACTAGCTACTGTGGAAGGTAAAACAAACAACTTCAGTCTGTCATTTCTTTACTTTTATTTATTTTTGATATTTATTAATATTATTATTATTAACAAGGTGTTTGATATGGACACATCATGTGTTGGTACCCTCTTCTCTCATCCCTGCCCCCATTGCACTGGGTACCCTTGTCAGTGGGGTTGCAGTTATTCCCCATGGGGTTTTGGTTTATGCATTATTGGAGAAGTAGTCAATTATTTTGGAGGGAGGGAATGCCTCTGGGCATGATGTCTCGATCTTTGTCTCTTAGAATCTTTCTACCCCTCTTCTGCAAATTTCCCTGAGCCGTGGTGAGTGAGTTTTAAGTCAACCTCAGGGATGAGCTCTTACGAGCCTCTGAATATCTACTTTGGTAGGTGTTGAGTATCCCCAGAGCCTCTCTCCTCCACCCTGGAGCTGATTATCAGGAACAGCATGGAAGCAGCACTCATGCTCATGTCTCTAATTCCTCTGTGGATCCAGCTGTGGCTTGGCTGAAGTGCCAGGGGTAGTTTACCTCCTCCGGTCTCACTAACTTCTGCCTTAGCATATTGCCAGAGAGTGCAACTATTCTCTTGTTGCTTGCACCGCTCTGCCATTCTTGACTGACATCAGAAGCCAGGTTCCTTAGCCTTCCGTTTTGGTGTGGAAAGGGCTCCCCAGGAATGCTCCAGGCCTTCAGAACCATGTAGATACAGCTGAGGCATTCAACCTAATAGAAGGAGGAGCTACCGAGTCATCAGGCTGTCCAGTTTGTAGAAAGCCATTGTTGGGCTCCTCAGCCAGTACTGTGAAGGTAATCCAACTAATTCATTTCTTTCTTTCACATCATTTCATTGTATTGAAAATGTTCCTCTAGAAAATCCTGACTAATATGGTTCTTATAGCCATTATAATTTTCATAACAGTCAAGTTAGCAATCACCTGGACATGCTAAAAGTATGTTCATTATTGGCTCTTGAGGGCAGTAAAATAAAGGTTATAATATCCTTAACATCCTGGAGTAGTAGCATAGAAATTCTAGTCAACACGAAACTTACAGTGTATGAAAACTCTAAGACACAAATGTTTTCATTCCATGATTCCCTTTCATGGATCTAGTTCCTGAGACAACTACAGCCTCAAGTTCTGTATCATTCAAGTCTAGTCAAAGAGGCAAAAAACCACAGATCACATTTGAATAAGAGTCTTATACTCAGCATTTAGTAAATTGGCTAAGTAAGAGCACCCAACTGGCAACTTCCTGTAAGTTTCTAGCTCACTATTGACACTGTAGTGCACAAATTCTTACTCGTGTGCCTCCGTCTGCAGCAGCACTATGAGCTTCTTGGCCATCCAGTGTCTCTAGCTACACTGTCTTAAATGAGATTTAAATGTCAGCTATATGTAGGGGCACCCCATTCAAAATGAACGTTTACTGAGTAGTCTGTTTCAGTATGTCATTTTTATGTGGAGGTGGAAGTGGAAGTTTTAGCTCAGCAAGCCACCAATTTCCCAACTAGCATCTGCTCCTGTGCTAGCTACCAGCATTGCTTGCTGAGGAGAGCTGACCACCTAAGTGACCCAATCTGAGGATGTTCCTCATGGCTTCTGCACCTACACATTAATAGTGCCTGGTGATGAGGACATATGAGACTGTTGTTGGAATATTTTGTTTAACAGTAACACAGATGGGGCTGGAGAGATGGCTCAGTGGTTAAAGCACTTGCCTGCAAAGCCTAATGACCTGGTTTATATTCCCCAGTACCCATGTAAAGGCAGAAACATAACAAGGCAAATGCATCTAGAGTTCATTTACAGCAGCTGAAGGCCCCGGCATGCCTATTCATTTTCTCTCTCTTTATCTACCCCCCTTCTCTCCTCTTTCATCTTTCACCACTTGAAAATAAATAAAAATATTTTAAAATAATAGATGAATCAGAATATGGCTACAAAATGAGGCTCTGAATTTCTCTATTCTCAGTAATTACTGTGAGATCCAAGTAGAATACAATCCTACCACACTGTTAGAAATTCTGTATATTCTCTTCAGTTGGTGTTAAGGACATCTCAAATGTCCTGTCTAACCAACTGAAGCTATGCTTTGTGTAAAATATTAAATAAACTCCCCAACCTTGCATGTTTATTAAGGTTATATTCTATTTTCCTCTATACATGAACTTAAAATAATTTTCTTTCTTAAGTAAAATGCTATGCATGAAGACCTTGAATAATTGAAGACAATTGCTCATTTAAATGGTTGCTAATTACTCCCTCTTGGCACAGTTATTGTATCATTACTATGCTTTGGAAAAAAGTGCCTTACTATTTGGACTTGAAAATAATTCTGACATTTTAATGAACACACTACTTAGTTATATTTTGCAGAGTTTTTCACTGAGCCACAAAGGATTAAAAAGGTCACTCAAGGGTGATAGGTAATTAAACTGACTGGATATAAGATGCTTCATATGGAAGTGAAAATGATGTATGATATTTTTTGAGCTAGAAATGTGTTTTACTAAATGACTTTAGATTTGCTACTTTTAAATACAAGATGAAGGGAACCGAGGGGATATCTTTTTCTCACCTCAATTTGTTTCATTTGCATAAGCTATTTTATCTTTCAAGAGCCATTGCACTATTTCAGTTTTCCGTTGAATAAATTAAGTGTTTTAAAATAATAAATTCCAACATAGAAATACTGTTAAATACTTTTTTTTTCATAATGAACTAGAAGAACATCAGTTCAACTATATCACTCAAAAACTCATGGACAATTTTTCCATTAAAGTGTAAAAGAAATATTTTAGATATGTTTTTTATATAAGGTAACATATTTTATGAGTTTCCAAATAATGATTTTAATTGCTTATAAACATAGTTGACCTTTCCCTGCAGCACTATGGTCTTCTAAGCAACTCTAATGCAATTATATTACTGACTTCCTATTTGCGTAAATTTGGTTATTGTTCTATTTCCATGGATCATTAATTTTTTTTATTCAAGCAAGATCCCTGTAGTCATATTCCTGAAGGATCTCTTCTCTGTTTCAATAATGTGGAATTTATATTTACTATTAAGTACTTGAATAATGACATATTCTCCAAGTGGCGGTACATGGTATGTGTGATTTGTATGATTTGTGATGAGCTTCTCCTGAGAATTTTGTGAGTTTTAAAATCTGGTTGAGAACTCCTGTGACAATACCTCTTTAAAGAATTTCTGAAACACTAAATTACAGATTATTTAATTTTCAAAAGACATGACAAACTACCAATATAAATCTTCATATCACCATTTTCTTTACATTCTACTTTCTTTACGAGTCCGCCCCCCCCCCCCAAGGTAGGGTCTCACTATAGCTCATGCTGACCTGGTATTTACTATGTAGTCTCATGGTATCCTCGAACTCTTTGCGATCCTACTACCTCTGACTCTCTAGTGCTGGGATTAAAGGTGTGTACCATCACACGTGGCAGTTTTTGTTGTTGTTGTTTTTAACAAAAAGGAGTGATTAAATAGTCCAGCTATTTATCTCTTTGTTATAATAGCTATTATTTCATAGAAACACAATAAAAGTAAGTTTTTGTACTAAAACACAGCATCAAATATCTTATAATCTTCATTTGGAGAATTAACTTTCTTAGAATTTATGGCATCCCATCAGTCACTTAAAGTGAAAATATTTATTTTTAAACAGACACTAACTATTGCTTTAAACAAGTGATTAATATTCGAAATTCATGAAAAGAAAATAGCACCTATGGTCCTACAGTCACTCTCAGTCTGACTGAAGCATCAGCCTCTTGCAGACCCTCTGTCTATCTCCTCTCACAGTCTACTCTTCTCCACTGCAGCAGTGCACCCTGCAGAAGAGCCTCAGAAATACTCATGAGGCAAGGACTGATATGCATCATTTCTAATCTATTCTTTGGAAGAGGTAGCGGCACTTAACTGACATGGCACCAGGAATTGCATGATTAGGAAATTAAAATAGTTAACAATCAGCAGTGCTTCTGCCACATGGAGATCTGACATCACTCCCATGCTGGTCATGGCAATACATGACTGAGAGCACAAGACCCTGGCTACAGAAGTGGCTCAGAGTTTAAGAGCACTTAACACTTAGGCATGAGGTGCATTCCAGAGTTGCATATAGCCACATGCTTGGCAACAGTGCTGACTCTTTCAAAATTCAGTTCACGCTTCACTCAGGCTTAATCCTTGGTTCTTTCTTATCACACATCAGCTTTTTGTTGTTGTTGTTGGACATGGCACAGTAGCCATTTGGATAAAATATGTATGTTGCAAAGGCAATTTTACAGTAAATAGCAATGGTTCTTTCCATGCTAATATCAGTTTCAGGTGACAAATATCTATCTGTTGTATAAATTTCACTTCTTACAAACACTGTGAGTTGGTTTTGATAATGCCAATTTCTGGCAAAAATCATCTTTGAATGGTGATCTCATGATACCACTTTATGTCAGGTTGTCTTGCCCTGAATTTTAATATTTCTTCTTGTCTTAGCAATATTCTCTGACCCAACAGGACACACATCTGAACATACTTTGCCTTTTGATATCTAAAGCTTTTAGAAAAGTTGAATCTAAGAGGCATACAACATGCATCCATTTAATGAAACAAGTTATTTGTCTCAAGGGACAGGAACCCAAGTGTAAACACTTATGCAAACTGGCAATCTGGATGAAGCTAGAATATTAAGTCATCCACTGTCCTAAGGACTACTATACCAGCTTCCAGCAAATGCTTAACTAAATATCAATTGACCTTTCTAAAGAATTCCTTTAGAAAAGTTTCTTTAGTCTTCTGTGCCTCACTCTGCAATTCCAAACTAGGATCAGAAATAGAACCTGCTAAATAGGTTACAAGCTCCGTTTATTAGGGCAACAGAAGAAAAAACACAAAGTTTTCTTCACATGTAAATCTACTTTTAAATGTGTGAGGGTGCGCTCGTGCATGTGTGTGTGTGTTTGTGTGTGTATGTGTGAAGAAAGTAAAAAGGGGACTATGAGAAGGGGGAAAAACGGTCTAAAGAAAGGGAAAGAGGAGAGCAGAAAGAAAAAAGATGCATGTGTGGTGGCTTGATTCATGTGTCCTCCATAAACTTATGTGTTCTGAATGCTAAGTGCCCAGTTGGTGGCAATTTGGGTATTGTCGTCTCCTAGAGGTGATGTATTGTTGGAGGTGAGTTTAGGGGTATTAAAGACAGGTTCCCCTTGTCAGTGTTTGGCACACTTTGCTGCTGCTGCTGTCCACCTGATATTGGCCAGAAGGTGATGTCCACCTTCTGTTTATGCCATCAATTTTCCCTGCCTTTCTGGACCTTTCCCTCAAGTCTTTAAGCCAAAATACACCTTTTCCTTCCATAAGCTGTTCTTTGTGGGGTTCTTTGTGCTGGAAACATGAAGCTGACTGTAACATAAAATTGATACCAGGAGTGGGGTCATTTTGACAGAAACCTGACTGTGTGGCTTTTGGCCTTTTGGGACTAACTAAAGGGAGGACTGGAGAAGAATTTGCCAAATTGGCCAAAGAGAGACCTTGTTGTACTGTAAGTACAGCTTGATCAATCACTTTGGTCAGAGTTGAAAGATCTGAATGCAATAAAAATGATGGACTGTGATGTTTGGCTTATGGGGGTGAGAGGTAGCTTTGCTTGGACTGGGCTAGAAGCAGTTTATGTTACAGGTTTGCTGTTATACCCATGTCCTGATAACTTGTACAGGGTTGCATTGTGTAGAAATGAACTGTTGTGAGCAGAGGGACATGGCACAAAAAGAAATAAAATCTTTGGGCAGAAACTGCTGCCTCTTCAGCTGCAATTTTTTGAGAGATTACAACTACTGAGATTAGGCCAACTGATCTGCATTGGAACACAAGGAGGAATGCAGACTTTTTTGAAGCAATGGGCCTGAATGCTGAAAGAATTTGCTGTTCTTCAAAGTTGGCTTTATTTCCCCCAGATTAACAAGTTGGTAACTGTTGCAGTCAGGTTTGCATTGCTGGTAGAAATTACCTGACCAAGAGCAGCTTTTGAGAAAAAAAAAAAAAAGTTTCATTTTGGCTTATAGACTTGAGGGAAAGAAAGCTCCATTTTGGTAAAGGAACACAATGGCATGACGGGATGGTGGACATCACCCCTTGGGCAACATAAGGACAATAACAACAGGGGAGTATGCCAAACACTGGCAAAGGGAAACTGGCTGTAATACCCATAAGCCTGCCCCCAACAATACACTGCCTCCAGGAGGAGATAATTCCCAAATCTCCATCAGCTGGGAACCTAGCATTCAGAACATGTAAGTTTATGTGGGAAACCTGAATCAAATCACCACATTCTACCCCTGGCCCCCTATAAACTGTTGACCGTCTATGATATAAAATACAAGGCATTCAGTCCAACTTTCAAAGTCTTCATATTTTTTATCAATGCTAATGATGTTCAAACATCCCCATAATCCAAGGTCTTTTAATGGAGCCATAATACAAAATACAATACATAATCCAAAAAAAAAAAAAATCCCCCAAACCCATAATGGCACAGAATAAACGTTCATACTACAAAAGATGGCATTGGGCATAACAAAGAAATATTCAACCAATACAAGATTTAAAACAACCAGGGCAAAGATCAAACTCTGTAGCTCCAAGACCAACCACTCTAGCCAGTGACAAATCTCTAAATCCAATAATCCTAACCAACACTAAGTTCCCCTCCAGCTAGGCTACTCATAGTCCTAGAAAACTTCATCCAGGGCCAACAGCTTTCCTTAGCAGCCATCTTGCAGTCCCAGCATCTCCACTGCAACCCACAGTTCATCCTGACAGTTCCATCAGGTCTCCATACAGGCAATCCTGCTTCATACTGTCCATGGCCATATCCAAAACACAAGACCATGTTGCAAATTCAATAAGTCTCTCTTTCCTGCATTTCTTATTCTACATAATACCAGTTAGCATGCCAATTTGTTAACCCAAGGTTGGGAGAGGAATAAAGTGGATTTTGAAGAACAGGACACTACTTCAGCATTCAGGCCCCTTCAAAAGACTGTATTTTTTCTGTTGCCCCAATGCAGGTCAACTGGCCAAATCTCAGTGGTTATAATCTCTCAATTGCAGCTGAACAGGCAGCAGTTTTGGCCTAAAGATTTATTTCTGTGCCATATCCCTTTGCTCACACCAGTCTGTTTCGATACAATACTATACAGCACAACTTCTCAGGACACAGCCATAATAGCAAGCCCCTCATACAAACTGCTTCTAGCCCACTCGAGACAAAGCACTTTCTCACCCTCACAAGCCAACCCTCACAGTCCATCCTTCTTACTGCATTCAGGTCTTTCAACTCTGACTAGAATAGTCCATCAAGCTGTACTTAAAGCACTGTGAGGCATCTCTTAGGCCAAGATTCAAATCCTTCCACATTCTTCTTGAAAATCAGCTCCAAAAGGCCAAAGCCACACAGTCAGGTGTCTAGCAGCAATCCCACTCCTCAGTACCAACATTATTGTTGCAGTCAGGCTAACCAAGAGCAGCTCGTGAGAAAAAGAGGTTTATTTTGATTTACAGATGAAAGCGGAAAGCTTCACGATGGCAGGGGAAAACGATGGCATGAATAGAGGGTGGACATCACCCTCTGACCCACATAAGGTGGACGACAGGAACAGGGGAGTGTGCCAAACACTGCCAAGAGTAAACTGGCTATAATACCCTAAGCTCACCCACAACAATACACCGCCTCCAGGAGACATTAATTCCCAAATCTCCATCAGCAGGGAAACCAGCATTCAGAATACCTAAATTTATTGGGGACACCTGAATCAGGCCACCACAGTAGCCCACCTGGTACTATTGACTATAACAAATGCAGTAAAGAGGGATTATTAAATTTTCAACTTTGTTTTAATGGTATGGGCAGTGTGAAACAGACTTGTTGAATTACCTGTGTGTAGACCTGATGTATCCATGAGGATGAACTCTGGTTTGCAGTGGAGACCCACTGAAGATGCCAAAACTATGGAATGGCTACCAAGGAGAGCTGTCAGCAATTGCCTGAGTTTCCTGGGACTGTGAGAAGCCTAGGTGGAGGGGCAGACTTGGAACTCCAGAGACTTACTACTAGTTAGAAGAGTTGGACTTGAAGATTTGTCACTGGTTAGACTTGTCAGACTTGCAGCTACAGAGTTTAATGTTTTCCCTGTTCATTTTGAGTCTTGTATTGGTTAATTTTTTTTTTTTTTGCTATGCCCAATGCCATATTTTGTAGTGTGTACATTCATTCTGTGCCATTATTTATTGTTAATTAATAATAACAAATGTTATTATCTTGTATTTCAGCTCAGTTAAAAGACCTTAGGTTATGGGGATGTTTGAACATCATTGGATTTGATTCAAACTATGGGAACTTTTGCAGTTGGACTGAATTCATTGCATTTTACATCATGGATGGTTTTCAGTTTATGCCAGTCCGGGGTGGAATGTGGTGGTCTGATTCAGGTGTAACTGATAAACTTAGGTGTTCTGAATTCTAGGTCCTCAGCTGGTGACAATTTAGGAAGTTGTGTCTCCTGGAGGTTATAGATTGTTGGAGAATGGCTAATGAATTTTATAGCTGGCTTCCCCTTGCCAGTGCTTGGCACCCTCTCCTGCTGCTGTTGTCAACTTGATGTTGGCTAGGAAGTAACACCTAGCCTTTCCCCCCCTGACATTATGAAGCTTCCTCTTGAGTCTATAACCTGCAGTTGGTTGGGATCTTTGTGCCAATGACGTGAAGCTGACTGCAGCCACATGAAAAATTACGATAATTACTAAACCCTTAATGATTAGTCATCATTTCTGGTCATACTTCATATATACAGGATGATACAGGTCCCCCATAAACTTAGGTGGTCTGAATGCTAGGTTCCCAGCTGATGGAGATTTGGGAATTAACACCCCCAGGTGGCAGTGCATTTTGGGGGGCAGGCTTATGAGTATTATATCAAGTTTCCCTTTGCCAGTGTTTGGCACACTCTCCTGTCCTGTTGTCCACCTTATGTGGGCTAGGGGGTGATATACCCTCTGCTCATGCCATCATTTTCCCTTGCCATTGTAGAGCTTCCCCCTCACATCTGTAAGTCAAAATAAACTTCTTTTTTCTCACAAGCTGCTCTTGGTTGGGTGATTTCTACCATCAATATGAACCTGACTGTAACACCTCTTAAATAATGTGAGTCAAGATTCTGCTTGTAGTAGTCACAGAGCATTGAGGGAAGAAGTAAATAATGCAAATGTTACTGAAAATTCTTCAACTTAAGCATTTTTATTTTATTAATATTAAGACTATGATGTTGTAAGGTGATTATTATATATACTCAGTATTTAAACAATACTCAGACTACATGAACATCTTCTTGACTTAAAAGAGTGTGCAATTTCATCACTAAGGTAAAAAAGATGCATCATAGGACTTGCTTAATGCAGCTTCAAATACAGGTTTCTAAAGGTGAGTGATACCCATCCTCTGGCATCTGAGTAGGAAGTGAAAAGCTGTTGAGAACTGGGGAAAGCACAAAATGAGCCTTTAGCAGGTACACTGTAGAGCAAAATCCCGAAGACCAGCATGATAATCCCCACAGGACTGTGAGTTCTGGTAAATTCCAAGTGGGTGTGCCATCAAGAATTACAAATAGTGCGGCAGGGATGTGGGACATGTATTTTCTTTAAAAACTTATGGAAGCATAAAAGAGGCTCTACACCAGAATAAAAATATAGAGGATGGTATGTGAACAGTGACATAAAGCCAGTTTGTGAATAAGATTCTAAGGTTGGAGGTTGATACAAATAAGGTAGAAGGAATATACACTGTTAGTTATAGACAATTTTGGAGGTACTTGGACTCCAGATGAGTTCAGATTATTTGGATTGATGGAACTTTAAGGGAGAAGAAGTGTGGGCCAGAGGGATTCATGAGACAAGCAAGCAAACAAAAATAACCTGTTGTGTATAATAAACCCAAGCAAAATTTCTGTGTTTGAAGATTAGATAGAATAATCAGTATTTCATGGAAACAGTTAATTAACCCTAAATTCTACAATGAGATAATGAGGAGAAGAAAGATAATACAAACATTAAGAAAATAAAACAGAATGTAGGTGTTTTGCTCTCTTGTGGAAAAATCAGACTTCATGACCTGGGAAAATGCATCTGTTCCTTCAGTTCATTGTTTGAGCCTTCCATTTCTCCTGATTTTTTTTTTTTGTAATCTTTTAAGAAAGACTTGCTTCTCAAAAGAAAAATAAAATAAAGTAAAATAAAAATATGTCTATAAATCAATTTCCCTGCGATCATTGTATTTGTACAAGGGTCATGAAAATCAAGTTATCTAATGAGTAAGTAAACCACATAGTCTGTAGTTCTGTTCTAAACAAAGAAGACATTGTGGACTAGGGAGATATTACATCTTTTAGATGTACTTGATTTTCAAGCCTTCTGACAGTAGTTCAAATACCTAACACTCACATAAAAATAAAAGTGGTTCAACTTTTTGTCATCCCACGCCATCTGTGACAATGGGAAATGGAGACAAGAGAGCCCAGATGGACTGAGCTTCCCAAAAACACACCAGAGAAACCCTCTCTCAAACACAGTGGAAGGATTGTCAAGGTTGTCTCCTGACCTCCAAAAGCTTACCATGTCATGGGTGTGCACACACTCACCCCCACACATACATACACCAAAGAAGGAAAAGAAGATATTATGGTACTCTACATTTATCAATGAAAAATATCATGAAAATTAATTTTTAAAAGTTCTCTGTGCGTGGGGTTGGGGGGGGGGGTTACTGAAGACCAGAGGACTTCTGGTGTTGTTCTCAGGCACAATCCACTCTTCTGAGATAGGGTTTCACATTGGTCTGGAACTCATCAATTAAACTATATTAGTTGGTCAGTGAGCCATAGAGATCCACCCAGTGCTAGGATTACATGGCATCACCATGCCCAGTATTTTTACATGGATTCTGAAGAGGCAACCTAGGTCCTCATGCTGGTAAAGTAAAACTATTTACCAACTCAACTATTGTTCCATTATATATTGCTCTATTATAAATTTCATTCATATTATTTTATAGAAATACACTTCTAGTAAAAAATGTAATAAATTTAACTTCCAGTTCCCCAAATACTCTCCTAATCAATTTATCCATATATTCATTCATCTATTAAAGGTAAGATATTTAATGAATGCATATACATATAGTAAAAGAATGCCCTCTGTATTTCATTTTTGTGACTGTCTTCATCCCTATTCAGGTTACAGATACTCTACAAATAGACCATTACTATTGGTTTTTGCAGTACTGTATATTGATCCCATGTTCTCATTAATGCTAGGCAAGTGCTTTCCCAATGAGCTATAACCTCAGCTCATCTGTCTGCATCATAGAAGAATTCTAGAAGGTAAATTTGCCCTTTATCAAACCAGATTTACTACATGATTGATATGCTCACATCATCCAATGAAAACTTCCCAAAATTATGAATAGGGCCCCACAATAGAGTCAATTTATCAAGCTGAAACAAAACTGGGAAGGGAGAAGGAACTGGGTAAAATAATTTTTAGATCTTATAAACAACTTTTCAGATACTGGATTTTGATGTTTCTAGTGGATCAAGATTAATATAGATGCCCTCTTAAAAATGATCGTAGAGAATAAATTAACTTTAATGGGTCATACTCATGTTTGAACAAAAATTATTCCTATATCTTCAATCTTGTATTCACTCTATTATAAATGCTAAAGGGTTTTCATCTTTATTTTCTTGGCTTTTCTGCAGTTTTTGATTAAGGTTTAAAGAATTAATGAACCAAGGATACTAAGATAATAACAGAATGAGTAAAGATCTGGTCATCAAATTCACTGAGGTATAATAGGTCACAGGCTTATTTTTGAATCATCACCACAATTATTTTTTTATTCAGTGTAATGGTGTAACATTAATGTATTTTAAAACTAGACAGACTATACAGATTGGAGTTACAAGGTATTCATATAAAGTAAAATTATCTGAGAAAAGAAATGCTTTTAAAACATTTAGAGATAGTTTATGCATTACACACATTAATCATGCATCATTTTATTTTTCAGATATTGCATCTCATTAAACACAGAGCTCAATAATGGAGCTATACTAGGTGGCCAGCAAGCTCAGGGATTCTCTTGTTTCTGCTTCCCAAGTGCTGGGATTGCAGGTGAGTGAAGCTGCACTTGTGTCATAAGGCAGTGGATATTGGAACTCAAGCCCTCACACTGGTGTGGAAAGCACTTGACCGACTGAGCCATCTCCTCAAACACTGCATCCATGTTCTCTGAGATAAGGTTTCTCATTGGCCTGAGACTCAACAATTTAGCTAAATGGGCTGGCAAGGGACTGTCAGGGTCCTTCTGCCTCCACCTCCACAGCACTAGGATTATAAACATATTTGACCAAACCTGACTTTTTTATGTAGTATGGGTGATAGAAATCAACTCTATGTTTAATAGACAGTTTACCAACCCAGCTCTATCCCAAGTCCCACATCACAATATTTTAAATGAATATGATTATATGGATTATAAAGCATATTATTAATGTTTAATTTTATTTGTTTGTTTTCATTTTCTAAAAGTAGCCAGAGACAATGTAAAGTGGAAATCAGTCCTCTTTTATATAATATACAAACATATATATGTATATACATACCATATTTTAAAACCTTAATAAACCCATAGATAAAAAAAAAATATGATAATGACAACCTGTGTCCAAGGTCTAAGATCATACTGGAAATTCTGACAGTGTTGACTTAAGCTGTATCTGCTTCCCCTTTGTATGTCCTTCTGACTTTAGATGCCTTGGATACAATGGATGATTGCAGTGTGCTAGTCATTGGACTTAAGAAAAATACTATATGGCAAGAAAGTAATTCATGAGACAAGTAGAGGAAGAAGAGTGAAGTGTCTCTCTTTTAAAAGTTTGAACTCATTTGAATTCTGCACCATCAGCCACGGGCATAGTTGTTTGGTAATAGGTCTCAAGGTGCACATGATTGAGCTTGTTATCTGAGATAGCAGATGTTACATTTCCAATGTTAAAGTCCCAGTCATCAGAGAGCAAACTGACCTCATGACCATGGAAGAGTGTGAGTATACATGGAGTATACACCTCCATAGGTCCACCCTAGCATTCTTGGCCTGATGGGCCTCTCACAGTCCACACAATAGCCCCATAGAAAAAGGTTCCTATTTCCTCCAGAGATGTCATCTGAGGACATTTCCCTTCTGAGAACATGAAGAAGAACATTAAAAACCTTTGTCCTCTCAGGCCCTAAGTAGCTAGCAAAGGAAGGACCCAACATATTCAGAAAACATAATAGCCAGCAAGACTATGAAGAGAATGAAAAACCTAGATGGTTCCAGCCTCCCGGAAATGGTATCTTCCTCGTAGTAGTTCCACAGTCAAATATTTAGAGACTGAGAAAAGCTTTTCACTGATAGCTTAAAAATAATGAGGCTTTTTTTTGGGGGGGAGCATTATCTAGCTGAAACATCTATGAATCCTATAGTTCAGTATTATCACCAGGGACTTTTTTACACCTCAGTGATGTACCTATGGAGGGTACTTCTAAATAAGACCTACATTCTATCCTAACACACACTCGTCAGATTTCCAGGGCCATGAGTGATGAGTTTTTTGCTTCAGAGACAGTAAGGATGAGAGGAAGACTGTGAGACAAGATGTAAGTGACCAGTAGCACAGCTAAAGAAACAGCATGCAGCAAAAAATCCAGCTGGACAAGATTCCAGCAGATTGAGAAGATGAGGAAATGGATCCTACTGAAAAGAGGAAAAGTACCAATAACAGGGATGAGATGGGAATACAAGCAGAAGCCCAGGAGAACTCTCTTGCCTGAGGGCATAAGCAACAGCGGAAAGTGTTTTCCATGCAAACAACTCAAGAAAATTCCCACCCCCTTCTCTTCAGAGTGAAAAATGTTAGCATAGGAATTTGGGGAACATGGACACAGCATTTGGCTCTATAGGATGAAATTTGATTTAGCAGGAAAATCGCTCATGCCAGGCAGCAAGGAATGGTGCAATGTTTACTGCAAATTTGTGACATCGTCCACACTTTGGACTTGCTGTGGCATCAAGCAGCAGTATGAAAGAAAGGGAGTGTCAAGAACTTGGAAGATGTGTTTTTTCCATCATGATCATAGACTCTGCGATTGAACAGACTCCATGAGAAGAAGCAATGAACTGGGAAGGCTGGGAAAATAGGAGAGAACTCAGAAACATTTGAATCACAATTACAAAGTTCAGTGATGCTCAAAGAGAACTCTGAGGTCCTAAGAGTCTCAGGCAGCATTTTTTTTTCCTTCAGTTACAGTATGAGGATTACTTAGAGTAGTACATTGTAGAAAGAAAGAAAAGGAAAACATTTTTATAATATTTAATTTATTCATTTGTTATTGGAGAGAGAATGAGAAAGAGGGAGAAGGGAGAGAGGGAAGAAAAGGAGAGAGAATTGGCACACCAGGCCCTCTAGCTGCTGCAAACAAACTCCAGATACATGGGCCATCTAACACACCTGGTTTTATGTGGGTACTAGACAATCAAATGTGGGTCTTTTGACTTTGCAGGCAAGTGCCTTAACAACCAAGCCATCTCTCCATCCCAGGAATGTAGTTTTAAAATGTTTTTGTCCCACAGGAACCTCTGAGAGCGCTCAGCTGAGGCAATGGTAACAGAAACTAAAAGGGGTGACAAAAGTTTTATTTAGCAGATAACCTAGACTAAGAAAAACTGAAAATCATACTAAAATGTAGAGAAAATTTTAAAATTACAATGACTCTAGTAATATGAAAAAAGAAGCAAATTCAAATGAAACCTGAGGCAGAAGAAAACCTATTCACAGCACAAAGAATGCCCTCTAATTCTAGTGAAAATGAAAGAAGACCCTAGGTGAAAGAAATGTGGAAGAGAAGAATGAAAGAGACAGAGAAGAAGAATTTAAGGGTGAAGAGGAGGGAGGATAAATGAGGAGGGCACTCACCTTAGGAATTCTGAGATAGGAGAATCAGAGTGGGAATCAAAGTCCCCAGAGATTTCACAAGTTCTAAAGAAATAAGGAAACATAAAAATATGTCTCAGTTAGATGAAAGAATCATTATCACCAAGAAATTAGCAATGTGACAAAAACAGAATGACAGAGAATAATTCCTGTTCATAAAATTTTTGATCGTTACTTCCAGATGTCTAAGAGTTGATGGAGACTGTCATAGGTGGATCCCCTGAGCACTAAAGTGCTGACCACAGGACCCATCACACAGCAGTAATGACACTGAATGCCAAAGAATCCCACAAAACACTGTGGATGAGTTGCATGGTGTATTGGGCACTTTGTGTTGGAATTAATGATTATAGAAATAGCCTAATGGAATGTCTGTATGCCTGGTCTTCACACACTGTTTTATAAATTTACCTACTTACACAAGTCTCCAAAATTTGTCATTAATGCTTTAGAAAGTTTATGTACATACTTAAAGTCACAATGACATATTCCACATTCTTCCTTCACTGCCTCCCTTCATTCCTTCCTTTTCCTTTCACTGCAGGGAGTAGACCCAGTCCAAGGTCCTTGTGTATGCAAAACCTGCACTTTACCACTAAATTGTCTCCATAATACAGAACCATGTATTTAAGAATTATTGAAGTGATAAAATTTATCATTTTGAAATGAGAATACAAAATATTGGTATGATGGGCCAACATTATACTGCTTGATTCATGGCTTCTTTTAATTTTATGATAAAACAGAAGTAGAATATTTTCTTTCCAAGTCCAAAGTATCTTTCTATAGTATAGAAGCATACTCAGCTATTGTATTTTTTAAACATTTTATTAGAAATTGATTTTAAATATATTGGATAACACAGGTTTTCAAAATGCAACTTAAAGCATAAACCATCAACTGCAATGCTTATTAGAGGTTTGTATGAAAAGTTGTAGCTTTATAATTGTCATAAAATATGTATCAGATAAAATTTTAAATTATTTAATTTATTTTTATTGACAACTTCCATAATTGTAAACAATATACCAAGGTAATTCCATCCCTCCCCCCACTTCCCCTTTGAAACTCCACTCTCCATCATATTCCCTCCCCCATCAACCAATCTTTCTTTTATATTGATGTAATTTGATGTCATATTGCTGAATACTCACATACTTGGGCTGCAAGGTCTCTGAGAAAGCATGCTGGAGCTGAGCTGAAAACCTCTTCCATGCAGACCAGCTGAGAGAAAGCTGGAAAAAGCTATGCTGCATGAAGTTCTACTGGGAAAGAGAAATCACCAGTGAAGATACTCCACAGTGGACACTAGAAGCCGTAAATTTGACTAGGCAGCCCCAGTGAGCCAATGGGTGCAATAGTGGCATGTCTGTCTTGGGCAAACCAACCACTCTCTAATTGGACTGGAGGCCCACTCCATGGGAGAGAATACATCCCTGATACAGAAAACCTACCATGGGAGTAGTTATGAGCCCTAGGGGTGAAACATATGCTGGTGTCTGGCTAAATTATATACTGTGTTCACCAAACCGCCCAGTAAGCACTTCTCTTCATACCCATATATTAATGCTACTATTATTTTTGGTTAGAGAACCTTCTCTTTTCAGATGGCAGTGACCTTGGGATGAAGGCACCATGGTGTTGAGAAGAAGTGACAGAGGAGTGCTCAGCAATGAAATATCTCTATCACACCTTCCAAGGCTCAGGGTCCATTGCAGAAGAGGTGGTGCAAAGAATGTAAGAGCAAAAAGATGGTAAGACTTCTTACAACATGCTCTTCCAGACAAAAAATGGCCTGGATATCCATAACCTCACAGTGCCTGACACTACCTACACAAGACTATTATTACTATTTTTATTTTTGAGAGAGAGAATGAGAGAATGGGCATGGCAGACCTTCAGCCTGCTGTGAACACCCTTCAGGTGCATGCCTGACATTGCATGTTTGCATCACTGTGTGTCTAGCTATGTGAGACCTAGAGATTTGAACATAAGTTCTTAGGCTTCACAGGAAAGCACCAAAACCACTAAGCCATCTCTCTAATGTGTGTATGATGTATGTGGTATGTTTTATGTCTGTGATACATGAACATGTGTGCACAAATGTGCATTCCAAGGGCACATTCGCAGACACTGGAAGAGAATATTGAGTGTCCTACAATATTGCTCATCCGTGTGTCTCTGGAAACTAAATATAGAGCTACCATTTTTGGTCAGACTGGCTGACCAATGAGCCCCAGTGAATCTCTTTCCCCACAACAGTGGGACTATAGGCATGTGTGGCCAATACTGGCTATTTATTGGATACTGGAAAATCAAATTCAAGGCAAATTAGGATCCCTTGAGCCCTCCAGCTTGTGCAGCAAACATTTTTACCTGCTGGGTTATCTCAACAGGTTATTCATAAAATCGAATAGACTGAGTTAAATGATGTAGTGCAGGTAATAGAATCTTAGTTTCAGATGGGGAAGGTAAATTATGTACATATGACTGTTGACTATGAATCATCTGCATGAACCAAAACTTGTTGATTGAAGAAGTAGACAACTCTTGGGCTGGAGGGACGGCTTATCAGTTATGGCTTTTGCCTGCAAAGCCAAAGGACCCAAATTGATTCCCCAGGACCCATGTTAGCCAGTTGCATAAGGGGTGCATACGTCTAGAGTTTGTTTGCAATGGTGTGCCCATTCTCTCACTGTCTCTCTCCCTCTTTCTGCCAAATAAATAAATAAATAAATAATAAATAAATAAATAAAATATTTAAAAAATTAAAAAAAGAAGTAGACAATTCCAAACCAAATGGCCCTCAACATTAACTGAATTAGGTACCACACATATGTAGTACCTTGCTGGTCCAGAATGCCAGAGGCTCAGTGCTTTAATTTGATGATCTCATCATGTTACTACACAACACCTTTTCTTCCTATCTGATTATGTTAATATTTTTCATATTTGGTTCATAATAAGGCTAATTCTCCTTGTGACCACCAGATAGGTAACAGTATCTGACTTACATTTTAGCTTATGAAAAAGAGGGAAAATATTTTTTTTCCAGCCAGGGATTACAAATCTTAATATAGCCTGGCAATCTGAATTTCACTGAAGAATATCATATGTGGAAGTGGTACACAGTGACATTTTCATTAAACATATTAACAAACATATGTCTTGCTGTATAGGGGTTCTCATTTTAAAGTGAAAATTTATATAACCTAGTCTAATGAAGTATCAACTAATAAATTACTGTGTCTACATGATAAGAAATTAACTTTTGAGAAATAAGCAAACAAACAAAAAGAACTAGAATGGATTTTTTGGTAAAATACACAAATAGAAAAGTGCTACTATTTGAAAGTATTGTTTATATAGTGACACAGAAAATACACTACTTTATTTTTTTTAAAGTTGCTTGTGTGTGTTGGTTGTGTATGTATATTCTGTATTCATATATGCGTGTGCATGTGTGTGCAGGTACATGTGGAAGCCAGAAGTTGATATCTTGTATCTTTCTTAATTGCTCTCCAGACCCAGAGCTCATTTGGCTAGTATAGTAATCTGGTAATTTGCCTTGCTTCAAAAATAATCTGTCTCTACCTCCCAAATTCTAGGTCTTCAAGTTTGCGGAGTAAGTGCTTCAGCAGCATAGCCATCCAACCAGCAATGACCTCTAGTTTGATTCATTTTATGAAGATTTATATGCATAGAAATCACAATTGTTAGAAAAAAGAAAAAAAAAAAGTCTGCATCTTATTTATTGATTTTTTAAATTTTTTGTCTGCATTTTAAAGTGTATATTTTAAATACTAAATTAAGGGAGTATAGAATTAGGAGAAAATCACTTTGACTTTGTTGCAATTACTTTTGTTTACTCCATCTGACCATTACTGTACTTAAAATGTCTTTTTCAGACTTACTAGAGGAGACATCTCAAGTATGATGGTGAAACAAGAAGATCAAAGCTTTTTAAATCATGGAACATTCTGATAAAATGAAGAAAAGTGGAAGTTTCACAAGGAAACTGGAAACAGGAGCCTCTTGTAAGACGTACACAATTCCAAAAAAGGACCTACCTGACTATGAAGTAGTCACAGATGGAATCAGTGATCTACCTCTCTTTTCCCTCTTCCATCCATATTTCCATCAGTTTTTTTTTCATTACCACTTCAGTGATTTCTCTATGCAAAGAATACTATAAAAACATAGTGCCCAGAATATTCTCAGAGTGACAGTCAGCAATGTTACTGTAGCAAAGGCAGACAGGAAAGTGACAGTAATTTGTATACTTCCAGTTTTAGTATATGTGCTGCCAAAGTGAGCACTTGTGACAGTACTTTGAACAGAGAAAAGACATGAATAAAAATGTGGTGTGTGTGTGTGTGTGTGTGTGTGTGTGTGTGTGTGTGTGTGTATGTGTATGCATGTGTGTTAAAGACAGAGAAGGGAGTTTATACATGGAAGGACTATGTAAGGCATGTTGGATTCAATTTTGGAATATTTTTTCTCATATTTGTAGCTGTCACCTAATTGGTGGCCATATTACAAAACTCTATTGTTCCTAGTTACAGTTAATTATTTCAGACTGTTAGATTGAGTTTTCTGAGATTTTCGTTTCCATATCTGAGAAATTAGCTATCCAGTCTGCATTTGTGGGACCTATAATATAACAATACACAATCAAACATCAAGAGTTTTTTCAGTATGTTTCTTACCATGTGAAAACAATCAGTATACAGTGGCAGGATTGAAGACTGTAAGTAAAAATAAGCCTAGAGACAAGACTGGAAGATTTTGTTTATCTAATATCTGCTTAAAATCCAAATAATCTGTTGATTTCTTTATTATCATGGTTAGATTTAAGGTTATATTTCCTTCATTTGTAGCCATATAAGTTATAGTGAAGAGCAAGGGAATAAATTTAAAAAGTTTCAAAGTTATTATTCACACACACACACACAATTAGTGGAATTCGATGGCACCAAATATGAATATCAAATCCACGCACTGTGAACCAGTTGAGAGATGAGCATATTTTGTCCAAAGATATGGACAGAAATTTTTCTTACTGAAAACAAACAACTAACAATATCCCTGATTGAATTAACTCCTTACCTTTGTGCTAGGGAGTTATTATTTGGTCACAGATCAAACAAAAAAAATAACACATTTTCTGACAAGTCAAATCCTTTAACCTGAAGTCATGGAGAAGCCAAAAACAATAACTATTTTCTGTTAGGAGTATATGTGTTTATGTTTTATAGACATGCTAACTGCCTCAAAACTGAAACCAAAGTTAACGAAAACTGTATCTGATCACAGGGTCAGATAAGGGAGAACTAGTCAAAGAAATGTCTACATCAAGTCATAACTGTAAGGTTTGGGAGTGACCAAGACCATGGACACCACTATTAGGCAAAAATGGAAGCTTTTATTCAGGGAAAGCACGAGCTACCAGGACTAACTCTTAAAAGTAGAACACAGGCAACTTTGAGATTACAGATAGTGGGCTATATAGAGTTCTTCATTTGGGGGACAGTAAGAAAGGGGGGAAAAAAAAAGAAACCTCTTTGTTCTTTACATTAGCCATTTCAAATAGCTAGGGTGTGAGACCACAACAGTGACCGGAGAGGTGTCCTAAGAGATAAGGGGACAGGAAACCTACAGCCGAGGCATTGTTAGGCAAGGAAGGAATAATGACTGGGTGGTTCCCTGAGAAATTAGGATGACCCACTTCCTTATGTCTCTGTAGTCATCCTGCTTACTCCATTTTGTCCCAACCTAACATTAAAGCCTTTTGTTAATGATAAGAGATGAAGGTTATTATTTTTTTTCATGCTGACCTTAAGGGTGATGAATTCTTATGGGAGAGGCTGGATAACATAGTCAATGGGTCTCCCTTCAGGGCAGGTGATGAGGAGCCGGATTCATCATGACTGGAGGTAGCAGAGTGGTGAGACCGATAGTGCCAGTGTAGCATGTTCCCTGAGCGAAACAGAGACTTCTCTCATACCACCCCTGTATTAAGCTGGCTTTAGGCAGTCACTAGCAGACACCTGTTATAGAAAAGGTGCGGGATGTGGGCTCTGTGCACCCTGTGAGAAGACAGAAGGAAGAATAAAGGAGTTTGTTATCAATAGCTATAACATCAACATTCCATTCATAAAGAGAGGATGGGCAGTTAGAGGCAAGGGATTGAGGGAGTGGGGCAAGAGGAGGCATTTTGGGATCAGGGGAAGAGTAAGAACACAAGAGAGTTTAAGTTTGAGAGTGTCTGTTGGGATGGCAGTGTACTTCTCACTAGATGAGGTAGGGTAAGGGCTAAGGAGGGAGGGTGCCTGAGGAATAGCTCTGATTGTAGCTAAGGCAAGTGGGAGGATCTGGGGTCAGGGTAGGTGAAGCTAATCAGGGAAAGGCAGAGGCAGAAGGCATGAATTAATGTTAGAGTCTAATATTGTAAGGCAGCATCAGATGAGGAGCTTATTAGTCTGAATCATTGTTTATTGTAGTTATATTTTTTTCATTGGGTGATTAAGACCATGTAGGCTTCCAGTATTAATTGTATATTTTGGAGGTCAATGATAGCACTGTAGCAGAGACTTTTAGGGACCTGTGAGGAGTTCTATAACTTTCAGCACTGTCATCTGCTAGAATAAGTCAAGGCTGTGCTGGCCAAGTGGCCTTCCCACTTTTGGGAAACCCAGAGGACTGATTTTCCTCTGATGTGACTCTCCTGTTGCAGATACACTGACTTGGAATTCATTTCTGGGTCTCCACATCCTCTCTGATCAAGAATACAGGTACCAGAGGCTAGGAGTTCAAGTGTCTCATCATCTCCTATGGCCTTTTGACCTGGGAGCAGGAACCAAAATATTGGTTTTCCTTTTAACTCCAATGTTTCCAATTGACTTTGGCTTCTACATATGGTTATTAAGCACTTAGACAGACTTTACATATCTGATTATCTCTGATTAGCAGGACATATTAGTTAAAAAGGGTGCAGAACATACCTGGTTAGCAAAGCAAATCTGGTTAGAGAATGACACAATAGTTTAAAATCATCTGATTAATATTTAAGTTTAGTTGTCAGATGACAGGGTAAGCTATATCTGGGACATAGAAAGCATACACATTTTAACTGTTTATTATCTGTCAATTATAAGCATAGACAGAACATTTTAGTAGCCCTGAAAATAATATTTTATCAATTATTATATCAATAACCTTAAGGCAATTGATTTAATCTAGAAATTGTATGCCAGGAAAAAGACAAGACAGTATATCAACTTAGCATCTGTGTTTGAAAACAACTTTGGCTAGTCTGTATATCAATACAAGTACCAATTACCCCCCCAAATGAAAGTATAACAGCAATTTAAGTTTATTTTTATTTTTATTTCTAGGGCAGGAAACATGTTTTAAATATCAATATCTCTATAAGCATAGAACCTAAGACACCAGAATTGAGACAATTAATTAAATGAAACCTTGACATAGACTGATTATACATAGCTCAAGAATAAAATAAAACTTTGTAATTGTTGAGTCAAGCAAGCCTCATTTTAACATGCATTAAAGACAATGTGACAGACACAAAGCAATTTCTTAAATAACTTCATTTTACCATTGAACAATTTTAAGGCCTAACTAAAGAAATATTTATGACTGTTATATGAAGCTTAGATAAACTATATTAACATTGCTTGTATACAGTGGATTTTTTTAAAGACATAGGGAGCATTTTTAGTTTTTCAAAGAACAAAATCACAATAAGTCACTTTTTAAAGACTTGATTATAATCTAAGTGATAGCAAAACCAGCATGAACAACACAAGAACCATCTTAAAGTTCAGAGTTTTAGTCAGGCATGGTGATGTATGTTTATTGATAGCCAAACATCATGGACTTTGTATAAACCAAATTACAATATTCTGATATCTGGAAAAGTCTGTTGTTAACAAAAAGTAGAGTTTACATATTTAAGGCACATGAGGCCAAAGAGAGTAAACTATGAACAAAAGATCTGCTGACATAATTTAAAATAAACAAGAAATCCATATTATGTAGTAACTTTTTTGGCTTAAATATGAAGCCATGAAAAAATTTATAATCTTTAAAGTTCATGAGAAGTGGGATATATATATATATATATATATATATATATATATATATATATATATATATATATATATTTGAAAAGATTTAGCATTTTTGAAAGCTAAATAAGATGCCCATCCAATCTATAAGTCAGTTTCTGAATTTAATTTAACCATATTTAACATACCCAAATAATAGAGGAACTGGATTAAACTGACATGATCTGATGAAAAAAAGGAGACAAGTCTCATGGGAAAGAGAGGGAACGGGCATGCCAGAGCCACTTGTCACTACAAACAATTTCCAAATGTAAGTTCCAGTATGTGCATCTGGCTTTGTAAATAAGCACCCTTAACTGCTGAACCAAAAAGTAATATTTTTAATCTCTTCCAAATCAATTTTATAGAACTATGTTGAATTCCAAACATACACAAAATTTTATGACACAATCTATAACTATTTGAACCTTGACCAGCACTATAATTCTGCCTATGATAATTTGGTAAACTTGTTCAGTAATGACATAAGTTAAAACTGAAGTATTAAGACTGATTGTTGGAAGAATTAAGGAATTACATCTTAAATCACAACATAACTTCGTTTTGCTTTTACTGTTTACCATGAAGTAAATAGTTTTTAAGTGTGTGACAGATACGTACTATTTAATGTTTCATATGTGGTATATTTACCTTATAAAATAGGGGAAAAAAGAGTAATCTCTCTGTGAGATTTTCTTTTGAGGCAGAGTTTTAGATATAAGAACCTTAGGAGAGAATTAAATATCATTGTGTCAATTTTAACCTTACTATTTAGTCAAAAGGTTGACAAATAGAGGAACCTAGTTAACTTGGTTGGGTACTCTAAATTCAGTCTTTCATGACCATTATTATGACCAGATTAACATCAATGAGTTAAAGTTAAGTTTACAACCTGAATATCATAGCAACCTGCTACCAGCCAGGGCCATACTTTGTTAGTCTGATGTAAGCCCTAGGCTAATAGTCATTTTATATCTCAAGAAGTCTATAATCTGATTAAATACCTTGTCTTTAACCTTCTGTTTAAGCTTACTCATATCTTCATCTACATTTAACCACTCTGTAATAAGTTTTCATTAAACATTTAACATTCAACATTTAAAGTTTCCTCTCCAGTTAATTTTTTTAGTCAGCATATCTCATAACTATCAACAAAAACTTGTATTGTCCTTACCATAAGACTTTTAATATGATCATTTTTTTCACAAGGCCTTTTGAAATAACTTTTTAAGAGAAAGAGTAGATCTGATTTGACTTATACTGTTTACCCAGAATAAACATAGATTTTGGAACCTTGTTTTTTATAACTTTTCTGAAACACATTTTTTTAAAAATATGAAAGCATATTTGAACATTATTAGAAATGTTAGAATTTCTTTTTTACAAATTTAGCATTGAGTACTTCTAAATTTAAACATAAAATTTGAGGCTATTGTTTGTTAATAGTTTCACTGAAGCATAGAAAGATAAGCATCAAAACAATTACAAATTTCTTATAAGAAGTCCCCATCTATTTACAGTGATTTGGCATTTACCCATCATCATCCTGGGGCCAGGATCCTGAGATACTCTGTGCCTGCAGACCCCTGGCTCTGCAAGGCAGGGAAGTCAAGAAAGAGCTATTTCTTCCCCCCTCCCCTAAATTCCAGGGAAAGTTTTGGACCTTCCTTAGGGCTAGAAGGCAGCTTTTTGCTCCTGCCATTTACAACTCTTTAAGATTCAGAGAATCTTGCTTTTTTTTTTTTTTTTTTTTTTGGCCTATGATCCTTTAGTGTTCTTTCTGGGGACACTCAAAAATTGGCTATGCCACCTAGTACAGTGGGCTTGGCATCCCCACAAGCAAATGGCACTGCTCAGAACAGAAATCATTCTGCAGCCTTAGGGCTGTGAGCCACATACATACTCACACATACATTCATTTTAAGTGTACTTTTTTCATACAGATTCTAGACAATCATTTACCCTTCACACATTCATTCATTCATTCATTTATTCAGAAGTTATGCATTCCCATTTTAAATTTCTGCTTTACTTACAACTCCAGAGACTAGCCTCATCATGCCTTGTTACCAGGCCAGGGGTCAGGAGAGGCTGAGGGAGCTGGAGGAGCTCTTGGGGCGAAGTGGCTAGGAAGACCTGGTGAGAAAAGCAGGTAGAGTGGAGAGAGAAGACTGTACATGCAGAGTGAAAAAATAGGGTATTTTGGTCCATTTGCCTGTATGTTGGCAGAAGTTCTTTTTAAAATTAGTGAGAATTGGAAATCAAAAGCACCATTTTCAGGCCATTTGGACCCATTGTTCAGCTTATATTGTGGCCAGGCAGAGTTGCAGAAAAAGATAAGATATCATCCAAGAGTCCTAGAGGTTTTAAGTTCTTAAGGAGACAGTGAAAAAGCAAAACCAGGGTGAGAGAAAAATAAAACGGGGCTTAAGCTGGGTTTACATAGAACACCAATATGACCCCCTGGGTACTCAGGGTGAATGGGGCCTGCACCTCCCACAAGGCACAGGGCAGACAGAGGCTGTATAGGTCACAGTTGTCTGCTTTTAAGCCTGTTAGCGGTCAAGGTGAGCGATTGGGCTTCCGATGGCGAAAGCAGATGGCTGTGTGAGATGAGAGCTCAGGAGGGAGAGGAGGGAGGGAGGGATTCCCGAGATGGTAACCGAACCAAAAGGCGCCCCTTAGGGTAAGGCAAACCAGAGAGCGAGACCAGAAGTTTAGAGAGTGCATCTTTCTGGAGACCAGGGGTTGGGGCCTAATGGCCGAGGGGTGTAGCCTGGCATGCCAGCGGCTTTCACAAGGAGGGTTGAAACCCAAGAGCAGGCCAACCGAGAGGGACACTTACTGGGAAGGAGGGAGGAGATGGAGAAGGGAAGAGCAGTGAGACGGAATTGACAGGCAGGGATGGTCTGAAGCTTTCAGGGGTCAAATGGCAGCTTGATGGTCTGGTCAGGGGAAAGGAGGTCTGGCTGCCCAAGACGGCAATCAGAAGCTTTCCTATCTGAGTCACGAGCACCGGATGTAAGGTTCAGGAGTGACCACCACGGAGACCACTCTGAGGCAAAGATAGAAGCTTTTATTCAGGGAAAACAAGAGCTGCCAGGACTGACTCTCAAGAGCAGAGCACAGTCAACTTTGAGATTATAAATAATGGGCTATATAGAGTTCTTCAGTTGGGGGAAGGTGAGGAAAGGAAAAAAAAAAAAAAACTCCTTTGTTCTTTACATTAGCCATTTCAAATAGCTAGGGTGTGAGACCAGAACAGTGACCAGGTGTCCTAAGAGACAAGGGGACAGGAAACCTAGACCTGGGGCATTGTTAGGCAAGGAAGGGATAATGGCTGTGTGGTTCCTTGAGGAACGTGGATGACCAACTTCCTTATGTCTCTGTCACCATCCTACTGACTCCATTTTGTCCCAGCCTAACAATAACAAATACTACTTAGTCTCTAAACAGACATTTATCCTACCCATAACTGTGGGCTAACTCCACAATGCAGGACCCATATACTTCAACAAGGAGGGGCCAAGGGGAGGGGGTAGGTAATGGATGAGCCTAATAATGGTACCAAATTGACTGTATTCGCTGAGTACAAAACTAATTAATTAAGAAAATACAAAATAAAAAATGTTCTTGAAATTTTATCATAGTAGGAAGACTTTGGACAGAATTTGAGTCCTTTTATTGTTTTTGTTTTTACACTTTCAGTTAAGTAATTTAACCTTTGCATATAATTCTATGGCGTAAAATGAAGAATGGTTTCAACTATGCTAACATAAATATTGTGAAAGTTGTATGATATGAGTAAAATATTTGACCTATTTCATACAAGTTTTATGTAGTTTGACTTTTAATGATTTTACCAAAAAGTTAGATATACTTTATATAGGAAATATAAAGTTTATTTTTTCTTGAATCTTACTGTATTCATCAACCTCTGTCATTATTTTTTACTGTGTTTGAAGTTAAATTTGCTGTCACTGGGACTATTTTACATCCTCCAATGTTATGCAACATGTTTCTTCTAAATATGATTCTTTGATTCATTTTTGCATATCTGCCACCAGCTTGGGAAACTGGAACGGTTTTTTTCCATTAGTCAATACCATCTGTTGCCCTTACCTTTGTGTTGTTGGGACACACATCCAACCAGAAGCAGCTCATGGGAGGAGAGGGTTCATTTCAGGTTCACAACTTCCCAGAGAAGTTTCACTTTGGGAAGAAGCCGGCGCTGTTCAGCGTCCACAGTGGAGAGAGAAGACGACGGCAGCAAGCGCACATAGCCAGAGATCAAACGGCTCTCGCACACTGGTGAGGCTAGACACCAGACCTGCCCCTGGAGACAGGCCTCATCCAGCACAGATCTGCCTGCTGGAGACTTAAGTAGCAAGTTTAATTGGAAATACTTAAGTCTATGGGGACATACACTTGCATTCAAACCAATACACCACCCAAGGCACTTTACAGAACTGTACTTGGGGAAAAGGGCTTCTCTGCTCCCTAATGCCTTAGGCAGTCACCCTTCTAATCTCACATAGGCCCATGAAGGCACAAAGCAAAGCAACTGCCAAAACAAGACTAACAGATTGCCTGCTGCTGACTTTGTATTTGGTTTGTAGCAAAATTCTTGCCATGGGGGATTTATGCATGTTAACTGAATTCTTAGAGCAGTAAGCTATATGGGTAATAATTAAAACAACATCAAAACAGAAATTAGTAAATCTACAAATTATTTTGACTCAGTACTATTTATTTTCTTAGACATTTAAAACAATGTATGCACAATAGCTTTTGTGGTGTTCACTAGTTCACTTTTGCTCCTATGTCTTCCTCAGTTAGAAATTTCATTAAAGAAACATCATACTTTGAAAGTATTTTATCTTGAATTGTTTTAATGTACAATATGAATATTTTATATATATATATACATACCTAGCTATATTAACATTTAAAAATGACCTTCATTTTAGAATACATTCAATCAACTATATTCTAGCTCACTATACAATGCACACTATTTTTAGTGAAGTGACTTAAATTCATATGATAATATTTTGTCATGAAATTATTTGCAAACAGTTTTATCCTCAAAATAGAGTGCTATAGTTTTATAGGAAGTAAAAATAATCTATCTTCTTTTAAAATATTGTTTTATTACTTATTTGAAATGTTCTGGGAGAACAGGAACAATGTTATCCAAAAGAGAAGAGCAAAACAAGAAGTCTCCTTGGATTAACGGAAGCAGCACGTTCTGTCACTAGAACTTATTTTTCATGTGCTTGAAAGAGTTTTGAGCTCTACAGAGCTGGGTTAATATGTGGGCAGTTACAAGATGGACAAGCAGATGTTGCATTGACCAAAATTCACTATGTTTGTAGAGCAGCTGTGTGGTTTGGGATGGCCATTGTGGCACATAGATTATGCATGCACCAAAATAAATACCACCTACATTAAAAATATTGACAAAAAGATAAATTCTATTCTAAGACTTAGCTAAAATCAAATTATAGTCTCATCACAGAACAGTCAATCATAATATATGAAAATGAGGGCTTTTTCCAGGAAATAAACCCTAAAGTCTCATAGTCAACCAAAATGTAAATTACCTATTCTTTATTTAAAAGCTAACATATCTTCATTAGCATAAAAGTATAGCCAGCCAATGTAAAGTCCAACAAGATCATAATTCAGAATAGTGTCATTAGTACTCAAATGACTTCTAAATTGTCACCTGTCAAGAAATGAAGACCCTGATGACACTCACATTCTGTCTGGCAGGCTGCATGTTACAGAGGAGGTGATAGGACCAGAAGACTGGAAGGATCACTACTCAACAGTGAATTTTTGTCTAAATATACTGACCCCTTAGAACTCCAAAGTTTAAAATGTGGCTACCACTACTTGATCTGAAAGCACATCTTTATTTTTAAAATCCTGTCTGCCAACTATTTATTTTTAATTTTATTTATTGGGTCTATATGTATATGGGTGCAACTTTAAAGTGTGTGTGCTCCACCTTCTTTGAGACAGAATATTGCCACTGCCAATGAACTGTCAAAGTGCAAAAAATGGTCAGACTAGGCCATAAGTTTCAGATTCTCTTGGCTGGACCTCACAGATGAACAGGCCATTTTGCACAAATGAACTCCATGGTGTTATATATGGTGGTCAGTTATCCATCTCCACTTTTTTAATTTGTCAGAAACATTGGACACAGTGAAACATGCTTGATTTGATATTGTTGTTACCACTGTCTTCTAGTGGGACTCCTACTCCACTGGGAATTCTTTTTGAGATTTTAATGATCTTGCTTTATTTACTTTCTTTTTTTTTTCCTGTTACTTTCTTTTTTTTTTCTTTTTTTCTTTATTAGTTAGTTTTGTATTCAGCAAATACAGTCAGTTTGGTACCATTATTAGGCTCATCCGTGACCTACCCCCTCCCCTTGGCCCCTCCTTGTTGAGGTATACAGGTCATGCATTGTGGAGTTAGCCCACAGTTATGGGTAAGCTAAATGTCTCTGCATATTATGACCCAACATGTGGCTCTGACATTCTTTCCACCCCCTCTTCCACAAAATTTCCCTGAGCCATGTTGGGTTCATTTTTGGTCTGCTTCAGTGATGAGGTGTTGGGGGCCTCTGAGGCTCTGGCTCTCTGATTTGGTAGGAGTTGATTTTTCTCTGTGTTGATCTCCTTCCCCCTTGTGCTGGTATCTATATTTACTTCCTTTTGTATCTAACTTAAAATTTTAAAGAATCTCTAGGTTGAACATCAGGATTTATGTGTACTGTATGTTTTCCAAAGATTGCACAGGGTCTGAGATCTAACAGAGTATCTGGGCACTGTTTCATTTATGTCAGAAGACAGAATCCTAACTCAGAGACAAAAGTCAGCATGCTGTTCCTTTCAAAAGCAGCTGCTAAACAACAACACCATTCAATTAGCCTGGCAATTATCCACTCTGGCTGGGTCGGATATGTGTGTGTGTGTGTGTGTGTGTGTGTGTGTGTGTGTGTGTGTGTAGGCCACGGATTAACATCAAATATCTTTCTCAGTAGTTCTCCACATTATTTCAAAAATATTTTATTTATTTATTTAAGGGAGAGGGAAGGAGAGAAAGAGAGAGAGAGAAAGAGGCAGATAAAGAGATATTTAGAGAGTCAGAGTCCCCAGTCTCTGAAAATGAACTCCAGACACATGTGCCACCTTATGCATCTGGCTTATATGGGTACTGAGGAATCGAACCTTGCTCCTTAGGCTTTGCAAGCAAATGCCTTGACCACTAAGCAATCTCTCCAGCCCTGCACATTATTTTTTGAGACAGTGTCTTTCACTGAATCCAGAGTTCATTAACTCAGCTACTCAAGCTAGCTGTTATTATGCAGGGACTGTCCACATACTCAATTTACCTGCACTAGGATTACAGGTACACATTACCACCTCTAGGTTTTTCATTGATGCTGAAGATCTTTACACAGGTCCTAATACCTAGTGATCCATGTCCTTGGCCCACAAACTGTCTGTTTTCTGTAACACAGTGTTGTGCAATTTAAGGGAGAATACTGTTATAAAAAGCCTTGGTATTTATATAGAAGGCTATGTTATATTTTCCTATTCCCCCTTCGAGGGAGACATTATCATTATTACTCTGAAATATAAACACATGCATCAATGAGGGAAATAATAATTTAATTACCCTACAATGTAAGCATGTCTTCTCAGAGCATCGCTTTTTTTTTTCTTCAAAATACTGGAATATAAATAATGCATTTTTTTTTGTTTAGGGAAATGTGCTTGCTTTTTTCTGACTATTTGTTTTAAAAATGTCTTTGAAAATAACATTTACTGTGTATGGACTGCTAATGCATATGAAAGAAACAATAATAAACAAATCAGCTCTCAACATATAATCTTATTTCCATCTTAAATGTTCAAACTATGATGTCTGATTTCTCTGACTTGGTTTTATTTCTTTGATAAATTGGAACTTAGGGCCATCACTGATTTTATGTCTGAATATGCCACAATAATATCCATGTTTTACCTTTACAATATTAAAGTGTTTACAATGTTTTCTAGTGTATATTGTGCATTACAACACTTAAATCTACAGTGGACTTTATTAGTTGACTTTTGAATAATGTAATATTTTGATCTCCTAGTTTAATAACTTTTATTACCATTAAGTCATAAAATATCTTGGTGAAATTGCCAATTTAAAGATGTTTGCTTATCCCAAAGCATATTACTTCTTGGAACACCATGAATAAGACTTTTTCCACAGTGCACTATGTATTTAAACTTAGTAAAGTTCACTTCATCTGTAAGGATAATTCATCGTTATCCTCACTGCTCCTTTCTTATGTGCTCTGACCCAAATGGTGGGAATGTTGGTCTTAAATTTCAAGGTTTGGTATAACTTTTTTTTCTGTTCTTTGTCTTGACTAGATGTGCTTTTAGTATCATGTATATCTTTATATAAGTACAAATGCTTGAAAACACAATGCTTTCCCCACATTTCCCTACTGAATGTTCTCTAACTTCTTGATTTAAAGATTATATATGTGTGTGCTATTTCCCACATAGATGTGCAATCATGTCCTAAAACTGAAATGTAGCCGGGCGTGGTGGCTCACGCCTTTAATCCCAGCACTCGGGAGGCAGAGGTAGGAGGATCGCCTTGAGTTCGAGGCCACCCTGAGACTCCATAGTGAATTCCAGGTCAGCCTGGGCTAGAGTGAGACCCTACCTCAAGAAATAAAAAAAAAAAAAAAACTGAAATGTTTACATTTTCTTTTAGAAGTATTATAAATTTGTGATCCATTTTTTAATTATTTTATTTTATGAGGAATATGTTTCATGTGGACACATCATATGTTACTACCATCATTTCCCTCCTCCCTAATCTGCTGAGGACCCACCTCCTTGGAGTGGCTGGTATTCCCCTTGGGGTTTTGGGTTTTGCTTTGTGTGAACAGAAGTCACTCATGGGGAGGGGGGCGGGTGCCTTTGGGTATGCCCTCTAGATCTGTGGCTCTTACAATCTTTTTTCCCCCCTCTTATGCAAAATTCCCTGAACCACAGTGGGTGTGTTTTAAATATACTTCAGGGTTAAGCTTTCATGAGCTTCAGGATTCCTGCCTTGGTATGTGTTGCGTATTCTCAGTATGTGTCTCCTTCATGTGGCACTGATTGTCAGGCTCTCTATGAAAGCAACACCCTTGCTCAGCTCCCCAGTTCCTCTGTAATTTCAGCTGGGCCTTGGCTAAAGCGCAAGGGCTAGTTTATCTCCTCCAGTGTCGCTACACTTTGACAAAGAAGAACAAATTCTCCAATGGAGAATGAATTCAGTATAGTAAATGGGATAACCATTGTTAATTTTAGTGAGGTTTTGATGGATGTAGCACCTCTTTTGTTCAAAGACTAGTTTGAGCTTGTCATTGGATCCTAGTTCCAGCTATGGGTTCATTTACACTGAGCAGATCCCTTAGCTAATCAGAAAGCGATTGGTTACCAACCAAGGCTGTGTGCCGCCACCGCACTGGTGTGTCCTTCTTGTCAGGCTGGTTGCTTCTGAGTAGCTGTGACCCCTGCTTGCTCACATTACTGTCCTCAGCAACAGGGTTTACCTTTAATATACATATATATATATATATATATATATATATATATATATATATATATATGTGTGTGTGTGTGTGTGTATATATATATATATATATATATTTAGAAGGAGAGAGAGAGAGAGGAGCTGATAAATGGTGGGCACGGCAGGACATGAGTCACCTTGTGCGTTTAGTGGTTGGTTACCTTGTACGTCTCTCCAATAAACAGCTTAATGTGGAAGGCAACTGATTTCTGGGCCTGGAGGTTACAGGCCAGAGCTAAATGTTTGAATGTTAGGCTTCGTACCATTCTCTGAAGGACATTTCTTACCATATGATTCCTCCATACACCTGTTGAGGGTTATATCGTTTAGTCTTCTATCAAGGAAAAAGGTTTCTATGGCACCAGTTTATTTTGGGTTATGTTTTTATCTTTTTTTTTAATTTGACACAGATTTTCCCATTGTATCCCATGCTGGTCTTAAACTCATTATGTATTTCAGTGTGGATTTAAACCTAAGATCCTATATGAATATAATACAAAAAATTTCATGCCCTATTAATAATTAAAATAAGTCTTAAAAGCAGTTATTTTGAGACTTGGACTTTGTTTTATCACTGAAAATTATTTAGATATTCTAAAAAATTCAGATAGATATTTTAGAGTAAATTTATATTGTTAATTTCACATGTGTACAAATATCATTTCAATTTTAATGATATTAAGTACACTTTAAAAAGCAATTGTCAATAATTGAAACCATGATGCCATCAAACCTTGCAATTGGTCATGGACTATCTACATGACCAGTAGTGTCTTCATTGTTCGATAAGGAGATTTTCAGAAGCACTGGATTTATTCCTGTCTTATGCTTTAAAGCTAATGTAAAAATAGATTGGTAATTTTTAATTGACAATTATGTGATTATGGTACCTCTAAACTATTTTGTATACTTAGCCTATCTATAAAGATATCTAATATCTTTAAATACTGATAAATTTAATCATAGTGTTTATGTACTTTTAATTTCATAAATCCCTTCATATGTTGTGCAAAATACATCTACTACAGAGAAACTTCTACTTTCTACTTTATTTCAGTTTGGAAATTTATTTAGTTTCCTTGCATTATGAAAGTAGGTAGAACCTCAATACGATATTTTATAATTTATGGGGCCAATTACTTAACTGTGCATCCTAGGCAAGGAGAAAATTTGAGAGTGACAGAGAACAGAAAGAGGCAGATAGAGAGAGAGAGAGATAATGGGCGCACCAGGGCTGCCAGCCACTGCAAACTAACTCCGGATGCATGCGCCCCCTTGTGCATCTGGCTAATGTGGGTCCTGGAGAATCGAGCCTCGAACGGGGGTCCTTAGGCTTCACAGGGAAGGGCTTAACTGCTAAGCCATTTCTCCAGCCCCAAAGAAGTGTTTTCTATTAATCATTTCATATTTTATTCATGCCATTCATCAGGTCATAGAGGTTATTCTTTGTTTGTTTAGAGTTGTAAGTATGGAAAGGTGACAGATTATCAGTTTTCTTTGTCCTGAACTTTCTTACTTCTGATTTTCATGGTTCTGAAAAATTTTCATGCCTCTATGTGTCAATATTGCCTTTATAGCTAGGCATGTCTTTCTTTGAATTTGTTTTATTTGTGGTTAGCCAAAATTACTCAGTCTGGAAATCATTATTTTGCAGACATTGACTTTTACCATATTTACTCTTTCATTTTCCTCTATATATCCAAATATCCTCAAGTTAACCTCTAGATATTGTTTCAAACATTCCAGAGACTTTGTTGAATTTTAAAACATTTTCATTTTTTTCTTAATTGGCAGTTTCTATTGATTTATTGTCACATATGCTAGATATTTCTTCCATTTTGTATTTAAGTAAAAATATTATAGTATGTATTTTTTCCAGGTATTTTAATTTCTATTCTAAAATTGCCATTTATTTTAAATGCATATTTACATGCATATGCCCTCTTCTCCAATCTTATACATTTATGTATGACTACTCCATGTGTTTTTTCCATCATTGGACATTATCATAATACTCCATCACCCTTATGTGATAATTACATCTTTAGGCTGTCATCTGTTATCTTTTCTATTATGAAGGAGGTGTTGGTCCTTATCTCTTCACAATTAAAGGTTATTATGTCACAGATTTTGAAAATGTTTGGAATTTTAACTATGCATGCACTTATTACTCTAATGTGTGCTAGCATTTTTTCTTAGTAGATGATGAACCTGTTAGATCTTAAATATTCTGTTATGTTTATGGTGTGGCAATGGCTCAAGCTTAAAACTTACTTTTATTAAATTTCCACACAACTAATTATTAAAACTTAAGTCATATATGTGTTGTACATACAATCTAAGACTTCCTTGCCCTAGGATTTTTGCAGTCCAAAAAGAAACAAAGTGATCCTTCATGCTGTAATCATTTTTCTTATTCAAAATATTTTGGGTAGAAAGACTATTGTCCATTCAATCCTAAATCTTCAGTCTTAGAGTCTCTTGTTATAAATTCACATAAGTGCGCAAATAAAAATATTAAAATTCTCCATACTTTTTTTCTTACATCCATCTCTGTATGATTTGACTAACTCTTAAGTATCTTGGGAAGTGGTGCTTTGGCACTAAGTCAAAAGTGTACCTACCACTGTTCTGTTCATGTGTGAGGGCTGTATTATGTTGTGTTTGAGTATTTCTGCCTAGTTTAGTATTTTAGGGCTTGATTGAGGGTTTCATATTTCATAATTGAATAGTCTTAAATAACAAAATATGTTACATGTTCTTTTTAAAATTAAATTTACTTTTTAATAAAAATGGTTATACTCTCATATCCCCCCTCACCCACTCCTATTCCACTAAGAACCATCCTCAGTGAGTTATTGGTATTCTCTGTGAAATACTGAAGGCTCATTCTGTGTGTGTGTGAGTGGGGGGGGGGTCAGGGTATTTCCACCTACCTGTGGCTCTTGTAATTTTTTTTTTATTTAAGTTTTGTTTTTTATTGACAACAGTCCAAATTGTAGAAAATAAACCATGGTAATTCTCTCACCACCCCCACTTTCCCCTTTGAAACTCTCCTTTCTATCATATCCCCTCCCACTCAATCAGTTTATTTTTATTTTGATGTCAACATCTTTTCCTCTTATTATGATGGTCTTGTGTAGGTAGTGTCAGGCACATTAAGGTCATGGATATACAGGCCATTTTATGTCTGGAAGAGCTTGTTGTAAAGAGTCTTACCATCTTTTGGCTCTTACATTCTTTCTGCCACCTCTACCACAATGGAACCTGAACCTTGGAAGGTGTGATAGAGATATTTTAATGCAGAGCAATCCTCTGTCACTTCTTCTCAGCACCATGGTGCCTTCATACCAACGTCACTGCTATCTGAAAAGAGAAGATTCTCTAACCAAAAGTGAGAATAGCATTAATATGTGGGTATGACATTAATAGAAGTGCTTACTGGGCATTTTGGTGAACATAGTATGTACATTTAGCTAGTCACCAGCAGATGTTACACTACTAGGGCTCATGACTAAGCCTGTTGTAGTTTTTCAATACCAGGCATGTGTATGGAACAGGCCTCCAGTCCAATTAGAGAGTGGTTTGTTTCTGCCATAACAGACATGCCACTATTGTGCCCACTGGCTTATTTGGCCTAGCTAACCAAATTTAAGGCTTGCAGTGTCCACTGTTGAGTATCTCCACTGGTGATTTCTCTCTCTCATTAAAAAGCATGCAGCATAGCTTTTTATAGCTTTCTGTCAGCTGGTCTACATGGAGGAGGTTTTCAGCTCAGCTCCAGCAGGATTTCTCAGTGACCTTGCAGCCCAAGCATGTGGAGTTTCCAGCAATAGGGACTTACCATCTATTCCTGGTGGGAAACCAAGAGTCTTGGCAATAGTCTGTAATGTTTTGGGCATGAGTGACTCCCTGGCTAACAACTCCCTGGAAGGCCTCCCACCTGTGGTACTGAAATTTTTCTAGCAACAATCTATGGCTTCTGAGTGTTCCATTGTTCAAAAAAGTAGGCATCCATATGATTTATTTATATTGCCTTAGGTTTTGATTAGCTCTCCCTCCACCTTTCCTTTACTCATCCTCTTTTGCTGACCTCACTTAGGCCTTTACACCCCCATAAATCTGTTCTACTTACATATACACAATACCATCCTGTTAAGTCCCCGTCCTTGCTCCCTTTCTATTTCCTCTACATCCTCTTTCTAGCGTACTGGCCTCTGCTACTGAGTTTTATTCCTACTCACATAAAAGTATAATCATTTGTAGCTAGGATTCACATATGAAAGAGAACATGTGACGTTTGGCTTTCTGGGCCTGGGTTACCTCACATAGTATAATCCTTTCCAGATCCACCCATTTTCCTGCAAATTTCATAAAATCTGTTGCATGTTCTTTTTCCATTGTTTTATTGTTAGAAATGTGGATCATTTTATTTTCCTAACTTTATTAAACAGTTCTAATGAATATGAATTCCCAAATGATTTTTCAGGACGTGGACTTTCGTTTTTCTTTTAAGTTCTCTTAAGCAAGATATTATTAAGAATACCTATGTTATCCCATCAGTGTGAAAAAAAATTTGTAACAAGCTTTCAAACTTTTCTTATTTTTATTATTTGAGATCATTAAGGATAGAGGAAAACTATCAGAAGAGAAGAAATAGTCTAAGTAAAAAAATGGAAACATGACTTTCATAATGAAAGGTTGAAAGTTTCCCATGTAAGACCAACACTAGGACAGTGTTGATTGCTCCTACCATTTCTTTTCAACATATTGATACCATAATCAGAATAACTTGTTAAGTAATACAAATAGTTGTATATAAACTTGGAAGCATATGAAATTTTTCTGTAGAAAACTAAAGGCTTTACAAACAATAGATTTATCATCCTATTAATCAATTTGGTAGTTAGTGGGCTACAAGTGCACAAACAAATATTTAAATAGTTATATACTAGTAATGCACAACCCAAAGGGGAAATTATGAAATAAGTAATAAAATTCTTAGAATTTACCAAGAAAGAAGAGTGAAAACCTTCTATATTGAATACTAGAAAGTATTTCTGAAAGAAATAGTGAATGAAAGGAAGTAAAATGTAGATGGGAACTCAATACATTCCCACAGATTTAAATGCTATAATTGCTAAAATGTCAATATTACCCAAAGTGATCTAAAAGATCTTATTGATGAATTTTCATAAACAGTCAGATCTATCCTATAGACTTGTAGAATATCATAGGATGCCAAATATCCAAGGATATAGTGAAAAATGAAAATGAAAGATGAGGGACTCACAATTTTTATTTCAAACTTACTATAATCTTAAAGCAATCATGAAAGAGTGATAGTGGCATAAACACATACTCAAAACGATGCAATTGAATAAAGAACTCAAACATAAGCTCTTTCATACTTGAAGTATATTTGGAAAGGTCCTCTAATTATTTAAGAAGAGTAGAGAAAGGACTCTTTCTAAGCAAGAGGTGTCATGAATGGACATATCCATTCAAAAGAATGAAGTTGAAACTTCAGATACAACAAACATAAAAATACACCAAAACAGATCAATGACTTAAATATAAAAGCTAAAACTATAAAAGTTTTAGAATAAAAATAAGACAATCTTCACAACAACTAATTTGAGAATGGTTTCTTATATAGTAAATCAAAATTAAAAGTTGAGAAATTGAATTTCTTCACTTAAATTTTATATATGTATGTATGTACCATTGTCTCTTACTGCTGCAAAAATGCTCCAATCTGGATTATGTAGGTGGTTTCAGAATTTAACCAGGCCAGCAGGCTTTGTGAACAGTGACCTTTAACCATTTAGCCATCACTCTAGTTTCAACCTTATTATTTTTTTAATAAAAAAGCATATAAAATGACTGTACAAATAGAATTAGATATTTGAAAATATAATATGAGAATATCCAAAATACATAAAAGGGCTTCAAAGTTTTGCCAGAATTACAAATATTCCAGTTCATGCTCTCAGCACTGGGACATGGCTCAGTGGATGAAGCTCTAGCTGCACAGCTAGAGAACTCGAGTTTGGATCTCAGAGCCCATGTCCAGGTGGTTGCAGTAGGAAATATCTGTAATCTAAGTGTTACTATGGGGAGATAGGAGGCAGGTGAAAAGATACAAACAAAATAAATGTAGTTTCCTCATGACCCAGTGTATATAAACTGGTGGCATTGCCTGTGAAGTACATAGAGATTTCAGTTCAAGCTTCTAGAGGTTCTAAGCTAAGATCAAGTGGTTACATGTGCTTGAACGTCTGGTATATCAAGGTGGAAATTGCTCACTTCTTGAGTCAAGGATAAAAGAAGAGAGAGTGAGAGAGGAGAGACAGAGGATGGAGGGAAGAAAGGAGAGATAGAGGAGAGAGAATATGATGAATGTAATAGGATACCACAATCCTTTTATGAGATCATACCCTTAGTAATCTAAGACCTTCTAACTTGTCTCTATTTGCAAAATACCCTCCCATTACCCCCACCCTGAAAACCAAGACTTTAAAATAGTTTTTGTTTTTTTAATTTGGTTTTTCAAGGTAGAGTCTCTCTAGTCCAGGCTGACCTGGAATTCACTATGTAGTCTCATGTTGCACTTGAATTCACAATGATCCTTCTACCTCTTTCTCCAGAGTGCTGGGATTGAAGGCATGATTTTTTTTTAAGTAGAATATTCAAAATCCTCAATCCAGAATCCATTAAGTCTACTTCTGTATAAAAAGGTGAGGTATCAGTATGTATTTGAGTATCTATGATCTAAGCACTATTATTCACAAATATCAAAATATGCAAGCAAATTTTCTGCAGCAGATTAAAATGTGGTTCATCCATATACAAGAACACAGTTCTGACACATGCTAGAAAACTTTGAAACAAGTATGCTAAGTATAACTGGACACAAAGACAAACATTTTATAATCTCACTTACATAAAATTTCTAGAAAATTCAAATGTCTAATCTTAGAAACAAAATGAAAAGGAAGGTTGAGTGCTTCTGGACAGAAGCAGGGGAGTGTTAATGGGGTTCAGTTTGGGGTGGTACAAACATTGTGGGGTGATGTCACAGAACAATCTGGATATACTTAACACCATTAAATTAAAAATGGTTAAAGTGATCAATTTTACATCATGTGCAGTTTACCACAGATATAAAAAAACTTATTTTCTTATTGATTGAGTTCAGTATTTAGTCAGTAATCAATGGACCTTACATGCTAGACACACTATTCTTTATGTTCCGTTGACTTACTTGTCTGCGGGGTTGCTAACAGTAGTGCTAATTGTAGAACACAATTTTAGACGTGGCAGCTCTTATCCCTTTTCAAAGTTATTTTGCCTATAAAATCCATAAAAAGGAAATGGATTTAAAGTAATATAGTTGACAAATTTATAGACTTATCTCAAAATAAGGAAATCTAAACAAGCGAGAGTACCTGTTCATGAACATAAAATTATTCTCCAAGGTCCTAAGTTTTTAAACTTTTCACAACAAAATTTGCAGTTATCATTGCATGGTATTATATATTTTTCTTTATATTTACATATTTATATGATATCATTTTTATATTTATTTTTTTGCTATTTCCCAGGAATTATCATATTGATCTTTGTCTTGAAAACTTTAAAATATACTTGTTAATTTAGATAGGATTTTATATGTATACTACAGCTTTCTCTATTTACAATTATCTTTATGAAAATTTTAAAAATTCTTAAAAATTTTCCTTTATTCTGTTTTATTTACTTTTCCTGTAGATAAAATTTTGAAATTTAGGTGAGTATTGAACATGGATGTTTTGAGTGATGATTCATGGATGGCATATAATCTCACAGAAAACATCATTAATATTTAGCCATTAATTATAATAAGTCCCAATTAGTTTGGATTCTCCTACCTTTAATACTTCAGAATGGAGGAAAACAACCATGACTTTATCTCTTCCTTCCAAGGAAATATTTATCCCTTGCTGAAATTAAATCATGTTAGATTACTATGCATTTTCAACTCTGATAAGTCAAACAAAAAATTATGATTATTTTACATTTTCAGATCTGTGATAAAAACAGATACACCCCAACTCTATGTAATTTCAGTATTTCTTCATGTCATTTACCTTAGAACAATATCTTGAGACCTTGAAAACTTCATATACGATTGTTATAAATATCAGGATTGATTCTACCTCCTGATGGAAATATCACCTCTAAATCTCTAAGTGCTTAGGCAATGTACTTTCAGCACAGTGCCTAAAACAATTCATCCAAACAGACACACCCTGTCACTCTTCTGTCCAAAACACTACTGGTGCCCATTCAATTCTCTGGAAAGCCAAATTGCTGACAATGCACCCAAACTAAACAAGATTGGTACTTCCTACTCCGCAGCTGTCTTTGATTTTATGTCCTAGTTTCTCCATGCTTCTTTGTGTTTCAACAATAATGACCTCTTACTGTATCTGAAATTCATGAAGAACCTTCCAGATTCATGGCCTTGCATTTGTTTTGGCCTTTTTATGATGGTAATTTTCAAACTTCCTTTAGATCAGATCTCTGTTTACATATGCCCAGTGTAGCAACATCTTCCCTTATCAGTTTGTATAAAGTAGCCAATATCAGAAATTCTAATTTAAATATTTATAACCCTGACCATTGTTTGAAATAATATTTCCATACAGTTTATTAATGGATATCACTAAGTAGAAGGATAGACATACAAGTTTTGTTCTGTTCTAAGTAGCTAGAAAATTGATGAGGATGCAGGAAGAATTTTAATTTAAAATGTAAGGGAACATAAAAATAAAAAAACTTGATCAGTATTATCTCTGGTTAAAAAGATTTACTGAAATAAGATTAGCCTTTGGGAGAAAAATCAAAGATCTATGTATGAAAACATAAAAACACTCAAAAAGGAAATTGAGGACAAGAGAAGAGAGAAAGACCTCCCATGCTCCTGGATTGGTAGAATTAGTATTGTGAAAATGGCAATTCTACCATAAGCAATATACAGATTTAATGCTATACCAATAAAACCCCAGCATCATTCTTCACAGAGACAGAAAAATTGATCTCAAAATTAATATGGAGTGGCAGTGGGTGTCAGATATCCAAACATATCCTCAGCCCAAGAAACACTTCTGGAGGCATCACCATTCCCAATCTAAAGCTATATACACTACAAAGTCATAGTAGCAAAATAGCATGGTACAGGCATAAAAACAGACACATGGGACATTTTGCACAGAGACGTTGCCTCTTCCCCATAACTGATGGCTATCCCCACAATGGATGACCCACAATCCCCAACGAAGAGGGTCCCTTCAGAGTGAGAGGACAGGGAGGAGACTAGCAAAGGTACCAACATGTGCTGTTTTCACACTGACTATGTACATAACCAATAAAGAAAAATAAATAAATAAATAAAACATTAAAACAAAGAAATACAGACCAATGGAATAGAACTGAAGACTGGGATCTTAGGTCAAGTAATGACAGCTAATTGATCCTTGAAAAAGGTGCCAATAATGTAGACTAGAGAAAAACAGAATTTTTAACAAATGGTACCTGAAAAATTGGATAACCACATATAGAAGAAGGAAACTAGACCCACTAATCTCACCATATACAAAAATCAACTCCAAATGGATTAAAAACCTCAATATAAGACCTGAAGCTATTCAAGTACTAGAAGAAAAAATAGGAGGAACTCTCCATGAGATAGGATGGGAGAAGGACTTTCTGAGTAATACCCCATTGTCCCAGGAAATTAAACATTCCCTCAATTAATGGGCTCTCATGAAGCTAAAATGCTTCTACACAGACAAATATACCATAAGCAGAGCCAATAGATTACCCACAGAAGGGGAGAAAAAATTTGCCAGCTATGCTGCTGACAGAGGTCTAATATCTAGTATCTACAAAGAGCTAAAAAAAAAACAAAAAAAACAGCTGAATTATAAAAAAATCAAAGAATCCACTCCCCCCCCCCGAAAAAAAATGGCAGAGATAACTAGATAGGGAGTTCTCAGACAAAGAAATACAAATGGCTAATACACATTTAAGAAAATGTTCAACATCCCTAACCATCAGGGAAATGCAAATTAAAACAACTATGATATTCCACCTTACTCCAGCAAGGATGGCAATCATTACAAGATCAAACAACAAAAAATGTTGGTGAGGTTGTGAGCAAAGAGGTACCATCATTCACTGTTGGTGGAAATGCAAACTTTTACAACAATTGTGGAAACCAATATGCAGATTCCTGAAAAAGATGAATATAGAACTATCAACAGACTCAGTCATGCCCTTACTAGATATTTACCATAATTGTTCCATACTACATTACATAGGTATTTGGCTAATTATGTTTATATCTTCTCAATTCATGATAGCTATTAACTGGAATCAACCCAGAGGTGCTTGTCATTTGACGAATGGATAATTCAGCGGTGGTACATATATACAGTGGAATTCTATTCAGCAGTAAAAAAAATAATGATACAATGAAATTTGTCGAATGGATGGAGTTAGAACAGATCACACTCAGTGAACACACACAGTCACAGGAAGACAAACACTGCATGTTCTCACTCATCTGCAGTTCCTAACCTGGATGAGCTTGAGTTGCTGGCATACCTGTTAAGTAACTTTAGGCCCAGACAATAGGATGGAAGGGTTTAGGGGGGAGATGAATGGGAGCTTTGGGGGTAAATAAATACAAAACTATATCCAGAATGAACTGGTACCATAGAAAACTTTCTCTTTGAATACAGTCTAAAATATTTAACCTGCAACAGGTGTATAAGGGGAGCATGTGAAAAGAAGGGCCCTAGGGATGATAGGATGAAGCCTAACCTTAAAATCTTTCAGCTCTGGCCTGCAATCCCCAGAACCAGAAATTGCTGCTACGCACATTGAACCGTTGATCAGAGAAACCTGTGAGATTCCCATATCAAAACAGGCTTCTGTCAAAGCACTTGCTTACCCTCCTGAAGTAAAATATAAGACCCTAATTTTAACAACATCATATGCTGTTAACATATAACACAGAGAGACCTGGCTGGAATCAGGAAGAGAGAAAGTCCCCATAAAGTTATCTCATCCAGTGCTGGAAAGTACTACATGAACTACGGGGTAAAGTGGCCAACAACAGTGTAAGAAAGGCAGGAGTTAAGCTACTAAGAAGCAACCAACCTGATAAGAAGTACATGTCACTGCAATAGTGGCACACAGCCTTGGTGGGTAACCAATAACTTTATGATTGGCTAAGAGATCCTCAGTGGAAAGGAACCCATATCTGGAACTGGGAATCAGGTCAGAATCCAATGGAGACAAAAGATTATGCTCTCCAATATCAAGTTCCTACTAGTCTTTGGCTAAAAGAGTATCTGCATCCATACCCCCCAATTAAATTTAATCTATTCTGACATCACCCTCCATTGGAGAATCTGATTTGTTTGTTTGTTTGTTTGTTTCTTCTCTCTAGAAGGAAGCAAGACCCAAGGAGCTAAACCACCCATTGCATTTCAACCAATGCCCAGGAGAAACCGCAGAGGAACTGGGGAGAGGAGCAAGAGTGCTGCTTCCATAGTGAGCCTGACTATCAGGACCAGGGTGAAGGGGACAGATGTTGAAGAAACTCAACACATGCCAAAGCAGAAATACAGAGGCTCCTAAGAGCTCATCGCTGAAGTGGACTTAAAGCACACCCACCAAGCTTAGGGACTTTTGTGGAAGAAGAGGCAAAAAGATTGTGAGAGCCTCGGGTTGGTACATCATAGCCAGAGGCATTGCCTCCTCCCACTAACTGCTGTTCCCACAACACATAACCCACAACCCCATGGGGAATACTAGCAACTATACTAAGGAGTTCCCCCAGCAGGGATTGGGGCAGGGAGGAGGGAAAATATGGTACCAACTCATAATGTATTCATACAAATTATATTCTTCATTAAAAAGGAAAGAAAGAAAAAAAATAAAAGTATCCTAAAGACAAAGACAACATATACTTGTTAGGAAACAGAAAATATATCTTAGATATAAATGAATGAGCTGTAATTAAGTTCACAGTTCTCTGAATGTTATGTGACTGAATCTTTCACCTGCTTTCCCACAAGATGATATGGGATTCTGTGCACAAAGATTAAAGTGATTTCTCCATGTCCCCCAGCCAGAATTAAAGTGTCTATTGCCACCTGGAACAAGGATATCATGCCACAATGAAACTGCCTTAATTGGAGAGAGAGGGAGAGAAAGAGAGAGGAAGAGAGAGACAGAGACACAGAGAGAAAGATGAAAAGAAGGACAGGGGAATTGCCCTAGATTTAAGACGTTCTGATCATTTGGTTCATTTAACTCTTGTGAAAAATGGAGCTGTCCCTTTTCTCTCAGTTTTTCTATTATGCATCAGGTGCAACACCTGGAACCAATCTCTGGAAACAATTTGTCACTCTGGATAATTGCTATGCAGCATATAAGAATCACACAATTCATTATGTTGGCTTTCAGAAACAGAAAACATTATAGTCAACGATTTCCTTTCATTTTCCCTCTTTGTAAGGAAACTGGTTTTACCTCTTCAGTCAAACCAGTGATGAATGATGGTTCACTGGAGACAGATGAGGACATATATAATTGTCCAAGTCCTATTGCCTTCTGCATAACTGCTTTCAACTAAGACTAGTACATCTAACTTATGTAACAATAACTATATGAACATTAATAAATCATCAATGTCAATTTCTTTAAAGTAACTTTAACATGCATCATTCCTATAACATTCCAGCCTTGGTGGAATAGAGGATATGGACTTAACATTCTATTTAGTTACTGATTAATAACTAAAGCAGTTCTATATTCATTACAGAACATGCCATATGTAAGTATAAGAAACCAAAACTCACCTTTAAATCCATCATTACCATTAATGGATGAGGCAGTGGGTTGGAGTTACATCATCTGGTGATGAGTGTATACTATTCTATGAGCTTCAGGTTCTAGCAAAGGCAGGAACCCAGTAAGCCAAATATAAGCTCATTATTACCTTTATTATTTACTTTTAATTTCTTTTTTAGAATGAGAGAGAGAGAGACAGAGAGAGAGAGAGAGGGAAATAGAAAATTGGTGCCCAGGGCTTTAGCTCTTCAATCTAACTCTAGACTCTTGTGCCTTCTAGTGGGCTTGTGCCACCTTGTGCTGCCTCACCTTTGTGCGTCTGGCTAAGGTGGGATCTGGAGAGTAGAACATCGGTCCGTAGGCTTCACGGGGAAGAATATTAACTGTTAAGTCATCTCTCCAACCCTCATTATTACTTTTTACAAATGAAAAAGAAAGGTATTCATTATTTAAGAACAGGCTATAAGTCATAACATTGAAGATTAAAGCCCTGATCCTTATCTTAGTCCATATGCATACTTATCTCTTTCCCATCTATCCTATCCAGGTCAGGTCTGACCTTCCTGTTTCCTTTGTATTGTTACTTGCTTCTATATACTTTAAGCAGTGAAAAGATGGGTCTTTCATTATTCTATCTAAACAAAATTGTCATTTTTATTAAATTGTCAGATTTAGATGAAATTTAAAGTAAAAAGTGATGTGCCTGACAGTCTACACTATAAATTGGACTATCAGTGAAATTATCTAAAATAATGAGAAATGTCAACAAAATGGTAGAGAGATAAAATCAGCTTAAGTTGCATCATTTGGAGGTCGAGTCATTCTAAGCCAAGAGGCCCTTCAACTTATACAGATATTGGTGATGATGTGCTGTAAGCCAACACATGAATATTTTAGAAGGTAGTCTCCTCAAATTAGTATCAGTCAAGCAACTGGCATGTAGCATATATACAGATGGATCACAGCAGACTATCACCAACTGTGTATGTCAGACACTCAGGAAAGTCTGACACTTGTGAGACAGATGGTGGAAAAGACTAGTATAAATGTATATTCTGGAGTTTTTAAGCTTTCATAATCCTGTCTGTTTTGCCATTTAACAATAGTCATATCATGCTTGTCACTCATCTTGACTTTATATATAAGAGAGTAGTACATAAATATGACACAAGTATATATTCCTACCTGAATTTCCTGGCCATGCTTCAAGATAGCTTAAATTCTAACTACTTAAAAGATATCTTATTAGCTCATATCCATTTTGACAATATCAACCTAAGCAGCCTGTGAGATACTCATTAAATGATACATTCTATACTACCCCTGAAAAGAGAGACAGCAATATGTCAGTATATAAAGAGCTTGAGTTTTGTATCAGGAAAAATTAAAATCACATCACAGTTCTTCCACTACCTAGTTATGGAAGTATAAATAAAATGCCAACTTCTCACAACAATAATAACTTTAGGTTATTGGTGGCCATGAGAATATGAATTTATAACATTAGCTAAAATTTGTCCTTAGGCTGCTTTTGCACCTTGAGGTACTGTGTAACACACTCTAAGTCACGTATAAACCAACTGAAGCCTGATTTAGGAATATAATCAGCTGCTCCTAGGCAGCCAACTCATTACAGGATGCTGAAATAGGCCAATACCTCTGATAGAAAAATTGTGTGAGTTCTCTACTTTGTATTTCTATTTGGCCTGTAAAATCTTACTACACACATTGCTGCAGGAGCTAAGAGTCTATCCATTGTAAATGCTGCCCACTTAATGAATTATTCTTTAATCAAATAAACTCTGTTGAATATAATTTGGCACACTTTTTTTCTTCCTAATGAATTATACTAGTGATTATGAAAATAACAAAAGGTAGCACATCACATTAATGTTGTGCAAACTGTCTGCTCAATACTAGATTCTATGATATTGGAATCCTGTTCAGAGAGTTCTTGCATATAACTAAGCCTGGAGAGTGTTCCCAATTTTTTCCTCTAGCACTTACTGTATTTCAGGTTTTAGACTGAAGTCTTTGATGCTCTTTGAATTGGTATTTGTGTAGAGAGAGATATGGATCTAATTTTAATCTTCTGCAGGTGGATATTCAGTTTTGCCAGCTCCTATTGTTGAATAAGCCATCTTTTCTCCACCGAAAATTTTGAGCAGGTTTGTCAAAGGTAAGGTGGCCAAAGCAGAATGGATTTACTTCTGGGTAATCAACTGTGTTACATTGATCTGTATGTGTGTTTGATGATAGTACCGTGCTGTCTTATTACTATAGTATAATTTGAATTTGGGTATTGTGATAACTCCATCTGTATTGTTTCTCTTTACAGTTGGTCTCTCCCAGTCTCTCTCTCTCTGGTGTGTGGTTAGATGTGAGTTTCTGGATTTTTTTTTTCTAGTGAAATAAAGAAGGTCTTTTGAATTTTGATTGAAATTATGTTAAGTCTGCAGATTCCTTCTGGTAGGATAGTCATTTTTCACAATATTAATTCTGCCAATCCAGGAACATGGAATGTGTTTCTATCATGCATTGACCTCTTTGATATATTTTTTAGTGTCTTAAAATTTTCATTGTAGAGATATTTCGCATTTGTGTTAGATTCTTTGATAAATGTTTTAAATATATTATCTCCTTTCAACATTCTCAATGTTTTTTGAGACAAATGTGCTAACTATCTCCATTTTAAAGACCAGAAAATTATACCTTAGTCTGTCTTCAAATGTTTAACCTGGTCTGAAGATAAGCCTAAACTTTTCTGCTTTTAGAGCTCTTATCAATTTTTTCCATACTCCCAGAATGAAAACTCATTTGCTATGGCTCAATATCTGCCACTATTCCTTATACTTTTGACAGTTTTCCTTTTGCTTTATGTTTAAAAATTTTTTGATCACCAGAAAAAAAGTCATTTGGAGCATTTTCAAAACACAAATAAAAACACATTTTATTTTGCAGAGATTTTTATTATATTGCTTCATGACCAAAAGAAATTGAGATTAAATAAATAACATAATGACTGGCTATTATATCTTCTGAACTAATGCATCATACGAGAAATATATAAACATCCTATATGCTTGTCCTTTTGTGGTTCCAATGGCTATACAAGTTATCATGGAGTGAAATATATGAAAACATAAATAATATTGCTGATAGAAAGTGATTATATTGATTGCACATTAATTAATAGAATCATTGAAAAAATACAAATTCCAAAAATCTACTCACAAAAAAATTGTTAAATGGAAAAATAGTTTTATGAAATTGAATAAATCATGGGTTTCTCATGTAACACATTCATTTTATTGTAGTAAGTTCTTCTTTATCTATTGACATGATGAAGTATTTAAATTTCATTGTGTTAATGCTTTGTATCCCCTTCATTTATTTCGTAATATTTAGGTATCTTTCCTTCTTAAGGCAAAATCCAAACTTGTCATGGTTTATGGTGCCTTTAACATGCTGGTGAATTGTTTCACTTGTTGAGAACACTACGGAGCTGTGGTTTTCAGGGATATTGACTTACTTTTTTCCACAGTGTATTGGTCTATTTAAATATTCAATTAACACTAGTCCCTTGAAATGAATCTATAGCTTTTCTCTTTCTATTTTTTGGCTGAATTTAAGAAGGAATGATGTTAACACCTCTCTAAAAGTAGGTAAAATGTACTTAGGAAATTATCTGGCTATGAATATGGTGGTTTGAGTGTAATATTTGTAGCTTAGTTTTCTACTTAGATCTCAGCTGGTGGAGCCTTTTGTAGCTCCCTCTGACTCACTCTCTCAGATGTGTGCTGAAGTGAGTCATGTTCTTCTTCCATGACGCATCTCTCCCTTGACTGTGAAAGTCTGAAATATGTCCTTTCCTCCATAAACTATTTCTGGCTGTTTTCTTTTCTTTTCTTTTCTTTTCTTTTCTTTTCTTTTCTTTTCTTTTCTTTTCTTTTCTTTTCTTTTCTTTTTTTTGTCCCAGCAAAGAGAAGGTAACTGCTATAATGGACTATTCTTTGCTTAGAAGCTTTTGATTACTTTTTCAGTTCATAAACCATATCCTCAATCATGGTTAAAAAAAAAGTATATTTTCCTGTAATATCTGGTACATGGCAGGAATACGCACTTTTATCACTTATTTTCAGCTTAATTACAATAGAAGTAAAATATTCTGTTTTCAGATGATACAATCATTAAAAAACTGAAAAGCATGTATACAATCATAAGTTATACTGGCAAAGAATATTGTAAAAGTCAAGAAAATCATAATAAAATGGTCATATACTAGCAAAATTAGTACTTGTGTGTGTGTGTATGTGTGTGTGTGTGTGTGTGTATAATTAAAACTGAGCAGTTCTGCAATTAAAACTAGTATGAAACCTAAGGCTGCAGGTAATAGATCCTCTTTACAAGTCTGCATCCATGGCCAACTGATCTTTAACAAGCTGCCAAGAACACACAGTGATGAAATAATGGTCTCTTCAATAATGTAGGAAAAATCTGAATATCCATATGTAGAAGAATAAATTGAGCCCTTCATTTGCATCATATAAAATTATTTAGGAGTTTATCAAATACTTAAACATAATAACAGAAACCAAATTATAATCAAAATAAGTAATTTTTATATTAGTCTGAAAAATGGTGTTTTTGTTCTGGAACCATGAATATAGGTAAGAAAAGCAAAAGTAGGCAAGTATGACTACATCACAATAAAAAGATTCTTCACAGTACATAAAATAATAAACTGGAATATAATCATTGAAAGGTAAGAATGGATTTGTAAATCATATGTCTAATAGGAGATTAACTTCCAAGATATAGAAGACTCATACTAGTAACTGATAAAAGCAAAGAAAAATCAATCTTTGGACATATGACTATATAGTCACTTCTCTAATGTCTGATGGGACTACTAAATAATGTTTAACTTCACTAATTATCAGAGAAATGAAAAATAAAAGCATACTGTGCTATTTCACATGTGATAGAATGTGTCTTAGCAGAAACAAAATGACTACAAATTATACTGAAGCTTGAAACCATTACAGGTCTTCAAAAGTTACACAAATGAATAATAGAGCTATGTATAGACTAGCAATCATATGACTTAGTATATTTCCAAAGGAAGTGAAATGAGAATTTTTAAGATATATAGTCATTAGGTTAGTATGCTGTGTTATATTAAATAAGCCAAATGGAAAAAGAAACTACTATGTCACATCATTGTGTGTGGAATCAAAGTAATTATAGTCATAGAAATTTGTCATAGTTATGAGGAAATGGACAGGTATTGGTCAAGGGAAACAAAGTCTCACACAAGATCTAACAGACAGCCATGTGTCCACAGTTGACAATGTTATATTACATGGTTGATATTTGCTGACTATTCCTACATACTTATTTTATTTGCTTGATTATGATGATTGTTCATAATTTATCTGTATATAAAATCATCAAGTCATGTACTTTAAACACATACAACTAAAATAAAGTTGTAAAATATTTTGGACAACTATATGTACAGGTATTTTCTTTGATTTGTTTAGTTTACTAGTTATGATAATACAAAATTATTTTTCAAAATCTGTAATATCACATGTTCAAGGTTAATGGCCCTAAAGGCTGAAAAGTAAATAAAATACGGTTTTCAAGAATACTTGCCTGAGAATAGAAGCATAAAAATATGGGAAACTTCATAATAATTTTTACCCAAGAACAAATTTCAAATTTTTTTCAGACATACACTATGCAATACACAAAGATGTGATGGAATAATTGAATATGAGTGACTCATATTTGTGTGTGTTAAAGAGAATTCCTTTAAAAATTTTAGTTGCATTATTTTCAGATATCTGAGCCTCCAGCTTTAGACTTTAGCATGTTTTATCAACCAAAACCTAACTGCAGAACTATAAAATTTATGATTCGATTATTCCATTCCTCATTAAAAGTCATTCCTTTTAAAGTTTCATGATTCATTTTATACTTTTAATGTGTCAATTTACCATATATGTTTGGATAGATCTTAATTTTTTGTACCATAACCATTAAACTCTAAATTTTGTATAAGTTTCACACTTGAAACTATTGTTGCTTGTTATCCAGTGTTTTTGTCTTTAAACTAGTTTAGACAGTTACATTATTAAATCTTTGAAAATATCCTTTATTTGAGCTCATACCAATTCATAACTATTAACTGAGGTATTATTTTTAAAACTTAATATTTTTAATTTGCTTTGTGTTATATTATTAGTACTGCAAATTGTTGAGGTGACTGTCATGCCACTGGGACTACTTAATCAGCATATCATGAAAGTGGAAAGTGTGAGTTGTTAATTTTTAAACAAGCCTTTTCAGTAACTTGTGTAACTGCCATTTTTTTCTAGGCTTAAATTGTTAGTCTTCATATTTCTGCTTTTACTTAATCCAATACCCAAATCTATTCTTTTACCAATGACAGTTACAAAGGATGAATATTATAAATGTTGATCGTTTTTAACCTCTTAAAGAAGGTAGATTTTGTCTGTTCTCATTAACCTTATTTCTATTTCTTTTTAGATCATACTTAAATTATGTGGTGTTTTGATTGAAATGCCCACCCCCCCAACACCCAGTCTTTAGTGTTTTGAATATTTGGTCCACAGCTGGTGGTAATTTGAGAAAGTTGTGAAGTATTTGGGAAGTGGAGCCTTGCTTTTGCAGGCATATCACTGGCGTCAGATCTTAATGCTTATTAATCTAGCACCATGTGGGTTCAGGGCTAGATCACTCAGAGAATTTTATGCTGCTGATTTATGATGATGTGAGCTAGCTTCCTACCTGTTTATTGTGTCTAACACTATGTAAAAATTTGTCTGTCAGGTTAAGCAGTTTTAGACAGCATGATATATTGTTTCACATCCTCAGAAAGGCAGAAAAAGAAAGCAGCCTTGTTGGTTGCCACTGGGTTAGTCTTTCATGGCAAACATTGATTCATTTCAAGTCTTCAGTATCATAGAACACTTCATAACCTCACTCACATTTTGGGGATCAGTTCCTGCTGATGATTTTTGAACTTCAGACGCTTCTATATGTATCTCATGGAGAGCTGGTTCAGTGGTTGTCGCACTTGCCTGAAAAGCCTAAGAACCTAGATTCAATTCCTGGGTGCTCACATACCCAGCTGTAGTAGGTGGCACATCTGGCATGAATCCATCTGGCATTCATTTGCAGTGGCTAGAGGCCCTGGCACACCCATTCTCTCTTTATGTCAGCCTGTTTCTCTCCCTCTATCAAATAAATAAACAAAATATTTTAAAGATGTCTGATATGACATGGGCTTCATGTTGACGCCTTTAATCCCAGCACTCGGGAGGCAGAGGTAGGAGGATCGCCGTGAGTTCGAGGCCACCCTGAGACTCCATAGTGAATTCCAGGTCAGCCTGGGATAGAGTGAGACCCTACCTCGAAAAGCCAAAAAAAAAAAAAAAAAAAAGAGAAAAAGCATGAGAACTCAGTGATGAATGCTGGTTATTAGGCTAACTTCCTTCTTTTTTATTCAGACCATGACTCCAATCCATAGAATGCTGGCTTAAATATAGATCTCACAGCAATACTCAGATGTTTCCTAAGTGATTTTAAGTCTCAGCACATACACATCAACTATCACAGGGGTCCAATTCTTGTCTTTTTCATGCAGGTACCATTTTCAGCACCAGTTACTGAAAAGGCCATCCTTGTCAAAGTGTAGGTCTCATAGAATTAAATGCTTTTTTTAAACGCCATAAAATTAAAATGGTAAGAAGGGAATTATTCACTGTGTTTTGAACAACATCAAAGCATTTGAATAAACAACTATTGTAGGCAATAGAAAACAAATTGTAAACAATTAAAAACACAGAAATCACTTAAAATCAAGAGGAAAATATTTTCAGGGTTGATGATGCTATGATGAGAAGATTAAATTTTTATGAAATACTTAATTTAGTATTGGAAATTTGATGATCTCTGTACTTAAGTTTTAGGGCATAAGCAAAAAACAATTAATGAAAAAACATAGTTTGGAAATATTTCTATTGTTCTTTATTTACATGAGTGTTCATTTCAACACTAGGAACTCATTCTCTGATCTTGGAAATACTTATTCATCTCTCATAAACTGAATTGAGACAGATTGCCAAATTTTATCTACTTATGCAGTAGAATAGTCAGGAAGAAAATTTATGTGCATATAACTTCAAAGCCTCTGTGGTTTCACTATGACATGTTGTCTTCAGAAAGAGGAGGCAAAAGGTCCCAATGATGTGAAAGACCTATATATAATAAAAGACTTCCAATGCTCCTGGATAGGTAGAGTTAATTGTGGTAATTTGAATATATGCCCCCCCCCAATATATTCAGTGTTTTATTAGCTTGTAATTTGTGTCTGCAGCCACATGGCTAAAGGCAGTATTGCAGAGTGGGTCCTAGGTTTCAGCCCTAAGGTGTGGTGGTAGGTTGAAGATTCCAATCTAAAGATATTCAAAGTGTACATAGGTGGAGTTCCTGAAGTGTGCTGTGCTGTGTGGCTTTTGGCTTATGGCTTTTATCTCTGTGTTTGGTCCTATTAAAGCAGGCCAGCTTCTTCTGCCAGTATGGAACTTCCACTGGGTCTGTAAGCGTCAATAAATATCTCTTCCTCCATAACTTTACCTGATCTGGAAATTCATCTCAGTGAACCTAAAGCTGTCTGCTACATTAATATTGTGAAATGACAATCTTATGCAAAGTAATATACAGATTTAATGCAATACCAATAAAAAAAATTCCAGCTTTATTCTTCTCAGAGATAGAAAAAATGATCTCAGGTCTCAGATATCGAAACATGCCCTCAGCAAAAGAAACACCTCTGATTTAAATACCTGATCTAAAGCTATACTACAAAGCCATAGTAACAAAAATAGCATGGTACTAGCATAAAAACATACATATATACCAATGGAACAGAATTGAAGACACTGCCCTTAAGCCAAGTAACTACAGCTACTTGATCATTGACAAAGGAGCCAACAGAGCACACTGGAGAAAAAAAAAAAAAAACAGCATATGGTGCTGTACAAACCAGATAACCACATGTAGAAAAATGAAAGTAGAACTACTCAACTAACCATGCATAAACAACTCCAAATGACTTAAATAACTTAGTATAAGACCTGAAACTCTTACACTACAGGAAGAAAGAACAGAAGAAACTCTGCATGATATGAAAGTGGAGAAAGACTTCCTAACCAATACTCTAGTAGTCTAGGAAATTGAACAATCACTCAACCAATGGTATCTCATGAAGCTAAAAAGCTTTTGCACAGAAAAACATACCATAACCAGTCAATAGACTACTACTAGAGTGAGAGAAAATCTTCAAAAAGTATACCACTGACAAAGGCCTAATATGTAGAATCTACAAAGAACTCAAGAAACTAAGCATAAAAACACAAACAATCCACTCAGAAAATGGGGCAGAGAACTGAATAGGAAGTTCTCAGAGGAAGAAATACAAATGGCTAATTTACACCTAAGGAAATGTTCAACATCCTTAACCATCAGGCAAATACAAATTAAAACAACTATGAGATTCTACCTTACTCCAGTCAGGATAACAATTATTGCAAAAATCAAATGAAACAAAAATGTTGGTGAGGATGTGGGGAAGAGGAGCCCACATTCATTGTTGGTAGGAGTGCAAACTAGCACAACCACTATGGAAATCAATATGGAGACTCCTTGAAAAGATGAAAATAGAGCTACCAACAGACCCATTTATTCCTCTACTCAGAATTTACCCTAACGGTGCCCTCCTACTGCACTGCAGAGATATTTTCTCAACCATGTTTAGAGCTGCTCAATTCATAATAGCTAAGAACTAGAATCAACCTAGGTGCCCAAAATTGGGCAAATGGATAATGAAGATGTGGTATATTCGCACAATGGAGTGCTAATCAGGAGTAAGAAAAAATGACATAATGGAATTTTCAGGAAAATGAATGGACTTGGAACAGATCATAGTCAGTGAACTCACACAATCACAGAAAGACAAATGCACATGCTCTCAGTTATCTGTGGTTCCTAACCTGGAACAACTTGAGTTGCTGGCATACTGCACAGGCAACTCAAGAGACAGACAGTAGGGATGGAATGTTCAGTGGCGAGAGGAATGGGAGGTTGGCAGGGGGGATTAACACAAAACTAAACCCAAAATGAACTAGTACCATAGAAACCTTTCTCCTTCACAGAAGATTAAAAGATAAAACCCTCAATCAGAGTATGGGGAGATCATCTGGCAAGCAGGGCCCTGGAGAGGGTGGTATGAAGCCTAACCTTAAAATTTTTGGCTTTTGTCTGTAACCCCCAGTACCAGAAATCAGTGGCTACCCACATTAAGCTTTTGATCTGAGAGATCAGGTTGGTTGACAGGCATGCTGTTTTTTAGTTTATATTTTATTCACTTTTGATTAGGATATAGTAAGTTAAGGTATCACCATATTTATTTTAATTTTTTGTTTATTTTTATTTATTTATTTGAGATTGACAGACAAAGAGAGAAAGAGGCAGATGGAGAGAGAATGGGGGCCCCAGGACCTCTAGCCACTGCAAATGAACTCCAGATGCATGCGCTAACTTGTGCATCTGGCTAACATGGGTCCTGAGGAATCGAGATTCGAACTGAGGTCCTTAGGCTTCACAGGCAAGTGCTTAACCACTAAGCCATCTCTCCAGCCCAATCTATTTTGTTCTAAGACAGTTGTTCCATGATTCTAATCAATCCCTATTTAAAGGTAGTGCATGAACATGTGCCTTCCTCTTTGATCTCCTGTTGCGCACAGTTTGCCTTTTACCATTTCTCCCCAAATAGGTCTCAAATGTTAATGGTTGTCAATTTTTTTTTCAAGGAAGAGAAAAATAATCAGTATCTAAAAATCTTTTTTTTTTTTATTATGTAGGAAGCTGCATGGACACATCATATATTTGTACCATCATTACCCTCCTCCCTATCCCAATTCTGTTGAGTGTCCTCCTCAGTGGGAATTCTGTCATTCCCCTTAGATTTTCAGCTTAGGAGATGTGAGAACATCAGTCAGTCATTGGAAGGGGGAGGGCAGTGTCTCTGGACATCCCCTTCTAACCTGTGGCTCTGACCTTCTTTCCACCCCCTGTTCTGCAAAATTCCCTGAGCCACAGTAGGTGTATTTCAAGTCTTCCTTGGTGTTACGCTTTCAGCAGGTTCTGTTATTCTCTTTGGTGTGTTTTGAGTATCCTTATGTCTGTCTCCATTATCCTGGCACTGGTTGACAGGCTCACTATTGAAGCAACATTCTTGCACATCTGGCCAAATCATTTTTATTTACTGTCTGTACTGGAGAACATCACTTTCTCCTTCCTTATATTAGTCCATATTAATTCTATAATAAACTGGGTTGCTTACATATTCTCGTGTGTACTGAAAACATCTTTGATTACAACTCTCCATCCTCTTATCTTTTTCCCCCTGCGATACTATCTTCTTTTCTTTTTATTCTCTTCTTGTCTCCTCTCCTCTCTGTCTTCTCCCCAAACCCTCTCTCTTTTCCTTGCTCCCATTCTTTCCTTTTGCTGTGTTGGGTTATTGAGCCTGGGAAGCAACTCCTGTAAAATTAAGCTACTTCCATCTTTATCCTCCCTTCTTTCTCCTTTCTAACAGTCCCTGTTCTACTCTTATGTCATCTTTTTATATTTTTCTCAGGTTTGACACATGAGAAAAATACGTGGGAAATTTATTTGTCTTTCATATGTCTGACTTACTTCAATTAATACCATGACCTTAAATTCCCTTCATTTTCCTTTAGGTGATATGATTCAGTTCTTCTTTGGGGCTAAACAATACCTAATGGGGGTGTGTGTTTGCATGTGTGAGTGTGTGGGTGTATTCACAGTCATGCATCCATTCCTCTGTTGGCAAGTATCTATGCTGATTGCATAAATTATATTGAAAATAGTGCTCCAAAAAGCATCTACGTACAGACTTCTCTGTGATATGCTGATGTTATTCTTTCAGACATACTGAGTGAGATAATGATAGCTGTTTATATGATGATTTTGTTCTATTTTTGGTCTTTTGAAGACCCTTCATACTGATGTCCACAGTAGCTGGACTACTTGAAACTCCCACCAATGTCTGTAAGTGACCATTTATCCTATATGCCACCAACATGGTCTATTATTAATATTTTTTGCAGTCTTGATTATGGTCATTCGTACACACTTTACATGGAATTTTAATGTAGTTTTGATTGGCATTTTTCTGATAGATAACAATTTTGAATTTTTTCATATGATAACTGCCCATTTACATTTTTTAAGGAGTTACATGGTTCATTTGCCTTTTTATTGATTGGATTCCATGTTCTTTTGTTATTCAGTATTTGCAGTTCTTTGCATATTCTGAATGTTAAGCCTCTATCTGAACAATGGCTGGCAAAGATTCCTTCCCCTTCTGTATGCTGCATCTTCATTGTTTAATTCATTCTATTGTTATGCAGAAACAGCTAATATGATGCAATCCTATCTTTTATTTTTCCTGCTATTTTATGTGCTATTGCAGCCATGTTGAGAAAAATGTTGCAATGCAGATGTTCTACAGCATTTCCAGTTTTTTTTTCTCTCTCTCTCTAATAGTTCAGATTTCAGGATTAACCCTGAGATGATTGATCCATTCTGAATTAGGATTTGTGCAAGTTGAGAGATAGATGTCCACTTTTAATCTTGTATAGGTAAATTTCCAGTTTTGCAATTTTAAAGTTTATTATTTTTCTTAGCATGCAAAATGATGGATTTGATTATGACATTTTTATGCACGCACACACACACATACACACACACACACACACACAAACACATACACACAACTGTAATTTGCTCGTTTTTACCTCCAGAAACCTTTTCCTGCCCTTTATCTCCCTGGTTTCCTCCTTATCCCTAATAGTTCCTTGCTGCTTCCATGCCATGAACACACACACACACACACACAATCACACATGCACAACATGTCTGTATATGTGCATGTAGTTAAATCTACATTTCACATAAGAAATACTACTTATTAAAGAGGCTGTCTTTTCACCAACAAATGTTTTTTTATGAAGAATGAAATACATTGAGTTTTACTGGTTTATTTTTGAGTCTTCTACTATACTCTATGGCCTACTTGCCTTCTTGTTTTTACATATGTATGTGGCTTGCATGTGTTTATGCATTTTCACACGTGTAGTGGTTTGAATGTGAATCTGTGACCCACATAGCCTCAGGTACTTTTAATTAAAGTACAGCTTCCTGCTTGAGTGTCTAGCAGCCTGCTGCAAGAGGTATTACTGGGGATGAATCTTGATTCCACCCCAAAGTTATGCACAGAGCACTTTAGTTCTGGCAGTTCATGCTTGCTGGTGGTGCTTACTGTTTGGTACCATCACTCTGCTTTGATATACAGATATAACCAGCTGCTTCCTCCATTGATGGGATTTCCCCTGGATTTGAAGTTGAAATGAACCCCTTTTGCCCATAAGCTGTGTCTGGTTAGATGTTCACCTCAACAACAAGGAGCTGACTCTAATAATATGTATGTGAGAACACAAATGTGCCCAAATGCAAATGTGTATGCATGCATGTGACAATCAGAAAACCTCAGTTGTTGTATCTCTTTTTGAGTCAGAGGCTCTATGATGTGGACTTCACCAATTATACAACAGTGCTGGCGAATGAGCTCAGTGGTTCACTTTTCTCTACCTTCTCTGTTATGGGATTGCAGGCATGTATCACCATGTCCTGCATGTATGTGGGAGCTTGGAATAGAACTAGGGCTTCTTGTTTGTGAATCAAGCACTTTACCATGTATAGTATCATTCCAGCCCGGTGTAACTGTTTATAGGTCAATATTGTGTGGTTTTGGTTACTATAGCTCTGTGAGTTAACATTTGGTATTTCAATACCTCCTGAATTGATATTGTTCCTGAAGATTGTTTTGTAAATATTGTGAGTCTTCTGTGCTTTCATTCCAAATTTTAGATTTTTTCTTTTTAGTCCTCTGAAGCATGCCAATGGAATTTTTGATGTGGATTGCATGGATATATAGATCACTGTAAATTCTGATGATCCATGAATATTGGAAGTCTTTCCATATTCTACTCTTTTCTTCAATGTGTTCAATCCATGTCTTATAGTTTTCATTGTAGAGATTGTTGACTTCATTGCTAAGATTTATTCCTGAATATTTTTTGAGGCCATTGTGTAGGGGTTTGTTTATCTGATTAGTTTTTCAATGACTTTGTTCTTAGTTTAGTTTATGAACTTTTTTGTTTTTGCTTTTTTGTATATATATATATATATATATATATATATATATATATATATATGTATGTATATATATATATATAATTTTTTTGAGATAGAGAGAGGATGAATTGGTGCTCCAGGGTCTCTAGCCACTGCCATTGATCTCCAGATGTGTGTGCAAACTTATGCATATGTGCAACCTTGCATGTATCACCTCCTGCATCTGGCTTACTTGGGACCTGGAGAGTCAAACTTGGGTCCTTAGGCTTCACAGGCATTGCCTTAACTGCTAAGCCATCTCTCTGGCCCAAGTATTTGTTTTTTGTATGTTAATTTACTAACTAGACACATTGTTGACTTTGTTAGTCATATTTTAGACTCTTTTCTAGGGTCTGCTAAGTATATAATTATATCATCATCAAGTAGGGATGTTTTGATGTAGGTTTATGACTTATGACCATTTCATGACATGGTTTATTATGGAAATAGTCTTTATTTTAGTAGAGTAAGATGGATCTCTAAAGATAACATGTGCATAAGAGGAGAAAAAGAAACTGACCTAGAAATAAGTGTATCAGGATTGAGGATGTGGGGATTCCATCTCAAGCATGGGCTTGAGTGTGTTTAAAATCCCAGACACTAAAGGAAAGAATACCTAGAATTTCTTATAATCTTGTCAACATAAATTAAGGGAATGGGAAAGATAATACTTGAAAATTCTGTGGTAAAACACTAAAAAATGAAATCAGACTTTACTGCATTAATTTTTGACTTTTGGCTAATAAATACAATTCTCTGTTTGTTTGAATATTTACTTTAAAAGTATGTCATCTTAACAGCCTATATCTTGAGGCAAGAAAAGAAGGTTAAAGTTTTGTTAATTATTGTCTTATTTAAGAGCACTGGCCTGGCATATCCTGGGAAGTAAAATAAAGACCTTGTTGTTACCATTAATGTCTGGAATGCTAAAAAGAGTAAAGAGTGTCATGAGCGCTTGTGACTTTAATATATGTGATCTTGACTTATCATTTCAGTAATAGAATGGAACCAAGGTCATCACCGCTCGAACAAGAACAGTTGCTGTTGGTATTAGCCAAAATAGACAGCAAGAGCATCTACACTAGCCCAGGAGCTTGTAAGGGACTAATTGTTTCTCAGGGCAATGTACAAAAGATGTTTGTCTAAAATTGGGTCAAGTCTGCTAACATTTGTTTCTGTCAAAATCTGTTTGGAACAAGAAGCATCAGCCATCTTGTAAGCATGGCAGTGAGACCATCAGTAAACTGTCCTTGCTGCCCGTCCAGCTTAACCATAGGATTCTGAATGTTGTTGCAGGTGTATAGAGAGTTATGACCTCATTTTGTACCATCAAATCTGACCAGGGTTTGAGCCTTCTGTAACAGTGCTGATGGACCCAAGGCGATGGTTCACACTGTGATAGATGGGTGGTGTAGGTTTAGGAAACACAAGGGCCTGAATTATCAAGGAAAACCCAATCTCTCCCCAGAATTACTGCCCTAATTAATACTGTGTGGTGTAGGGAAAATGGGGAAAATTTTACATATCATATCAGAGGCAACCTACAGTAGCCGAGTCTCCAGAAAGCATAACCAGAATCATGTAAAATCCTTAAAATGGGGACATCTAAGGATACTGGGAACACTTGCTTGAGGTGGCCGGAGAAGAATATTCAGTGCCTAAGCTCCACTGATCTTATTCATTCATATTTGAGCCAGACACTCTTACTGATACTAAAAGACTAGGCAATTCTGGTTCTCTGCTCTCCTTCGTGATACCAGGATTTTAGGTGTGCGTGGCCATGCCCAGCTATTTTACATGGATTCTGGAGATTAAACTCAGTGGTTGCAGACCCATCAGTGCTTCATGCTTGAGCAAAAAGATCATTTAATTGCTGAGCCATCTCTTTAGCCCTCAAATGATCATTTTAATTTAAATATTATGCTTATGAATTCTACTATATATACTATGTAGTATTATATATGCATACATATATGTATGTATGTGTGTGTGTGTATGCTACTAAAATGGGTACTTACTTGTCTTTAGTGAAATCCCAGGTATAATGATAATTTATGGCCCAGTAATCATTAAGCACACAAATATTAGCTAACCAGAGCAGATGTTAAAGGAACTTAAGAATCCGTGAATTATAAATATTCATAAGACAAATATTTTATCTTTCACATATAAATTCTTTCAGTAAACTTTATACTTCTGATTCCATAAAATTTTGAATTTATTTTAATATTTTAGGTTTTCATTTTTCTTTTGTGATTTATATCTCTTCCCTTTCTCTCTTTCTTGTCCAATCTCTCTTTTTAAAATTTCTTTCTGTCTCTTTTTCTCCCCGCTAATAATAGATATACTTTAAAGAGGCTTATTTTGTTTTGTTGTTTATAAATTTCATGCTTCAGAGCTCCCTAGATCAGAATCATAATCGTTAACAGTCCCAAAGCCAAATGTAACCACTCAGTTATGTTATAGATTAACCAACATGATTTTTTTTTTTTTTTGGTGTCCCTGAGGATTCAAATGTTTTCTAGACATAGGAAAATGAGCAGTAGCAAACAGCAAGGGGTTTTTCTAGAGTCTCAGTGAGGAATCTACCATTAGAAGTATGAATCCATGTAACTTAAATTTTTAAGTAATAGAGAAAATGTGTGTTACAGCTAATCATTTGGGCAATGCAAATGAAAACCATTATGTAAGGTCACCTCATTCAGTGAGAATGGCTGTTATCATAAAAATAAAGAAGTAAGTGATGATTAAGCTTTGGGGAAAGGGAAACTGGCACACTGTTGCTTGAATGGGAAAAGTCTTCCCCAAGCCTTGTATGCTTGAATACTTTGTCCCCAGCTGCTGGTAGTGTTTCTGAAGGCTCTGGAACCTTGAAGAGGTGAAGCCTCACTGGAAGAAGAAGGTACCTGGGAGTGCTCTTAGAGGTGTCAGATCTTGGCCCCACTTTCTGTCTACTGTGCTTCCTGATGGGGATGCAATGTAATGAGCTGGACCATGGTTTCCTAACCATGCTTTTTCCATCATGGTGGACTGTAAGCTGTACTAAACTATTTCTCCCTTAGGTTCTTAGGTTGCTTTTCATCAGGTATGTGGTCAAAGAAATGAGAAGAGTAACTAACACATGTACTGTTATTGGGAATGTAAATTAGTACAGACATTATAAAATATATGGAGATTACTCAAAAATAGAAATACAAGTACCAAATTATTCAGCAATCCCACCACTATGAAATCAGCTTGTCCTATAGCACCTACATTCCCATTTTTATTGAAGGGCTTTCCAGAACAGCCAATGTGTGCAATCAACTTAACTGTGGACAGATAGATGAATTGATAAAGAAAATTTGCTGTTGATGCACAGTGGATCATTATTCAGCCATCACAAGAAAAAAATATATAATTTCAGGCAATGGCTGAATCCAGATGCCAATATGTTCAGGGAAATGTTGGGCACATAAATGCTACATTTTCTAAAGTATATGTTGAAGCTAAAATGTTATTCTCACAGAATAGAAGATAAAATAGTGATTTCAAGAGCATAGAACAGAAGGGTGTAGAGGGGGCAGAATGTGGTTTTCAGGTACAGAATTACAGTTGGCTAGAAAAAAAGTGTCATATATTCAATAGTAGGATAACTATAGCCTTCATCAATTAATGCTACATTTCAAAATAGCTGGTGTAATTTTGAATGTTTCTAATTAAAGTTATGAAAAATACTTAAGGTGATTATACTCATTTAAACCTAAATGCTACTATATCATTTTGAAGATAACCTAGAGGAAATCCCTTATTTGTAAGATTACTCAAAAGGGCACTAAATTACATGGAGAAAAACAAAGGGTTTGTGGACAATGAAATGAATATACATACTATGAAACTCAATATATTGGGTTAATTTCATGTTGGTCATTGTAATTAAAACTTACTGCAATAAAAATATGCATCATCATTTTACATATGTATTTCTGTTTCCTTGTTTACCTTTTCCAGAAAGATTAACTAATGAAGTGATTGAGCATATTAAGTCTATTGAATACATATTGAGTAATTAAGTATATCGTATTTCATTTAAAAGGAAGTTTGAAGGTGAACATGTTGATAAGAGTATTAGAATTACTGCATTGAGATATTGTCAGATAATTCTCTTATGAACCTTTTTTTTCCATACATCAACATGAGAAGGTTGCATGCAATTCAGTCCCTTTACATCTAGATGGCAGCAGAGGTGCAACTATAAATCTTATTAGACCATTCATAAGTTGTTAATAAGCAATCATAACTTTGAAAATTTTGATATCTAGTGAGGAAATTTTTTAAAGTTTAATTTTAAGTGTTTTAGCATAGTGAATGTTTCCAGCAACTCATATCATATCACTCATGATATCTTGTGTTTTCTCAAGTACTTTGATATATACCTGTTATTTAAATTTAATAAACATAATGTATATTGAGCCAAAAGCTTACTGTTTTCAAGTTCTGAAGTTGTGAACACCTTTAAATGCCCTGTAAGAAGAAGAGAGGTAAGTGGAGTGAGACTGAATAAGAAAACATTTTGAGACTGAATTAAGAAATGCTAACATTAATTCTGCCTCTCTGATTCCTTAGAGCAACCTACAATTACGTTCAGGAGATTAAAGCATCAACTCAGGTAGATGAACATCTTTAAAAGGTATTGAGAGATAGCTACTCACTAATTACTCATTGATTGTACCATCTATTTAAGGCTCGATCAGATTTAATATAAAGTAACAGGATAAAAAAGACAATGCTATTATAAAGTACATATTCCAGTCAGGGAGCATTTACCCTTTGATTTTGTCTTGCTAATAGTAGAATGTTTTCTTCACATATACTAAACTGCTGCTTTAGTGTCCTGGAAAGAGAAGGTAGGAAGCTCAAATGTGGTCACCAAGGACAGCTAGTTAGAGGGGCTGTGTACAAGTACTAGGTGAAGGTACAGAGAAGTGCCTCAGAGGACGGTCATCACAGAAGAGTCTTGCAGCCTTAGACCGAAGGAGAAAGTGCTCAGAGGATGCTGAGATGGAGAGATTACCTGAGACTACACTTGAAGGCTACTGGATAGAAAGTGTGACTTTAAAGGGACCCACGTAACTGAAGACACCTAGCCTAAAGCATCCAGAGACTTAATGACTATATCTCATTCTCTGCCTGGCTGCAGGAATGTCTTTTGCTGATTTCCACTTGCAGTACCCTTCTCCCAAGGTCAGAGAGTTAAGAAAGCTATTGTGTTCTGGAAACCTTTGTGTGGTGGAAGCCAAAAGGAAAAGACTGAATCAGGAAGGCCAAATGGGAAATAACCTATTAGGTTACAAGACATGAGTGCATTGGTATGCTACAGCTGCTACAACAAACAACAGAAATTGATTTTCTCATAATTCTGGCATTTATAAAGAAGATCAAAGGTTGGCAAGTTTTGCTTGTTTTGAGGGTCATTCTTCAATGCATTCTCAGAATTATCTCTGTTTCTATCATAGCCTTTTAATAATAATAAATATATTGAATTATGGTAATTTCTAGTTACCTCTATTAACTATAATTCATTTCTTAATGACCTTATTTTAAGTACAGTCCACATTCATAGGTGGTACAAGGGTTTAGGCTTCAACATCTGAATGTAGGTGAGGGTGGGGCAGAATTCAACAGACAGGAAATACCAGCTATGCCATCACAGGGACTCCAACAGAAAATTTTTATGGTGTTTGCAACATTGTCTGAGGAAACAATGGTGTAGCAGTCATAATAACCAAGAAACCAAGGTTACATAAATCATTCTTTAAAATTTTTAAAGTCCTGGAATTTTACTTTATTTCATAAGTAAATACGTATGTATTAAATCAGTGTCATATAAACTTTCTAGTACGTAGAAAATGATCAAAAGAAAGAAATCAAAACACATCTGAGAAAGACACTGCACTTCTTACCTTTAATAAACCAATGATCTACTCCAATGTACTTACTAATATACACAGTCCCATGTCTAATCAAAAAGTTCCCAAGACGGCCCTCAGACAAAGCTCTCCACTTTTCCAAGATTTTACTCTCATTTTTCCCCATGTTCTCTCTATTGAAATCACTTAAAATTATGGAATCAATCAAATATAAACCTAGTTAAATACAGCTTAATAATTCAGCATACTTGCATTTCAACACAGGACAAAACTCTGTACAATGACTTAATAAGTTACTTTCCAACACTATCCTCAAAACCCTAATTCCTCTCTTCTCGGCCCCTCTTATTGAAGGATGCATTAGTTGTCCCACAGGCTAAGAAGTTTTTACACATGGACTTCTAAGAGTAGTTCTAACCATTTGATATAAATATACATTTCCTTTAACAATGGGAGGCATTATGTTTAAATAAATGTAGAAAACTGAATCAAGCTATTTCATTTAGATATTTTCAAATATAAAAATTTTCTTAATCTTACCTTAAGGCAAATTATCAAATCTAATGGAGGAGAATCACCTGTTAGTAGTTAAAGTTGTTGTAAAATAGGACATCTTCTCCCTTGGAAATTTTACCAGAACCTTATTTTATGTTCAAGTAATCTTAGGCAATGCTCTAAAGAATAGCGCAGGCCTAGTCAGCTGAACAAAAGCTACTGGTGCGTACCAAAGACAGCAAGGAAAGAGGATACTTAACATCAGAAGCCTCCACATATATTGGAAATTTGCCCCAAACATGGAAGCCCGAATTTTACATTTCAAGAGTATTTTAGTAGCCAGGCATAGTGGCACACACCTTTAATCCCAGCACTCTGGAGGCAGAGGTAAGAGAATTGCAGTGAGTTCAAGTCTATCCTGAGACTACATCGTGAATTGCAGGTCAGCCTGGGTTAGAGCGAGACCCTACCTCAAAAACAAAGAAACAACAACAACAAAACAAGAGTATTTGATTCTTTTTAGTTCGGGAACATGACCTGGGGTTTGGCAAACTGTCTATCCGGGAGGTCACATCAAATTTCTCAAGCTGGAACATTTGTTAGGTTCCTTTTCCATCACTTGTCAACCTAGCACTGTAGCCCACAACACTGCATGACTTAAGACTGTGAATTAGTATATTTGTTTTAATAATAGATCAGCCTAGTATATGTAGACTAACTGGAAAACTTGAATATGAAAAATAGTGGCTTTAGTTTTCTCATTAATTTAGACTTATGGGACCATTATGGGATCATTATTCTAAAGGAGAATTTGGAGGAAGGAATAGACTACTATATAGGATTTCTCATTATGAAATGAGCTTTATCCCAAAGCCAGCATCTGATAACACATGCATTGAGACTAACACATATCACACTCAAATAAACTCATACAAGAAGGCACATGTACCGCAATCTGTGTGCAAGTATTTTGCATAGCTCACTGTCTCCAGGTAGAGTTAAGGCTACTCAAGGAAAATTCTAAAGCATTTTAAACATGTAATTGTATTTTGGATGCTGAATAAAACAAGTGTTATTTTGTTCCTTTAGTTAGCTTTGGTTTGGCTTGTTTGTTTTTAATAATTAAATAGTACTAGTGCTTTTAGAACAGTAAAAAATCCCTAATAGGTTTATGTGTTTTTATTTTTTATTTTTATTTTTCAGTTTTTCAAGGTAGGGTCTCACTCTAGCCCAGGCTGATCTGGAATTCATGCTGTAGTCTCAGGCTGACTTTGAACTCACAGTGATACTCTTACATCAGCTTCCCGAGTATTGGGATTAAAGGTGTGTGCCACCATACCCAGCTTGACCTAATAGTTTTTAATTCATTTTTAATTCAGCTATAATTTCAGTGGCTTCAGATAGCTCTCCATTGGAGCTGAATGTTTTCAGATTCATTCACAGACACCACTCTTAACACTGCATGGGAGAGGATCCTGAATCTTCCTACAGTCCCTCCAGGGACACAGTTAACAGGCAGAACAGAGGTCCAGTCACGACTGATTCAGCTGTTTTGAGATAGTCCCATGGGCAGGTTTCTCTCAGATGTGTAGTATCACTGTTAATAAACAATGCACACAGAAACATGTCTCTGTGGAGCTCAACAAACATGGCATGCTCTTTTGGTGCAAAAATGAATTTCTCCTGAGAAAATGTCATAGAAATTATGTGGTGATACACTGAAAATTGTACTTCATATTCACATTTCTTATTTTTTTTTCATTTTATTTTATAAGATATTGACATAATAGGAACTTGGGGGAGAATAAGACTTATAAACACAAAATTGTCCTAACAACTAGTAAAATAAATTCTCTTATATAGTTATCATATCCATAACACTATTAATCAGAGGTTATAACCTGACAAAACTATCCTCACAGAGATGCTCTTGATAGACCTGACAGGACAATCAGAGAGTTGGAATTATAAGGAAAGAAAAGGTGACAAAGTTTAAAATCTTTTTTTTCATTATTCATATTTTCATTATTATTAAGTAGACACTTTGTATGGATACATCATGTGTTGGTACCATCATTTTCCTCCCCCTGTCCCCACTCCACTGAGGTCCCTCTTCAATGGGATTGCTGGTATTCACCATGGGGTTATAGGTTATGACTTGTGAAAGCAGCAGTCAGAATTTGTGGGGTGGGGCAATACCTCTGGATATTCCCTTCCACCCCATGTCTCTTACAATCATTCCATTCCCTTTTCCACAAAATTCCCTGAGCCTTGGTGTGTTTAAGTCTACTTTAGAGTTGAGTTCTCAGCAGCTTCTGGATTTTCTGTTTTGGTATGTTTGGAGTATCCTCAGTGTCTGTCTCCATCACTCCCTAATGTTCATGTTTCAGGTAGCCATGAAGCACAAACTTGTATGTAACAGTTCTGTGTCCTGTGGTTGTTTTCTTTTTACAGGGAGAGAAAGAGAGAGAGAGAGGAGAGAAAGAGAATGGGTGAATGGGCATGACAGAGGCTCTTGTCACTACAAAATATCTCTTGACACATGTGCCACTGTGTTCACTCAGCTTTACATGGGTCTAGAGGAATCAGATTTAGATCAGCAGGCTTTGCAAGCAAGCACATTTAACCACTAAGCCATTTCCCAGTCCCAGGATAACTTCTTGATATATCCTTTTTTTGTCATAGATATTTCTAAATGGAAGCTTTCTTGTTTATCCTCAGTACCCTCTAAACTGCAAGCTCTGTGCCTCTTATAAGATCCAATCCATCAGATGCCAGCTTGCATCAAGTTATTCCTATTGAGAAAGTACTGAAAATGATTCATTCTTCCACAAAGATAGTTTGTGTTACTGGGTTACTACTCTCATGAACGTTGCTCTTGTACAACCTAGATACTGTGAGGGCTTACCATGAGGGTCTTGCATTAAGCCAAGGGGACCTAAAGGGCTTTTCAACTTCTATATGTCCAATATAAAGTAGAATACTTAACACGGGTAGTGCACTTCCAGAGAATTGAGAGAGATCTACCATTAATCTCATTAGCTAGCAGCAAAGAGTTCTAGACTACTGGAGGTGCCTAATTAATACACTGCTGAGAAAGTAATTACAATGTAGCAAGCACAACTACACAATAATACTCTTTCATTCTGACAGGGGGATATGCAAATTTATCTTTTCTCTGTAAAATTGGATTTATTAGTTTTGCTCTCTTGTTACATGTGAGAGATCATTATGCATTTCAACAATGGTTAATATGCATGCTCAAACATGAACTGGACCCCATTTTTGTCACTTTAAAAAATCTTTTTAGAATGGGGAAATTCAAATATTTTAAATGTGTGTGGGGGGGTATACATGCATGCATGTGTGTAGATACCCCACAGTATCTTGATGCTGCAAGCAAATTGCTGTCTGGCTTTACATGAGTGGCTGGGAAATTGAAACTAGACTGGCTGGCTTTGCCTTTAACTCCTGAACCATCTCCCCAGTGCCAGAATGAGAGAATTGGAAGAAGGAGAACATAAGGAAAAGAAAGAATGTTGATGGAAAGGAGAGGATAGGTGCTCCAGGTTTCTCCATTACCCATCTAAAATCTCCTCCTTCAGCTGAAACATCTCCAAGCAACATGCATTGTATTGCTTTTCCCTGAGCTATTATTTTGTGTGGCGTTTTCATTTCTGTATAGGTCTGGAGGGACAAGTTACCTGATGCCAATTCCTCTGTAATATCATGGTTGTCTTATCATTGTCTCTTCTTCCATTCCTTTCCAAAAATGTTACAAGAAATAATCATAGTGGTCATTTCTCTGGCTTTTAAGGGGATGGATTATCTTACTACATTTAAAGTACCAAGCACAGTGCCTGGCATATGGTAAGTGCTATGTAAATGTTAACTTTTATCTAGACTTCAGAACGGAGTATAAGTTGAACTAGCCACAGTACTGGAAGAGAAGTTGCTGATCAGCTTCTGAGACATGTGAACATTAAGGATGAGGTTTATATGTGCGTGGTGGAACAGCAACTGGAATTTCAGTGTAAATGGACAACCAATTTTATAGTCATTTACACTAATGAAATTGTCCCTAATTACCAGGAAGAGATTATCATCTAAATGTGTGGCAGGTTATTCTCTGTTTTAAATTATCACCACCAACTTTATAATACGTCAGTTTTAATTTTTTAAGAAATAAAATTTAAAATTTTGTAGTTTTCGACTTAATGATCAGTCTATATGATTTGCTGATAATGGTAGGAAGATGGCATGTTGGTCTGCTCTAAGATAAACAATTTCAAATCATTCACCAGTTTTGGTTTGTGAGGAACCCTTCTTCATGACCTTGATTTGGTTTTCCCTATAAATAATGTCTGGATTGCAGCCAAGCCCAGGACAGGACTGAGTGTTCAGTGAATAGTTCTTAAATAAACAAATAAAAGAGAAATAATACCTTCTATCCATTGATTCCATTTCTAGACCACTAGGCCTAAGGGAAGTTATGCCCAGTTGCACATTTGATAGATACTATACCATGACTTAGGACAGGTGTCAAAACACTCCAGAGATGAATCCATCTAGGTACAGAGGCTTTTGTGATTTCTTTGAATGCAGGCTCCTCAGACATAATTTTAGTAGGTTGTTTGCTCAGAGAAGGTTCATTTTCTCTGTGCTCTACCATAGAGTCTTTGACTCACAGAGCTTTTCTGCTGGTGATCAGCTCAGGGCTGCCTCTATACCACTGTGGACCTGTTTGGTTATGCCCAGTTTCTAGATATGGGTAACCTACTTCTTGCCAGTGGTTATTTAGGGCAGTAAATTTTTTATCAGTACAAATAGCAACCGTGGTCCATGTTACTTCTGCTAGTTTCCTGCACTCTGTGCTTTGCCTGGCCTCACCCCTTGTGGTCCATCAGCCAAAGAAGAACAAGGCACCTGAACTTATTGCCATCCTTCTTCATAGCACACACCTCTTTCCCACCACCTGATCAAAAAGCCTAATGTGCTGCTCAGTTATAATCTCATCCTGACATTCTTTCTACAAATTCTTGTCCTTTTCATTCTGCTTTTCTGCTTCGATTCTGAGTTTGCTTCTCAGACAAGAAAAGACTTCCTGAACAAAACCCTAGTAGCACTGGATCTTAAACAATCACTGAACCAATGGGATCACATGAAGCTGAAGAGTTTCTTCACAGAAAAACACACAATTAGCAAAGCCAATAGATTACCCACAGAATTGAAGAAAATATTTGCTGAATGTCCAATTGACAGAGGCTTATCTCTAAAATCTACAACGAACTCCAAAACCTCAACAATGAAATTTGAAACAACCCACTCAAAAAAAAAAAAAAATGGGGCAAGGAGCTGGGCAGGCAGTTCACAGAGGAAGAAATACAAATGGCAAACACAGACTTAAGAAAATGTTCATCATTGCTAATCATGAGGAAAATGCAAATTAAAACAACTATGAGATTCCACCTTTCCCCAGTAAGGATAGCAAACATCAAAAAACCAAATGAAAATAAATACTGGTGAGGATCTGGAGAAATAGGAACCGTCATTCACTGCTGGTGGGAATGCAAGATGGTACAACTGCTTTAGAAAGTAATATGAACACTCCTAAAAAAGCTGACTATAGGGCTGGAGAGATGGCTTAGTGGTTAAGTGCTTGCCTGTGAAGCCTAAGGACCCCGTTTTGAGGCTCAATTCCCCAGGACCCATGTTAGCCAGATGCACAAGGGGGCACATGCGTCTGGAGTTTGTTTGCAGTGACTGGAGGCCCTGGCACACCCATTCTCTCTCTCTCTCTCTCTCTCTCTCTCTCCCTGTCTGTCTCTTTCTCTGTCTGTCACTCTCAAATAAATAAATAAAAATTAAAAAAAAATTAAAGCTGACTATAGAGTTACCAACAGAAAACCTTCAAGCCTCAGTCCAGAGATTTGCTCAACCATGTTTATAGTGGCTCAATTTATAATAGCTAAGAGCTGGAATCAACCAAGATATCCATCATTAGATGAATGGATAACTAGGATGTGGTATATCTACACAATGGAATTCTACACAGCAGTAAGAAAAAAACGACACAATGAAATTTGAAGAAAAATGTTTGAACCTGGGCTGGAGAGATGGCTGAGTGGTTAAGCACTTGCCTGTGAAGCCTAACGACCCCGGATCGAGGCTCGATTCTCCAGGACCCATGTTAGCCAGATGCACAAGGGGGCACACACATCTGGAGTTCTTTTGCAGTGGCTGGAGGCCCTGGTATATGTCCATTCTCTCTCTCTCTCTCTCTCTCTCTCTCTCTCTCTCTGTCTCTGTCTGCCTCTTTCTCTCTCTGTCTGTCGCTCTCAAATAAATAAATAAATAAATAAATAAAAATGAACAAAGCTAGAAAACAATGCCATGCTTCTAAGACTTTCGTTTAAAAAAAATGTTTGAACCTGGAACAGATCATTCTCAGTGAACTTACCCAATTACAGAAAGATAATCAACACAGAGTCTCACTCATTTATAGCACCTAACCTGAATCTCCCCAAGATGCTGACATACCCAACAAGCATCTCAAGGACTGGACAATAGGGTGGGAGGGGAGGGAGAGAAGGGCAAGGGAAGGATTGGGGGACACAAATCTGGACCCAAATGGTAATGGTACCATAAAATTGTACATCATAAAAGAAAGACCAAGTGGTTGAACCTTCACCAGGCCCTTAGAGGGAACACCTGCATCACAAGGCACTAGAGAGGGTACGATGAAGACTGACGTTAATTTTCTACAGCTTCTCTCTGTCTTTCTCTGTCTCTCTCTCTCTCTCTCTCAACTCTTTTATATTACTTGTCTTTTTCTTCCTTCTCTTCATGACCTGTAACTCCCAGTACCATTACATGGCTATCATTCACAATAAGCTTTTGATCAGAAGGACCTGTAAGGTTTCTGAAAAGAATGACAGATTTCTGTCAGAGGACTTGATGACCCACCAAAGGTTAGTGGTAAGACCCTACTGCTGAAGACACCATATGCAGTTGACATGTAACATGGTGTGACATGCCTGGAAGCTGGAAGAGAGTCAGTCCCCAGACAGTCAGTGTGTATAGGGCCAGAAGGTGCTACATGGGTGACTGGGGGAAAATTACCAATATCTGTCCAAGCAACTCATAGTCTAACCTACATAGCAGCAAGTAACCTGTCATGATGCTCACACAAGTACAATAGTGGCACACAGCCATGGTGGGAAACCAACTACTCTTAATTTGGCTAACTGATCCCCTCAGTGGAATGGGACCCATAGCTAGAGCTGGGAAACAAGTCAGAAACATATCCAAACATGAGCCCACTCTCCATTATCAAGCTACCACCAATAGTGGGCTACAAGAGGGCCTACACCTATTAAATTCTCTATAGAAAAAAATAAGGGTTATCACATTTGTCTGGTGCTAACTTTACTCTCCATTGGAGAATCTGCTTCTCTTTTTTAAGTAGACACAGATTTTAAGGAGATTACCACCCCATCATACCTCAAGAGGGCTCCAGCTGAAACTAAGAATAATTGGCAAAATAAGCAAGCGTGCTGTTTTCTTGATGAACCTGGTACCAGCACAAGGGGGAAGGAGATCGACACAAAGAACAATCAACTCCTACCAAATCAGATATCCAGAGACATAGAGGCTCCCAAGACCTCATCACTGAAGCAGACCCAAAATGAACCCAACATGGCTCGGGGAAATTTGCAGAAGAGGGGGTGGAAGAATGTCAGAACCACACTTTGGGTCATGATACACAGAGACATTTCCTCCTACCCGTAACTGAGGGCTATCTCCACAATGCATGTCCCACATACCTCAACAAGGAGGGGCCAAAGGGAGGAGGGAAGACAGGGAAGAAGCTATCAATGGTACCAACTTGACTATATTCACTGAGTAAAAAACTTATTAAAAAATAACAAAAGAAGAAAAGGAGGATGGGAAGAGCCTAACTGCCTGGGTTTGATTCACCAGTACCCATGTAAAGTCAGATGTACAAAGTGTTGCATGCATGTGGAGCTTGTTTGCAGTGGCTAGAGGACCTGATGTACCCATTCTTTCTCTGTCATCTCTCTGTGTCTCTGAAAATATACAAAATAATAATAATTAAAAAAAACTGACCAAGTGCTCTTGAATTGGCTAATGGATCCACTCAGTGGAACAGAACCCATAGCTGGAACTGGGACACAAGTCAGAATCATATCCAAAATATGAGTTTGCTCTCAAATATCAAGGTCTCACCAATCTTGGTCTACAAGAGGGCCTACACCTACTAAATTCTCTCTACACTAACTAGTTATCCCATTTTGAGTGATTTTAAGTAGCATAATTACATTTTGCTCTTCTTAACCCATGTGGACATGAATCACAGCTTTTGTCTGCTAAGCACTATTCCAAGTATGTATGTCATGAAGAAAATGTTGATCTAAAATGCTCAAAAATTATTGGTTACTTCTTTGACACTATTCATTTTCATAAGGTTTGAAAATTCAAAAGAATCCAGGTGTAATATAAACATTATAGTTATTATGTTTTATGAATTTTCTTATCAGATCAAGTTGATCACTATGAATCTTTTAGTCACAGAGTTAAATGCTCTATAAAAGAAAAATAAATCTTATACAAATCAGCCTTTTAGGGCTATGTTTTTAAAGAAAAATTCAGTTTGATTCATTCTAACTCTTTATTCAGTTTTAACTTTTGTTTAGCAGTGTTTTCTTCACTGAAGAATCATAATTAAAGAAAACAATTTAAAAAAGTTCACATGCTCTTTCAGTTTTGGAGCAATTAGGCTTGATAATTAGAAACATGATAAAAGAGAAGCTTGGGAAAAGGATTTAAACCCCTATTGAGCATTTGTATTAAAACATGAATAAGGAATAGAGAAAATTAAAAGCACAGTTTATATCTGGTGGGCAAAGGATGAAACTAATTATTCTGCTACATGTTTGTTTATCTAGATCATGTTACTCAGAATATGTAGAAAAATCAGATGCACTTCAAGGAAAAAAAAAAATAGGTGTTTCTTTTCATTTTACTGACCCACACAGGGAAAAGAAATTTCTAACTCACAATATGGTGTTTTTTCTTTCTTTCAGTCCATCAAACTATAAATTAAAGGGATATCAAATATATTTCTGGGGCTGGAGGGATGGCTTAGCAGTTAAGTGCTTGCCTGTGAAGCCTAAGGGCCCTGGTTCGAGGCTCGATTCCCCAGGACCCACGTTAGCCAGATGCATAAGGGGGCACACACGTCTGGAGTTCGTTTGCAGTGGCTGGAAGCCCTGGCATGCCCATTCTCTCTCTCTCTCTCTCTCTCTCTCTCTCTCTGCCTCTTTCTCTGTCTGTCGCTCTCAAATAAATAAACAAGAGAAATTAATATATATATATATATATTTCTGAAGTCAACTTGGTAAAATTATCATCTTACAAAAATTGTAGGCATTTTTTTTAACAATAGAGCAAGAACCACTTGTAGATGTGAATCTGAGAGAAGGTATTTCATAGCAGGATAGATAACTGGCATCCTCAACGAGGAGGGTCCTTTTGGGGGTCCAGGGATGAGAGCAAGGATGGTACCAACATGTCCTGTTTACAGACTGAGTATGTCTGTAACTAAAAAACACAATTAAAAAAAAAAAAAGGAATTCCAGTGGTATACAAAAAAAAAAATGTAGACATTGTTTGATTGTTTTCTTTTTTCTTTTCTTTTTCTTTTTTTCCTACTCTTGGGGATTGAACCCAGTTCCTTGCACATGCTATCAGAATGTTCTGCCTATGAGCTATATGACAAGGTCTCTTTTCACAGTTTCTTCACAATAAGATATCATTAAGTTGTCTAAACTGGTCTTAAACTCTCTGTGTCCCAGCCAGGTCTTAAACTTGAAATTCTCCCAGCTCAGTCTCTTGGGTAATTGGAATAATTGGTCAGCACCACCAGGCACAGTTTACATATATTTCCATGAAGGACAGTTGTTGGCTGTTTGTCACTTGAACTGTGTGAGACCTTATGTGTTGCACAAATGGGGGGGGGGGTTGCTTCTTTTGCAAGTGAGGTTGGGGACTTTTACCAGCAAGGGTGAAAGAGGGTTTTTATCTAGCTCGATATGTGAGAGTGCAAGCCAGGGGAGAAAGTTAACAGCATAGATGTTATCTGAAAAGAGATTAAAGGGGCCTTCTTCCTCTAGGAGTGCCAGACAGATGGCATACAGTTCCTTATGTTGTGGGGATCTGTCAGGAAGTTCCTTAACAATGATGGTGGGAGGTTGATCTCCTGGGTGGTAAAGAACTGCAGTTCCTCCCCTCTTTCCCCCATCTGTAAAAATGGGTGGTCTCCAGAGATTTTTTTTTGGAAAAGAGGTGGGGTGAGAGCCATTTTAAAAGGGGTATTGCAGGAATCAATTTTTCATTAGGGTAGTGGTTGTCTATTTGACTGGGGAAGCCTATCAGGCTGATTGCAAACCACTGAATAGCCATTATATATCAGTGAGGGAGAAGGGGATTATGACAGTGTCAGGTTTTTTGCCCAAGGTTTGGAGAGCCTGGTCTTGCCTGGTTCTCAACCTGGCCATGGGGCAATTTTGAAGCCTGTCTCAGGGACGGAAGGTATTATTGATCCCTTAGCCTGGCTGGTGAGGTGGAGGAGTCTTTCCATACTAGAATGTCATCCATGTAATGATAGATATTAAGGCCTTGATATAAGTGTGGCTTTATTGCCATAGCAACTGCTTCTTGGCATATAGTAGGACTATTAGTCATATCTTGGGGCAAAACTGTCCACTCCAAGCATCTAGCAGGTCCTGCATTATTAATAGAGGAGACCAAGAATGCAAAGCGTTGTCAGGCTCGGAGGTGCAGGGGAATAAAAAGAAACAACCTTTACTATCAATAGCAAGGAGGGGGGTGTTGGTCGGAATGACCGACACAAGGGGCAGTCCTTTCTGAAGGGTGCCCCAAATGAACATGACTTTATTAATGGCTCTAAGATCTTGTAGTAACCTCCATCCTCCTAAGCCCTTTCATATTACAAACACAGGAGTGTTTCATGGGCTGCACGATGGATGGATGTGGTTAAGTTGGAGTTGCTCTGTTACTAACTCAATTAAGTTTTCAAGTTTCTTCCTGGGCAGAGGCCAACTGTTCAACCCAGGTGGGCTCATCAGAGAGCCATTCTAGGCAGGGAGTTTTGCACTGAACAGGGGCCTTTAGGATTGGGAATGACAACGGCAAAGGCATCTCTCATAGTCTTCTATCTCAAGGTAGTCTCCCTCTATATTACTGGCAATGACTATATCTAGGTCCTCAAGGATATCTCTCCCTAACAGGTCAGTTGTAACATCCTCCATTAGGGGGAGGAGACCTGCAGTTCCATCTGGGTCCTTTCAACTAAAGGCTTCTTTGGTAACTTATTTCTGGGGCCTGTGAATTAATTTCCAGTGTTGGGGAACTTCAGATCTCTTTGTAATTGTCTTATCTGCCCAAGTATCAATTAGATATTTGAAATTTTTTTCTCCAACCTCTAAGGTTAGCCTTGGGTGGCCCCCTTTAAGATGCTTGTTACCTATTGTATATTATGGATTTTTCCTCATATTGGTGGGGCTGGGGGTTGCCCCTTTCGAAATTTAAAGGCTCTAGGGGTTTGCCATTTTTGTCATGAGCACAGTGGCAGTCTTTTATCCAACATCTAGGGCAAATTTTGTTTTTTTGGGGGGGTACCTTAAGCGGCCTGATGTTGAGTAAATTCCCCTCTCCAGTGTCCTTCTTCTCTGCAATTGAAGCACTTGCCTCTAGGTTTTAAGGCAGCAGTGAAGGCTTGTGCCGAGAGAGGTGGCCTAGTATGAGGCAGTCCTGATATCCTGAACGGCGACCATCCATTTATCATAATGCTCATCCTTGAGGCCTTGGCAAGTCAGCCTACATTCTGAAGTCATGCCTTCCCAAATAATGCTTTTGAGAAGGAGGTCCCTGGCCATTGGGTCAGGGAATTTTCTCTCTAAATTGGAATTTTCCCTTAATATAAAATCAGAGAGGGTCTCCTCTGGCATCTGATGAAGAGACAGTAAGGAAGAGGTATTATCCTTGGCGCAATCTGTCTAGCTAGAATAGCCAAATCAGCAAGCTGTAGGCTCAATGAGAGGCATGACCTCAGTAAATAAACAGAACAATAGAGGAAAATACCTAAAATCAACTTCTTTTTTCCACATGCACATACATATATGTAAACATATGCATCCACATGCATAGAAACACACATACATGCACACACACACACACACACACACACACACACACACTACACATTCTTACACAAAACAAAGAAAAATAAGTCTGTAGAAAATGTACTTTTGGGGGCCAGAGAGATTGCTTAGAGGTTAAGGCATTTGTCTGTGAAGCATATAGACCCAGGTTTGATTCCCCATTATCCACTTATGTCAGATGCTTAGGTAGCACATGTATCTGGAGTTTGTTAGCAGAAGCCAGATGCTCTGGTGTGCCCATTCTCTCTCTCTCTCTCTGTCTGCTGCCCCCTTTCATAAATAAATAAATAAATAAATAAATAAAGAAGCATAGTTTTCCTCTAATCTGTAATTCCCTAATCTAATGTAAAGTTTGATGGCATATGTTATTGGGCTGAGTAATTTTTCCCTTGTAGTTTGTAAGTGAGATCCAATTGTAAATAAACTTTACGTTTAAATAAGTAAGTTATTTTTGAAGTGATAATGGAGACAAGTTATGGCTGGTTTTTCCAACATTAATCATATATAAGTATTTTGGTATTTTGAATGTGAAATGTCCCATATGTTTATGATTTGGCCTCAAAATCGATCCCCAGCTGGTGAAACCTTTGGAAGATGGAGCCTTGCTGAAGGAAGTGTTTAGATGGTGGTGGTCTTTGAGACTTTATAGTCTATCCCCCTTTCTAATAATACAAAGATAACTGCTGTAAATGTTTACTCACAAGTCATAGTTAGAATCTTATGAAAGTGACGATATAGTTACCTTCCAATTACTGGTCAAAACACCTCACCAAAAGTTGCTGACGGGAGTGTAGAGGTTATTTTGGCTTATAGTCTTGAGGAGAAGCTTCATGATGACAGGCAAAGGTATGGAATGAGCAGAGACTGGACATCATTCCTTGCCCCAACAACAACAAGAGTGACCTGAACTCTGGCAAAGGGGAAACTGACTTATATAACATCCCAAAGACCATCACCAGTAACATGCTGTCAGAAAGGCTCTACCTCCCAAAATGTCACCAGCTGGGGACCAAACACTCAAAACACAGGAGTTTAAGGGTGACCTCTTATTCACCACAATTTTGTGCAGTTGAAATCATTTGCATCTCAAAATGAACTCACTCATTTAAAATATATAATTCCCAGAATTTCATTGCTATGCATTCAATTGTCTCCTGCTTTTAAAATAATTTAATTCATGTGGTAATTTTGTTCATTTGTATGCATTCAGTTCGAGTAGTACCAGTACTCCTACCCAGATAGGTATACTGATTTCCAAGATGGAGATGCAGCTTTCCCATTTGATTTCTGAGAACCTTTCTATAGAAGTTTTATGCCAGTAATCTAATCATGAAACATATTGGACACAGATGTCCCTGACAATGTTCCTTTACAAAATCTTTGTGAGAGCCGGAGTGTTGGTGCACACCTGTAATCCCAGCACTTGGGAGGCAGAGGTAGGAGGATTGCCCTGAGTTCAAGGCCACCCTGAGACTACATAGTTAATCCCGGTCAACCTGGGCCAGAGTGAGACCCTACCTCGAAAAACCAAAACATAACAAAAGAAAATCTTCTTGACTTCAGCAGTGAGCTTTCCATGCCTTTTCTCTTCATGTTCTCCTGAACCTTGGGCAATGCTTAGGCTCTGCTATCAGCTTGGGTACTGTTCCCTTCCTCTGCTCATGGTGGTACTGCATTGGTCTGAGCAGTATTTTGTCAGATCACTCATTTAATTTTTATCCTTAAAGGCTCACTAGAGGCCATAAACAAAACATATGGGCCTTGGGAAAAAATATAAGATAGTAAAACAGTATTTGTTTTATTGCTTTTAAAAGATTATCATTAACTACTCAGCATAATATTAAAATAATATGCTTAAGAAATGATGAAGTTGATATGTGTGCTTGTGAAGAATTGCCAGTCACTGTGATCAGAGTGTCCATGTCCATAGAGTTATGAATCCTGTGGAAAACACTCATTTAATATTCCATCCTGACCATGACTCTGGAGGTCACTACATTAATCTTCATTTTAGTGGTAATCACAATTGGGGAGTTAGAAACACCTAAGGGAAATAAATTAATCTCCAAATGAACACCATTTAAATTATCCCATTACTCTATTTTTAAAAGAGACAATTATGTCATATTTTTACTTGCAATGAAACACTAAATTTCTCCCAAAGCTTAAAAGTAGGAAAACTTTTTTGTGTGTGCAAAATCCTAGGAAAGTAGTAGTTTCAATAATATTCGATAAATTCAATTATTCAATAAAATAATATTCAACAAAACAACAAATGAGTACTTACACTGAGGTCATTATATGTATCAACATCCATGGTAAAATAGTAGTTATTTAACTATAAAAAGTATTTAGATATACATGTATATGTATATATATATATATATATATATATATATATATATACACATATATATATGTATGTATAGTATTTAAAGATATATATATATCTATATAGAAATGTAAATATTTGTTATATATAATACATATATATTATGGAAATATAATATATATTATAGAAATAAATATATAAATATATTTATTATAATATATATAAATATAAATTATAATTATATTATAAATAAAATATATTATAAAAATAAATATATAAATATAATTATAGTTGTATTATCTAATTGTATTATAATAAATAAATATATAAATATAAATATGTAAATATATATTATAGTATTTATATATAAATATAAATAGTATTCATTTAACTATATAAGTAATTCACAGAATATTGATAAAAATATGTAGTAGCTATATACGTTCTCTTCAAGCATCTAGCATGATAAAATACATTGAGAAACATTCCTCTGGCCAGAATTTTACAGAATTCTCCAATTAAATATGGTTAAAACAAATCAATTAATTCACATAGTTATTAATACCATATTAACTCCCAAAGTCCATTCTCATGTGCTTATGATGTTGCATATAAATTAAGAATCCACATTATAATTTAGTCACTGAATTACTAGCTCATAATAAATATGAATATGTAGGCTATGTTATTTTAACACTTTATATAATTACCTTAATTTGGTTTCAATTTTTTTCAGTTAAAATTGTAGACATTTAAAGTGAAATCTAACACATTTTTCCCAATCACTATTAATCATTTGTTGCACACTTATCCAATACTAGGTGATGTTTAAATCAATTCTAACAGTGGAAATATGATAATAATAGTTGTTTTCCAATAAAATTAGTTAATGGTAGTTGTATGATCCAGACAATAATAAAAAATAATAATAATTGCCAATCACAGGGTAATAATAAGAAATGTGAGAAATAAATATGAGGAAAATGCAGCAGAAAATGAACAAGAGTTATAAACTAGAATCCACAATGACATGGAAAAATTGCAAGGAAAGGAAAGATTACATTATATGGTTGTGTACTAGGATATTCCAAGAAGAGATCCAGCAAGTCCAAAGGTGCTCTACTTAAATTGGCCAAGAAAAGGAAAGAAGTTCAGAGTTGTTACATTCTTTATAATTTTTGCATTTTCATTCCTGGTGTAATTTAGAAGGCAGAGCTGATTTGTAAGGAAATCAATATTGCATAAGAATAAAAATTTCAGCACAATCAGAATATAAGTTATTCAGAATGAATGAGATTTTAAAAGCTTTGTATTAATAAGTTCCCAACTCATCATCATCTCTTTCCCTACAAACACTTAATAGACATTCATATATCACCCTCTCTGGTCTCTGTCCTCTCAGTCACTGATGAGCTTGAAAGAATCCCAATGCTTGATGTCTTCTTGTTTCCTCTCCTACCCAATTCTTCTTCCTCATTGATTTTCCCTACGAAGGTCATCACTGACTTCCATTGCAGCTGGATCTGACTCTCTCCCCAGCACAAAGCCATAGAGAAGCTTTCTTATTGAAACAGTATGCTAAGGACTGGATTGTAGTCCATCAAACTTCATAAATTCAGGTGCTAATCCCAGATGGCATTTAGAGAGGTTTCCTTTAAACCTTCAGGAATTGCACAGGGCAAGATGAGGTCATAGATTTTGGGTCTACATAATAGCATTAGTGGCTTCCTAATAAAGGGAATCTTTTACTGACTTTCCAAAATTATCTTGGCTACTCAAATCTGGCTGCTATTGCTTTGCCTAGTTTTTAGACCATTTGCCTTTTCTCATCATCATTGAGATGAATTTCCTCAAAACTCAATCTCAAGCCCTCATTTCTTCTTATTGTCCAATGTGATCTGCACTTCTGGCTTAGGTTGCCATCTTACTGATAGTTCGTGTGTATGTATGATCAATAATTTTTTTCTCTGATATGCAAAGCCATATTTCCAAGCAATTATCTTGAATTGTACTTGCATTCTTTAAAGCTATTGGCAAATTAGCATGACTGAATACCTGATCTTTGTGAAAGACATAAATAGCTATTTTGGATAGAAAGTCAATTATCCATCACTCTTCACTAGCCAACCACCTTTAAATCCACATCTAAATCTTCCTCATTTTATGTTGTATACCTTTAAAAATATTTGCCTGTTTATTTATTTGAGAAAGAAAGAGAGAAAGAAGAAGAAGAAGAAGAAGAAGAAGAAGAAGAAGAAGAAGAAGAAGAAGAAGAAGAAGAGAAGAAGAAGAGGAAGAAGGAGGAGAGAGAATGGACAAGCCAGGGCCTCTAACTACTGCAAAAAAAAAAAAAAAAAAAAAAAAAAAACTCCAGCTGCATGCAGCACCATGTGCATCTGGCTTATGTGGGTTCAGGGTAGTTGAACCTAGGTCCATAGGCTTCACAGTTAAACACCTTAACTGCTGAGGCATCTCGCTAGACCTGTAGACATTTTTCTAATTCATTAATTCATTATTTCTTTTTCACTCTATTCTGTAATATAGTTATTGTACCCAATCTATCAACTCACAACATATCTTGTCTTCCTTCTCATCTACTCTTAGTATTGCATTCAACATAATCTGTTAATCTTAGGGATAGAAGCAGGATCATCTTCTGTCTCAGAAGCACTTCTTCTGTAAGACTTACAAGGTTCTCAAACACTGACCTTCTCATACCTTTCATTGCTTTCCAAATTCTAGCCACACTGTTATTATTTGACATCTTAGAAAACGTCTTACATTATTATGCCACAGTGGGTGTCTCCTAAATTTTACTCTCTCTCCTCAGAATTTTCTTTTCTTCCTCCTTCACCAAATTATCCTTGTTAAATATCAACTCATTCATCATCTTCATGCTCACTCTCCCTAATGGACTCAGGTCCTGCTATAATTCATTCTGCTTGGTCTCATTCACTTCTTCATGTATCTTAATCGAAATGCTTTTCTGTTTACTATTTATTCATGTGGCTATCTGATCAATATTTTCCTTTTTCAGAGGACTGAAAATCATGAGTGTAGCATATGCAACTGGGTTGTGTTTTATTTAGTTCATTACTGTATGTTTAGAACTGAAGCTAGGTCCTATCAGATGATGAAAAGAAAAAGATGGATTAAATGAAAAAAATATGTGTTAAATGAAAGTATTAAAGAAAAGTAAAGTGCTGGTAGGGAATGTGATAGGTAGACCCATATCAAGCTCTAAACTATAAAGGTTTTGAACAGCCTCAGCCTTTTAAGAACTAGTGGGAGTATTTGACCTTGAATATCCCAAATTACCTTATTTATGTGCCTGATGGGTGGTCTAATGTTCCTTAAGAAGAAATAGATATAAAATATAAAGATATAGGGCTGGAAATTTAATTCACTTGGTAAAATACTTGCATAGCATGCCCACAAGCCCTGGGTTTGATCTTCAGAATCACATACAGAAGACATTGTGATATTCACCTATATTCTTGGCACTCAGGAGGTTCAAGATCATCTTCAGCTACATAGCAGGTTGAAGGCCAGTCTGGGATACATGGGACACTGTCTCCCCATATGCAAACAAAAGAAGGTAAACAAATGAAATAGTGATGTTTTAAAATTAACCAGAAAATAATAGATATTATTTGTATATTTATACATTTTTGCCTTTATACTAATTCAGCTAGTCATGTCATCTTGCACTCACACCCATAACATATGCTAGACAATTGGTTTATATTTTATTTGTATTTTACTACCACTGTGTGGATTAGATTGTATTTGAAGCTAAGCTTGGTATTGTCATTCTGTTTACAAATGCAAGTACACATAAGATGCGTGTGTGCTTCTGAGTGAAATGTAACCTTAGAAATGGATGCATTCCTTCTTCTGGTATGAGTGCTCTTAAGAATCATAATACCTTAACCTCTAAAAAGTTTCTTGAACCTTTACAGGCAACTGATTTTGTAGAAAATTGCTCTGTGTGATTTTCTTGTCACCTAGCATTTCTGACACAATCTGAAAGAACTCTGGGAATTAAGTTAAATGAAAATATTTAATTAGCATAATAATGAAATGGCATATACACATATACAAATATATTTGTATATATATATATATATATATATATATATATATATGATACATAGTTAAATATACATAAACTGCATGTAGATATGAATGCTTTCTTGGGTAACTTCAGTCTAAAGGTTCACACATCTTACACATAGGTTATTGTTTTAGCCACTTTAATTCTTCTTCTGGAAGATAGGAAGTACTTGGAGGTTATTTTCCTGTAAGTGTTGCCACACCACAATTTAGAGACCTTCATTGGTCAGTTTTCCTTTTCTTCTTCTCTCCAAAATGTACCAATAAGTACACTGTAAGCCTAGTTATGACAATTGGAAGCTGACAGACAATGATCCCTGACTAACCCATCAAATGACACACCTTTGGAGAACCTATGAGATCACCTCTGATGGATGACTGGCTTTCTTTTCTTCTCTATCCCAGCTGAAGCCCTATCTGAAATATTGCAATATGTAGCATTCAATAACTTAAAAGGAATACTTGAATAATTTTTTTTTAGGTAGGGTTTCACTTTAGCCCAGGCTGACCTGGAATACCATGTAGTCTCAGGCCGGCCCCCAACTCATAGCAATCCTCCTACCTCTGCCTCCTGAGTTCTGGGATTAAACACATGCACCACCCCACTTGGACAACTTTTTTATGTACCTAGAATTTATTTATCATTTATCTGTTGACCATTTACAGTTACCTTGTCTGAAATTAATTTTCTGTTGTAAGGATTGTATTTGATAATAAAAGTATTTTGTGAAAAAGGAAATATTCCTATTAGAAATATGTAAGATGAAACTGTTATAACCTTAATAAGAAAATTTAATTTCCATACTAAAATATCTCACATTTTTTCTTATTAAAGTATAATTATTTTTAAAAATTTAATCTTATTTAATTTGATTGCTTTACTATAACAAAAAATCATCTCAGATTGAAGGCCATCAAATAATGTGTAGTATCCTCTATGGGACCTCCTGCAGATTCACCTTCTGGGAAGGATCTTGGAGATGATTTGAGTTGGATAACTCATTACAACCACTCTCTTTGTCAAATTATTAAACTATGTAATGAACTGGCTATGAGTCACTTTTAGTCTGAGAAAACACACACATGAACACACATACACACATGCAACACACACATATATTTATGGAAGATGATAAATAAAAAATATTAAGACCAATATATATGACTGATAAAAATTCAATGTAATGCCTTTTCATAAATTTATGCATTTGAGTCCCATAATTTCCCAACATCTGACTATTCTATATTTTGGGAATACTTTTATGAAAAGAGTTATAACTTATTACCTGCTGAAGTCCACCTTGTACTTGGGGAGTTTGGAAAGCTCCAAGCATATATTTAATAGGATTTGAGAAATGTGTAGGTTCTAGGAGATAGGATGTGAGGGAAGGAAATAGAGTGATGTGTTGCAGGGATGGCAACTGGTATCTTTTAAGAGCAGTCATACATCTATAAAGCACTTCTGTAAAACATGAAAGTGATATGTGAAGACAGTCTGAGGAAAGGGACTTCTTGTCAAAGAGAGTACCAGATGAAAATTATCAGAAACTCAGTTTACAATTTCGTTCTGCAGTAAGAAAAGTTGTGACTAGGTAGCACTGCACTAGAGCTGGCATGGCAAGGTACCAGGATCTATGTGGGCATGGACTTGACCAGATGAGGCATTTTAAACCACGAAGAGAGTATGTGAAGTCACTGGAGTGCTGTATCTGATTTGAGACACATCCCATAAGCTATACATTAAAAGCACTTGTGAGGGGCTGACTCCTGCCAATGGATGAATAAGAAAATATACTATAAATATATTTAATTATATGCTAGTGTATATTTATTTTAAAATAGAAAAGATAAATATTAAAGCATAGTTTAAATAACAGTTTAAGAAAATGATGCTGATCATAGGCTTAAGTGCATATTTTGAAATGTCCATAATTAGATTACTAATTACAGTCATTTAATGTATACTATTCAAATTAGTTAAGAAAGAATATTATTAAAGTATGACTTCATGCCATTTACATTCTGTCAACCTTAAGCAAAATATGTAAATTCAGCAATCAGTTTATCATTTTGTAATATATGCATGTAAATTTTCAATTATAATATAATGAAGGCAAATGGCAATTAGGAGGCTGTCACTTAAGTCCTGAGGCTAGAAATACTCAGTTTGATTTGGCTGCTGTAATGGCTTTAAGAATTAATAAAATTTAGACTTTTAGAGTGGAGCTTACAAATGTATTACATATGACACAAAAGGGAAATTAGAAGTTAAGAAGGCTTCAAGTACTGAAGGTTTGGGCACTGGCTTTGTCAATGGTGTCATTTACTGAGATGAGAAAGATGAGGGATGGTAAGTTTTTAGAGACATTCTGAAACTGTACTTTAGATGTGTTAAGTTGAAACATCTACTAGTGTGTATATTAGACAACAATTTCTATCTTATCATACAGATGAGTTTTAGAGAACAGAACTGAAGTCATTAGGGTATTGATGAGATTTCACATTTTATTGTCAGAATTGAGCCTGATAGAATAGCCTGTGATCCCACCTACTGGGGAGGTCAAGGAACTACTACCACAATTCATAGTTCAGCTTGGGTCAAAGACTGTAGCCAACTTAGGGAGAATCATTCTAAAATAATAGTAAGAATTAATAATAGTAATAATGACTCAGGATATAGCAACCTAGCATGCGTTGAGGCTCTAGGTTCTATCCCCAGTCTCAGGAAGTCATGCAGAGAGGGAAGGAGGAAGAGAAAGAAGGTGGGGAGGAGGCAAGGTGACACAGCAGCACCCCTTCCTCTGCAGTGTGATAACCAGAGGAAAAATAAAATGTCTGGGAAATTTCCAAATAGTCTCTTACAAGAAAAAAAAAATACTCTATTTAGCAACAAAACAAACAGAGGCTGGAAGAGGAGGCACAGAAGGGACATCGTACCTCATGGAGCCCCCAAGAAACCCTCATGAACAGATGTTCACAAGGTGCTCACTGACGGAAACACAAGGGTGCTATAGGTAATAGAGAGTACCTTCTGAAGAGAAGCAGTTGACTTCATTTGTTAGAACAAAATATTGGCTATCCCAACACAGCCAATGTTCTTATTAATATAAATATGAGTAATAGCCTATTTCTAGCCAGTAGGCACAGGGATTCTCTAAAAGTGAGGGACTTGCTCCTCTGCTGTCAATATTCCCCATCAGTTCAAACATAAGCTACTCAGATTTGCATTTCTTTAAAAAAAAATACCTAAATAATCAACTGAAATGAGGAAAGGTTTGTTCTGGCTCACAGTTCTAGAAATTTTAATGCATGGCCAAGTTTGTCTTGTGACTTTTGGGCCTTGAGGGACAGAATCGCATGACAGCGAGCACAAAGTGGAACACACCACTTATTTTTTGACAGAATGAAAGTGTGTGTGAGAGACAGAAAGAGAGACAGAGAGATGAGGGGAGGGAGGAGGGAGAGGGGTTGCAGTTTCCATTATTTGAATGGCACAGGTTCAATGAGCTAAACATTCCCAGTAGGCTACATATCTTCAAATTTCCCATACTCTTTTGAAAGCACCAAGCTGAGGACCATGTACAACATTCCAGGGTCAAATTCTAGCACAAAGTAACAGCAAAAAATCACACAAATATCCCTATACAATTTCACTCTCTTCTTCCTTATTCTCTCCTATGGCTTTAGCACCACCTACATGCTATCTTCAGTTAGTGCTAATATTAGTGGATTAAGAAAAAAATTTATTTTCACTGTGATTTTACCGAAATTTAATAGCATCCACTAAGAATCCATGACTTATGTATCAACTATGAAATGGTAATATTGAGGTACAATTAATTCAATAAAATGTAATTCAATAATAATCAGAAGCCATAGAAATACATTTTTATTTCTTTTGTATTGGTTTGTTTTGTCATTATAGAATAATTTAGATTTAGGATTTGTGCAAAAGTACATTAACGGTAGAGTAAACTGACAGAGTTATTATCTTTAAACAAGATCCCTCTGGCCCTTATTTAATAAAAGTGTTTCTGTTGGTTCATCTGAATGCTGCCCTTTGATGCACTCATACTTCCTCAGCTGAAGAAGCACAGACTGATTGTGAACCAGATGTCAAGGCTGAAAACCCAATTAAAATGAAGGCCATGGAGGTGATGGGGAGAAAAATGGTCAACTGAAGCCTTTTGAAGCAAGCTGGTGGAATCAGAAAATTTCTGTCACATTGGCAGATTTGTTAAGGGAGTTAATCCACAGATCCTTTTATCAACTGCTTAAACTCCCAAACTATATGGGAATTAGGGAGATAGTCTCCACACAAAAGTCAGGGATTGTTTGTCCTGAATACTGATCTCAAAAGTAGAATATAATTATAAAAACACAAAACTTATATATTAGAGAGCTATCAAAAGTTCTGAGCAACACATTTTAAAGCAGTTTTATGCCTTTGAGTATGTTAATATATAGATATGCTAATTATTTTTGTCTCAGGTCAACAAATTCATGCAACACTTTCTGTTTCTTGTTTCTTCATACTCTTCGAGTCTGTCTGTGAAGTGCTCACTTCTGATTAATCCTTTTTTTTAAATTTTTTTTTAATTTTTTGAGGTGGAGTCTCACTCTAGCTCAAGCTGACCTGGAATTCACTCAGTAGTCTCAGAGTGACCTTGTACTTATGGCAATCCTCCTACCTCTGCCTCCCAAGTGCTGGCATTAAAGGGATGCACCAGCATTAAGAGTATTTTTATCAAACCCTCTCCAAAGCCTTGTGGCTCAGGTGATGAAGACTGACCTTAATCTTCTACAGCTTCTCTCTCTCTCTCTCTCTCTCTCTCTCTCTCTCCTCTAACTCTTTTATATTAGTTATCTTTTTCTTCCTTCTCTTAGTGGGCACTGATCTGTAACTCCCAGTACCAGCATGCGGCTATCATCCACAATGAGCTTTTGATCAGAGAGACCTACAAGGTTTCCTAAAAGAAAGCCAGATTTCTGTCAGAGTACTTGATGACTCACCAAAGGTTAGTGGTAAGACCCTACTGCTGAAGACACCTTATGTGGTTGACACATAAAATGGAATGGCATGGCTGGAAGCCGGAAGAGAGTCAGTCCCCAGACAGTCAGCGTATCTAGTGCCAGAAAGTGCTACATGGGCAACTGGGGGAAAATAACCAATATCTGTCCAAGCAACTCATAGTCTAACCTACTTAGCAGCAAATAACCTGTCGTGGTTTTCACACAACTGCAATAGTGGTGCACAGCCATGGTGGGAAACCAACTGCTCTTGATTTGTTAACTGATCCGCTCAGTAGTACAAGACCCATAGCTGGAGCTGGGAAACAAGTAAGAACCATCTCCAAATTTGAGCCTGCTCTCCATTATCAAGCTACCACCAATAGTGGGCTACAAGAGGGCCTACACCTATTAAATTCTCTATTAAAAAAATAAGGATTATCACATTTGTCTGGTGCTAACTTTACTCTCCATTGGAGAATCTGCTTCTTTTTTTCAGATAGATGCAAATGCTAAGGACAGAATCACCCCATCTTACCTCAAAAGGGCCCCAGCTGAAACTAAGACTAATTGACGAAACAAGCAAGGGTGCTGTTTTCTTGGTGAACCTGGGTATCAGCATAAGGGTGAAGGACATTGACAGGGAGAACAATTAACTCCTACCAAATCAGACATCCAGACACAGAGGCTTCCAACACCTCATCACTGAAACAAACCAAAAATGAACCCAACATGACTCAGGGAAATTTTGTGGAAGAGGGGGCAAAAAGAATGTCAGGGCCACATGTTGGGTCATGATATGCAGAGACATTTCTCCTACCCATAACTGTGGGCTAACTCCACAATGCATGACCCATATACCTCAACAAGGAGGGGCCAGCGGGGAGGGGGTAGGACATGGATGAGCCTAACAATGGTACCAACTTGACTGCATTCATTGAGTACAAAACTAATTTATAAAAAAAATTTTAAAAAATAATTCCTTCACCAAAAAAAGTATTTTGAATTAATTTGTTTATTTGAGAGACAGAAAGAAGCAGATGTATAGAGAGAATGGGCATGCCATGGCTTCTAGGCACTACAACAAACAGACTGCAGATGCATGCACCACCTTGTGCATCTGGCTTTATGTTGTTACTAGGAAATTTAACTAGGGTCTTAGGTTTTTCAAGAAAGCACCTTCACTGCTGAACCATCTTTCTAGGATTGATTACCTAATGTACTGTGGAGATTTTCTTCTTGAGATAGCTTTTAATCTTTTACAGGAATAATAACAGACACTTTAGTCTGAGAATGCATAAGAAATGTAAGCTTTGGGGCTGGAGGGATGGCTTAGTAGTTAAGGTGCTTGCCTGCAAAGCCTTAGGACTCATGTTTGGCTCTCCAGATCCCAGTAAGCCAGACACACAAAGGTGAGGCAAGCACAAGGTCACACATTCCCACTAGGTGGTGCAAGCGTCTGGAGTTTCATTGCAATGGCTGAGGCCCTGGCATGCAAATTCTGTGTCCCTCTGTCTCTGTCTCTCTCTCTTTCTCTCAGTCTCTCTAAAAAAATCAAAAAAACGAATTGTAAGGTTTGAAGAAAGAGAAAATGTGAGAGTAATCTAAGACAGTGGTAGGTGAATGGGCCAGGCAAAGAAAGAACATAGTAAATACATGGAAATGAGTTTACTGAAGGACACATTAATTATTGCTAGTAAACATTGGCCTATCACAGTGAGTGTGAATGGTTGAAATACCAAAGATGACCAGGACACTGTTTAAATACAAGTCAAAGTTGAAAATATACTTGAAAAAAATGTGTCTAGATAGTTACTGAAAACTTATCAGGAATTATGATGAAAAAATTCTGGGTAATGATTTAGGGAAATAATAATATTCAAGCAGAATAACAAAATCAAGAAGAAATCTACAACAAGGATTAAATAGGAATAAGTGGTATCATTGAATAGCCTGATCTTCCGACCTGAGACTTTTAAGAAGAAATGATGGCAGTGGAAAGTCTGAGGCATATCAAATGTACCTGTGTCCCACTCAAGCTTGGCAGGTAAAGCACAAGAAGAGGACAGTATATTTAAATATGCATGGGGGCATGGTCACCAGCGAGGACCCAGTATTGACAGGAGCATTGAGAGTTCCAAGAGATTTGTCTAAAAAAGAGCTGTAAGTATCCAAGGGCATGGTGAAAGCTGGAAAGTTTCTGAGGTAGATCATCTAAAGAGGATACATGTGACAGAAGAATATTCTTATTACTGGTGAAGACTGGCATAATCTGGAATCATTTCAAGGCAAATAGAACTGGGATATTTAAGCAGGTGGCTGGGGGGAGGCTTTGGGCACTGCAGTGGCCAGGGTAGAGTGAAAGGCGAAAGTCCACACAGAGGCATGTACAGGAGTGTGCAGGGCCAAGACAAATCTCAGCAACTGCTACTTGTGGTAAAAACCATGATCCATGTTTTCTTTCAAACCCAGGACTTTCCAGTGACCGGTGCTGAATTGTAGAACACTTAGACTCTTAGAGATTATTCTTCTGTGGCATTGTTGAAGAAATGGAAGTTGAGAAAGAACACTTTGAGGTGGCATATGACTTTTGTAGTTTCTTCTTCACCCCTGCAGGTGAAGTTTGTGGGTATGGGAACATGCAAGTGAAACTTCTGGGTCCCCCCTTTTTTGTTACTTCAGTAACTATTCTCTATTATGTTCATCATCTTTATTTTATATTTATCTCTCTTATTTGATTCTTTTGATTTTTAAATTTTGCTCATATTGTAAACCCATTACTGTAAGACAGTGTTATTCTCCAAAGATGACTGAGAAAAAAGGTTTGAGAAGAGCAAAAACATGCAAGGAGAGAGAGAAAAGACTTCTCTTAAGAGACTCACTTTTCTTATCCTACTGGTAATTAAGTAGAGTTTTAATAAGCATCTTAACAATCGTGCCACACTTAGGGCACAGCTCAGACTCATCAGTTGGCAAGCATGTGCACCCTGGTACCTCTCGTCTAGTGAATATCTTTCATCCTGACAAAGGCACTTTCAGTTTTCAATATGCAGTTGTTGTCATGTGCAGTTGCATACCTCCACCATGGAGGAGCTCCTTGCCTTCAAGAAGGGTCTGAGGAAGCATCCACAGGTGGCACTGCACTGAATCTTGTATTTATGTCTACATAATGTGAATGAATGATATATATTTTGAATGAATGATGAATGTTGAATATTAAGGTGTTGGCAAATATGCCAGATATTAATTCAACAACAAAGTAGATAACAAATATAAACTTCCAATTTCCTACATCAAATATAATTTTTAAAACTCTAAAATATTAAGATGCAAAATCAAGCAACAACAGCAAAAAAAAAAAAAAAAAAAAAAAAAACAGAAAATTCAGGAGGCAGAATAAATAACAGATAGGAATTCTAGAAAGTGAAACATGAAAATGGATCAGAGGAATATTTAGACAAAAGTATGGAATTTGAAATGACTAGTACAATAGTGAGTGGGAACCCTGATACAATAAAAGATGTCCATTTAAATTTTGATAAAATTTCTGAACTTTAAATATGGAAATTCTATATGAGTACAGAAAGTGAAACAATGATAACTTGTCCAAAAAGCCCTTCAAAATGCATATGTTCTTTAAAGATTGAGAATGTTTATAAGAATGTAAGGTGTAAGCTTGTTGATGGTGATATATCATAGGAACATAAGGAATGAAGATTATAGAAACTATTGTACACGCACATGCTGAGGAATAATCAAAGTGGCCGAGAAGCAGGTACTTATTACAATGAATTTGAAAGAGTTCCACTATGTGCCATTGACAATGACCAAGAAATGTAATATGCCAAAGTGTTTATAATATGCTACCAAATAAAGGTCACAATTTGTGTACACATATATACCTAAAACAGGTATCTTTAGGCTGCTGGGATGCCTCAGTAGTTAAAGGCACTTGCTTTCAAACCCTGCTGGCCTAGGTTCAATCCACAGTACCCACATATGAAAAGTGGTATGTGTTAGGGTTTGTGTGCAGCAGTAAAAGGCCCTTTTGTGCCCATACAAACACACACCACACGCACACTCTACAAATAAAATATTAAAACTATACCTTTCTGTTAGTGATTAGTATATCTTTCTATAAATAATGTAAATAACTTTGTTAAGAGTTATAGTTGTTTTACTATTACTCCATGGAATTTGAGAAACTATTGATGGTAAAATATCCTTTTGCTACTTCTAGTAGGACAGATGAATTTAATATATTAAAGTTAGGTGCAGGTGTGGTTATTAAAATAATATGAACAACTTAATGATAATCTGATATTTTCATGACCTCTAGAACATCCCTCCACAGTCCATTATACTTATTCCCGAAAGGCATTGAAACCTGTGGCTTTTTATGGGATTATGGAGGCTGTCACTACTTTGATGAGCTCATTCTTAACAGCACTATTGGGATAACTGGATATAATGAGCTTCATTATGTGATGATATAGGAGTGCACCACTGTGAATTATACTTTTTTATTTCTTAAAAGATAATTTTAAAACTCCATTTCAAAGTAAAAACTTACATTTTGATTGATGTTCACAAACTGAATCATCCTGAAAAATCAACATGGAGGGTTTAGAGGAAATTTAATTGTCTATAATACAGAATCTTCTTCTTTTTATCTAACCTTCTTGAATTCACTATGTCTTCTCCCCTGAGTTAATATATTCTGACATTCACCATCACCTATAAAGCATTGTTTCTGTCAGTCTTTCACATTAACCTTTTATTTTTTTGTTTTTTTTTTCTTTTCTTTTTTTTCTTTATTAGTTAGTTTTGTATTCAGCAAATACAGTCAGTTTGGTACCATTATTAGGCTCATCTGTGACCTACCCCCTCCCCTTGGCCCCTCCTTGTTGAGGTATATGGGTCATGCATTGTGGAGTTAGCCCACAGTTATGGGTAAGATAAATGTCTCTGCACATCATGACCCAACATGTGGCTCTGACATTCTTTCCGCCCCCTCTTCCGCAAAATTACCCTGAGCCATATTGGGTTCATTTTTCGTCTGCTTCAGTGATGAGGTGTTGGGGGCCTCTGAGGCTCTGGATCTCTGATTTGGTAGGAGTTGATTTTTCTCTGTGTTGATCTCCTTCCCCCTTGTGCTGGTATCCGGATCATCAGGAAAACAGCACCCTTGCTTGTTTCGCCAATTTTTCTTAGTTGCAGCTGGGGCCCTTTGGAGGTATGATGGGGTGGCTCTCTCGTTAGGATCTACATCTATCTGAAAAAGAGAAGCAGATTCTCCAACGGAGAGTAAGTTAGCACCAGGACAAATGAGATAACCCTTACTTTTTTTATAGAGAATATAATAGGTGTAGGCCCTCTTGTAGCCCACAATTGATGGTAGCTTGATATTGGAGAGTGGGCTTATGTTTGGATATGGTTCTGACTTCTTTCACAGCTCCAGCGATGGGTACCATACCACTGAGGGGATCAGTTAGCCAAATTGAGAGAAGTTGGTTCCCCACCATGGCTGTGTGCCACTATTGCACTTGTCTGGGCATCACAACAAGTTATTTGCTGTTAAGTAGGTTAGACCATGCGCTGCTTTGACAGATATTGGTCATTTTCCCCTAGTCGCCCATGTAGCACCTTCTGGCACTAGATGCGCTGACTGTCTGGGGACTGACTCTCTTCCAACTTCCAGCCATGCCATTCTATTTTGCATGTCAACCACATAAGGTGTCTTCAGCAGTAGGGTCTTACCACTAACCTTTGGTGGGTCATCAAGTACTCTGACAGAAATCTGTCTGTCTTTTAGGAAACCTTGTAGGCCTCTCTGATCAAAAGCTCATTGTGGATGATAGCCCCATGCTGGTTCTGGGAGTTACAGGTCAGTGCCCACTAAGAAAATGAGGAAAAAGATAACTAATATACAAGAGTTAGAGATAAGAGAGAGAGAGACAGGGAGATGGGAAGTGAGGGAGGGAAGATGTAGGAGATTAAGGTTAGTCTTAATCTTACCCTCTCCAGTGTCTTGTGGTTCAGGTGTTCCCTGTAAGGGCCTGGTGAAGAATCAGCCATTTGGTCTGTCTTTTAGTAAGTGGAAGATTATGGTACCATTGCCGTTTGGGTCTAGATTTGTGTTTCCCACCCTTTTGATGCCCTCCCCTCCCTCTGCTTCCATCCTAGTGTCTAGTCTAGGAGATGCTTGCTGGGTATGTAAGGTATCTTGGGTAGATTCAGGTTAGGTGCTGTAGATGAGTGAGACTATGTGGCGATTATTTTTCTGTGATTGGGTAAGTTCACTGAGAATGATCTGTTCCAGGTTCAACCATTTTTCCTCAAATTTCATTGTGTCATTTTTTCTTACTGCTGTATAGAATTCCATTGTGTAGATATGCCACATCTTAGTTATCCATTCTTCTAGTGATGGACATCTGGGTTGATTCCAGCTCTTAGGTATTACAAATTGAGCTGCTATAAACATGGATGAGCAAATCTCTTTAGTCTGTGGTTTGAAGGTTTTAGGGTAGATGCCCAGTAAGGGAATAACTGGGTCTGTTGGTATCTCTATACTCAGCTTTTCCAGAAGTCTCCATATTGCTTTCCAAAGTGGTTGTAGCATCCTACATTCCCACCAACAGTGGATGAGTGTTCCTACTTCTCCACATCCTCACCAGCATTTATTTTTATTTAATTTTTTGATGTTTGCTATCCTTATTGGGGTAAGGTGGAATCTCCTAGTTGTTTTAATTTGCATTTCTCTGATGATTAGGGATGAAGAACATTTTCTTAAGTGTATGTTTGCCATTTGTATTTCTTCCTCTGTGAACTGCCTGTTCAGCTCTTTGCCCCATTTTGTGAATGAGGTGTTTGACTTCTTACTGTTTAGGTTTTTTGAGTTCTTTGTAGATTCTAGAGATTAGGCCTCTATCAGTTGGATAACCCGCAAATATTTTCTCCCATTCTGAGGGTAGTCTATTGGCTTTGCTTATTGCATGCTTGTCTGTAAAGAAACTCTTCAGCTTCATGTGATCCCATTGGTTGAGTGACGGTTTAAGTTCATGAGCTACTGGGGCTTTGTTCAGGAAGTCTTTTTCCATTCCTATATCATGAAGTACTTCATAAATTTTCTTCCAGTAGTATTCAAGTTTCTTGTCTTATATTGAGATCTTTGATCCATTTGGACTTGAGTGTAGTGCATGGTGAAATGTGTGGATCATGTTTCAGTTTCCTGCATATGGTTATCCAGTTTGTCCAGCACCATTTGTTGAAGATGCTGTCTTTTTTCCAGCCTATATTGTTTGGGCCTTTATCGAATATCAAGTAGCTATAGTTGCTGGACCCAAAGTCCGGGTCCTCAAGTCTATTCCATTGGTCATTAGTCCTGTTTTTATGCCAGTACCATGCTGTTTTAATTACTATGGCTTTGTAATATAGCTTTCGATCAGGTATGGTGATGCTTCCAGAGGTATTTCTTTTGCTGAGGATATGTTTGGAAATGCGAGGCCTTCTGCTTTTCATATGAAATTTCAGATCATTTTTTCTATCTCTGTGATGAACACTGTAGGGATTTTAATTGGAATTGCATTAAATCTGTATATTGCCTTTGGTAGGATTGTCATCCTCACAATGTTAATTCTGCCTATCCAGGAACATGGGAGATCTTTCCATTTTCTCAAGTCCTCCTCAATTTCGTTTCTGAGTGTTTTTATGTTTTTGTTGTATAGATCTTTCAGTTCCTTGGTTAACGTTATTACAAGGTATTTTATTTGTTTTTTTTTTTTGTTGTTGTTGTTGTTGCTGTTGAAAATGGGACTATGTCCTTTATTTCTTTCTCTGTATCTTTGTCATTTGCATACAGGAAGGCTACTGATGTTTGTGCATTGATTTTGTATCCTGGTACTTTGCTATAGGAGTTAATCACCTTCAGGAGTTTGGGGATGTAGTCTCTCGGGTCTCTTACATATATAATCATGTCATCAGCAAATAAAGCTAACTTAACTGCTTCCTTTCCAAATTGTATCCCTTTTATTTCCTTCTCCTGTCTTATTGCTTGAGCTAGGACTTCCAGTACTATATTGAAAGCAGAGGTGAGAGTGGACAACCCTGTCTTGTTCCTGATCTTAATGGGAATTCCTCCAGTCTATCTCCATTAAGTATTATTTGGGCCTTCAGAGCTTCGTATATTGCCTTTATTAGGTTAAGATATGAACCAACCATGTCAATTGTCTCCAATGTTTTGAACATGAAGTGATGTCGAATCTTGTCAAAGGCCTTTTCTGCATCTATCGAAATGATCATGTGGTTTTTATGTTTAACCTTGTTTATGTGGTGTATTACATTGACAGATTTCCGTATGTTGAACCACCCCTGTGTTCCTGGAATGAATCCCACTTGGTCAAGTTGGATAATGCTTTTGATGTGTTGTTGGATTCGGTTTGCAAGGATTTTGTTTAGGATCTTTGCATCTAAATTCATCAGGGAAATAGGCCGGTAGTTTTCTTTTCTTGTGGCATCTCTGCCTGGTTTTGGAATTAGGGTGATGCTAGCTTCATAGAAGGAGTTGAGTAGCTTACCCTGTTCTCCAATTGTGTGGCACAGTTTGAGGAAGATTGTTTTGAGTTCTTCCATGAAGGTTTGATAGAATTCAGCTGAGAAGCCATCTGGTCCTGGACTCTTCTTTTTAGGGAGGTTTTTTTAAATTACTTTTTCATTCTCCATGAGTGTGATGGGTTGATTGAGGTGATTAATCTGCTCTGTGTTTAGCTTTGGTAGATGGTATGCATCCAGGAATTTATCCATCTCCTCCACATTATCCAGTTTTGTCGAGTAAATTTTTTTTAAATAAGTCCTGATGATTCTCCCAATTTCACTTATGTCTGTTGTGATCTCTCCTTTTTCATTTTGAATTTTGTTAATTTGAATCTTCTCCTTTTTCTTGATCAGATTGGCCAGGGGTTTGTCAATCTTGTTTATTTTTTCAAAGAATCAGCGCTTTGTTTTGTGAATTGTCTTAATTGTTTCCTTGGTTTCCAATTCATTTATTTCTGCTCTGATTTTAATTATTTCTTTCCTTCTGGAGCTCTTTTGGTTGGATTTTTCTTGTTTTTCCAGTGCCTTTAGGTGGATGGTTAGGTTATTGATTTGGGACCTTTCTGTCTTTCTTTATGAAGGCGTTGAGTGGTATGAACTTTCCCCTGAGGAACGCCTTCATTGTATCCCATAAGTTTTGGTACGATGTGTTCTCATTGTCATTCAATTCCAGAAATTTTGCAATTTCAGTTTTCATCCACTATCCATTTATTGTTTAAAAGTGTGCTGTTCAGTTTCCAGGTGCCGTTGGGATTCTTGGTGGGTCTTTTGTTGTTGATTTCTAGCAATATAGAATTGTTATCTGATATCATGCAGGGAATTATGTCAATCTTCCTAAATATGTGAAGGCAGGTCTTTGTGACCCAGTATATGTGGTCTATTTTAGACAGTGTTCCATGGGCTGCTGAGAAGAATGTGTAGTCTCTGGATTTCGGATGGAAAGTTCTATAGATGTCTGTTAGATCTACGTGATCTATGGTTTTGTTGAGCTCTCTTACTTCCCTGTTGAGTTTCTGTTTGGATGATCTGTCTATTACTGATAATGGTGTTTTGAAGTTCCCAGCTATGATGGTGTTGGTGGTTATTTCTGTCTTATTGTCAAGTTGGTTTTGTTTTATGAACTGTGGTGCCCCTGTGTTTGGTGCATACAGATTTATGATTGTAATATCCTCTTGATGGATCATTCCCTTGATAAGTAGGAAGTGGTCCTCTTTGACTTTTTTGATTATTTTTGGTTTGAAGTCTATTTTATCTGATATTAATATAGCTATGCCTGCTTGATTCTTACTCCCTTTTGCTTGGAACATTTTTTTCCACCCTTTCACCCTGAGGAGGTGAGGTGGGTTTCTTGAAGGCAACAGATTGAGGGGTCTAATTTTTTGATCCATCCTGTTAGCTTGTGTCTCTTCATGGGTGAATTAAGGCCATTAATATTTACGGTAATGACTGTGAGATTTGATTTGATCCCTGCCATATTGTGATGGTAAATGTGGGTTGATGTTTTCATGGATGTTGAAGTTTTTTGTGCCTACTCTGAGTTTGGTTGTTGTGATCTGCTTCTTGTAGGCAATTGTGTTTGAGTATTTTTTTCTTCTCTGTGGAGAATTTTCTGAAATACTCTCTGTAGGTTTGGTTTTGTGTTCATATAATTATAAAGCTGAGTTTTGTCATGGAATGTTTTTCTTTCACCATCTATTATGAGGTATATTTTTGCTGGGTAGAGTAGTTTGGGTTGGAAGCTATAGGTTCTTAGACTTTGCAGTGTTTCATTCCAGGCCCTTCTAGCTTTCAGGGTTTCCACTGAGAAGCCTGAAGTAATTCTGATGGGGTTACCTTTGAAGGTGGTGTGCTGTTTTTCCCTAGCTGCTTTTAGGATTTTCTCTTTGGTGTCAATGTTTAGAGTCTTAATGACAATATGTCTTGGAGAGTTTCTCCTTTGGTGCAGTCTGTTTGGAGTTCTGTTGGCTTCTTGTATCTTGATGGGCCTTTCTTTTAAGAGACTGGGGAAATTTTCTTCAATTACTTTGTTAAATAAGTTCTCCATACCTTTGGTCTGAATTTCTTCTCCTTCTGGTATTCCAATGATCCTGATATTAGGACGTTTAAGTGTATCCCACAATTCACTCATGTTCTGTTCACAGGAACTTTTGAACTTACTGAAGGTTTTGGACTCTCAAACTGTTTCTTCCATCTTGTCTTCCAGATCTGAGTTTCTATCCTCCACTTGGCTGACTCTATTCTTGAGAGCTTCTAGCGAGTTTTGGACTTGTTCAATTAAGTTTGCATTTTCTACTACTTTTCTATGTATAATTTCCATTCCTCTGTCAAGCTCCCTTTTCACATCATTTTCTGATTTTCTTGATGCTTCTTGGAATTCATCCTTGCATTTCGTTATGTCTTCATTTAGCATGGCCAGCTGATTTTTAAGGTCTTCTTTTTTTTCACTCTCCCTCAAATCTCTTAACTCTCTTTGAATTCCTTCCAATTTCTTATCTATTAGTTCTAGTTTAGTGATGGCAGCATCCACATGATTATCGGTCCTTTGTTGCTTTCTTGCAAGTTCTACCAGTAGGTTGGTCAGGGTTGTATTGCTCATAGCTTGAATTTGGTGTTCTGATCCTAATGGTTCTTCTATGTTTTGGTTAGATGTATTCATTGTAAGACTGGTTGATCTAATTGGATTTTCTTGCATTTGATTTTTCATGTTATTTCTTTTGTGCTGTAGTCTGCCCATGACAGTGTATGGACACGTAGGTGGGCATATCAGCCTGGGCTCAAGCACAATGGGAATCTGTGGCAGCCTGGGGCAGTTGCCCAGCAGTCTGGGCTTTGGCTCTCCCTTGCCAAAGCCGCCTATCTACTGCCTGGCAGGGCCGCCAAGTTTGCCTGAATTCTCAAGCAGTAAAGTGCCAAAGCTGCCTGTGTTTGAGCTAGGAATGACACTGAGGCAGCAAGCACTGAAGCAGCCCAAACTCTGGTTGGGAATGCTGGGAACTGGAAGCAGTCTGTGCTCCCCTGCCACAGGACAATGGCGGAAGGCCAGCGTGGCAGACAGGTAGGGGATGGCACCTGAGCTGGCACAAGCAAGAGACACTGTCTGAGCTTGTGTGGCAGTTGCTTTGGGACTGGGTACACTCAGTAAGTGGGCGAGTGGACAAGAGTGCAGAGCAGTCTAAACTTCTGCACGCAGGGAACAATCGGCGCAGCGGCAGCTGTGGCGGCTCCAGCGCAGCAGCGGCGGCAGCGGCGGTGCTGTGGACACGGCAGTTATTTGAGGTGAGGGGTGGGCTACCCACCTGCGAGGGGATCCGTGATTTCCTGTTTCCCCCTCCTCTGTGCCCTTCCAGATTTCTCTCTCCTAAAAGCCACAATGAACCCTTAATATCTTGCCTTTCTTTCTCCGGGATTTGCAGCATAGCTAGGCGGTCACCATCTTGGCTGGAACTCCTAATTGTTTCTTTTATTGTTCAGTGGTGCAGGGATTGAACTTTTAGGCCTTATGCATTCTGGAAACTCACTCTAAATTTGAGCAATACTACGGGCTCTTCTCTGATATGTTATATGGTATAGTCTCTATGACAATTCAGAAAAAAGAAACCTTTATTCAGTGACAACACAAGTAAACAGTCTAAAAAATTCGACATTGTTGCATTAGGGAAATGCCCACCCCAGGACAGGTAAGGATGGAGGAGGCTCTCAGGTATGCCATGCACAGTTTGCAGGAAGCTCGCTGGGCAGTCTCTTCTCAAACAGCTGCTCCTATTTTCTGCAGCTTTAGGGAGGGTTCTTCCAACCTCTTCCCACTCTTGCTGACTTCTTGAGTCTCCTGAGTCTCCCTTCTCCCTTGAAAGGGTCATGCTTCAATACGGAGGAAATTCCTATCCAACATTACTCTAAGTTTTTCTCTCCTTTTAAGTGTAATTAAAACTTATTCAAGGGGGCTGGAGAGATGGCTGAGTGGTGAAGGCACTTGCCTGTGAAGCCAAAGGCCCTAGGTTTGACTTCCCAATACCCATGTAAGCCAGATGCACAAGGGGGCACATGTGTCTGGAGTATGTTTGCAGTGGATAGCATAATTTTAAAAATCTAGACAAAGAAGACACTGGTTTACCACACATATCTGTATATCAAGTCTATCACACAATGACATCATATAATTGAAGTGATCTTCATTAATGAAGTTATCTTCATTACACATTTTGTACACTTTAATCTCATTGTTTTTTTAACTAAACTTTACAATAATTTTTGTCGATTTTATTGATGCTGTTGTTAACAATGTAAACCTTTCAAGAATTCAATCCAGATTCTCTTATGAAAGATTTCAAAGTAATAGCTATATCTAACAACTAGTTGCAATTTCAGTATTACTGGAAACTATTTAAAAGACTTTTTCTTCAAAATTCTATCTTCTTTTGCACTGTAGAAAATCAATATGAAGTTAAAAGGTTACTGTTCACTAGAATTACAAGAGGTTAACTCTTCCACATGGGTAGATAAATCCATTCTAAACTGACATTAAGTAGACTTATTTAACATCAAATGGAAGCTATTAAAAAGAGTATACCTAAACTTTATACTGCATAATCTTTTAACTCTTTAAAATAGTTGGATAAATAGCTCATAGTAGTTGGATAAATAATTGGCTAAATAAATAAATAAATAAATAGTTAAAGTTCCCTTAACAGGAATAGCTACAAAACAGGGGATTTGATATAAAATATAAGTATACAAAGTAAGAAAGAATACTTTTAAACATCCAGGAAAACTCCAAATAATTTATTCTGGGCTTTCAGAGGCCCAGTGTGATGTTCCTGAACTAGATGCGAGGTGTATGCTATGTTGCAGGTGACTTGAGAGCATAACATTTATGGCTTGTAAATGGCATCAATACTAATTATTTAGTTGCTATCTTAAAATACAAACACCCTTGGGGATCTATTGTTTGTAGCTGTTGTCTGTGGTCCTTAGAATCTGCAGAATTTCAATGTAAATGATGATATTCTTGAAAGTTCAATAGCAAATATAAAACATCCTGTTTTCTGTTATAAAAACACAATAAAGATTTTATGTAGATGTGTAGCTCAGTTTGAAACAAAAACACAATGGTTTTAAACCTACTGTTAATGTATCTGATGTCTTAGATCATTTCAGCTCAGTCAGAACCAATTCAAACTCAGTGAATAAGTGCCATTGATTGATTTGTTTATTTAAAGGTACATGCAATTCTGTGAAATTCCAATGACTTTAATTGCACCCACTGAGTTTTATTTGGTCACCTATTAGAGGTCTTATGGACATGCAGCTGTTTCTTTTCAGCCAGTGATGAAACTCAATTTACTATTCCTTGGCAAAAAAAAGAAATTACAAAATTGGTTTCTTTACTTGTGTGCCTGAAACCAAAAAAGAAAATGTTCTGACCTTTCTCAAACTAATTGTTTGATTTTATTTTGATCATTCATTTAGAATTTGTGCTTACTGCTTTATTTAAATGTAAGAATCAAATTCATGAGGCTGGGGAGACAGCTTAGGGGGTAAGAGTGTTTGATGCACAAACATGAGGACCTGAGTTCTGTCCCACCCAAGCACATGTGTGTGAAATGTCCACCATTCTTGTAACCCCAGCATTGAGGTGTAGGGGAGTATCTGAATGACTTGCTGGTCAGCCAGTCTAAATGACAAACAGTGAGCTCCAAGTTCAGAAACACTCTTTCTCAAGAAAATAACACCAAATAGAACTAGAGAAATAAACCTGCCTTCCTCTGGCCTCTGCATCAATGTTCATGGGGTGCCTGCATTTACACACACAGTGCATAAGCCATACTTGCACATACATACATCAGACAAACACTACACACCATGAGGAACTTATATGTGAGCTACTTTAGAATTTTAATTAATACTGCTACTTAAAATTTATAAAATAAGTTATATCAGAAAAAATTGTCTTGATAGTCATGGACTTTTATGACAAATCAAGAATAGTTTTAACTCCATTTTGTCCTGACCTAACATTCCAGCCTTCTGTTAATGCTAATAGACGAAGGTTCACTTTTCATTCTGACCTTAAGGGTGATGAGTTCTTATGGGAGAGGCTGGATAATGCAGTCAGTGGGTCTCTCTTCAGGGCAGGTGATAAGGAGGCAGTTTCATGGTTGGGTAGAGGTGGCAGTACTGAAATAAATAGCGCCAGTGTAGCATGTTGTTATGACTTGGTCCTGAGTGAAGCAGAGACTTCTCTCATGCCATGCCCATATTGACCTGGCTTCAGGGCAGTTGCTGGCAGATACCTGTTATAGAAAAGGGGAGAGAGCTGCACTCTGTGTCCCCTGTAAGAAGATGGAAGGGAGAATAAAGGAGATTCTTACTCTTGTCAAAATGCCAGTTGTAAAGGGTGGATGAGCATTCAGGGAGAGATAGAGGGCATGGAGCAAGAGGAGGCACAGGGGCATTTTGGGATCAGGGGAAGAATAAGAACACAAGAGAGTTTAAGTTTGAGAGTGTCTGTTGGGGTGTCTCTGGATGAGATAGGGTAAGGGCTGAGGAAGCAGGGGTCCTGAGGAATAGCACTGATTCTGGATAAAGCAAGTTGGAGGAGCTGGGGTCAGGGTAAGTGAAGTTAATCAGGGACAGGCAGAGGCAGAAGACTTGCGATAATATTAGCATCTAATATTGTAAATCAGTTTCAGACAGGGGAGCCTATTAGTACAAATTATTGTTTACATTGTAGTTCTATTTTTCTTACTGGTTGGTTAAGACCATGTAGGCTTCCAGAATTAACTGTATATTTTGGAGGTCAATAATGGCTCTGTAGTAGATGCTTTCAGATACCTGTGAGGAGTTCTATGACACCCAGAATTGTCATCTGCTAGGATAAGTCAAGTCCATGCTGACCAACTGGCCCTCCCACTTTTGGGACACCTGGAGGACTGATTTTCCTCTGATGTGACTCTCTTGTGGCAAATACACTGACTTGTAATTCATTTTTGGGTTTCCATTTCCTCTCTGATCAAAAAGACAGGTAAGTAACCAGAGGCTGGATGTTCAAGTGTCCCATTATCTCCTGTGGCCTTCTGACCCAGGAGAAGGAACCAGAATATTGGTTATTCTTTTAACTCTAATGGTTCCAATTCATTTTGGCTTCTACATATAGTTATTAATCAATCACAGAGACTTTACATATCTGATTAGCAAAACAGATTAGTTAAAAGGGTGTAGAACATATCTCTCTAGCGAAGCAGATCTGATCCGGTCAGAGAATGACACAATAGTTTAAAATCATTCTGATTAATGTTTATGTTTAGCTGTCAGGTGTTAGCATAAGCAGTCTGGGACATAGAAAGCATACATATTCTATCTTTAAAGTATCTGTCAGTTATAAGTAGAGGAAGAACATTTTAGTAGCCCTGAAAACAATATTTTTAATCAATTATTTCATCAATAACTTTAAGGCAATTTATTTAATCTAGAAATTGTATGTTAGGAAAAGACAAGATAGTATTGCAACTTAACATCTGTGTTTGGAAACAACTTTGGCTAGTCTATACCAATGCAATTACCAATTACCCCCTCAAACTGGAAGCAGAAAGCAATTTAAGATTATTTTTTAGAGCAAGAAACATGTCTTAATATCAATATTTCTATAAGCAATGAACTTAAGATGTCAGAAATGAGACAATTAATTAAGTGAAACCTTGACTGAAATTGATTATACGTAGCTTAAGAATAAAATAAAGTTTGTTCATTGTTGAGTTAAACAAGACTAATTTTAAAATGAATTAGAGATAACATGACAGACACAAAACAATTTCTTAAATAAGTACCTTTACCATTGAACAATTTTAAGGCTTAACCAAGGAAATTTTTATGACTGTTACATGAAGCTTAGAGAAACTATATTAACATTGTTTGTATACAGTAGATTTTTTTAAAGACATGGGGAGCTTTTTTAGTTTTTCTAAGAACAAAAGCACAGCAATTCACTTTTTATAAGACTTAGATTATAACCTCAGTGATAATCATCTAGCAAAAACAGCATGAACAAGACAAGAACCATCTTAAAATTACAGAGTTTTAGCCAGGCATGGTGATACATGCTAATTGATAGCTAAACATCATGGACTTTGCATAAACCCAATTACAATATTTTATATTCTGACATCTGGAAAAGTCTGATATTAACAAAATGTTGTTTTCATATTTAAGGCATTATGAACAAAAGATCTGCTGACAGAATTTAAAATAAACAAGAAATCTATGTTATGTAGTTACATTTTCAACAAATATGAAGACATGGAAAAATGTATAATGTTTAAAGTTCATCAGAGGTGGGATACCTTTATATAATATATTCTTTAATGAGGAGATTTAGCACTTTTAAAAGCAAAGTAAGATGTTCTATAAGTCAGTTTTTGATGTTAATTTACCTATATTTAACATACCCAAAGAATAAAGGAACTGGATTAAACTGCCATGATCTAATGAAAAAAAGAGACAAGTCTCAGGGAAAAGAGAGGGAATGACCATACCAGGGCCACTTGCCACTGCAAACAATTTCCTAAATTATGCTCTACTATACACATCTGGCTTTGCAAATAAACACCTTTAACTGCTGAGCCCAAAAGAAATATTTTTAATCTCTTCCAAATCAATTTTATAGAAGTACATTGAATTCCAAACATAGACAAAATTTTATTACACAATCTATAAGTATTTGAACATTAATCAAGTCTATACTATCTGTGGTGCTTTGGTAAATTTGTTCAATCATGCCATAAGTAAAATCTAATGTATTAAGACTAATTGTTGGAGGAATTGAGGAATTACATATTAAATCACAACATAACTTTGTTTAGAATTTTTTTAACTATTCGCCATAAAGTAAGCAGTTTTCAAATGTGTGACAGATAAATATTGTTTAATGTTTCAAATGTGGTCTACTTATCTTATAAAATAGGGGGAAAAAGAGTAAATAATTCCTCTGTGAGGGTTTTTTTTTTTTTTTTTTTTTTTTTTTTTGAGGCAGGATTTTAGATATAGTTACCTTAGGAGAGTAAATTTAGAGTATCCAACCAAGTTAACTAGGTTCCTCTATTTGTCAAACTTTTAACTAAATCTTAAGGTTAAAATTGACTCACTAATATTGTCTTTCATAACCATTATTATGACTAGATTAACATCAAGGAGTTAAAAGTAAATTTACAACCTGAATACCTTAGCAACTTGCTACCAGCCAGGGCCCTCCTTTCTTAGTCTGATGTAAACCCTAGGCTAATAGTCATTTTATATCTCAAGAAGTCTGTAATCTGATTAAGTGCTTCTACATACTTTACTCATTTTACAATCTATGTAACCACTCTGTAACAATCTTTTTCATTAAACATTTAGTATCCAACATATAAAGTTTTCTCTCCAGTTTATCTTCTTTAGTAAGATCTTCTTATAACTACCAACAAAAACTTGTATTGCTTTTACCATAACACTTTTAATATGACTTTTTTTTGTTCTCAAAAGGCCTCTTGAAATAACTTTTTTGAGAGTAGACCTGATTTGATTTACACTATTTACCTAGAACAAACATATAGATTTTGGAATTTTGTTGTTTATAAATTTCCTGAAACACAGTTTTAAAATATGAAAGCAGATTTGAGCTGAGCCTGGTGGTGCACACCTTTAATCCCAGCACTCGGGAGACAGAGGTCGGAGCATCACCATGAGTTCAAGGCTACCCTGAGATAACATGGCAAATTCCAGGTTATCCTGGGCTAGAGTGAGACCCTACTTTGAAAACAAACAAACAAACAAACAAACAAACACACACACAAAAAACAGGAGATGATAAGGTCATCATACCCTCTCCAGGGCTTTGTGATTCACATGTTCCCTCTAAGGGCCTGATGAAGGTTCAACCATTTAGTCTGTCTTTTGGGATGTAGAATTTTACGGCACCATTACCATATGGGTCCAGTTTTGTGTTCCCTAGCCCCACCCTTGCCCTCCCCATCCACCCCACACATTGTATTGTCTGGTCCTCCAGATGCTTAGATGCTTATTAAGTATGTCAGCATCTTGGGTAGATTCAGAGTAGGAGCCAAAGATGAGTGAGACTATGTGAGGATTATGTTTCTGTTACTGGGTAAGTTCACTGAGTATGATTTGTTCCAGGTGCGACCATTTTTCTTCAAATTTCATTATCATTATTTCCTTACTTTTGTGTAGAATTCTATCATGTAGATATAATACATCTTGGTTTTCTATTTGTCTAATGATGGACATCTGGGTTGATTCCAGCTCTTAACTATTATGAATTGAGCAGCTATAAACATGGTTGAGAAAATCTATTGGAACTGAGGTGTGGAACTTTCAGTATAAATGCCCAGTAAATGAATAACTGGGTCTGTTGGTAGCTCTATAGCCAACTTTTTTAGGAGTCTCCATAATGCTTTCCAAAGTGGTTGTACTATCTTACCTTCTCACCAACAGTAGATGACGGTTCTTATTTCTCCACATCCTCACCAGCATTTATTTTCATTTGATTTTTTAATGTTTGTTCTCCTTATATGGGTAAGGTGGAGTCTCATAGTTGTTTGAATTTGCAGTTCCCTGATGATAAGTGATGATGAACATTTTCTTAGGTGTATATTTGCCATTTATATTTCTTCCTCTGAGAACTGTCTGTTCAGTTCTTTGCTCCATTTTGTGAGTGGGTTGCTTGACTTTTTATTGTTTAGGTTTTTGAGTTCTCTGTAGATTCTAGAAATTAGGCCTCTATCAGCTGCATAGCCAGCAAATATTTTCTCCCTTTCTGTTGGTAATCTGTTGGTTCAGCTTATTGTATGTTTGTCTGTGAAGAAGCTTTTCAGCTTCATGAGATCCCAATGGTTAAGTGATTGTTTAAGACCCTGAGCTACTGGGGTTTTGTTCAGGAAGTCTTTTCCCATTCCTATGTCATGGAAGGTTTCTCCTATTTTTTCTTCTAGTAGTAGCTGCTATTCCATCTTATATTGAGGTCTTTGATCCATTTAGACTCAGTTGGCGAGATGTGTGGATCAAGTTTCAATTTCTTGCATATGTTTATCCAGTTTTTCCAGCACCATTTGTTGAATATGCTGGTTTTTTTTTTCCAGCCTATATTTTTAGGGCCTTTGTCAAATATCAAGGAGCTGTAGTTACTAGAGCCAAAGTCTGGGTCCTTGATTCTGTTCCATTGGTCTATACTCCTGTTTTTATGCCAGTGCCATACTGTTTTTATTACTATGGCTTTGTAATATAGCTTTAGATCAGGTATGTTGATGCCTCCAGAGGTGTTTCTTTTGCTGAGAGTATGCTTGGATATCTGAGGCCTTCTGCCTCCAATAAGAATTTTGAGATCATTTTTTTTTTTTTGGTTTTTTTTTTTTTTTTTTTTTTTTGAGGTAGGGTCTCACTCTAGTCCAGGCTGACCTGAAATTCGCTATGTAGTCTCAGGGTGGCCTCGAACTCAACGTGATCCTCCTACCTCTGCCTCCCAAGTGCTGGGATTAAAGGCGTGCGCCACCACGCCCGGCTTGAGATCATTTTTTTTTCTATCTCTGTGAAGAAAAATGTTTTTATTTTTAGTAGTATAGCATTAAATCTGTATATTGTCTTTGGTAAGATTGCCATTTTCACAATGTTAATTCTGCCTATCTAGGAACATGGGAGGTCTTTTTATTTACTCACTTCCTCCTCAATTTCTTTCTTGTGTGTTTATTTCAAGTTTTTTTTTTGTTGTTGTTGTTACTATTGAAAATGGGACAATGCCACTTATTTCTTTCTCTATATCTTTTTCTTTTGCATATAGAAAGGATACTGACTTTTGTTCACTAGTTGTGTATCCTGCTACTTTGCTGAAGGAGTTAGTAACCTTTAAGACGTTTGAGATGGAGGCCCTTGGGTCTCTTATGTACAGAATCATGCCGTCTATGAGTAGAGCTAACTTAACTTTTTTCCTTACCAATTTGTATACCCTTTATTTCTTAATCCTGTCTTATTGGTTGAACTAGTACTTCCAGTATTATATTGAATTGCAGTGGTGAGTGTGGACAACCCTGTCTGGTTCTTGATCTCAATGGGAATTCCTTCAGTCTCTCTCCATTAAGTATTATTTGGGTTTTAGAAGATTTATATATAGCCTTTATTATGTTGAGATATAAACCATCCATGCCAATTCTCTCCAGTGTTTTGATCATGAAGTGATGTTGTATTTTGTCAAAGTCTGTTTCTGCATCTATGAAAATGATCATGTATTACATAGAGAGATGTACATATGTTAAACCACCCCTGCATTTCAGGGATGAAGCCTCCTTGATCTAGGTGGATAATTCTTTTGATGTGTTCTTTGATTCTGTTAGCAAGGATTTTAGGCCTATACTTTTATTTTCTTGTGGCATCTCATCCTGGTTTTGGTATTAGGGTGATACTAGCTTCATAAAAGGAGTTGGGGAGCTTTCCCTGTTCTCTGATTGTGTGGTTGTGGAGCTTTCCCTGTTCTCTGATTGTGTGGCACACTTTGAGAAAAATTGGTTTCAGTTCTTCTGTGAAGGTTTGATAGAATTCAACTCAGAAGCCATCTGGTCTGGGACTCTTTGTTTTGGGGAGATTTTGTTTATATTTTCAGTCTCAATGGGCATGATAGGTTTGTTTAGGAGATTGGTCTTCTCTTAATTTAGCTTTGGTAGGTGGTAAGTGTCCAGGAATTCATCCATTATTATCTAGCTTTGTGGAATAGAAGTTTTTGAAATAAGTCCTGATGATTCTCCCAATTTCTCTTATGTCTGCTGTGATCTCTCCTTGTTCATTTCTAATTTTGTTAATTTGAAGCGGCTGTTTTTTTTCACTTGATCAAATTTTCCAGGGGTTTGGCAATCTTGTTTACTTTTTCAAAGAACCAGCTCTTTCTTTCATAGATTTTCTTGAGGTTTTTCTTTGTTTCCCATGCACTAATTTCTTCTCTGATCCTGATTATTTCTTTCCACCTGGGGCTTTTTGGGTTGGGTTCTTCTTGCTTTTCCTGTGCCACTAGGTGGATGGTTAGGTTATTGATCTGGGATCTCTCTGTCTTTGTTATGAAGGTATTCAGTGCTATAAATTTTCCCCTGAGGACCACCTTCATTGTGTCCTGTAAGGTTTGGTATGGAGTGTTCACCTTGTCATTCATTTCTAGAAATTTTTCCATTTCATTTTTATTTCTTCCACTACCCACTTATTAGTTAAACTTGGGTTGTTCAGTTACCAGGAGCCAATTGGATTCCTGGTGCATCTTTCATTGTTAATTTCTAGCAACACATCACTGTGATCTGATATATTGCAGGAAATTATGTCAGTCTTCCTAAATATATGGAGGCAGGCTTTGTGACCCAGTATATGATCTATCTTAGAGAAGGTTTCATGGGCTGCTGAGAAGAATGTGTAGCCTGTGGATTTGGGGTAGAATGTTCTGCAGATGTCACTTCCCTGTTGCTTTACTGTTTGGATGATCTACCCATTGCTGATAGGGGAGTATTGAAATCCCTAACTGTGATGGTGTTGGTGGATATTTCTGTTTTGTTGTCAAGCAGGTTTTGTTTTATGAATCATGGTGCCCTTGTGTTTAGTGCATAAAGATTTATGATTGTGAGATCCTCTTGTGGATCATTCCCTTGATAAGCAGGAAGGGACCTTCTTTGTCTTTTTTGACTACTTTTGGTTTGAAGTCTATTTTATCTGATATTAGTGTAGCTACACCTGCTTATTTCTTATTCCCATTTGCTTGGAATATTATTTTCCACCCTTTCACCCTGAGGAGGTGTGGGGAACCATTGGTCACTAGGAAACCAAAAGTGCCTCCATCTTAAATAATGACTCCATTTTGTAATAAGTTGTCTGTTCTGGAAAGTCGCAAGTCTGCAGTTGTTAACCCATGCATGGAAAAAGAATAATGTAACCCATAAAGAATGAGAAAGTCGTTATCTCATGGCTTTGGGGCTGGGGCCTTATCCTGTGAAACATCTTGTGCCTTTGGGGCCGGAACCTTATCCTATTGAAACGGAACTGTAGCAATACCTAAACTGTTGACAAACTTCCCTGTTCTGCTGTATAAGAGACACCCTGAGAAAAATTAAAATTGGCAGCTTGATCAGACTCCTGTCTTGCTGTTGGTTCCTTGTGTCTCTTGTCCCTTTCATTTCAGGTTCTCTGGGGTCCGTGCTCCCGTGGAAGCCCCGCTGGCCAGGGCAAGAAGGTGTCTTTCTTTAGTGGTGAGGTTTGCTTATTGAAGATAACACATTCAGGGATCTAATTTTCTGATCCACCATGTTAGCTTATGTCTCTTGAGGGGTGAATCAAGGCCATTAATATTTAGGGTAATGACTTCAAGGTTTGATTTTGTCCCTGCCATATCATGGTGGTTTATGTGGTTTGGTGTTTTCTTGGACTTTGTAGGTTTTTTTTTTTTTTTTTTTTTTTTTTTTTTTTTTTTTTTTGTGTGTGTGTGTGTGTGTGTGTGTGTGCCTTTTCTAAGTTTGGTTATTGTGATCTGCTTCTTGTAGGTACTTGAGGTTGATTATTTGATTCTCCTGTGTACTCTCTGCAGGTTTGGCTTTGTGTTCATATAGTTGTAAAGCTGAGTTATATTGTGGAAAGTTTTTCTTTCACCGTCTATTATGAGGGACACTTTAATGGGTAGAGTAGTTTGGGTTGGAAGCCATAGTTTCATAGACTTTGCAGTGTTCCAATCCAGGCCCTTTTGATTTTCATTGTTTCCCTTGAGAGGTCTGAAGTAATTCTGATGGGGTTACCTTTAAATGTAATGTGCTGTTTTTTCCCTAGCTGCTTTTAGAATTTTCTCTTTGTTATAGATGTTTAGAGTCCTAATAACAACATGTCTTGGAGAATATCTCTTTTGGTCTAGTCTGTTTTGAGTTTGGTTATCTTCTTGTAACTTGATGGGCCCTTCTTTTGAGAGAGTGGGAAAATTTTCTTTGATAATTTTTGGTAACTTCTCCATGCCTTTGGTCTGAATTTCTTCCCCTTCTGGTATTCTCATGATCTGAATGTTGGGATGTTTAAGAGTATCCCATAGTTCCCTCATGTTATGTTCATAAAAATTTTTGAACTTATTGAAACTTTTGAACTCATGAACTATTTCTTCTGTTTTGTCTTCCAGTTCTGAGTTTCTATCTTCCACATTTCTGACTCTACTCTTGAGAGCTTCTGTAGAGTTTTGGGCTTGTTCAATTTGGTTTGCATTTTCTAGTACTTTTTTTATGTATAGTTTGCATCCCTCTGTCATGTTCCCTTTTCAAGTCATTTTCTGATTTTCTTGATGCTTCTTGGTATTCATCCTTGCATTTCTTTATGTCTTCATTGAGCTGCATTGAGCTTAGCCAGCAGGTTATTGAGGTCTTTTTTTTTTTTTTTTCTTCTCTCTCTCTCTCTTTCTCTGTCTTACAGATCATTTAATTGTCTTTGGACCATTTCCAGGTTCTTATCTATTAGGTCTATTCTAGCAAGAACAGCATTCACACAATTATCAGCCCTTTGTGCTTTTCTACCAGCTCTTCTATTTGCTTGGTCAGGGTTGCATAGCTTCTATCTGCATTTGGGGGTTTGGGTCCTAGTGTTTCTTCTATGTTTTGATTAGACACATCCATTGTGGGAGTGGGTGATCTTATTGGATTTACTTGCATTTCATTTTTCATGTTATTCCTTTTGCATTGTGGTCTGCCCATCACAGTGTAGGAGCCTTATTTAATTTTAGAGGAAGCTATCATCTACCCTTGACATGTGTTCAGTGGTTATTCCCTTTTATGCTTGCCCCCACTAGGCTTCTGGTGGCAATTGGCCTTGTCTGCTCAGAGGGAAGGAGCCAGTGAGGCCCTAGTGGGGGACGAAGCATCTGTTGTACAGGCTTGTTGTTCCATGATTTGGGGTATAGGAGTGTGTGATTATGTGGCCCAAAGTGGACAGGGAGATGGGGGGCAGTAGCCAGTGGAATGCTGTTCCCCAGCCTGGATGCTCTTGTGCAGCTACTCTGGCCTGCCTAGGCCTGCACCCAGGGGTGGTGGATAATGGTGAGTGGGATAGTGTTCCCAAGCCTGGAGGCTGAGTGGAGCTAATCTGGCCTACCTGTGTCCAAGCCAGGGGGTGGGGAGCAGCAGTGAGATTATCTCAAGCCTAGGGGCATGGGTGGAACTATGCTGGTTTGCTGGCTTGGGACCATACACTGGGATGGGGGGGGCAGCGGGGAGTCGGATGTTGTTCCTGAGCCTGGATGCACAGGTAGAGTTATGCTACCCTGCTGGCTTGGGTCTTGGCATGGGATGGGGGGAGGTGGCCAGTCGGAAGGTGTTGGCACATGCAGCTACTGGGACCGTGTTATCTCCCTTTGCAGAGGTGAATGGGAAGGTGTTGGTGTGTGTTGGTGACAGCAATCACTGGGGGTGGGGGATAGTGGCCTGCAATTGTGCGGGGCGGGAAGGGTGTTTCCGGCAGAGGTGGCACAGGTGGAGCTAAGCTGGCCTGGGTCCCCTGGCCTGCAGTTACTGCAGGAGGAACCTGCAGCTGGGACTATGGCTAGGATGGTTTCTTGGGGGGATTGGAGGACTGGCGAACTACCTAAAAACATTGAAATCAGCTGGTTCCCCCTTTCTTTTTTTTTTGCCCCGCTACTCCCTCCCACTGGAGGTCTATTAGAGTCTGCTCCCCCTAGAAGACCCAAGGAACCCTTAATGTCTTGCCTTTTCTTCCCCTGGAGGTAAGGTGTGTGCTTGTACATTGGTAGTTTTTTTTTTTTTTATCAGTGAGAATTTGGAAATCAAAAGTACTATTGTCAGCCCATGTGTCCCCTTTGTCCAGCTAATGTATGTGGCCAAGTAGAGTTGCAGAGAAAGATGGCAGCCAAGAGTCACAGAGTCTTTAAGTTCTTATGGAGGCAGGGAACAAGCAAAATAAGGGTGAGAGGAAAATAAGCCAGGGCTTAAGCTGGGTTTACACAGAACACCAATATGACCCCCTGGCTTGGTAGGGTGAATGGGGCCTGTACCACCCATGTGGGCAGAGGCCGTACAGGTCACAACTGTCAGCTTTTTAGCCTGTTAGTGGGCGAGGAGGGCAACTGTGCTCCCGATGGCAAAAGCAGCTGGCAGTGGAAGATGAGAACTCAGAAGGGAGAGGAAGAGGAGTGAGGGAGATGGGGCATCCTGAGATAGTAACTGAGCCAAAAGACATTCTGTAGGTTATGGTAGACCAGACAGTGAGACCTGAGGTGTTCAGAGTGCATCCTTCTCTAGACCTGTGGTTGGGCCCTATTATCTGAGGAGTATAGTCTGGCATGCTGGCATGGCTTCCACGAGGAGAGATGCAAACCAAGAGCAGGCCAACCTGAGAGGAAAACTTACCAAGAAGGAGGGAGGAGACAGAGAAGGGAAGAACAGTGAGGACGAATCGTGGTGGGTATGAGAGTCTGTGTGAGGCAGAGATTGTCCGAAGCCTTCAGAGGTTCAAATGGCAGCTAGGTGGTCTGGTCAGGGGAAAAGGAGGTCTGGGTGCCCACGAGGGCAACTAGGAGCCTCCTTATCCAAGTCATCAGCACCAGATGTAATGTTTAGGAGTGACCAAGACCATGGAGACCACTCTGAGGCAAAGACGAAAGCTTTTATTAAGGAAAATCATGAGCTGCCAGGACTGACTCAGAAGAGTGTAGTATAGACAACTTTGAGATTACAGATAGTGGGCTATAAGAGTTCTTCAGTTGGGGGAAGGTGAGGAAGGGAAAAGAACTCCTTTGTTCTTTACATTTCAAATAGCTAGGGTGTAAGACCAGAACAGTGACCAGGTATCCAGAGAGATAAGCGGGCAGGAAACCTAGACTTAGGACATTGTTAGGCAAAGAAGGGATAATGGCTGGATGATTTCTGAAGGAATGTGGATGACCCACTTCCTTATGTCTCTTTCGCCCTCCTGCTGTAACTCCATTTTGTACACTAAATGTTTGTCTTTCTGTGATGTTCAAAATGAAGCATGCATATATGTGATACTATGACATCAGGCCCTTTCTCCTCCGTCTTGCATGAAGATATTTCTTCATACTTGACATGGAAGTTTTAATTTAGTATTATTTATATTTGAGCCAAGGTTTGCTACTTGAATTACTTACTAAAAGTGAAATATATTGATGGTAGAGAAGTTCATCCTGAGAGATACAAAGTGAATTTACGCACTCAGTCACTCATTCATTTTTTGTTCTTTTTCATATTTTCATTAACATTTATAGATTGCTTCATTAGTTTCAGGCACTGTCTTAGTTGTTTTGTTTATAATGCTATGAATTTAAGTCATCTCATATATTATGGCTTTAAGAACTTTAAGAAATATTTTTTGAATTAGTAAATTAAATATATTTATTACTGTAAAACTAAAGAGATTTACTAGAACCAATTTGATCAATGTTTGAGAATTTAATATATTTCAATTTGAAATAAAACTAGTTGTTAAACATGAAAAAGGGAAGGCCAAACATAATGGATCTTTTTATTAGTTAACAGAGTTTTGATGGACTAACCAGATTCTAGAGAACTGATAGTTTCAAGAATAGATTTTCTAGCTGCTAATAGTCTGTCAAGAATCCAGATGGCACTTTTGGAAGAAAGCATTTTCAGCAACTTGGCACTATTTAATGTGAACTTTTCTGAAAAGAACTTCATAAATTTGTTGGATTGTGTCATTCAAACAGAAATAATGCATTGGTTATATTTCCTCTTTAAGCAATACACACTAGGTATATGCAGGTTTTTTTTTTTTGTTTATTTTATTTATTTATTTGAGAGTGACAGACAGAGAGAGAAAGAGGCAGAGAGAGAGAGAGAGAGAGAGAGAATGGGCACGCCAGAGCTTCCAGCCTCTGTAAACGAACTCCAGACACGTGCGCCCCCTTGTGCATCTGGCTAACGTGGGTCCTGGGGAATCGAGCCTCGAACCAGGGTCCTTAGGCTTCACAGGCAAGCGCTTGACCGCCACGCCATCTCCCCAGCCCTATATGCAGGTTTAAGGTGAAATAACATTCTTAGAAAAGTTCATAATAGTTAAGCAATAACAAATGGAGTCACTTCTTTCCTTGAAACCCATGAATGTCATAAGAGAATGTTTCTTTTTCACATTGATTATTATGGCACCAAAGTGAAGCTTCTCTTTTAGTTGTTTAAGATTGAGAAATAGAGCCAGGTGTGGTGGCACACACCTTTTTCCTAGCACTCTGGATGCAGAGGTGGGAGGATTGGCAGCCTGAAAGTGCATAGTGAATTCTAGGACAGCGTGGGCTAGATTGAGACCTAACCTCAAAAAAACAAAACAAAAACAGAAACAAAATAAAAAAAAGAAAGATTGGTGAGTATATTTTAAAGCAGAGATCCTAATTCTAGAAATGTAGAATAGGAAAAGGGAAAGTGGAAGAAACAGGAGTGGGCAAGAACAAGAGCCAAGTCTTTTATGCAGTCTCCATTCAGGCTTAGCCCAGCCCATTCAGAACATGCAAGGTGCGTGAGGTGTTTTACGGAGTCATCCTACATCCTTGCACAGGCCCAGAAATGTATAACTGCATGCTGTCAGGCATTCTATATGATTTACTTTCAAGAGTTGATATCAGAGGCTTTTATGAAAGCAACACAAATCCTTAAGTCTGAAGAAAAGTGAGCAAGGTTCAGTAGCAAATGTTTCTGGCTCTGGGTCATCAAATAAAGATGTACTACAGTGAATGGTACCACTGGTATGTTGAAAACATAGAATAGTAGCTCAGAGTATGAGGAAAAAATATTCAGTGATGTTTTATACACACACACACATTCTGAATTAGTGTTTAATAATTGCTTCTACTTGTAATTGCTACATAAAATCTGCAATTTTATGTAGCAATTACAGAAATATTGCAGATATTGCACTGTATGGAGCATTTGTATATTTCTGGAAGACATTTATGATTAAAAAAAATCAACCACCAAACTAGGGGTGACCTTGGCATGATTAGAATTTATTGTCAAATGCTGACTGATTGAATGACCAAAAACACCTCAGCTCCTCAGTTATGTTTTGCATTGCTGCTTTCCTAGTCACCATTTAAAAAGGCTTATGAGAGAGATTCTGGATTTCTCATCATGATCTCAATCACTTGTATTTTGGATCATGTATTAAAACACACTATAACTTCATATGCCAGAGTGAATAACACAGCTTTGACATGCGTCAAAACACTGTAGGATTTATTGTTTGACTCTTTAGAATAGTTTAAGTATCTCTGTTATGAATATTTTAGTTCTCAGAATAATATATTTATTTTCTAAAATGATGCTGACCTTGCCATGTACAAATTCTGTGATTTTTTTCATAGCATCCAGTTTTATAATTGACATGCAAAGTGCAATGTTGACTTTATAAAAAAGCCCAGTAATCTTTCAACCTGATACTCAGACTAGCATGGATCTCAGTTCACTTCAATTTGATCAAAAGAAGTTTTAACATGACTGTGTTAGTGAGAAATAAGACTACAAATTAGCTCAACTTTGGCCAACGAACTGTAAACAGACGGTAACAATTTTAACCAAATTTATATCTGAGACAGAAATCCAATGGTGTCATTAAGACAGAAATACCTGTGCCTTAATACTTAATGCCTGCTAGGTGTATGTTCAAGATACAATTCTTTCTTTTCTAAATATTTTATTCATTTATTTGAGAGAGAAAGAAAGAGACAGATAAGCCCGGCGTGGTGGTGCACGTATTTAATCCCAGCACTTGGGAGGCAGAGGTAGGAGGATCGCCATGAATTCGAGGCCACCCTGAGACTACATAGTGAATTCCAGGTCAGCCTGGGCTAGAGTGAGACCCTACCTCGAAAAAAAAAAAAAAAAAAAAAGAAGAAAAAAAAAGAAAGAGACAGATAGAGAGAAAGAGAGAATGGGCATTCCAGAGCCTCTAGCCATTGCAAACAAACGTCAGACACATGCACCCACTTGTACATCTGGCTTACCTTGGTCCTGGGGAATTGAACTGGGGTCCTTAGGCTTCACAGGCAAATGCCTTAACCACTAAGCCACTTCCCCAGCCCAAGATACAATTCTTAATTAATGGAAGAATATCAATGGAGTTTTTCGTTATTAAAATGACTATATATATATATATATATATATATATATATATATATACATATACATATAGCTAAAATATTTATTTTCACTGTAGATGATAACAAACTAAATATCATTTTTAGAATAGGAAACATTTATATATATTTTGAATATTTTATTTCTTTGAACTGGAAACTGTGTATAATTCTGGTATGGATAGGATTATTAATGGTAGTCTATTTTGCCCCAGCACTCAATGTGGATGCTATTCACAGAGAACATGAAATATTGTGTCCACATTGGCAAAGCACTATCTTCCTATTTATTCCCTCAGCACTAAGTATAGTGCTTATATAATGGTGGCATCAATAAGCCTTTGCAAATAAGTTAAAGAGTATGTAATATGAATGAAATTTACTGAAACTGTCAGAACAAAAAAATCACTTTATACTGTTTTCATGAAGTCAAAATACACTATATGTGATTTGTGTGTGTGAGTATAAGATTATATGTTTTCTCCAAAACACCATTTATTTCTGACCAAAACACATAACTAATACATCTATAGAAAATGGATTTATGTGAATTATGACTCAAATAAGACTTACTTCCTATGTTTGAATAAATGTTGAAAATATCCTTTAGTAGTATGATATTTCTTTTGTATTAGCAATGTTGTGTTGTATATTAAAGGACATTGTATAATGTCATTGGCAGTGATCTTCATAATTCTTTTAAAATGCACCAAATGATATTCTATCTGCATCATTAGGTTACCATACAACAATGTCCTTTGAGAATATGGTTTTGCTATCATTTCTAGTAGTAATTACTTCTCACACAAACTGTATGAGCTTATTGGAATGACGTGATGTGTGAAGGTTGAGAAGACAATGCCTATGGATGTTGTAAATAACCACAGCTTGACAGCAGGGTATGTTTATTTCCCACAAGCTCACCCTTATAGTGTTCCAAACTTTTTTGTATGGCCTTTTTACACCTCTCAGAATTGATGGTTTCTCTTTACAAGTTTGAAGTTGGAGATGTTATACAACTAAAAATTTTTTCATCTTGGCACTTTGGGAATTTTGAAGCAGACAATTCTCTGCTTTGAGACCTGTGACTTTTGTGTATTGTCAATTGTAGATTATTTAAAAATGTCTGTTATCTATGACTCTGTTAGAAAAAAATATATAACATTCTACATACATTGTCATATATCCTGTGAAGGAAGAATCACCCTTGATTGTAAAATATGGCATAGCTCTTTCTTTTCTTGCAGGAGTGTGTATGAGAGAACTTTCAGGGAAGTGTTAGTGTTACCAAATGATGCCAGGCTCAAAGCACAGTGATGTGTTAGGAGAGTTATCAAGGAAATGGCAACTGTTGCCCAAACACTTTAGTGGAGGTGAAAATGTTTCTGCTGTGCTAAGTATTCTCCAAAGCAACCCCACAGAGTTCTATGGGAAAAGAAAATAATTAGAAAGGTGATTGCTCCATATTTCTTATAAAAAATATTATTTATACTTTTATTAAGTAGAAACTTTTTATGGACACATCAAGTGGTGGTACCATCATTTTCCCTCCTCCCAGTCCCCATTTCACTGAGTTGTGAGAGCAGCAGTCTGTCATTACAGGAAGGGAAATGTCTTTGGATATTTCTTCCTATTCATGGCTCTTACATTCTTTCTGCCCTGCTTCCACAAACTTCCTTGAAACTTAGTGATTACTCCATTATTTGAGAGCATGGCTCAGAATTGGAAACTACTGAAGGGAAATCTATGACAACCTTCTGAAGCACCAATATGCACACTGTGGAAGAGTCCCACACTTTAAATTGATGTATAAATAATTGGCTTAATCACTTATCTCTCATTGAACATTTTAGTTATTTCTTGTGTCTGATAGTTAAATATAAAAGACTTTATCTAGTAGTGTGTGTGCGTGTGTGTGTGTGTGTGTGTGTGTCTGAGAGAGAGAGAGAAATTCTATATCTGTATATATTTTGTTAGTGAAACTAGAAACAAACAAATGGATAAACACTTTGTGGGCATGCTATTGAAAAAATTAATATAAAAATCCATTATTTACAGCCTTTTCAAAAATCCAGAAGTTCTAGGTAAAAATTTCTAGATAAGGACCAGTCAAACCTTCTTCCAGAAAGCATCAGAGTGAATGTCTTTTTCATAAGGAGATCAAAACTCATATAGAAGTGATTTAAAATCATTAATCTTTTCTCTGTTTCTTCTTTCTTTGCCTCAAAAAATAAACAGAGAAAATAAGGTCTTGATGAGGGTATGAAACTGATTGAGACAAGTTAAACCACCAAAAATAACTGGAAGTTAATGGAGACTGCCATAGAAGTGTAGAAAATAGAAAGTAAGAGCAAAATAAATCATGGTTGAAAATAATACCTGTCTATATTTATGTCATGATCAGTTAGAACTATTGAATAGACATGTTTTGAAAGAGAGTGAGGTTGCTTTGTTAGGTAGTTTCGGGTGACTGGGCCCCTGAATGTTGGGCCTATCCTTGCAGTCTCCACTTTGCTAGAGATCAAAGTATGAACTGACTTCTGCTCCACAAACAACCTGAGCCCCTCCTGGAAGGGAAGTTTCCCTTCCCTATAATTTAAATCTAATCCTGAAGTTGTGGTTGGTCAAGCTCAGCCCCTGAACTTGGTTTCATGGCTTGCCTCTTCCTGAGCTAGCCTTTAGTCCAGACCAATCGACTGTCTCTCTAGCTCATCTTAGCCAGAAGGTAGGGCCCACCACCATGAGGTTATAACTACATTTACCAGTGGAGGGAAAGCTCTCTGGTCTGACTCCTGAACTTCAAGCTTCTGATAAGCTACCCTCATCTAATCTTGACCTGGCTGGGCCAAGAGAAGGGCATATCCACTGTGACTTCCACATAGGCTCTCTACCACTCCGGTCCTCCACATGGCAGGGGCACTCTGTACTTTCTCTTCTTTTCTCTAAATCTCTTTGCATGTTTCTTTCAGACCATGTGGGTATATTCATTTTCCTTCCCTCAAGTCTATACTTTACTAAATAAATATAATAATTTAATTATGATCCATCTCAATTTGTTTTATCCAATTCTGTGTTTAAAAGTAGACATGAGCTGATGGTTTTAGTTTCAAGGACTCTATTGCTGAACCACTAACACCCCATTTCAATATCACACAGACACAAAAAAAGGAAATTGTAGTATACATGGGAAAATTTCCTACTTTGCAGTAAAAATTAAGAAATGTAGAAATAAAATGTGTATTTAGTTATATGCATATATATGAACATATGCATGAATGTGTATGGTGTGTGTGTGTGTGTGTGTGTGTGTGTGTATGTGTGTGTGTGTGTGTTGCATGGCACATATGTGGAGGTCTGAGGGCAAATTTCGGGTGAATGTCCTCTCCCTCTACCTTTTTTGAGACAGGGTCTCCTTTGCTAATTTTTATCACTTTGCTTCATGTGCACCAGTGTATCTGGGATCTCCTGGAATGGGCACCCATTCCCAGCCCCGTACACAAGCTGGGATCACAGACACATGCTTCCCTTTCTGTCAGACTTTATATAAGTATTAGAGAGAGGAGCTAGGGCTTACAAGCTTATAAGCAAAATGCCTTTAATTGGCAAGTCATCTTCCTAGCCCTTAAAACATATTTTTAACACATCTCAGATCAGTTTATGAGCTGCTACTAATGTAGGATTTTGTTGTTCAGGGGCTTCCCCAGTTTATAAACCCCAATTTTGTGTCCTGCTTTATTTTTTAACAGAAATTGGTGAAGATGGAGTCAAGGAAAATAAATTATGAATTATTGAGTTCATTTATGAAGAAATCACATAGTGTGGGTTTTATTTAAGGGGAATTGGGATCTAGGAAGGAGGCTAGTGCAGAGTCACAAGCATGTAGAGAGTAGTAAGCACACACTTGTGTGGAGGAAAGCACAGCGTAGTCTGTGGGATTCATTTAAAAGAAATTGAGACTTTTTAAGGAAAATACTGGAGTGGAATCACAAGTATTTGGAAGATAGAATCTAGGAGCTTGCATAGGGTAATTTAGAAGATATATACATAGAAACCACCCTGTGATTTCCCATGGAAGACAGTCAAGAGGGAAAATGGTAGCTGTGTAAGGCATAGTAGCAGAGGGAAAATATCAAAGCAGAGACCAGTAAGTTCAGATAAGAAATAAAATAGTATGTCAGTAGTTCAGGTTGATCCAGGTTAGGAACCACAGATGAATGAGACCATGTGAAGATTGTCTTTTTGTGTGTGATTGTATGAGTTCACTTAGTATGATCTGTTCTAAGTTTGACCATTTTTCTACAAATTTCATTGTGTCATTGTTTCTTACTGCTGATTAGAATTCTGTCTTGTAGATATACCACATCTTGGTTATCCATTCATCCAATGATGGTAACCTGTGTTGATTCCAGTTGTTGACATACCTGAATGGCATCTCTACACTTGGACAATAGGGAGGGTAGGGCTTGAGGGAAGGGAACACATGGGGACAGGGGCACAAAACTGAACCCAAATTGAACTGGTACCATAGAATCCTATATCCTGGAAGTTAGTCTAAAATGTCAAACCCTCAGCAGGACCTTAGGGGGAGCACCTGAATTGAAGGCCCTGGAGATGGCTAGATGAAGCCTAACTTTAAATTTCTTCTGCTTCTCTCTTTTTTTTTTTTTTTTGCTTTTTGCTTTTCCCTTGGTGCTGGCCTATAATTCCTTGTACCAGGGTGTGGTTAACATCCACAATGAGCTGTTGATCTGCAAGACGTACAAGCTCTCCCAAAGCAAAAGACTTCTGTCAGAACACTTGATTACCCACCAGAGGTTAAGCTAAGATCCTGTTGCTGAAGACACCATAAGCTGTTGGCATGGACCGTAGAGAGATGTGATTGGAATCCAGGGGAGAGCGAGTCCCAAGACAGCCCATCTAGTGTTCAAAGGTGCTACATGAGCTACCAGGGGAAAGTGGCCAACATGTGTTCAAGCAACTAAAAGTCTAACCTACTCAGAAACAAACATGATGCACACACAAGTGCAATAGTGACACACAGCCATGGTGGGTAACCAACTGCTCGTGGATTGGCTAACAGATCTGCTCAGTGGAACAGAACCCATTTTTGGAACTAGGAAACAAGTCAGAATCATATCCAGATAACATTTTTTTTTCTAATGTCAAGCTCCCACTAATCTTGGGCTATAAGAGGGTCTACATCCTTTAAATTCTGTCTAAATTAATAATGATCATACCATTCAAATGGTGCTGGCTTCACTGCCTGTTGGAGATTCTGCTTCCCTTTTTCAGATCGAAGTGGGACCAGAGGAGATAAATAACCCAGTGCACTTCACCCCTGCCCCATCTAAAACAATTGATGAATTGGGGAAATGAGCAAGAGTGCTGCTTTCTCCATGAACTTGATATCAGCACAAGGGTGAAGGCGATAGACGCTGAGGACTCTCAACACCTACTAAAACATATCCAGAGGCTCCTAAGAGCTCATCACTGAAGTAGACTTAAAATGTATACAACATGGCTCAGGGAATTTTGCTGAAGAGGGGCCATAAAGATTGTTAGAGCCACAAGTTGGGATATTATGTAGTCATTGCATCTCCCCTATAACTGACTGCTGCCCCCACAATGTATGACCCACAATCCTCATGGGGTTGACCTGCATCCTCAATGAGGATGGCCTCTTTGGAGTAGTGGTAGGGAGGAAGGAAACAATAGTACCAACATGTGTTGTTTACATACTAAGTATGTACATATCTAATAAATAACTTAAAAAAGTTATGGTTAAGGACAGAATTTTCAAGAATTCCTGAAAGGTCCTGAATCTATTCCTGTCAGCTTATACTATGTATTTACATGAAACAGCCTTCTCAATATTTATGATTATAAAGTTAACATATTGATCAATTATGAAAAGTATTGAAGATACTCTATATCCTGCAGTATAAAATATTTATCCACTATTTGATTTTTATATAAAAATAAATAAGTATGCCCAACTCAGCGTATACAACTCATCATGTACTGCTTTCATCTTTAATAAATGGTAAGATTATATGTACACCAAAAAAAGATATGAAAAGAAACATTAAAGAGAGTTGTACCTATGATTACATCAAGTTTGGAGAAAGTACACAGGTATCAGGCCCAGATTTCAGAGAAAACACCCACATGATAGACCGAGAGTGTAAGGCAAATACAGAGGAAAACCATACCTGCAATTAAAAGTGAGAAGTTACCCTGAAGTATAAAGCAGAGGCAAGCCGAATAACAACTAAGACCAAGAAACAGTGGAAATTTTATATCATCATCTTTGCTATCTTGTGCAATTCCATACAAGTCATAGGTCATAAACTAAATGTGGGGAAATTACAAAAAGACATAGTGTTTAGAAAATGGCAACAATTAAAGGTTAGCACATAGCCTTTCTTTCAAAACAATGCTGTTATTTTCATTGATTTTAGAGAATGGACTTTCCTTATAGTTTTGAGATAATTTTATAAAGTTTTGATATTTGTGTTACATGTGACTTTACCTTCCAAAAATCATGCATTTTTAAGTTCTTAAATATTCACAAACAATCAGAAGACATGTTCTGGAAATTTATTCACTATACAAATATTATCATTTCACCTAATGTAATTTCTTATTTGTTTCTGAAGGATAAAAGGTGACACATTGAATTAAAGGTATATGACATCTCTTGATATAAATATCTTCATTATGTTTTGTTGAATTAGCATAGGTACAAAACATTATTTTCTAACATTTTCACCATATATTATTTTACTGAGTAGCTTTTCTTTCTTTACAATAAGTACTTATTGGATGAAATGATGAGATCAGTATTACAGATTAGAAGCAATCATACATACAAAGCTGCATGCATTAGAAAAAAATGGCATACTGTTTAGGAAATGAAGTATTAAGATGAAACACAGAAGAATTCTAAAGAAGTTACTAAAACTGGTTGAATGTAACAATAAAATGAAAAAGTTTCTGGAGTAAACTTCTAACCTCATATCTTTTTGATAACTTTTTTATATAAACAAATGTTTTAGATAACTTTCAGGAATAATCTAGAGCATATTAAATTAATCTTTAAATATATTGAATGTACTTGCAAATTGTGTTTCTGAAAAATGAAGGAGTTTGAACCCAAATCTGTCAAGATAGGTAGGCATCATTAGTATAAGTTGAGACTCCAGGAGCTTTAAGTGAAGTAGAGAAAATAAAAACCTTAAAAATTCATACTGGTTACATGAAAGGAGATATGAAGCTATTTGTGAACAAAGGGGACTCAAGGTAACAGGGAGGATGGTGTGATAGATCAAGGGCTATGCTCAAAGTACATTATGCACCTGCATGAAAAGGGCTTTAAGTAGCCATGTATAATAAACAAGCAGAATTGCAGGGAAGTCACAAGAAACCCTTGAGTATTCCCTAAGGAGCATCTCAAAGGACAAAGAATCTTTAAGTGGACCAAGATGGGGATAGTCAATGTTCTTCTATACAATAAGGAAGCATAGTAGATAGCTTCAGGTTGCTGGGATGAATTTAAAAACCAGGCACAGTTTATGGGAGGAAAAGGATTTATTGAAGGTTATAGGTGCAGGGGAAGTTCCATAATGGCAGAAGCAGCTGACCCCTTTGAGAAGCCCAGGCAGAGGTAGAGAAAAGAAGCCAGCATCAGCACCAAAAGCACGCATACTTCAGGAACCCCAGAATGGCAGAACTTCAGCACTCATTATGCCTTTTGTCTGCAAACAGATCCACCCCCAAACACACCTGGGGCTGGACTCTAGGACCTGTCTACAGTGACACCTCCTCCAGCCAGGCAGCTGGAGATCTAAAGCTTTACTAATACTGAATCTGTTGGGGAACATCTATTCAAATCGCTACAGGAGGAGTTTGAAAGTCCAATACCCTTCTTAATGAGCTAATGGCACTTAAAGGTTAACAGGGACAGGGTGACAGTCTTTTTTGTGGCACGGTCACTGGTAAATGATGAGAAGAAGGAGTAGAGTATGACTGGGAGACAAGGAAGGATAATGCTAGTATATCTGATCTAAATGTAATATAAGAATGAAAGTTCATTGTTTTGTGATGAAATGAAAGCAGCTGTAATGGCCTGAGGAAAGTGTATACTATTTTATTTGTGTGAATATATATATCTTATGAAATTATAGACGGGAGTCGAGAGTCAAGCAGTGTTTCTCATGACATATTTATACAGTCAATTGCATGACCATAGTTCTTTTAGCTATAGATACAACCAAAGTATAAAAGAAAAAAGAAACTTAAACATTCCAAATAAAGGCTGTCTTTAACAGATTATATATGGTTGTAAAATTAAAAGGGATAGCTTAACAAATATTATTAAATATTTTATTAGAATAACATTAAATATAGGACTAAAGGCCATATTTCTTGTACATAATTAACTAACTCATGAATTTATTATATTTTGTGCTCAAGAAAATAATGAAACATCTTTATATATAATATATGCATCACACCTTTTAATAAGGAAGAATATTATAGATACCTTTTCCTCCAAAGAAACCTAGAAAAGTGTTCTTTGTAAAAATCAGAACTTTGAACACCATTTGAGCAATTAAATGAAAAGATTTATTAATTCAGAAAAAAAGCTTGCATAAATGTGAACTGGCGTGTGGAGAGTAATTAAATTGTAATTCCAAAAGGTTAATGTAGCGATTTACTTGTCTTGATTTTTTCAATTCTGATAATAGTGCATATTTTTGCAATATGGCTAACCAATCTGACTTATTTTCCAATATACACAGGAATTATACATCTGTGTTAAGAGTTTGTATGTTAAATTATGATAATATATTTGATATCACCTTTTATATATGCATGCCAAATTGCCTTAACATTAATGGTTCAATCGTTTTGATCTACTATGAGGACAATAATAATGTAACAACTTTGCATGTGAATTGGTGAATGAATGGTCTTGCAAAAGAGTACCAACTGATTTTATGCTTCTGTCAGTGCAACTATATTTTATTACCTTATTTATCATTTTAGTATTCAACTTTATTCTAATGCTCAGTATTTCAGATATGCCCTGTACATCTCTCATACATTTTCTTCTTTTTATTATAAAATAGCTGGTTTTCTGAAATAGAAAGATGAAAAATATGTATTTTCAAATTTCCAGATGATAAATTATGTGTAGAAATTATTTACTACATTGAATAATCCACAAATCCTTTTTTTTTTTTATTTTGGTTTTTCAACGTAAGGTCTCACTCTAGTTCAAGCTGACCTGGAATTCACTATGTAGTCTTGGGGTGGCCTCAAACTCTCAGCGATCCTCCTATGTCTGCCACTCAAGTGCTAGGATTAAAGCTGTGCATCACCACACCTGGCTAATCTACAAACTCTTACAACCCAAATTAAAGACCAACATGTGCTAAATTTTAATTGATAAATATATTTTAATTATTTTATTGCTATTTCTCTAAAATTCAAAATTCTGTTTATTTTAGTTTATTTTAACTGCACATTTACAAATATTAAATGTTATTTATTTTATGTGTAATATTTATGTTTTTATATTGTAATATATTATCCATATACAATAAGACATGAAAATCAATTTGCATTTGAAGACATCTTGCTACATATAGGAGTTTTCTAAATTATTTATTTGCTAGCCGAGAGAGACAGAGAAGAGAGAGTAAAAAAAATAGAGAGAGCTAGAGAGAGAGAGAGAGAGAGATAAAAAGAGAGAATGGGCACACTAGAACCTTCAGCTGCTACAAATGAACTCTAGATACATGTGACACTTTGGACATTTGTCTTTATGTTGGCACTGGGAATTGAACTCCAGTTGTTAGGCTTTGTAGGCAAGCACTTCAACTGCTGAGCCATTTCTGCAGCTCCAAATAAGAGTTTTTAAGAATAAGTTTTTATTATTTTTATAGGAATATATATATATATATATATATATATATATATATATATATTTAAAATGTTATAATTAAAGCATTGATTTGAGAAAATACATTCCATAATAAAATATTTTTTAGAAGTACAGGAAATGATTTGAAAACATTTTAAGGCATTCATGCTCAGTACACTGGTTACTATATCTAATAGTTCAATAGTTACAATCTTTAATATGTCTAATGATCATTTCAATGAGTGAGATTTCCTCTGGAGTCACAAAGAAGCAGTTAAATTTCTGTACAGGTTTCTGAGAGTCACTTCTTTTGCCTTATTTATTTTTAGTGTATTAAGCCTTAAGAATGCTACACAATTCTGATAATGTGCTTCTCAAAACACAAAAGGTAAAGAAAAATGTGCAAGTTGGGTATTTCTTTCTTCACATATCTTCTTTCACCTCATCTTCCTTACCAAATAGAAAAAAATACAAATTAAAACACTGACAGGGAGACAGAAGACAGACACACTCCAAATCCCACAAACCATGAGAAATTGATTCAGACACCAAGTGAGTTTCAACCTGAACATGGGTGAAGGATTGACATTTCTCTGAAATAACACTACTCCTTTTGAGGCCCCTTTATATCTCTTTATTTATATTTACTCTTTATGTCTACTCTACAAACAAAAGAATCTTTTGAGATCCTGTGGTTTCTTTCTTTTCACACATATGCAATACAATTCCTGTCATTCATACTCTGTACATATTTATTTTTGTATAATTTTCTTCTTTAAGATTGTCAGAGAAGACTTGTTATGGGATATTTATACTTATTTTAATGAACTTTCATCTATCCATGAAGACCCAATAGTCTAATTTTCTTATACTCTTTCAAAGCCACAAAAATGAAGTTATTTATCTGATTTTAAAGTGGTTTCGCCTGCAGTACAAAGGCAACCAATGTTATGTATGTTAAAGAGATTATAGAAATCTAGTTATATCATGTAAATTTTCATTTGAAATCATATGAGATTATTATATATAGACGAATTATAGATTTTTCCTTATTTCAGATTTTGTTCTTGAAAAGCAGAATGTGCATTTTGAATTTTTAATTTTGTTTTGAGATTTAAATTATGCTGTAATTTTGATACTGGCTGAACAACTGACTTTTGGTGTGTAATCAGTGACACTCTATTTCTGTAATTCTGATAATACTCTTCATGGCATAAGGGCTTGAAGCTTTGAATATGTCTGAGATAAACTGTAAGGAGGAGTTGAAGTAGTAGTGTTTGTGTTAATAGTTCATAAACTCTGTAAATCTGTTAAAATTCTGTGGACTAAGTCCAAATTTCTTAGTGTATCAAACTTTTTTTTCAAACTATGTGAAATACTGAAATTTACTGATAAACATGAAATAGATTGATGGCAGGACCTGAATATGTTTATCTTCATATAAAAGGTCTTTATTTAGATTTACCCAACTTGCTTTGATTCCTTTAAATTTAAATTCCTTTAAATATTTGTTGTTAAATTCACTACTTTAATATAAAATGTCTATTTTCCTTGTTTTTAATGATTGTGACATATAAGAAGACTTTAGTATTATTTATATTCTTGAGGGTACTGTAAACATTTGAATGAGAGGTAAAAATGCACATAGAAACCCTTAACAGTGACCTGAGGTTACAACAATTTTATGTCCTTTTTTCTCATGGACAAAAGTGTGACATTATTTACAGTCTAAAGGAAAAGCATTTATTGAAGGGAAATTTTATTTATGCAGAGTGGGAATGTCGGTGTGCCAAGAAGTTGATGCGACAAGACGCTCAGGTATGCAAATGAATGACATCATGAACAACTTTGCCCTCAGTGGTTCCAAACATCAACCCCAGAGTATAACTGCAGAACCAAAGAACCTTGAGGCTGATATAGGTGAAAGATCTAACTCTCTGCAGCTGCAAGGTTCACCGCCAGTGGGGCTGAGAACTGTGACACCCCAGTGGGGCACTTAACTTCCATAGCCTAGTCCCTCCAGAAGTGTGTTTAACACAGTTATTTCTAAAAGTGCTCAGGTTGACCTTATGTAATGATGTGTGCCTTGTGTGTGCTTCTCCCACTCCCAGTGTACTTGGAAGACATCTCTTGCTATTAACATAAGCAAAAGCTAGTATGTACAAAGGATTATGGATCATACAAGACATGTCTGAAGCTACAATGCACAAAGTTAAGTATGATCAGCTTGGACTCCTGGTAGCAAAGTGGGACTCTAGCAATGTGACAACAGCTCTGTCAGACATCTGACATTTTTCTATTCTAGGCTCCAAAACAGTATATGTTAAGAAAGTTTCCAAATGCATCTGATCCCATGCCCTTGATTACATCTGAATGGCTCTCATTTTAGAGGCCCTGATATAGTTCATACCAATTATTTCTTTCTTCTTCCCTCCCTGCCACGCTATACATGTACGCATGTGTGCATGTGTGTATCACATTTGCTCCCTTGTACTGTCTCTATTTTCCTTTTGCTATTCTTTTAGTAGAATTTTACATGCTTTTATTTTTAAAATAGCTTACTTTTTATTCCTCATATAATTATTTTCACAAATATTTCTTTATGAAGCCATAAAACTTAAAAAAAATTGTACTCCATTCTTTTCATCTTTATAACATTCTACCTAATTTTTCCTGTCTTTCTCTAATTTAACCTTGTACTTTCTCTGTTCCCTATAAAGATAATAGAGGCCTATTATTTAATTCCTATGTTCCTTTTCCTCTTTAAGTTCAATGACCATTGACAATTTTATAATTATTAACTTCAGAGCACACTCTGTTAGTTTTTATAATTTTTGGTACTATACACACTGGTTTTATATTTGTTAGTTTTAATGGACTTTAAGTGTATTTAACCATCTTGTTTTGTTTGGTGAAATTATATTACAAGTACTTTCTAGTAGTTTTAGTTTTTCAGATCTTATATTAAGGTGTTTAATCCATTTTGAACTGGTTTTTGTGTAGGGTGAGAAATAAGGATCTAATCTCATCAGTTGGCATATAAATACACAATTTTTCTAAGTACCAGTTGTTAAAAATGTTTTCTTTACTGTATGTATTTCTCAGTGAACATATTGTAAAACATAAAAAAGATTTTAGTAGCACAGTTAATGATGCCAAGAATTGACTAATGACATTTTTTGACATTAAAAAGACACAAAGCAAAAGGCAGCAATAACCAGACTTAAAAAAAGCCTAAATAATGTAAGATAATCTTTGGTAATTCTATAGCTAACAGGGGATTGTTGTCTATAAGCTACAAAGAACTGAAAATAACTCAAAAATACACAAATAAACCAACAATTAATAAAGAATTAATGCAAATGTCCAAAAACTATATGAGACATGTTTAATATCTTAGCCAGAAGGGAAATGCAAATTGATAGTACATTGAAATTCTATCTTACCCCATTCAGAATTGCTTTCATGAAGAAAATAAGCAACACCAATTCTGGCAATGGTATGAAGATAAACAAACTCTTGTTCACCACTGTTTGGAATATAAACAGATATAACAGCTACTATGGAAATTTATATAGACGTTCCTCAAGGAAAAAAATAGAAGTATCATAGATCCAGCTATACTTCTCTTCTGTATGTGAATAAAGGCATGCAATTCTGTACAACACAGAGACATCATGCACATTGTTGTTTGTTACATCACTATTCACAATAGCCACAATACCATGCAAGACAGATGACTGTCATCAGATGAATGGACAGAAGAATATGCTGCATATACATAATGACACTTTTTCAGCTATAAGAGGAAATGAAATTATGCCATTTTCAGGAAAGTCAATGGAACCAGGGACCATCACATTAAGTAACATAAATCAGATTAAGAAAGACAAATACTTTTTTTCTCATAAGTAAAACCAGATAATACATATATAAATTCATATATATGACCTAAAGGCAGCAAGTAGAGTATTTTGGGGTAAGAATAGGACTAGCATGGAGGAGTGGCAAATGACAAGGTAAGTTAGTGAGGTGTTTTTGTTTCAAGTTAAGTGCCTCTACCTAGGCTCAAGTGTTACAGGTTTAATTTTTTGATGGTGAGGCTATTTGGGAAGGTTGTAGAATCTTTAAGAGGTGGAGCCTTCATGAATGCAGTTTGTCACTAGGGGTAGGCTTGAGGGTTTATACTTATCCCTTATTGCTGTTTTTTTTTTTTTTTCCTCTCTCTATCCTTCTCTCTCTCTGGCCTCCCTCTTTTCTTTCCTCCTACCTGCTTCCTCTCAGCCACTGTGATAGTGTGCCACAAGCTTCCTATTCCTGCCATGTTCTCTATCATGATTGACTCCTCTCAAAACTGTTAGCTAAAACTAAACCCTTTCCTTCTTTAAGCTGCTTCTGATTGGGTATTTTGTTTTTTCCCCAGCAGTGAAAAAATAACTGATACACTAGGGCAAAGATAGGAACAAAGTACAATATATATATGTAAATAAATCATTATGAAATACATTAGTTGACATGCTAAGTGTAAAAATGAATAAAGTAGTTATTAGTGATAAAGTTCTTCCATCTATTCCCCATGTTCTTTCTAATTTTCTAATCATAATACTAAATAATTAGAAGGAGCAAGTAAAATCTACAAAGAAAATGTTATAGTCAGGAGCTTGTAGGAATAGGATAACTCTGAGAAAATGTTGCTTTTTCAAGCAATTTTCAAATTAATGCCTTAGTCATATAGATAACTACTAGAAGAAAAAGGAAAGCTCAGCCACAGGGAGAACTCACATAGAACTGACAATGATGCTATCATTTAATAACATGGAGAAAGTAGGAAAATAACTTTGCTATTCATACTTTGATTGGTTTCATTATTCACATTTTCATGGGTATAGTCTAGATAACAAAATAATCCATGTTTTAATTTATTAAAAATTGTCTCCCATCATGCACTCAGAAATTTATGGGCCATGATATCACAGGTGTGGTTTAATTAATAAATGCTCATGAATAAGTAGGCTAATAAGTGCTGGGCATGGCGGTGCACGCCTTTAATCCCAGCACTGGGGAGGCAGAGGTAGGAGGATCACAGTGAGTTCGAGGGCACTCAGAGACTACCTAGTGAATTCCAGGTCAGCTTGGGCTAGAGAGAGACCCTACCTTGAAAAACTAAAAAAAAAAAAAAAAAAAAAAAAAAAAAAAAAAAAAAAAAGGAGACTAATAAAAATCTTAAATTTATTTATATTAAGTATTTCTCAAATTTTAGTATTCATAAAAATCATATAAAGAGTGGTTATACATGTCCAAAAATCAAGTTCTCACTTTTTGGGACAGTGTTTAAGCCCATATGACCTCCACAATTCAGGGATACTAATTTTAGTCAGCTGTTAAAATACCCACTTTGTCAGGTTCTTATTACTTGTTCTCAATGCCATTTTGCAATGCAGATTGAGAACCATGAGAAGAATGGTGTTTTTCAGCACAGGTCACCCTCATTTAAGCAGACATCCAACACAAAGAGAGCAATTATTGGTGGATTCCCATTCACTTAGTCAGTGTTAAATATCAAAAAGTGTTTTGCATTGTAAAGCACATACTGTAGTGAACTCGATGACTTTATGCTAACTTTATATTTTTACTTTATATCTGTGAGAATTTATATGGCTGAAAAGAAGGTACACAGGAAATCAGCATATACTTGGACATTTTGGTAAAGAACAAAAAGAGTGCTACAAAAAAACACAATACTGTTGGATTCTTGATAGATTAGGAGGTGGTGAGATACACTTGACTCATCTCTACACTTAAACTCAAATGTGAATAGTTAGCGAAAGTTTGCAAAATACACAGGGAAAGGAGACAACACTGATAGAATATTAGTTTTCAATATCACCTTGTTATCTCTCAATAAAACCATAGTGCTGAAGCAAAGGAAAGAAACCAGCGTGAGGGTAAGTATAGCGGTGACAAGGGAAGTTCTAAGAGTAAGTGTAGTGGGGACAAGTAGAGCTCTAAGACTGGGAGTGTTGGTTTTACATTCTAGGCCCATAAGAAAGTCATTAGTCTTTAACTAGTGCTGGTGTGTGCTCATACACTGTTTAGTGTAGCCTCTGTCTGCCAAACCTATTTAGCATTTACCCTGCATTAGATGTTGAATGAGGACAGCAATGGTAACACAATTATAAGCACTTATCTATTTAACTATATCTAAGCAGAAAAGGTATGGTAAAATACAATATGATATATGCAGAACAGGTACATCTGAATAGGGCATTACAATGAAAATTGTAAGGGCTGGGAATAACTCCATATATCACTATAAGGGGTAAGTGACTGTCATCAGTAGCACTGGGCTCTTTGACCACACTAATCTATGAAAGTAACACTTGTGTTCTTTCTTTCAATAATAGACTAATCTTAGATTATTGCAGTCTTTTGTGACACTTTGACTTGATATTTGGCTAAATATTTAAATGTAGTATATAGCTATAAACAAATAACTATGCTCTTATTGTATATTTTTTTTCTTTATTTTTATTCTTAATTTTAGTGGTTTATTTATTTATTTATATTATTAGTTTTAAAGACACAAACAAATACACTCTAGGCCTTCATAGGGAACTATTGTCAATGTTATTTCTGCTTCTTGTCACACTGGACGGTCTCCAGTTGCGATAACACATGAAACTCTTGTTTCCCTTTTACTGGATTGTTTTTAGAATATATGGATTCTGGTACACTTTGTTATTATAAAACCTGCAATCTTCATTATCATTATTCATTAGACACCGCACACAAGTCTATGAGCAATATTTAATACTTACACACGGATGTGAACACTCCAATTTTTGTGGGGGAGGGGTTTTCAGGTATGGTCTGCTCTCACTTTAGCTGACCTGGAATTCACTATATAGTCTCAGGCTGGGCTTGAACTCACAGCGATCCTCCTACCTCAGCCTCTTGAGTGCTGGGATTAAAGTTGTACACCACCATGCCCAGCAAGCCATTTGTTTTCGAACTAATCTCCATATGTATATAGATAATGTCTATATGATATTACCAAGGATACAATGTCACTAGGTAATGGGAAATTTTCAGCTCAATTATCAATTTATGAGACCATTTGTGGTAGTTTGGATGAGATATCTTCCACAGACTCGTGCTTTCAAAACTGTGACCCCAGCTGGTGTCAGTTTGAGTGGTGTGGCCTTGCTGTCAGGGGGTGTGTTACTTGAGACAGGCCTCATGGTGATTTAACATTAGAACTCCTTGCCAGAGCCAGCTCATTCTCTTGCTATTTCCTGCCATGCTTGCCCCCCAAATGGGAATCTTCCCCTTAAAAAGTATGACTGAAATAAGTTTTGTTCTCCCATAAGCTGATCTTGTTAGGGTGTTTTGTCCCAGCAATGAAAAGGCAACTGTTACACAATCATTATGTATGTAGCATGTCATTTATTGAAATAGCAATTTTAAAGTGCATGATTGTGACTAAATGTTTCAGGTAATGCAAAGTAGTGTAAAAGAGAAAAATGAAGGTGACCATGGTACCCAAGTGGCTCCTGTGGTACAAGAGGGATTGAAGGAAGAGCTCTAAGAAGGTGAAGCAGAATCTGAATGAAGCATTTTGAGAAAGACATCTTGAAAAAAAAAAAAAAAAAAGCCCACCAGGCAGAAGTGTCTGGCTGTATAAAAACTCTGATGGAAGCTGTCTTTGGGTATTCTGGGAAACAGCAGTGTGATCACAATAACTGCCAGCTTAAAACTGCAAGTTTCACGAAATTTCACTAATTTTATGTTAGTTTTATGGAAAGGCATTTTATTGGCTAATAAAGTTATGCATGTATTAATTTTTATAATATAAATATTTTTGAAATATTGAATACTTTTCAGGTTTCTTATAACAACTTTATTAGTGCATAATTAGTTAAAGAAATAACTTTAGAACTGTCTGGGTGAAAGTATGCATATTTGCTTCCAACAGAGCATAGCTGTATATAGAATATACAAGCAATATCAAAGCCACTTTTGCATTGTTAAAATATTTTTGTCAGCAAATATGAAGATCATGCTTTAAGATGTATTTTGTTGAAATAACTTTTAAGTACTATTTATGCACAAAATGAAGTATTTGCCTTTACTCCTTATATTTAATATTCTATAGCACTTCACTTTCAGTGGCCTATTAAAAAGCTCCTTATCATCAGACAATTTAGATATCTTTATTTTTGAGATGGCTCTACAGAAATTTTTATGTATATTTGATCGCTTTGATGGTGCTTTGCTGTTTCTATTTTTTTTCCAAAATCGGAAAACATAAAACAATCATACTATGTATTATTAAACCAACATGTTTTAGAAAAAAAAAACACATTCCAAAAAATAAAATTAATAAATATTCTAAAATTTTTTTGACAAATTCAACATGTTTTGTGTTCTTGAAAAATCTTTCTTAATTTATAGAAGAATTAATCCATAGAATTCCTACATATAACAGTTTAAGGGCTGGAGAGATGGCTTAGAGGTTAAGCGCTTGCCTGTGAAGCCTAAGGACCCCGGTTCGAGGCTCGTTCCCCAGGACCCACGTTAGCCAGATGCACAAGGGGGCGCACGCGTCTGGAGTTCGTTTGCAGTGGCTGGAGGCCCTGGCGCACCCATTCTCTCTCCTTCTCTCTATCTGCCTCTTTCTCTCTATGTCTGTTGCTCTCAAATAATAAATAAAAATAATAACAAAAAAATTAAAAAAAACAGTTTAATATGTGAGAATTATTTCTCATGAAAGATGAAAAAAATAAATTGGTAAGTGGAATCTATAAACATTTTTCATAGTAGTTAGCAAAACACATGAGAGAAATAACTTAAGGGAGGAAGGGTTTACTGTGGCTCACGGTTTCCAACTGATTATGCCCATCATGATGGACAGAACAAGTGTGAGTGTCTCTGATAATGGTGGATGGAGCTTGCTGCAGGGACTATTCATAGTAGAGCAGTTTAGAAAACACAGAGAGGGGTGTGGGAACTAGGGACAGCCATTACCTTCAAAGGCAGGCTCCTGGTGAACCCTTTCTACAAGTCAGACTCCACCTCCTAAAGCTAGGGACTGAGAGTTTAAAGCATGGTCCTGCAGAGGACATTACAAATTCAAACCCTAGTATACAGGAAACGGCTTCACATGATTTCCATTATTGTATACTAGAAATTGTTGTAGATATACTAATAGTTCCTAACTATTAATGCCTTGAAACTACTGAGAATAATTGGTTTGTAACAGAATTGCTTATCTTAACTATGGTTGATAGGAAATGATCCTTCTGTGTGAGTAGGAAGAAAACTCAGTAACAGAGGCCAGTAAGCTAGAAAGGAGCTATAAAGGGAATAGAAAGGAAGGGAGGGGGACTTAGTAGGATGGTATTTTATATATATGTAAGCAGAAGAACAGATTAATGGGGGAGAAAAGGCCTAAGTTAGGCCAGAGGAAGAGATTGAGTAAAGAAAAATTTGAGGCAAGGCTAATCAAAATATAAGACAATATAAATAAATCATATGGAAATCTACTTTTTTGGACAATGGAACACCCAGGAGCCATAGATTGTTACCAGAAAATTTTCAGTGCCAGGGATGGGATACCTTTAAGTGAGTTGTTGGCCAGGGAGGTCCCTGATGCCCCCAGAACATTACAGACCATTGCCGAGGCCCTTGGTTTCCCAGGATTAGATGATAAGAACCTATTGTTGAAGAATGCACATACTTAGGCTGCAAGGTCAGTGAGAAATCCTGCTGGAACTGAGCTGCAAACCTCCTCCATATAGACCCTGACAGAAAGCTTGAAAAAGCCATACTGTATGCAGTTCAATGGGAGAGAGAAATCACCAGTGAAGATACTCAACAGTGGACATTGCAAGCTTTATTTATATTTATATTTATCTATATTTATATTTATTTATATTTATATTTATATTATTTATATTTGGCCAGCCAGGCCAAATGAGCCAACTGGTACAACAGTGGCATGTCTGTTATGCGGGCAACCAACTGCCCTCTACTTTGTCTGGAGGCTCACTCCATGGGAAGGAATACATCCCTGACACTGAAAACCTACAACAGGGGTAGTCATGAGCCCTAGGGGTGTAACGTCTGCTGCTCTCTGGCTAAATGTGTATACTATGTTCAAACTGCCCAGTAAGCACTCCTGTTCATACCCATATATTAATGCTACTCTCACTTTTGTTTAGAGAACATTCTTTTTTCAGATAGCAGTGACATTGGGATGACTCCGAAGGCACCATGGTGCTGGGAAGAAGTGACAGAGGAGTTCTCAGCACCACAATATCTCTACCACACCTTCCAAGGTTCAGGGTCCATTGTGGAAGAGGTAGTAAGAGCCAAAGGAAAGGTGCTCCTCCAGACAAAAGATGGCCTGGATATCCATATCCTCACAAGTTCTGACACTACCTATGCAAGACCATCACAATAGGAGGAAAAGATCATGACATCAAAATAAAAGGAAGACTGATTGAGAGGGGGAGGGGATATGATGGAGAGTGGAGTTTCAAAGGGGAAACTAGGGGGATGGAGGGAATTACCATGGGATATTGTTTACAATCATGGAAGTTGTCAATAAAAAATAAATTAAAGAAAAAGGAAAGAGCTATCTTCTCAAATAAATTAAGCAGCATTGCAATACTTTATTTGATAAGTTGAATCCTAAGAAACCTTTATTCCTTAAGTATAAATTAGGGATTAACCTTTATTTCTGTAGAATAAATTCCCATATTCATGATACTTCAACATGCAAAGCCTTCAATGAGATTGGAGTTTGATTCTTTGTCATTTTCATACTTAATGCATCTGTTTTCTGACTAGGATCATCGTTTTGGTTCTGCCATCATTCTTGCATTGCACACAGTAAGATAGAAGGAACAGCAGGAAAATGCATTTTTAGATTGGCATGGGCAGAATTGGAACTAATATATTTAAGTTAGGTTCTCATACTGACATAAAAAATTCAAATTGGGCAGGAATCTGGAGATTGTATTCTTTACATAAATGACAATATTTCTAGGAAACAAAAAGAAGATAAGAACACATGAAAGCAATCAGCTATAATTACTCTTAGTATACAAATTGAATAGGGCTGGGAGATCTTAAATTTAATTTATCATATTGTTATGCATGTATGTATGTCTAGAATGTAAGCATGTCTATACACATGATCATATGAGCATGGGTACATATATGTAGTAGGTACATATGTGTCCATAAGTGTGTGTGAATGTGGAGGGCAGAGGTTGGCACTAGATTTCTTTCTCAGTCAATCTTCACCTTGTTCTTTGAGATTGCATCTCTCACTGGGAAAACAAAAGAGAAAAACCTCAGTAATTTGGCTACCTTAGCTAGCAAGAAAGTTCCAGGGATCCTCCTGTTTCCATTTTCTCTGTGCTGAGATTACAGAAGTGTGTCATCATGCTATGCTTTTCTGTGGGTGCTGGGCATTACAAATCAGGGCCTCATCCTTGTGTGGCAAGCACTTTACTGACTGAACCATCTCCCCAGCACTTTTTTTTTTTTTTTTTTTACTAGTTATATAAATACACAGTGTGTAAACAGAACATGTTGGTACCATTGTTAGGCTCTTCCCTATCCTCCTCCCTCCAAAGGGACCCTCTCCTTTGGGTATTGTGGGTCTTGCATTATGGGGGTAGCCATTAGTTATGGGAAGAGACAACATCTCTGCATAATGTCCCAACTCATGGTTCTAACAATCTTTCTGCCCCTACTTCTGTGAATTTCCCTGAGCCACATTGCATTTGTTTTAGGTCTACTTCAGAGGTGAGGTCTTGGGAGCCTCTGTGTCTCTGGATATCTGGTTAGGTAGGAGTTGAATGTCTTTTGTGTTGATCTCCTTCACCCTTGTGCTGTTACCAGGTTCACCAAGAAAGTAGCATTCCTGCTTATTTCCCCAATTACTCTATGGTTTCACCTGGGGCCCTGGTGAGGTGTGATGGGCTGATTCTGTCCTAAGGTTCTGCATCCATCTGAAAAAGAGAAGCAGAATCTCCAAAGGAGAGTGAAGTCAGAACCAGATAAATGGGATAACCATTATTATTTTAGAGAGAATTTAATAGGTATGGGCCCTCTTATAGCCCAAAATTGGCAAGAGCTTGATATTGGAGACCAAATTCATTTTTTGGATATGATTCTGACTTGTTTCCCAGTTGCAGGTATGGGTTTCATTCCACTGAGGGGACCCACTAGCCAATTCAAGAGCAGCTGGTTACCCACCAAGGGTGTGCACCACTATTGCACTTGTGTGAGCATTACATCAGGTTTTTTGCTGCTGAGTAGATTAGACCATGAGTTTTTTGGACAGATGTTGGTCATTTTCCCTCAGCAGCTCATGTAGCACCTTCTGGCACTAGACAAGCTAACTGTCTGGGGACTGACTCTCTTCCAGATTCCAGCCAGGTCTCTCCTTGTTCCATACCAACAGCATATGGTGTCTTTGTCAGTAAGGTCTTACCATTAACCTTTGGTGGGTAATCAAGTGCTCTGACAGAAGTCTGTCTTCTTTTGGGAAACCTTGTAGGTCTCTCTGATCAACAGCTCATTGTAGATGCTAACCGCATCCTGGTACTGGGAATTATAGGACCCCAGCACACTTGATCACATATCTTTCGTTACCAAAATTATGTTCCCTACATTTGGCTAGGTGGTAAATGTATTCACCTCCAAACCAGTTGCTACTTTTTGTGGAACCCTCTATTTGGGTCCCAGAGTTGTGAGTAGCTACTGAATGTAATAGGCAAATAGTTTGGGGATAAGATCATCAGTTTTCTTTAGTACAAACCATAGCAAATAAATCTTTACTCCTGAAAACCAAGGCAGGCAGAAGTTTATATCATAGGCTGGGCAGTTGGGCTAAGTGATAGACAGGTGTCAAGGCTTATCTGAAAACCTTAGAGCCACAGTACAGGTGCCATCACTACAAAAGAGTCAGATTTGATTTATAGATGGGCCAGGTATCATTTGTATAGTATTTCTTAGTGGGTAAATACTGGAACTCTAAATCAAGCCTGTTGACCTCTGGAAGGAACAGGAAATGTCTCATATATTTAGTCCTTTTGAAAGACACTAATTGAAGTTCAAAGATTTATAGTATAGTGATTATAAAAAGGTAGTTAAAGGCTGACTAGTCAATTATTTGCAATATTAATGTGCGTTATGCTAAACTCAAGTACAATATTGTAATTTCTCTGTTTTCTTTTGAAATGTGGGCTTAATTCCATGAGACATTAGAGACTTCCCAGAGCCACAAAGTGCACCAGTGCTTAAAGCTTCCTATCATACTTAGTGAGAGAGCCATATCTACATTCTAGCCATTCCTCATTGATCTGAGACCCTTCATTATCTAATTCATGAAGGAAGGAGAGAGCACTCCATGGAATGTCTTCTCCCCCAAAGACAGTTTTCATATTCCATTGTCATGGGACATATTTTGTCTTGCTTGGCAACCAATTATCATACGATAGTGGTCATTTTACCATTTGAACTATACATCTTCATGTTGATAAACATCTGGTAAGGTCTCTTTGAACCTGCAAGCACATACTTCCTAAGTGACAATGACATATGTAGTGAATGAAGGAGCACCACTAAACCATATTCCTGTATAGTACAAGCTCTGAAGTCCTTCAAGCATTTTTCAGAAAATAATCTTAATCTCTACTATCAATGATTTGGAAGCATTCCTTGCTTTTCTACTTTGGCTTGGCTTTTTATCCATACAGATTGATGCTTCACAAATACATTAGAATATATTTCCACCTGTAATAAACCATTTCACTTCAAATATTCTGTGTTTTAGAAATGTAGTGATCTACCAAAGGGTAATACCTTTTTATACCCATTTGTGGTTTTACTATATATTATTTTGATATACTAGGGTTATAGAACATGGTATGGGTTAAAGGACAACTCATTTCACGGACTAAACTAATCCTTACACAAACAATAAGCAAATCCTAGAGTGATAACTTCCTGGAAGCTCATTTTTAGCTACATAACAGACCATCATGGTGTATGATCTTGTATGTAATGGTCTAGACCTTCTGGATTCTTCCAGCTTGTAGCTCTGCCATGTGATAAATGTCAATACTCTTGAGTGAACCTCCATATCTTGGAGGGAAAGGGGTATCACTGAAAGATTGTCATGGGCAAAGCTTGACATGGAAACATTCTTGCTATACTAATTCTGCAAAGTACAATTTAGCCACATAGTCATAGTGTGGGGCTACAGTCTGGATGTGAAACAGCATTTCAATGAAGGCAAAATAAAGAAAAAGACTTTGATAAATATCTAGTCAAAATCTACTACACATATTTAGACAGACCAGCTTTTTGGAGATTTCCTATTAATGTTCCTGGAAAGTTTAGTCAACTATTATGCTATCACAAGAACAAGGACCTCCAGATAATTAATTTTGAAACTAACCTTCTAAATACCACTGTGAATTACCAAGTGATCTTATTTTCAAGCAGATAAAGTACTTCATGATACATACACACTGTCTTTTCCTTGACCCTTAGCCACTAGGGCACTAAAATATTCAGTCCTAAGTAGCAACTCAGAAAGTCCTGGCTGTCTTGGCTACAATTTAGGGAGATGTTAACATAGTTTTGTTTTAATAAATTTTCCCAAAATGTGATACTTCACCCAAAGTAACTAGGGTCTGATTTATTCTGTTATATCACTACAGAGAAAGAATTTGCTTAAAAGGCTACAACATTATGCATGTCCATCATTATTTGGTTAATAACAGTTATTTATTGTTTATTCAAGACACTAAGTACCCCATGTCTGCCCTATAAGTTCTATAGGCTATTTTATGGTATCCAATATTCACATCTTCTTTAACATTGAAGGATAAATATTCTCAGACCACAGCCTCATATCTAATGGCACAAAAAGGCAAAATCAGTAAATATGTTATAATTTGAAGAAAACTTTTGGGACAATATGTATGTGGTGAGGAGTGTAATCTTTTTCTATTATTCTGTCTAACAAAATGGGAATGAGCTTCTTTTTTTAGCACTGTGATTATTTGACTAAGGAAATTATTAAAAGAAATTATAGTTTGCATTATGAATCCATTGACCCTTATATATCTTCTTATTCCTGGCATATCTTCATAGTAACTGTAATATAGTGCAAGGTAATTTATTTACAACACTCTAACCACTTAGAGTCATACCGTTTATATGTAAAAGTCTTTATAAAAGGTGAGATTCTTTGTAATTATTCTCTCACTTTCTACACTAATTTGTGAGCACCTCATTTTTCATTTCCACCTATTTCTCATCAATCTCCTCAGAGTGGGGATTCAGCTTGAAGCTGACATGATTCTAGGACTGTGAGATCCAGAGACAAGTGGCATATTAATACAGCATCTGGACTAGGTTTCTTCAAGTAGTAACAACCTCTGGAAGTTTCACTTCTTTTTTCTGGTTTTTCAAGGTAGGGTCTCACTCTAGTCCAGGCTGACCTGGAACTCACTATGTAGTCTCAGGGTGGCCTTGAACTCATGGCGATCTACCTACCTCTGCCTCCCATGTGCTGGGATTAATGGCATGTGCCACCACACCCGGCTTTCAGAAGTTTCACTTCTTGAGTAGTTTAATGCATGTGTCTACTTTCTCCAAAATGGTAAAAGCTAATGAATGATCCTTGATGCTTCTTTTCATTTATATTTTCACAGCTTAACATTTCAGGTCCAGAGTTATTTTGTTTCCTAGCTTCTTAAGGAGTACACAGAGACCTATTATGTGGGCTTCCCCACACTGTGGGCTCTGGTGTAGCAATCTTGCCCATTATTATTCCTCATTATTTTTCTTCTCATTATTTACCCTGGAGAGATTTCTTTTATATAATTTCTCTCTTTTATGTAACAGTTTCTATAGCTGAATGAATAAGATCAAGGCCCTTGCTCTGCTCACGACTGCTAAATTATTCTACTGATTGAGGACCCAGGAGTTTTGTATACTCTCATTTTTTCTCATTTTATAATTTTGGTTAGAAATAAAACAGTAATTTTAAATCAGAAAAGAAGAAAATGCTTCCTTTTTCCAATCCATGATTATAACTTGAAGAGATCAAGTTTTGCTTCTGTAGTCACAATTTTGGACCAAAAAATATTAACATTTACAATTAGCAAATAGGTATTGTCAAATTTGGTAAATATTTATTAAGCCCAAAATAAGAAACACAAATTTCACAGTGTTAAAAGATTAATGATTAAAATGTACAAAATTATTACTTCTCAGAGCTTTTATTCTAAAAGGAGAAGAAGACAGTAACCATACTTGACAGAGAATTTTATTGTATGACAATTAGATAATCTGTGCCTCACCTCCCCAGACTCCCTTACATTTCATTTTTATCTCATATAGCACTTTTATTTTCTAACTAGTCTTATTCAAAGATGAACAATTCACTTGTGCTTGGGTATATGAGTGTACTTTAAGGAATAATTTTATCATAGGTCATACCTTGTCTGGTATTTCTAGTTCTTGTCACAATGTATTAATTTAATAAAATCTATACCAATAAGTGAGGTAAATAAATTCACATTAATGCAGCATTATTCATTTATTCAATAAATCATTTTTGAACAATTAATACTGTCTAGACATTAGGTATTCAGAGCACCAAATTCTCTGGTCTTATGGAGCCATAGAACCAACAATAATTATCTTAGAAGGTAATAAGTAAAATGGCAAAAAAGACAAAAAAAAAGACTAAACAGGATAAATGGGAGATATAGTTAATTTAAATTACATAACTAAGCAATATCAGGGGTCCTAAGACAACTTGGCAAAACATTGCTTTGGATATGCTAGCAAGGGTGTTTGCAGAGGACACACCATCAAATGGCTGGGTTCTTATTTAGCTCAAAGAAGGAAAGGAATTCCTCTCTCTCTCTCCTGGTACTAGAATAACTGTTTCTACTTGTCTTGGACATCACAACTCCAGAATCATGGTATATAATATTTAAACCAATGACCTCAGATTCTTCAATTTTCAATCCTAGACTGAGAATACAGAGTATTTCCTCTTGGACTCTCTCGTTCTGAGGCTTTCAGACTTGATCTGAATCTCTTCAGACAGAATTTGTAGGACTTCTCAGCCTCCACTATTGCAGGAGCCAATTCCCCTTCTCATACCTGACTTTATACATTCTATTGTTTCTGAAAATCTAGAGAACCTTGACCAGGACAGGAAGATTATGAAAGCTGAGCATAGAGTACCATAATTTTAGAGGAGATCTAGGGTAAGTGTTACTAAAAGGTAGCCATTTGATAAAATACATGCATGGCTATCTACAGGCATATATTTTTGCTGTTGGTTTTCTATCTGTGGAATAAACATTACCACAATGGTACATTTTCACAGCATACACTTTCATACTATGAATAGCATAATGCTTTCTGACTAATTGGTCCTGTAAATATACTTACCCCAACCAACTATTTTCCATTTTTCTACTGATATATTTCTATTTAACGTATTTACTTTCTTCCCCTACAATCTAGCATTTTTTTTAATATTCTCAGAATACTACATGTAAATGAGTCCATCCAGGGATACATTTCATGTGCATTCCAATATGCATGTTAGCATAGATGAAAACATGGACAATGGATAAAATACTCAGGTTATAAATATTTAATATAACATCTGACATACCTGGATTATATAACCAATGCATATGTTAAAATAACAACATTATGTTGAATAACAGAACAAATCACCTTCAAATATGTGGACTCTTACTAGATGTACCAAGGTAGATAGTGTATCTCTATGATTTATGTTGTGAAGAAAACTCTGTCTATGTTGGTAATGTCTACTCAGTTTATGGAATGCCAAAGCTTCACGATCAAGGAAATCTACAACATGGAAGCCAGGGTACAGAGCAAGCACTAACAGAGTAGCATAGAGATAGTTCCAACTTGCTATTATCTCACCTGGTAATTAATATCTAGATACGTCTATAGTGGGAGTAGGTCTCAGTCAAGAAGTCAGGCTCCCACTGACCTACAAGAAGGTAAGTGGCAGAAAGGAATCTCAATGAGAAATCAGCCAGCCATATGTTTCCAGAGTCAGGCTGTCATAACAATAGAGTCTTCCACCTTAGAATTTCCTGTACTCTGTCTTTGAAGAAGGGCTTCACTATCCTGCTTACTAGAATGGAAATAGCCATGGGGATGCATGAAGACAAATAGGCTAGAGTGAGGGCCACACCATGGAGAGTACTGCTTGCTGCTAGTTAAGGACCCTCAGATTCTTCAGTCTCTTCCCCTCTCCTTCTTTCTGTGCAGCTCTTTTCAACCCTTCCACATTAATAAGAGAACTACGTAGTACAATTCTTTAAAGTAGAAAATGTTTTGGATTGGAAAGTATTTTGCCTACTTTTGAATTATTTTGGAAGCTCCAAAGAACTTTGTACACATTGACATATGCACATGTTAGAATCATGAAACCATTTGAAAATATGCCAAAAGTTGTCATTATTTAAAAGCATCAAAAATTTGTCTGAACTTAATGTAACACGATACAGTATTATACAGTGTTATAATCCTGAAGCAGGATTCAAAGCAAGAGTTGATTGGAAATTTTGCATTCTGTTTATAGGATAGCTATTATTTTAACTCCTTTTCATGATGATAAAAGGACACATAAACTTATCTGCAGGAAACAGACTGCTCATTTCAGAATTACTTCTCACATCTCACAGTGTAATCATCTAAAACCAAGATGCAGTTATGCAGAACACAGATGAAGCTTCACTCCATATTACAAATGCAGTGAGTGAAGGGTTTTGGGCAGGAGACCATTAGAAGATAAAGCTATTATCCTTCCTACTAAGAATATTGAAATTTTATTTTTAAATTTAACTCTTGATAGGATAATATAAAATTCAATCATAGCAGAGATCCCTATTAAAATTTTAACCATTTTTTGATGTACTATGAATCTATAGCAGACAAATCTTGAAAAGTTAGCTCAAGGTCAAAATACTTGTTATAGGGAAATAAAGAAAAGAGAAAAATGAGTGGTCCAATATAATGTCTGATAGGATAAACTTAGTTAAACTGTATATAAAGAAATCTAGTAGACTCACTCTTTGAGAGATAGTTCATGTAGATTTTATACAAATTACATGGAATATTGAAAAATCAGAAGTCTGAGTGAACAAAGAAAGTACCCCATGGGGAAAAGAGGTTGATCTTATCTAAGTTACTTTTATCCTGATGACTCCATGTTAAAACATTGCCTTGAACACATATTGATTTGTTTAACTTTTAGAATTCAACATCTGGGCACAAGACCAAGACTGAAATGAAAATGGTTGTACTTCAACTTCCCAGGTAAAACAAAGCTTGACTTGGTATATCTATTGTTTCTTAAAAAAAAAAAAGGAAGAAAACATGAGAAAAGAAAACTTTTTTATAGGAGAAACACAGACATAAATGTTCTCTAAACATATTTTAAGATTCACAGAGATTCAATCTCTTCATTTTTTTTCAAAGATCTCACATTGGCCAGACTGAAGGAAGCACCTTATAGTGAATGTAGGGCTTATAAAGAATAAGAATTCAAATAACAGTTCTTGTCCCAAGAGTTGATATTTGATTGTCTGAAAAATAGTGAGCCAATTAGACAAGTTTTAAAAGAAATGATTAAAAATGGGAAAAGTTCTAAATGTTACATTTCTGTGGATGCTATATTAATAAATATAATTATGAAATATACTTGCAACCCCACCGAGAAGGGTTCCCAGTGGAATGGGGGTAGGGATGAGAGAAAAGAGGGTACCAACCATGATGTATCCATATAAAATATGTTGTAAATAATAATAATAATAATAATAATAATAATAATAAAATTTAAAATACAAAGAATATATACAGTTAATCCCCATGACACATATTCATGTGTGTGCTCAGTTTTCAAATGTGCATTGCTCTCTAATGCCTTTAAAAGTACTCAATAGCTTTACTGATTATTTGTAAGCAGAGAGGAGAGAGAGTTTTGGGCATGCCAGAGCCTCCTGCCATTGCAACCAGACTCCATATGCATGCTTCGCTCTGGGCATCTGGCTTAGCGTGTGTACTGGAGAATTTAATCTAAGCCATCAGGTTTTGCAAGAAAGCTCCGTTAGCTACTGAACCCTTCTAATATGTATGTTTCCATGTAAACACTTTATTCACATTATGCCAAAGTATGTATCAATGTGGTGGATGAGGCTGTCCTTGGAAAGTTTATAGCAATGGTTCTGTACTTACAAGGTAATACTTGAGCTATGCATACATATTTACTCCCTTACATTTCGTTTTTTATTCAAAGAAACTTTCCAAATCAAGAGATCAAACCAGGGTATGTCTCTATTGATGCATGAAAATCTTGTGTCCCCACTGTCCTGTTTTAATAATCCAACAGTGGACAGTTATAGCCTCCTAAACATACACCTTGTGCCTTATTTTTCTTGAATTCTTTTTAATCTTGGACAATGACTACTTCCAGGTTTAGAGGTAGGCTTTTCCCATGATGTCACTGTCATTCTGAAGGGTCCTCTATTACATGAATATGTTCTAGCTTCTGAATTTTCTTGCCCACAGCTAAATCGGTAAGTTTATATAGTCATCTTTTTAAAATATATTTTATTTATTTAAGAGAGAGGAAGAGGCAGAGAGAGGGAGGGAGGGAGAGAATGGGCACACCAGGGCCTCCAGCTACTGAAAATGAACTCCAGATGCATGTGCCCCTTGTGCATCTGGCTTACATGGGTCCTGGAGAAATGAACCAGGATCCTTTGGCTCTGCAGGCAAACGCCTTAATTGCTAAGCCATGTCTCCAGCACTATAGTCACCATTTTAACTAACCATCAAAACAGAGTATCTTGGCAGTATGCGTAGTTGGGGAATTCATGATGAGGTCAGAGTGAAAGCAGGTGTAAGTGGGTCCAACTGCAGGAACAATGGCTGCTAAAGTGTTTTGAGTCCATCTGCAAATTTGGCCTGGCCTTAGCGGTTGCAGGAGGCGTGGTGAACTCTGCCTTATATAATGTGGATGCTGGCCATAGAGCTGTCATCTTTGACCGATTCCGTGGAGTGCAGGACATTGTGGTAGGGGAAGGGACTCACTTTCTCATCCCTTGGGTGCAGAAACCAATTATCTTTGATTGCCGCTCTCGACCACGGAACGTACCAGTCATCACTGGTAGCAAAGATTTGCAGAATGTCAACATCACACTGCGCATCCTCTTCCGGCCTGTCGCCAGCCAGCTTCCTCGAATCTACACCAGCATCTGAGAGGACTATGATGAGCGGGGGCTGCCGTCCATCACCACGGAGATCCTCAAGTCAGTGGTGGCTCGCTTTGATGCCAGAGAACTGATCACCCAAAGAGAGCTGGTCTCCAGGCAGGTGAGCGATGACCTCACGGAGCGAGCAGCAACCTTTGGGCTCATCCTGGATGACGTGCCCTTGACACATCTGACCTTCGGGAAGGAGTTCACAGAAGCTGTGGAAGCCAAACAGGTGGCTCAGCAGGAAGCAGAGAGGGCCAGATTTGTGGTAGAAAAGGCGCCGAGCTGATCGCCAACTCACTGGCCACCGCGGGGGACGGCCTCATCCAGCTGCGCAAGCTCGAGGCTGCGGAGGACATCGCGTACCAGCTCTCTCGCTCCAGGAACATCAGCTACCTGCCGGCCGGGCAGTCCGTACTCCTGCAGCTGCCGCAGTGAGGCTCGCCCTGATGGTTCTGAACACCACCACCGTCCTCCTGTCCCCACCTCAGAAAACACTGTGAAATTTCATGACTGGCTTAAAGTGAAGGAAATAAAATCAAATCACTTCAGATCCCTAATTATCAGATGAAACTTTCATTGCTCCCATATCCATCTGCTTTTTCAGACACTTTCCTCCCCATGATTGCCAGGTGCTTACGCAGAGTGGCTTTTGGGTCCTTCAGGGCCCGCTGGCACTGCAGCCTAGGCACTGGCAATTGGCAAAAGAAAGGCAGGGCAGTGCAGTGTGCACTGTGGTCGCAGAGCACAGCTGGCAGCCCAAGCAGACCTGTAGCTCCCCCCACCCCGTGTTTCGTTGAAGATTTGAGGACAATGGCACCTGCAGCAGCGGCAAGAAGGCAGCCCCGTTTCCCCAGCCATCCAAGCACAAATGCAGCTGGAGGGGGGGTCATAGAGGAAGTGCTCCGTCTTAACCGTAAGGAGGACTCCCTCTAACTGCGACCGACCGGCGGAAGCAGGTGTGTGTGAACAGGGCACAGGATGATGAATCTGCCCCTGCTGAGGTGGGTGGGCTTGATTTTGCTGCCCCCCAGAGTCCTAAAGCTGGGATGGACTTGGATAGTACGAGGCGCCTGGACTGAGATGTGAGTCCTATTCGAAGACTTCCTGTCCACCACCCCCCACCTTGGTCCTGTCAAATACCCAATGGGATTCCAACTTGAAGGATTGCATCCTGCCGGGGCCAAACACCTGCCAAGGACGTGTGCATCCTGCCTTTCTCGCTCGCTCACCAGAGACTGCCCGTCCTTGGACTTGTGTGCTGGTGCTCCAAGGAAGCATTTGTGGGAAGAAAACGTGAAAACTGCTGTCAATAAAATGACACCCAGACCGTCAAAAAAAAAAAAAAAAAAAAAAAAAAAAAAAAAAAAAAAAACAGAGTATCTTGAAACTGGGTTTATATCAAATTTATATTTAATTATCAATTTTTTCCTTTTATATATTATTCCAGTATCACTTCATATGTAAAGTTAAAATTGAACCTACAATTTTCATCATCATTCAGTCATTCTTCAAAGCACACAGATCATCATAGTATCTTAAGCACTTCTTAATCATCCACCTATTTTAGTTAAAGTCAAAACCATCCTCTTCTTTGGCCTTCAGTGCACTGTTTTACTGGAAAGCAGCTTCCTCTCACCTGGATTAGTGCCACAGTCTTCTTCCTAAGCTGGCTCTTCCATACATCTCAAATTGACCTTGAGCATGTATGCCAAGATCTTAGAGCTAATCATAATTCAAACTAAATCATACTTAGGTTTTAATGCTTTAATATCTCTAAGTTCATTTTAATTATAAGATAAAATTCAAGCTTCTCCACAAAGTATATAAAACTCTCAGTTAACTTGCACTGTATGATATAATTTCCACTAAATGCTTTCTCTTAAATGTTATGCTCCAGCAGTCTGAAGTCAGACATAGTTCCAGTATAGCATTCTTTGCCATACCTCTGTGCTCTCATGTGTGTGTGTGTGTGTGTGTCATGTACGTTTATCAATGTGTGTGGGCCCATTTGTGCACACCTGCAGAAACAAGACATTGAGTGTCATTCTTGATCTCTCACCACCTTATTTACAAAGACAGGGCCTCTCACTTGAACCCCAGTCTTTCTGATTCAGCTAATCTATCTAACCAGCTTGCCCCAAGGTCCCCTAACTCAGCCTCTTGAATGCTGTGATTAAAGACTCACTGGCACATACATCACAATTGCTTTATCCAGGGAGCATCACTGCAGCCCACCTCTGTGGTCTTTAAGTGAATTCTGTTTCTACTTGTAAAGTCATGCTATGTTTTCATGACATGGATACTTCCTATTTACTTCTAAATTTAAATCATTTAAAACAATCTGAAACCTTTACCAACTCCAGCCCCATCTCTGTCATCATCCAATCCTTGAAGTTAGTCATTTACCTACAATGTATGCCAGTACAATCTGTGCCTCTTTTTAATATTTACTGTACCTTGTATATTTTGTCACCTCATGTTATTCTTTGCCTGACAAGAATGTCTCACCCTACAGAATAAGTATTGAGAAATTTAAATTTTACATCCTGAACTCATTGCTATTTTAATCCCAACACACTAATATAAGACAGACATTCAACTATTATTGTAACATGGAATTATACTATGCCGGGCTCCCCCAGCAGGTAGTGCTGAGGAAAGACCAGGCCCGCTGGATCCTCACAAGGGGCTGAGGAGGAGGATGAGTGTCCACAGCCAGGAACACACCACCAAGCCGGGAGTTTCATCGAAGCAGGAACTCACTTTATTGTTACAGGCGGTTGCCTATATAGTGTTGAGAAGGAGGGTGAGGATTCTAGGATGGGGGCAGAGGTAAGGGCCAATAGTATACCGCAACTTTTGAAATGATTGGTTCTAAGCACGCACACGTGGGAATTCCAACTCCTATGCAGAAGTAACAGGCCAGAAGCCATTAGACGTCTTGCTGAGTCATATCTGGCCAGAGGCAGATCACCAAACTTTAGGTAGACTCAGGAAGTTCCACTAGGCCTCACGCCCAGGCCTTTCAAGGCCCAACATCTCCCGCTTTTGTTTTTGTAAGAGCATTAGTCACCATGGCCCTTGTCTTAGGTTGTCCCCCTCTGGGGATCTTACCCATCACTGGGTACCATGTGTTTAGCTCACTGAGAACCCACTACATGGCCTGTCTTAGGTTGTCTCAGTCAGTCTGAGATCTTACCCATCATTGGTCACATGGAGGGCAGAGGGGGTGGCAGTGGGTCATATGAGGAACTTAATTCCTGAGTTGCCAGCCTGTGGTAATGTATCTCAACCTGATGGAGTTTTATTGCCTCTAGCCGCTGGTGAATGAATTGTGTAATTTTGTTAATTACACAAGGCCCAACAGTGAGGATAAGGAGAAGGAGAAGGAGGGGCCCAAGTAGAGGGAGGAGGTAAGATAAGAAGCCATGTAGGCCCGTCCACAGTGGGTTGTCCTGGAGGTCCCGCTGTCTCTTCTCCAAGTCCTCTTGAAGTCTTTTGATCTTGTCTTGAATGATTCTTGATCTATTGGAATAGAAACAGCATTTTTCCTGTAAAAACAAACATATGCCTCCCCTTTCAGCGGTTAATAGGTCTACTCCTCTCCTGTTTTGTAGGACTACCTCAGCCAGGGAATCTAGCTGTTGTTGGAGATCAAGGATAGTACTGGACATGGCTTTTATGTCACTGATCAGCTGGAGAGAAAGCTTTTTGTAGAGATGGGCTGCCATGCCCATCCCGGCTGTCCCGGTGGCCATGCCTGTGGTTACTCCCAGCCCAACAAGTAAAGGTATCATTTGTATAGCTCTCTTACATCTCCCTCTGATATAATCAAAAGAGGGTATAGGGAGGGCTTCATCTCCTGGAATGATATCTATATCTGGGATTAAGGTGGCTGGGGCACAAAGGCCCATCTAATTGGTGGGCAGAAAGTCATAGGCCATCCCACCCCCACAAACATAAACCATTCCAGAAGGCAGGCAGCATTGAGGAATAGGCTCAGTTGTGTTGAAAGTACAGAAGGAAGGATGAATGTATCCCACATCTGTATTGGCTTGAGGGAAGACACATCCAAACCCTCTCCCTGCTGTGAGGAGTGGGTCTGGTCCTCTCCAGGCCCCAGTCAATGAGTCTCTCCATCTGACCTTAATCGAGCTATATGGGACAGAGGATGATGAATGGTTTTGGAATGAAGACATTTTTTTTCATTTCTAGAAAAATTTAAGATATTTAAGGTGACTAATGCTTTCTTTAGCTGATCATGGGGGTGGGGTAGTGATTCCCCCTTTTGTTTTTGTAATTGTGATTTAAGTGTTTGGTTATATCTTTCCAGGATGGCTTGACCTCGAGGATTATATGGAATGCCTGTGGCATGTGTAATTTGCCATGTCTGGAGGAAACTTGTAAAGTTTTTACTTACAAAGCAGGGGCCATTATCCATTTTTACTTTATCAGGCAGCCCGAGAGTGGCAAAACATTGAAGCATATGACTAATGCATGTTTAGGTTTCTCCTTGTATGTGCAGATGCCTAACAGGCATGGGAGAAAGTATCAACTGATAAGATAATAAAGCCAAAAGCCACAGCACACTTCAGGAACTCCTGCTAGGCACACTTTGCATATCTTTAGATTGAAATCTGAAACCCACCACCACACCTTAAGATCCACCCAGTGACATTGCCTCCAGCCAGGTGGCTGCAGAATGGAAACTACAAACAAATAAACAACTGAATCCCCACAGTCTTGACCAATTTAAGATATTAAGACCTTTAAAATCAAACAAGTTAAACACTTCTAACATAATCTAAAGCCAGTCTCTGTGCCTGTAATTTTAACTTGCTTTAGGTTTTCCAGCTTAAAATCTTAAATCTCTCAGTCCAATATCTCTAGCCAAGCACATTAGTCCATTACAAATTTAACCTTGATCAAACTCTCTGGGCCTGGGCAGCAGGACGCAGCCAGCCCTTATGCCAGTAGCCCAGTTCCAACAAAGTCCTCTGCAGTCTTTCCTTCCCCTTAGAAAGCTCATAAGTGAAGACTCGAAGTTCAATACTATCTGCACTTAGCATTCTCAGACTCTCATCAGAATAGCCCATAAAATTTGGCTTACCACTCCAGAAGACACCTTCAGTTGCAAGCACCAAGTCCATGCCTATTCCTCCAAAACAAAGGTTCCAAAAGATCAACATCCGTATGGTCAGGTTCATCTCAATCCACTCCTTGGTACCAAGTTCTGTAGCAGAGAGCTTCGGATTCACTGAGATGAACTTCTAGACCAGACGAAGTTATGGAAGAAGGGATATTTATTGAAGCTTACAGATCCAGGGGAAGTTCCATAATGGCAGAAAAAGCTTGCCTGCCTTCACAGGCCCAAGCAGAGAGAGAGAAAGAGAGAGAAACACAAGGCTAAAGGTCAAGAGCCACACAGTGTGTCCACTAGGGACATAAAACACATTCAGAAATACAAAAGCTGCAGATTCAGCTTGCTGGCGAACCAAAAGTGAAAGGAAAGAGAAAGAGAACGAAGAGATGTTGACAAGCAAGTACAGGTTACAGAAGCAAAGTTTAGCGCATTAAATATGAAGACTGCCTCATAACTTATGAGGGTACACTCACCTGTACACGCACACCGACTGACCTCCTCAACGAGAATTCCTCACACGGGGCACCAGTCTGCTGGGTTCTTGTAGCCCCACATTGGGAGCCAGACTGCTGGGCATCCCCGGCAGGGAAGGTTGTGCTGAGGAAGGACCAGGCCCGCTGGTTCTTCCCAAGGGGTTGAGGAGTAGGAGGAGTGTCGACAGCCAGGGACAAACCACCAAGCCGGGAATCTCGTAGAAGCAGGAACTCACTTTATTGTTACAGGCAGTTGCCTATATAGTGTTGAGAACGAGGGTGGGGATTCCAGGATGCGGGGAGAGGTAAGGGCCAATAGTATACCACTACTTTTGAAATGATTGGTTCTAAGCACACACACGCGGGAATTCCAACTCCTATGCGGAAGTAACAGGCCAGAGGCCATTAGGCATCTTGCTGAGTCATATCTGGCCAGAGGCAGATGGCCAAACTTTAGCTATGCTCAGGAAGTTCCACTAGGCCTCACGCCCGGGCCTTTCAAGGCTCAACACTACTAGACAATATCAGATAACCCAAGGGAGTAGAATGAAAACTGAATGAGACTTACTGTGATTGGTTCATAAGTAATTTGATCATGACTATATAACAGTATGTTGATACAGACCTTGGGCTTCCTCCTAGTTCTACCATTTACATGTGGAGTGGGGTTAGGGTCTGGAATCACAAGTGGTGATATAAGTCATAGCCCCACAATGAATAGTTGAAGTTATAGATAACACAAAACCATAAACACACTCACACCTGGACATACACACACATGGACACATCTAAACATAAACAGACACATGTGTAACAAATGGACTGCTTTTCCCAAGAAAAGCATTTATCACACACTGTTGTTGTAGGTTTTACTTTTTGAGATACAGCAGCATAATGACCAGATTTCTTTGTCCTTCACAATTTCATGTATACAGAAACTGCTATGACTGTTGACATTTACAACCACAGCATACCATATTTTATCAAGTAAAGAACTGTTTTCTTTGCACTTAAAAGAAAGATGTGAAGATTTCACTCTTTCATATAAGCTAGACTTTTGAGGTGCTTAAAATAATTTTTAAGTGAATAAAGATTAATTCAACAAAAGCATTGCAGTAGTTTAGGGCATTAGCTTGCAGGGCCTGCCAACCCAGGTTCAATTTATACAGCACCCACATATGAGCCATATGCAAAGGGTTGCACAAGCATCTGGCAGCAAGATCCCCTCACGCACACACACACACACACACACACACACACTTGCAAATGAATACATAAAATATTTTTAATATTTTAATTTACTTCTTTGTAAGCAGAGAGAGACAAGGACAGATAATGATGTACCAGGACCCCAACTGCTGAAAATGTACTCCAGATACATACACCATTTTGTGCATCTGGATTTATGTGGGTACTGGGGAACTAAATCTGGGTCATTAGGCTTTGCATGCAAGTGTCTTAACTGTTGAGGCATTTCTCCAATTCCCATAAATCTATTTTTGATAACACTGCAGTTTGCCCAAAGTAGATATGACACTGGAGACTGCATTCCCACTAGGAGGATACCCAGATATAGGTATGTGAGAAATAAAACAACCGAATTTTAAGAATTAACTATTTGTGGCTACAGACATTGCTTAGCAGTTAAAGATGCAAACTTAGAAAGTCTCCAGTCCCAGAACTGATTGCCCAGTACACATGTCAAGCCATGTGCACAGAATGAAATAAGGGGGGCTGGAGACATGGCTTAGTGGTTAAGTGCTTAGTGCTTGCCTATGAAGCCTAAGGACCCTGGTTTGAGGCTTGATTCCCCAGGACCCACGTTAGCCAGATGCACAAGGGGGAACACACGTCTGGAGTTTGTTTGCAGTGGCTGGAGGCCCTGGTGCATCCATTCTCTCTCTCTATATATATATATCTGCCTCTTTCTCTCTCTGTCTGTTGTTCTCAAATAAATAAATAAAAATAAATGCAAAAAATGTAAAAAAAAGAATGCAGTATGGGAATGAGTTTGATTGCACCAGCAAGAGTTTCTGGAAGACATTTTATGAGATATCTAGAAAACATTATCTTGTATACGTAATGAAACAACTGCAAGTTAAATGTTCCCCAACTCAGAAATTCCTTATCTGGATGTCAGTGTGCCCAGAACATGATCTTATCAATTGGCAATGAAAATATCTTGGTTTTGTAAAATTAAACAGAATGCATAAGTACTTATTATATGCAAGTGAGATACCTAGAATGTAACAATTTTAGTGAGTGTCCATGGAAAACTTTTAGCTAATAAAGTGCTGAAATTATGATGAATCTATTGTGTGTGGCCTATAAATACCCATGTTATATAAGCTGTCAAAAACCCATAAGCATAGTTTTTTCTATAATGCTTATTTAGGAGACAAGAGAAAGTATTTAAAATCATGCCATTATGTGTTGATACTCCCATGGAGGTAATAGATAGTGAATATGAAGTCATAGAGCCAACAATTCAAAACATCATCTCAATCGGGTGTGGTGGTGCTTGCCTTTAATCCCAGCAATCAGAAGGCGGATCCCAGCACTCAGGAGGATCACTATGAGTTGGAGGCCACTCTGAGTCTACATAGTGAATTCCAGGTCAGCCTGGGCTACAGAACATCCCTACCCCCTGCCCCCCAGCACACATAAAAGTTATGAAGAAAATTGATATACAAATTGAAAAAATAAAATAAAATTGAAAAATAGCATTAATGACTCATGAAGGTTTGATTTTATTTATAAATAAAATTTCTAAACAATGGTTTAGCCTATTAACTTATAATAAGAGTACTGTCACAAAGAGACTGCAGTAGAAATTCTTTTACAAGGCCATGGAGGAAGTGATATCTTTTATCTGAGGACTCCTTGATGTCATAAGCTACTCAGATTATCTTAGTGACTTCTCAAATAAATCCCATATATGTATGGTGGCTCCACACTGACTATTGAGTACACAGAGATCTATCCAACCCTCATCTAAGGGTAAGGATCCTGATGATTATAGATGAGGGCGCTGCTTTACTGAACAATCTTGAGGACATAATTGCTCTGAACTTTGGATCTATGAAGCAAGATACTGTCTCACACATGTCAATGCTGAATGAGAAATTAAATACTGTTCCATAGAAAGTAAAAGAACATAAGGAAACCTTTCCATAGAGTACCTAGTGCTATTACCCAGAGTACAGTGTTAGTTTAAAGTGCTGAAATGACATTCTGCAGTGGTTGCCACCGAGATGAACCCAGAGGGAAACACCTTGTTTTAGCCTTTCCATGTTATCATGCTTCATGCCACACAACATGTCTCATTGTAGAAATCCAGGTTGAAAAAGTCACTTTTTTAAAGAAAAAAAAAAAAAGACTAACAAGTTCCAGCATGTAGTATTGTAAACAAAGAGATTGCTATTGCTTGATATGCATATCTACTGTCTATTATCTATCATCTGCCTACCTACTATTATCCATCTATCATCATAGGTCTATATAATGTCTCTCCCTCCTGACCATTTCCTACTGTGTCCTCAACAATACAGTCTTGAATGTTAAATTTAATAAGTGTTCTTTCAAGAGTTCATTCTCCTTGGCACTTCATATCTGGAACACTTCATTATTCTGGAACAGTCCTACATTTTGCATTATTTCAAACATATCCCCTGTCACTATCTGAAGTTGCTACCGAGGGAAATCAAATTCTCTACATATTTCTCTTTTAATAATTCCAATTTCCTTCAAATTTTTCTATTTTTTATGCTGTATTTCATATCCATTTTAATGCATATTTTTGAAAAAACAAATGTCATGTTCTTTTTTAAAATTTCAAGAGTGAGCCAGGCATGGTGGTGCACGCCTTTAATCCCAGCACTCGGGAGGCAGAGGTAGGAGGATCACCGAGAGTTCGAGGCCACCCTGAGACTACATAGTGAATTCCAGGTCAGCCTGAACCAAAGTGAGACCCTACCTCGAAAAACTAAAAAAATAAATAAAAAATAAAAAAATAAAATAAAATAAAATAAAATTTCAAGAGTGTATTTTTTCCCCAACATTTTACCCCTATGTTTTAATGGGTCTAATTCTCCTTGAATTGTTACACAGAGGATGTGAATTACAGTATTTTTAAATTTTTCTTATATTTGTAACATTGTGTATGTTATCACAGTTATTGTTTTAAGAACTCATTTATTGAGGCAAATAGTATGCCTGGAAAACTCTTTAAGGATAGGGGTTCTACATTTGAAGTGTGAGACAAAAGACCTCTCTGCAGGCCAATTTCCTTGGATCATATGTTATAGACTTACACACTGACATCTGTCTGTGGAGCTAGAAGCTCACTATACCATGTACTCCAAACATGGCTGTTTTCTGAGGATGGTTTGTATTTTCCTCACCTGTTCTAAGAATGATGGATGTACTAGATTTCTGAAGGGTGAATCATCTCTCCTCTCAGTGCAACCTCTTCTTTGTGTGTTCTACTTAAAAATTACTTTCTCCTTTGACATCACTGATCACTCTTCTTGAATACCCTTACCTTTAACATTGTACTGAAATCCATCCTCAATTACTCTTTCTTAACTTATATATTAACAGGCTTTTAACTTTTTCATTACAATATCATTGGGTTTGAGTAAGAGAAGGTAAATGTATTTATTTTATTTTTTCTATTTTATTTTATAAAATTTACTGTATTGAGACAGGATCCTCTTAACTGCTGAGTAGTCTAGGCCAACCTGGAACTAGCTTTCCTTCCTCATTCTCTCGAAGGCTGGGATTAGAGGGCAAGTGTCACTGCTTGTGCCTGTTTACTTTTTTTCTAAAGAATGTACAGAATAAATTATTTTTTTCAGAAGCATATTATTGAGCTTGAGGGTTCTTATGAAAATATTTTCACAGAAATTACATAATATTTTTCTCATATTTTGGCAAAATTAATGTATTGGATGAGGCAGATAGTGATAGTACAAGTTCTGAGAGGAAGCGGTTTTCTGAGTGTTTCTAGGAATATGCAATCAATTGCATGCCTCCCCTTCCATATGCTTTCAGTTATATATAGAAGCACAAATTCTATACATCTGAAATGGCCAGATGGCAACTCCTCTCTTCATTACTGAAATGAAATGGGGAATACAAGAGTTCCCTGATGAAAACAGGCAGCAGTATTTTGTTTTAAAGCATATAGATTTAAAGTGAACACACGCTTGCTTCCATTTCATTTTTACATACCTGTTCCCATTTTCAGAGCTGCACTGACAACAACAAGAAATAAACGGAAATCAGTAAGCTGGATTTTTAAGTTAAAAGTGAAGAGCTAAATAATATTAGCATAAACATTTGCAACTGCTACCTAAGAGAATTCTGATGGCTGCCTTCACTCTCTGTGTGAATTATTCTTGCATGGCATTTGTAATTGTTTCTGTCAGGAAAATGGAAACCTTGCAGATATTTACTAATGTGCCTTGGAAAGCATGTAACCTTGGAGATTTGTGTAATGTACCTTTGGAAATGGAAATTCTACTGATAGTTCATGAGCTAGCTCCATAGCTCATCATAGCTAAATTCTTCTTGAGGCAATATTTGTCCTTGAAAAAACCTGTACTATTATTATTTTATTTATAAACAATAGAAGAACCTGGATAGTTAAAGATTACAAAATATGTTTATTAGAAAACTTTATGTGGATAGTGAAGTTAATATCTTTTTACTCACAACTGCTCTTTCTTTTAACTGTATAAATAATGTCAAAATACAGCCAGAAATGAACTGAGATTCATCTCATCCTTCTGCATAAGCCAGACTGCAACTATAGTATATGAAAATTAAGATATAGTATTGGAAGGAATTTGCTTTGGCAATATAAATAAAACCTACATTAAAGCCTTCTAACTAGCAGGATTTTGTTTGAAATAAATATATGCTCTAGACACTCATAACAGATTTGATTTTTAATTTAATTCATAGAAAGTAAAAAATGCTAAAAATAACTATTAGGATTTTCAACATTTGAGCCATAAGAAATTTGACAGTAAGAAAATTTGGGTAATGAGAAAGGCAAGTTCTATGAATAAAAATATTATTCACATTATAATGTATATATGTATATATACATACATACATATATATTAGCTTTAAGACTCTAAAGCTCTGCTGATTATATTTTCTAAAATAAATCTCCTAAGGAGTTATTCAGTACTGACTTTCTTACTCTCAGAAGTTGAAAGACTAAATAAGCATGATCCCAAAGTTACTGATAGTATGGACAGGGGTGAAACCAGACAAAGACTACCCAACCTTTTCAAGCAGGAGGACTGAGAAACAGAGACAAGGCAGTGGTCTTGTGGAAAGGCAGCATTGGCACAGAGGCCCTGGTCTCCTGATGGCTTCGTCTTCTTGCTGAGCTAGACATTGCTGCTCAATTTGAAAAGATAAATAAAAATTAATTTCAACTTGGTAAGAATGAAACTTTGTGCAAGCTCTTATTTGGGGAAGTTTCTAAGGAACTTGCCCATTTTAATCTATATTTCGTGATTTGGGCACCCTGGATGAGATAGAAAAATGTAGTTTCCAAAGGGGTGCCACTGAGAGGGAGTCAGGTAGCTGTTTTAGACAGTCAGGGTGATGGGCCCCTGAAAATAAGAAACGGGAATGTCTTTGGGCCTCTCCTTGCAGTCTGCATTTACTGGAGATCAAAGAATGATCTGGATTCTTATCTGTTGCCTAAAGGAGATCTGTTTTCCACAAACAACCTGGGGCCTTCCTGGGTGGTTGATCCCCTTTTATAATCTTGACATTGTGGTTGGTCAAGTTCAGTCACTAGAACTTGGAGCCATGGCTAGCTTCTTCCTGAGATAGCCCATAGCCCAAACCAATCACCCCACACTCTGGCTGGCCTGAGCCAGAAGGCTGGGCAGACCATCATAAGGTTATAAATACGTTTTCAAGAAGGGGCAAGGTCTCTGAGCCGCCTGGCCATTTGGGAACCTCTAGGTTCTAGTGAATTGCTCCTTGACTTGGCCCAGCTGGAGTGAGCCAAGGGGAAAACCCCCTAGCTCCTACTTTCTACATGGGCTCTTTTTCCATATGGCAAGAGCTTTTTTAACTTTCTTTTTTGTCCTTTCTACGGTTTGTGGAGGCCTACCACATGGGCTCTCATGCCATATGGGTATATTCACTCTTTTCTTCATTCTGTCTTTCCCTAAATAAATATAATAATTTAATAATTATGCTTCTCACTCTTATTTTATTCTGTCCATTGATTAAAATTAGGCATAGACCTAGGGTTTAGGGTTCAAGGATTTCCTGAACCCCTAACACCACATTAAAGCATGATATTTCTCTGGTTGGAGGCTAGTTTGCATTTCAAGGCTCTTGAACATAGCCTGGCTTAAGGATCTGGTAGAAATATCCAACACTCTCCATGCTTAGAAAGAAAAAAAAAAAAAAAAAAAAAAAGCACATTCCTGTAGGAACACTTGTCTCTTCAGATATCTGCTTCTTATCTCCAAATGCTAATGTGCTTCTTGTGAACTGAAAGATGCAAGTAAACACTGATTTGACCAGATAAATCATGTTCAGTTTTCCTATTTCCTTTTTTCCTCTGTAAGACAATAAGCAGCTTCAATGTTGGTGATTAAGACTTAACCCCTTGCCAACAGTAATGACTGGTTGGTTTGACACAAATTTTGGAATAACTCATATGAAATATTGGATGATCTCAACTAACAGGGGCTTCTTAATAATTAAGCCTTTTTTTTAACCTTACAGAGTAAGTTTAAACAGAAAAAAAAATCACTTGGCAAGATTGTAATTTTGAATTATTTTTAGACAACTCACTTTGACATTGTCCTATTCCTTCTGAAACTTGCATTCATGTTGGCTCTGTGCTACTCTGTTCACACCTACCTCTCTTTTTTTCTATGGCTAAGCTGGTGGAAGATAATGCAAGTACTAGAAGAGTGGCAAAACACACACACACACATACACACACACACACACACACACACACACAAACACACACACACATTGCTGCTTAACAAACAATGAGAATAAAATGACTTTAGAAACCATTGAGGCCTCTCATGTCTGTGGCTAAAAGTAAACATACGGGATAAGGGTGTGGTTCAATGGTGGGCATGTGCTTAGTACACATACAAGGCAATCCCCATCAACACAAGAAGGGAAGTAGCAGAAAGAAGCACAGATTTTAGACATAGATTAAAGTGTGTCATTAACGTCACCATCTTTTAGTCTTAAAGTCTGTGTTTCTAATATATGTGCTATTGAATTTAAGGCATGGTATTAAGGGTTAGAAAGAAGTAATAAAATTCTGTTGGGTGAATATTGTCCCTACTGTCCCCTGAGCCTTGGTCTATACACCTTGCTGTCCCACAAGGTCCTTCCTAAACAGCCGCATGTTCTTCAGCATCATTGCGGACTCCCTTTCTGCACTGAAAATTTCTTCAATTCTTCCCAAATCTTCCATCCAGGAACAGGATTTCAGGAGAACTTATAGTGAACGGATAACTACATATACAAGTGAACAAATGACCTTCTGCTAATTTCCCCATAGTTTGCAGACTGCTGATATAGTATAATTTAAACAAAATTCATGTTGCTTTCCTGAAAAGGTGTTTTTTTTTTTTTTTTTTCCACTGCCAGGAAATTTGAGAGATAAAGGGAAAATCTCATTGTGATTGCAAATGAATACTGTACTCTTTGCAATTACAAAAAAAATCTTGACTATAAGTAGTGGATTGCAAGTAACTATAGAGCATGTATTTTCTCATATACTTAATTTCTCTGGTACTATATTAATTTTTAAAATAAAACATAAAAACATGTTGACTTCATATCTTTCAAATTTACTCCTAAGCATTACGTAATCCAAATTAACAAAATAATCAAGTACTTTTTTATTGTTTTTATTTATTTTTATTTTTTTTTAATCAAGTACTTTTGATATAGGAAGAAACTATTTTCATTATTAATGCATTATCTATGGTAATGGTGACATTTTTCCTCTTTTTGAGGAATAATGCTCATATCATTAAGACTGCCTTTCAAAAACAATCACTTTTATGGGTAAAAAGAATTTACATTCACTTATTTAATGGAGATGATTTTTATTATTATTATTATTTAGTTTTGTACTCAGCAAATACAGCCAATTTGGTACCATTGTTAGGCTCATCAAAGTCCTACCCCTTCCCCTGGCCCCGGAAATGAATATTTTTATTCAATTGGAATCTGTGAGATACAGTGAGGTTTCTCAAGGGCAACCTGTTGACATTTTGTTGCTATTTAAAAAGACTATGCAATAATGAGTTTCATTATATTTTCCTGCATGATAATATATTTAGAAAATATTCACTTTCCCATTAAGAACTTTTTTCCCAATCCTTTTCCTACAGATCATCTTCCTGTTCCCAACTAGTCCCTGTTGTAACCTGGTGAGTTTCATTAGTGTTTTATACAGAAATGGCAGGGGTGAGGGGTTATTTATAGGAACGTGTGCACTTTATCAATTGCAATATTACTGAAGAAAATATCTTTCTCTTTTTAGTGGTCTTATCATTTTATAATTCAGTGAGATTTGGATTTGGATATCAAGCCTCCCACATTTGTTTGTGAAATTTGATGAGGTTAAAGTTAGGTTTGCTTATTCTATTTTTCATTTATAAAATTTGTGTCTAATTATTTTCCAGTGCAATTGGGTTTAGCCCCAGAGAAGTTAAAATTTATGAAACTTATTTAAGATGCTCAGCAAGCGTGCTCATAATATATGTTTCTTTGCTCACAATTTTAACTCATATATCAAATGGCAATTGATATCAAAAGAAATGTTTTAAAATTAAAATGTATAATTGCAATTTGTTGTGAATGTAGACTTACAGACACAATTTATTTTCAAAATTACTTAGCATACAAACTTCCTATTCCTTCAGAGATTATTGTTTACTTATTCATTTATTTAAGTGTGTGTATGTATATGTGCATGCCAAGGTTTCTTGCCATTGCAAGCCAATGTCTATCTGACTGTATATGGATGGCTGGGGGATTTACCAGGGCCATTAGGCTTTGCATGTAAAGGCCTTTAAACACTGAGCTATCTCCACAGGCCCTATAGTCTTCATTAGGGTTTCCTTGAAATCTTAAATGATCCATTTAATTTGCATATGCTAACTGTTGCTTTTTATGCCATAAACTTTCTTTCCTTTGGCAACGCATTATGTCAGTTTACCATAACATGCTGGAGAGTATAGATCTGTGGCTCTTAAAGCACCGTGATCTGCCTGTTCATCTTTTTTATCATCCCCCAAAGCACAGGCAGCCATGGGTATACTTTATTATCTTTCTAGGTTTGACATTGAAAGGAAATAATATAGTTAAAGTCACACATAAAACACAACATTTAGGACAAGCTATTTTACCTATAAATGCAAATATAAAATAAATTTCATTCTTATCTTGGCTTAATAGTTCACTTTTCTCTTTTCTAAAATTAAAAACTTTTTTTTTAACATTGAGGCAAGGTTTCATTGTAGCTCAGTCTGACATGGAACACATGATAAACCTCCTACTTCAGCCTCCCCTAAGTGCCAGGATTATACACATGGGCCACCAGTCATAGGTCTAAATGAAACCCTACTTTTAAAGCAGTTTTAAGTATATAGAAGGACATGGAAGTAGAATGAAGCTAGGAGAAAGAGAAAATAGGGAGAAAGGAGTATAGGGACTACTCAATCAGCAAGTTAAGGGACAGAAAAAAAGAAAGAAAGAAGAATGAAAGGGAAAAATAGGAAATAAATAGATGAACCAAAGCAAAGAAAAGAAAGAAGGAAGGAAATAAAGAAGAAAAATAAATAATACAGGGGTTGGAATTGTCTTTAGAGGTAGAGAGAAGGGACAGTGATGGGGAGTCATACAAGACTAATGACAACATAAATCAGTACCATAGAAGATCAAAGTCCTCAAAATGGGGGAAGAGGTGCAACCTGACAAAAGTGTCCTGTAGAAAATGGAGAAGGCTTTGCCTCAAAAACATGGGCTTTAGCTGAAAAATTCCAGGGTCAGAATTGAGTGTGCAGACCCATGAGGTCCCCAAAACAATGCAGGCAACTGCCAAAACACCTGGTTAGGTGCCAGAGCTTAAAGGTAAGACCTTACTGCTGAAGATATGACAAGCTGTGGTCACAGGACATTGAGGGAATATGTTGGAACTGAGAATAAAGCCATCTCCCTGATGGAAAGTGTCATGCAAGCTCTGGGTGATAATGGTCACCAAAAGCATGAACAAGCAGGGGAATCCTTCAAGCTACACCATGAACCAGCTGGACAAGAAGTACATCTCTGCATGATAGTAGCACAGAGCTTATGAAGCTATCCAACTGTTCTCAGCGTAGATATGAGACCTGCTGAGTGTGTGAGAACTTATTCCTGCTACTGGAAACCAAGTTAGAAACCCATGGATAGGAAACTCATAGACTTCAGAGAAAACCTCCACTGCTGTTTAGTTAATAAGAGTGAGCATACATATCAAAAGGTCTCTCAACCAGGTGGGGTGGTGAACGACTTTAATCTCAGCACTCAGGAGGCAGAGGTATAAGTTCAAGGCCATCTAGAGACTACATAGTGAATTCCAGGTCAGCATAGGTTGGAGTCAGACCCTACCTTGAAGAACCAAAAATAAAAAGTCTCTCAAATGACTGTGGTTATCCCCTTTAATCCAAGCTGCTCTCACTTCTGGATATAGAACTTGTTTTATTTTACAGATGGCAGAGCACACTGGGGAGGTCAATGATACATCAATACAATAAGAAAAGATAACTGACTGCCTCATGAGATGAGTTTCCTCTGCCACATTGCCGAGGCCCAGGATATTGCAGAGGAAGCAACCACATGAGTGCTGCTCTCACTACTAGTATGCAAACCAGTTCCAGGGATACAGGGACAGACACTGTGGTAACACACATCTCATCTCACATCTCATCAAAATAAAAATCCAAAGGATCCAGAGAATTCAACACTAAACCAGATTTCTAACACACACACCAATGTTCTAGGTACACTGAGGAAGAAGGGATGGAAAGACTATAAGAGCCACAATGTTGTTGGGGTTAGCCTGATACACAGTCCCCCACAACCAAAGAGACTAACTGAGGCTTTCAGATACCCACAGTGAACGCCAATAACCCCTCCAAGGGCTTCAGTGGAATGGGGGCCAGGGAGAAGAGATGTAGGAGTATAACCTTTAAAAAAAAATCTAAGCAGAAAGTACAATGTTTCCTCATATGTTAATATATCTCCTTGAACACATCAGTGTGGGACATTTGTCAAAACTCATTAACCAATATTAATATGTTATTGTTATTATTATTATTATTATATTGTTGTTCATTGAGCCATAGCTTACATTTTGATTTGCTTTCATAGATTTTTTTTTTATTAGTTAGGGACATACTCAGTATGTAAATAGCACATGTTGGAACCATCCTGTCCCTCATCCCAGCCTCCACCTCCAAAGAGACCCCCCTCATTGGGGATGCAGGACATCTCCATGAGGATTATGGGTCATGCATTGTGAGGGCAGCCATCAGTCATGGGGAAGAGGCAAACAATATTGCCTTTCATGTATTTATCACCTGAATATCTTTTTTGATTTACTATTTCTGAAGTTTTCATTATTTTATTTTTGTATTATTGTTGAATTTTAATTTAGTAACATTTAAGGTATTAGATTGTATTGAGATATGTATTTTTTGATTTTAAAAAGTTTGTTTTGGAAAATGTTATAAATGAATATGTTTTAATTACTGTTGCAGTCAGGTTCGCATTGCTGGTAGAAATCACCCAAGCAAGAGCAGATTGTGGAAAAAAATAGGTTTATTTTGGCTTACAGGCTTGAGGGGAAGATCCATGATGGCAGGGGAAAGCAATGGCATGAGCAGAGGGTGGGCATCACCCCCTGGCTAACATAAGGTAGACAAAAGCAACAGGAGTGTGTGCCGAACACTGGCATGGGGAAACTGGCTATAGCACCCATAAGCCTGCCCCCAACAGTACACTGCCTCCAGGAGGTTTTAATTTCCAATTTCCATCAGCTGGGGAACCTATCATCCAGAACACCTAAGTTTATAGGGGACACCTCAATCAAACCACCACATTATGCCCCTGGCCCCCATAAACTGCTAACCATCCATGATTTAAAAATGCAATGCATTTAGTTAATCTTTAAAAGTCTCCATAGCTTTTAGCAATCCCAATGATGTTCAAACATTCCCATAGTCCAAGATCTTTTAGCTGAGTCATAATACCAAAACAATCCCCCTCCCCAAACCCATAATGGCTCAGAATAAACATTCACATTGTAAAAGATGGTACTGGGCATAGCAAAGAAATGTTCAGCCAATACAAGATTTAAAACAACCAGGGCAAACATCAAACTCCGTACCTTCAAGTCCAGCAATTCTAGTCAGTCTCAAATCTCCAAGTCTAATAATTCTAACCATCAAAACGTCTTTGGAGTTCCAATTCCGCCCCTCCAGCTAGGCTACTCACAGTTCTGGAAAACTTCATCCAGGGCCGGCAGCTGTCCTTGGCAGTCATGTCCTGGTCCCGGCATCTTAACTGGGTCTGCACTGCAACTCCCAGTCCATCCTCATGGCCCCATGGGGTCTCCATTGCAGGCATCCAGCAAACCTGCTTAACACTGTTCAAGGCCGTTTCCAAAACAGAAGACCGTGTTGCAAACTCAATGATCGGCTCTTTCCTGCATTTTTATACTCCACAATACCAAGTAGGGTGCCAACTTATTAATGCGGCGGGGGGCGGGGGGGGAGAGGATAAAGAAGACTTTGAAGAACAGGACACTCCTTGAGCACTCAGGCCCCTTCAAAAGAGTCTACATTCTTCCTATTGCAGGTCATCTGGCACAATCTCAATGGTTGCAATCTCTCAATTGCAGCTGAATTGACAGCAGTTCACCCAAAGATTTTTCTTTCTGCTCCATATCCTTCTGCCCACAGCAGTTAATTTCTATTCAAAGCAACCCTGCACAGCTTCTCAGGACATGGGCATAACAGCAAGCTTCTCACACACTGCTAGCCCAGTCCATTATAACTGCATCCTCACCATCCTTGGGACTGAACTGTTCATATTTACTTGAATATATACTATCTGCCATCTCTTATGTCCTGTGTATGGAGCCATAACTACTACAACAAATTTCACACGCATATGATGAATGGGATTTGTTAAAGGATATCAGGAAGAACCTGAAGCAAAGGAATGATCCATGGACAAACTTTAATGTCTTCCTCTAGAAGCACAACTCCAAACTCTATCAGGGCAATTACCTCTGGAGAAAGCAGACAGTGTTGCCCTTCTTATTATCAACTACAAAGTGAAAGGTGTTCACTCGTAGGAAACCACTTCCTGGTGTCACTTCTTGCACTAACCCTACTTCTGCCTCAAGAGGAGAAGAGGATACTTCTGATGTTCTTCAGACCTCCATCACCGCCTGTCCTAGCAGCATAGGGCTTACTTCGCAGAATTCTTCTTTTCTGTTATTGTCAACTATTATACAAAATTTGAGGCATTTGATTGGCAAAGTACAGGTCATATGTCTGCCTTCCCTGTTTTCGTAAAGCCTGAGAATTGTAATTCTGTTTTATCTTTGTGAGGAATAAAATACTCATTTCCCTAGTTAGAGAAATACTATTTAATAAGCTGTCACATATATAACAAGCACTCACCAGAGTAACGTGTTAGATAATTAAATTCCTTCTTGTTGATTTTACACATTTTGGTTTTATTTTATTTTATTGAGACTTATAATACATGAACATATTACAAATTAATTATATTCCCATAAAGTTATACTCTTATGACCCCTCCACCTTGCCCCCATTCCACTGAAGGCCCTCATGAGCGGGGTTATGGCTAACAACTGTGGGCTCATAAATGTCTCAATCTGTCTCTGTAAGATTAAAAACACCTCAGGATTTATCTTCTCACCCGGTAGTTCTCACATTCTTTTCATCCCCTCTTCATCAGTGTTCCCTGAGTGTTGGAGGGTGTGTTATAAGTCAGTCAGCTGTGCTTTTGGTGTGCTGCTAGAATAGCTTGGCATCAGAATTCACTGGATATTATGCTGCTGTGAGTTGTCTCCTGTTTACTTGAATAGACTGAATGAATGGCCCTTCCCAGTGCAAGCATGCAGCAAATATGCCCTTAGCAAACTCCTACTCTAATTTTACACCCTAATTGTGACTGAGCTTGATATATTTTGATTTGCAAATTGCGTCTATTTAGGAAGACTTCCTTCTTGAACTCAAGCTAGAATTAATGTTGTGAGGCAAGAGGTAGCATCAGTGAACCAGGAATCCTGGAAGCTGGCACTGCTGTCCATTTTTAAAGGCAGGGAACCTGCCACAATTGTTCATGAAAGAGATGTCCAGCAGAGATTTGAATGTATAGTGTCTAGCATAGGCTCACGAATTCCTGGATCCCAGCTGGTAACAATTTGGGGAGCTTGTAGAGACTTTTGGAGGTGAGACATTGCTGGAGGCAGGCTTTGGAGAAATATATGCCAGCTCCAAGCCCAGTACTCAGGCTACTTCTTTCCTGCTGCTATGGAGATGTGACCGAGGCTTTCTGCTCAGGACTGTCATGTTTTCCTGATCATGCTGAAACTTCTCCTTGGCAACTGTAAAGTGAAATGAACTCTTTCCCCCCAAGTGCTGCTTCTGGTCTGATGTTGCAGCCCAGCAATGAGGACATAACCGCATTACTCAGACAGCAGAGCAGGAGCAACAGAGATGACAGTGACAGCAAAAATTAAGCTGCCAAGGGGATATTAACATGACTCGAAATCAGGTTGTTTCAATATTTATTTATTTATTTATTTATTTATGAGGAAAGAGGGAGAGAGGGAGAGCAGAAAGTTTGAAGAGTGTGGATGTGTTAGGCTTTCATGCCACTGCAAATGAACTCCAGACATAGGCACCACTTTGTGCATTAGTCTTTACATGGGCCCTAGGGAGTCAAACCAGCAGGTTTTGCTAGCAAAAGCCTTTAACAACTGGGCTACCTCTTCTTATCTACATCATGCTTTCAACTAAAGATCATATTCTCGTTGGCTATACTGTGTCCAATATATGATTTGGTTATAAGTGTTTAACTATTTAACACAGAGACACCTATTATTCATAAACATAATGACATGTTATGTGATCTGAAGCATTATTTTTTGAGGTTTTTTTTCTGTTTTTTCTTGGAGGGGGGGGGAAATCCTCCTACCTCTGTCTCCCGAGTGCGGGAATTAAAACCTGCACTACCACACCCCGCTTGAAGAACTATTTTTGTTAAAAATACTGTTATAAACTGGGCATGGTGGCACACGCCTTTAATACCAGCACTTGGGAGGCAGAGGTAGGAGGTTTGCCATGAGTTCAAGGCCACCCTGAGATTGCATAGTGAATTCCAGGTCATCTTGGGCTAGAGTGAGACCCTACCTTGAAAAAAAACAAAAAAAAAAAACTAATATAATAGAAAAGTAAATATCTTTTTTTTTTTTTTTGCTAAATATGCATACCTTTATAGCTAGAGGTTAAACCTTAGAAGGGAAACAAGATGTTTACATTATCATTTCAGAAGATATTACATATGTGTTATTTAAACATATAGGGCCATAACCTTCCTATTACCTTGACTACATATAATTTTACTGAGTAAAATATGGTTAAACACCTGTGACAACTTTACTCTTTAATAATCTTTTTTGAGGTTTTAAATTTTAATGTCTAAATTAAGTAACAGTTAGACACTATTTGTCACACATCTCCCTCTCACAGCTGTTTATGAAATATAAAGGGAACTGGCAAGTTTTCTCACACAAGTTTCCTTTCAAATATTTAGATGGTTCTAATTTTAAGCTCAAGCTTTCTGGAGAAATGGGTAGGGTGTTTGCTGGTGGAAAGCTATAGGTTCAAAAGGTGAACAAAAAAGCCCCACATTCTGTCTCCTAGGAACAGAGAGCAGAGCTATGTTGATTACTTAGTCACCTTTGACTTGGGGTGCTGTGTTTCTGTTGATCCCTTTTGCTCATTGTGCATTGGACAAGGGTATTGAGTTTTTAATCTCACATATTCTTTCACAGTCTCCATTAGATACATAATCATTCAACTGTCAAATCTCTTTTTGAAAGTATTTATGAGAAAGTATACAGTGATGTATTCTTTACTTCTCTAAATATCGTTGCTAAAAATCAGACTACAAGGTTACATGAGGGACAGTGTAACACAATCTCTGACAGCATTATTTTGCTAACCTTATTCAATAAAGAAATTCTTCTTACAAAGGTTTATCTCATTACCTTATCTCTCCATGGTATTGCATTCTGAAAAAATATCACCTAGTCTGAGAAACAGAAAGAAAATAATATTCTTAAAGGGTAAATGTGTGTGCCAGTGTGTTCAGTCTAACATGAACAATTGAGCAGGAACCTGATGCCAGCATATCATCAGTTTTCTGTAAGGTAGTGTACAGAAATATATACATTTCACTAGATGTAATGTGCACAATGATTACCCTAACCCACACGAGAGCATTTACTTGTCTTAATATTAAATGACGTAGACTCTCATCTCACTTTATAATTTGGCATCAATCTAAGCTAGCAATGTCATGTGATGTTAGTACACAATGGGCAAATGGACAACTTCCAATGCCAGACAAATGAGATATCCAGCAGCATATTATTCTTATATGGCCTGGCACAGAATGACACCATAATCCGTGCACAGCCACTCAGGGTTTGAACTGTGAAACACAGTGAAGTGATAGAAGCTATTGGAAATGAGCTTTGTAGTAATGGAAGTGTAATATAACGTATATTGGTAATTTGTCATGTGCTGTTACAGCTTGTTGAGAGCTGACTCTGGGGAATGGGTAAGTCCCATCCTCTCCTGTCTCAGGCCCAATCACATTTATAAGGTGAAAGCATTATGAACATGAGAAGAGCAGAAAGGTAAACCATTTCCCAGAATGGCTGGGCCACATGCCACAAATCTTAAGACTACAGCAAAGGTCATTATTGCTTATCCCATGGTAGAAAAAGAAAAAAAAAGAAAAAAGAAAAAGCCTGAGCTGGGTGTAGTGGTGCACACCTTTAATCCTAGCATTTGGGAAGCAGAGGTAGGAGGATCGCCATGAGTTCAAGGCCACCCTGAGACTACAAAGTGAATTCCAGTTCAGCCTGAGCTAAAGCGAGACCCTACCTCAGAAAACACACAAACAAACAAAAAATCCTGCATTGGGAACTGATAATTGGAAGCCTCAGCATGGGAGAGGATGGATGCTCTTTCCAGGATGCGTGATTGATAGGAGCCCCAGCTGACTGAGCTACCTCTAGTCATTCTTCTGGATGTTGTATACACCTGATCTGATGCCCTTGTATCCCATAAATTCCATTCCTTATCTGTCACTTTCCATTGCTGCTATTTGCTTGATAGATCCTCAATTAATTTGCTTATCTGCAAGTAAATGTACATGTATTATAGATCATTTTTTTCTGTATAAAACAGAGAACTTGAAATGACCTTTGATTGCCATAGTGTTAGTTAAGCATGCAGAGCTCTGACACTCACTACTTAGGAATAAGCAGACAATGTATGGGGCCCTGTGATAAGGTGTGTTCTTTGGATATGGAATCTTTTTATTAAAAATTATTAGCATACAAAGAATTAGGTTTAATTATGCTATATCTGAAACAAATTATGAGGTTTGTTCCTCCTCCCCATTTTCCCCTCTCCTCCACCTTGGCTGTTTTCCATGACAGCCCATTTTCAGCATAGATCTTAAGGAGGGAAGCATGGGGAGGAAACAAAATAGTTTGACTATCTGAAGTATTTCTGATTTTCCCAGATATTAAGGAAGTGTTTAATATAGAACTTAATGTCAGAAATAGCACTACATTTTGTAATAAATTTAAACTGATTATATGTTCCACACTTCAGCATACATTTCAATCTATTTGATAAGCACATTCATAATGAACACTAACTGCAATAAAATTAACTCATGAAGAATTTTAAGTTTTACAATTTTATTTCTTTATTTCTATCACATAAATATCAATTATTTATAAAGTGAAACAGTTTCAATTGAAGCATGTAAAAAATCCCCATTTACTAGGAAAGATGTATTTATTTATACGATACATGATACTTATGCTTTGTTTCACTAAGAAAATACTGCTTCACTAAGATGTTGACCTCATGCAAAATTAGATAATGTTTTGTGTTTATAATTTTTTTCTCTAGTATATTGAGTTCTGGTATCTTCTGGGTATGCATTTTTGTCCTTTAGCAGCATATGCAGTGTTTGCTACTTTAATTAGAAATGTGATTTCTTTGAATGAGACGCTCAAACTAGCAAACTTCTTTGGAAATCATGCATGACCTTATCACATTTTTAAAATTTTTTTTTCCTTATCACATTTTGATCGACATTTTAGGGTGACTCCTCCAAAATCATTGAAAAAATCAAGCATGGCTAGTGAAATATTTTATATCAATTTTTTATATCAAAACATCACTATACATTTTTTTGCATGTAATGCTTCAGAAGTTATTTGAAACATGGGCAGTGGTTCATGGTATTCTACTTAAAAATATGCACCTTCACCATGCTTTATATGTGAACAGAATATTAAGTCAATATTCTCAACATGTACTCCATTGAAATATATGATACCAGAAGCATCACTGCCATTGGAAGCGAATGAAAATATCTTTGCTCTGGAAATTATGGAGGTGTTTTTGAATTAAAATTTATGGAACAAAACATATAAATAAATTCTCCCAAATAGAATATGGTCCTTCAAATTAACCACATCTTTACTGTGTGCCATTTGAACTAAATTATACTATTTTTCAAAGAGAACAGAATGTTGGCTATAATTAAAACACACTGGCCTTAATAAGCTTCACATATGGAAGACTTCATACTACAGTGTTAGTATGACAGGATATGGTCATACCCATATTATCATTATTTTGCTTGTAGTACAGTTACTAATATTCCTATGAAACCTGAGAGGCTTCACACATGATTGAACCACAGTTTAATACAACTGAGTATAGATATTATGAACTTGATACAATCAAATTGTGATATTGTTTTAGTCATTGCATAAAGGAGAATTACCAAACTGTAATTGACTTAAACAACAAAGACTTATAATTGGCAAATGCAGTCAAAATGCCCTGTGTTTCATGTAGTTGAAGGCCTGGGTTTTAGTCAGTCAGTTGAGTGATGGTATACACTCATATAAATGAAGTACACCTTCCACATTGCTCTTCTCTGTAATCTGGGTTGTCCCTTAGATTAACTCATTTGGATGGAAACCATGATTAGAAACCTTATGGTACATTTCCAGAAGGATGGGGTACATTTTATTTCTGAATGACAGGACTTGTGGCTAAAGTCTTACTCTTACTGAAATAGTTTAGCCTATTTGGACACTGGTTGACACAATTCTAGATGGTCGTTTCTATATAGAGGCCATTTTGTGCTATCAGCATTGAGGCTAAGGGAACACCTTTACCTTAAGGAGCTTAGTCTCACAGTGAGACTATGGTAGAAGGGACAGTGATAGATTAGATAGATGGAACTAAATGAAAACTACAATATCTATAGTAATGTACATCTGTGATAAGAATCCTTCACAAGTGATATGCCAGAATTCATTAGGAGACATAAATAATGTTAATTACATTTCTGCCAATGTTATATGTTTCAATATATTTTTGGTAAGAGAAATATGCAAAGATGGGACATAAGGGACAAGGGAAGGAAGGGGATTGTGGGAGGATATATCCAAACTAAAGACATATGAGTAAGCCATACAGGAACCTACTGCTTGATAATCCTATTAAAATCAAGATGTGAACTGGAGAGATATCTTAGTGGTTAAGGTGTTTGCTGGAAAAGTCTAAGAACCCAGGTTTGAATCCCTAGTAACCACATAAACCACATGCAGAAGGTGGTGCATGAATCTCAAATTTATTTGCAGTGACTGGAGGACTGGAGGCCATGGCACCCCCATTCTCTCTGTACCTGCCTCTCTCTCTCTCTCTCTCTCTCTCTCTCTCAAATAAATAAAAAAATATATATTTTTTAAAATTCTCATTTGTTTTAAAATTTGTTTGAACACAGATCGCCTATGTGGGTGCATAAAGCTGCTCTCAGAAGCCAGTGGTTATTAATCATAAACTCCAGTGCCAGTAATGAGACACTTGCAATGAGTTGTTAGTCAGGGAGGCTACAATGGCCCTTAGAACAATATAGGCTATTGTCATTGTTCTTTGATGTCTACTAAAGTAGGTGGTAAGCCCCTATTGTGGAAATTGCATATGTTTCAGTTGCAGGAAGTAAAGAAACTAACCTGAAATGGAGTTGGAAGCTTTCTTTCTTCTTGCTAGCTTTCTTCCTATCAGAAGGTACTATGCAAGCTACTCAGGGAGAAAACATCAGCAATCTCACCCAGCAGTGGACTGTGTATATTCCACAAGTCACCTACCAGACAAGATATTCCCACTAATACAACAGTGGCATGAAGGTTTTGGAAATAACCAGCTGCTTTTATATTGAATTTGAAACTCAATCCATAGGAGGGATTTTTTTTTTTTTTTTTACAGCCTGCTGCTGCAAAACTGACCAAAAACTTGTGGCTAGAGACACAGAGTCCCTATAGCAGAACCTACTACCATGGTTAACCTAAATGAATAGCATGTCACACTGCCCTCTAAATATCTATCTATATAAGTTTCCTTAGGTTATTACTGCTTAGAGCTGATCATAGACGTTTCTTACTATAAATAGTAGGGTTAATGCCAAGATGAATATCTGGCAAAACTGTAAGAAAATAAGTGACTTCTGCATATTCAACTTCAAACAGGGCATCTATACCATGCTGTCAGGGAATCTTGTGGAAGAGGGGGCTGGAGGGTAGAGAGGAAGGCTATGAAATACTATTTCCTTGATACACATAGCCATTATACTCGTGAACTCAGAGCATCAGTGGTTTCCAGCACACGACTGAGCTTGTCAGTACTTCATCATCAATGGGAGAAGGATACATGAAACTTCAGACCTCCCAGATTAAGTAATCTGCCCATTCCTCAGTAAGTAACCTTCTACCTGCAATTATGCATGTGACCTTTATTTAACTCAATTGATTTAAAATAAAGGTATGCATGTAAGATTAGGATTAATAGGGAAGAGCAAGAGTGTTAAAGGGAGAGGGAGAAGATATGAGAGGATAATTGGGGGAAATAAGATCAAAATATATGCACACATAAACATGTCAAAATGGAAATAATAAATTTTTAGAATAATTTATTGTAGCTACCTTCTTGTTGCTGGGACAAAACACCTCACCAAAAGCAGCTAAATGCAAAAAAAAAAAAAAAAAAAAAAGGGTTTGTTGTAACTTAGAGTCACGAGATGATGCATGAGGGCTGGAGAAAGTATGATGCAAGCAGGGGCTTGACATCACTTCTTGCCACAGCAGCTGGAAAACAGAAGTAAGGGTAGGCTGAGCTCTCAAGAGGAGAAGCTGGCTATAACATCCCAAAGTCTGCTCCCAACAGCACACCTCATTCAGAAAGGCCCCACCTCCCAAACTGACAGCATCTGGGACGAAACATTCGAAACATGTGAGTTTATTGGGGAAATCTGATCCAAAGCACCAAATAATCCATAATAGAATTGTTCTCAAATCATGTCATGCTTTTAGTCATGATAATCATAACATGTGCAAGTTATTAAATATTCTCTGAAATTGTTAAAAGTGTATTTACCACTCTTTAGCTATTCCTCCCATTGACTCATCATCACCCTTACCACTGTGATGATTAGTAGTACAGATAGATTTAGTCATAATCTTTTTTTTTTTTTTGGAGCATTAGATGTATGCTGGCAAGTATGCCACAGTGCATGTAATGAGAACAGAAGATGATCTTTGGTGGTGGGATTCAACTTTCAGTTTGTTTGAGCCAGGGTTGCCTTATTTACTACTATGTTCTTCAGGCTAACTGGCCTGGGAGTTTCTGGAATATTCTACTGTGTAGGTTTCACTTCTCTTCATAGACATGCTACAATTATAGAGTTTTGTGCTTCATGGACTGATGTGGGCTCTGGGCCTATGAACTGGTAAGTAATTTGATAATATGCTATGATACTCTGTGATATTTTAATATTAATGGAGTATTAATGATTCAGATCTATGGTTGTATTTTATATTTTTAAACTTTTCATTTACATTAAAACTAAGAGAAAAATGTTAATGAGGTCACATATTAACCATTAGAGCTTTTGAGACATATTGTATAATTCATCAGAGAATACACTTCTCAAATGACATATAGAAAATGAATACCTTTTGATCGACAACCAGAAATGAGTCAAAAATGAAAGAAATAATTTTTCTTTCATTAATCCAAATTGACTATTATCTTATTTTAACAAAACCCACAATAAGATTCCTGTTTGGAACAAGAGAAAGGCAGCTGTTTACATGTTGAATACATATTCCACTCCAGGGTTTCATCAGGTGAGATTCAATATTCAGTCCATTCTGTGCTTGTGGGTAAGGCTGTATAGAGTTATTCTCCTGCTTCATTCAGAATCAAAATAGGCTGACAGAATAAATAAACCACTTTGTTAAATTTCAAGAGAAAATTCAATATCTATTGTCGTATTGAATGGCAAGACCTTTATCTTACAAGTTCATACGGTGAAGTGAAAATGGAAAACAGGTCTGGTTACCAAATACGGATTTGTCAATTATAAGAAAGATACCTCAAAAATATAAAGAAAAATAATTGCAATTATCTATGTTCAGTATGAAAATTAATCTGTCCAAATTGCCTTTTTTGTTTCCCCAGCCTGCAGTCCCTCTATCTGAATGAAGCAGTACTTATAATTACATGCAGTGGTGCACAGGTCTTCCTTCCTCCCTGATCTGGAGCTTTAATGAATGTCATTATTCTTTTTTAATTTACATACTCTTGCAGAATAAAGATTCCCAAATCATTAACTAATTTGATATGTCTGAAATACCAATTCGATTGTCTGGTCCCCTGAGATTTTCAAATATCTTGTTCAAACACCTCTTAACTTAGTTTCTTAATTAGATACACTGTGATGGATGTACTTTTATATCATACTCTCAAAGGGACTTTGAATCAGCCTAAATTTATGACAATTTGGAAGACGTAGATTAAAAGTCATTTTAAACAATCCAGTCAGAATTCATGAAAAAGTATTCAGGGTTCAAGAAACTTCAGGTTATATATGATAAAAATGAAAAAAATATGATAAAAGGAACTGTGATCATGTACTTAGTAAATAACACACTTTCATTGATTAAATTTTATGATATATGTTATTTAAGAATTATAAATTACCCTAAGTTTCAAATACTGTCATATTGGTAAGATTTTCAAAAGATTTATGTTATGTCTGGCATATAAAGGTCTACAATTCATGTTTTTCCCTTTTCTTGAATTTTGATATTTGCCTTTATAATAAAATAATATGAAACAATATGTTCTGTGTTAAAAAATTTCAAAAGGGAATTCATTGCTAAAGTTACCAATATTTTGTAAGGAAATTATATACAGGATGATTTGGTATCATACATATGTATATACTTGTATCAGAATTCCATTATATTGATCATATTGAATTGATTCTAATTAAACTATCAAATTGTTTTACATGGTTAATTTTTTATTTCCTTATTTTATTATTGACAACTTCCATAATTATAGACAAAAAAAACCATGATAATTCCTCATCCCCTGCTTTCCCCTTCACAACTCCACTCTCCGTCTCATCCCCTCCCCATCTCAATCTGTTGCTCTTTTATTTTGATGTCATCATCTTTTCCTCCTATTAATACTGGTCTTGTGTAGGCACTGCAAGGTCATGGATATCCAGGCCATTTTGTGTCTGGAAGAGTGTATTGTAAGGAATCATATCCTTCTTTTGGCTCTTACATTCTTTCTGCCACTGCTTCCACTATGCACCCTGAGATTAGGAAGGTGTGATAGAGATATTTCTGTGCTGAGCACTCTGTCACTTCTTCGCAGTACTATGGTGCTTTTTGAGTCATCCCATTGGTCACTGCTATTTGAAAAGAGAAGATTCTCTAAGCATAAGTGAGAGTAACATTAATATATGGGATGGACATCAAGAAAAGTACTTACCAAGCAGTTTGGTGAGCGTAATATATTCATTTATCCAGACACCAGCAGGCATTACATCCCCAGGTGTCATGACTACCTTCATTGTAGGTTTTCAGTATCAGGGATCTTCAGTCCAATTAGAGAGTGGTTGGTTTCCCCCATAACAGACATGCCACTATTGCACCTGTTGACTCATTTGTCCTGGCTGGCCCAACATAAGATTTGCAGTGTCCACTGTTCTTTATCCACTGATGTATGTCTACCAATGACTTCTTTTTCCTATAGGGCTGCATGCAGCATAGCTTTATCCAGCTTTCTGTCAGCGGCTGTACAGGAAGGAGATTTTCAGCTCAGCTCCAGCAAGATTTCTCAGTGACCTTTTAGCCCAAGTATTAGAGTCTTCAGCAATAAGGTCTTACTGTCTATTCCTGATGGGAAACAAAGAGCCTTGACAATAGCCTATAACGTTGTAAGGAGTTCTACCCTTCCTTTGGCTCTTACATTCTTTCTGCCACCTCTTCTGCATTAGACCCTGAGCCTTGGAAGGTGTGATAGAGATATTGCAGTGCTGAGCACTCCAGTCACTTCTTTCCAGCTCCATGATACCTTCTGAGTCATGCCAAGGTCACTGCCATCTGAAAAGAGAAGATTCTCTTCCAAAGTGAGAGTAGCATTAATATAAGTGTATGAACATTAAGAGAAGGGCTTACTGGGCAGTTTGATAAACATAGTATATACATTTAGCTGGACAGTAGCAGGCGTTACACACCTAGAGCTCATGACTACCCCTGTTTTAAGTTTTCAGTATCAGGGATGTATTCCCTCCCATGGAGCAGGCCTCCAGTCCAATTGGAGGGCAGTTGGTTTCCACCATAACAGACGTGCCACTATTGCACCCGTTGGCTCATTTGGCCGTGTGGCTTGCGTGTCCACTGTTCAGTATCTTCACTGGTGATTTCTCTTTCTCCCATTGAACTGCATGCAGAATGGCTTTTTACAGCTTTCTGTCAGCTGGTCTACATGGAGGAGGTTATCAGCTCAGTTCCATCAGGATTTCTCAGTGGCTTTGCAGCCCAAGTATGTGCAGTCTTCAGCAATAGGGTCTTACCATCTATTTCTGGTGGGAAACCAAGGGCCTCAGCAATGGCCTGTAATGCTTTCAGGGCATCAGGGACCTCCCTGGCCAACAACTCACTGAATGATATCCCACCCCTGGCACTGAAAATTTTCTAGCAACAATCTATGACTCCTGAGTGTTCCATTGTCGAAAAAGGTAGGATTCCATATGATTTATTTATATCCTCTTAGATTTTGATTATCCCTCCCTCCACCTTTCCTTTACTCAATCTCTTTGGGACATGGGTGCCACCATGCACATGCACAGTTCAATGGACAACTTTTCTGACTTTTCTGACCTTTCCTTCTCATGTAAGGCAGAGCCTCCCTCTCTGGATCTCTGCTGTCCATTGCCTCGCTCCTTGAGAGCTTCTGGAAATTTTTCCTTTTTCAGCCTCTCACCTCACCCTCACCAGGCTGGGATCACAGATGCCTTTTGGCCATGAGGGCTTCTGGCCTTTGACATGAGGACGGGGAATCAAACATGGGTATTCAGGCTTTATCAGTGAGTGTTATCTAGTTAGCTGGTATCTTCCCAAATTCTGATTTTTCTATTTTAGATATGATAGTTTTCTTTGTTTCTATCTTCTTTGGCAGTTCTGAAAGCTTTTGCTCTCTGCAGTGTGTATTTATCATTAAGACTAGACATCACAGTTCAGAATAAACTGCACCTATAAAATTATTGCTGCAGGTTTTTCTCCTTTTCTGTTTTTATTGGATTGACCTAATATTTCTACTAGGCAAATTTATTGTTTGTCCATGTAGACTAAGAAAGTGTCCCCCTTTGTGCACTGTAGTGATGATTTTAGTGTCTAAAAATAATAATCATTTTAAAAGTAACTCACATTAATTTAAAATAAAGTTGATAAAATAAATCTTAAAAGTAACTCATAATAATTTAATACCAGCAATGGTATAAATGAAATATATATATATGTCAGTTTTTTTTAATTTTTTGTTCATTTTTATTTATTTACTTGAGAGCAACAGACAGAGAGAGAAAGAGGCAGATAGAGAGAGAGAGAGAGAGAGAGAGAGAGAGAGAGAGAGAGAGAATGGGCACTCCAGGGCTTCCAGCCACTGCATATGAACTCCAGACGCGTGCACCCCTTGTGCATCTGGCTAACGTGGGTCCTGGGGAATCTAGCCTTGAACTGGGGTCCTTAGGCTTCACAGGCAAGTGCTTAACCGCTAAGCCATCTCTCCAGCCCTGTCAGTTTGATTAGTTGATATTAAACATTTACTTAGTTCCTGGAAATGCAGATCAATTGGTAGAATACCTCCCTGATACTTAAAAAGCCCAAGATTTGATTCCCAATGTACAATAAACAAGCATGGTGGGATGTAACGGTCAGCCTAGTAGTCAGGTGGAAGAGGCAGGAGAATCAGAAGTTCAAGATTATCTTCAATCACATAATGATTTCAAAGCCAGCCTGAGCTACATGAGACACACACTCTCTTTCTCTGTGTGTCTGTATAAATAAATATATACTATTTAGTAAATTTGGGTTTTTAATTCATGTGAATCATTCATATTTGTACTACATTAATTTTGATAAAGTTTATTAATGGTCTTATATTATTACCTATCAGTAGAAATTATAGAAGAAATTGAGGTGCATAGTTGGCTAGTGTCAAATTAGTGCAGTGATATAGTCATGATTCTTAAGTATTGTCATTAATATGTAGACAGACTTCAACATTTTTATGTTCTACAACAAAGGAAAATAAATACACCTCACTTCTGTATTTGGTTTATGCTGTAATTCCTATAACGAAAGGCAATTTCACCAGAAAAAGTATGCTATTATAGTTAATGCATTTTACTAACATTGTAGCTGACATGAAAACTCATATGCATTGATTGTATACCACATGATGATTCTGTACGTGTGTACACTGTGTGAAGCTCAAATCTAGGTACACATTGGGGCAGAGGAATCTGAGGAAGACCCAAAGACATAGGTAAATTGGTGCATTTTTATGCTGAGCTTTGGCAAAGAGTGTACAGTTGCAAAAACTATAATTGGAGGGCAGAGCATTCAATGTATTTGTGGGAAACTTGGGATCTGAATGAGTAGATTGCTCAGATTCATATCAGTGTTCCTGGGTTTCAAAAATGAGAATGGGTGCCTCCATGATGAAACTTTATGGGCTTCATCAAGAGAGAATAGGGAAGAAACACAGGGTGATGGCCTTCTCGGATTTATGACCAGTTTCAGAAAAAGGACATAGGGAAAAGTTTGCAAGAGTTTCCTATTCCTGACGTTTCCTGATTACATCATATTTGGGGTAGTATATATTGAAACTAATTATTTTCAAATTCATTTTTCTCAAATGGGATGTCTTTCCTCAATTGTATTCCAACAAATTTCATTTTATGTTCAGTAAACCCTACACAATTTTTCATGAAATTACTAAGAACTTTGTGAAAAGCTGTAAGTAAGGAATGGTTGAAGTAAACATCAAAAAGTGCTTTCACTTACCAATGGCACTTGTGCAAGTACAGACTAAAGATGTACATAGATTTCTGTAATTTAAAGATGTAAAAGCTAGTGATTGGAAACTAGAATAATAATAGCAACCCTATCAGAATGAGACTGGAATCCAGGGTGACATAAAGAGCATGGAATGAGAAGGCAGAAAGAATGCTATACATAGACTTCAGCTTTGTCTAAGAAGTTACTGAAATATTCCCTCTGTGGGGCATTTGTAGCAATAGCTAGCCTTGTATTTGTAGAATAATAATGCATAAGTCTTAAAAAAATGTGCAACTTACCAGAAGACACATGCTCAGTATGTAAACCACAAAGAAAAATCCTCACCTACCTACCTGCTTCAAAAGGTAGCATATCAATCTTGGAACTGGGAAAAAAGCAAGTAATTCAGAGAGCAGCTCCTTTAAACAGATCAAACATCCTCATAAGATAAAGGGCTTCTTATGTTTCTTTTTCTGGATGGAATTTTATGAAAAGTAGAAAGCTTTGTATAATTTATATACTAATAAGAGATATAACCCCTGGCTACATTGGTTTTCATATTTGAAAAGAAGCTCACTTTTGCATATGGAAGTGAGACATCACAGATGGGATGTATTGTGATATACCCCTTTATCTAGATGTGAGAAAATGAATAAATGGTCGCTAATAGCTATTAATATACTATTTATGTAAATACTGGCTAGTTATGATATGACATTAACATTAGTGACCTTTTCCATTCATGTCTCATAGAATGTGCTAGCATTTTAGTTAAGCACATGAAAAAGTGAGCATTTATTGAAGACAAGAGTTGGTTTTTTAGTAGAGTTCATTTCTCTGCATGTGTTACGAAAGTCACTGGGGTGCTTTTGTCCTTTGAGTTTTAATACTGAAATATGAAAATAGGACATTAGAAAATATGTCAAATATTGAAATTACTTCCTGTCTTTTATCTGGTTGTGTCTCAGAGTCAGTGGTTGCACAAAGGAATATATTTAGGAAAGGCATGCATTTTCTATTCTGATTTCATTCTGTTCTTCATTTAAGGATAAAAGAAGTCATTATAACAGTATATTTCAAATCAATTATGTGTACTTTATGTTTGTCCCTCTATAATTATAAGCTTTTCTAAGAATTAGTATATATTCACAATCTCTCAATCAATTTCATAACATTAATAGAATATCCACTTTCAATCAGGAGACTCATCCATCTACCTTACAACCCTTTTGTTAGCTATTAAACACAGCTCTAACTGGCATCACTTTTAACTATAGCATTTCCAACATTGAGGGCATAGCCCTTTAGAAGTGTATTTGAAAAATATGGATAATCTATCAATCATTGAAATGAATAGAGTGACTTACAAAATAGCATAATGAGGCATAAATTAATGCATAATTAATTAAATACATGTCTAGATAGCATTTCTATGTAAGCATTTAAATAATTAATAATTTCTACTGCAATCCATGTCAGACTAGGGTCAGAAATTTCCCTAATTTTTTTAAATGTAATTTAATTTTTATTTATTTATTAAAGAGATAAAAAGAAATAAAGAGACATACACACATACAGAGAGAGAGTTTGAGAGAGAGAGAGGCAGATAGAGAATGGGCACTCCAGGGCCTCCAGCCACTGCAAAGAATTCCAGATGCTTGTGCCACCTTGTGTATCTGGCTTATATGGGTTCTGGGGAATTGAACTTGGGTCCTTTGGCTTTGCAGGCAAGAGCCTTAACCACTAAGTAATCTCTCCAGCACCTAGTTAGTGTTTTGTACACTTCCTGATCCATCAGTTCTATAGCTGGGGGAGCTCTTAATTGGTACACTCAAAATGGTTACTAGAAACTCATAGCAACTTAGTTGGTCTAAAAAATTATATGTAAATATTTACTTGGTGAGTTTTTACTAATTAGAAAATTATAGAAAAAATTCAATACAATAAGAATTTATTATAACCTATTATAAATTGTGTTCAGATACTCAGATATGAGATGAGGCCAAGTTTATATAATATTATTTCTTTATTTTTTTTTGTGAGAGAGAGAAAGAGAGAGAGAGAGAGGGAGGGAAAGAATGAGTATTCTTGGGCCTTCAGCCTCTGTGAACAAACTCCAGATGCATACATTGCATACTTGTGACACTATGCATCTGGCTTAAATGGGACCTGGAGATTTGAACATGAATGCTTAGGCTTTGCTGGCAAGCACTTTAACCACTAAGCAACCTCTCCAGCCCTAGAATATTATTTGTATTCTGCCTAACATGCATTCATTCTTACATGATTGAGGCTAAAGTCATATTTATTAATTCATTTCATCATTTATTCAGTGTTTTATGAGGTATTTACTGTAGATGTTTGGCTAAACCTGTTCTAGCTTTTCTTTTTGTATTACTACACTACAGATATAACATTACATTACAGATAAAGTCATTCTTTCTTAAAAACATTTTGAAAACAAAAAATTGAAGATATCAATGAGAAAAACAATAATGTATTTTGGGTAAATGAAGCCCCACTACACAGGGCCAGGAAGGCATGGGCTGTATTGTACTTCCCTACTGATACCCGCTCAGTCCTTCACTGTTAAATAGCATATAATCTTTTAAAATGATAAAAGTTGGTGAATAGTGTTGAAAATACTGACACAATATCAAATAAATATACTTTTATATCTTTCATGCAAACTTAGTTATGTGTTTTGACGTGGTCAAACATTGACATAGCAACTGGAAACCAATTATCAAAGTCTGGTACCCCACCATTGCTCAAACAGGGCCAGAGAGATATTTAATGAAGAGTAAATAATTCCTTTTTCAAGAGTGTGGCTATAGCAGACTCAGCAAAGGTCATGGCAGATCTCAGCTCAAGAGCCATGGGAGGGTAGTACAGAATGCATCCTAGGACATTCATAGGGGGGTGACAGTGACCTTAGTAAGACAAGAAAATAGCCACTGTCATTTTCACACTTTTGACACTGGTACTTAGGGAAGAATGTTTGGCCTTCACTGACTGAATGCTTGTTCTTTCCTTTTCAGCTGCTTTATTCCACAAGATCTGATTTTAATAAATGAATACATTGTGTCAGATATAAAGAGGGTAGAAAGCTAATGAAATTATGTCTGTAAAAACCTTTTTGTTTAAGATTTCCTTCCAGTCTTCATTGATTGCTAAAGGATTTATTTAAACATAATTTTCTGGGTGTGGTGGGGCACACCTTTAATCCCAGCACTTGGGAGGCAGAGGTAGGAGGATCACTGTGAGTTCAAGGCCAGCCTAAGACTACATAGTAAATTCCAGGGCAGCCTGAGCTGGAGTGAAACCCTACCTTGAAAAACCAAAACACAACAACAACAACAACAAAAACATAATTTTATTTGTTTTACTTGACTATAGGCCAGTAGTACTAAATAGTAATTGAAGATACAGAAATAGTAAAAGATAAAATAGACTGGGGATGAAGAGACATCACCAGCATTATTAGTCTCAGCCATAACAGATTCTTGTTTTAGAAATCAACTGTCTAGACACTTGTCTAGAATTAGTACTTTTAATCTGAAATTCTTGAACATAGAAGAACATTGCTATCCTGAGATTCAATCAAGAGAAGTGCATGGAAAACAGCCTTCTTCTCCTTGCTTGTATTGTTAATAAGCAATTAAGAGAAAGTTGTGCATTTTACACTGAAAATATTATATTTCCAGCCATTTGGAATTTTGAATTGGTTGATCATTTCCAAAGAATTACCAAAATAATTTTTCTGAGGCATGGACATTATTTTTTCATTAATTTAAGCATCAGTATGCATGAAAAGAGTGTCGAATTTTACACATAAGCAATATCACTTAGATATGTAATGGAAATCTGAATCTATACAATTAAATTTTAGCTTTTGATGAAGTTATAATATTTATACATTAATAACATTCTATTGAGAATTAACTCTGATGGAATAATATTACTTTAAGGCAATCCTAATTAAGAGTAAATTTTTAGGGCTAGAGAGATGACTTAGTGGCTAAAGCATTTGCAAAGTCAAAGGACACAGGTTCAGTTCCACAGTACCCATGTAAAGCCAGATGCACAAGGTGACACCTGTGTCTGGAGTTTGTTTGCAGTGCTGGAAGCCGTGACATGCATTCTCTTTCTCTCTATCTAGCATCTACCATCTATCTATCTGTTTATAGCTGCATCTCTCTATATCTGCTTCTCTCTCTCTCAAGTAAATGCATAAACAATTTTTTAGGAGTAAATATTTAGAAGCTATTGAGTAGGGCTGGAGAAATGGGTCAGTGATTAATGTGTTTGAGAAGCCTAAGGACCCAGGTTCAACTTCCCACCCAGGTTCAACTCCCCAAATCCCAAAGTAAGCCAGAAGCACATGATGGCACATATGTCTGGAGTTCCTTTGCAGTGGGTAGAGGTTCTGGTGTGCCCATTTGCCCATTCTCTTAAAAAAAAGAAGAAAGAAAGAAAACTATTGTGGCAGTCAGGTCCAAATTGCTGGTAGAAATCACGCAACCAAGAGCATCTTGTGGTTAGAAAAGAGGTTTATTTTGGCTTATAGGCTGAGGGTGAAGCTCCATTATAGCAGGGAAAATGACAACATGAGGGGACATCACCCCCTGGCCAACATAAGGTGGACCATAGCAACAGGAGAGTGTGCCAAACACTGGCATGGGGAAACTGGCTATGATACCCATAAGCCCACCCCGAACAATACACTGCCTGCAGGAAGCATTAATTCCCAAATCTCCATCAAGTGGGAAGCTAGCCTTCAGAACACCTAAGTTTATGGGGGACACCTGAATCAAACCACCACATTCTGCCCCTGGCCCCCATAAACTGATATTGATACATGATGTAAAATACAATGCATTCAGTCCAACTTTAAAAGTCCCCATAGTTTTTATCAATCCTAATGATGTTCAAACATCCCCGTATTCCAAGATCTTTTAACTCAGCAATAATACCAAAAAATCCTCCAAAACCCATAATGGCACAGCTTCTTGATTTCTGCTTTGGTGGTTTTGAGTATCTTGCTGATTATCAAGAAAATAACCTTTAGTAATTTGAGATACAACTTGGGAGATACACGTGTAGAGAGAGTCAGAGAGTGACTGTTCTTTTTATTTGATAGTCTTACTTTATTTCTGACTATTCTCAATGAAAGACATCACTTACCTTCAGAGGTAAATGGAAATCAATATCAACTGGTTTTTCATATCACTTCTTTCTTTTGTTTTCTAGTATTTAGTGATGTTTAAATTCTGTTGTTAACTTGATCAGATTAGAAATCCACAGATACTCTGCTTGGGTGTGTCTCTGAGTTTGCTTGCTAGAAGGGTTAACTGCATGAGAAAATCCTTCCTCCAGAATGGGCAGCCTTTCTCCTGGTGGGCTATAAATAAGGATGCTGTATAGGACAGGGTTCTTTCTGTCCTTGGCTGCCTAAACTACTCCCTGGTGAGTGCCTTTCACCTGGCTGTCCCCTGCAATTTACTCTTATGTATATCCACTCTACTCAGCTATCCTGGCCAGCATTGCAACCAAGTTTCATTGGCCTTTTCTTAGTATGGACTAAAGATCAGCAACTCTCCTGGAACCCTCCAGGCCTTCAGAGCTAGATTGGTACTGCTGAGGCTTCCAACCATGTAGAGTGAGCAGCTACCAGGTTCCTTGTTTCTAAAGCCACAGAGAACTATTGTTGGACTGCTATAAACTAATTCAATGCTCTTTTAATATCGATTCATTCTATTGAATTTGTTCCTCTCAGGAACCCTAATATACATTCCTACATGCTCCTTGGCTTTAATAACATTTAAATATTTGTCTGTTTTCTTTCTTTAGGAAAATGTGTACCTCCAAGTTCTCACCTTACCGGACATACTTGTCTCATCAGTCATTCATTTAAATGACATATCTGGATCTAGGGTATGCCATAGGTGAGGTGAATCAACCACAGTCTTTATGCTCACATAAAATATATTTAGATAGGAATAGAGCTTTTAGGGCCAGAGTTCAATAAACTGACAAGGTTCTATGCATTCTAAGTGATTTTGTGACTTGGAAAGTATGGCATGTATTTCCTTGGTGATACTTACTGCTGTTCCTCCTGTTCACTTGACCTTTCTTATAATATCATCTGTTGTTCATTCATACACCTATGAGAGCACTCATCTCAATTAATCTCACTAAATCATTTAAACCATGATACTAATGGCTTGTGCCACCTTGATAAATATGCTGAAAGTCCTAGAAAGTTAGATATCACAGGCTCACAGAATTTTATAGATTATCAGCTAAACATGTTCTTAGATAATACTTAACATAACCTCACAACACAGGTTATAATAAGAAGTTTCATAGTATATTTGGTGATAGGTAAAATCTAGGTCCACTCTGTTGCTATCACATCTCAAGGAATAGTTTTCTATTCAGTATAAGTGATTTCTCCTGCTTTGAGAAGTTTTACTGTTTGCTTAGAGTCATATCTTCATCCAGTTAGTTATTTTCTAACTGCTGAGACTCTATTTTAATCAATTTGTTTAATTTGACATAATTTCATAGTGTAATTAACAACAGTGTTGAGATGGAACGCTCTTGAACCATCTGGCTAACTGTTAATTTAATGGATTCTCTGAATCTCAGTGGGGTTAGAAACTCAGTAGACTATAGAACAAGAAATCTTTGAGATCCTCAAATAGACAAAAGAGTAAGAATTTCAATGTAGAATTGACATTTAACTAATTCTTCTTCCTTAAGTAGAAAAGGTGGTCTCAGACATTAAAATGACAACCCAACTAGGCAGTCAAATTATTTACACTTCTGTAAATGTTTTGTTGTAAGGCATTAGAAATTCAGATTGCTTGGCTTCCTTTCACACAGACTTTCTACTTCTTTCTCTGATCAAATACTTTTATACTCAGTGTCACTTAAAAGAAGTTGCATTTGAATCTTTGTGGCTCCTCCTCTTTGGTAAACAAGCTTCAGAAACCAAACAAAGCATTGACCTTGAAACATAGTGTTTGCCATGAAAAAAAAAAAAGTCATGTTTATTTTCTCTAGTAGTAACTTTGCAAGACCTAATACTTCTCTTTTTATTAATATGTTAAACCTGATACATTTTTCTGAAAATATCTATTAGAAATGAGTTTAAAACACTTCTTTGAAGTATAAAAAGAAGCTACTTTGGATTCTTTTAATTTATGCCCAAAGCAATAAAGGTAAGAGTTCAGCACATAATTAACTTAAAATATACCCTAGGATACATCTGACTCATCGTGCTTTAATGAGTCTACATAAGGAGATGGTCTTTGCAAAAATAAGGACAGATTACTGATTACAGGCGCCTTACCTCCTACCTGAGCAGAAAATTTCTAAGAAATATCCTTGGAGAATATTTTAATGTCACCAAACAAAAAAAGAAAACAAAAAGTGTCAATATAATTTCTTTGATTTGCCAGTGGGTAGGAAAGTCAATGTGATTTAGTGTGGAGGCAGAGAAATATTTTTTTCCATACCACATAAATTAAGAGTTACAACATATTCAGTACTTACATAGAAAGAAAACAAGTTTTGACTTCCAGAGACTGAGAAATCTGTATTTAGGAAATGAGGAGTGGAAGACAGGTGCTGTTTGTTCATGAATACCTTCTAACAGAAAGGATACAATGCTTACATGCCATTATTAGACAATCTTGGTGTGGGGGTTTAACTGTAAATGTTTCCTATATATAACATTGGGTATTTTTTTTTTATTACAATTAAGCTTCCTACTTAAGTTTCTAGCAGACGGAGCCTAGCTAGAGGAGTTGTGTCACCAGGGGTGGGCATTGGAGTGGAGTCAAGATAAGGTAAGTCTGAGCCAACCTGAACTCTGACTATTCAGTTTGTTTCTCTACTATGGATGTGTGAACCAAGCCAGCTTTTTCTGCTATGATGAAACTTTCCCAGGAATGTGTAAGCCTGGAAATAAATCCTTTCCTCCCATAATCTGCTTCTGGTCATGTTGCTTGTCCCAGCAATAAGAAGGTAATTACAACACTTGGCATAACTTTTAGATGTGCTAAAATGATGTAATGTGGATCAACTTATCAGTGCAACTGGTGACATGAATACCTGTATTAGTTACTTTTTCATTTCTGTCATCAGAAACAACTTAAGAAAGGAAGGGGTTATTTTATTTTGATAGTTCTCAGATACAATTCATCATGGAGGGGAAGTCATGGGAAGCAAAACCATGAAGCAGTGCTGGGCACAGAATGTCAGCAACCAGAAAGCTGAGAGTGACAAGTACTCTTATATTCACCTAGTTCTGTCCTTATATACTGTTCAAAACCTTCAACTCTGGATAGGTATTTTCTACCTCAATTGACCTTATCCAGATAATCCTTCACAGGAATTTCCAGAAGTTCATTTTTGGGTGATTCTAGGTCCTGGCAAGTTGACAATAAATATATACCATCACAATTTGGTATGTCAAATATTGGCCCAAGAGATTTGACATGTTTATGTCATTATGGCTTTAAAATATAATGTTCTTTTGTTTGTAGTGTATATAACTGTACATTGGACATTCAAAACATTATAAATAGAAAATAATTGACATGAATGGGTGTGGAAGATATAGATGAACTAAATTTCTGAAACCATTCTTTAATCTTGTGAATATTCCTGCTGAGTACTTTTGAAAATTATTTTGTTTTAGACATTAGGGAATGAGACCCAAGAAGAAAGGTATGGGAATGGCTTCTCACAGGGAATGAAAGTTCTGTTTGAGATAGAGATAGGTTGATTCATCCCCATGGAAAAGAAAAAGTAAAGAAAGACCCAAATAAAATAATTATAAAATTGACAGAATTTTTGTTTTATATTCTTGTTATAGCTTAAAAGGAATACTTTTAAGTAAAAGGATTATATCAATATTTCCTAAGAGTATATAAATAAAAAAAAAAAAACTAAAAGGACACAGAAGTGTACTTCTATACATTGCTCACTTCTTTAAGGAGAATTCATACTGTTAGCTTCTTGAAGCATGGAAATTATGTCATGAATATGGTAAAAGACTATTGTCAGGCCATATAATGTCATTCACTAAATCTTCCCCCAAAGAAGAAAGACAACAGGAAATTGAATTCATAACATAGTTTTCATAACACATTTGTAATGATTACTACTCATTGGAGACATTGGATAATAAAAATCTGGGTGGCTCCACAATGCCACTTTCCAACACAGGAGAGAGGACAAATAAATTATAAGACATTTAAACACAATCCTATATGATTATTAAGGAATGAAAAGACAACGATAGCATTTCATAGGCAGCCATCCAGGGACAAAGGATCAGGGAGAACAGAGATGCCACTGTGCCTGCCATGACAGGACTAGAACCCGGATCTGACACAGTCTCCTCTCGGATGGCTGCAAGTGACACTCCCTCACAGCAGCTTCCTGCTTCTTAAAGTTTTCCTGGGTCTGACACACATGAGTGGAAGGAATTGCCTCTCCTAAGTCAGCCTCTTAAATCCACCAACCCATCAGTTCTCTCCCTTACATACCTGAGAATGTTGGTAAGGCTTATCCTAATTGTAGGTCTGACACCTATAAACAGACCTCGCACATGTGTGTAACTCATGATTCTTCTTCTCCTGGCACCCATATCTCTTGTCCTCACTTTGGTTAATTTTCACCTTTTCCAGTCTGGCAAAATTTCTTCTGCAGGCACTTTCCTGTCTTCTTTTGGGGTATTTTCTCACTTTGCTACATGTAGGATCTCCCCGTAAGTAGTGAGTCCTTTACTCTCCAATCTCTTAGCTTTTTCTGACCCTGTATGTGAAGGTGAAGGGCTTGCACTCTCATGCTTTGCTTCCCACACTGTGTATCTATGTGTCTGTGTGTGTGTACAGCTGTTTCATAGGCTTCTTACCTGGAGATTTCTCTATGTGAATCCCCTTTTGACTGAGTCTTTCAGCTAGCCTTTTTCCTGGATCCTAATTCTCCCTTAAATCAAACTCATAATTCATAATTTACCATTTTCATAGCCCATTTTTTTTTTCAGTTTGTGTTGGGGTCCTCCCTGGAACCAAAATCCTGCATCAATTGCAGACTAGAAATTCACTAACTTTGGACCAAAAAAAAAAAAAATATCAAAGACAAATTTAATTTACAGAACAGTGATCATTTAAAAAATTTTAATGTTAGAGTGGAATTTTCATTCTAATTTGAGAAGGGAAACATTTTAAGCACTTATAATAGCAAATATTAAGTTGAGGTATGAAGGAATAAAGTTGACAGAACACATTATTATTGAGCACAATATAGAGTACAATATTATTTATTTATTTATTTGAACGAGTGAGAAAGGCAGATAGACAGAGAGAATAGGCGTGCCAGTGCCCCTAGCCATTGGAAACCAACTCCAGACGTGTGCTCCACCTTGTGCGTCTGATTTAATGTGGGCCTTGGGGAATTGAACCTGTGTCTTTAGGCTTTGGAGGCAAGCACCTTAACCACCTAAGCCATCTCTCCATCCCCAAAGTGCAAATTTTGTACAGTCTCAGACTATGTAAATAAAATATGGCTAGAAAAGTAAGTGCAAGAAATGAAAAGTAGGATTACCTTTTGTGTGAGCAGCATGAAGGATGGAATGCTCTTTCACGCTGAAGTAGAAAGACTAAGCTGGGACTGTGAGGACAGGTGGCCTGTGGAGTAGCTAATGACATCAGCTAAAAGAACAGTGGCTTCTCCAAAATGCCTATTGCCTGGAAGTGCTGACAGGGGAGAATAGATTTAATCCTGTCCTTTCTCCTGAATAACTCATGATGTTTGCAGATCCTCCTTGTGATGGGGATTCTCTAAAGAGAACAAGGGTTGGTTAGTTGTTAGCAAGGGATATGGGCAGCCATTGAAAATGTGTTCAGGACAAGTTGGAAGCAGCCAAGTGATACAGATTGGGGCTCTGTAGCACAGTAATAGTGTGAGTGGAGGTAGGCAAAAAAAGGAAAGAAGACCTGGCTGCACATTTACCAAGCACACATAGAAACAAGATCTACATATTTTATGGTAGAGGTTATATAATTGTGACCCAAATATCTTGACTAACTGGTAAATATGTGAGTTTGTAAATTGAAGCTTCTGGACTATCCTCTCTGCCTGTCTTCTACACATACGAGATACTCAGGTTTCTTTCCTGAAATCTTCCTGATGTTCAATCCTGCATCAGGATCCTATTCTCAGAATTCCTGACATTGTAGCTATATTTCTTTCTTGTGATGTCTCCAGATAATTAGGTGACTGAAATGTCATCAGGTTTGTACTGAGTGTTTTTCTAGCCTCAATGAGTAAGAAACATTGCATACATCATAGCAACTCAGTGACAACCTGCCTATTCAGTTACTGTCAAGATCATGACCAAATGTGGGATGTGGTGAGGCCATTTTTACTTATTTCTTCTCTGAACATCTGTTCTCAAGAAATGCTTCTTTCTAAGCTCCATGTATCACTAATTTGGAAGATTGCATTTGTTTCATATTTGCATAACAGAATAAACAGGACATTTTATGTGCTGTGATAAACTTTCTTAACTATTTGGTAATATTGAACTACAAAGTCTTTATGGCCATAACAAATATAGTAGAGTCTGGTAGCACACTTTAGTCCCAACTCTCTAGAGGCTGAGGTAAGAGGATTGCTGTTAGTTTGAGGCCAGCGTGAACTGAATGAACAGAATGAGCTCAAGGACATCCTGGGCTAGAATAAGACCCTTTTCTAAAAACAACAACAACAACAACAACAAAACTAAAGAACAAAAAACTAGGAGAAAAATAGTCATTACTTAGTATGACTAGATATTAAGAAAAGAGTAAATATGCAAGTGGCTAGGAAAAAAAGAGAAACTATGGCTTTCTGAACATACAAACACACCCATACCGATTACAATACTAGGTTTCCTACAGGGAAAGAAAAGGGGCAATATTTATGACCTGAGGAGGCTACATTTTGCTAACCTGAGTTCCAGTTGTAATTCAACAAATGCATACTGGGCCCTAGCACATGCTAAATTCTCTTATCCCTGGGATACAGAAGGCAAAAGATGAAAAGAAGTCCCAATGTTATGAACTGGATATTGTAGTAAGATTACATAGTATACAAATACATAAACACAAACTTATGAAAATTAAATTATATTATATATTTTGGGAGGGTGGGGAGATTTCTCAGTGCTTAATGACTTACTTGCAAAGTCTTTTGGACTGGGTTGGCCTAGGTTTGATTTCCAAGCATCCATGTAAAGCCAGATACACAAAGAGGCTCATGCATATGAAAATTGTTTGTAGTAGTAAGAGGCTCTGGCTTGCCTGCTCATTCTCTCTATCTGCTCACACATAAGTAAAAATAAGTAAATGAAATCAGTTATTATTTATTTTATATTTATGTACATGTGTATATTTATGCACACATATTAATTGCATATTAATTTGCATGACATATGTTCACTTAGCTCATTTGGATTTTTGATTCCTCAACATAATTTTTTTTTCTAATTATTTTATTTTGATATTTGTTCTCCACCTAAAAGATTTAGAAAAAATATTGAGAGTTTGCAAATTATATGACTGCTGTGAATATTATTAGCTGTGGGCATCACTGAAAAGGAACTATTTAATTAATTTGTGGATAAGTTGCTCTGCCCACAGAGTATTATCCCCTACAACAGTTTTGGGATCTGTCCTTGTCCTTCATTGTTCTTGAAGCTTTCTGAAATATTTAAAAATCATCCTTAGCACTATAAAGCCGTACTTTACAAAATTGTTTCATTTACAGACTTGTCATCATCATAACAAAAATATGTTTGTTTCAAAAAAATAGAAAATGATTATAAAAACCTATGCAATATTATACAAAGATTTGGATTAATTAAGTACCCTTCATCTTTGAGTGTAAGTTGCATTAGGAAAATTAATGTGAGGGCCTATAACTATGAAATCTCAAACAAAAAAGAGTTTAATACAATTAAACATGCTTTTTACATATGACATAATACGTCCTTCAATTATTTGTATAACCTACTTACTCCTTTTAAAATCATCTAGTTTTTGAATTCCTCTTTATTTTTGTTGGTAATCCTATGTATTTCTGTGGGGTAAGAGTTTTATACATAGCTGATGTTAGAATGAATGATTTGCCAATCATAATCTTATACTGTAAATGGAAGTCAACATACTTAAGAATATCTGCCAGTTTTCCTTTCTTGATTAGCAACATCTCATTGAAACATACATGACTCTTCTAATGCTTCAAAATATTGTGAAATATTTTGTACCTTTTTCTCACAGATAAGACATCTGTATACTCCCCCTTTAAATGTGAGTAGGCTTGTGGGTACTTGAACCAATCCAGTATGACAGGAAAGAAAGCAAATGTCTTCTAAGTTTAAGTTACAAAGGGCCATGTTATTTGAACATTGTTTATGGGGACATTTGCTGTGGGAGCACTTCTTTTGTGTGAGAATTCTGAGTCAAATAACTTTAATTTTTATTTTACAAATCCTGTTGATACCTTAATAAAAATAAGCCTATAGGCAACTGTCCATCAAACCATTTAGCAAAGCTGCCTCGGACATTCTGCCAACAAAATGATGCCATTGACTTCCTCAAGGCCACAGAGATTGGCATTTTCCAGACAGCTTTGACTGAGATTCGGATAGACAAAATTATGTGATATAATCAAATCACCATTATTTTAGTCCACTAAGTTTGGGGGTAGTTTGTTCTGCGTCAGTAGATAATGGGAACCTTCTGTTGTCTAATGAGCCATTTAGTTTGCTCATATGTCTTTATTCAGAAAACTGTTATTTGTATGTCCATATCATACCCTCATTCTCAGATGTTAATGATTGGTGACGAGGTATTAATGCTTTTCTTCCTACAAGATCATCCATATATTAACCACAGTCAATATCTACAACATAATTATGTTCATCTATTAGACATATTATAGCCATCAGAACTGGAGAAGTAGAGGAACGTTTTGATGATTAATTGAAAACCTTATCTAGTCAGTGACTAAATTTTTTTTGAACTTATATACATTTAAGAGTTGATTTTTTTTTTTTCGAGGTAGGGTTTCACTCTGGCCCAGGGTGACCTGGAATTTACTATGTAATCTCAAGGTGGCCTCGAGTCACGGTGATCCTCCTACCTCTGCCTCCCAAGTGCTGGGATTCAAGGCGTGCACCACCACTCCTGGCTTTGTGATTTTTAACTGGATGTAAGTGTATTTCACCTCATTTATGAACACATTTTCTATTTTAACTAGTGTCTTTACAAAATTAAAACATGAGTCACTAGCTGATTTCTGTGCCTGTTGTGGTTGATGCAGTATGAGTCGTGTTCCAGCTTCAGTCCTGGTGGCCTCAATGAGCACAGGGCTTGTGGGGCTTGGAGGATCAGCTCTGCCTCCTGTCCATGGCAGTGCGTAGCTCAGGGGAGCAGAGACAAAGCAAGCTGTGCTTGTGTTGTTATAAATGCCAAAGGAATCATGATCCACTTTCCCTAGCTCCTGCTTTATACCATTCTGTAAAATTAATTGAAGAAAAGATTGAATTAACAGACACTTGTGGGGCTGGGGAGATGGCTCAGCGAGTCAGAGTACGTGCTGCAGGCATGAGGACCTGACAGGGACTGAGACTGCCTGGGTTTCATTACTCAGGACCCACATACGCAACTGTATATGGTCACATATGTCTATTACTACAGTCCTGCTGGGAGCTGAGGCCAAAGAATTGCCTGGGCTCATGAAAACCACAGCACCAGATTTGCAGAGTGACTCTAGGCCTAGTAAATATGCAAATAATGGCCGAGGAAAGAAAAAGCCAACAGCCATGATTATCTATATTTATAAGTATATATGCCTCCTCACACACACCCCACATAATGCACCTGAAAGGAAAACTATTTGTCTTTAAAAATTACAATTGTTAGCCAGAGCTTTATTATTTTATAAGTTCTTTGTTTTGTATTTATGTTTTGGCATGTGTGTGTGGGTGCACACGCTCCATGAGTGCACATGTAGAGGTCAGGGGTGATTAGGATCTTCCTCTATCTTTCTGCCTTATTTCTCTGAGACACAGTCCATCACTGAACCTGGAACTCCACATTTTTCAGCTAGAGTGGATGGCCAGAGAGCCCCAGTGGTCTTCCTGTTTCCATTCACCTCAACATTGGAGTTGCATTATGATGACCATGCCCAGCCTTTAACATAGCTTCTGGGGATTGAACTATATATCCTCATATAGAGAGTAAAATAAGTAAAATCAAAATGTTAATCCAAAACCGATCAGGTAAGTACTCATTGCCAGTGCATGCAACTGAAGTCAGATGAGATACCAAGGGTCATGCGATGCCAGGTAGTTTTCATAGAAAATTACAGGTGGGAAAATGTCACATGTTAATAAATTGGTTGGGTCCAGAGGAAAAAAAAAACAGTAAACATAATTCAAGCAAAACTAAATGAGACAAAAATATTAAAACTCTATGGAAAATGTCAAGGCCATATAGAGGACTCTAATAGATGCTTGTTGCTTATTTAACAAATATAATCTTCCACAGATATGAATGATTATAATTAGAATGAGTAAGAAACTGTTGTGAATCAGGAAAAGAATAGAGGAACTTTTTAGAGAGAAAATCCTCCACATCAATGGATTCATGACCATAAGTAAAAGAGAGATTAGCTCAGATACTGAAGACATACCTTATAAATCCATTTAATTGAATTTGTAAGGAATAAGAAATTATAATAGGCTAGGTTTATTGAAATAGATATGCCATGATTGGAGTAAAAATTAAATAGCAGATTGTGTACCATGCTTATCTTATAATGACTTGATATGTTCTTAAAACATTAAACACTTAATGCTTTTTCTACTGATTACCCTACATCCATTATATGCACAATAAAAGGTGTCTGAGAGTGATACATGACTTAATTTCTAATGTTATTCACAGGTCAAGTGCGATTATTTCAAACATTATTTAATATTAATCTGGCTAACATTCTATGGTATGGCTATAGTAAAATCAGTTTCTGTAACTCGAAGCTAAGAAGTGAAAATATAGTGTAATTCCAAGGAAAATAAGCATGTATAAGACTGGATAAAGCAACCAAGCCCATCAAATATGTGCTTCTAAAATAAAACTACCCTTAGAGTGAATATCATGATGAGGGGGCATTGAGTAGACACAGAACCATGTCAGAGGCTACTACGAATGTGTAGGGAAAGAAGATTAAAGAAGTGAACTAGAGAGAAGTGCCCAGAATCAACATTAAAGGCAGGATCAACAGAAATGAGTGCCTGAGCAGGTGTGTTGATGAGGAATTGAAGGGGTGAATATAACTCTAGATTGTCACAGCTAGTCCTTCACACACTAAGGCTCACTGACTATGAATGGTGCAGTCTCCCAGGCACAATAATGATCTCAAAGAGGACCAGATGATGACATTTCTCCATAGTGGAACTTGCAATCCAATGCTAGCTTTAAAACAGAAATATTTCCCTTTGGACTACAGTGGAAAGGAAGTTTATAAAACACAGTGTGTCCAGTTCCCCTAACAATTAAATAGTTAGGTTTTTTAACATAATTGCAGTGAGTTAAAGAAGCATACTGGTTACCCTCTGCACTAATACTGTTTCAACTATGTTTTCTTTAAAAACAAAGTTACCAAAACTTATAATTCCTTATATCTTATGAAAATAAAAAGCCATAAAAACCTTCCTTTTTTAACTCAGTGATCAGATTCATTTTTAAAACAGAATTGCCAAATTAAAATTCAATAATAGTTCTTATTTTCATCTGTAAAAACCCAAATATATATTTATATTTTAAAATAAGTTTTTGCCATATTATAAAGAAATTTACTTTGTTTTTAAAATGATGAATGAGACTCCTTTTGGTTTTATTTAGTGTTACTTGGAAAAAATCTCATGTATCCCAGGCTGGCCTCAAGTTCACTATGTATCCAAGGATAGCCTAGAACATTGTGTGACCACATTCATTTGTGAATATGCTTGTTTGTAGATCCATGTGTGTTAGGTCCACAGGTACTTGTGGAGGCCAGAGGACAAAACTGGATGTTTTCCTTCATCACTCACTATCTTATTTTTTGAGAAAAGGTCTCTTACTCAAACTTCAATTCACTGGTTTTGCTAGACCAGCCAGCCATCCCCAGAAACCCTCTTGACTCTACCTCACCAGTGCTGAGATTATAGGCATGCCACATTGCACCTGGCTTTTACAGAGGTGCTGGGGATCCAAACTCAGGTCCTCAGGCTTAGAGAGCAAGTGCTTTTCCACTGAACCAATTATCCAGCCCCAACATGGAGCTTTTCACCTTTTAGCCTCCACCTCCCAAGTACAAGCACGTGTCACCACATCTGATTTTTGATATGCTGGAAATAAAATCCAAGACTTGCATGCATGCTAAGCAAGCACTCTGCCAAGTGAGCTGCATCCCTCCTTCAAGAATCCTGTGTTTTAACACACACAAAAGATATCCTGTTATAATTGGAATACCCACTGTCTCTACTTGGCTCTAACTATTTCAGTAGCAACAAGAAAAAAAAAAAAAAAAACTATAAATTAAAACAGACTAGACTTCTGCCTTTGACTAGTAATTAGTAGCCACTGTGCTTGAGGGCATTAGGATCTATCAGAGGAAGTGACGGATTCCTGTCAGAGAGAAGAGAGAGAGAGAGATCCCCTTTTTATGAAGCCCAGGAGCCTTCATTAGGCACAGTTGATTTCTGAAAATAAAAGCAGACTAGCACCTAAGAATGGAGGAGGAGGAAGCAGAGGAGTCAGCCACACACTGGGGGTGAGGGTACACACAGGCATGCGGCGTCTCATATGCAAGAGGCAGTCTGTTTGCCATGGTAGCTGGTGTCCATTCCCAGGTGTCTGCATGCCACAGAACATAGGATTTTCATGTTTTACAAATATTTGCCCAGCTACAATATGGAGAGTGAGTTGGTAAGGAAAAGGAAGGAAAACCACAGGGGATCCAATAGGCAGTTTCAGGAATTCCAGCTGGAAATGAATGTCACCTGGGTTACAGAGGTATACACAGTGACTGAAAGAATCAGCCAGTGTGGAGTGACATTAACATTTGGCTTTACAGAACTTGGAAGCTGATTGGTGGGTAACATCAGGTTCCTAATTAAGCAAAGTATTTACTTCTGTAGTATTGGCACCATGAATGTAACCTTGTCAAGCTCACAGGACACTGATTTTGTAAGAGAGATTGACATACTATTCTGCACTAGGGATGAAGAAGTGACTGAAATTGCTTTTTATATGTGGGTAATGCTAATGAAGATGAGTGTTGATTCTGGACTTCTAATGTACTAGGCCATTCTTCCTCACAAGCATCTACCATAGTGTAATAGAAAGTCCATGCATGTGAAGAGAGATGAAGCAGGGTGTGAACTCTATTTCTGCCTGTGGTGGTTTGAATAGAATAGATGGCCCCCAATATATTCAGTTGCTTATTTGTAGTTTGCATCTCTAGCCACCTGGCTGGAGGCAAGGTCACTGGGTGGATCTTAAGGTGTGGTGGTGGGTTTCAGATTTCAATCTAAAGATATGCAAAGTGTGCCTAGCTGGACTTCCTGAAGTGTGCTGTGGCTTTTGACCTTTAGGCTTGTTTTTCTGCTCTCTCTCTGCTTGGGCCTGTGAAAGCAGGCCAGTTTCTTCTGCTTTTATGGAACTTCCCCTGGATCTGTAAGCTTCAATAAATCCCTTCCTCTATAACTGTGTCTGGTCTGACAGTTCATCTCAGCGAACCTGAATCTGTCTGCTACAGAATTTGGTACCAGAAGGAGTGGGGTGAGATGTACCTGGCCATGTGGACATTGATCTTTTGGAACCTTTGTTTTGGAGGAATAGGCATGGACTTGGTGCTTGCAACTGAAGATGTCGTCTGGAGTGGTAAGCCAAGTTTTATGGACTATTCTGATGAGAGTCTGAGAATGCTAAGTACAGACAGCATTGAACTTCAAGGCTTGGCTTATGAGCTTTCTAAGGGGAAGGAAAGACTGAAGAGGACTTTGTTAGAACTGGGCTACTGGCATAAGGGCTGGCTGCGTCCTGCTGCCCAGGCCCAGAGTGTTTGATCAAGGTTAAATTTGTAATGGACTGATGTGCTTGGCTAGAGATATTGGACTGAGAGATTTAAGATTTTAAGCTGGAAAACCTCAAGCAAGTTAAAATTACTGGCACTGAGACTGGTTTTAGGTTACTGAACCTGCTATTGTCAAACACATTAGCAATCTTAAGAAAGATGTTCCAACTGCTTTACATTAAAACAATGGACAGGATGCCTGAGGAAGGACTATCATAAAAATGCAAACACTTTTGGAAAGAGTTGACTGGAGAAGGAACCTGCTTTTCAAGGCTATGATTTGTTTTGTCCCTGAATTAAGAATATGGCTGTGTCCTGCACACCTGGTATTGGTTTCAGAAGCATGAAAAATGCAAGGAGTGGCCGTGAATTGCACATGCTTCCAGGAGCCGCTGCTGAGATGCAGCATGAGGTAGGGCCTGATGCCCTGATAGGCTGAAAGAGCCTTTGGAAAATGTGAAGAGTGGTCATGAATTGCACATGGTTCCAGGAGCTGCTGCTGAGATGTGGCATGAGGCAGGGTATGATGCCCTGATAGGCTGAAAGAGCCTTTGGAAGATGGACCATAGTTTGCTTGAAGACCTGAAGATGTTTTGTATATACCAAGACTGTGCAAGGGCTACCATAGAGCACACTGTTGGCCTGGGATGGAAGTGTTCCCCGGGTACTCTGCCCAGCTGGAGGGGCGGAACTGGAAAGTCTGGAGATTGTTAGTATCTGGGTATATTGAACTTGAACTGCAGAAGTTTGATGTTTGTTTGATGGTGGTTGAGTTTGCATTGTTTTAGTCTCTCCTTGCTGTGCCTTATACCAGTTGAACATGTTTACTCTGTGTCTTTATATGTTAGAAATGTTTAACTTGTTTGATTTTACAGGTCTTCATATCTTAACTTGGTCAAGACTGTGGGGACCTTTGAAATTGAACTGAGTACAACTTACAATGTGTGATGGTTATAAATCTATTGGGGGCCAGGGGCGGAATGTGGTGGTTTGAATAGAATAGATGGCCCCCAATATATTCAGTTGCTTATTTGTAGTTTGCATCTCTAGCCACCTGGCTGGAGGCAAGGTCACTGGGTGGATCTTAAGGTGTGGTGGTGGGTTTCAGATTTCAATCTAAAGATATGCAAAGTGTGCCTAGCTGGACTTCCTGAAGTGTGCTGTGGCTTTTGACCTTTAGGCTTGTTTTTCTGCTCTCTCTCTGCTTGGGCCTGTGAAAGCAGGCCAGTTTCTTCTGCTTTTATGGAACTTCCCCTGGATCTGTAAGCTTCAATAAATCCCTTCCTCTATAACTGTGTCTGGTCTGACAGTTCATCTCAGCGAACCTGAATCTGTCTGCTACACTGCCCCTTACTTGATCTGGTTTTACCTCACTTAATCTTTAAGCATCTGTTTTAGTAAGTATGGAAGAGGAATAATGATCCTAACTCAGTTGTTTATTTGCATTCATTGTTATAAACTGGAGTTCTTAGGGGTGGAAAGATAGCATACCTCAAGTAAACATACTTCAGGGCTATTTGACTGATTAGGAACATCAGTGATTGCTGATGTCAAGATGCATGTCCAGAGCCAAGTTATCTTATGCTACCTTAGCCCCTAAATAGTCATTTTCTACCCATTTATGTGTGTGACCTTACATCCTGTGACTTATTAAGCAAATTCTTTTGGAATTTGCAAGTAGACCCCTTAGCTTCCACCAAAGCAAACACTAAGAATGTCATTTGGTAATATCTGAGGCCTATAGCAGAGATTTCACAGTTTTCCTATAGCATGAATGCATGATATTTCTTCTAATGCTCAAACACTATCTTGCTTTATGACTTACTTTGGTGTGTTAATATAAAATGGTATTGAAATTATCCCACCAAAGCAGAGTGTTTAAGGTAACATAAGTCTGTGATCCAAAACATGGGCATTCTTATTTAGCTTGAGTAAGCTCTTATTCTGTTTGAGGTAAGATTTGTGCATTTTATACTGACATGACTACAAAGTTATCTTTACACATTTCTAGCACTTAATATAGCACAAAAACAACAAAATCCTTAATATTGAAATAAGAAACACACAGAGAAAAGTAGAGAGATGAAGATGCAATCTTCACTAAAACAGAGTAGTTGCCTGTTATAACAATATATCATATATATATATATATATATATATATATATATATATATATATAATTATATATATCAGCCGGGCGTGGTGGTGCACACCTTTAATCCCAGCACTCAGGAGGCAGAGGTAGGAGGATCATCGAGAGTTCGAGGCCACCCTGAGACTACATAGTGAATTCCAGGTCAGCCTGAACCAAAGTGAGACCCTACCTCGAAAAACTAAAAAAAAAAAAAAAAAAAAAAAAATTATATATATCATATTTTATATATATTTATATTATATATATATACTGTTATAACAGTAGTTGCCTGATCAAAGAGCATATGGAAGGACTCTGATGTGGATAGGAAAAGAATTTACTGAAACATGAAAAGACAAAGAGAAAATTTATTAAAATTCACTGTAGAAACATCACAGGCCATCTCCGAGATGTGATCATGCTGAAGAGAAGGGCCATTTGTGTGGAGTTCATATCTGGGAGGATAGGTAAACATTTTGTTATTTTGTTGAATTGTAAATTTTATAATATAAGCTTTTTTTTCTCTAAACATGTCCATTTGTGGAAGATGTCATGGGTCATTAGGAATAGGTTCAAGATGTTTCTGTACTACATTATGAGTCAGCAGGCCTGATTATTAAAGTGTGGAAATTTTGCCTCTTGTTTTGGCCTTTTGTCAGTATGTACGAGTCATTGGTAAGGGATGTAGAGAGTTCCTTTGGAACTGCTTTAGAACTGAGTAGAGATGGGGGGGGGGAGAATCTAGTGGTCATAATTGATGTGCCATAGTGTCACCAAATAATAAGATATTTTAAGATGGGAGACATATTGGAGAGGGAGCGAATCAATTGTAAGAGGTCAAAGATCAGATTGTGACACCATTTGTAGATCAAGATATCCTTGTTGATAGGACAGAAGTGTCAGTATCAAGAGTAATGGTTGATATTCCAGAGACAATACTATCTAAAGCTTAATTGATTGCATTTTAGGATGTTTCTATCCAGGAGATGTATTGAATTCTGGAAGAAGCAAATTATTCTTTCAAGGAGACAGGGACTGAAAAGGTAGAGCCAAATAACGAATTTTACGACAGGAAGAATAGGTGCCAGTCATGACCATGCCTATTCAAATAATGACAGGAAAAACTGTCAGTAAGAATAAAGAACAGAGCTGCAGCCCTGGCTTAATGAAAAACTTCTACCCATTAGGAAAAAGATCAGAAGAGGACCAAGATAGGAGAGAGATTTTGTTATAATTAACTAGTGTGCATCAGTTGCCCATTGATGCCCAGGGAGTCCTGGGGTCTGGTACTCAGGAAGGAATTGTAGGATATGGTATGAAGAAGGGTAAAGTACTGGCCATGTGGACTGAGCCTACCTGTCAGATCGAGCTCTGAGAGAGATTTTCTCCAGCCATAAAAGAGGAGACAGAGACAGAGGTGTGTTTCACTTACTCAGAGCCCTCCAAACTAATGTTGACAAAATAACATCTTGGAAAAACTTTCATATAGTCAAGAAAGGAATTGCTATATGGGCCACAGTTAAGTATAAACACAAATGTTATTATGACATCTCCCCTTTGGATAACTTCAAAATCAAGAACTACATATCCATGAGTCCATATATTTATTTATTTTTAAGTTGGCTCTTGACTTACCTTAGGAATAGAAAGCATTAATGTCTTCAATTGACTTATTTCTCCTATAAGGCTGTCTTGCATCTCACCTTGGTTCATCCTGGGAAACAGGGGATTAAACTGGACAGGTGAAATAAATTAGTTATTCCTGGAGTTTGACAAACATTGGAGTACTTAATGAGACCAAGCACAGTCTAGTTTAAATGTGCTGAAGCTGGTCACCTAAGTGATTACCTTTGTAGGACATTGGGGGCATCAGGTAGCTGGCAGAAACAGATTATATTCAAAATCCTGGTTAAGATAATTTTGTTCCATAATATAATTAATTATTTTATTTTGGGATTATTCATTCCTATTTGATATTTAATATCATTAGATGGTCAAGAATTAATCATATTTTACTGTTGACTTCTTTAATTTTTTTTAAGTTAACTACTTAAAACAAATCAAAGTTAACTGAGTCAGTCAAGACTCCACAGGTCCCTGGCTTCTTTGATTATTTGCCTTTTCCTATTGTGACATCTGCTTGGATGAGTCAGTATCTTGCTGGCATGATGACTTTTGTTGGAAACATGCAGGATATTTCCAACTCCAATGATGTCATAGTTTGCAGAATATACACTAGTTAAAGAGTCAAATATCTGGATTTTCAGTAATCTCTCTGATCAAGAGAAGTCTGATTTACTGGAATTTTAGAGTAATGTTAGTGGGGTCTGATTATCCTCGTGGTTCTGGCTGACTTTGAAGGATGAGGCCTTCTTTTTGTGGTCGTTGAACTCTCAGGGATAGTTTGACATGCCTCTAAGAGGGAGGAAGCTTTAACTTATACCACATTTACAAGAACTGACAGAAAATAACCTCAAAACCTAAGCTCTATTAAATAATTATTTTAAGTGAACTTTATCTTTCCTTTTCCACTATGAAATTTGAGTTATTATATTGTAGAAAAACTATCTCACGTTTCTACACAAAATCTTGCCTTATGCAAACATATAAAAATAAAAGGAAACATTTAGCCTTCCTTACCAAAAATATATCCTTATACATATATTTTTCTTCATATTTCTCTTGTACTTACTTATTCTTATTTTATTTCTACCTTAATATATTAAAATATTGCTAATGATCTGATCATGACAGCAAGATAATAAACAAATGTGTTAACTTACTATAAGAATTGAATACAAATTGTATATATGACAAATCATGATCCAACTGATTGCCATTTAAATTTTTTAAAAGTTCTTTTATAGATTTTTTTTTTTCTTCTTGGCCTCACATGAATCTGAGAAGTACGGAATGTTACATTCCAGTAAAAGCTGGCCAACAGAGCAAAGCTCTTAATGACCTTGGACAACAAATTTATCTTAGCAAGAAAAGAAGGAAGAGAAAACACAGAGAGCCAAAAATCTTTTGTGTTAATCCTGTAATTGCAATTTTCGATATAAAAATGCATCTATTCCCCTGAAGAACTGGAAGAACTAGGGATGCTAACTTTTTTCAGAGCACCAAGGAACTAGAGAGAACGAACTCAGTGGTACAGGCTGGACAGGAGACTTGGAATTCACTTAGTGATGGCAGGCTGGAATGAGAGGACTTTTTTAAAAGTACTTAATTTTTATCAGAGAACTATAATGGTAGCTTGTGATATATCAAACTAAGCATCGCATCACCTGAAGGTCATTTTGTTGGTCCCAGTGTCCATAGCCCCAGGACCCAGGAATTTCCTTTTGGTGTAGGCCCTAGACTTATCTGTCCAACTGTTTATCTTGTAGTGGCCACATTTTTCCTTTCAAGTGATCATTCTTTTCAACAAGAAGTATAAAGAAAAGAAAAAGCTACTGGTAAGAGGAGGGCTTGTCTTTGAAGACCTCCCTTTGACACTCTCTGTAAGAGAGAAGAATAAACAGTAAGAGAGGGTAAGATCTCTTTTTGTTTCCCTAGGAACTGGGAGGTTGTCTTTTTGATTAGGGTCAGCATAAAATGAGAGTTTCTGAGTGAATAAAAGTGAGCCACACAGAAAGAAATTAACTGGGTCCCAGTTCCATCCCTGGAGATGAAGAAAGAGGCAACAGAAAGAGTGAAGATTTCATAGTACACTCTATTAAGCAGTTGTCCCTGCAAGGGACTTTTGGGAATGCTCTAAATACATTTTTATTCGGGAACAGAGGGCAACTAGTTTGGAAAAGTGGAGGCCTACTATCACCTTGGAGCCACCTCCGGTGCCAGGGCCCATGACAGTAGCTTAGGCCAGAATAACCTTGCCGGGAGGTTCACAAATCAAACCATTGCCAATAATTGTTTGATTAGTCATGAGGAGTAGAGAGAAATAAATGCCCAATTATCTGTAAGTTTCTTGGACCAAGAAGTCTGTCCTATAAGTGGTGATATGCATAAAAACCTGAGCAATCACACTCTGCTTCCTCCTGGGCCACGAGAAGCAGGAGGGAAGTGGTAGTCCTCACAATATGCATGCTTACTTCCTAGACAAGCGTCTGTGGACAACTGGGCCACGTGATGAAAGGGACTAGATATCTGTGATGTTGAAAGCAGCTTCTCACCTTTAAGAACTATAGTAGAACATTCTTTTCATTCTATTGCTTTTAGTTCTCATGTTGGTCAGGGACATTCAACCACGTGCTGGAAGTGAGGCTTTCTCTCTGAGGCCAAATGGGGTACCTGTGCCGCACACCTCCTTCTGTGGACGTGGGTCACAGCCCAACTGCCTTCAGGCCATGCTAGGTTATTGCCCTACCCAGAGGGTCTCAGCTACCTCTAAATTAACTTAGCCACCACAAGCCTCACAGTAAGAAGTGTCAAAGAAAAGGAAAGTAGAGATTTTCCCTGTTTATAGCACCAAACTGTCAAATAAAATAGCACATGGAAGCCTGTTTTGTGGGAAGTAAAAAATAACCAGAATTTGCACGCAGAGAGAAGTTACTGAAATACAGTGCAAGAAAGCCCTGGGCATGTGATATTGCTCAGATGAGATATCATTATACAGAAAGGGGTAAAAAGCTATTTTTAAATATTTGATTTTTATTAATTTATTAGAGACAGAGAGAAGAACAGAGAGAGAGATAGAATGAGAATGGGCACACGAGGGCCTCTAGCCACTGCAAATGAACTCCAGACACATGGGCCACCATGTGCATCTGGCTTACGTGGGACCTGGAGAATGGAACTGGGGTCCTTAGGCTTCATAGGCATGTGCCTTAACACCTAAGCCATCTCTCCAGCCTGAGTAAAAAGTTATTTTATATCCATTATGGGAAGTGAGAATAACATAGTCTTATTATCATGGGCCATTTTTGGAGTTCATATATATATGGACATGTGGCTTCTCATCATCTTGCTGAATTGTACAGTGTAAGCTTTTTTCCTTAAGCCTGACCATTTGTGTAAGGTACGATAGGTTATTAGGTGTTGGAATCCAGGTATCTGTAAAACACATTATAGCTCACTAAGTGTTATGCTCTAAAGCAATATGGCCTGAATTTTAATGTATGAAATATTTGTCTAAATTTTTGTCCTTTGGTCTCTGCATTATTACAAAGTCTTATCACATGAGTAAAAATATATATTTATGAGCTGGATGTGGTGGCATGTGCCTTTAATCCCAGCACCCAGGAGGCAAAGGCAGGAGGATTGCCATGAGTTTGAGGCCACCCTGAAACTACCTTGTGAATTCCAGTTCAGCCTGGGCTAGATCAAGACTATCTCAAAAATGTATACATCTTTACCAAATGTGACTTTTTCGCTATAGGAGAGGTGAGGCTGAGACCAGACAGGCACTGCTTCTGAATTAAGGAAGGGTATAGTGTTCTTTCTCTCTACTGTTGATACTGCTCAATCCTAAGAGCCATATGCTTTATCCTAGTTGCACACTAAGTACGTAACAACAAAGAATAGCTCAACCTTCAGAGTGATTGGAGAATTGTGCTGAAAACACTTTCCTATTGTCTAGAACACCACTAGGCCAGCAGGAGACTCAAGTTGCCCTTTTGGCAAAGAGATATGTCCACTGGTGGTGGATCTTAACTTCAGCTCTACCAATGTGTGCTCAGAGCAGTTTAAGCTCTGGCTATTTGTGTTTGATGGCTGTTGTATGGGCCATCCATTCAAATCCCCACACTCACTGAGTTGAATTAGAGTAGCTTGCATGATCATGATTGAGGGATTATTTACGGACCAGAGGCAATTTTCCACGAACAATACCACTGAAGAAAATGTCTTCCCAAACTATCAGCAATTATTCACTGTCAACAGCTCTTCAGGGAGAGGTGGGGCTTAATGTACCCCTCCCTCATCCATGACAAAATGTTGACAGGCTTTGTCTGGTGCAACTCACAGCTGCTGTGAGCTCATGAGTGCAATTGCCACGCCATGTGCAGAAGATATCATTCGGCAGTAGTCCTCCACATCTTGACCTCTTACACTCTGCCTGCCCACTCTCCAGCAGTGTTTCCGGAAGACTGGAGGGGTGCGACTGATGTTCTATTTAGGGATGAGGAAGGAATAGTCATTTTGTCTAAATTTGAGTTTCTGCATTAACTGCCACCCACTGCAGAAGAAAGTTATCTGACCAAGGCTGAGAGTAGCACTAATCTATGGAAACTATTTAGGAAGCAGTCTGACAACATTTTTATTTAGCAAAACAGTAGTAGCTTTCCTCCTAGGGGCTATATATGACATCCCCAACCACAGGCTTGTGACCAGGTTTATAGTAGCAGATATGAATTCCATCCTGTGGAGCAGACCAGAAGTTTTGGTTAAAACAACTATTTCACAACCCTAAAGAAATGAATTATCCTGGAGATGTCTTTTGATCAAGGAGTTTCTTTGTTTTTCTTTTTCACTTGCCTTGTGAATACTATTTATGACATGTATAGACAATTGCATAGAACCTCCCCATGCTCTCTGATAAATGTTTTTATAGAAAATGTCAGCATCTTGGAATGACAAGGTTAGAAAATTGTCAGCGCCTGGGAGCTTCCAAGGTACTCCTTTCAATCATTTGTACTCTTTGCAGATCATGAACTTCCAGGACTAATTTCTTATTTTTTTTTAAGTTTTATTCACTACTTTCTTCCTAAACAATGAATGTTCTTCACGTTATGAAAATAGATCATTCTTCACTATATAACCATTATGTTACGATTCATGAACACCATGGCATGTACTATTAATTCATCTGTTTCCATGGTTTCAAGCAATAGCTATGCATCACAATTTACTTGGTTATACTCTTGTTGCCTGAGTTCCAGTTCTACTACTATGATCACCTTTTCATTTACAAGACGCACTTAACATTTCCAAAATATTTTCTAATGGAAGTTCCTATTAATGATGAGACAAAATGCACAATATAAAACATTTTATAAATCAAAATATCCAGGTTTACAGAAAATCTACTGTGTGGCTGGATTTAAGGGTCTCCTCTGCATTTTCAGAAAGATAAAATTTGTTCTTTATGTACAATTGGTACACCACAGTTGAATTTCAAAGTGCTGACATAATATGAAAATCTCACCAAAGCATCTCCTATTAGTGAGTCAGAAAAATAAAATAGATGATGCAGTTTCTTCCAGGTGCTTCATGGACATAAACATGAGAAAATGGAATTTCTAGCTAGAAGTATAACAAAGGCATATTGTACAATCAACTTAGGAGTAACTATAGATAAATAACTAGTAACTTTGTTCTATGGGACCAGAATAGAAAGATAAGGTCAATGATTTACTGTCATTTAGAAATATTCTGTCCTCTCTTCCCCTTTTTACATTTCTCTGTAAATGTATTCCATCCTTTATCTTGCATGATATTCGTAGAGGCCCATCATGACCTGTTATTGCTGAATTTGTGTAACCATGCCACTTATCTTTACACTTTGAAGAATGCATGTCTGCTTTTCAAATATTTGATAATAATAGTTATTTTGTTATAGATCTTTATTCAGAATTTTTATTTGCAGAATGTCACAAATTGGAACAGATTAGATTCTAATTCAAGATTTTCCCAGTATTTAAATGTGCTGCACTAAATATCAAGTTCTAATGTTATTCAACTAGAGAAACAGACTCCAGAAAAAATGCCTCAGCACATTATAGTCCTGCTTTTTCTCACTTTGCCTAATTGCATGTATAAGATGTTGTGAACTTCTTCAAGTTACGGGGAAAATGCGTTTTGATGTCATTTGTGTTTTCCTGAAGGTCGTGTCTCCTTGATTATAGCTGTCACCACATGTTGTGCATGGGTATAAGAGTACAGCTGCTTTCAGTTCATGTTGAATTCTATCTACAACAATGTCAAGAAACACTTTTGAATTTACAGCTTTGATATGTAAAAATTGGTGAGTATTATTGTATGTAATATATTCTTGAGCCTTAGAATAAAAATAATCTCTAGGAAAGAAGAGAGGAAGGATACAAAGTTATTTTTGTTTGGACAAAGGACAAGGCATGGGTGTATACAAATAATTGACACAGATGGCTTCAAATCAGACATTAAGTAGAAAAAATTGAACCACTGGGAGGTGTGCATGATGTATGGGTATTTATGGACATATTTGCATGTGTGAAGCTTATATTTGTATATTCATGTGTTATACATATAAACATTATTATGTACTATATGTTATAAGTTCCGCTTATTCTCATTAGAACTAAGGATGTGGACATATTTGGAGATACGGTACTTATAGCTGAGTTATGATGAACAAATATTAAAGTTGGGTAAGACTATAGTGGAGCTGGGGTAATGTGAATAAAAAGTTTGGATGTAGAGTTGCACACATGTGGAGAATACTTCATAAGCATAAAAGGAGAGAGAAAAAAAGACTGGTGTTTCTACAGGATACAGGATGGTGAAGATGGATAGCAAGCCTCCAGAAGCAGGAGAAGGACATAGAATAAGTTTTCCCTTGTTGCCAGAAGAAAAAATCCACCATTGGTTTCAGACTCCTTGATTTATTTTGGATTGCCATCTTCCAGAATTATAAACAATAATTTTTCCTGTCTTCATTTAACATGATGAATGAAACTAATTAAAGTCCGCAGAGCCAGTGGTCAGGAAAGCAAAAGAATGAAAGCAAGAAGAGGCTGGGCCCCCAAATATGAGATAGAATTCAGGCTACCTGTCATTGTTTGCTTTAAGAGTTAGATGGGAGGAGATGGAGGAATTAGATAGCCCAGGAGCAGGAGAGGCTGAAGAACAATCCAGGAGAAGGTGAAACATCAGGGACCCAGAAGAATAACTTATCTCCAACAAGAAAACCAAAAGATGGGTAAGGGTGTATGTGCACTAAAAATCTGTGTGATTGAATTTCAACCTCTACAGCCCATTCAAAAATTCCCAAATGGGCTCTGCCAGACAAAAATATTCCTGGACGAATGTTCTAGGAAATGTATTTTAACCAAGCCAAGATAACACAGCACAATGATAATGCTGTTGGTAAAGAGCCAGGAATCTTTGACATCATAATGTGGACCCAAGGATTAGCTAACTTTTACCTTGTCGAAAAGTTTTAGGGCTAGAGAGATTCCTTAGCAGTTGATGTGCTTGCCTGCGAAGCCTAAGGACCCAGGTACAATTCTCCAGGACCCACATAAGCCAGATGCACAAGATGGCACATGTGTCTGGAGTTCATTTGCAGTGACTGGAGGCTCTGGCATGCCCATTCTCTCTCTATCTGCCTCTCTTTTTTCTCTTTCTCTCTAAATAAATAAACAAAATAAATAAATATAAAGTTTTAGTATTCTCAATAAAATAATTGTTAAAATATCATCTAATTTTGAACCATTACCTGGTACTAATCTATTTAAGTGCATATGCCAGTTCTTGTAGTGATGACCTCCTCTGGCTTTTATCCTGAATACTTTAAAGTCCTCTTGTTAAGAGACTCATTCTACAGACATGTTGATGGTAGGTATCAGGACCCTCAGAGGTGGAAGCAGTAGGAGGATTTTGACTAATTTGATGCCCTTGAAGGGAAAAGTGGACCACAGGCTCCTATCCTCTTTCTCTTTTTTGCTTTTCAGTCATGTAGTGGTTTTGCTTCACCACGTGCTCTTGCCATGATGATGCCTTATCCAAATCTCCTGACCAGTCAGTTATGGACCAAAACGTCTAAAACTAGAAGCCAGAACAAACTTTGTATTTCATAACTACATTATATCAGTTCATTGTTTTCTTTTTCTTTTTGTTTGCTTGTTTTGTATTTTTTTTTCAAGATAGGATATCACTGTTGGGCAGGTTGGCCTAAAATTCACTTTATGAGCCCAGGCTAGCCTCAATCTGTTGTGATCTTCCCACCACAGCCTCAAGAGTTCTGAGACTAAAGGCATACACCACCATGCCTTGCAATGTCACGTGATTTTTAATAGTGATGGGAAGCTGCTGACATATAGCTTCATCACAGCCATGTGAATTATCTTACTTTTTATAACCTACCTCGATAACCTAGTTTCCTAATATTTCTTGGAATATATTAGAGGATTTTACTTGTTCCAATATCACTGTATTTCCTGATCGTTCATTTTATGCCTTCTCTACATTTCCTTTTCCATAGCAGACACTTAGAAGAGGAGTCTCCCCCAGACATTAATTTCTCCTTTTATAGGTCAATTATCCTTTGCATTAATTTAGAAATATTTTAGGAGCTTAATAACACTATTTTTGTTCAAGCCAACCTAAAATCAATCCCTGCCTTTTTGTTTTTGTAAACAATGCTGCCTATTTCTGGCTGATACCTAGGTATTTTAATAATAGATCAGTTGTAAGTACTTGATAAACTATGGTTCAGAATTATTTTCCATCTTATTAACTTGGTTATTTGGCTGTCAGAAAACTTGTCTCTAAAGTTAAATTTTATGTGATAAAATATGTTTGAATTATTTATGTTCCACAAATACTTCCTAATTCTCAAATTTAATTTTAACATCAAATTATATTATTTTCTCACATAAAAGTAGAAATCTCTGTGGAGTGATTTTATATTTTATTTTGTAATTGAATGCACATTGTACATCTTCTAGTTATCTTTGACTTAAGAAGCAGAAACAGAATCGTTGCTGCCAGAAAATGAATACAACTGCATACACACAAGTGCGCATGCACACATACACACTAATTATTATCACTTTGGATAACAAAGTCTTATAACATCATGGTACATCTTTCTTATAAGATGTTTTAAGTACTTGCCATACTGAAAATGATATATATAGCAAAATTGTGCTGAAATCCAGGGCATGAAATTTTAGTATCAGTAAAGTAGGATTGCAAGAAATTCAAACTCTTCAGCAGAGTAGAAAAATCAAAAACACAATCTAGAGAACTGAAGATTGGCTGTTATAAGTCTTGATTGCTAAGGAGGATGTGCGATTGCATGTCTTGGAAATTGGAAAAGAAGGCAGTTCTACTCTATGTCTAAACATATCATCATTGGAGACATTAACATGTTTATTCCAAATTTGTCAGATTTCAGATTTCTTTCAGTCTATTCAGTTAAGTTCAAATTCAGTTTTATTTTATGCCTTTGATACTTATGTCAAGTGTCCTGTTGACATTTCCTTTTTTCTAGACAGTGCCATCTGTTGGCTTGCTCTTATTTAGAGCATTTAGACTATTTAGAGGATGATTTAGAGGATTTAGAGACATGACATTTTCATTTGTTATTAGAAAATTTTATTTTAAATAAAAATCATCTTTATTGATGGCAGGAATATGTCAAAAGGCAATCCACAATATGTTATTTAATAAATATAGTAAAATTTTGAAAACTATTTCACCCTTGTCTCTAAGTAATAATGTGGTCTTTGTAACAATGTGCATCCCATTTGGTGGGAGATAGCATCAATGAGTCACTTATTATTAGCTTTCACTTATTAAATATTTTTGATTCTTGAGTCTCTGGTCTGTGAAATGGGGAAACTGTTTCAGGCTTATTGTTGGGTTTGTGTTACTATGCATACAGCACCTTGGAGTTCCTAGTTATCAGTAGGAAACTAAAATATCAGCAATGAATGATGTTATGTGACCTAACAATGATTATATCTTGGTATAAAAGTCTGTCATACCATATCTGATACATATATGATTTGTGAATATATGCTCATATTCATATTTTAATATACATATATTATGCTCACATAGGAATATATAGTAATTAATTATTCTTTTATTATTCAAGGTAAGATGTATTTTATGGGATAAAATTCTATATTTAAAATGAATTCATCAATCTTCAAATACATGTGATATCAAAGTGGAAATCAGACTTCTTCGGGAGGACGTGTACTAGTGGGGCTGGCCATGGTGATGGCAGAAGATAATAGGGGAGGAGATTAAACAAAAAAGCATGTATGAAAATGTGATAGTGAAACCCATTTCTTTGTATATGAATTCCTCTTAATGGCACATTATCAGATGAGCTATGCGCAGCCATACTTAGTGAAAATATAAAATGTTTTGTTATGTGTTAATATATTATTTATTGAAAGTAGCCTGATAATATCTATCTTAATACACACACGTATTAGTCTGATTAGTTGATTGGAATACCAACAGAAAAAGCCACATAATCATAGAAACAAAAGTGAACTTTAATCATACGTTAAAAGAAATAATTTCTAAAGCATTCCTGAAGGCACAGAAATTTTATAGTTTTTTTTACTTCTAGGAAGTAAGAAATGCCCAATCTATTTTGACCTTTGTATTTTCTGGACAGTCCTTATTATAAAGGTATCTAGGGAGATAGAAGGAGAAGGATCTGGACTTAAAGGCCAGCCTCAGCCATTTTCTGAGTTGAAGGCCAACCTGGGCTATAATAATCCTATCTCAAAAAGGAGAGAGATTTACTATATCGAGTAGAATTTAAGCAAAAGTGACATTCCTTATTCTTATTTCTCATCATTAAAGCAACATAAAATGGCTTGTATCTTGCTCCACAGTACCAATATTAGTAACGTACTTCTATGGCTGAAGGTCATGTTCAAGTTCTTTAGCTTTATGGCTCATTCTTACCTATTTCCAAATACTTCTCTGCTTACCACGTTTCAGACATGACCAGTGATCAGTGGTTTCTTGTTTTTCTGTCTATTATTCTTTACAAGGAAAAGGTGAAAATATTTGAATGGCATGTATCAACTTAGCTGTACCTGAATCTACAACCCAATGCTATTTATTCAGGAGATCTAAACTGACGTCATTCCTTTCTTTGTAAATTTCTATTTATAAATAATGAGCCAGCTTCCCTTCTCTGTAGCACTTATGATGTCCCCAAAATGAAAACATCAACTCAAAAATTTGTGTCAAGAGAACACGCAGGAGGAATGAGGAATATTCAATAAAGTGGAGGACTTTTTCAAAGTTTGGAACCAAATGTGCTGTGTGAGGAGAGCATGTCAATGAGTCATGCTGTGCCAAATTATTCAATAATTCAAAGCAGAGAGTGGGGACAGAAGAAAGGGAGGAAGACACAGGGGCACAGCAAGGAAGGTAGGAGACAGAGGAGTCATGGCAGGACAGACAGAGTGAGGCAATGAAAGGGAAAGAGAAAAGTGAGAGGAGAAAAGAGAATAGATATAGAGAAAGAAAGAGAGAAACCTGGAGGAGCATATGTCTAATGTAGTAAGAATGCAAGGACACTCCCTCACTAGCAACTGACATGTAGAATTTAATTACCCTTGATTATTTTGTGAAGCTTCTGTTGAATTGATGTTTACCATGTTCAATAAGCATTTCCCTCTCTAAAATTTTAGCATGTTACTTGTTTGTGTGATCACTTAGATTTTGCTATTTTGTGAACATTTTTAAACTGCAAGGGCTCACTTAGTGATTTCAATAAAGCCTGTCAGATAAAAATTACTAGGGGAAGATAGGTAGTGAATCAGTTGCAGTTGTTAATGGCTGGAGCAAGGAAAAACACAGTGTTAAAAATAGTGGACTCGAGATGTTACTCAGTATACCAGTCACTTCTTTCCAGCACTATGATACCTTCTGAGTAATCCCAAGGTCACTGCCATCTGAAAAGAGAAGATTCTCTACCCAAAGTGAGAGTAGCATTAATATAAGGTATAAATATTAAGAGAAGTGCTTACTGGGCAGTTTGATAAGCATAATATACACATTTATCCAGATAGCAGCAAATGTTACACCCCTAGAGCATGAACTACCCCTGTTTTAAGTTTTTAGTATCAGGGATGTATTCCTTCCCATGGAGTGGGCCTCCAGTCCAATTGGAGGGCAGTTGGTTTCCACCATGACAGATGTGCCGACTATTGCACCTGTTGGCTCATTTGGCCTGGCTGGCCAATTATAAGGCTTGAAGTGTCCACTGATGAGTATCTTCACTGGTGGTATCTCTTTCTAAGGCTCAGGGTCTAATGCGGAAGAGATGGCAGAAAGAATGTAAAAGCCAAAGGAAGGGTAGGACTCCTTACAACGTGCTCCCTCCAGACATAAAATGGCCTGGATATCCATGACCTCACAGTGCCTGACACTACCTACACAAGACCATCATAATAGGAGGAAAAGATCATGACCTCAAAATAAAAGAGAGACTGATTGAGATGGGGAGGGGATATGATGGAGAATGGAATTTCAAAGGGGAAAGTGGGGGGGAGGGAGAGTATTACCATGGGATATTTTTTATAATCATGGAAAATATTAATAAAAATTGAGAAAAAAAATCGTGGACTCTAGCCAGGCATGGTGGCGCACGCCTTTAATCCCAGCATTTGGGAGGCAGAGGTAGGAGGATCACCCTGAGTTCAAGGCCACCCTGAGACTCCGTAGTGAATTCTAGGTCAACCTGGGCTAGAGTGAGACCCTACCTCGAAAAGCCAAAAAAAATAAATAAATAAATAAAAAATTAAAAAAAAAGAAAGAAAGAAAAAAAATTGTGGACTTGGTTTTTTTGCTAGTAAGGAAAGAAGAGTTTTAATTTTTTAAATCAATTTTATAGATCATATTTCAGTTTAGATTACACCAAATTAAAATGAATGCAAGAAAGCAAGAATTAATTCTGCATTGAAGAACAAATGAGAGGAAATATGTGTGTCATTGATATGAAATTCAAAAAGCAATGAAGAGTTCTGTGCTATTAGCTATAGTCCATAACCAGTGATTTAGTTCTTGATAAGAATATAGCAATCTGATTACATACAGCCCTAGTAGCTCCCTCTACGCAGTATATTTTCAGAAACTAAACATATAATATATGTACAAAGATCTACTGTGAAACTTTGTACCTAATCCAGGCATGGTGCCACATGCCTTTAATCCCAGCACTCAGGAGGCAGAGGTAGGAGGATTGCCGTGAGTTCGTGACCACCCTGAGACTACATAGTGAGTTCCAGGTCAGCCTGGGCCAGAGTGAGACCCTACCTTGAAATCAGCAACAAGAAAAAAAAAAAAAAGAAAAAAAAAACTTTGCACCTAAGTGGAAGAGTAAGATGACTTCTGTGTCAAAGAGACCTATCTCCCCAGGTACTTTACACAAGAAAGGCGCATTCCACTGCTTTTGAAATGATTTCAAAAGATAAGTTTCTGGATAGTCTGGACTTTAGAAAGTGAAGAGTTTTAACATCTTATCCTTGAAGTTGACTACACAAAGTTTTTTTTTTTTTAACTTAGAAGTTTATATAGAACATTATAACCATTTAACTATGCTATAATCTTCATAGTTGTAATATCACATTATTGTTACACATGGTAAATGATGTGCAAATAACTATTTTATGTGGTATGTCATATTTACTATTAACAAAATAAAATAAATTTTTGAAGGAAAGGTGCTAAATTTTCATTCACACAAGGCATTTTTAGCAACCTTCAGAAGACAGATTGCTTTCAAAGACTCTATAGTATTTTGCTTAATTGATTAATGGCTTTTTAAATTTTAGCTTCAGGGACTTTTGAAGATTAATTTAAAATATAATACTGGTATTGATTAAAATAATAATTACCCTCTTATTTCAGGGCTGTCTTTCTCCTTCATATGAACTTGTTCTATTTCTGAAAAAAAGTGCTAGATCATCAACATGTGAGAGAGTTAGAAAAAAAATGGATCTTGATTACATTAAGACATACCATTTTACCATCATTAATCTTTACTTTTGAAAGAAAAGGCAATAACTAACAGGTGAAATTATTATTATAGTCCATGAAAATTTAAATAATATTTGCTCTTCAAGTATAGTGTATCTTTCTTACTGCACTTCCATGAAAACATTAATAACTTTTTGGATAAATGCAGTGTCAGCTCCGTAGACTTTGAATAAGAGCAGTTTCTTTTGCTTAATGAGGTGATGTAACCCGTTAATATTTCAGGTCAGTACTTTGAGAGCTTTTAGTACTTAAGCAATTTAGATTCACAGGAAAGAAAGAAAAAGCAGAGTGAGAACAAATAGATCAATATACGATTGCTGAGGCAATGACAAATTTGTAGCATTTCATGTTTCTTAAGAAAATACAAAATGTACTTCCGGAAAGGGGTAGAAGAGATGATTATTATGTGCCAGGCAGTGAAACCGCTCTTGTGATTCTACATAAGATGAACTCTAGGGTATAATCGGCTTGTGAAAAACACCACTTCCCTTTTACGCTTTAATAACATATAAATAGAAACTGTGTTTTACCACAATCTGCTATATTTTGGAACGTGGGAAAAATCTGATTTATCTTGAATCTGAACTGTGAGCCATAGTTATGGAGACCTTGCCCCTATGGTGAGTTCATCAATAAGGCAATGAACTAGTAAGCACCTTGAGGCTAATGGCATGGTGATGCATCAGTAACTTTTAAATTCCATTAGCTAAGGACAAACAGCAGAAAAAAAAGTGTGATAAATACATCATTATTGACAGTAAAATTATGAAATAAGATTATATGAAAATGTTACAGCTTCAGGTGTGATGCTGTCCTTTGATCTATGTATTGGAGGAGTGCTACTCTAATCTATGCCAAGGGACTTGACATCTGCCAAGATAAAAATTCACAAAATGAGGAGATGAGGCAATCTCCAGTTCTCAAAATGCTGTGTATCCTACAGTTCCCCTCAATTCCTATGCTGTTGTACTAGAGTTTGCATATTGGTCACAAGGTAAGTGTTCAATCCTTCGTAATTCCTCCCACCTCAGGTGCCATTTGTAAGTCCAAAACTCATATACTTTCTGGGGAAAAGTATCAAACACCTACAGTATCACTGATGTCCTTTGAGGAAATAATGGATTGACAAAACCTCACCCTGTCCAACTTCTTTCTTGAGAAAAATCTACATAGCTATTGCATGCCTTGTTTGCTAAAAAGACAGTCATGTTAAAGATATTCGCTCATATACTCATTAGCTCTCAGTTCACATAGCATGTTGATTAATATTTATTAAGGTGTTATTTTATGCAAGCCATTGTGTCAAGTACTAAGTATATTGCTAATAAATAACAAAACAGGTTTTTATGTGAACAATTTAAAAGGAAATTATTTGAGTATGTTGATCATTTATTTCAGACATTTGCCTTGAGTTTGAATCTTACTTCATAGAATGAATGTTGTTTAGATAAATATACCCGAGTCAGATATAGCCATTTCCTTTCTTTCTTGCTCTAGTCATGATGAATTCAGTTCCAAGGTTTCTTTCCTACTCATCCCGCCTTCCACTCTTACCCAGTTTGTAACTAGTTATGTGAATCTTATCATGTCATGTACTTACTTGATTTGACTAACAGTATGTGGAAAGAGTCTTACCACCCTCTGAGAAAGTTGAAACTATGATATAAAGAGTAAAAGACATTTCAGGAAGATTAGATAGCCTCAGTAATAATGGAAAGTTTTAAATATATCTTGTTTCAAACTTCTTTTTCTCAAAATTTACTTGAAAAACAACTTTAGATAAGCTATGTTGAACAAAATGTGTCTGAAAATCCTATTCAGCAGAAATCCACTCTCAGCGACCATTACTGCCAAAGTGCTGTAATAGTGATAATGAGTGGTCATTTTATTTGTGGCAAGAATTTGAAAAATGCACTGAATCAATTTTGTGAATTGCTGTGCCACTTTCAGAGCTTTGCATGTTCAAAGAAATACAGAAATTGAAGTAATATTGGCCAATGTACACAATCCTGGGAGTAAAGATAACTAACAGTTCTCTCAGTTTTAAATTTCTGCTTGTCTATTAGAGGATTATACCTGAAAGCAGATACTATGTCTGTTTTCCAGTCTTGGTGCAGGCAAGAGTGGCTTAAACCAGAATTTACTTAAAAAAAATATTCTAGTGAAGTATGTACAGAAGCATCTTACATCATTTTCAGACCAAGGCTTTTAATAAGTCAAGTTTAACATCCACTTTTTTATGGGTAAAGGGAAGAATTGAATTAGATGAGTCATAAATGGAAACCTGGCACCAGAATCATCAAATTTAAGGAGTGTTAGGCTGGGTTTTGTGGCGCACACCTTTAATTCCAGTACTTGGGAGGCAGAGGTAGGAGGATGCTGAGAGTTTGAGGCCACCCTGAGAATACATAGTGAATTCCAAGTCATCCTGAGCTAGAGTAAGACCCTACCTCGAAAAACAAAAACAACAACAACAAAAATTAAGGAGCACTTGACACACATGGAACAGTGCTGCAAACTCTGACACAGTGAGGGGTATTTTCTTTGTTTGTGATTTGATAAGTTACATCAGGTAGTTTTACTCTCATCCACTTTTCATATAGCTCTTATTATTATTAGGATACATTTAGTTTTTTTTTTTTTTTGTTCTTACTCACGGAGTCTCAAGTCTTGGAGCCATTTTCTTTAAATGAGGAAATAAGTTACTAGGAACTATTCCAACTGGATCAGTAGGTTCAGGAACTCATCAAGGAGATACAAGCAGCATAGAGTGCTCTGGAAGAAGGGTGTCGAACTTATGCTAAATGGCTGCTTTCCTAAAACTGTGTCTCGCCGTCAACTATAATTGGAAAATGATGCATAATTTATCCAACATCTATAGTTACACTCTGCATTGTCACATTAAGTCTTTTGAAAGAGCTGAAAACAACCTGCTTAGTATTTCTTAACTCCGTGTTTTGCAAGTCAATTTGACAAGGCAACAGTTCTCGTAATTTTTATTAATATGCACTGAAATGTGTTCTGAGAAGTGCAATGGAAGTGTTGACTATAAAGAAGTTGAGCTTCATATGAGAGCACTATAGTAGCTGATTATCAGAGTTTACTGCTGATAATACTTTTATTTCAGTAGTAAACAGAGGATACAATATAGTCAAGATGTCAGAGGCCAGAGGTTGAAATCTGACTTTATTGTCATACTTTGTATGAATGGACACAAGTCCTGAATTTTTCGTTTCAAAATTTGTTGGTTATGAAACTTAGACAGATGACATAGATGGTCTTCTCATGTGATATAGAGTGCTTACAAGGTGTGTACTCTTTGAATGGGAGTTTTGAGGTCTTTGACAGTGGCAATCACAACAATAAATTTAAGAAACCATGGATCCTTGCCTTATGAAGTTAAAAAATTAAAATCAATAGACCAGTGGGTAAGATTTGGGTAGACTTCATTATACTAAGAGAAGGAAAGAGAGAGCTCCTGCCAGGTGACAGGCAGGATGGGGTAGAGGGCCCATGTGGGAGTATAGGATGCTTCCCATGTCAGCAGACCAGGGCCAAGAGGAGAAGGGAGCTTACCAAAGCAGGGATCTGGAGGTTCAGGAAAGGTGAGAAGCCAAAAAAGAGGCCTTGCCTGCCTGGAAGCATCTTATTTATAATCCTATTGTGGTGGGCTTTACCCTAAGTCTAGGTGAGTCTGAAAGAGAGCTGATTGGTCTGGCCTGGGTGGGGGGTGGTTCACGAGTTAGGGCAAGAGAGGTGATTTGATGGCTTGGATCAGAAGCTGCCCTCTGATTCTGCTGAAGTAGACGGTTTTCTCTCTTTGGTCTGCCTCTCCTGACTAGCTACCTGATTTCTCCTCACTGTTAATATCTAGTCCTCCTTTACAAGACTAAGACTACACAGGGAAATTGGTAATCCCAGGGATTAAAATTGGCAACCAGAAAACTGAAGCACAAAACAGTCACAATCCAGGGAGTCCCAAAATACAATACAGAAATAAGCTTCCATTATGAAATGCAAGAAGAGTCGATACTGAAGGATTGAGGTGAAAGGAAGAAAAAAAAAAAATACCCACATGAAACCATTTGCATGTTTTATGCTTATGTAGCATTTGCATTCCGTTTTTAATTCTTGTTTAGTTATTGAAGGTTTAAAAGATCCTAATAAGTCATCATGAGTAATTCTTTGACAATGAGGTAGAAATGGGGGAGCAGGCAAAGAGAGGTTTTGAAAGTTCTTCTGTCTTCCTCAGAGGAATGAGAGGAAATAGCAAGAGGGGAGGTGGCAGCCACAATGAGCCAAAGCTTAATTAAGTCTCACAGGAAAATTAAGATGGCATCTTAAGTGAAGAAAAGAATCCATACAGAATGATTTCAGGACAGCCAACATTAGAGCATTAGAGGATCCTTCCCCTGACACTATTTCTCTCTTCTGCCTGGAAAAGTGGTTTTTTTTTTTTTTTTTTTTTTTTTTTGTTTTTTTTTTTTTTCATAACCTGATACACTATCTTCAGATTGATGCTGTTAATTTTTTAGATGATTAAGAATATACTTTATGATAGTGGAAACTTCCTTTGGAGGGATTAAGTCATTTTTTCTTTTCCTGGAAAATAAATGTCAAGGAAAAATAAGAGTGACAGCACTGAAAGTCAGGCTGGGAATTTCAGTGAAGAATTAGCCCATGGGTTCAGCAGTGATGAGGGTCCAGGCATGAACTCCAGTTAGGAAAAAGTTCCAGATAAGAAATTTCAAGCAGTAGAAAACGAATAGAGAATCTGAGACCTTGGAATTTAACAAATATTGACTTTTAACCATGTTTCTTGAAACACAGCCACAGAGAAAAATCTAGGAATGCATCTAAATGTGTTCTTATTTACGGTGAAATGCTATGTTTATATGTGACAATGTGTATGAAGACAAATAGTTGTTGTCACAGGGATGATAGTGAGAATTGGAAAGGTGTTGACCAGGGCTAATCATCATCTTAGCTTTCACTGTGTTAATTACCAGCACATCAGACTCTGTAGGTATTGATTAGTTTACTAATTATTCAATTAAACCATGTTGATTTGGCCCCAGCAGCAAAGAGAATGCCACATAATCACTGGGCTGGTACAAAGGAATTGTGGATTTTTACCTTCTGCATTCTCTGAATTCTGGTCTTACTATGTACATAATATCTAACGTCCCAGATCAGCAGGTTCTCTGCTCCCTGCATTACCTAACTGACAATGAGTGACATGTGACTGATAATAAGCAAAGGATCACTCCCTCTTCAAGGATTCAGCAAATTATCTCATGACTTATGGTGAAATCATTTATATAACCAGAAAATACTTTGATGCTTCCACAAAATTTCTTATAAATAGACATACTTCATGGTGATGGACTTACTCTTTGCCTTTCTATACAAGTCTTTGTGTTACTTTTACAAAGTTATCAGTGTTTATGTATCTACCAACGGCAGCAGATATAGTTCAGCATTCAAAAGGTACAAATAGACCTTAGTCATCTGATGGATTAGTGAATGCATCAGTGCATGGTTTACTAATCTAAAAGTAAAATCAATTATTTTGATCAGAATTTTGGCTCAAGATTTTGGACTAGAGTTTTGATATTAAATCAAACACTTTCAAGACAAATATATATGTTTGAAAATTAAAGAAAAAAATCCTGAATTTGGCAATCATCTGAAAAGTGATCTAAGACTAGGAAATGATGGCTCAGTAGATATAAAGCATTCTGCACAAGTGTGAGGACCAGAGTTTGAACCCATGAATGCACACAAATCCAGGTGAACATGATGGGCCTATAATGCCAGCACTGGAGGGGAAGAGGTAGGGGATCCCTGGGGCAAGCTGGCTCACAAGAACCCAGAGAGCTCTGGGTTCAAGTGAGAGACCCTGCCTTCATAAATAAAGTAGAGAGCTAGTAGGACAGACATCTGTCTTCAACGTCTGGTCTACAGTGAAACATATGTGTGGTCAAACACCTAATAATACATATACATATACATATACATATACATATACATATACATATACATATACATATACATATACATATACACACAAGTGATCTAACAAACCTGCTTGTGGCCTACATTCTCTTCAATAACCAGCTCTGATAATACTGTAACAGCTATGCAATAAAAAAAAGTGACACAAAAAAGAAGAAAAGAAAACAGGAAATAATAAAGATTCAAACAAATGTATGCATGTGTATATATATATATATATATATATATATATATATATACATACATATACATATATATACATATATATATACATATATATATATTTTAAATATCTTCACATGCTACTTTATGTGTTGCACATTGTAATTACTTACAAAATTCTAGCTTTGACAAAAACCAATAACACAAAAATCCAAAAATCAATTATTTTATTAACATTTTGTTGATCAGCAAACTACCCTTTATTTACATTCTTATTCACCATTGGAAACACTTTTTATTTTCTCTTTAATTCATTGTCTTCTTGCAGAGAATTTAGATTAATTTATAGAGAGAAATGTCTTCAGAGATTATTGTGAATGAAGCCAGTACAAGCATAATTAGGATGCCAAGATACATAAGAATATATATCATGCTGGGAAATAATTGGTTTTTCTTAGGAGACTTAATTAGGATATATTCTTAAAAATTAGTTCCATCGCTCCATTAATTGAAGCCATTAGTTTTTTCCCCCATTTTAACAAACAGAATAACAAAATTTGAAGGAGAATAATGTCATCAGATATTATTTCAAAAAAAAACTACACATCAAGTTTTTCCTAGATAATTGATATAATTGAATCATCTTACCTTTTAAACAAAGTTAAATGTACTTTGGTAAAAGAAACTTACAGAGATAATTTTTTCAGAAGCAAAAATTTCTGTGTAAGTATGAAATATCTGCGTTGCTATGTCCACAATATCAAATGAATATTCTGAATTGTGGTTTTCTTAATATGCATTTTTATTGGGTAAATAAGATAAAATAGAATCATGTTTTTTTGGTGTGATGAATTTTATCTAGGTACTGGTTTTAATTGTATAAGATCTGTTCTCATAAAATATCGGTACTCACTAATTTTCATTATCTGCCATAAGCTTGTGTTTATAATGTTACAGTGCATTAAATAATTTTCACCCAAAATTCACCTCCCCCAAGAATTTTAAAATAGTATCTTATTTAAAAAAATTTCAGATGCACCTAGATTATGGTTTTAGAGAATCTTGTACTAGGGTCTTGGTCCATCATAATATACAACCCTAAATAATTATAGTGGACCTTCATTCTTATAACTGTTATAGGTACAGGAAGATATTTACAGAGAGTTATGGAGGACAGTATGTGACCACAGAAGTAGGGACTTGAGGTGAGCCACCATAAGTCAAGGGATAGCAGACACTATCAGAAGCTGATAGAGCCAAGGGAGAGGTCTTTCCTAAAAATGTCAGAGGAAGTATGACAGTGATGCCACCTTGAGTTTGGTCCTCTTCTTTCAGGACTATGAGAGCAATATATATATATATATATATATATATATATATATATATATATATGTTAGATATTGATATGTAGATACATATGTGTGTGTTTCTGCCACCAAGGTTATGGTCATTTTTAATAGTCAGACTAGGAAATTCAGGTGAGTATGAAAAGCTGAATATCTATCATTTTCATGCTTAGAATAGCAGGATGATAAAGATTATCTAAATTATTTAAATTATTTCTAAAATTTATAAATCACAACTTTCATTAAATGCATCAAGAAATTATGTTACTCGACAAAGAAGCAACCCAAAATTTCTTAAAAGTCAGTTGACACTTAGGAGAGAAGGGGTGCATACCCTTATTTAATTGGAGTAAACTATGAACAGATCCCATAGGAACCTTCCAGATCAGTTAATATTACACTGAAGTTCTAAACACCAGTTAGTATGAGAAAACAATGAAAATAATAGGAAGAGTCACCACAGGGATAATTTATTGCAACTTTGCTAACACGTTTGAAAGTCCAATCACTAATATGCAAACAAAAATCATTAATTGAAAATTAAGAGCTATTACTTAAGGAGGGATTATGACAAAGACCTGGGTTTAGCTACGGGTAATGGATGCTCTTATGTGCTTCAGGTCTGGAGTGTTGAAGGCAGCAGCCATGTTGACAGACACAAGCAGCAGAAAAATTCCTGGATTCTTCCTCATAATGGATTAAACTGATGAGACAGTCTCAATAAAAGTAGTTATCATTAGTGTAAAGGCTAAGAAAGAAAATGGCTTTCAGAGTAAGGGAGAAGAATGTGTCATGAACCTAGGCCATTAGAGAAACTCTGCTTTGATGTGAAGAACTGGATGGAGAGGAAATCCCAGCTCATACACATAGAAACACTCTGAGGGTGAATTTCAGTCAGAACAACACATACCCCTACCCCTCTGAATCATTATCAGCAAGCAGCAGGAGCATCTTACATTGACTAGTAAAGCAGGCAGATGCATGCACAGTCTTCTGAGAAGATACAAAGGGAAGATGTTACCTGAAGGCAGGACAGGATTTGTGAGAACGTCTCCTGCAAGCATGTCTCCAATCTAAGGACAAGGAGACCTAGAAAAGTATGAGTCTTGTGGATCCCTGGTAATAGTTACAGTATATATCTCAGAGTCTGCTCACATGGTTAAACAGAGTCAACCAACCACTCTGCCGGTCTGCTATCAAGAACAATGGTGGCAGAGATAGAAAATTACTACTTATCTCAGTCTTTTCTGTTCTACTTGCTATGCTAGCTTTCAACCAAGTAAAAAACAACAACAATGATAATTATAACAGATAATTTGTAACCATACAAGTAACAACTGGAACTGAAAAGACAAAAGAGTTATCAAATTGGCTATCAAATTTGACTGAGAAATTGGAATTGTGCAATAGAAATTAGAAAGTAGCTTTGACAGAGCTTTGTGTAAGCAAAACACAAAAGTAATTTCATCGGAAATATGTGAAAAGGTGAAATAAGAATTATAACAATGAAAAGCTTGATAAGAAAATAATGTACAGTATCTGATGCCTGCTAATAAAAATAAATATGATAAAACAGAGCTCATAAAAATGCCAGTGTTTCAAACAAATTGCTAAAAGATTTAAAATTCTGATGACTGTAAAAAAATTTACATTCACTGAAAGTTGAGAAGTATTGGTTCAGGAGATTCTCCTTTATGATATTTAAATATAGACTAATATGGAACTTTAATGAACTTAAAGAGTATCTTATGCAATACTAGCATGCATTCAACATACTTTATGAAAAATCTATTCTTGGCTTCTTATATACATATGGTATAGTAATTTAACCACAAATAAAAGAGAATTCTTTAACTAAATGACAATGACAATATATTTTCATAGAATAAAGATATATGGTCTCCTATTCTATTTTATCACATAAATTAGAAATATTTTTAAAAATAATTTTATTAGCCAGGTATGGTGGAACACTCATTGAGGTGTAGAGACTGTCAGCCTAACCTACAGAATGAGAGCTTCCTTGTCTCAAAAAGATCATAACAATTCCATTGGCATAAATGAGACAATGTCTTCATAAAAGCCCTCCTTAATACCAAAATAATCTTATAATTATTTGCTTGGTAACCAAAACAGGCATATGCATTAGTAAATAAAGTTAATAATGACCTAACAATATAATAACTTTAATATGATAAAACTGAAAAAGAAATTATTGTAGGTAGACAAAAATCAGTCTATTCCCCTTGAGACTATCTGAATTAATACACACTTTGCTTCATTTGATAATCGCTAATTTTAGTAATTAACAAATCTGACTCTTGGGAATGTGTCCCTTCTCTCTAACTCAGAATGAGTGCGCTAATGAGAAATTAGCTCCTGTAAATGCTTGTAAAATGTTATCCCCAAATCCCATCTACATTGTCTTTGTCCTACTTGCATTACTAATTGCTTTATTTTAAGCTATTTTTAATTTTATCAAACATTTCCCAGTTAACGACAGATAAGTAAATATGGATATTTCATACCAATTAGTTTAGCATCAATTGTTATGGAAGAATGGCTTTTTATATCTTCAAAAGACAGCATTTTTAAGATTTTTAAATTAACAAATTACATTAGTAATTTATTTAGCAATTTCCAACTTACTCCTGTTGCAAAAGTTTGTGTTAAGTGTTTCTATGCCATTTCTCTGAACTGACATTTGTTTCAGTTATAAAATTAAGGGGCATCTAACTACATAACAACTTCTCTCTAGGCCCATTCTCTCGTTATCCAACTTTTGTAGGAATCTCATCTGATTAATGCTTCCCTCTTCTTTCTTTTCAACCTCTTTCAGTTTAATTCATCTATTCAATTCAGCTACATAACTTGCATAATTAAATGTGAAGTGAACATCTGAGTTCATTATTCAAGATTAAGAGTAAATTGATTGTTACTTAGACATAAAGAAGTTTCCTGTCAATTGAAGACTTCCCCTTGAATTCTTGAAGTATTTGTTATTCTGATGTTGTTTTAGGCAAAGTAAAACTTAAAAGTGAAGTCATCACCATTATTTTTTCTGCTTTCTTCAATTAAAGTGCAATGCTAGCATTAAAAGCAAATAGAGATTAAGAGGACAGGGAAATCACACAAAAAGCTGCTAATATTAGACAATTCATGTTTCTGAGTTCATCTTCAAACAAACTTCTGGACTCAGTAGAACAGAGCTGACAAATGCAACACAAGCTAGACTCAGGAGGCTGAAAAGAGGAAGGCAGGATCTCTCCAGGCTGAGGTCCATCCAAGGAGGGCTCTTCAGACAGTGATTGCCAGTGGACATGGAGACTCTCACCTGACACATGTACCTTGCAGCTCCACGGGTACCCTTCCCAGATTTCAGGCCTCATGCTTGCTAAGTGCCCACAACTGTCATGCATGGCACTATCCACGTGGTAAGCCTGTGATCTTTCAAAGTCTTTAAGCTCCCACACCTGGATAGCCTACTACCTAGGTCCTAAGTACGAAGATTGTCCCCACCTAAGGCTGGGTGTCTCCCTGTAAGTTTCTACATTATGACCAAAGAGGGTCCAGAGTGCGCACTCCGGTCTGAATGTTTCTTGTTGATTCTAACAACTGAAATGTGCAAGGGCTGGCAATTAAACCATGGCCTCCTTTTTCCTCACCTGTTTATTGTTTCAGATGCTGAGCCCAGAGGGATTCCAGGAGTGGGAACCTGGGTGAACAAACCATCCTGGGGTCACTGATAGCTAACAGCATCTCTTTATCTCTATTTCAATGTCTAGATGACAATTGATTCCTGAAACAACTGAAGTAGAATTCAAGATTGCCCCAAGAAAGCCTCCAGGTTCCCTTTTCCATAGAACTCAATGCTAACCCATGCACTTGCTAAAACTAACAATCTCAGTCATCCCTGCTTTATCCAACTAATGTATTCATTTCGTTTGATCCAGTAACAAACTGTCTCACATTTCATTCTCAATCATTCTCCACATCATTTTAGCTTCTATACAATAAACCACCTTTGCTATGGTAAAGATATGTATACCTCCCAAAATGTATATGTCAAAATCCTAAGCACAGATAGTGGCATCAGGAGGTTAGCATATCAAGGGGTGATTAGGTCATGATGTCATGATTAGGTCAGATTCCTCATGAAAGAAAATTATGAATTAAGAGGACCCATAAAGCTCTTCTCCCATTCATTAACTCATAAAGTCCCTTCTTTCAAGTCACTATACAGTTAGAAGACATCATTTATGAATAAGAACAAATGTCTCAATTGACATAATATATAATGCAGAGAAATGTTTCTGGTTTTAATAAGCTATCACTCTATGATATTTTGTAACCAAAGTATGGATGGATGGACTGAGACAATTTTAGTACCTATACTGTAAGCAACACCCATTTCCATTTGTGTGACTGCAATTGTTTATTTTGTTCTCTAACATTGCAACCAATCTGATCATTACAAGGTATAAGATTAGTTATTTGTTCTCTAAAAGCTACCCCTGACTTCCTGCTGACTCTAATGCACATGAAAAACTAATATAATTTGAATGTCATTATGGTAAGTAGCATAATAGCTGCCAAAGTTATCCATATATTGATTCCTGGCATGGGGGGGGAGAGTGCATTTGCATATGCTAAATAAGTTCAAATGACAGATTATCTTTTGTTTCCTAAGCATATGAAGTGTAATCATAAGGTTCTTGAAAGAATCATAGAAATGAGGTAATAAGGGCTGGAGAGATGGCTTAGAGGTTAAGCGCTGGCCTGTGAAGCCTAAGGACCCGGGTTCGAGGCTCAATTCCCCAGGACCCACGTTAGCCAGATGCACAAGTGGGCGCACGCATCTGGAGTTCGTTTACAGAGGCTGGAAGTTCTGGCGCGCCCATTCTCTCTCTCTCTCTCTCTCTGCCTCCTTCTCTCTGTCACTCTCAAATAAATAAATAAACAAAAAAAAATTAAAAAAAGAAAAGAAATGAGGTAATAATAAGGGGAAGGAGGGAGGGAGTAAGGGAAAGAGAGAAAGGGAAGGAAAGATTAGAGAATGAAATAGAACCTACTGGCCATAGGGATCTTTGAAAATGGAGAAAAGGAGGGTCCATTGGTAAAGGAATGGTTTTTGACATCTAGAAACAAAAATAGCAAGAAAACATGTGGATCCTAGAAGCTCAGGATAGTACCAGGATTTGGAGTAAACAAAACCCACTCTAAAATTGAAAGACAGTGTTTGATAATGTTGCTCACTGGTGCAGAATCTGCCTGTTGTTCATGAGACACTGGGTTCATTCTCCAATGCTGAATAAAAATCTTGAAAGATAAGTAGTGTGTGTTATTTAAACTACAAGCGGTAATTTTTACAAAAGCAATAGAAAACTAATATATGATTGAGGAATATAGTGTAGTATACAAACAATTTGTATATTTGTGTCTTCTATTTTGATACAGACTTTCTTTTTGTATGCATTTAATTTAAATAATTAATAAGAGTTTGTTATATGAACTCAAATCCTTGATTATTCCCCACTAAATAAAAAGACAAAGTGTTGATAAAGTGAAATCTTTAAGTGGTTTAGAAAAGTTGCTTTGGCTAATTCTATTCTTGTTTGAATTAAATTGAAATGTTTCCCAGTTGATCACACAGACATTGATTATGTTATCTTTATGCCAATGTGACAAAATATCTCAACACCTTAATACAAAATTAAGGAAAGGTATTATTTATTTTGAATTATGGTTTTGGAAGTGTCAGTCTTTGGTGGAACCAAACATCATGGTGGTGGGAACCTGTGTTGGAGACACCTAGCTCCTGGTGCATCAGGGAGAGGAAAAAGAAAATCTTCCACAATAGTGCCACCACCTTGAGACCAAGCGTACAGTTTATGAATCAAGAGGGAAAATGAGATTTCAAACCAGAACACACACACACACAAATGGTCCAATTCACTATTTAATTTCCCATCACTCCCCTATGTAACTATTGCTTAATCAGGTTATCCTAAGCAGTGTTTCAACTCTGCAGGAAACACCCCCTCCCCCACTCAATGTTAAATGCAGGTAAAGACAGGGAAAAGAAACCTTAGTAATGAAACTTTTAGGAATAATCACTGTCAATTTCTTTGCAATATTCAGATTTTTAGCTGATATGATATCTATTAAAATAGGACTAAGTTATTTCATATTGGCAACTTGCTTATTTTCTATATTAACAAAACGTTTGGTCTTATTTTAAAGACCTTTAATTGCTGACCTCAGAATAATTTCAGGAATCACTCAATTTAATTAGCATAAAATATCATTATACACATATACACCTTAGATATATATGCACACATATGTACACACATTGGAAGAGAAAAGCTCAATGATGAGATAGAGTAGTATTATGTTCCAGTTTGCTTCCAATCTGTGACCAAAGATGAACAATGCTTTTGTAGCAATACTGAGCAATATAATGTATATTACAATCTCTGATATTTCTTGGTTAATAATCTATTAAATTTTAGATATAGCTAATTTATCAAGGTAGTTTTAATTGTAGATATAAATTATTTTTATTGCATAATTACCTCAGTACTTCAACTTCATTTCATAGTTTTTAATGTTTAAGAAGAACAATGGCATATTTCTATAGAGCCATCATTCATTTTTAGTATGAGTCAATGCAGCTTTGTAATACACATCTTATTTTAGTTACAGCAGACCTCTGCTTTCTAGTCTGTCATGTAATAAGCTTAGACGTCTTAATCCATCCAACAAGAAGAAAAGGATATACTAAGTAAAAATAAATCATTAACTTAGAATCAGAAAAATAAGTGAGGTCACACGGCAATCTACTCTTTCTTTCTTTTTTTTTTTTTCTTGGTATTCTTTTCTTTTCTTCTTTATTAGTTAGTTTTGTATTCTGCAAATACAGTCAGTTTGGTACCATTATTAGGCTCATCCATGACCTACTCCCTCCCCTTGTTGAGGTATATGGGTCATGCATTGTGGAGTTAGCCCACAGTTATGAGTTTGGGGAGACATACAGAAAGATATAGAGAATTATAAATTTTTTGCAACAGAAACCCACCAGTGCAAATGTTCTGACTCCGTGCCATATAAGAAATCCAGAACTAAACTTAAATTTTAGAGGCTTACATTTACAAGTCCAAGGGGTAAGTGCTGTAGTGATGAGGGAAACTCATTTTTTTCATGATTTTTTCCTCTATGAGTTCAACCAGCTTCTCACAAAGAATATCAAGAAAAAAGCTTATTGAATTTCAACAGTGGGATTTGATGATATAAATACATGTACTATATGTGCAAAATTATCTAGATATGCAAAATAACTGTAAAATATTTTATTTTCTGCTTTTATAACTTGTTACTTCAAATTTATAACTTCACACAAACAACAGAAGCCTTAGTATGTCACACTTACAGGATATTTATTTATTTATCTCTTTATTCACTTACTTTATTTAAGGGAGGCATCTGCCTTTATGTGGGTTCTGTGGAACTGAATCCCCATGCTGGCCTGCATGCTTTACAAGAACTTGCTTGTAGCTGCTGTGCCATTTCCACAGCCATTCGCACTCCCCCTGCCTGTTATCAAACTCGGTACATTGAAGTGATTTTTAAATAATCATTAGAAATGACCCTCCCTCACTTTTCTATGTAAAGTCACATTTATTTCTTTTTGTAATTTAAATTTTAGATTTTGATCTATCAACTCTAATGTTAGACAAAGAAGAATTATCAGTATCCTGTAAATTGTTGACCACTTTGACAGCAATCTCCGTTTCAATTTTCATCTCTCAAAATTCTGTGGACAATAATTTGTCATGCCAAGTCTTAGACTATTTGCTTGTCACATAAATAAATAATTTTCATGAACGTTGATTGCATTCCAAGCTTTTGTTACTTAGACTACCCTCAGGTGAACCACTTTCACTGCATGGTATGTCTAGTTGTTGAAGAGTCTGTAGAGCTGCTTCACTTTCCAATGAGAATTCAAGGAGACTCACGTAACAAGTAATTGCTCAAAAAGTATCTGTTCACAAAATGCTTTCATTACTTTAGGCTGTATCTATTCACTTTCCCTTCATCTAGGCTCATTTTTATTTGTGGTATTATTGCCCTATACCTATACGGATGCACACATACAGACAGAGAGAGAGAGAGAGAGAGAGAGAGAGAGAGCCAGGCATACATGCATGTTTTCCTGCCCTCCTCAAGAGAATCTCTGCTTTGAAAAAGCAATGGCAATAACTTTCTTGCTCCTTCATCCCCACATAATACAGCAGTGGTTGCCCCATATTTGGGGATTCCAAGTATTAAAAAAAAAGAATAGTAGTATATAACATAAGTTTTCACTAACTAAACAGTCAATATTTTGAAGTACCAACACATAAATGCTTTTAGATTGAATATAGGGGAAGTATGGAATATTAGCTGTGATTATTCTTCATTATTTTTATGACTATTAAAATTGCACAAATAAGCAAAATAGATATATTTTAAATTTTAATTTATTTATGAGTGAAAGAGGCAGGGAGAGAGAGCACACCCGGTAGAGAGAGAGAGAGAGAGAGAGAGAGACAGAAAATGAGTGGGTGTGGCAGGGCCTCTAGCCACTGAAAATGAACTCTAGATGCATGGGATACTATGTACATCTAGTTTAGGTGGGTACTGGGGAACTGAACCTGTGTCCTTAGGTTATGTAGGCGAACTCCTTGACCACTAACCTATCTCTCCAGCCCCGTTCTAGTTTTACAAGGGAGTTTTCTATCAATGTTAATAATGTAGTTATATTTTTCATAAACAATTTTATTTCATTCTTTAGTACTCAGCTTTATTTTGTATTTATATATTTTATTTGCATTTATCTTTCATTCACATTGAATACTAAAAGGTATTTTAATAAATATGATATATTTTCAAACTTAACATAAAATGTAATGAGCATTCTCTCAGATATAAATCACATAATAAGTGCATGTCAATAATTCTTAATTTATTAAGGAAGCTACAGTTGCTATATTAGATTTTATTATGACTCATTTATATGAGGATAATCGTATATATTATCACAAAAATATTCAATATTGAAGATGTGGTTATGTTAGGAATCTGCTTAATATTTACATATATATTATATAGTACATATAAAACATACCTATAGTAATGTACATGCATTTAAATAAGTGATATTAAATATATTATACTTATTTGAGCTAAATTAAATCACATAATTGAGTGCTTTAATTATACATTTAAATTAATGTCATTTATTTTGAGATTTCCTGTGTGGAACACTTTCTTCCTAGTGTCTGGGAATTAGAAGGGTACTTGTAAACCTGGCAGTAGTGTGGACATCTATATCTATCTATCTACCTATACCTTTTGAAATGAGCAGAATAAAACCTGTTCTCAGAAATGAAGAACTTGTTCTTATCTTCTTCCAGAAATCTCATCATATAGGAAGAAGTCATTTGTACTTCTTTTTTTTAAATTTTTTATTTGTATTTATTTATTTGAAAGTGACAGACAGAAAGAGAAAGAGGCAGATAAGATAGAGAGAGAGAGAGAATGGGCGCGCCAGGGTCTCCAGCCACTGTGAACGAACTCCAGATGCGTGCGCCCCCTTGTGCATCTGGCTAACGTGGGTCCTGGGGAATCAAGCCTTGAACTGGGGTCCTTAGGCTTCACAGGCAAGCCCTTAACGGCTAAGCCATCTCTCCAGCCCGAATTTATACTTCTTAATCATGAATAACAATATTTTCTTTCAAGCCTGCTGTGTGGAGTGCCAGCATCAGCTCTTGTCAAACATGTCACCCATGGAGCCCAAGCTCATAATTGTCATACATGTTAAATTGCCTGGCTTGCTGGTAGTTATCGATTGAGATGGACAGTCTGTCACATTGGAACCACCCTGTAAAAATTTGTTTTATTACCTTTTCCTACAATTTCCATAATCACTCTTTGTAAATGGTAATACTTAACGGCATTTAAACTTGCTTTGTAATAAATGTTTTCAATGAGATGAGGCAGTAATAGCTATTGGTCATGTTTCTACAGACCCATGGTATCTTTAAATGTCCTATTTTAAGGGTCTATATTGAAAGGTGTCTGTAACATCATTAGGAAATAGGTGTCATGGAATTATTAGAAACTATTTTTCATCAACTAGAAAATAATATGAAGATGCATGGTGACAAAATGAGTTTATGCAGTAGCTCAGGTGTAGCAATGAAAATTGTAGTATAAAAGTTTTCATCAGGAAAAATAAAGCCCAAAAAGTTATCTAATATTTTACCTATTGTATTTACACATTTAATACAAAATAAATATAACATTTTTATCTTCACTGAAATGAAATTTATACGTAATATTTGTAAGTATGCACTGAAATTGTTGATATCTATTTAGCAAAATTCCTTTATAATTATTTTTCCAAGGCTTTCTATATCCTAAATATTACTATTATATATAGTATAAATAAAAGATACATTTTATATTTTTTCTAAATATGTTTTCAACTTAATTTTATTCCTATAATGTTTACTTGCCTCTTCATTTTGGACATCACAGGTTTACATTATCACTATAAAGCATTGTAAGAAGATACTATTTATTTTGCTTTTTTCCAAATTGTAATCAGAAAGTAGGAACATGTATCTTCTGGCATTTTAAAAATTGCTCATATTATTTATTATTATCATAACTATGGTCGTAAAGGACTTGCATGTAGGGCTGAGTAGATGGCTCAGTGTTTAAGAGAACTTCCTGTACTAGCACGAGAGCCAAAGGAGGCCTTAAAGAGTGTCTCAGCTTCAATCCAGGGGAACACGAAAAAACATCTGGGTGCAGCCATACACACCTTTAGCCCTAGTCCTATGGGGAGAAGAGACATGTAATCATCAGTTCTCATGAAAAAAAAATTAGCAATCTCTGGAATCATAATTAAGGGACGCCAGCTAACTAACATAAGAATGGGTGGAAGAGCAACCAGGCAGGACACCCCGTGTTCTCCTAAGGCTGCTGCAAGCAAATGTACAGGGGTACACCAAACATACCACATACACCATGCACACGCAAACACAAAATATACCTGTTTGTCTAGGTGAAGATCGCTCACATCTTGGCTGGAGTGTCTGTGAGGTATCTTACTACTGCAAGCTTTCTAGTGTTGTCACTCATACTTGTAACCCACCTTCTATTATGTCCTTGAAATTTAGCACTTTTGGACTATGGAACAATAAATTTATTGTCTTAATTTTATGAAGAAGTCAGGTTTTAATATTTTCTGACAGATGAGGTCAGGAATATTTCTGTCTCTTGCTCAAAATTTGCTTTACATTATTCATTTCCTTTCTTCTTTTATTTTCCATGAAATTAATTAATAAGGATTCTATCCTTAATCAATCTCCAATCCATATTTTCTTTACATTTTTCTAGACAAGGTCTCTTCCTGGCCTTATAGCACTAACGTGGCTTCTATCAATTTACAATTATATGCTGAGCTTAACTTTAACTCCTTTTCATGTCCCTGTCTAGCAATAGTAGCCAGAAGAATTTCCTGTGTTGTTTGTCAATACTGGAACATATGAATTCCTCTCTGTGTCTCTATGGGAGGATAAGAACCTATTTTCACAAACTTCGATAGATAAATTATAAAGAAACCATGTTTTGAAGTTTATATATAATTTAAGAAATCCTATTAAAGTTCTCTAAGCCAAGTTTTCACATTTTTATGATATAAGTTTAATAGTAGTATTTATGATATTGTTCAGGAGAATTTTGACATGTATAGTATTTGGAAAATTCCTAATAAATATTGAGAACTCCAGAAATGTCAATTCTCCTTTTCCTTTCCATTTTTTCTATGTCCAAATTTCCTTAAACCTTTTCGTGTTTTTGTGCTGCTTTAGCTATATATATATCCTCGTGTGTATGCATGCAAATAGGATTGTGAGTGTGGGTGCGGGTGTACCATGGCATACATGCAGATAGAGGTTGGAGGACCTCAGCTGTCAGTGCTTGCTTTCCACGTTGCTTTAAGGTAGGGTCCCTTACTAACTAACCGCTGACGACACCAGGGTAGCAGTCTTGTGAACTTCCATGGTCTCGTGTGTCCATCTCTCAATTGTCTGTAGGCACAGTGGGGATGCAGACCCAGGCTACCATATATGTGGATCCTGAGGTTCTGAACACCAATCCTCACACTTGTGGTACAGTGCTTTATTCACTGAGCCATCTCCCTAGCCTTGTATTTTATTTTTTAGGTGAACTTTGGAAGATTTGCTCTTTATGGAGCAGAGGAGCAGTAAATTGTACTTTGTGTTTGTGACACCTAAACTTTAGCTTTCTGGTGTTCTTTTCATGCTACAAAACAGGATCCTAATCTTTCCTATAGTAATTTTAAATATTACATTTGTCTGTACAATTTGATGGTTTTATGGTAAAGGAACCATATTTTTCTAATTAGAAACATCAAGATTAACACAGCATTTATTTTCTTATAAAAATATTAAGTTTGGGGCTGGAGGGATGGCTTAGCAGCTATGGCATTTGCCTACAATGCCAAAGGATCCAGGTTTGAGTCCCCAAGACCTGTGTTAGCCAAATGCACAAGGTGGCGCATGCATCTGGAGTTCATTTGTAGTGGCTGGTGGTCCTGGTGCATCCATTTGCTCCCTCTCTCTTTCTCTCTGTCAAATAAATAAATTAAAATTAAATATATTTGAAAAGAATATTAAGTTTTTATCTATATAAATCTCTCTTCAGCCTTCCTGTTTATTTCAAACAAATGATGCAGGATTTTGTTCTACATTGATTACTATCAGCTTATGCCTTCATCTTGCTTGTTCTTATATTTATATGTTCAACTTATGAGAGTAAAATTAACTGTGTGTATTCATTTATGGATCTCCCCAATCCTGGATAATTCTTTACATTCTTTGAAGGAAAAATGTAAGCCAATTTTTCTCGCAAATTTATACTTTCTGTGTGCCTGCATATCTTCATTCTGTATGTCTTAAATATGTTAAATCTAGTGACATACATATTCCTAACCTTGAAATTTGTTTCATCTAGTTTTTAATGAGGCAGATGTTAATCAGGTAGACATGCTTAAGAGCAACTTTTAAAAAATGTTTTCTTTTTGTTGATTTTAATGCATGAAAATATAATCAAGACATTTTTGTTCCTTGCTCTGTTTAAATATTGATATTATTTATTTATAAACAAATCCAAAATTTATTCTATAAAATTTGTCATTAAGCAATGATTTATCTAAGTGAAGTACTTAAGCATACTTTTGACTAGTTTGTTCTGATATTTTATTCCATATCTAACTAATTGGTAAGTTTATTTTTCTTTATACTTATAACATTTTTCACATTAATTTAGGTTTTGGTCTTGTATAAAATTCTAGAACCCATTCTATTTACTTTATAAATAATAAGTAAATAAATCTTTCATATTAACTTTATAGTAAATGTGATTTTAAACTTCATTTCTATATTAATTAACATATTTTATGTGGTTTAAATATATAAATGGTAAAATAAATTGCCTACAATACATTTTAAACAATTAGTATCTATAAATATAAATATTTTTATAATATGCAGGGTGTTTCTAACATTTTTGTTTACTTAAACTTTAAAATTTTCTTTGGTAATAATTTTCTAAGCATGTCATTGATGTCTATCAAAATCAGACACAGATCACATTTAATGCAATCCTACAATCATAGAAATGTATACTATATTATTGATAATTTATAGCGATATAACTATTTTTCATAATAGCTTTAAAGATTATTTTTAGCAAATACTTTTCACTAGTTGTAAAAGGAGAACTAGCAGGCTGCAGATAATTATATCAACAGTGATGAGGAACAGGAAAAAATATTTGTCTCGCTATATACATATTAAGTTATTTTCCTTTAACATGAATTCATTTATTTACAATAAATAAAGTATTATTGAGTGTCTGCTTAGATTATTTGATTTTTCTAGTAAAGGTATCAGTACTATAAGTATATACTTCAAAGATCACAAAAACTTGGAACATTACATAATGAAAATATTAAGCCATATATTTATTTTATCAAAGTTATATAGTAAAAATGTCTACGTGAGTAAAATTTTAATGCATCCTATATTTCCCAGATGAATATTAAAACATAATGAAGTTTCATCTGATGCTGTATATGACCTTAGGATATTGCTTTGAATATAGAGTTGGGAGTATGCTTGTCTTTTTCAGATTAACTTGTTCATGAATGTGTATGTACACATACATGTACATACTCCTGGAATAGTCTGTTTGAGATTATTGTTAAATTTTATGCTTGCAATGTGGATAGAAAAGACCATTGCTAACTTCATACAATATGTGAAGCTTTCTTTCATTAATAATATATTTGGTTTAATAAATATATATTTTTATAAACTTTGTATACAAACTATGAGACAATTTGAAGAAATCTACGTGACATATGAGCTCTTCTGAATGTCTTAAAATGTCACCTCTTATTTATCATTTGGTAATCATCTTTAAAGTGAGGTGAAAGTAAACATAAGATTGCTAATCCTTAAGACTGCAGGGCGTTACCTTTTCTACACCGTGGTCCAGTTTGTCAGTTCTTAGGCTTAACCTTGTTATTTGGCTTCAGCTCAGAAAGACCTGAATGCCCCCAATATCCATTCCTCATAACTAGAAAACTAGAACTTAATTTGTTTCATGTTTTCACCTCTTCCCTAGACATATAGGTTGTGTTCAGAGGTGACCTTGGCCATATCCATCTACTATTTCAAGAGTCTGTTGTCTAACTGGCTTCTCAATCTTAACTAACTCTTTCTTTTTTGCACCATCTGAAATCCAGGTCACATACCCAATTTGTTTTATGAAACCACCAATATAGCTTCCAATAAAAGTTCCCCAATTTTATATCAGTTTATTTTCAGATGTTGCCTTTTCAGGTTTTGACCTATAAAGTTAGATGTCAAGCACTCAATTATATCTTCATATCCACTGGAATCTTTCTGGAATTGTTGAATTCTCTTCTGAAATTTTTTTCTGATATATATAACGCAGACTTTTGCAAGTTTGTTTCAGATTTTATTAAATTTAAGGTCATCATACACAGAGAAGGGCAAGGAATTTGACCTATAAAATGTGCTTATTCATTTCCAATTACTTATCTATAGAGATGTTTTAGAGTAACATGATCAATGGTCTCAAAACTCTCTTAACACTTCTAAACAGTATATGTTTGAAAAATTAAAAAAATATTGATAGCAATTCAAAATGATCTTAGATGATAAACTATTAATAATTTATCAGTTTTCTTCAAAATTTTTATGTTTTTAAAATAATTCATTGTTGATAAAGATGAAAATAGATGTTACTAGGAAAAATGCAAGGATTTTTGTGAAATCACCCAATAAATTAAGACTATAACATAATTAGGTTCAAAGTTTTTAATCAGAAAGGGAAAACGTCTAGCAAATTGAATTCATTTGAATGCCATGACTTCAGTCATTAAAATCCATACTTCATAAAACAGACAAAATATTGCTTTAAATGTGGACATTTAAAGTTTTATAAAGTTTGTTGGCTTATTAGTATCCACTAATATATTAATAGCATTTTAATAATGATGCTATCATTTACTTTTATATTTTAATTAGATTTTTATTTTATTTTTTCCACATTTTTTATGAAAAACATATTATATATGGATAAATCCTGTAGTGTTACCATCTTTTCCCTCCTTACTGCTCCCATTCTACAGGGGCCACGCCTTAGTGGAGTTTCTGGTATTCCCCATGGGGTTGTAGTTTATGTAGGTGTGAGCATCAGTCTGTTATTTTGGGGAGGCAGTGCCTCTGGGAACAACATTCCAAACTATGGCTCTTATAATCTTTCATTCCCCTCTTCCACAAGATTCCCTGAGCCTTGGTGAGTGTGTTGTAAGTCTACTTCAGTGATGAGCTCTCAAGAGCCTCTGGATTTCAGCTTTGGTAGGTATTAAGTATCATCAGCATCTGTCTCCATCACCCTGGCCCTAATTGTCAGGCTCACCATAGAAGCAGCATTCTTGCTCATCTCCCCAGTTTCTCTGTTGTTTCACCTGGACCTTGGCTGATATGCAAGAGGTGGTTTATCTACTTGGGTCTCACTGCCTTCTGAAACAGAAAAAAGAGATTCTGCAATTAAGAGTGAAGTCCGCATACGTTAAATTGGGTAAACTTTATTAATTTATGGAGACTTTTATGGATGTAGCCCCTCTTTTACCAAAGATTTGTGGGAGAGTCTCTTGACATTGGAGAGCATAACCTATTTCTCCATAGGATTCAGACCTGGTTCCAAGTTCCAGATATGGGTTCCTTCCAACTAACTGGATCTCTTACTGAATCAGAAAGCCATTGGTTACCCACCAATGCTGGATGAAACCATTGCACTGCTGTGTACTTCTTGTTAGGCTGATTGCTTCTGAGTAGCATAGACCTCTTCTTGCTCACACCTTTATTGGCCACTTTCTCCCAGTAGCTCATGTAGTAATTTTCAGTACTATACAGGCTAACTGGGAACTGGCTGTCTTCCCAATTCCAGCCAGGTCTCTCTGTGTTCTGTGTTGGAAAAAATACGATGTCTCCAGCATTAGGGACTTATCTTTTACCTCAGGAAATCAAGTGCTTTGATAAAAATATGACCTCTTTTGGGGACCTTGAAGGTCCCTTAGATCAATAGCTTAACAGGATTTGGAAGTTAGAGCCTTTCTTTTTTATGGATAGACTTCATTCCACTCTCTCCAGGGCCCTTCTTTTCACATGCTCTCCCTATACTCCTGATGAGATTATATCTTTTAGTCTACCTTAAAGGAGAATGTTTTCTATGGCACTAGTTCATTTTGGATTTAGATATGTGTTTATTTCACCCAACCCTTCCCTTCTCCTCTCCCCAAACACTTTCATCGTATTGCCCAGGCCTCAGGTTGCCTACCCAGTATGTTAGCAACTCAAGCTGATCCAGGTTAGGAACAAGAGATGAGTGAGGACATATGGCATTTGTCTTTGTGTCATTCTGTGTGTTTGCTGAATATGATCTGTTCTATGTCTGTCCATTTCCCTACAAATTTTATTGTATCATTGTTATTGTACTTCTGAGTAGAATTCCACTATGTATATATACCACAACTTTGTTATCCATTTGTCCAATAATTGACACCTGGGTTGATTCCAGTTCTTAGTAATTATCTATTGAGCAGCTATAAACAGGGTTGAGCAAATATCTCTGTAGTGAAGCATGGAACATTTAAGGTAAAAGCTCAGTAATAGGAATGTTGGTAGTTCTCTATTTTTCTTTTCAGGAATCTGCCTATTGACTTGCATAGTGGTTGTGCAAGTTTGTGTTCCTACCAACAGTGAATGAGAGTTCCTCTTTCCTCACATCCTCACCAACAATTGTGATTTGATTTCTTTAAAAAATAGCATATATATATAAAAGAACACAGGAAACCAGCTTAGTGAAATAAGGAGGTCATTACAAAACATGAGTAAGGAAATAGAAATACTGAAGAAAAACCAGACAGAAGTACTAGCCTGCAAAACACAGTAAGTCAAAAAAAAAAAAAAAAAAAAAAAGAACACTGTGGAAAGTCTCACCAATAGAAAGGATGAAGGAGAGAAAAGAATAACAAGACTGGGTGGCAGATCTAATACAGTCCATCAAAGAGAAAGACAAGCTAGTAGGTAGGTATGAATTGGAATTTCATGACATTTGGGATACTATGAAAAGATCAAGCATAAGAATTCATAGTATAGTAGAAGAAGAAGAATTTCACTGCAAAGGCATAGTAGGTATTTTCAACAAAATCATAGAAGAAAATTTTCCCCAAATTGGGAAAGAAATGCTATGCAGATACAAGAAAATTTTAGAACACCAAACAGACAAAACCTGGAAAGAACCTCTTCTTGCCATGTTATAATTAAACTGCTATACATGCAAATCAAAGAAAATATATTGAAAGCAGTTAGAGAGAAAAAGCAAGTCACGTGCAAAGGGAAGCCCATCAGAATAACAACAGAATACTCAACACAAACTTTAAAAGCCAGAAGGGTTTGGAATGATGTATTCCAAGTTCTGAAAGATTAAAAAATGTCAACAAAGATTACTTTGTCCTGCAAAGCTATCTATCTAAATTGATGGAGAAATAAGGACATTCCACCACAAAAACAGACTGAAGGAATTTATGACAACTAAGCCAGTTCTACATAAAATACTTGAAGGAATCCTTCATGCTGAAGAGAAACCAAAGCATACACATGAAGAAACAGGAAAGAATAAACCATACTCAAATTAAAGTTAAAACAAGACAGTAATGGGAAAACAGGAAGCACTACATAATAAGAAAAATGGAAAAAATAAATACATACTTTTCAATAATAACTATTAATGTCATGGCCTCAATGCCCCAATCAAAAGACATAGGCTTTCAGATTGGATTAAAAGGCAGGATCATGCTGTTTGTTGCCTCCAGAAAACTCATCTCTCTATAGAAGATAGACACTGTGTTAGGGTGAAAGGGTGGAAAATGGTATTTCAAGAAAATGGGCCTAGAAAGCAAGCAGAGGTTGCTATCCTAATATCTGACAGGATAGAGTTTGTAAACCAACATTAGTGAGGAAAGATAAAGAAGATCACTTTATACTGATTAAAGGAACAGTCCAACAGGAGGACATTACAATCCTAAACATGCTATACATCTAACATGGGGGTTCCCAATTTCTTCATACAAACACTATTATACTTAAGCTTACAAATAACAACAAAGACAATTGTAGTAGGTGATTTCAGTACCCCACTCTTACCAACTGACAGGTCATCATGGCAAAAAACAAACAGAGAGACATCTGGGTTTAATAATGTCACATAACAACTGGCTTTAACTCATATCTACACAACATTCTATCCAAATGCTGTAGAATATACATTTTTCTCAGCAGTACATGGGACATTCTCTAAAATAGACCATATATTAGGACAGAAAGCAAATCTTAACAAATACAGAAAAATTGAAATAATCCATTGTAATCTATCTGGCCATAATTGGATTAAACTACAAATCAGCAACAAGAAAAACTACAGAGCATATACAAAATCATGGAAACTGCACATTACACTATTGAATGATGAATGGGTCATCAAAGAAATCAAAAATGAAATCAATAAATTTATAGAATCAAATGATAATGAGAATCCCACATACCAAAACCTTTGAGACACAATGAAGGCATTCCTAAGAGTGAAATTTATAGCTCTGTGTGTCTATATTAAAAAATTATAGTGTTCACAAGTAAACAATTTAATGCTTCACCTTAAGGCCTTGGAAAAAGGAGAACAAGGCAAACTAAAAATCAGTAGGTGGGAAGAAATAATAATTATTAGGGAAGAAATTAATGAAATAGAAACAAACAGAAAAAAATCTAAAGAATCAATGAAACAAAGAGTTGGTTCTTTCAAAGGATACGTATGATTGATTAAAGCCTTAGCAAATCTGACCAGAAGAAAGAGAGAAGAGACAAAAAATAATAAATTTAGAGATGAAATAGGCACCATCACAACAGATAACAGAGAAATTCAGAAAATCAAAAGGACATACTTTAATAATATATATGCTTCTAAGTTTGAAAATCTGAAAGAAATGGATGGTTTCCTGGATTTATGTGATTCAACAAAATTAAATCAAAATGAGATAAAACATTTAAATAGACCTATAACAAGCACAGAGATCCAAGCACTTATAAAAAGTTTCAAAACTAATCAAAAGTTCAGGCCCAAATGGATTCAGTGGTGAATTTTACCAGAACTTCATGGGAGAACACCACTGCTTCCTAAACTTTTCCATAAAATTGAAAAGGAAGGAATTCTGAAAAGGAAGGAATTCTACTGAACTCCTTCTACGAAACCAACATCAATCACCCTGACACCAAAACCAGACAAAGCCAGAACAAAAAAAAAAAAAAAAAAAAAAAAAAAAGAGAGAGAATATTTCAGACCAATCTCCCTCATGAACATAGATGCAAAACTGCTCAACAAAATATTGGCAGCTAGAATACAAGGATATATCAAAAAGACCATTCACCTTGACAAAATAGGCTTTATCTCAGAGATGCAGGGATTGTTCAACATAGACAAATTGATAAACATAATATACTACACAAATTGTCTGAAGAACAAGAAATATCACGTTATCTTCTCAATAGATATAGAAAAGGCTTTTGACAAAATCCAACATCCCTCATGGTAAAGTCCTACAGAAACTCAGAATAGAAGGAATATATATCAACATAATAAAGGCAACTTATGACAAACCTACAGCCAACATATACTAAACAGGGAAAAACTGGAAGCCTTTCCACTAAAATAAGGAACAAGACAAGCAGACCAAAATTGAACCCAACTTGGCTCAGGGAAATTTTGCGGAAGAAGGGGCAGAAAGAATGTCATGGCCACATGTTGGGTCATGATATGCAGAGACATTTATCCTACCCATATCTGTGGGCTAATTCCAGAATGCATGACCCATATACCTCAACAAGGAGGAGCCAGGGGGATGGGGTAGGATGTGGATGAGCCTAACAATGGTACCAAATTGACTGTATTCTCTGAGTACAAAACTAATTAATAAATAAATAAATAAAAGAAAGATGGCACACAAATATTGACATTTTAATGGCTTATTTCTGTCACTACTTTCTTATTCTTCACTTTTTCACTAATTTCTTTTTTCACTTATTTCTTATTATGGTGCACTGTAATGGTCTTTTACAGGATGTTTTATGTTCTAATAAAAGTTGACTCAACTTCCTGTGCACGATAAATTTTCATATTATAAAGTTAATCATGATTAGGAAATCAAAGAAGAGAACATTGAAAGCATAAATTAAAGCATATCCCAAATTTGGTAGTGTGAGGCACAATTTTGTTGGAATTAGCATAGTGATATTATAAGGTATCAACCTCTACCATTTTTCTAATGTAATTAACAAAATAGAAATAATAAAAGGAAATTGTGTTAAAAAAAAAAAAAACTCTGTAGAAAATCTCACCAGAAGAATGGATGAAGGAGAGGACAGAATATCTAAACTAGAAGACCAGGTGGCAAATCTCATACAGTCCCGAAAAGAGAAAGACAAACTAATAGGAAAGCATGAATGGGAATTCCAAGATATTTGGGACACTATGAAAAGATCAAACATAAGAATTCAGGGTATAGTAGAAGGAGAAAAATTTCACTACAAAAGCATAGTACACATTTCAACAAAATCACAGAGGAAAACGTCTCCCAAATTGGGAAAGACACACAAATGCAGATACAGGAATCCTTTAGAACACCAACCAGACAAAACCCAGAAAGAACCTCTCCTTGCCATATAATAATTAAACTACAAAACATACAAACCAAAGAAAATAAATTGAAAGCAGCTAGAGAAAAAAAAAAAAATCAAGTTATATACAAAGGCAAGTCCATCAGGATCACAGGAGATTACTCAACACAAACTTTAAAAGCCAGAAGGGCGTGGAGTGATGTATTCCAAGTTCTGAAAGATAACAACTGTCAACAACGGTTACTTTATACCGCAAAACTTTCTATTCAAATAGACTGAGAAATAAGGACATTCCACAACAATAGCAGGCTAAAGGAGTGTGTGAAGACAAAACCAGCTCTACAGAAAATACTTGAAAGAATCCTCCATGCTGAAGGGAAAGAAAAGCACAAATGTAAGGAACCTTGAAAAAAACAAGCCATACTCAAATACTAGTTAAAACAAGAGAGCAAATATAAAACCGGAAGAACTACAAAAAATGGCAAAAATAAATGCACAACTTTCGATAATATCTCTTGATATCAATGGCCTCAATGCCCCAGCCAAAAGACATAGATTTGCCAACTGGGTTAAACAGTAGTATCCTTCAATTTGTTGCCTCCAAGAAACTCACCTTTCTACAAAGGATGGATACTATCTTAGAGTGAAAGATTGGAAAATAGTGTTTCAAGCAAATGGGCCTAGAAAATGAGTAGGGGTTGCTATCCTAATATCTGACAATGTAGGCTTCATTCCAGCATTACTTAGGAAACATAAGGAAAGTTACTTTAAATTGATTAAAAGCACACTCCAACAGGAGGAATTTACAATCCTAAACATATACGGACCTAACATGGTAGCTCCCAACTTCATCAAACAAATGCTATTAGAACTAAGTTCACAGATAACACCAAACACAGTTATAGTGGGTGACTTTAATACCACACTCTCATCAATTGACAGGTCATCCAGGCAAAAAATTAACAGAGAGGCATCTGGATTAAATGAGGTCATAGAACAAATGGACCTAACAGACATATACAGGACATTTCATCCAAATGCTACAGAATGCACATTCTTTTCAGCAGCACATGGAACATTCTCTAAAGTAGACCATATATTAGGATACAAAGCAAATCTTGACAAATACAGGAAAATTGAAATAATTCCTTGCATTCTATCTGACCACAATGGAATCAAACTAGAAATCAGTAGCAAGAAAGCCATAGAGCATATACAAAATCATGGCAACTAAACAATACACTACTAAATGATGAGTGGGTCCATGAAGAAATCAAGAAGGAGATAAAAAATTCATACAGTCAAATGATAATGAGAACACAACATACTAAAACCTTTGGGACACAATGAAGGCAGTCCTAAGAGGTAAATTTATAGCTTTAAGTGGCTATATTAAGAAATTAGAAGGGTCTCAAGTAAATGACTTAGTGCTTCACCTTAAAGCCTTGGAAAAAGAAGAACCAGGCAAACAGAAAATCAGTAGACGGGAAGAAATAATAAAGATTAGGGCAGAAATTGTTGAAATAGAAACCAAAAAAAAAAAAAAAAAATCCAAAGAAACAATGAAACAAAGAGTTGGTTCTTTGAAAGGATAAACAAGATTGATAAACCCTTAGCAAACCTGACCAAAAGAAAGAGAGAAGAGACACAAATTAGTACAATTAGAGATGAAAAAGGCAGCATCACAACAGACACCAGAGAAATTCAAACAATCATAGGGACATACTATAAAAGCATATACTCCACTAAGTGTGAAAATCTGAAAGAAATGGATGATTTCCTTGATATATTTTACCTACATAAATTAAATCAAGATGAGATTAATCACTTAAATAGACCTACAACAAGTAAGGAGAACCAAGCAGTTATCAAAAATATCCCAACTAAAAACAACTCCAGGCCCAGAACTTCAAGGAAGAACTACACCATTGCATCTTAAACTTTGCCAATAAAATAAAAAAGAAGGAATCATACTAAACTCTTTCTATGGAGCCAGAATTACCCTGATGCGAAAGCCAGCAAAGATAGAACAAAACAAGAAAATTACAGACCAATCTCCTCATGAACATAGTTGCAAAAATTCTCAACAAAATGCTGGCAAACAGAATACAAGAATATATCAGAAAGATCATTCACCCAAACTAAGTAGGCTTTATCCCAGAGATGCAGGGATCGTTCAACATATGCAAATTGATAAATTAATACATTATATAAGTGGACTGAAGGACAAAAGTCACATGATCATCTCATTAGATGCTGAGAAAGTGTTTGACAAAATCCCAAATCCCTTCATTATAAAAGTCCTTCATGATAAAAGACTGGGAATAGAAGGAACATATCTCAACATAATAAGTGCTATTTATGATAAGTCTACAGCTAACACATTACTAAATGGGGAAAAACCTGAAGCTTTTCCACTAAAATCAGCAACAAGACAAGGGTGTTCACTGTCCCCACTTTTATTTAATGTAGTACTGGAAGTCTTAGCCATGGCAATATGGCAAGACATGCACATAAAAGGGATACAATTGGAAAGGAAGAGATCAATTATCATTATTTGCAGATGACATGATTCTATAAATAAAGGACCCTAAAGACTCTACCAGCAAACTGTTAGAGCTGATAAACACCTATAGCCATGTAGCAGTATACAAAGTAAACACACCCAAATTGGTAGCCTTCCTATATGCTAACAACAAACACACAAAAGATGAAATCAGAGATTCACTCCCATTCACAATTGTATAAAAAAATAACAATGTACCTTGGAATAAACCTAATCAAGGAAGTGAAGAATCTCTATAAGGAAAACTTTAAAACACTTAAACAAGAAATTGCAGAAGACACTAGGAAATGGAAAGACATCCTTGTTCTTGGATCAGAGGAATCAATATTGTGAAAATGGCAAAACTACCAAAAACAATCTACACATTTAATGCAATCTTCATCAAAATTACAATGGCATTCTGCACAGAAATAGAAAAAAATCCAAAAATTCATTTGCACACAAAAAAAATCTCAAATATCTAAAACAATACTGCACAACAAGGACAGCATGGTACTGGCACAAAAGCAGACATGTAGATCAATGGAACAGAATAGAGGACCCAGATATAAGTCTGGGTAGCTATAGCCACCTGATATTCAACAAAAATGCCAAAAATACTCACTGGAGAAAAGATAGCTTTTTCAGCAAATGGTGCTCGGAAAACTTTACATGTATCTGTAGAAGGATGAAAACAGATTCTTCTCTCCATCCACAAGAGTTAAGTACAAATGGATTAAAGTCCTTAACATCAGATCTTAAACACTGAAATTGCTAGAGGAAAAAGTAAGGTAAACCTTTCAACATGTTGGTCTTGGCAAAGACTTTCTGAATATAACCCCAATTGTTCAGGCAATAAAACTACAGATCAGCCACTGGGACCTCATGAAATTACAAAGATTTTGTATGGCTAAGGATGCTGTGAATAAAGCAAAGAGGCAACCTAGAAAATGGGAAAACAAATCTTTTTAATCTGTACATTTTATAGAGGATTAATATCTAGGATATACAAAGAACTCAAAAAATTAAATAATAAGAAATCAAACAACCCAATTAAAAATGGGCTATGGAACTAAACAGAGAGTTCTCAAAAGAAGAAATATGGATGGCATATAAGCATCTAAAAATGTTCTACATCCCTAGTCATCAGGGAAATGCAGATTAAAACTATGTTGAGATTCCATCTCACTCCTGTCAGATTGGCTACCATCATGAAAACAAATGACCATAAATGCTAGCGAGGATGTATGACCCAGGTATATCACTCCTAGGCATATAGCCTAAGGATTTGTCTTACTACCTTCATTCACAATAGCTGGGAAATGGAACCAGCCTAGATGTCCCTCAACTGATGAGTGAATAATGAAGATAAGGCACATTTATACAATGGAGGTCTATTCAGCAGTAAGGAAAAATGAAGTTATGAAATTTGCAGGAAATTGGATAGATCTCGAAAGGATTATACTAAGTGAGGTAACCTAGGCCCAGAAAGCCAAACATCTCATGTTTTCTCATATGTGGATCCTAGCTACAGATGATTGGACTTCTGTGTGAGTAGGAATAAAACTCGGTAGCAAAGGCCAGGAAGCTAGAAAAGAGATATGATGGGAATAAAAAGGAAGGTGGGGGGTACTTAATAGGATGGTATTGTATATATGAAAGTGGAAGAATAGATTAATGGGGGTGAAAAGGCCCAAGGTAAGGTCAGGGGAAGAGACTGAGTAAAGGAAAGGTGGAGAGAGGGTTAATCAAAATCTAAGAGGATATAAATAAATCATATGGAAACCTACTTTTTGAGCAATGGAACACTCAGGAGCCATAGATGTAAGTAGAAAATTTTCATTCCCCAGGATGGGATACCTTCCAGTGAGTTGTTGACCAGGGAGGTCTCTGATGTCCCCAAAACATTACAGGCCAATGCTGAGGCCTTTGGTTTCCCACCAGGAATAGATGGTAAGACCCTATTGTTGAAGACTTCACATACTTGGGCTGCAAAGCCACTGAGAAATCCTGCTGGAACTGAGCTGATAACCTCCTCCATGTAGATCAGCTGACAGAAAGCAGAAATAAACCATTCCACATGCAGTTCAATGGGAGAGAGAGAAATCACTAGTGAAGATACTCAATAGTGGACGCTGCAAGCCTCATTTTTGGTCAGCCAGGCCAAATGAGCCAACGGGTGCAATAGAGGCCTGTCTGTCATTGTGGAAACCAACTGATCTCTAATAGTACTAGAGGCCTGCTCCATGGGAGGGAATACATCCCTGATACTTAAAACCTACAACAGGGGTAGCCATGAGCCCTAGGGCTGTAATGTCTGCTGCTGTCTGGTTAAATGTATGAACTATGCTTATCAAAGTGCCCAGTAAGCAGTTCTCTTAATGTTCATACCCATATATTAATGCTACTCTCACTTTTTGTAGATAACCTTCTCTTTTCAGATGGCAGTGACCCTGCGATTACTCAGAAGGCATCATGGTGCTGAGAAGAAGTGACAAAAGAGTGCTCTGCACTGCAATATCTTTATCACACCTTCCAAGGTTCAGGGTCCATTGTGGAAGAGGTGGCAGAAAGAATGTAAGAGCAAAAGGAAGGGTAGGATGATTTACAACGTGCTCCTCGAGACACAAAATGGCCTGGATATACATGACCTCATACTGCCTGATACTGCCGACACAAGACCATCATAATAGGAGGGTATATGTTGGAGAAAGGAATTTCAAAGGGGAAAGTGGGGGGGGGGGCATCACCATGGGATATTGTTTATAATCATGGAAGTTGATAATAAAAAATAAATTAAAAAAATGTGTTTGGGAAAATAAATGTTGTGCAATTCCATGTGTGGTAGTATCACAAGCTTATCTTTAGAGAATTGGACTTATTAGTTGTTATTTAGATGCTATTTTTTTCAGATGCTTATTTTATAGCTGAATAGACTTTCTCATAGTGAATGAGCATGCTAATATTTAAATGCAAATTGGTGTGTGATTATTAAACTCCATACTCAGGTACCACTAAATTACTCTTGACTCATAATTAAACACTTGTTCTGGGCATTTGAACTCCCTCTACTTAATAGCAAAATCAATTGCTGAATATATTTGAATACTGAGAACTGGCATCATAAATTGTATCTCACATGTTTTTCCTCTGACTTATTAATTGAAACCTGTATACAATTTAAATATTAAAACCGTAATCTATGTATTTAATTTGAAATGTGTTTATTTGCTACAGATAGAGTATGGAATAAGAACTAAAGAAACTAGCCCACCCAATTCTAGCCTGGTTAACCAATGAGTTTATTGGTTTTGGGGTACATAAATGTAGGTGAGGGTTTACTTACAGGAGCCTGGCTGACTCAACGGTACCTGCATCACTGGAAACATCACTCTTGCATGGGTAGCAAATAACCAAAGCTTTATCTCTGGAGCTCTCTGAATTACATATAGTCAGCTACTGTTGCAGTCAGGTTTGCACTGCTGGTAGAAGTCACCCAACCAAAAACAGATTCTGGGAAAAAGAGGTTTATTTTGGCTTTCAGGCTCAAGGGGGAAGCTCCACAATGGCAGGGGAAAACGATGGCATGTGCAGAGGGTGGACATCACCCCCTGGCCAACATAAGGTGGACAATAGCAACAGGAGAGTGTTCCAAATACTGGCAAGGGGAAACTGGCTATAACACTCCTAAGCCCACCCCCAACAACAAACTGCCTCTAGGAAGCATTAATTCCCAAATCTCCATCAGCTGGGAACCTAGCATTCAGAACACTTAAGTTCATGGGGGACACCCTGACTTTGTAACAACATCCAGCAGAAGTTTTGTGAATTTTTAACTCATGAGCTTCCTAAGCCCAGTGGTTTCAATAGCTTCTTGGGTCTTATGAACCTCCTTTATCTAGAGAAAGTTTCAATTTAGAGTAAAAAGCTATACATCATTCCCTTATTTAGGATTAATTTCCTGTGTGTGTGTGTGTGTGTGTGTGTGTGTGTGTGTGTGCGCGCACATGCATGCACTAGCTATCGTATACAGAACTGATCCAGAACATGTTCAGCAAACTGCATCGTGTTGGGAAGATTGAAGCAATGTCTGGGAACAATAACAATTTCTAAAACATTTGAAAAATAGAAAGGGTAGAAGGGGTAAGAGCAAGAAAGGGAAGAGGCCATATGTAGCTTATAATCATAGCTTAAGATATTCACTATGGTCAATGTGTCTATACAATTTTATTCATTCATTCTTTAAAAACCCATATCTGCTATTAAGGAGCATTGCTGTTTTCAAACGAAGAAGAAGTTGACTTGTCCTAACATGACTGAAGAACTGTTTACTATAAGGTCTGAAATTTTATGTAACATTTAGACATGTATTATGTTTTATAAGTAAAGGACAATGTGAGTTGCAGTGGCATTTCTTGGAAGGGAACAATGCAAAACCGGCAAGGTTATAAAACACACGGTAATTGGAAGAACATTTAAAATCAAGTCCCAGGAATATTTTTGATGGCTAAGAAATGAATTTTGAAATTGACACTATATTTTCTATGAAATAGTCTGTGATTCTCTTTACTTGTCCTTGTTTAAGGCATTTCAAAGTTTCCATATACCTGGAACTAGGGTAAGAATAGGTATTTTGAAATTTCTGAGAATAAAAGTGAGATTATAAAAAATGCAACCAAAACAGCCCTAAACTAAAAAAAATTCTAAATATTTTCTATTTATGCATGCATTTATTTGAGAGAGTTATTAACTGTTATATTAAAAAGCAAATAAAAAAAAGTCTGTCTTTCCCAGATGAAAAGATGCATTGGAAAAGCAGGCAATGAGAAGGAGGAATGATTTAAAGTCACTTGTTGGCCTCAGATCTGGTCAAAGGAAGAATATGAATATATTATATTTAGCAGAGTTTAGTTGAGCCAATAATTAGTTATGGCATTTTAATATTAGGGTGCAACAGTAAGAATAGGAAGTTCAGAGGGCTCCACCCTATTATGTGCACAGACAGTATTGGTGAGCAGAAAAACAGACACTCAGAAAGAGCCTGGCTGATTACAGCTGAGCCTTGCCTTCAGTTAGGCATCATGTGCGAGAACACAGGTGTGGTGGTATGATTCAGATGTCCCCCATAAACTTAGGTGTTCTGAATTCTAGGTTCCCCAGCTGTTTTGCTACTAAAGATATGAGAAATGTAGAGGTATTGGCATTTGTCTGCTAACGAGTGGGTATTACACATCAGTTTTTCAACTCAGACTCATCTGTACTTTGTGTAGTACTGTGCTAGATAAAAATAAAAAACACTGAGAAAATATTAGGTTATGGAAATTTTGGGGATGTAGATATAATTTAATTATTCATAAAAAAGCTAACAAAGTGAATGGTATCAATACAATGAAAAATAGTGAAATCTCGATATGGTAGTGCATGGTTGCAATCCTAGAACTTCGTAGGTAGAAGAAATAGGATTGGGAGTTCAACGTCATCTTTTGCTACATAGCAAGAGCACAGCATAATTCTGGGATACATGATCCTTGTCTCAAAAATGAACAAACCATTGAATAAATGAATATGTATGTATGTATGTGTGTATGTATGTATGTATGTATGTATGTATGTATGTATCTATCTATCTATCTATCTATCTATCTATCTACCTATCATCAACTAGCCAACTAACTAGATAATTAAACCTAACCCCAAAACACAGTTAAAATAGCAAAAAGTAAAAAAAAAGAAAGCAGTAAATCTTGTCCATTTTTAGAGTAAGTTTGAAATTAATATTAATAATAAAAAACAGGGACAAAACAGGGGCTGGGGAGATGGCTTAGTGGTTAAGGTGCTTGACTGCAAAGCCTATGGACCCCGCTTCGATTCCCCAGGGTCCACGTAAACCAGATGCACAAGGGGGCGCATGCCTCTAGAGTTCATTTGCAGTGGCTGGAGGCCCTGGCACACCCATTCTCTCTTTCTCTGTGCTGCTTCCTCTCTGTCTGTCTCCCTCTCTCAAATAAATTAACTAATTAAATTCAAAACCAAACAAAAACCACACTCCAACTCATGAGTGAGGAGCTGTTTCCATTACTTCAGTGGTACCTGTGCTTCTTACACTCCCATGCCTCTCAGCAGACAGTAGCTGTCATCTCAGTCTCCTTTATACACATGCTGGCTGTACACTTCAGAAAGCTTCTAACATCCCATTTGCTTAAACCCATATAATGGTGAGCCTATGTAACCTCTCCACTTTAAAGATACATGCATATCTCTTTGTATTAGGGGCTCTCCCTAAGTGGTTTAAGTGATTCTTTATGTCTGAGACAGAATGACAAAAAATCGGGTTCTATTATATTTATATAGTTTACTAAAGAGCTCTTTCATAACATGGACCTGTTAAATTTAGTTAGCCTGAGGCTGCATCTGTATTGTCAGTTCCTGTGTAGTGAACTGACACCAAACTAATTCTTGTAACAAGTAGCAGATTCATCCAATCATAAAAGTGGGGCTTAGCTAATCCTAGACTACTCTCTGACCAGACCTGTTGTTGCAATCAGGTTCTCATTGCTGGTAGAAATCACTAAACCAAGGGCAGCTTCTGGGAAAAAGAGTTTTATTTTGGCTTAAAGGTTTGAGGGGAAGCTCCACGATGGCAGGGGAAAACGATGGCATGAGCAGAGGATGGATATCACCCCCTGGCCAACATAAGGTGGATCATAGCAATAGGAGAGTGTGCCAACACTGGCAAGGGGAAACTGTCTATAAAACCCTTAAGCCCGCCCCCAACAATACACTGCTTCCTGGAGGTGTTAATTCCCAAATCGCCATCATCTGGGGAACCTAGCATTCAGAACACCTAAGTTTATGGGGGACATCTGAATCATACCATCACACCTGGGTTCTCGCACATGATGCCTAACTGAAGGCAAGGCTCAGCTGTAATCAGCCAGGCTCTTTCTGAGTGTCTGTTTTTCTGCTCACCAATACTGTCTGCTCACATAATAGGGTGGAGCCCTCTGAACTTCCTATTCTTACTGTTGCACCCAATATTAAAATGCCAAAACTAATTATTGGCTCAACTAAACTCTGCTAAATATAATATATTCATATTCTTCCTTTGACCAGATCTGAGGCCAACAAGTGACTTTAAATCATTCTTCCTTCTCATTGCCTGATTTTCCAATGCATTTTTCATCTGGGAAAGACAGACTTTTTTTTTTCATTTGCTTTTTAATATAATAGTTAATAACTCTCTCAAACAAATTCATGCATACATAGAAAATATTTAGAATTTTTTTTATATTTTAGGGCTGTTTTGGTTGCATTTTTTATAATCTCACTTTTATTCTCAGAAATTTCAAAATACCTATTTTTATCCTAGTTCCAGGTATATGGAAACTTTGAAATGCCTTAAACAAAGGACAATAAGTAAAGAAAAGCACAGACTATTTCATAGAAAATATAGTGTCAATTTCAAAATTCATTTCTTAGCCATAAAAAATATTCCTGGGACCTGATTTTAAATGTTCATTCATGAAGGGTATTACTAAAAAGTACACTCTGTGTTGTGAACTTGTGATTGTATGAGGTAATGCCAACATCTTCTAGTACTGTTTCATTGGAATGCACGCTGGACTGTGCCCTTTCTATCAATGACTGAGATGTGACTGATTACAAAATGAAATATGTTGTTTTGAATTTAATGCCCATCGTTGGAAAAAAAATGTAGCATGGACTGGAGAGATGGCTTAGCTGTTAAGGCACTTGCCTGCAAAGCCAAAGGACCCATGTTCAACTCCCCAGGACCCATGTAAGCCAGATGCACAAGGGGGCACATGTATCTAGAGTTGGGTGCAGCAGCTGAAAGCCCTGGCACACCCATTCTCTTTCTCTCTGCCTCTTTCTCTCTCAAATAAATAATAAAAGAAAATATATTTTTAAAAGTATGCGGACTACAGACTTAATGAGCATTACATTAACTATTACTTTAAATCATTTTGTTTTTATGAGCATCTTTGTTTGTGAAATGACATTTGCAACTAGCGACTAGACTGGTGATTATTTATTTTCTTTTTCAAAGAGTTTAAATGACCATTGTCACAAAGTGAATACACGTTTTTTAAATAGATAAGATGCCAAAGCTACTATCTGCTCAGTTCAATTTGATCTGTAAACTAAATGCTATGATTTTTTCATATGAGCAAAGTTGAAGTTGAAATTAAGGAAGCCAAAAGGACTAACATAAAAATCAAAGAACAATAATATTTTTCAGAATTTATCTCATCAGTTTTCTTGTTTCTGATTATTTATAAGCTCTTTCCACTTTCATTAAAAATGGGCTTATTACAAATATATGTACTTGTAAATTATTTTCTTGAAAGTGAGTATCTGTGTATGCACATCTGCCTATTGCAACTAGTATGCAAATTTTTAAAAATGAATTCTATAGCTAATTCTAAAGTGAACAAATTTGAAATAGATTAAAATGCCAAATAGTAAAGGTAAATTCACTATGTAATTACTCTTCAATTTAGTGTAATAATCACATATTTGAAAGTAAACATTCAATTATTAACTGTTAGCATCTAGAATACTTTGGATCATTTTCTACATTGATGGAAAATATTATGCATGAAGCCATTTATAGACCTATATTTACATCATAATATGTTCTATTATAATAGTGTGCATAGGGAGGGAATATTATAGAGATCCTAATAAGTAAATAACATTCTTAGTAAAGGCGATAAATTTGATATAGAGAGAGCCAACATTTAATACCTTGGAAAATGATAAAAAACAAAATTAACAGATAATCTGAAAATCTGATTTATGCAGTTGGATTTCATTGGCCCCCATGCTGAATTCTCGGCAGAACCGATCACACACACAGACACAGTGGTTGAGCTGGCTGAGATGAATAACCTTGCCTCTCCTCTCTTTTAGACCTGGGAGACATAGAGAGAGGAGCAGTGGAGAAAGAAGCAAAGTTTGCAAAACTTCTTCATCATTCTGAGAACAGATTAATATTCACAGACCTGAGCATTTAACTTCCTTACACATTGTTGACCATCATTTAGGCAGTTATAGTGATTGATTTCAGCACTTGATTACAAATTTAAGATAAAAATGGAGGAGAGAAAGAGGTTTTGAAAGATTATGTGTGTGTGTGTGTGTGTGTGTGTGTGTGTGTGTGTATATATATATACTAATTAAAAGAGAAATGATTTTCAATATGACTTATTCTTTATCTATCTATCTAATGTTATAAAGTAAAGAGTTGGAGCAGGTGAGTAATATTGCGACCAAAAGCAATAGGCTGTAAAAATCCCAGTGCCAGGGGTCAGATACCTCCCAGTAAGTTGTAGGTCATGGAAGCCTCTGAGGCCATTAAAACAATATATACTATTGTCAAAGCTCTTATTTTCCCTCCAGAATTGTATGGTAAGACCTGATTGCTGAAAAAAACCACACATTTCACTTATAGAACATTGAGAAATCAAGAAAGAAGAGAGCTGGTAGCCTCCTCCCTCTTGACCAAAGTCCATAGAGCTGAAATATGCCTTGCAGCCTACTGGGAGAGAAAAAAATAATAACAATTTTAAATAGAAGTGGACCATGCAAGCTACACAACTCTCCAGATAGGAAAGATCGTCTTACTAGTCTAATAGTGATATGTCTAATATGGAGGTACCAACCACTCTCAGCTTGAATTAGAGACCTGCCCCATAGGAGGAAATTCATAACTCGGACTGAAATGCTAGTCAAATCCTAGGCTTAGAAGGTCCTAGGCCCTAGGGGGAAACATATCACTGTTCCTTAATTAAATGGAAGTATTATGCCCAATAAGTTCCTCTCTAAATGTGTATGTTCATGCCTATATAATAGAACTTCTTTCACTTTTGGTTAGAAAAGTTTCTTTTCAGATATTGGTGACTCATGAGAAGGTTCAAAACTCATTAAAGTGCTAAGAAAAAAAATCTAAGAAGTTCTCAGCACTAAATGAGGCATCTTTATTACAACCTCCAAGGATCAGGGAACAATGAGAAAGAGGGCACACAAAGAAGAAAAGAACATAAGAAACAAAGTATGGAGGGAGACAATTATGCAAATATTTAAATGAAATGGGCAATTTAAATAGCTTAGGTTTCTGTTGCTTTCCAGAAACAGGATTTTATTTGATATTTTCTAATTTATTTTTATTGGAATCTTGATTTTTACATTCCCTTTTAGCAAAAGGAAGTATAAAATGGTGGAAAATGACAATGATTTTAATAGATTACAGTCATGAAAAACTAATTATCTTCCATTTTCCACTAAAAAATTTAAGATGATTGCTAATGGAAACTAAAAATAGGCTTTAGAAACAATTTAAAATATGGAAAGGGAGTAGGTACAGAACATGCTAGAGAAATATTTTATTTATCAATAATGACCTGCCCTTAATACACACAAACACACACACAATAAATAGAATCCACTATGAAAAAATGTATTAGCTGATGACATTGTTTTAACATCAGAGTTTGTCCTTACTAAAACTAAATGACAAATCCATTCCTTGTCTTTATGTTCATTTAGATCCATGATTATATGTTCATACAATTGTTAATAAAAAAAATTGGACAATGGATATGAAATAAATCCTAATATTTCCATCAAATTACTCTGGCTACCTGACAAATTATACTTAAAAATTATCCTGAAATCAGGTAGTGCATACATATAAGTTATGATTTTTGATGTAACAGACAATTTTAAGTACAAAATCAATCTTTCTAATAACACTCTACCCCAAGCATCTAGTAGTGTCCCTGATTTTACTGTGTTGGATTTCCTTTGAGTTACAACATGGCCTTGAGAAAATTCTTTGTGAAATCAAAGTAAATGATTTGTGAGGTTTAACAACCCAGTGTCCTATCAGTTTGAATTAGATAATTAGCTGTCAAAAAGAGCCCCTGGAGAGAGAAACATAGGTTAAGCACATTTAATTGAGCAGAAGAGTGCATGAGGATAGAAGGATTTTCACATATCATAGCTACTTTACCAAAGGAATATGCAGAAAGCAAGGCCTGCAGAAATGGTTTGGTTACTGCAGGATCAGGTCAAAGTCAGCACAGACAGCAAGGAAAACAGTAGCCTACTTTTTTATTGAGCTTAAAATGCCCCTGGGATTGATGGAATCCACTTATTTAATATCCTTATTCTGAGAGTGGACTATGGACAATAGCATGCTAGAAGTGAGCAGTCATAAATCAGAAGCAATAATACAACTTTGAAAATAGACTCATTTTAATTTGTAAGAATAATTAGATTGCAAATACTTTTGATAAAATGAACAAAAATGGTAAAGTACTTGATATCCTCCATATATTTTCTCATATATCCTAGCAAACATACAGAGAAACTAATGGCTTGTCTTCCTTTGTATAACATTTTTATTCAAGTTTCTACATATGTTCTCTATTCATCCAACTAAATATAGGTAAAATCCTTGGACATTATAAATGAAATAGATATAAGAGGACTCTGAAAGGTATAAAAGGATGCATATCAGCAGTAGGCTGGGTACTTGAATTTCATGACAGTGTTTCAGTATATTTCCTTTAGTTTTGTACACTATGGACTGACTAGTGTAGTAGCCAAACATCAGAAACACTAACAAGTTTAGAAAAAAAAAATGAACTTTTTTTTTTTTTTCTGGACAAGATTTTAGGAAAGAGAGTTTTATCAGAAGGAAACCACTTAGACAATAACTCCATGCCAATGAAATATCCCTCTCAGACAACCCCAAGCAAAACAAACAGACAATAGTATGTGGACTATACTCAACCCTTCCATCAAAGGCTGAGTGAAGAGCCTAGGAAAATTCTTGCCTTCTCCATTTTTTAAGGTGTCCCCAACACTCCCTGTTGCTGAGTGTCAAGACAGTGCAGGGTGGATGCCCAAATCTCTCTCACTACTACATAGTAATAGATGATGCCCTATCACCTTCCATTGGAACTGTGAGCGGAAGCCACATGGAGAGCCGCTTACATTGTAGTAAGACTAATACTGGTGAAGAGAGAGGAACTTAGCATGAAACTAAAATATGATCCCAACGGATTCCTCACTCCAAAGATATAAATTGACTTAATGGATAAGATCACAGTCCAAATTGTAGAATATAAGACTCTCAATCCACCAGTGAAGACACACATGGAATAATGTGAAATGTTTGAGAAAGACATCCCATGAAATTAGAATGAGAAAATAAACAAGAGCAGGTATAGTTAGAGAAAATAGAATTAAACTGAAATATATAGATATATAAACCAAATTATTGAATAACACATTATATAAAGCAAGTATTATTAGAACAAAATTGAGAAATAGTATATAGTTCAATGATATCTTGGAATTTAAACACACTACTTGCATCAACATACAGATTATGCAGAAAATAGAAAAATCAACAGGAACAGCAAAACCAAATTATCCTATACACAACTGGACTGACTGCATTAGCAAATTACATATTCTTCTCATTAGCTCATGGAACATTGTCTATAATAGATCAGATTTTATACTTTCAAATTAATAGTGAGCAATATTTAAATCTAAATCGTATCATGCATCTTCTCTGGCCATAGTGAAATAAACCTGTAAATCAAAAAGAGGAAATTAGAAATTATACTAATATAAAGAGACTATAAAGCATTCTCTTGAATGTCCATTAGGTCACCCAAGCCACCTCTTTAAACCATAATAGTACTCACCCATTACCAAAAGTATTATGCACACCTCTATATCTCATAATGAAAAAATGAAAAATGCATTCAGGTCACCTCCAAGAGTCCCCATGGCTTGTAAAGTTCAAAGGTCCAAGTTTAAAGTCTTCTCTGTAGCACAATAAAAACCATTATTTGTGAAATTCTGAATAATCAAAAAGAAAGGTTACATACTTCTAACATGAAAAGTCATGGATAAATGTTCCCATTCTGATAAAGAGAAATGAGAGAGGAGGATAAAAAGGGAAATATGGGAACAAAGATAGCATTAAATCCAGCTCATCTATCATTAAATCCTACAGACTCATGACCAGTAACCATGGCATGTGGCACCATAAGGGGAGCTTCCAAAGATGTAGACCACATGGCCTGTCTCTTGGGATGTTTCTGCTAGATGGGTATGACTTTCCATGACAGATTTTTTTTTTCACATTCACAACATTTACAACATTCTGGATCTCCACTGCCTCTTGTGCTTCACATTTACGGCTTTGCATGTTACCCTCTGGGAGGCTGCTGACAGAGATTCTGGGAGTCTGGCACTGTCACAGTGCCTCGTTTCCGTTACCTTTCTTTTGAAACCCTGGTGGAAGAGTCCATAACAGCATCACTCAAATTTTGCATTTCTGCAAAATGGCCATCACATTTTGATGTCAACATGCCAAGGTCTGTAACTAAGTCAAGAGGTAGGTCTTTTTGGAACATGGCTGAATCAGTATAAAGGCAGAGAAGGTTGAATGGAGGACACAGGTAGCTGTGTGAGCAGAGCGCTCCAGTGCTCCCTTCGCAAAGCAAGGTCTTGAATGGTTAAAACCTTCACATTCTATGGCGTGTGATTGGTGAAGTTGATCCAACTTCTGAGATGCCCTAAATACAACTTTCATATTTTTCTAACATGCAGTAGTTGACCTCTTTTTAATAACTTTATTTTTATATTTTATTTTTATTAGTTATGAACATACTTTGTATCTAAACAGCACATGTTTGTACCATTCTTTCCCTCATCCTTGCCCCTCTACCAAATGGACCCTCCTCATTGGGGATTGAGGTAATCTCCATTGGGTTTGTGGGTCAAGCACTGTAGTGGCAGCTGTCAGCTATGGGAAAGAGGCAATGTCTCTGTGCATAATGTCCTAACTTGTGGTTCTAACAATATTTCTGCCTCTCTTCAGCAAAATTCCCTGAGCCATGTTGGGTGTGTTTTAAGTCTACTTCACTGATGGGTTCTTATAAGCCTCTGGATCTCTGCTTTCCTAGGTGTTGAGTGTCCTCAGTATCTATCTCCTTCACCCTTGTGCTAATACCAGGTTCACCAAGAAAGAAGCACTCTTGATCATATCCCCAGTTCCTCTGTAGTTTCAGCTGGGGTCTTAGGGAAGTGCAATGGGTCGTTTATCTCCTAAGGTCCCAGTCCCATCTCAACAAGAGAAACAGATTATCTAATGGAGAATGAAGTCAGCACAAGTTAAATGGGATAACCATTATTAATTTAGAGAGAATTTCATGGGTGTAGATCCTCTTGTAGCCCAAGATTAGTGGAAGCTTGCTACTGGAAAGCAAAATCATTATCTGGATATGATTCTGACTTGTTTGCCAGTTTCAGATATGGGTTCCTTTCCATTGAGCAGATCTGTTAGCCAATCCAAGAGCAGTTGGTTACCCACCATGGCTGTGTGCCACTATTGCACTTGTTTGAGCATCATGTCAGGTTATATGTTTCTGAGTAGCTTAGACCTCGAGTTGCTCAAACAGATGTTGGCCACTTTCCCCCAGTAGCTCATATAGCGCCTTCTACCACTAGATGGGCTTACTATCTGAGGACTGGCTCTCTTCCAGATTCCAGCCAGGTCTCTCCAGATTTTGTACTGCCAGCATATGGTGTCTTCAGCAATAGGGTCTTACCATTTAATAACTTTAATTTTTTCAGCAGCCATTTTTTTTCTTGACTCGATTTTACAAGTGTTTCTTTTCTGATCAAAGTTTATCAAGTACTATACTCTTTTTCTTTTATTCATAGTTCTTGTGAACATCTCAGAAATCAGTTACAAAGGCTCTAACCCACATCATCAGATAGTGTCAAAAGCAATCAGAATTGAGACTAGACATATAGTTCAGTGGGTAAAGCACTTTCCGTGCAAGCATGAAGACCTGAGTTTGGATAGCCTCAGCCATGGAAAATGCTGGGCATGATGCGGAGGCACAGGCAAGAGAATCCCTACAGCTTGTTATCTAGCTAGACTACTGCAATCAGTGTAATCTAGGTTCACCAAGAGACTCTGTTTTAATCAAATAAAAAGCAATCTAGGGACACCTGAAAATGATCTTTGACCTCCTTCTCATGAATATACCTACATGTGCACATGCACCAATATACACACCATATATATATAATGACAGATGACCTTACTTATCAGTCCCTATTTTCTGTGTTAGAGTTTTGTTACCATGGCACACAGCTGAGAAGAACATGTTAAAGAGGCACTCATTTACTTTGGATTATGATTTCTGAGGTTCAGGCTTCATGCTGAGTGTGAAGTGATTGATGTAGGAAAACTATTTCTTGCTCAAGAAGTATAGAGACAGAAAGCCTATGATATCAGTATTTCTTTTTCAATTTTCCCTTTTTATACCATCTGGGACATGAGCCTTTTGGATAGCATTGTCCACACTTAGAGCAAGTCTTCCCCAACCCCAGTTGGTAGGCTTTGGAAACACCCTTACAGAAATCCCCAGAGGTGCTGTGTACTATTTTCTAGATACCTCTCAGTGTAATCAGATTTACAGTCAAGGTTCACTAGCGCACAGGTATTCTCCAGTGTATGATGGCTCAGCTGGAACATCAGGCTTTGCAAGCAAGTGACAGGTATATTCCCACCCAGTTTGTAACAGATATCTGGGACCTGAGGTTTCTTTATGAAGTATTCATTGAATTCTTAGTTACATATTTCCAGTTCTCATTCTTTGCATATATGAGGATGTTATTTCTGAATTTGTTTAAAGCTAGCTATTGGCATATGATTTATTTAGGCCAATAAATAATGCTGGGAATGGCACATCTCATTTCTAGGAGAAAATTTTTATAGCTAATGTATTGTAGAAAACATCTTCATTTATGATGGAAACCCTCTTTAAATGGAGTGACCATATAAAATCCAAATATATTAAGTTGCAACCTTTAAAGATATTTATGTTTAAACCTATATTTGAAAATGTTTTTCTTCCAAATTTCTATTCATACACAATGACATGATTCCATTAGATGGAGTCAGCTCCAGCTCTGAAAACTTGTCTGAGACTGGGTGGCTTACACAGTGCACGCTTACTTCTCACTATTCTGCTGGTGGATAAGTGCAAGATCATGGCAGTGGCAGAGTAAGGATGTAATACATCCTCCTCCTGGCTTGCAGGTGGCTGTTGTTTAGATGTACTCCCACCATGTAGAGGACAGAAAATGACATTAGAAATAAAGTTCTTGTGTGCCTTTTTGTTGCTTATGTTTTTACATTGTTTGATATAGTATTTTAGGCTGGCCTTGAACTTCCAATATAAGAATGGTCCTGAATTTGATTTCCTCCTGCCTCTGTGTCCTAATGCTGGGATTGTAGGCATGCCCCACCCTGCCTGGTTGTTGTCCTTGTATAGTCATTAAGCCTAACAAAGAAAGTCTCCACTAAAATTACCTCACTACCTCCACAGGCCACACATGTTCTAATATTTTCAGTTTTCAAGGTAGAATGTCAGCATCTTGATTTTAGAGAGATTTAAACATTTGACACATAACATCTGCTGACTCAAAAGGAAAGAAAAACACGCCCATAAAAATATTTAAGCAGGGCTGGAGAGATAGCTTAGTGGTTAAGTGCTTGCCTGTGAAGCCTAAGGACCCAGATTCAAGGCTCGATTCCCCAGGACCCACATAAGCCAGATGCACAAGGTGGCATATGCATCTGGAGTTCGTTTGTAGTGGCTGGAGGCCCTGGCATGCCCATTCTCTCTCTCTCTCTCTCTCTCTCTCTCTCTGCCTCCTTCTCTTTCTGTCTCTTTCAAATAAAAAAATAAAAACAAACAAACTTGGTTTTTTAATATTTAAGCGGGGCGTGGTGGCACATGCCTTTAATCCCAGAACTCCAGAGGCAGAGGTAGGAGAATCTCCGTGAGTTTGAGGCCACCCTGAGACTACGTAGTGAATTCCAGGTCAGCTTGGGCCATAATAAGACTCTATCTCGAAGGTACCCCCCCCACACACACACAAGAAAGATTTTTTTTTGTCATTTTACAGATTTGCTGATATTTGATGTTAAGGTTAGTGATGCCAATTGAATTTAAGTATCTCACTTATGGGATCCAGTATGCTGAATGCTCACAATCAGATTAGAAAACTAGAGGTGATCCAACTAATTTTCATGGAGTGGGAAACTCCCTTCATGTGTAGTGCCTGGTTTGCATGCTCAACTCCTTGTATGTTTGTGTTTAAACAAATGGCTCAGGAATTGAAATTCCCATAAGAAACAGAGCTGGCTAAAGTCTGCATTTTCTTACGTGTTTATTTTCTATATTAATAAATAAACTATTAAATCTAAAATAAAGTTGCTTGGGTTTAGCTTTGTGTATAGTAAAGCAATAGTAAAATATATCAATTTTTAGTATATTACTTTAAATATTTAAATTTTTCATGTTTTCTTTCTTTCTTTCTTTTTTCCTTTATTTTCCCTTTTTCTTTTTTTCTTTTTCTTTTTTTTTCTTTTCTTTCTTTTTTTTTTTTTTTTTGAGAGAAGACCTCACTAAGTAGCTATGCTGCCCTTGAATTCATGATCCTCCTATTTCAGGTTTCCTAGTGCTGTGTTATACATGAGCTCTGCCATGCCCACATGTAATTTTAGTTCCTTATATGCTTACTAGGAGGGTATGCCTTATGCCTCCCCCAACTTTAATGTAAATACATTTTTGAATCTATAGTTTCTAAAACTTTATTTTTAATTGATTCAATACTTTGTAAGATTTATTTATATGTCTCTTTATGCCAAAAAGCCAGTTTCCATACTTAAACCAGTAGTTAACAAAAATCTTAAGTGTGTTGTAATAAATATTTGTATGTGCTAAGATCACTTTCATATTTTGATACCAAGTGTATATGTTTAATTTTCTCATTAAAATTATTTGTTAGTTGAGCTGGAAATATAGCTTAGCAGTTAAGACACTTTTCTGTGAAAGCTAAGGACCCAAGTTCAATTTGCCTATACCCACTTAAATCAGATGCATAAGGCGACACATTCATCTGGAGTTCATTTGCAGTGGCTGTATGCCCTTACATGCCCATTCTCTCTTTCATTCTACCTGTCTCTCGCTTTACCCTTCTCTCTCAAATGAACGAACGAATAAATAAATAAATAAATAGAGTTGAAAGAAATTATTTGCTTAAATTTCAAATTTGGCATGATGCTGAATATAGATATGCAGTCATTATCTTGAAGATACCCTTAATATCTGGAAGAATCTGTAAAATAATCATGAAATGTTCATAGAGGTGCTGAAAACCTCCTGTTTGTTTAACTGGACTGTTTTTAAGATGTAGCCCATCTCATTATTCAAGTGCTATACATAGGATTCTAGCTTGGATAATAAACTCTAAAATTGTGAAACCCTTCTTACTTTTTAAGACCTTCTGGACAAGTTTTGTATAATGTACCTGAACCATAAAATGAATCTCTTTTTCCCAATTTTATATGCTCTCTGCCTTGGCAAATCTTATTGGTATTGTCATAGATTTCATGAAGGAGAACTGTCAAAAATATGAGCTGATTTGAAATAAGTTACTGAACTTGATGTCTAAGAGAATGACCAGTGGCACTTGGCCAGGACTCTGAAATGGACTGTGACCCCTGATGTTCCCTTATGTTCAGCAGATTGGAATTTGGTTATAAAAATTTCTCCTTTTTCATATTAAGTACAAACTACATGCACATTTTGTTGCTGAGGACCTACAGTATAATACAGGGTGCATAAATACTAGTTCTTTTACTTGTACTATTTTCTTACTATCTTTGACCTGCTAATTAGTTTACTTCCTTATAATTGTACTTTTTTTCTACCACAACTACCTCAAACAGTATACTATCCCACACTTATTTTAATAAAGAGAAAATGGTTAGTATTCCTCCTTCTAAGAAAAAATTATTCTTGAGTTTAGGTATCCCTAAATTTATAACTTAGAAAATATCTGGGTCAAATCAAACACACAAATCAAACAAACTGTAAAATTTGGATAAATTCTGAGCAATAAAATGATAAATGAAAATTCACAAATGTTGCAAACTTAATAATTAATAATGAATTATATAATTAAATGGTATATAATTATATTATATAATAATAATGAATTACTATCCTTAATAATTCCAGATCATCATTAGTACTCTGAAATAGATTTAATAGGTAATACTAAAATAAATATGTCTATACCCACTAAAGGAAATGTCATCTATTCAAACATAAAGGTACCTCTAATGAGCAACCAGGAATACAGGGCATGAGAGGACAAAGTGAATACACCTTGTGGACCTAAATTGTTCACAATGCAAAGTAGCATCATTTATTCGAAGGTGCAATCATCAAAGACATGGAACATGGCTCATTGAAGGTCAATTTTCAGAATAACTTTGATATCATAACCTGAAATGATAGCTCTTGACACTCAATGTAGCTCAGGAACAAAGATGAGACTTTTTTAAAAATAATACTCTAAACTATCCTTGAACTAAAAACGAACTAATGGCAACTGTTAATCATGCCAAAGATAAGATTATGTCAAAATTTATTTTTCAATTGACTTCAATTTTCCAGAAGAGAGCAGGCTGCATGTAGATGTTTGCCAAAATCTATGCATTGCAATTCAAATATAAGGGAGGAAATCTATTTTCTTCACTTTCTACACTTGAAACAGAACCCCATCTCTCCCTGACCTCACTAGTAGGGTTGACAGTTTGAGGACACATTTAAATACGCCCTTTCATGGGAATTCTGCTCCTGCATGTACAGAGTCCCTTTCTCTTAGCATATTGCCATAAAAATGCTCTCAATGTTGCAACGACTCCATCCTTCAGAAGTTCTGCTCAATGCATGCTCCTCTTTCCTCAACCAGCAACTTCCCAGAAGGAAAGTTTTATGGGCTATATTTCTGCTCAGTTTTCTAGCACCATTTTTTCCTATCACCTGCTGACCTTGCCACCTATACTTTGATGGTAGAGGCTAATTATTATTCCCTCTACTCAAGTAGTTCAGTGATTTTTCTTTCTTTTTAAAAATAGTTTATTTATTTATTTGCAAGGAAAGCACGTGTGTGTGTGCGTGCGTGTGTGTGTGTGTGTGTGTGTGTGAGAGAGAGAGAGAGAGAGAGAGAGAGAGAGAGAGAGAACCAGGAATACTAGCTGTTGTGAACAAACTATGCATGCATCTGGCTTTATGTGGGTAATGGAAACTGGGTTAGGATTTGCAGACGAGTGTACTAACTGCTGATCCACCTCTCCACTCTGTTTAGCGTTTTCTCTAAGCAGAGCTGATACCCAATGGTAGCCATCAAAGAGATTCACTCCTGAGATTATTGTGTGCTTCTCAGCCACAGAAAGTCAGCCATATATTTCTGAGCATGTTTGCCCTGTCCCTTCTGCCAAATATCCCTTCCCTCTTACCAATGTAATTGTGTGCACAGAAAACTCAGTCTTAGATATGGACTGCTTTATGACTTGTTCCTTTAGGACCAGTGGGAATTTTTACATAAATCTCATGATCTGCATCAGCCATTGGATTGCAGTGATGGGCTTTTTGTTCCAGGTCCTATCATAGGCAATTTATATGATCTACGATTTGTAATCCCCTGAATCCAAGCCAATTCATTTTAGCAGAAGATTCTGAGGTGAATAGTGTGTGAGTGGGTGAGAGAGAGAACGAGAGAGAGAGACAGAGAGAGACTGTGTGTGTGTGTGTGTGTGTGTGTGTGTATGAGCATGTGTATTTGTATTTTTTTTAATCTTTTAGGAATAAAAAGAACAAGCAACCACATTACTATTTCCAGATCTATAAATGTTCAGATCTTTCTCATAAACTCAGGGTCTAATCATTGTCTCTCATATATATGCATATATATATATGTACATACATATATACATATATATATATATATATATAAAATCAAGATGAAAGATATTTACATAAAATTTAAAATAGAAAAGTCATATTATTTATCACTAATCCTCCAGCCCCCTCCAAAAAAGTTCTTTCTTCTCAATGTAAAATGCTGTTTTGGAATGTTTAGGATTGTTTCAAATCTTAGTTTACTTATATTAATATCAATGTATTTTCTGATGTTATTTTATTTATTTGTTGCAATTTATGTTCAGTTATTTGAATTTGGTTCACTAGAAAAAAAAAATAGAGCAAACTTGCATTTTCCAATCCTGTGAGATGACTTGTGTATAGTGAACCAGTGATAGTCATATATACCAGACTTTTCTCAACTGTTTCTTCTAAATATTATAAACAGTGGAATGTCAAAAATTGCAAATTATGTAGAATTCCAATTTGTGAATCTTGTCATTTCCCGTAATTGGAAGTTTTTGTTTTGATAGATTTATACTGGGATATTGGCATGACTATGCTTATGGGTATAACTACCATTTATGAAGTCAGTGTCCAACCTGATACCATTCTTTTTATTTACCTTAACAAATATGAAGCCATTTTGATATATGAGCATTACACATACTTTTGGCCTCATTTTTTATTATTATTATTTTTATTAATTAGTTTTGTATTCAGCAAATACAGTCAGTTTGGTATCATTATTAGGCTCATCTGTGACCTACCCCCTCCCCTTGGCCCCTCCTTGTTGAGGTATATGGGTCATGCATTGTGGAGTTAGCCCACAGTTATGGGTAAGCTAAATGTCTCTGCATATCATGACCCAACATGTGGCTCTGACATTCTTTCCGCCCCCTCTTCCACAAAATTTCCCTGAGCCATGTTGGGTTCAGTTTTGGTTTGCTTCAGTGATGAGGTGGGGGACCTCTGAGGCTCTGGCTCTCTGATTTGGTAGGAGTTGATTTTTCTCTGTGTTGATCTCTTTCTCCCTTCTGCTGGTATCCGGTTCATCAGGAAAACAGCACCCTTGCTTGTTTCTCCAATTTTTCTTAGTTTCAGCCAGGGCCCTTTTGAGGTATGATGGGGTGGCTCTCTCCTTAAGATCTACATCTATCTGAAAAAGAGAAGCACATTCTCCAATGGAGAGTAAGTTAGCACCAGGACAAATGAGATAACCCTTACTTTTTTTATATAGAGAATTTAATAGGTGTAGGCCCTCTTGTAGCCCATGATTTATGGTAGCTTGGTAATGGGGAGTGAGGTTATGTTTGGATATGGTTCTGACTTGTTTCCCAGCTCCAGCTATGGGTCCCGTACCACTGAGGGATCAGTTAGCCAAATCAAGAGTAGTTGGTTCCCCACCATGGCTGTGTGCCACTATTGCACTTGTGTGGGCATCACAACAAGTTATTTGCTGCTAAGTAGGTTAGACCATGAGTTGTTTGGACAGATATTGTTCATTTTCCCCCAGCCACCCATGTAGCACCTTCTGGCACTAGATACGCTGACTATCTGGGGACTGACTCTCTTCCAACTTCCAGCCATGCCATTCCATTTTACATGTCAACGACATAAGGTGTCTTCAGCAGTAGGGTCTTACCACTAACCTTTTGGTGGGTCATCAAGTACTCTGACAGAAATCTGTCTATCTTTTAGGAAACCTTGTAGGTCTCTCTGATCAAAAGCTCATTGTGGATGATAGCCACATGCTTGGCCTCATTTTTAACTCATATTTAAAATCAATTTGATGCTAATTTTCTTAGTAGACTTATTGAGACAGTAACTTGACTGGTGAATGTTTTTAAAGGCAAAGTTGATGCATGATAACAGATCAAGAAAACTTTAAGTATTAGAGGAAATACATAGCAATTTGTTAATAATAATATTTAACAAAAGGTATCAGGAATATAGATATATGTCATAAAATGATGTCAGGCATCATTTACTCTGTCTTTGCATGAATTTGTAAAATAGCACTCAGTATATATAATATAAACAATTATAGTACTTTTATTGACATTACTATTATATAAAGCATGTTGCCTATTTCACAGGTGATTTTTTTTTTCTGTGAAAGATATAACAAGCACAGGTACACATTTCTATTTATTTATTTATTTGAGAGTGACAGACAGACAGAGAGAGAGAAAAAAACAAAAAGAGGCAGATACATAATGAATTCCAGGCCAGCCTGGGCTAGAGCAAGACGCTGCTTTGATGAAAAAAAAAAAAAAAAGCTAGATGTGGGGAAAAGATATAAGCAGAAGCAGCCAGAGGCACTTAACAGTGTTTTGTGCACTTTTGCTAGACAACAAAGCAGAAAACCCAACTGGGTTCCCAAACCAAGCCTCTCTTTCTAATAGCCTCTACTTTCACAAATGACAAATTTACTAGTGACAACCACAAGTACTGAAAAATGTTAATAAAGGTTATCTTCTGTAGAAATAAGGTAAAATAAAAGAATGGTAGTAAAATAAAGATGAGAAGCTAGAAGAGAAAGAGTAGGAAGGAAGAATATATGAAAGCCTTCTAATTTTCTACAAAACATCTTTGGGTTAATTTCTAAAGCTTTCATACATAGAAAATATATTTTAAGTTTCTCTTTTAAATAGTATTTAAGCTAAGTGAGATGCCTTTTCCTTTTTCATAATTTGGATTATTTGATGCCTATAATAATCTGGGATCCATCCTTCCTCCTCTTTTTTTTAATGATAATCTAACAGATTATCCAGCTTCTTTTTTGTTATTTTTATTTATTTGAGAGTGGCAAACAGAGAGAGAAAGAGGCAGATAGAGAGAGAGAGAGAGAGAGTGAACAGGGGCATGCCGGGGCCTCCAGCCACTGCAAACGAACTCCGGATGCGTGCGCCCCCTTGTGCATCTGGCTGACGTGGGTCCTGGGGAGTTGAGCCTCGAACCAGGGTCCTTAGGTTTCACAGGCAAGTGCTTAACCACTAAGCCATCTCTCCAGCCCAAGCCATCTCTCCATCCCCTTCCTCCTCTTTTTGAAACTATATGTTGTTATGATTATGTTGCAAAAGATATACCTACAAACTCTCACTGTCTGTCTGTCTGTCTGTCTGTCTGTCTGTCTCTCTCTCTCTATCTGTATACTTAATTATTCTTTTTGTACTATCACTGCCACTTTCCTGTCCAATTCGCTCTCTCTGACTACCACAAACACAGCCCTTATTTTGGTCACTACAAGTCTGTTTGCAGGCAGGGTCTTATTCGAGGACAGGCTGATCTGGTACTCACTGTGTTTCTTAGCTCCAAGGTGGCTTCTAACTCAGAAGGGTCCTCCTACCTCAGCCGCCTACGTGCTAGGATTAAAGACATGTCCACCATGCTGGGCTTAACTTTTTTCTCTTTATAGCAGTAAGGGTGAACTGTTTAAAACAGAATATATATCATGCCCTATCTGTCAAAGACCCTTTCCTGCATTTACATATCAATGACAGCAAAAGTTAAATGTCTTAATGTTTCCTTGTTTCCTCTAGGTCTTTTCAAGGCTCCCTGAAATGAGCAAGGTTGGGTCCATCACCCCTTTGAGACCTATGCTGATTTTCATCTAATCAGAGAAGACTTCCCTGACCACTCTCTATCAAATGACCACATATTCTCCTGTCCCCCTTAAAATGCCTTTCCTGGGACCATTGCATTTATACATAGCTGATGAATAAGGTAAATAGTATGGTGGGAATTTAGAAGTAGATTTTTCATATGACATTATGGGCTGTACAGTGTGCTAACTACTCTGTCTACATTTATTCATAGTCACTCACATAACACTACTAAGAGATTATTCTATTATAATCAGACCAAACAGGAGGAAATTCATGCATGCTAATGTTAAGAATTACCCCACGACTACCTAACTGTAGTGGCAGAATTTGTCCTCAGCACCCATGTGCTATGTATACTATGTAAGACAGTGTCTCAGATTACAAACCTACTTATTCTATTGTTTCTTTTCCTTCTGTCACCAGACATGAAACTTCATGAATGCAGGAGCGTAATCTTTTACCACATCCCTCCTTTTTGAGCAATCTGTGCTCACAAGAAATTGTCAGTATAATATCTGTTGATAAATATTCATCAATATTCACACCACAGTTTTTTTCTAAATTGCAGAACTTTGTTTACACATTTTTGTAATCTAGCTTGGGCATTAGTTCTGTCTTCCGTTAAGTGCTTGTGGCTGGTCCCTGGAAACTGAACACATTCCTAATATCCTTTGTTCCTTATCGTAGTTTTTTCTATGCAATATTAGGTGATTTTACTTTGTATAGGAGATAATTAGATTAGTTAATGTAGAAGAAGGCATCCTGAATGAAGAGACTTATGGTTTGGATATAAAGTACACTCCTGTATAAAGGTATGGTACCCACTTTGCTGACACTTATTAAGAGCTTATTGGACAGTGAGGGAGATAACTTTTTCTTGGATTAAACAGAAAATAAATTCTTAACTCAAAGGACTATTAGGAGGTGGTTACTACTAGGAGAAAGGTAGTCACATGAAGTCACTTGAAGCCCTGAGAGGTGTATATCTTGTCTCCAATCACTTTTCCTTTCTTGTTATGTTGAGGTAAGCTGCTTTTCTTTGCTGTTCCTTTCTCATCTCCTCATTGTGATATTTTGTCTCAGCCAAGTTCCACAGTGAATGGGCCAAGTGGCCAAGGAGTGAAATCTCTGAAACCGCAAGGCAAAATAAATCTTTCCTCCATTAAATTGTTTTTCTTAGGTACTTTTTAGTAGAGATGGAACAGCTGACTAATACTGATTTCAAAAATCTAATTGCTAGTAGAGGAATTTTTAAACAGGTTACATCTAATTATACTTAGAATTGCCTCTGTGCTCTTAACGTCACAAATTATAAGTATGAATCCCAGTAAAAGAATAAACTGTTTGACTCTGCTATATACCTTCATTATACTTTCTCAATATATTAAGGTAAATTCCTCAGGCTCCATTCAATTGAATAGAGTCTTTGGCTATTGTTTTACCTTTGCTTTATAAACATTAGCAAAAACCATTTGTGAGGACTTGTAATTTTCTACACATTTTTATATTTAACTGAAATAGTATATAGACTCTGTACATTTGCACATTAAATATTTCAACATATAGGATGCTTAGTTTAAACTGAAAGACAAAGCATTAGAAAGTGCCTCATGATAATGGTAGTCATAAAAGATCATAACCAAAAGATCCAGCCATCTTAAAAATTAATTGAATGAGACTTCTTTACATTTTCTTCATTTGCTAATGGTTTCTAGGTGCTCATGTCAGTTAATGAATAGATATGTTAAGTAATAACCTCTCATCCAATGGTTATTTTACATTGACAATATGGAAATGCTTGTGTATTACTCATGGGACACTTACACCATAAATCCACACTAACTCCCAGGAGTTCTGTAACAAGAATGATGAGTTTCTGTGACAAATAACTTTGCAATAATCACCTTTTAAATTACTTTTTACAAAATCAAAAGAAATAAAATAAAAAGATTTGGACATAATATTTAGCTAATAATGGCAAGAGTAAAAATGAACTAACACTGATTAAAGTTAAGTCGACTTCTTATATTGGTAATAGAATTGTCTTTCAAAACTTTTTAGAGTTTTATTTTGTTGCCTTCAAAATACAAAGAATAAAGCCGGGCGTGGTGGCACAGGCCTTTAATCCCAGCACTCGGGAGGCAGAGGTAGGAGGATCGCTGTGAGTTCGAGGCCACCCTGAGACTCCATAGTGAATTCCAGGTCAGCCTGGGCTAGAGTGAGACCTTACCTCGAGAAAACAAAACAAAACAAAACAAAAATACAAAGAATAGTGACTTTTTATCTTTCACTATCTGCTGAGTAGTATAAGAACATTGTCATGTTCATTCCTCTCTCTATATATACATTTCTCTCTCTCTCCATATATATGTATATATGTACATATATATGTATATTTACATTATTGATTGTCACCTTCAAAATGAAAAAAATATATATATAATGCATAGTGTTGCAGTCAGGTTTGCATTGCTGGTAGAAATCACCTGACCAAGAGCAGCTTTTGGCATTAAAGAGGTTTTGGCTTACAGAATCAAGGGAGAAGCTCCATGATGGCAGGGGAAAACAATGGCATGAGCAGAGGGTGGACATCACCCCCTGGCCAACATCAGGTGGACAACAGAAATAGGAGAGTGTGCCAAAGACTGGCATGAGGAAACTGGCTATAAAACCATAAGCCCACCCCCAACAATACATTACCTCCAGGAGGTGTTAATTCCCCAATCTCCATCAGCTGGGAACCTAGAATTCAGAACACCTAAGTTTATGGGGGAGACCTGAATCAAACCACCATGCACAGGCATTAAGAACATTTCAAAAGGCCACACACATATCAGGAATGTCATATTCAAATTCGGTTTATCAAATCACACAAGTGCTTTATCCACTGAGCCCTCTACCCAAAACCATCCAATTGCTTTTCCTTGTGAATGTATTCTTTCTCTATCATAGAAAATAAACCATTTTCTAATTCAAGGTTATAAGAATTTATACCTATATTTTCTTCTAACAGATTTATGCTTTTAGGGTCAATATTAGGTCTTTGAAACATTGAATTACTTTTGTTTTGTAAAGTAATGCTCCAACTTCATTTTTCTGCATATCTACCTTGGGGAACAAGTCACAGACATGTGAAGTGAATGCACATTCCACTGCTTTGAGGTGCGATATTCTATTGATGTCTGTTTTCAGTACTACAGAAATATTTTCCTTTCTTTTTCCTTGTTGCTCTTTCTTGCTTTTGCTTATCTAGCCATTATTGAAACTGAAATTTTGAAGTATCCAACTATTATGATCCATTAGTCCTTTCAACTTTGTCCATTTGAACTTGATGTATTTGGAGACTGTTTTGTCTGCTGTCTATATGATACACGTTCAACTTTGTCTATGTTGATATAATTCATATTTTCCTTAATAAATGGCCCTATTCAGTTCTGTAATATTTTCATCTCAATATCTAATCTATACAATGGAACTATGCCCCCTTCAAATTCTCTCTTAATTATTGCCAAATGGTTTCTCCTCCCCATCCTTTTATGTTAAATTCATTTGTTTCTCTGTATCCAAAATGCACCTCTTTTTGACCTCATACAGGTAGATCATTTTGTACTTACCTATTATGCAAAACTCTCTTAAAATGATATGGTGATTTCATTTATATTGAATGAAATTTCTTATTCCATAGGGTATGTATCTGTCATTTTACTTCTTTCCCACATACAATTTGTGTGTTTTCTTTCTCTTTGCCCCTTGTTATGCTTGTGTGAAAAAGATGTTTTCTAGCATAGAATTTTAATAGTCTTCACATTCTAATGTAGATTTGAGTAAATTTCTTAAATTTTCCCATATTAATTTATGCTAATGTATCTTGGGCAATACCAACTTCATTTCAATGCATGCCATGACCTTACTACTATGTAGCTCTTTCCATTCCCTTTCCATTATTACATTTCACACAAATTATATACACATTCATCCACATGGGCTTAGAATTATTTCAATATAATTTGTAATATTTAAATAGAAGAAAATGATAAAACATAGAACTTATAAGCAGAAACATGTATTGGGCCTATTTTTTACTGGACCAATAGTCTTACTTTTTTATTCATGTCCATTTAAATACAGGATAAGTCCAAAGTCAAGCAAAATAGAAGCTATTTTCCAGTAAGGTTCTTCCAGGAACTAGTAAACAAGTAAAGTAGCAATTCTCCCCTGTACCCCAGGAGGATGGATGGCTTTGAAGGAGAGTCAGTACTGATCTGCTACCCTGGGGACTCCCAGACTGCTGACACTTACTGTGGTCACAGGCTGCTATTTCTAGTATTTCCATGGAGCTATTGCTGGGCAGTTGCATATTTATATGTTATTAGTGGAGATGGTGAAGTGGCCCCCAGTAAGAATGAATATGACTCTGATTCCTAAGATCTTTTCCTTCAAGTCCCATTACATAACTGAAGATTAGTTTAAGTCCATTAAGTAAAGAGTGGACAGCTTCCTTTCCCCACAGGTGAACCCTTAATTAAGACTTCAGCAGCAGATATTTTAATTCCTTTAGTTTCATGTGAAGACTTGGTGTTGTGATTTTCGAAATCTTTAGATGAGTTCAGCAAGGAAATTATCTTAAGGAATGACTCCCTTCTACCCTTCTCTAAATAAATGCATATGTATACAGAGGTGAAGTAATACTGTTAGTAACTCAGGAGCTATGATGTATTTAGCATTGAACATAATTGTCTATGCCACATTAACGACTTAATATGAATACCAGACAACATGGGAAATAGACTTTATATACTAATCCTCTCCCTATTCTTTTTCATGTTTGTGGTATGTGTGGTGCTGGCATGTACAAGCGCTGATGTAACACTTTGTGCTATAGCATGCAGTAGCCAGTAAAGTCTCATGTACTCTTCATTCAGTCACCTGCCTGTTTTTCCTTATGACAGCCTCTTAAGTGATTCTGTAGCTTGCTCTTTGCAATCCTCAGCAAATCCCTGTTCTCTGCTCCCCCACAGGATTGGTGTTAACAGATGTGCATGGTTCTGGAGATGCAAACTCAAGAGGACTCAGGATCCCACAGGCCATCACACTTGTTCAGGAAGCATTCAACCTCTGAGCCATCTCACTTCCCCATTCTACCTGCTTTTTAGTCAGAGGATGTCCCTTAAAATTTAAACAATAAGACAAAAATATAGTCTGTGAACTTTAGCTTTAGAATATGTGCAGAAGTGAAGGCTCCCTGGCATCATTTTATGCTGGCTTGTTGGCCTCCTTAAACTTTGGCAAGACTGGTTCTTTGAGGCTTCACATACTCCTACAAGGTTAATGCAATATAAATATTAGCGACCACATCTCAGAAAGTTACTGTGACGAGTGTCTTTGTTTTAGCACGTATCTGGTGTGTTTTCACTCCTCCTTGTCACTATAAGATGATCTATGACAGGAGTGTTTTGTTGCTCAGAACCCTCGACCCAGGACACCTTTCAAGACTTTCCCTGAAGATTTGTTCTGGAATAGAAGTAAATGAGCTATTTCTTCTAATCAAACATGACCTTCATACACACAAAGTAACTGCTCTATGAGGGAATGATTTTGCACATGTATGTCAATATTTTATGGCCAAAGACAACAAGAAAAAATAATTGATTGAGGATTATTTTGTCATCATCACAAGTGACACTACACACTGTGGACCACTGAGAGATGTCTCCATAAAAGTTAGTTTGAAAAACAACTTAAGACTAGTGCTTGCATTAGGTGATTTCATATAACAGCAAGGAAGCAGGACCTTGCTCTTGGATGCATACTATCAAGTAACAGACATGTTTGGTTTTGTTATCAATTCTTTGTCAGAAGACAGAGAAAATAAAGTTATTTTTAAAAGCAGCTTTCATTCATTTTAACCACCCCAGGAGTCTGTTTGGTGATTTTTGGTGTTTAGAGAACGTTGCATGCACACTGAATCATCATCATGACAAAGAGGCCATGTTACAGCCTTGATTCATTGCCATCACAGATTATCCCTGCCTGATGTTGGTTTTCTGTGTGAATGCTTGTTTAACAGAAGGAAAGCACAGCCCATCTGCAAGGGCCAGCCAGGAAAGCTTGGAATGACATCAGTAGTGGATAGTAACAGGGTAGCTCCCAGATGCGACTTTTCCTTATTCATTAGGATTTATAAGCAAATAACGCACCGAGATTGAGTTTCTCTTTGTAGGATGCTGCAGTATGCTTTAGCATCCTGTTTATCCCTGGTGTTCCTCAGTGAGGCAGCTTTTCCTACTGTTCACTTAGCTAAATGGCTCTGCTCATTACTGGCAGTTTATGTTCTGAAGGATGAGTTTTCTCTGTCCACAAGTTTGCTGCTTAATTTTTATAAAGATATTTTATCTCAGACATGTTTCCACAATATTTTACTTTGGTTATTACTTAGCCAGCTATAAACTCCTCTGAATGGCTAGTCTCTCACATAACCTCATTTTCATGTTGGTTAGATGGCTGATTCTCTCTCCCTCTGCTTTTCCTTAAAGCCTTTTTGAAAATAGTCATGAGGATCGTTAAGCTGCTTGAGATACGTAGTGCATCCTGGGTGAATAAGGACCGAGCTCGAGCACGTGGAATCCATGGCTGCTCTCTGAAAGGACAGACCAACTGCTTCTCCTTCCTCTTATCTTTCCATGTTTTTACATCCTGCTGTCATGAAACTGGCTACTTGACTTCAAGTACAAATTAAAAATTTTTTTAAATTTCTCTTCAGAGAAAAATATTTCCAATTTAGTAATTTTTATCACCAGATATGTTTAGTTATGTTTGTGAAAGCTATGGGGTATGGACTTTATGAAATAAAGTGCAGTGAAAATGTAAGCAATGGCTAAATTAGTCCGTAAGTAAATTCATAGGTGTTTTCATTTTGAAATTAGAGAAATGACAATTAATTCATTGTGGGGAGTTTGTCAGAATACACAATTACAGCAATCACACCACAGATGATAAAGCCAAGGATAAAAGCTGCCTCTCCTGTGTCAGACATAGATGGGGGAGGATCATAGCAGGTTAGGCTCAGGTTCTGCAAATTGTGTGGGAGGAGGGGGAGGGGAAGATATGTATACTTACACTTTGTTCCATAACTTTGCTAAAGTCAGTTACAGTAATATATCAAAGGGTTATAATTTGGAATGAAGGTTTGAAATTATTAATGAATAATGCAAAAATATTAAAACATTACTTGCCCATAAATAAATATTTGATATTGCTCAATGAATATTAACTTGTTATTGAGTGAAACTGTTAGTTAAGCTGTGATCTTTGAAAATGAAGAAATAGAGATTATTATAGTTATTTTTTCAAAATAATGCATAAGTAGATTTGCTAATGCATACATAAATGGGTATATTAATTTATAAAAACTAATAATGTATAAATTTTTGAAGTTTAAAAAATTTTTAACATATGGATATGGAGTAATTTGATCCTGTTTCCATTTAATTATAGTTTTTCCCCCCTCTCCCCTGAGGACCCTCTTCTTCCAAGGTAGTCCTTCCTTTATCTCCTTCCTTTTGCCTTCATCTATCCTCCATGCCTAAATGTTGGTTGGCTTAGAACTTAGTTGGTCTTGTGAAGGTATCAGTGATCACTGTGGGCTTATGAGTGTACCAGGCAATTCATGTCAGGCGACTAGCATGCTAAAGTACATTTACTACCCCAGTGGCTCTTACATTAGTTCTACCTCCTCTTCTGCAGTGTTCCCAGAGATGTCAAGGGCATAGTAGAAATGAAACTTCTGAGGTAAACTTTTCTACTGATCAGAAGCCTTTAGTTTGGGAATGTGGAGCTTAATCAGTAAAAAGTACTTAGTAAAATATTACTATTATATAGAAAGCTAAGTAATCTTCTTTTGAACTTCACTGGATATTGACAATATATACAATTTTAAAATTTATTTCCAAGTTTTAATACACCTTAGTTCTAGAATTATATGCATTCTTTATACATATTCAGTGCTTTGATAAAATAATTCATAATGCAATATGTTGTCTTGAACGTCAATTAGAATTTTTTAAAACTTATTTGAGAAAGAAAGAGAAAGAGAGAGATAATGGGCATGCCAGGGCCTCCAGCCAATACAAATGAAATCCAGATGCATGCGCCCCCTTGTGCATCTGGCCTATGTGGGTCCCGGGGAATCAAGCCTTGAACCGGGGTCCTTAGGTTTTACAGGCCAGCAGTTAACTGCTAAGCCATCTCTCCAGCCCATAATTAGAATAATTTTAAGTCCAAACTTGATAACCCCAATATGTAGGTCATCAAAATTTCAGGGTTTTTGCATAAACTTCCTTCAGTATTTATAATTACACTTCGGTTGTACTTCGGATCTTATCTTTGGAAACATATTGCCATTTTGAATGATGTTATATTCTCTTAAGGAGAATTCAACCTGTCACTTTGCACCTTCCCACGCTCTGAACCAATGTTTGAATCCCTGATGTCCTCAGTTTCCACCAAGCAGTTCTGAGCTTTTTATGCCAGCTAGAAATGTGAAACCTCAGTGTTCTCAATATCCATGAAGGTCTTTGTCTTGGTAATACCAGCTTCTCCCTCATTTCTTCCAGTCTTGAATGCTGTGGTACCTGGTTGCTATGCCCTAGCTGAGGGATATCATATTGCTCTCAAATTTCTGTTTTCAGTTAGCCTATTGCTTCCTTTGAAAGTTTCTTTGTTGATCCGTCAGGAAACAACTCTGTAGGAAAGTGTGCTGCTCAGTGTGTGCTGCAGCGAGGGAGAGGGCATCAGAAAGGAAGTGTGCGGCATCCCGTGATGGCCATGGGATGGGCTCATGTGAAAATCCAGGATTGCATTAAAGGCTTTTGAAAAAATGTTCAAAGAGTAGAATTCTTTTAGCTGTTCCTAAGCTCTGTAATGAATGTTATAAAAATAAGGATTAAGTATATTTTCAGTTACTTTAATATTCTCTATTTGTGTGTATCAAGCTGTAACTAATGAAAAAACTAATAGCCACTCTCATATTTGCTAGAAGAGAGTTAGGGTAGTCAATTATTTTGTTACATAGTGTGATTTTACTTTAATTATGTATGTGTGCATATGTGTATGAGTATGTGTATATGTTCTTATGTGTTCAAGCATGTGTGTGTCTTTGTGTGTGCACATGTGTACATTGAGGTCATGTGTGTATAACTGAGGCCTCAATTGTCATTTCTCATGAGTCTACTTTACTTTATTTGAGACAGAGTCTCTGATTGACCTGCAGCTTATCAATTAAGCTATAATGGCATGCCAATGAGCTCCAAGGATTCTAGTGCTTCCCACATCTCCTTGCTTCTGAGACTAGAATCATATAGCACCACACCTGAAATTATTTTGTGTTTACTGGAGAACAAACTCAAATCCTCTGACTTGTAAGCACTTTGCTGGCTAAGGTATCCTCCTAGCCTAACCCAGTATTATTTTTTCCATTTGTGCTAAGAGGTATTTGGAAAAAGAGTTTTATTTCCTCCGTTGATTAGATTTATTTTGTTGATGGAGTTGTATGAAATGCATGGTTCCCATTGATTGGGTAAAAGAGCAGCTCTTCTTCACTGCTGGTAAAAGTCAGCTGTGTATCGTCTCATTGGAACTGAATTTAAGCAACCTAACTCAATGATACTTCTTCTTTTTTCTTTTTTTTCTTTATTAAATAGTTTTGTATTCAGCAAATACAGTCAGTTTGGTACCATTATTAGGCTCATCCGTGAATGATACTTCTATGTGTTAAAATCTCATTTCTAATGCATACCTTACTCTTACATAATTTTTTAAAAAATACCTTATTTTTACTAATTGATTAGAGAGAGGGAAGGAGAGAATGGGAGGGCCAAGGCCTCTAGCCACTGCAAATGAATTCCAGCTGCATGCACCACCATGTGCATCTGGCTTTATGTGGGTACTGGAGAATTGAACCTGGGTCCTCAGGCTTCACAAGCAAGTGCCTTAACCGCTAAGCCATCTCTCCAGCCTTTATGTACTTCTTATCAAATCATGATGTGGGTGATAAAAATTGCAAAAGTGACAAGTGAGAGAAAACTTAAATGCCCTAATATAGCTGATTAGAAAACAGTAAGTTTTTATATTCAGCAAAAAATAAGAGAATGTGTGTTTTAAAACATTTAATGGTCATTCAAATTTCCAGCAGGTTTAGGCATAGTATAAAAATAGTAAAATATTTGTAGGTACAAACTTCAATTTGTAGTAGAAAATAAATGAAATCAGTGATTAAATATCTTTAGAAGTCAATGTTGTCTTGGGATTTATGATTTAAACATGATCTATATCCTTTTTAAAAATTATTTACTTATTTGAGAAAGAGAGAAATAGGCAGGGAGAGAGAGGGAGAGAGAGAAAAATGGGTATGTGTTGCAGTCAGAAATCACCTGAGCAAGAGCAGCTTGTGGGTAAAAAGAAAAAAAGGAAAAAAAAAAAAGTTTATTTTGGCTTACAGTCTTGAGGGGAAGCTCCATGATGGCAGGAAAAATGGTGACATCAGCAGAGGGTGGACATCACCTCCTGGCCAACATCAGTTGGACAACAGGAACAGGAAAGTGTGCCAAATACTGGCAAGGAGAAACTGGCTATAATACCCATAAGCCTGCCCCCAACAATATACTGCCTCCAAAAAGGATTAACTCCCAAATCCCCAAATCTTCATCAGCTGGGAATTTAGCAGTCAGAACACCTAAGTTTATAGGGGACACCTGAATCAAACCACCATATTCTGCACCTAGCCTCCAAATGCTAATATCCATACATGATATAAAGTACAAGGCATCCAACTTTAAAAGCCCCCATAGTTTTTATCAATCCTAATGATGTTCAAACATCCCCATAATCCAAGGTCTTTTAACTGGGCCATAATACCAAAAAACAAAACAACAACAACAAAAAACAAAAAGCAAAACAAAAAAAAAAAAAACATACTCGCACAGAATAAATACACTGTAAAGATGGCATTGGGCATAGCTAAGAAACATTCAACAAATACAAGATTTAAACAGGGTATACATCAAACTCTGTAGCTCCAAGTCCAATAACAATAGCCACTGACAAGTCACCAAGTCCTATAATTCTAACCAGCAACAAGTCTCTGGAGTTTCAATTTTACCCCTCCAGCTAGGCTACTCACAGTCCAGGAAAACTCCATCTATGGCTGGTCGCTTTCCTTAGCCACTGTCTCATGGTCTCAGCACCTCTACTGGGTCTCCACTGCAACCCATGCTACATACTCACGGCTTCATCGGGTCTCCATGCAGGCATCCAGCAACCCTGCTTCACACTTCCCATGGCTGTTTCCAAAACACAAGACCACAGGACTGTGTTGCAAATTCAATGATCCTCTCTTTCCTGCATTTCTTATACTCCATAATAGCAGGCAGGGTGCCAATTTGTTAATCCAGGGGTGGGGGAATAAAGCAGTCTTTGGAGAACAGAACCCTCCTTCAGCCGTCAGGCCCCTTCAAAAGACTGCATTCTTTCTGTTGTCCCAATTTAGGTCAGCTGGCCCAGTCTCAAAGGTTGTAATCTCTAATAAAATTGACACTGAATAGGTGGAAGTTTTGGTCCAAAGATATCATTTATTCTGTGTCACATCCTTCCGCTCACACCAGTCCATTTTCACACAATGCAACCCTGCACAAATCCTCAGAAGGCATAACAGCAAACCTCTCACATAAACTGGTTCTACCCAGTTCAAGCAAAGCTCTTTCCTACCCTCACAAGCCAAACCTCGCAGGCTATAGTTCTTACTGCATTCAGGTCCTTCAACTCTGACTGGAATAATCCATCAAGTTGTACTTAAAGCACTGCAAGTGTCTCTTAGGCCTAGGTTTCAAATCCTTCCACATTCCTCCTGAAAATCAACTCCAGAAGTCCAAAAGGCCAAAGCTACACAGTCAGGTGTCTAGAAGCAATCCTACTCTTCTGTTCCAACTTTACTGTTGCAGTCAGGTTCAAATTACTAGCAGAAATCACTCAACCAAGAGCAGTTTAGGGGAAAAAAATAATAATAAGGTTTGTCTTGGCTTACAGACTCTAGAGGAAGCTCCATTATGGCAGGGGCCTCTAGCCTCTGTAAACAAACTCCAGATATACGTGCCTCTCTTGTTCCTTGGAGAATCAAACCTGAGTCCTTTCGCTTTGCAGGCAAGCACCCAAACTGTGAATCTATCTCTCTAGCCCAGGATCCTTACCCTTAACCACCACTTCTTTACCTTCTACTGGACAGAGGCATCAAGTACTACAAACTACAATATTTTGTCATTGATATAATTTCTTCATATATTGACTAATTCCTAGACTACTAAAATATAAAATTATCTTATATGTAGTCATTCCCACAGTCTCTAAACCTCATTTCTCTATTACTTTTGCTTCTTTGTTCTTCATCACGAAGCTGTGACATCACATTAGGAACACAGAAGTTATTCTTCCTTAAATAATTCCATAGTTCAGTTTCTAATAGCTTTAGAACTATTTCTCTATTTCCATGCCTACTTTCTAATCAAGATAATTTTGTTTTTATTAAAACTATGTTAAAATGTCAGATACATTTATAAAATATAAGAAATCCTTTGCATCAAATGTTATTTATTTTCACATTTGAATATTTCTATACAATCATGTCAGAATAAACCACAGTATAATAGATCTTAACCCTGGTTTAAAGTTCTCCTGGTTGTTTATTTTCTTTATTTCTACTTCCAATACATTATTTTTCATATATATGACTGCTGTGAATATCAACATAGTAGCTTACTCATTTTATAGCTTTTATTTACATATACAACCAATTAAATACTTACCAGTAAAGCCCAGTTAGGTCAAATCCCCAAGTTCAAAACTCTTCAGTGATGCCCTAACTTTTTTTTTTATTTTTTTTTTATTTTATTAGTCAGTTCTGTATTCAGCAAATACAGTCAGTTTGGTACCATTATTAGGCTCATCCATGACCTACCCCCTCCCCTTGGCCCCTCCTTGTTGAGGTATACGGGTCATGCATTGTGGAGTTAGCCCACAGTTATGGGTAAGCTAAATGTCTCTGCATATCATGACCCAACATGTGACTCTGACATTCTTTCCGCCCCCTCTTCCGCAAAATTTCCCTGAGCAATGTTACGTTCATTTTTGGTCTGTTGCAGTGATGAGGTGTTGAGGGCCTCTGAGGCTCTGGCTCTCTGATTTGGTAGGAGTTGATTTTTCTCTATGCTGATCTCCTTCCCCCTTGTGCTGGTGTCTGGTTCATCAGGAAAACAGCCCCCTTGCTTGTTTCTCGAAGTTTTCTTAGTTTCAGCCGGGGCCCTTTTGAGGTATGATGGGGTGGCTCTCTCCTTAGGGTCTACATCTATCTGAAAAAGAGAAGCAGATTCTCCAACGGGGAGTAAGTTAGCACCAGGACAAATGAGATAACCCTTACTTTTTTTTTTTTATAGAGAATTTAATAGGTGTAGGCCCTCTTGTAGCACACAATTGATGGTAGCTTGATACTGGAGAGTGGGCTTATGTTTGGATATGGTTCTGACTTGTTTCCCAGCTCCAGCTATGGGTCCCATACCAGTGAGGGGATCAGTTAGCCAAATTGAGAGCAGTTGGTTCCCCACCATGGCTGTGTGCCACCACTGCACTTGTGTGGGCATCACAATAAGTTATTTGCTGCTAAGTAGGTTAGACCATGTGTTGCTTCGACAGATATTGGTCATTTTCCCCCAGTCGCCCATGTAGCACCTTCTGGCACTAGACGCGCTGACTGTCTGGGGACTGACTCTCATCCAACTTCCAGCCATGTCATTCTAATTTGCATGTCAATCACATAAGGTATCTTCAGCAGTAGGGTCTTACCACTAACCTTTGGTGGGTCATCAAGTACTCTGACAGAAATCTGTCTGTCTTTTAGGAAACCTTGTAGGTCTCTCTGATCAAAAGCTCATTGTGGATGATAGACCCATGCTGGTTCTGGGAGTTACAGGTCAGTGCCTGTCGGGAACCATGAAGACCTCCCCCTCCTCAGCTCTCCGCCACTAACCTTTGGCTGACTTCCTGCCTGCCTTTCCTGCAAGATTGAAACAAGCAGCTGCCTGAAGGCTTGCCAAACAGGATGTGTGCAAACCAAATTTAACTGTCACAAGACAGGCTTGAGTAAATCAAGCGTTGCCGTCTTGCCCCCACCTTCACTCTGATCAAACAAGTAGTCATGGCCATGATATAGAACAGACTTAAGAAAACATTGGATACAGGAAATTCCTATGGGTTTAACAGTTACTCAGGAAGAATTTTGTGTGCGCATACTCTTGGGAACTGATCTGTGAAAACAACTTATCTTGCATACCATCGAAATGTGTACGTGCAGAACATGTCAGTGGTCCCATACCATCGAAATGTGTACGTGCAGAACATGTCAGTGGTCCCTGACCACTTCCCTTGTGCAATGTGATACCACAAAAGACTGTCTTGGCAACTACTGATTGGACGCCCCTCTCTCACTCCTCCTTCTCTTCCCCTCACCCTTTCTTCCTGCCTCCAACTGCATAAAAGGCTTCGCCCCCAGAAATAAAGTGCCTCAGACCTCATCCCTTGTCTGGAGTCATCCCTTCCCTACTAACCTTTTGCTTCCACAGGTACTCAGGAGAACTACACCCACCACGTTGTGCGGCAACCTCAGGGACAGCTTCGACTGCTGGCCAGTTGGAGCTAGGAGCCCCTAACGGGGTTCCCCCTTTTTTGGGAGCCGCATCTGGCGCCCAACGTGCGTGTCTTCTTCTCCTTACCGGTCGACGGTTAGTTCGGGATTCCACGCCCCAATTTCTTCTCGGGTAAGACCCCCCTTTTTTCGCGTGGTTTCTCCCCTTTGTGCGCACATTCGTGACTTTGTCACACCTTAGTCGACCCCCGTCCCCTTCGGGACCCCTCCGGCTCTTTTCTGAGCCCCCGTTCGTCCCACTTGGGACCCCTTCGACTCCCTCGCGAGTCCCCTTCTTCTCGGCCTCTGGCCCCCGCCCTTCGCCATGGGCTCTTCCCTTAGTTCCGAGGCTCGTTTCCTCCAATCCCTCCAGGACGAGCTCGTTTCTCGCAAGGTCCATGTTTCCAAGGCTGATCTCTGTCAATTTCTTAATGTCGTTCACCGGGCCTCTCCCTGGTTTGTCTTCACTGCCCCTAAGATCACCCGCTCTACCTGGCTCACCATAGGTAATGATCTCACCGCCTTCTGCGACAAACAGAATGATCCTGCTTTTAAAGATTGCATCCTTAAATACTGGCAACTCCTTGACGGCATTATTACTGCTGCCCCCATTTCATCCTCTTGCGCCGACATTCTCAAGGCAGGACAGGCTGCCTTAACCTCCGCGTCTCGCTCCCACACACCCGTATCCCCCTCCGAGGACTCTCAGTCTACCGTTTCCTATCCGCCACCTTACGCTCCCGCTCCCTCTAAGCCCTCTGTTCCTTCCGATCCTGCGTCCTCCTTTGTGGCGCTCGCTCGCGCCCCCTCTCCGGAGCCGCTCTCTCCTGAGGATGCAGCCGCTTTAGATACGGCTGCAGCCGCCTACGATCCCCGCTCTCAGCCATTGCCCTCTCCCCCTCTATCCCCCACTCAATTTCACCTCGCAATTCAGGAAATCTCCTCCTCTTTGGATCGCCTTCTGTCCCGCGTCTCTGCCCCCGACGCTCCTCCCCCACCCGCTCCCTCTGCTTTACAAGCCTATCCCGCGATTCTTCGACCCCCCCAGCCCCCTCATGCCCCAGACTCTGGTGCAGCCGTCCCATCTTCGTCCCCCGCCGCCGCTTCCTCCTCCTCTACTCATCCCATGATTACTCGCTCGCAGGCTGGTCTCCAAAACATCGCCGACCGCCTCGAACCCGCTCTCGGCTCCCTTCCATCTCCCTCTCGCCCCCCCCTTCTCCTGCTTCCTCTGTCGCCGCTCCCACCGCTGCGCCCCCACGCACCCCCCCTCCAGCTGGGCGCGGCCCTGGTGCCGTCCTTCAGGAAGACATAGAGTTTCGCGATCTTGATCAGGCCAGCCTCAAGGAGGTCCGTAAGGCTGTCCTTGAGTATGGGGTCCAGGCCCCCTACACTCTCTCTTGCCTTGAAAGTCTTTCCTATGGTGGCAATCTTTACCCTCTTGAATGGCGCATAACTGTTCGCCGCTGCCTCAAACCAGATCAGATCGTTCTCTGGGAGGCTGAATTCATCAACAACTGCAGAGAACTCGTTCATGATGATGAGCTTGAGTTTCTCCAGATCTCTGGCTCAAAGCCCTATAACACTCTTCAGGGCCTCCCCCGGCTCAGCAGGACTGGACCTCTGTGCCTCCTCCCCCCACCTATTGAGCCCTCGCGATGGCGTTTGCTCTATTCCCACGGGCATCTTTGGCCCTCCCCCTCCCGGCCACTTCTTTATGATTATTGGCCGCGCCTCCTCCACCATTGCCGGTCTTATCATCCAGCCCTCCATTGTGGATGGCGACTACACGGGGGAGATTTTCCTCAACGCCGTTGCCCCCTTCGAACCTGTCCAGATCTCTCCTGGCGTTCGCATTGCTCAAGCTCTTCCCCTCCCCCTTGCGGTGGACCTCCCCGCCTTGCCTCATTCACGCGGCGCCACACATCCTGGCTCCTCTGATGTTTACTGGATTAAAACCATCTGTAAGGAACGCCCATCCTCTGTTCTTTCCCTCACCATCCAAGGCCGCCTCTTTCATGGTCTCCTTGACACCGGTGCTGACAAAAACCTGTCATTCCTGTCTCTCTCTTCTCCCCGAACCCCTCACTGGGGTTAACCCCCGAGGCCTTATACCCGGGGCCCTGTGGCAAACAGACGTCACTCACTTTCAGCCTTTTGGCTCTCTTAAGTATGTTCATGTGTCCATTGATACCTTCAGTGGTTTTCTCTGTGCATCCCTCCACACGGGGGAAGCTGCCAAAGATGTAGTGGCACATTTTATCCACTGCTTCTCCATCTTGGGTACCCCAAAAACTGTGAAGTCCGACAATGGTCCTGCTTATACATCAGCAAAGGTGAAAGACTTCCTATCAAAATTCGGGATTTGTCACAAGTTCGGCATTCCCCACAATCCCCAAGGTCAAGGCATTGTTGAGAGGGCTCACTCTACCCTCAAAAACATGCTACACAAACTTTCCTCCAAAGATCTTGTTTTTCATGGGCACAAGCTCACCCCCCGAAATTTGCTCCATCATGCACTTTTCGTTCTTAACTTCCTCACCCTTGACACACATGGAAAATCTGCAGCTGAGCGCCTCTGGCACCCCGCCTCAGCCACTTCCTTTTCCACTGTTCTGTGGAAAGATGTTCGCACAGGCGCTTGGCTTGGCCCACATCCTGTTCTCATTTGGGGCAAAGGTCATGCCTGTGTCCATAACCCAGACACAGACGAAACTAGATGGCTCCCTGAGCGCTTCATTAAGCCGTTCACTCCGCCCAGGGACCCGGCCCCTGAGGTTCTCCCCTCTGTTTCTTTTTCAGAAAACCCAACATCACCTCGCCATGACGGCACGGGCCCAGCCAGTACTGCTCCTGCATCTTCTTGTCTGGATCCCGCTGCTCCTACATTTGTCCCTTCCTCCGATACTTTGTGCCCGCAACCCCCGTAAGCCCTCACCATACACCTTATATAATTATACCTGGCTTATCATCAATGAAGCAGGCGATGTTGCTAACGTCACCACCTCCATTTCCTCCGAACCCCCGTGGTCCCCGCTCCAGGTAGACCTCTGTGCCCTAGCCCTTGGCGCTGACAAAGTCTGGGGTACACCCAATTCTTTCCTCCCCCGCCCGGGGCCCCTCTCCGGGGGCCTCGCGGTTGATGATGACGCACCGAAATGCAACCATCCCCAGCGTCGCGATGCCTTGCGCTCCGTTCCAATTTATGTCTGTCCCGGTGATCACCGTCCTCGTTCCTTACAGTCTAACTGTGGTCACCACGACGCTTATTTTTGTGCCTCTTGGGGTTGTGAGACCTCTGGCGACACCTCCTGGCACCCCTCTTCTTCTTGGGATCTTATTTCCGTCCGCCGACATCACAGCCCCCTCACTTGTCGCTCTTCGCCGAGCCACTGGTGCAACCCTCTCACTATTTCCTTTACCAAAGCCGGCAGGGATAAGTCCAAATGGACGCGCCCACATCGCTGGGGCCTTCGCCTCTACACCTCCGGAACGGACCCTGGCCTCCTTTTCACAGTCCAACTTCTTACCTCCCTACCACGCCCCCGCCGCCCTTTCTCCTTAGGCCCCAATATCCTGCAAGCACCCCAACCAAACACCACCCCTCCTCGCCCCCCCACCCCCCGGCCATCCCTTCCCCCGATCCCTTCACATGTCCCCACCCGCCTTCTCACACCCGCTAGTGACTCCCCTTTACAACTCACCATTCCTCCCGGTGCCCCCTCTGATGCTTCTCGCCTCCTGGACCTTATGAATGCCTCTGCCATGGCCATCACCGATCCTGCCTACAAAGAATGCTGGATCTGCTTCTCTCCTGCCCCTCCGTTTTATGAAGGAGTCGCGGTCCTGGACACCCCCCTACCCACCTCTGACCCACACGCTCTCCCCTGGGGTATGGACAACGACCACGCCATCACGGTCAGTCAAGTTGTGGGCTCTGGCCTCTGCCTCCGCCCCAATCATACTCGTTTGCCCCCACAACTTGACTCTACTTGCAACTCGACACTGGTTCTTCCGGGACAATTTCGTAACCCTTTCCTCCTCGCCCCCACCGGCACTTATTTTGCCTGTGCCTCGGGCCTCTCTCCTCACATCATTATTGATGCCTTTGTTGCCACTCATGATTATTGTGTTCTTATTCTTCTCCTTCCCCGCCTCTCCGTCCATCACACCGAGGACCTGTTACCGTCTCGCCTGTCCGGCCCTGGCTACCGCCGCTCCAAACGCGAGCCCATCACTGCCATCACTGTTGGTGTCCTCCTAGCCCTGGGCGCCTCAGGTGCCGGCACGGGCATCGCTTCCCTCGTTCAAACCCACGACCAATACCGCCACCTAGCGGTTCTTCAACGCAAGGTTGACTCTGATATTGCCGAACTTAAACAAGGACTTAAACACCTTACTAATACTGTTAATTCTCTTGCAGAAATGGTTCTTCAAAACCGCCGTGGTCTTAATCTTGCCTTTTTAAAGGAAGGGGGAGTTTGCGCCGCCTTAAAAGAGGAATGCTGCGTGTTTAAGGATGAAACAGGACTAGTCAGAGATAGCATTAAACGCATTGAGGATAGCCTGGAGGAGAGACGTAGGGAGATTGATCAGAGTGAAAGTTGGTACAAGAATTGGTTCTCGACGACCCCGTGGTTGTCGACTTTACTCCCAGCCTTTCTGGGACCCTTTATTGGCTTCCTTTTGCTCATATCCTTTGGCCCATGGGCCTTCCGAAGACTCACTGGATTTGTAAAGAAACAAATAGATGACGCTACTAAAAGCCACCCCGCAGTGATGTACCAACAGCTCAATACTGATGAAGAACCTGCCGCTCCTCCTCCCGCCTTAAAATTCGAGATGTTTCAAAAAATCAGCAATCAGCCTCGCTCGCTCAAGTCTCGAATCGCGGGCACGTGGAGACGACTCTGTCGCCGCTAGGAACCCGGTCGAGGCAGCACCCAGCCGGTAACCTTGCCCGGGGCAGCCTTCCTAGCCACCTCCATCCATTTTTTAAAACAAGAACGGGGGAGATGTCGGGAACCATGAAGACCTCCCCCTCCTCAGCTCTCCGCCACTAACCTTTGGCTGACTTCCTGCCTGCCTTTCCTGCAAGATTGAAACAAGCAGCTGCCTGAAGGCTTGCCAAACAGGATGTGTGCAAACCAAATTTAACTGTCACAAGACAGGCTTGAGTAAATCAAGCGTTGCCGTCTTGCCCCCACCTTCACTCTGATCAAACAAGTAGTCATGGCCATGATATAGAACAGACTTAAGAAAACATTGGATACAGGAAATTCCTATGGGTTTAACAGTTACTCAGGAAGAATTTTGTGTGCGCATACTCTTGGGAACTGATCTGTGAAAACAACTTATCTTGCATACCATCGAAATGTGTACGTGCAGAACATGTCAGTGGTCCCATACCATCGAAATGTGTACGTGCAGAACATGTCAGTGGTCCCTGACCACTTCCCTTGTGCAATGTGATACCACAAAAGACTGTCTTGGCAACTACTGATTGGACGCCCCTCTCTCACTCCTCCTTCTCTTCCCCTCACCCTTTCTTCCTGCCTCCAACTGCATAAAAGGCTTCGCCCCCAGAAATAAAGTGCCTCAGACCTCATCCCTTGTCTGGAGTCATCCCTTCCCTACTAACCTTTTGCTTCCACAGGTACTCAGGAGAACTACACCCACCACGTTGTGCGGCAACCTCAGGGACAGCTTCGACTGCTGGCCAGTTGGAGCTAGGAGCCCCTAACGGGGTTCCCCCTTTTTTGGGAGCCGCAAGTGCCCACTAAGAAAATGAGGAAAAAGATAACTAATATACAAGAGTTAGAGATAAGAGAGAGAGAGACAGGGAGAGGGGAAGTGAGGGAGGGAAGATGTAGGAGACTAAGGTTAGTCTTAATCTTACCCTCTCCAGTGTCTTGTGGTTCAGGTGTTCCCTGTAAGGGCCTGGTGAAGGATCAGCCATTTGGTCTATCTTTTAGTAAGTAGAAGATTATGGTACCATTGCCGTTTGGGTCTAGATTTGTGTTTCCCACCCCTTTGATGCCCTCCCCTCCCTCCCCTTCCATCCTAGTGTCTAATCTAGGAGATGCTTGCTGGGTATGTAAAGTTTCTTCGGTAGATTCAGGTTAGGTGCTGTAGATGAGTGAGACTATGTGGCGATTATTTTTCTGTGATTGGGTAAGTTCACTGAGAATGATCTGTTCCAGGTTCAACCATTTTTCCTCAAATTTCATTGTGTCATTTTTTCTTACTGCTGTATAGAATTCCATTGTGTAGATATACCACATCTTAGTTATTCCGGGATTGTAAAGGAGGACTTCCGGCCAAGATGGCGACCGCCTAGCTGCGCTGCAAATCCCGGGGAAAGAAAGGCAAGATATTAAGGGTATATAGTGGCTTTTAGGGGAGAGAAATCTGGGAGGGCACAGAGGTGGGGGAACAGGGAATCGCTGGTCCCCTTTCGGGCGGGTAGGCACCCCTCGCCCCAAATAACCGCCGTGTTCAAAGCTCCACCCCTGCCGCTGCTGCTGCTCCGGAGCCCGCACGGCTGCCACTGTGCGCCGGCGGGCCGCCATTGTCCCGTGGCGGGGGAGCACAGACTGCTTCCGGTTCCCAGCGTTCCCAGACAAAGTCTGGGCGGCTTCAGTGCTTGGTGCCTCAGTGCCACTCCTAGCTCGAACGCAGGCAGCTGTGGCACAGTACCGCTTGAGAACTCAACCAACCTTGGCACCCCTGCCAGGTAGTAGATAGGCGGCTTTGGCAAGTGAGATTATTCCCTGTGTGCAGAAGCTTAGACTGCTCCGCACTCCCGTCCACTCGCCCTCTGTCTGCCGCGCGGCTGTCCACAATTGTCCTGTGGCGGGGGAGCGCAGACTGCTGCCGGTTCCCAGCGTGCCCAGCCAGAGTTCGGGCGGCATCAGTGCTTGGTGCCTCAGTGCCACTCCTAGTTCGAACGCAGGCAGCCTTGGCACATTACCGCTTGAGAACTCAGGCAACTTCGGCGCCCCTGCCAGGCAGTAGATAGGCGGCTTTGGCAAGTGACAGCCAAAGCCCAGGCTTCTTGGCAACGCCCCCAGGCTGCATAAGATTCCCATTGTTCTTGAGCCCAGGCTGATACGCCCACTTATCTGCCCATACACTGTCATGGGCAGAACACAGCACAAAAGAAATAACATGAATAATCAAATGCAAGAAAATCCAATTAGATCACCCACTCCCACAATGAATACTTCTAACCAAAACATAGAATAACAAATAGGACCAGAACACCACATTGAAGCTATGAGCAATGCAACTCTAACCAACCTATTGGTAGAACTTGCAGGAAAGCAACAAAGGGCCGACAATCGTGTGGATGCTGCCATCACTAAACTAGAACTAATAGATAAGAAATTGGAAGGATTAGATAAGAAAATGGAAGGATTTCAAAGAGAGTTAAGAGATTTGAGGGAGAGTGAAAAAAAAAGAAGACCTTAAAAATCAGCTGGCCATGCTAAATGAAGACATAAAGAAATGCAAGGATGAACTCCAAGAATCATCAAGAAAATCAGAAAATGATGTGAAAAGGGAGCTTGACAGAGGGATGGAAATTATACATAGAAAAATAGTAGAAAATGCAAACTTAATTGAACAAGCCCAAAACTCACTAGAAGCTCTCAAGAATAGAGTCAGCCAAGTGGAGGATAGAAACTCTGATCTGGAAGACAAGATGGAAGAAACAGTTAGAGAGTTCAAAAATTTCAGTAAGTTTAAAAGCTCCTGTGAACAGAACATGAGGGAATTGTGGGATACAGTTAAACGTCCCAATATCAGGATCATTGGAATACCAGAAGGAGAAGAAATCCAGACCAAAGGCATGGAGAACTTATTTAACAAAATAATTGAAGAAAACTTCCCCAATCTCTTAAAAGAAAGGCCCATCAAGATACAAGAAGCCAATAGAACTCCAAACAGACTGGACCAAAGGAGAAACTCTCCAAGACATATTATTATTAAGACTCTAAACATTGACACCAAAGAGAAAATCCTAAAAGCAGCTAGGGAAAAACAGCACACCACCTTCAGAGGTAACCCCATCAGAATTACTTCAGACTTCTCAATGGAAACCCTTACTTTTATATGAGACTTTCTGATCTTCTTGACCCAGATTTTAGTAGACTGAAGACATCTCCTCTTGTTCTTTTTACTTTTGCTTTAAGTACAATAACAATTCCTAACATAAACATGAAAACACCAGTAATTAAAATACTGCTTCAGAGTAATCAATGAACAGTAGGCTAGAAATTGCAACCACAGGAATTAACCACAGGAATTTCATTAATCAAATATATGACAGAAGCCAGATGTTTAACCTTTTTATGTCTCAATCTCTTTTCTGTAATTTATGGCAAATAAATTCTGGCCATCATGAAATGCAAACATGTACAGTTTTAATGACAGAAATGTATGAAATATATAGCCAATACCTAAACCTGTGAAGAATTTGAAATTTGCACCTTTATTTTTTTTTTCAGTAGGAGAGGAACTGAAAGTTTTAATGTCCTTTCTGCAATAATTACTTATTTTGTCCTTTAAAACCTAATTGTTGTAATATTATTCTATGCATGAGGAAACTTGGGGTCAAATACTGCATTTATTTGTTTCTGTAATCATTCTTGCTTCATTTACTGAGTTCCTTATTTAAACTAGAATATCTTCCAGGAATGTGATAGAACTGTAACCAGGGTAGGCATACAAGGAAACAAAATCATTTATAGACTGAGATCAAACTCAACATCAGTCTTAGGTCAATGATGACTTATGTCTCATTTAGGCCTCGGAAGCAGTTCTCAATGCAGAGTCATGCTAAATAGGAAAACATATATGTTTTAAAGAAAAATTTCCTTAGGGTTCTTTGAAATTATTTGAATTTTTCTAGCCTTTGCTTCTAAATGCCACCATTCTAAGGTGCATTTTATTTGGATCCCTTCATGACCACCAGATAGACAGTCTTTCTTATCTCTACTTTCCAGTTCATGCTGAATTGTGAATCATAAAAGCAAATTTCAGCATGCCATTTCCATGCTTCAGGTGGCTCTGTAGCTGTTTATTTCCTATGAATATAGGCCAAGCTTTTCTTATTAAAATTCAATACTTTTCTTTATATTCCTCTCTCAAACTCTGGTACTCACTAACTAGAATACAGCAGGGCCCTGTGATGGTTTGAATACAAAATGTGCCCTGGAGCCTCAAGTGTTTGTAATTAAGTCTCCCGCTTAGTTCTTAGCTGATGGAACCTTTGGAAGGCAGAAACTTGTTTGAGGAGCTGTGTCACTGGGGAGTGGACCTTAAGTTTTATTAATCTAATGTCTTCCCTGCCGTGATGAAACTTTCCCTGTAAAATTTAAGTTGGAAATAAACCTTTTCTTTGAATACACTGATTATGGGAGTTTTATCTCAGCTACAAGAGGATAACTGCATAGGTCCCTCCACTGCCCTGTCCTCTGTCCATGTATTTTCCTTTCTGCTCATTCCATTTGCTGTGCAAAATGCTTCTTCCTCTAAGCATGTCCTAATTATGCACAAGTATTTTGGTTGGTTTGGAGTCACACATCTTTTTATAAATATTTTCGTTTAATAATTTTCAAGGAGAAAGAGATAGAGAGAGAGAGAGAGAGAGGGAATAAGAATTAGAGAATATGAATGGGCACACCTCTTACTACTACAACAAACTCCAGATGGATGCACCACATTGCTCATCTGGATTTATGTGTGCACTGGTGAATCAAACCCGTCACATTTTGCAGGCTGGCACCTTTGACCACTGAGCCATCTCTCCAGCCCTGAGTCCCACTGAATTTTTTAAGGAAGTATTTCAACCTTAAATATTAATGCTTCTTTTCACTTAACACATTAAACTTTAGGACTGAATGGAATTTTATAATATTTGTCCTATTCCTTGATGTTTTTAATGAAACAAAAAAGAGCTAAGGTGAAATCCATAACTCACCTGCTTATTAGAGATTCAATTCACCACAAGCTGTTCCATGCAGAGTCCTGCACAAGAGAAAAAAATCTATATTTTTAAAGAAAATTTTCTTCAGTGTACTTTGTGAAGTGTTTCATTTCAGTAGTTTTTCTAATACCACCTTCCTTTTTCCATTGATTGTAGGATAATATAATTGTTTTTAAATTATGTCATTTGTTTTAGATTTCTTTTCTCGAAAAGTTAGAAATGAGTTAGGACCACATATTATAGCACACAACTTGTATAATTGTAACTTTAAAGTGTATATATACATATATATATATATATATATATATATATATATATATATATATATATATATCTTTATTTATTTATTTCTGCCAGTTGTGGTTGCATAAGCTTTTAATCTTAGCATTAAGGAGCAGAGATAGGAGGGTTATCATGTTTGAGGCCACCCTGAGACCAGAACAGAATTCCAGGTCAGCCTGAGTTAGAGTGAGACTTTACCACAAAAAAATTAAAATATCCTTCTGTTAATATTATGATTTGAATAAAATAAATTGATGTTATATAGTTTATAATTTCGTTTGCTAAATATTGTTACATTGTTGCCATGATTATGATTCAATGGTAAAATAACAAATCTTTACTATAACTGAGAAAGTACAGTGTTCTAAATAAGAAATATAAAAGAGAAAATGTTTTAATATGTTGATAAGGACTCCATGTTTTCTTTGTTTGTTTGTTTGTTTTATATTTTGTAGTGGTTATTCTTGTAAGTGACACCAAATGTGCATACAGACCACAGAATGTATCTTCTCTGCTTTAAAAAGTTAGTGATGAAGCACCTATTTTCATAAGTCAGAAGATTTCTCAAAGTACATTATTATTGTTACTTAGCACCTGGAATGAAGCTTTGTAAAATAAGTACCTGCCTCATTGGTTCTAGTGACCAAGAATCCTTCATGCTGAGACCACTCTAATCTTGAAATTTTCTATTCTAGAGACTGGCATCTTCTGAACAGAGCCATATCTAAGATAGAGCAGTATATCAAGCCAACACACTTAACTCTTAATACTGAGTGACTAATGTCAAGTGGTTGTATACAAAAATACAGATAAATTACTATAGAGAAGATGGAAGAAAAGCCATGAAAATATTATTTTTCCCTTTAGCATGTCTTTTTATTAAATGGAAGAATGATTTATTAAACAAGAGTCCTTTTTAAAAGTATTATTTATTTATTTATTTGAGAAAGAGACAGATAGAGAGAAAGAGAGAATGGGTGCATCAGGGCCTCCAGCCACTGCAAACAAATTCCAGATCATGTGGCCTCTTGTGCAATTGGCTTACGTGGGTCCTGGGAAATCAAACCGTGGTCCTTAGGCTTCACAGACAAATGCCTTAACTGCTAAGCCATTTGTTGAGCCCCAAGATTGCCTTTTGATTAAAATATGTTATTTATATTTGAAAATATTTCTAGAAAAAGAAGTGACATAAAGCCAAATTGTTAAGTTTGAATTGAATAATTGGAACAAAAAATTAAAGAGGTTATAACTGATATATATATATATATATATATATATATATATATATATATATTAATGTTTTGATTTATCATGTGAATATTTTAATGGTATTAATTGACCTAATGTATTAAGAGGTATTTGAAAAGCTGAAACTTAATACTTTAAGAATATAGGTTGTAGTGATGAATACTTTGATTTACACAATTATTCAGATTTCAAATAACAAAGTCAAGATTACATTCAGAGTTTAGTTAGATTAGTTAGAAGTCATGCTATAACACCTCACCTATACCATAATGCTGAAATCATAATTTGTGCAGAAAATAAATGAAATTCTGACTAAATCTACACTCATGTAATGAAAAGCATTCAGAGATTAGTTTTATTAAAACTTGTTCTTGAGGCCAGTATCATTTGACATATTTATTGCAAACATTACATAACATAAATAATAACCAGCTTTAAATCATTACATTTGATTCTTCTCTTATTGTTTCCAATTTCTCCAGTGGGATATAATAGAAGTCTGTGGGTACATCAGGACATGTTTGAGGTATAGTAGGGGCATTCTAAATTTAAACTGCTTAATAGCTATTGCTTTTATAGTATTTGAAAGTTTTGCCCACCTATAACAAGACTGTATTTGCAACACATGCACACAAATTTAAATCGCTGAAGTAAATATTCTTGACTGTCATGAGTATACTAGTAAGTTCCCTCATTATGCAATGAGCACACAGTGCACTTTGTTCCCACTGGTTACCTAGTGGGAACCTGCTTTCTCTCTCACTTGAGGAAAGGATCTGGTTGATCCTGAGTTACTGTGAGAGCTCACAAGTTCCAGAGCTTGACTTGAGTGAACCTGAAATGGTGATGCAACTCTAATGCAAAAAGCCAGTGGCACAGATTATATTGACCTTCTTGCATAGGAAAGATCATTCCTCTGTGCTAGCAACATCAATGGTGAATTTGCTTTGCTTCAGAACTTCAGTTCAGTGTTTGAGTAAAAGTAGAAGCACCCCAGAACTGCTGATGACTCATGAGCAATCAGTTAAAATCAAATGAATTGGAAAAAAAAGGTGAAGCCAGGATTTATTGTGTGAAATATTAAAAAGAAAATAACTTATAGATTAGAAGAATTAACCCTCAGGAAGATGTAGGATCATTATGGCAGTTTTGCCAAAGAAAGGAACAAATTCTCAGAATGACAATTTTTTTGTTTATTTTTATTTATTTATTTGAGAGCAACAGACAGAGAGAGAAAGAGGGAGAGAAAGAGAGAGAGAATAGGCACTCCAGGGCTTCCAGCCACTGCAAACGAACTCCAGACTTGTGCACCCCCTTGTGCATCCGGCTAACATGGGTCCTGGGGAATGGAGCCTCGAACTGAGGTCCTTTGGCTTCAAGGGCAAGTGCTTAACCACTAAGAAATCTCTCCAGCCTTGACAATTTTTAAATTATAAAATAAAAGCTATTTCTTTGAAGTAAAATGAATTTTAAAGATGAGAACACTGTCAACTTTTGTAGTTTGGGAAACCAAAAAAAAAAAAAAAAAGAAAAAAGACTGATGTAAGATAAATTAAGAAATATACAGGTTACAGATATATTTTTAAATGAGTATTTTTCTTATGTTTATGAGCATTCTTTTTTTCTTTTTTAGTTATTTACATACTCATTGTGTAAATATCACATGTTGGTACCATCCTTACCCTCATCCCTGCCTCCCCAAAGGGAGCATGCTCATTGGGGATGCCAGTTATCCCCATGGAGATTGTGAGACATTCATTGTGGGGTAGCAATCAGTTATGGGGAAGATGCAATATTTCTGCATGTAATGTCCCAATTTGTGGATCTAACAATCTTCCCACACCCTCTTCTTTGAATTTAACTGAATCATGTTAGGTTTATTTTAGGTCTACTTTAGTGATAAGGTCTTGGGAGCCTCTGGATATCTGGTTTGGTAGGAGTTAAGTGTTCTCTGTGTCTATCTCCTTCACCCTTGTGCTCATACCAGGTTCACCAAGAAAGCAGCACTCTTGCTCATTTCCCCAATTACTATATGGTTTCAGCTGGGGCCCTGGTGAGGTGAGATGGGCTGATTCTCTCCTCAGGTTCTGCATCCATCTCCCAAAGTTAAGCAGAATCTCCAACAGATAGAGAAGTCAGCACCAGATAAAAGGGATAACCATTATTATTTTAGAAAGAATTTAATAGGTGTAGGCCCTATTGTAGCCCATGATTGGTAGAGGCTTGATATTTGATAGCGGACAATTTTTTGGATATGATTCTAACTTTTTTCCCAGTTCTAGCTATGGGTTTTTTGGATATGATTCTAACTTTTTTCCCAGTTCCAGCTATGGGTTCCATTCTGTGTACTATTGTACTTGAGTGAACATCCTGCCAGGTTGTTTGCTGCTGAGTAACTTAGACTTCGAGTTTTTAGGATGATTGTTGGCCATTTTCCCACAGTAGTTCATGTAGCACCTTCTGGCACTAGAAGAGCTAACTGTCAGGTGACTGGCTCTCTTTGAGATTCCCATCAGTTCTCACCATGTTCTGTACCAACAGCAGTAGGGTCTTACCATTAACTTGGCAGGTAATCAAGTGCTCTGTGGGTCAAGTACTTGGACAAAAATTTGTCTTCTTTTGGGAAAACTTGTAGGTGTCTCTTATCAACAGCCCATTGTGGATGTTAACTAGATCCTGGTACTGGAAGTTACAGGCCAGGACCAACGGGAAAAGAAGGAAGAAACAGATAGGTAATATAAGAGAGAAAGAGAGAGAGAGAGAGAGAGAGAGAGAGAGAGAGAGAGAGAGAGAAACAGGAAAAAAAAATTAAGGTGAGTCTTCATCATACCCTCTCCAGGGCACTTTGATCCAGGTATTCCCTCTAAAGACCTGATGAAGGTTCAACCTTTCAGGATATAGGATTTTAATGGTACCAGTTTCATTTGGGTCCAATATTGTGTCATCCCTCCATTACCCTCCCTTCCAGCTGCATTTTGTATGTCAGCATCTTGAGCTGATCCAGGTTAGGACCCACAGATGAGCGAGACAATGTAATGGTTGTCTTTCTGTGATTGGATGAGTTCAATGAGAATGATCTTTTCTAAGTTTGACCATTTTCTTTTTATAAATTTCGTTGTGTAATTTTTCCTTCCTGGTGTGTAGAATTCTACGGTGTAAATATACCACATCTTGGTTATCTATTTGTCTAATGATGGACAACTGGGTTGATTCCAGCTCTAAGCTATTTCAAATTGAGCAGCTTTAAACAGGGTTGAGCAAATATCTTTAAACTGCAGCATGGAAGTTTTAGGGTAAATGCCAACTAAGGGAATAACTGGGTCTGTTGGTAACTCTATAGTCAACCTTTTTTGGAGCCTCCATTTTGTTTTCCATATTGGTTTTGCCATCTTACATTCCTACCAATAGTGAATGAGGTTTGCCAGTTCTCTCCATCCTCATTAACATTTGTTTTCATTTGATCTTTTAATTTGAATTTGGTTTGCAAGAATTTTGTTCAGGATATTTGCATCTAAGTTTATCAGGGAAATAAACCTATAGTTTTATTTCCATGTGGCATCTCTGTCTGGTTTTGATATAAAGGTGATGATAGCATCATAGAAGGAGCTGGGGAGCTTTCCGTGTTCTCTGATTCTGTGACACAGTTTGAGAAAAACTGGTTCCTTATCTTCCACGAAAGTTTGATAGAATTCAGCTGAGAAGCCATCTGGCCCTAGACACTTCTTTTGGGGGAGGTTTGTCATTACCTTTTCAATCTCAGTTGTGTGATAGGTTTGTTTAGAAGATTAGTCTGCTCTTAATTTAGATTTGGTAGGTGGGTTGTGTCCAGGCATTCATCCCTTTCCAACAGATTATCTAATTTTGTGGAGTAGAGGGTTTGGAAATAAGTCCTGATGATTCTTCTAATTTCACTTATTTCTGTTGTGATCTCTCATTTTCAATTTCTTATTTTGTTAATTTGAAGTATCTCTTTTTGTCACTTGCTCAAGTTGGCAAGGGGTTTCTCAATCTTGTTTATTTTTTCAAAGAACCAGCTCTTTGTTTCATAAATTTTCTTAATTGTTTTCTTAGTTTCCAACTCATTAATTTCTGCACTGATCTTGATTATTTCTTTCCATCTGGAGCTTTTCGGGTTGGATTCTTCTTTTCCAGCTCCTTTGGGTGGATGGTTAGGTTGTTGATTTAGGATGTCTCTGTCTTTGCTATGAAGGCATTTAGTGCTATTAATTTTCCCCTAAGGATTACTTTCATTGTGTCCCATAAGTTTTGTTATGATGTTGTTATTGTCATTCAATTCTAGAAATTTTGCAATTTCAGTTTTATTTCATCTACTACCCAAAAATTTGAATAAGTTCAAAAATTTTTGTGAGCAGAACATGAAGGAACTATGGTATATCCTTAAACATCCCAACATTTGGGTCATGGGAATACCAGAAGGGGTTACTCAGACCAAAGGCATGGAGAACTTAGGTAACAAATTATAAAAGAAAACTTTCCCACCCTCTCAAAAGAATGTCCCATTAAGTTACAAGAAGCTAACAGAAGTCCAAACAGACTGGACCAAAGGACAGAGTCTCTAATACATATTATCTTTAAGACTCTAAACACCAATATCAAAGAGAAAGTCCTAATAGCAGCTAGGGAGGAACAACACATTACATATAAAGGTAACCCCATCAGAATTACTAAAGACTTCTCAATAGAAACCCTGAAATCCAAAAGGGCCTGGAATGGAACACCATAAAGTCTAAGAACCTATGGCTTCCATACCAAACTACTCTACACAGTAAAAGTATCCCTCAAGATAGATAGTGAAAGAAAAACGTTCCAGGATAAAAGTCAACACTATAACTATATGAACAAAAATCAAAACCCACAGAGAGTACTTTAGGGAATTTTCTACACAGAAGAGTCAAATAACCAACCACATGTGCCTACAAGAAGCAGATCACAATAACCAAGATCAGAGAAGGCACAAAAATCTACAAAGTCCAAGAAAACACCAAACCACATGGACTGCCACAATATGGCAGGGATTAAATCAAATTCTGAAGTTATAACCCTAAATATTAATGACATTAATTCACCCATCTAGAGACAGAAGCTAATAGGGTGGATCAGAAAATTAGACCACTCAATCTTCTGTCTTCAAGAAACCCACCTCACAACTAAAGAGAGATACCCCCTCAGGGTGAAAAAGTAGAAAATGATATACCAAGCAAACAGAAATAAGAAATAAGTAGGCATTACTATGCTAATAATGGATAAAATAGACTTCAAACCAGAGGTAGCCAAAAAAGACAAAGAAATCCACTTCTTACTTATCAAGGGAATTATCCAACAAGAGGATATCACAATCATCAATCTTGTGCACCAAACACAGATGCATCATAATTCATAAAACAGAACCTACTTGACAACAAAACAGAAATAAATACCAACAACATCATAGTTGGGACTTCAATACTCCACCATCAGCTATAGATAGATCATCTAAACAGAAAATCAAAAGGGAAGTAAGAGATCTTAACAACACCATAGATCAATTAGATCTAATGGATATCTATAGTACATTCGACCCCAAATTTCCAGCATATACATTCTTCTCAGCAGCCCTTGGAACCTTCTCTAAAATAGATCATATACAGGGCCATAAACCTGCCTCCATATAATTATGAAAATCAACATAATTTCTTGCATGATATCAGATCACAGTGGTGTAATGCTAGAAATTAACAACAAGAGATGTGCCAGGAATCCTACTATTCCTGGAAACTGAACAACACACTTGTGTGAGTGTGTGTGTATGTGTGGTGTGTGTTAGGGTTTCACTTTAGCTCAGGCTGACCTGCAATTCACTGTGTAGTCTCAGGTGGCCTCCAGAGTACTGGGATTAAAGACATGCACATCCATGCCTGACTTTATGAGCATTTATAAGGAAGAAGCTTCAGAGCTTTCTGAGAAAGACATTATTGGTGAGAAGTCATTGACAATGTGAGAGTAATGAAATGGATTACCAGGTTACAAAGTTAAGCAAATAAGTGGAAATATTTTCACAGGTTCTGATTATGAACTAAAGCACTTCTAAAGACTATTTGTCCTTCATGATTGTAGTGGGGAAGATACAGAAATTCCATTTTGACTTTGTGATTTAAAAAAAGTTCTTTAGATTTTAAGTGAAAGTATGTATCATACACTGGCAGTACATGGGTAGAATTTAGCACTATAAATGTGGATAAGATCATATGGATTTGAATTTAGAAAAGAAACATATGTTTCCAGAGCTAAATCCTGAACTATTCCATTATTTACATATTGAGCAGAGGAGTGGAACTAATCACACTACAGTGGAGGAACAAAGGTAACAAATCCACTGAAGAAGCACCAACAGTGGACAGAAGTAGAAATGCATTAGGATGGACAAATAAATTGAAGATGAGAGCAAAAGACAGAAAATCAGCAACTCTTAGGAGTTTTGGCAGTTATGGAAAGTAGAGAGAGAATAAAAGCTATTGGGCATAAGGCAAAAGACCATCTATTAAAGGATCAGAGATATTAAGGGATAGCTATCAGATACCAGTAAATGATGCATTGATATATATATATATATATATAATATTTGAATAATATGTAATATTCAATTACTGAAACAAAGAAGATGACAGAGATCTTCCAAAAGAAACTTTGAAATGTAGACATATATTTATCTTCAGTGACTTAAAGTGAGAGAATTTGGTTTAGATTACTTATAATGTGAAACTTAGCTGTGGCAGTATAAATTATTTACTATCATTTAAGAAGGGCTAGATTTATGATGGATAGAGTTATATGTAGTATTCATATAAGCTTTGATCTTTAAAGTGTCCCTCAAAGCCCTTATTTTGCTATTCAAAAGAAAAAATCCCTGAGTTTCATGGAATTTTAATAAAATATGCATCCCTCAAGTCTGATGTCATATATGTTATTATTATGTTATAATTGATAGAACTGGGGACTACCAGTCAAGATGGTATCTGCCTAACCACACCTCAAGGGGATGGGAAGGCAAGATACTTAATGTTCATTAGTATTTTTTAGGGGTGTGCAGATCCACACTCCACCCCTCCATGAAGGGACCCAGGGCAGAAGGCAGTGCACTAGCCTGCCCCCCTTCTGCCCTAGGCTTTCCCACCACCATGGAGTTACATGCATGAAAACCATTCCACTCACACCCCCCCCCCCGACTCCACCATGTGTGTGGGCCCAGGCCAGAGGATAGCACTCTCCCTTCCCTAGGCTTTCCCACCACAGGGGATCTACACACATGACGGCCTTACCACTCGTCTCCCTGCCTTGGGAAGACCAGTTCCTACTGCCCTTCCTGCAGGCTACTCAGATCCAGGCCAGCAGGCTATTCTTCACCTCTCCCTCCACTTTCCCACTATCCCACTGGGACCACCACAACCCCCCCCCCCAACTTGGGGGGCACCTGACCTGCAGCAGTCCCATATCCCCACCCTGCCTTGTCACAGGACCTTACAGTCCCATCCACCTCTTGCTATACAGTCCCAATGGACCTGCTATTTCATCTCACCTCTCAGCATTGTGGAACCACCACACATTCCCATTCTCCCCCACTCTAGAACACACCCACAATACCAGCTTGCTTTGTCCCATTACCTCCTACCCCCTGACCCACTGGGCCACCTGAACACACAGTCCCATACCCCCTAAAAACTGAACAAAGCCCTTCATCAGGTCCCCAGGCCCCCACCAAAGCCTTTCAGGCTCCTTAACACTGAACAGGCAGAATCCATTGCCATCACAAGCCTAGCTAAAGCACACACAAAAGGGAATACTCACTGAAGACACTTCAAGGATAGATTACAGTTTGCTCCTAAAATAAATAAGATTCCTACACTGTGATAGGCAGACCACAGTGCAAAAAGAATAACATACAAATCAAAAGTAAATAAATCCAACAAGATTGTCCACAATGGATGCATCTAATCTGAACATAGAAAATACAATAGGATCAGAACCCCAAATGAAGATGCAAGCTATGCAACCCTGGCCAAACAAATACTAGAATTTGCAGAAAATCATAAAAAGGCCAATAATTGTATGAATGCTGTTCTCACTAGATTAGACCTAATACAAAAGAACCAGGAAGTGTTCCAAGGAGAGTTAAATGATCTGAAGGAGAGTGGAAAAAAAAAAAGAGAGAGAGAGAGAGAGAGAGAGAGAGAGGACCTCAATAACAAGCTGGCTAAGCTCAATGAAGACATAAAGACATGCATGTTTGAATCCCAAGAAACATTAAGAAAAGCAGAAAATAAATTATAAAATGGAAATTGACTGAGGGATGGAAACTATACATAAATAAGCAGTAGAAAATGCAAATCAAATTGAACAAGTCCAAGGCTCTATAGAAGCTCTCAAAAATAGAGTCAGCCATGTGGAGGATAGAAACCCAAAATTGAAGACAAAACAGAAGAAACAGTTCATGAGTACAAAAGTTTCAATACGTTTTAAAAAAAAATTGTGAATAGAAAATAAAACAACTGTGGGATACCCTTAAACGTTCTAACATTTGAGTCATGGGAAATTCAGACCAAAGACATGGAGACCTTATTCATCAAAATTATCAGAGAAAACTTTCCCACCGTCTCAAAAGAATATCCCATCAAGTTGCAAGAAGCTAACAGAACTCCAAACAGAATGGACCAAATGAGAAATTCTTCAAGACATATTATCATTAAGACTCTAAATATCAAATAACAAAGAAAAAAAAGTCCTAAAAGTAGCAAGAGAAAACAGCACATTACATATCAAGGTAAACCCATTAGAATTACTTCAGATTTCTCAATAGAAACCCTGAAATCCAGAAGAGCCTGGAATGGAACATTGCAAAGTCTAAGAACTTATGGCTTCCAATCCAAACTATTCTACCCAGCAAAAGCATCCCTCATAATAGATGGTGAAAGAAAAACTTTCCACAATAAAACTCAGCTGAGCAACTGGGGGAAAATAGCTAACATCTGGCCAAGCAACTTGTGGTCTAAGCTACTTAGCAGCAAACAAACTGTTGTGATGCTCATACAGTGCAATAGTGACACATAGCCATGGTGGGTAACCGACAGCTCTTGATTTGGCCAGTGGATTTATTCAGTGGAATGGAACCCACATCTGGAGCTTGGAAACAAGTCAGAACCACATCCAAAAAAAACAAAAAAACAAAAAAAACAAAAAAAAACACTTTCCGGTATCAAGCTCCCGCCAGTTATGGGCTACAAGAAGGCCTACACCTACTAAATTCTAAAACAATTATGGTTATCACATTTATCTCCTGCTGACTTCACTCTCCATTAGAGAATTTGCTTCTCTTTTTCAGATGTACCCAGAACTTGAGGAGAGAATCAGCCCCTCGCATCTCAACAGGGCCCCAGCTGAAGCCATAGAGTAACTGTGGAAATTAACAAGAGTGCTGCTTTCTTTGTGAACCTGGTATGAGCACAAGGGTGAAGGAGATAGACACAGAGAACACTCAATCCTACCAAACCAGATGATATCCAGAGACACAGAGACTCCCAAGACCACATCACTGAAGTAGACCTAAAACTAACCCAACATGTCTCAGGGAAATTCATGGAAGAGGGGGAAGAAAGATTGTTAGAGCCACAAGTTGGAACATTATGCACAGAGTCATTGCTGCTTCCCCATAACTGATGGCTACCTGCACAATGCAGGACCCATATTCCCCAACAAGGGGGGTACCTTCGGAGGGGGAAGGATAGGGAGGAGGCAAATGATGGTACCAACATGGCTATATACACACTGTGTATATAACCATAAGCCAAAAATTGATAGAACTTACCATTATCAGTTCACCTGTTATATATTTATGTATTTGTTGATAAAATGGTTTGAGGAATGCCTGTTTGGTAGGAATATATATATAATGTAAAACATCTACATGCTTGCAATGGTGCACAACCATTGTCAAAAACAGTTGTCAAAAATGTGTCTATAAAACACTATTGTCATTGCTATTTTCTGGTTATTTCCTTACATTATCTCTTAGATATTCTTATGTAATATTGTCATTTTTAAATTCTAAAGAACCATTACTGAAAATATACTGGCATGCAGAGTGTATAGAAATTGATTATTATGGTATATCTGGATATACTTATCTACAAACTACAAAGTAGTACTTGGGTGTCCAGATAATTGTTTTAACATGGAAAAATATTTTTCTTGTAAATTTCAAGACAGAACAACTCAGCAGGGCTTACTTTTAGAATTGCTGCCATTTAGTCATTACCAAGTCTAATTATTGGGTAATCTTACTAATTACTGAGAACCTGCTTGATTGCAGATATTGTCACTGTTCATTGTGTTTTATACATTCTGGTGAAAATTATCACAACCATTTCTAAATCAATCCAAGCAGATTGAAATAGAAATTTAATAGTGCAGAAGATAATTTGTCTTTTTTTAGTAAATGGTTTCTAGTTTATGAAATATGATTAAGTGCCCTGACTTTTTTTTTGAAAAAAACTTGTACCACTAAAAAATTTCCTTAAAGTAATATTTATATCCAGGATTTGTCTATATTGAAAAAAGAGAGAGTATCCAGCGACAATTATTAAATTCACTCAAGAAAAAAAAAAGATGTCAGAGCAGTTATCCAAATATTCTTATTGGAGACATGGAGAGCTAGGAGGAAACTCACATTTTGTTGGATGTGGCATTCATAGAGACAGTCAAATACCATCTCTGCAGAGTTGTAGAAAGGATTTACTTCTTTGTTCTCTGAGAAAGTTTTTCTATTTCTATTTCTTTTCTTACTCCTCTGAAAGATTTTCAGGCTTGTTTACTTACACACCAATGGCTAAAACTCTTTTCACAGGTAGGGGGTATGTTTTTCTCAATGCCAGTTATAACTTACTTCAGTATTAGGAAGAAATTGCTTTGATTTTCAATATTTAGAATGATAATCTCCACAGTATTTGTGAGAGCAATTTGCATATTTATCTGATGGTTATCTTTGGTTTTATTAAAAGGTTTAGGACTTGGCTGGATAGTTATATACCAACATGTTCTCTCATTAGTTTGCATGTTACCCTAACACCTTCAAAATTCAAAGAAATGTATAAGTTATTATACATGTTTCTTATTTTTATATTATTATTAACAAAATACTTTCTATGGCTACATCATGATTGGTACCATTCTTTCCCTCGTCTCTGACCCCATTCCACTGGGGACCCTCCAATGTGGAGTTGCAGGTATTCTCCATGGGGCTTGGGGTTATATGTTGTTGGGGCAGCAGTTTTGGGGGAGGAGGAAATGCCTCTGTGCATGTCTTAGCCTGTGACTCTTAGTTATTTCCATCCCCCCTTGCACAAAAGTCCTTGAGCCATGGTGAGTCTGTTTTAAGTCTACTTTGGTGAGGAGTTCTTAGGAGCCTCTGGATCTCTGCTTTGGTAAGCGTTGAGTATCACTCACTCTGCTGCTGATTGCCAGACTTCCCATGGAAGCTCTGTGATTTCAGCTGTGGCTTGGCTGAAGTGTGGGGGATAGTTTATCTCCTTGGGTCTTGATAGTTTCTGACAAAGAAGAGCAGATTCTTCAATAGAGAGTGAAGCCAGCATAGTTTGAATGGGATAAGCATTATTAATTTAGTGAGAATTTGATATATGTAACCCCTCTTTTAGCCAAAGACTAGTGATAGCTTGACACTGGAGCACATGATCTCCATAAGATTCTAACATGGTTCCCAATTCAATATATGAGCCACTTTACAATGAGCAGAATTCTTAGCCAATCAGAAAGCTGTAGGTTACTGACCAAGGCTATGTGCCATTATTACACTAGCATGTACAGCCCGACAAAGTGTTTGCTTCTGAGTAGCTTTGATCTCTGATTGTTCAGACCATTATTTGCCACTTTCCCCCAGTAGCTCATGTAGTGCTTCCTAACACTAGACAGCCTAACGGTCAAGAGACTGGCTGTCTTCCAGATTCCAGCCATGTCTCTCCATGCTCTGTGTCAGCAGCATATAGTGTCTTCAGCAATAGGGTCTTACTTTTTGCTTCAGGTGGATTATCAAGTGCTTTGACAGAAACCTGTCTGTTTGGGGGAACTTATAGGACTCTCTGATCAACAGCTCATTGTAGGTAGCAACTAATTTCTGGTATTTGAAATTACACACCAGTGATAAAAGTAATTTTTAAGGTTAGGCTTCATCCCACCCTCTCCAGAGCCCTTCTTTTCAGGTGATCTACCCCTACTACCTTTGAGGGTTATATGTTATAGTCTATCTTCAATAATAAAGGATACTATAGTACCAGTTCATTTATTTTGGATTTATTTTTGTGTATATTTCCCCCCACCCTCTCCTTCCCCACCCTGCAAACCCTTCCATCCTTATTGTCTGGGCCTTGAGTTTCCTGTAAGGTATATCAGTAACTCAAGCTGGTCAAGGTTAGGAACCCCTGATGAGTGATACTATGCAGCATTTGTTTTTCTGTTATTGTGTGAGTTTGATGAGTATGATCAGTTCCAATTTGGCCCACTTTTCTACAAATTTTATTGTATTTTTTTTTCTTACTGCTAAGTGGAATTCCATTGTGTAAATGTACCACAAGTTTGTAATATATTCTTTCATTAATGGGCACCTGGGTTGATTCCATTTCTTCGCTATTATGAACTGAGCAGTGACAAACATGGTTAAGCAAATAACTCTTTAGTAAACCATGAAACATTTAGGATAAATGCACAGTAAGGTTATAAGTAGGGCTGTTGGCAGCTCTACAGTCATCCTTTTCTGGAATCTTCCATATTGATTCACATTGTAGTGGTACAAGTTTACATTCCCACTGACAGTGAATGAGGGTCCTCTTTCCCCACATCTTTACCAATATTTGCTGTCATTTGACTTTTTATTGATTGCCATCCTTACTGGAATAAAGTGGAATCTCATAGTTGTTTTAATTTGCATTTCTCTGATGGTTAGTATTGTTGAACATTTCCTTAAGTGTGTGTTAGCCATTTGTATTTCTTTGAGAACTTCTTATTCAGTTCTCTGCTTCATTTTTAGAGTGATTATTTTATTGTTTATTTTCTGAGTTCTATGTAGATTCTAGATATTAGGTATCTTTCTGTGGTATACCTGGCACAAATATTTTTCCCATTCTGTGGTTAATCTATTTGCTCTGATTATGGTGTGTTTGTCTGTGCAAAAGCTTCTTCATGAGATCCAATTGATTGAGTGATAGTTAATTTCCTGGGCTACTGGGATTCTGTTACGCAAGTCTTTGCCCTGTGAAAGATTATGAATAGCTTCTGCTCTCTTTACTTCCTGTAGGAGAAAGGTTTCATGTCTTATAGTGGAGTTTTTAATCCATTTACATGGTTTTTAATCCATAGACTAAATTTTTGTGTATGGTAAAGTATGTGGATGTAATTTCATTTTTATCCATTTTATCCAATTTGTCTGCCACTATTTGTTGAAGATGCTGTCTTTTCTCCAGTCTACATTATTGGCACCTTTGTCAAAGATCAAGTAGCTAAAGTTACTTGAACTAAGTTCCAGTTCTTCAATTCTGTTCCATTAGTCTATATTTCTGTTTTTATGTCAGTACCATGCCATTTTTATTACTATGAGTTTGTAATATAGCTTTAGTTTGGGTATGGTGATACCACCAGAGTTATTTCTTTTACTGAGGATATGTTTGGATATCGGAGGCCTACTGCCATTACAAATAAATTTTGAGATCATTTTCCTATGAATGTGAAGAATAATACTAGAAATTTTACTGTTATTTGATAACTCTGTATATTGCTTTTGGTAGAATTGCCATTTTCACAATATTAATTCTACCTATCCAGAAATATAGGAGGTCTTTTCATCTTTTCAAGTCCTCTTCAATTTCTTCCTTGACTGTTTTAATGTTTTAATTATGTAGGATTTTCACATCCTTTATTAGTGTTATTCCAAGGTTTTTTTTTTTCTGGTATTGAATATGGGATAGCACCACAATTTCTTTTTCTATGTATTTGTCCTTTGCACATAGAAAGGCTACAGATTGTGTCTGTGTGTGTGTATGTGTGTGTGTGTGTGTGTTCATTTTGTATTGTGCCACTTTGCTGAAGGAATTAATCACATGTAGTAGTTTTGAAATGGAGGCTTTGCTTCACTTATGTACAGGATCATATCATCTGTAAATAGGAATAACTTGACTTCTTCCTGTTGAATTTCTACCACTTTTATTTTTTCTCTTGTCTTATTGCTTAGGCTAGGAATTCTAGTACTATGTTGAAGAGCAGTGTTGAGAGTAGGCACCCCTGTCTTATTCCTGATCTCAATAGGAACTTCCTGAGTCTTTCCCCAGTAAGTCTCATTTGGGCTTTAGGTACTGCTTTATATATAGTCTTTATTGTTTTGAGATATAAACCCTCCATGTCTATTCTGACCAGCATTTTAATCATAAAGTGATGTTGTATTTAGTCAGAGACCTTCTCTGTATCTTTGTATCTATTGAAATGATCATGTGATTCTTGTGATTAAGTTTATTTGTGTGGTGTATTATGTTGCCTGAGTTTTGTATGTTGAACCATCCCTACATCCCTGGGATGATGAATCCTACTTGATCAAGGTTTTTTGTTTTTGTTTTTGTTTTTTTTTTTTTTTATTTATTTTTTTGGAGGTAGGATCTCATTCTAGCCCAGGCTGACCTGGAATTCACTATGTAATGTCAGGGTGGCCTTGAACTCACGGTGATCCTCCTACCTCTGCCTCCCAAGTGCTGGGATTAAAGGCGTGCTCCACCACATGGGGCTTAATTTTTTTTTTTAATTAAGACTTTTAATGCTTTTGATGTGTTGTTGAATATGGTTTGCAAGGATTTTGTTCAGGATCTTTGCATCTAAGTTCATTGGGGATATAGGTCTATAATTTTTTTCTCTTATATCTCTGTCTAGTTTTTGTGTTAGGGTGATACTAGCTTTATAAAAGGAGTTGGAGAGCTTTCCCTGTTCTCCAATTATGTGAACGAGTTTGAGAAAAAATGGTTTCACTTCTTCAATAAAAGTTTGATAGAATTTGGCTGATAGGCCATCTGGTCTTAAACTTTTGTTTTTGGGGAAATTCTTGATTATCTTTTCAATCTCAATGGATATTATAGGTTTGATAAGGAGATAAATCTTCTCTGGGTTTAGTTTTGGTAGGAGGTATGTGTCTAGGAATTCATTCATTTCTTCCAGATTATCCAATTTGTGGAGTGGAGGTTTTGAAAGTAAGTCCTGATGATTATTCCAATTTCATTTATGTCTGTTGTAACTTCTTTTCTTTTCTAATTTTGTTAATTTGAAACATCTCTTTTTTTTTTCATTTGATCAAATTATCAGGGGTTTATCAATCCTGTTTATTTCTTTCAAAGAACCAGCTTTTTCTTTCATCAATAGTCTTGTTTTCTTAGTTTTCAGTGCATTCATTTCTGCTCAGATGTTGATTTTTTCTTTACCTCTGGAGCTCTTAGGGTTGGATTCTTCTTATTTTTCCAGCACCTTTATGTTGATAGAATACTTATTCAGGATATCCCGGTCTTTGTTATGAATGTATTTAGTGCTATGAATTTTCCGCTTAGGACTCTCTTCATTGTTTCCTTTAAGATTTGGCAAGTTGTATTCTCATTACTATGCAATGAGAAATTTTACAACTTCTTTTTCAATTTCTGCAACTACCCATTTCTTATTAAAACATGTGTTGTTCAGTCTCCAGGAGCTGGTTGGATTCTTGAAACATCTTTTGTTGTTGTTTTCTAGGTTTATAGTATTATTATCTGGCATGATACAGGAAATTACATCAATTTTCCTGTATTTATACAGGCAGGCTTAATGACTTAATATATGTTCTGTTTCGGACAAGGTTCCATGGGCTGCTGAGAAGAATGTGACTTCTGTAGAATTTGGGTAGAATGTTCTTTACATGTCTGCTGGTTCTTGCTGAGCTATGATGTTGTTGAGCTCTGCTACTTCACTGTTGATTTCCTGTTTGGATGATCTTTGTCTTGATGATAGTGAAGTATTGAAGTTCTCAACTTTGACAGTTTGGGTGTTTATTTCTGTTTCATTGTCAAGTAGCAATTTGTGGTAAACCTGTATTTGGTGCATATAGATTTATGATTATGATTTCCTCTTATTGGATCACTCTCTTGATGGGTAAAATATGGCCTTCTTTGTCCTTTTTGAATATTTTTTTGAAGTCTATTATCATGGGCAAGGCTGAGAGAAGTAAGGCATGAGTTCACAGACACAGTGGAGAAGGTCAAGAAAGAGAGAGAAGGGTGAGTTCACAGATGCAGTGGGAGGGTCTGAGAGTAGTAAGGCTTGCATGCACAGATACAGTGTAGGGGTGAGAGAGGGAAGGCACACCTTCACAGACACAGTGGGGAAGAGGCCAAGAGAGGGAAGATGTGCAGCAAATAGTCACCAAGAGACACAGTGGTGGGGGCAAGAGAGGGAAGGCACATGGATCCACCACAGTAGTAGTGAGGGAGGTTCTGGGAGACTAGAAAAGTATGAGGGCCATGGTCAGCATGCAGCAAAGAACCTGGTCAGGGAGTAGTGGCTGGGGAAAATGGCTGTAGGGATCCAAGAGTCTAGCGGACTACCCAAGAATGTGGAAATTAGTAGATTTCCAAGTGTGCCTTTGTGTGCCCACCTACTGGAGGTCTATAAAGACCTACTCCAACTGGAGCCCCAGAGAGTTGCCTGATATTACCCTTGTAGCTGACGCATGGTTAGTTAGTCTGTGCCTTGACTGAAAGCATTCTCCATTTCTTTCTCTTTCTTTCTTTCTTTCTTTTTTCTTTCTTTCTTTCTTTCTTTCTTTCTTTCTTTCTTTTTCCTTAAGTCACTTTCTAAAGTCTTGTTTTGAAAACCACTTTGGAAAGGAATTTCACTTTAACAGGTTATTTTCCTAATGTAATATCACTATGGAAATAACTTTTGATTTTTTTAAATATAGGATTTATTATACTCTGTGGCTATTACTGTTGGTTTAGTTTGCTGCATGTTTTAGTAACTCTATGAATTTTCTCATGAAATGTTTAATTTAAATTTATTTGGATAAAATGGCAGAAGTCAGAGAGTACATTTAAAGTAGAATAGAAGAGCACATTATGAGTAAAGCTTTCATGTTCAAAATACGGTAGACTTTTCAAAATAGTTAACCCTATATTATGTATCTCATTAAGGTTAAATAACTTCTAAGACCTGCATGCACATAGTACAAATAATGGATAAAAATATATACCTCTATCTATTAACTTCAAGCAGCCCTAAGTTCTGTCAATATTTTCAACTTTGTCTCAGTAACTGAATTTACTATCATGGCTCTTTTGAATGACGCTGCAATAAATATATGGGCATAGATATTTCTTTGACCCTCTGATTTTATTTCCTTTACCCAGTAGTGGAAGGGTTGAATCATATGACAATTTTTTTCTACTTTCTGGAGGAATTGCTATACTGTTTTCCATAATAGCTGTACTGCCTTACATTCCCACCAACTTTATATAAGAGGTCCTCTCTTTTCATCCTCATTAACTTTCTGACTTGCATATGTTTTATTAAGGCCATTACAACTAAAGTGAGATAATATTTCATCACGATTTTTATTTGCAAATGATAATTTAAATACCTGTAAGATTAAATACGCAAACTTTATTTTCATTTCAAAAATTGCCTTGGCTAGTCTGTCCTTGGAAACTTTATAAAATTTGAAAACTAATCATATTAAATTCAACTATTAAAATATCTCCCTCTATTTTTGTCTATATTTTTATGAGCTCCAAGAGAAGACAGAGCTTTCTTCCTGGCTGTCTTTCTTACTTGCTCATACATGCACCTATATATCCTGTTGCTGCTAAACTTGGACAGTGGAGGCTCAGATTAATTGTTCTTCCAATGTGGATTTAAGAACAGTGACTGTTTAAGAATATTTTAGGCCTTCAGTGGCCCTGAGACAGCTGAGGCATCCAGCTCCTAGACTGAGCAGCTACTGGGTTCTCCTACTCTCCATCCTAAAGGCAGGCATTGTTGAACTGTCAGCCCTCATCCTGTAAGCTAATCTAACACAGCCCCTTTGACATACATATTTATTCTATTGATCCTGTTCCTCTATATAACTTGGACTACACATTGAGGGTAGATGACTTGAGGCCAAGATCCAACCTATGAAAGAATCAAGATAGTAGTAATACAAATACTTTTCAAGAGACCTGAAGGAAGAATGAAACTTTATGTTCTCCAAAGTCAGTTTACAGAATCTGCTATGGCTGGCTTCCATTGATGCCAGGTTTCACCCTGAACTAGAAGCAGCACTTGGCAGCACCTCTCACTTTGTATTGACTTTGGATAAACCAAAAATACAAGATTGGAGAGTATTTCACCACAGTTCCAGAAAGCCCATGAGGCTAAGCAATGTGAGGTGGGGTGGAAGTCTCTACAGGGAATCTTTGTGAGATCACTGCATGAAGCTGTGAAGGTGAACTCTCTGTTTCAATCGACTCCTTAGGATATTAGAGATGACAGGATGGTGGAATAGCTGTCATAGAAATCTGAAGGCTTGGGGTAGTTTTGGCCTACAACAGAAGCTGCAGGAGTAGACAGCTGGAAGAGTAGAGTTATCCAAGCATTTTGGAGTCCAAATGATCCCATCAAGAGTCCCAGAGGGTAGATATGAAGCTTCCAGGTTTGGAGTTTGCCCTGCTGCTTATTAGTCTTGCTTTCATTCAATCATTTCATGTGAGACCTGACTTCTCCCTTTCAGAATAAGAATGCTGATGATTTGCCATTGTATGTTGGAAGTAACTTGTATTTTAAATTTACAGGGTTCAGAGTTAAGAGACTGCTTTCAGTCTCAAATAAAACTTTGAAGTTTGGACTTTTGAACAGTATTGAGAATAGTGAAGACTATGGAGATTTTGAACAATTAAGTGAATGCCTTTGATGTTATGAGGTGGTGATGAGCTGATGGGAACAAGGTTATAATTTAAACATGTTATGTTTGATGACCAAGTTCACAAGTGGTGGACTTGTGATGGTTCATATCTGGTTGTCTTCTGCCAACTTGACAAGATTTTGATCCATTATGGAGCCAAATCTCTGGTTAGTTCTGTGAGGAATTTTCTACATTAGTTCAGTGGAGGTTGGGGGACCTATCCCACATTTGTGTGGCCCTATCCCATAGTACTGCTAGTAATTTAGCTTTAATTTCTTGATTCATCTTAAGTTCAACAAAACATTTTAGATTTCTTTAAAGAACTCTGCAGTATAGTATTATATTCAAGTATGCTTTCTATTTTATTCAAATTTTCAAATATTTTACTTACTTAGTGAATTTTACTATATCAAAAAGTAAACTCAAATTTTTTAAATAAATATCTTTATTTATTCATCAAAAAAAGAGAGCAAGAGTGTGTGAGAGAGAAAAGGAGAAGTATGAGCACTGTGGGACCTCTTGCTGCTTGCAAATGAACTCTAGATACATGTGCCACATTGTTCATTTGGCTCTATCTGAGGATTAGGGAATCAAACCTGGGTGGGCAGGCTTTGCAAGCAAGCACCTTTAGCCAATAAGCTATTCTTCAGCCCAAGCCTTATGATTTCAACAGGACATTTGTTGGATTTTGCTGCTTAGATGGGCCTAGTGGAATTATGGCCTTTCACTGCAAGATCTCGAATGAAAGAATATTAGAAACTGAGTTTTTTTCTGTTCTCTGTGCCTCTTTGTCTGTTTAGCCAGACAAAAAGGAATGGTGAAAATATAAATTTCCTCCTAAATCCTATGTTCAAACGTGACACTTTGACATGTGTGTTTAATTTCCATTGGATAAAATAGATCAGGTAGAAAAGCCCACGTGACAAGAAATCATAGTAGACAGTATAGATAAAACATATATTCAGGAAGAAGAAAAATCACTGTCAATAATTGATCCAATAATTTCATTCTAGTATAACAGTATTTGATTTTTCTTTTTTTGCCTCTAAAATATACTTACTCCTCTCCAAGAAAGCCAGCACAGATGTATTATGAATCTGTCGTCTTGTGCCTCCAGTTCAGAATGTTATGATCAGCCCTTCCTCATAAGATCTGTAGATTTCCTTTACTTGTAGCCCTAAGGATGGCAATGCAGCTCACTGTACAGTAAGGGAAATGAGAGGCTTGCCTTCCTGATTGGGTCTATTTGGACAGGGAAAGAAGACAGAAGTCATAGCAGTTACTAGTTTTACAACAATTATGAAAATGCTTCTGGAAAATAGTCATAGACTCACCCAGCTTTAAAAGAAGGCATTTTCTCTTATTAGGCCCTAGTCCCACTGTTAAAAGACACTTTCAAATCCCTGGGTTTCTCTGGCTCTTGTATGTCTACCCTGTGAACTTTCTTTCATTACCTTCCTTGTCACATCTGAAGGAATCTGGTCTCACCCTTCTGATTTCCTGAGCTTTGTCAGCTCCTACTCCATCATCTTGGAATGGTTTGACACAGATTTCAGAGATCCTTTATTCTCTGGCTTATGCTCTTAAATTAGAGAAACAATCCCCTCATTGTACCAGTCTTTAATTTGTAGCAATACCGATGAGAATAACTTTCCATAGCACTTTAGAAAGTTTTATATGTAATGTTCTATTTTTTCTATTCAATTCTTTTCTCTCATAACATTTAAAAACGCTTTGCATTTTTCCTTATTACTTGTCAGTCAGTGTTTTGAGTTCTTCTTGGTGAGCTTTTTATAATATTTAGATGAGATTGAGATTTTATAATATTTACATTTAGATGAAAGCCCGACATACTCTGAGCAATTTCTATAAGACTCATTTTTCTCTAAGACTCATTTTCGGTGCATTTGTGTCTGTGCGTTTGTATTTTTAAACAGATTAATTAAGCTCCATATAGGTTCTTGTGAATTATTTCAATTGAACCTACATTTTTGAGTTTCTCTGCTATCTCTGTATTATCTTAGTCAAAACTCTTCCTAAGTCAATTAAACCACATGCTCACAACTTTCATATCAGAATGGGATTGGAATAATTTACGGTTTTTCATCCTCTACACAGCACTACTCCAAAGTTATAGTTGATCATTCTGACCACTTTCAGCATGAATCATGTTGACTACAACCACACTCCTTACCTCTCATAATTTTTATCATAATTTTCTGAACATTTATGCCACCCTGTTCCATGGATCAACATTACAACTTGGCCAAGCTACATTTGGAACTGAAGCCAGTTGTCTACCTACATGTCTTTTTCCAAAGTGAAATAAGTTTTGTTTCTTATGGTGTTCAAGAAAAACATGCTTGTGTGCTTTGTAAACAAGGATAAATATTTGAAACTGACCAGTAAGTGAAATCATGTGCACTCTAGTCAGGTGTTGATGGAAATGCAGAAATGTTCAAATTCTAATATAATGTGATCAGTAGTTATACCTCCTCAATGCACAATCAAGACTGTTCAATGTGCAGACAAGAAAACACTTGCTCAATAAATTCTTTGTGAAAAGTAATGCTTTGAACTCCTAAATATCTATGAGTTTCCAAGAGATTTCCTTATGGAGTTTCCTTTAACTGAAGCAGTGAGGTCAGGACACAGGAACTGTGGAAGGGTGGCTTGTTGGGATCCAGGTTTATCTGAGAAAGAAACAAGGCTACCCCAGGACTTTTCTTCAAGGTATATTCTGTAAGACAGTAGAACAGGAAAGTCAACTTTCTATGAATCATATTCTTTGGTATAATGCTATTAGTGTGTTGGTCTGCTGAAAATCTAAGGAGTGTCCTAGATTCTTACTTTTGTATTTATTGAAAATTTTATACACATGTTTTAACATATTTTGATCAGAACTCCTTCCCATGATTCTCCCCTGACCTCTCTGCCTGGGACCCTTTCACTAAACTCCTTCTTCTACACAGATATTCCTGCTTCCATTTGATGTCTTCTTTTTCTCGTGTGTGGATATAACCCACTGAGTTTAGTTAGTGTTGCATGTAATGGCACACAACTGGGAGCTTATTTACCAGAGAATGTGGTTCTTACTAGTGGCTATAACACTACAAAAAAATATGTCTCCCATTCCCTAAGCCACCTTTAATTGCCCTGAACCCCTCAGGAGGAATGGAAGCCCCAGAATGCCTTCATTATCCTTGACAGAATGCTGATGGGCTCAGCACCACTTGGGGCTTGTCAAGTTACCATATTTACTATGCAGCCATTATTTCAATGGCCATCTCAGGACTAGGCAAGAATATTCCACAATATTCATCCCTATCCTCTAGTTCATAAATTCTTTTCATTCCTGCATTGTTCTCTGAGCCTTGGCAGGGATGATATGGATGTATCATTTAGCACTGCTCACTCTACAGTCATTTATTCTCAGCACTTTGATGAGCTTGAATGTCCTCAGTACTTTCCACAATCTGCAAAAAGAAACTGCCCAAAACAATGGCGGGAAGGGCACAAACATGCTTAGAGGGCATTTTGATGGGCACAACATATGCATTTAGCCAAATGAAAGTAGTGGCTTCTTGCTTGGGTCTATGACCTCAAGTCATAGGCTTTTAGTTTGATTTTCAGTACTTGGCATGAATTCCTTCCCATGGGATGGACCTCAATGCCAGTCAGAGAGCAGTTAGTTTCCCCCTATAGCAGGTATTCCATTATTGCATCAGTGGGCACAACATGCCTAGTTAATTTGCTATTTAGCTCACATGGTCCACTGCTGGGTAAGATGCTTGATGACTTTTCTCACCCATCAGCCTTCATAGTACTTTCCAGAATTATGACAGTCAGGAGAGAGGAAACTTCCAGCTCAGTTCTAGCTTACTCAGAGTCCTCATGCTGAAATAAATGATGTCTTCAGCAGTAGGGCCTCACTCTCTTGTTCTGGTGGACAATCAAGAGCACTGACAATAGCCTGTATTGATTTGGGGGCCTCAAGGTCTCTCTAACAAACAACTCACAGGGAGGTATACTACTCAAAGCACTGGGATTTTCTTAAAATTACCTGTAATTTCTGGGAACAGGGCACTTCTGTTATAACTCTTTCTTGTGGTGGTTTTGGTTGTTATTGTTGCTGTTTTTGAAGCAGGGTCTCACTCCAGACCAAGCTTATCTGGAACTAATTTTGTAGCTCCAGGCTGGCCTGAAACGCATGACAATCCTCCTACCTCAGCCTGCTGTGGGCTGGGATTATGAGAGTAAGTTATCACATCCATGTCTTAAACTCTTTTATTTAAAAAATATATACTTTATTTATTTATTTGTGAAAGAGAGAGAGAGAGAGAGAGAGAGAGAGAGAGAGAGAATGGGCACACCAGGGCATCCAGCCACTGTAAACAAACTCTAGATGTGGCCCCTTGTGCATCTGGCTTATGTGGGTCCTGGATAACAGAACCTGAGTCCTATGACTTAGCAGGCAAGCACCTTAATTGCTAAGCCATCTCTTCAGCCCCTTAAACTCTTTTTAAAATTTTTGTTTTTTAATTAGCTAACACAGAAGTAGCTTTCAATTATTTTTCCTTGTCTTTAGTTTTGTTAGTACTTCTGTCTCCTCTCCTCTATGCCATACCCTAACACCCACATGAACCTTCCCATTCCCCAGTACAGTTTCCCTCAACTTTCAAATCACATGTGTTTTATTTTCCCCTCCCTTAGGCACTCCCCCATTTTCACCTCACCTCATGATACATTTCTAGCTTCTTGGCCTCTATTGATTATCTCTCCCAATTATATACATATCAAAATATTCAAAGTTATGATCTGTATATTGTATGAAAGAGAACATAAAGCTCTTTCTTTTCTGAGCCTGGGTCATCTCACTTAGTAAGGCATTTAGGAGATCCATCCATATTTCTATAAATTTAATGGATTCATAAATGAAGTTTTATCTAATTTATTGAATTTTAATTGGATGAGAAAATATTATTTTTGAAATTCAATGTCTATTCAAAGTAATCAAATATGTTTCCAAAGAGTTAAATATGATTTGGTTTGTTTACTAAATTAAAAATGTAATGTAGATTTATTATACAAAATAATGGATTTCATTATGATTTATTCATAAATAACTATAGTGATTGTATTCACCACCAACCATTATTTATTTCTTGACATTGTTGATCTGATTATCTCTTACCTTTTCTAAACATTCTGACTTGCTCCCGCTTTGAAATTTAGATTAAACATATGACCAAAACATGATCTTTGTCTTTCTCAGTGTTGTTGATTTTCCCTAAGATGATATTCTTCACTCCCAGTTATTTTCCTGTACATTATTCTTTCTGACTGAGCATTCCTCCCTTGTGAGTGTTACTTCTACTTGTGAACACCTAGAGTAAATCCATGACTTTGTCTAAAAGAGGATTTCATAAAATATTTTTTAAATATTAAAAATGACAGAAGCTAGTTATAGGTTTAAACATCTTCTTGCCATACAAAACAAATAAACTCAATAGACCAGCAAGCTTATTTGAAACAAGAAAGAGATATTTAGAATTAGATAAAAAGTTTTGGAAATATTTTTTATTTTAATATCTATATTTGAAAGCTACTCAAAAATGTTCTGACTAGATAATAACAGACATTTCATATTATACAAAAGAACATGCATTTTTCCTGAAGTTTATGCTTTATTGAAGGATATCATTACCCTTCAACAAAATTCTGAAAAAATTCTGAGATGTACAATGTGTCAATACAATGTGGCAACACACTCTATTTATTGGAAGGCAGACCATCAAAACTGATGATGAATGGTATTTATTTTATGCTGACAGCCATCAGTTATATGGAATGTCAACTTTAAAGTGAAAAATAGACAAAGTATGCATGGTCTGTCATCTTTTGTAAGTTCATAGGACTAAAAACATGTCTCAGTGTGTGAGGGATGTGACTTCGATAATACCAATTAGTTTTCTAAGCTTATCATAACACAGCTGAAGATAGCTACCAAATGTAATATCATTAGTCAAATTTATGATGGATAATAGAACTTTAAAATCATCAAATACATCAATGATCTAGAAAAAAATTATTTACAATACAACTTAACTTATACCACCTTAACTTTTACTATAAACTGTTAGACCTAGAAACATCTATACCTCTGAGAGAAATAGTTGAAATAAATTAGTGGACATGGTAATAAGACAGGAGATAATTATATAGGCTCTAATTTTATATATTCAAATGATTACTATGGAGTAATGCACAATAAGTTGTTAAAAATATTGACTGAAAATTGAAGGGCATGTATCATGCATTGAAGAGATCAGTATGACCAAATAGTTGCATGAAGTAAGAATTTTTCTTTTAATTGTTGAAAAAAAAATTGACAGTAAAGAGACAGTGGTCAATAAAGTAATTACTAAGCACAATCAACTAAGCCTTGAGATTGATTGGTGTGCCATAATGAGCAAGTTCAAAAGCTCAACTTTTGTTTTTACTAAACTATGATTTCTCAAATGGATGTGTGTGTTCTGATTTTGACTTCTTTAAAATCAAGAGTTTAGAATTTAGGGTTTGGAGATATTTTGTTGTCACTTTTAAGGGGAGATATTGAAAAGGTACACTTCTTTTTTTAGATTGAGGAGAGCTGTATTTATTTAGAAGGTAGAAAATGACTTCTAAAGAGCAGTGGGGACAGGAAGAAGCAGATAAGTCATTATAATGAGTTGGAGACATGACAGTGAGCATAGTACATAACCCTGAGAAGCTCCGTGGTCCAAGGCAGGGATATCAGGGTCTCAGGCAGAACTCTCAGGATCACTCACATCAACATAATTGGCTGCAACTAGAACTTTGTAACAAATTGGAAAAGGTGAGCTGTAGTTTAGAACTAGTGAGAAAAATGATGAGTAGGAAGAACTTTTTGAAAAATATGACAAAGTAAATTATAAAACTGGAACTCATAAACATGTTATAAACCATTGATAGGTAGTATTTTTAATCACATTGAAAACCCAATCCTTGTATGAGTCATAAGAACTTTATGTATTTCTATTTTATTTTATTTCAGACAGAGAGATGGAGAAGAAGAAAGGACGAAAGAGAGAGAGAGAGAGAGAGAGAGAGAGAGAGAGAAGAAGAAGAATGAGTGTGCCAGGGCCTTCAGCCTCAGAAAACTAACTCATGACACATTGCCACCATGTGCATCTGGCTTATGTGGGTCCTGGTGAATTGAACCTGGGTCCTTTGGCATTGTAGGCAAGCATCTTAACCACTAAGCCATCTCTCCAGCCCAAGAACTTCATGCATTTCAAGGAAAGGAATATTTTATCAAATGTAAGGCCTATTCTGATTACAGATAGCAAATAGTGGTTAAGACTATGTACCCCATTATATTTAAAAACAGTGGTGTCACTGGGTGGATCTTAAGGTGTAGTGGTGGGTTTGAGATTTCAATCTAAAGATATGCAAAGTGTGCCTAGCTGGAGTTCTTGAAGTGTGCAGTGCTGTGTGGCTTTTGGCTTGTGCTTCTCTCTCTCTGCTTGGACCTGTGAAGGCAGGGCCAGCTTCTTCTGCCATGATGGAACTTCCCCTAGATCTGTAACTTTCAATAAATATCTCTTCCACCATTAAAACAAATGCCTCTTCAGGGAGTGGAGAGATGACTCAGTGTTTAAAGGCACTTGTGACAAAGCCTGCTAGTCTGGCTTTAGTTCTCCAACACCCATGTAAAAACAGATACATGAAGTGGAACATGAATCTAGAGTTTGGTTGTAGTGACAGGAGGCCCTGGCATGCCCATACTTACTTTCTATGTCTGCTGGTCACTTTCACTGTCTCAAATAAATAAATAAATAATTTTTTAAAAAATGTTTCTTCAGTGTTCTATACTCACATACAATTTAAGCCCTTCTGGTTTGTGTGGATCATTCTTCCCAATTCTTTTTATCTCCTTTTTTAATACAGAAATAAAACTGTGAGAACTAATAAACCTTAGCTTAGCTCCAGTTCTATGTTTTAAATGGTCTAGGCTTCCATTCAAGTCTCTCCATTCTTTTCCTTTCTTACCTGACTCACAGAAGTTAGTACATCCTTAATGAAATTCCCCAGAAGTTATCTCTTCCTCATATGAAATCTCATAGGGCTTTAGAAAGTTTCTCTACCCATATCATTTATTATTTTCCTACAATCTTCTTTTCATTGTGAAGACATTTCTGTGGCATTGTATCTCCCCCATGAGATAGGTTGAAGATGTTTCTTATAAGCAAAGAATTATAATGTATTGAGAAGGCATCTCTCCTGTGATCTGATAGAACAGATAAGAGCTATGCAATAGTGGAGTGACTGCTTCTCTGCTGTGCTTCACTGAAATAAAATGTATTCATTTGAAAATGAGAAATACTAATATTTCTATGTATTGTAGTTTTTGGTATCATTGTAAACTACTGCATGCTAGTGGACAGCAGATAATGAATTTAGATATTTAATTACTTTTCTATATCAAGTTTACATCTCTTACACTATCCATGTTTACTTGTACTAAATAAATGCCCCTGCTACTATAAACACATACCCATATACTCCAGTTGATTGGTTTAAAAAAACTATTTCTTTTTCATGATTCCAAAAGCCACAAGCTCATATTCAGCAGTATTTTTATAGATATGTGTCTGGTCTCTGTAAAATTGATTAAGAAGTCTATTCGCAGGAGTCCAGATTTTAAAATAGTAATACAAGTATAAAGAAATGCCATTTTGACACAGTGCCTTGTTAACTGCAGGGCTCTGCCAGCATTGACTAAATAGTACAGCAGAATAATTTCAGACTCCGTTTCTTTATATGGTGTCCCACAGTGAATAACTATTGAACATACTGGTAGTACCAAAGGGTTTGGGATGGGAAGGGGAGGTAAGCAAACATCTGTTTAGAAATTCAGTATTGAACATTGAACCCTATTTTGGCATATCCCCTATAATGATTCAAAATAATCTAAACTTTAACTGTATAGGTAAATAGTCCACCATGGATATTTGTGATAGAATCACTTTGTTTATTCTCACTTTTATGTGGGGGAAGAAACAAGTGTTTCATAATAAGCTGATTCATGACATGCAACATTTCACAAAGGTAACTGTGTGCGCAAATGGTCAACCTTTCTAGCTAAATAGTAAATGAAGACCTCAGCATTTATGTGCTTTTAATGTGGCCATAATAACACCATGAATCAGTTCATTGTAATACTCAAAGTTTTCCTTTTAATGGGAGAATCATCTCCAGAGCAGCAGCCAGGAGGCCATGAACAGAGCTCATTCCCCAGATCCTGAGATTACTCACTGAGAGATGTCAAGGAGGCAGTCAGAGCTCCTCCTCAGTTTGGGAAAGTACCTTCCCTTTGTCATGGCTCCATTTCAGGACTTCCATTGTCCAAAAGTAGTTGTAAGAAGAGGCAATGGTCTCAAGGGATTTCTCCTCTTTCCCTAAAAGCACAGTAGTACTAACCTCTCCTTGTACTGACAACACCATTGATTCAGTTACTGTTCTAATCCTAAACCAGTCAGGTGATCTGCCTTCATTTATACTCACTAATCTGGTCTAATGAAATATTTCTGTTCCAGTCCCACACTTTCCTCTTTAAAAATATATTTTAGCCAGGCGTGGTGGTGCACGCTTTTAATCCCAGCACTCGGGAGGCAGAGGTAGGAGGATCGCCTTGAGTTCGAGGCCACCCTGAGACTCCATAGTGAATTCCAGCCTGGGCTAGAGTGAGACCTTACCTCGAACCCCCCCCCAATATATATATATATATATATATATATATATATATATATATATATATATATAATTCATTTGTAAACAGAGGGAGAGAAAGAAAGAGAATGAGAGAGAGAGAAAAAGAGAGGACACACATGATAGTGTCTTCTACTTCTGCAAAGGAACTCCAGATGCATGCACCACTTTGTGCATCTTACTTTACATGAGTATAGGGAACTCCACCCACTGGCTGGCAGACTTTGTAAGCAAGCTCATTTAACAGCTGAGCCAACCCCCCCAGCCCCAAATTCTTCCTTTTCATCTCCCATAACTGGAGGCTAATTCTATATATTCAAACAGCTCTTTAAACATCCTTTCTACCATTTTTTTTAATCTAAATGCCATGGAAAGCAAAATAAAAACAACCATCCCAAGGAACAATACAGCCACTTGCTCTCTGGAGCTCTCTTTGGTAATGGCTGGTTTCTTTGCTATAGTCCTGTTACAAGCCCTCGGAGTGGTTTCCTGTCTTTCTATTCCCTGATCAGTTCTTACATTTTTGTTCTCAAGAAGAAAAACAAAAGAAAGAGGGAAAGAAAAAGAACTGACTTTGTTTATGGTCTTCATTTATGGAAATCCTATGTTATGAATATTTGTCAATTTCACAATCTATCTTAAGAGCTAAGATTTTAAGACTTTTTATCAGATTCACTCTAAATGAGTGTCGGTGTTTTTACTTTCTCGTTAACTAACAAGGTTGACTAAACATTCACTTTACTGATATCTGAATTTGCTCATTTCACTTTTAAATGTCCAAATGCATTTTTTTCTTATCTGAACTTAGTTTTATATTTATAACCTAAAATCTCTTATAGTCAGTTATATCAGACTATATTTACAAAGCTCATCTTGTAATAGTCTACCTAATGACATTTTTTTCTTGAGATTTTCAGTAGTACCCTTAACCCAACAATACTCACATTTTATTATGGTGTTTGGGCCACCAGTATTGAAGTTAAATATGCATTACCTTTATTCTTGCTACAAACATGTCTCCATACTATAGTTTATAACACCTGCTCTATAGCCCTCCTTTCTCAACCCCTCTCTATTAGCAAACTACCATAAAAAATGTTTGAAAACTGCAATATCCATTTACAATTTTAAGCAAGGGCTGGAAAGATGGATTAGCAGTTAAGGCACTTGCCTGTGAATCATAAGGACCCTGGTTCTATTCCCCAGTACCCATGTAAGCCAGATGCACATGGTGGCACATGTGTCTGGAGTTTGTTTTCAGTGGCTAGAAGCCTTGGTGCAACCATTCTCTCAGTCTCTCTCTCTCTTTCTCTCTCTCTCTTTCTGTCTCATAAATAAATAAAAATAAAATAAAACTTTAAGGTATAATTTAGCTCAATAAATTGTAGTTCCCTCCAATAAGGCCCTAACCTTCCTTCTACTTTGAAAAATAAATCATGATACTAAAGTTTTCCTGAAGGCTCTCTAGGATCTCTATCTCACCATCTCTCTGTCTTGTGACTTATTCCACAGCCCCCACAATAGCCATCTTCACTATGTTTCAAGGAGACCAAGCTGATTGTGCCCACCAAATATTATAATTAATTAATTTCTACTCTAGTGAAATAACTCAAGGAGTCTCCTTAATGTATTAGGGAATATAACTTAGGGGAGGATAAGACATGATTAAAATTGGTAAGGAAAAACTGTAGATCTCAGGGATGCAAGAAGTTAGTTTATCTTTACCATAAACCAAGTTAATAGTCTTATTTAAGATTCTGCAAAAATGTCCATGAAAAGGAATCAGACCTTACTCAAGGACATATATATTCAGGCTCATATACTTTCAGGTTCATAGCTATTTTAGCATAAAATATTTATGTATGGTAGGAATGTTATCTTTGTCCCAATCCACACAGCAGACATTGTTAAATTGTATGAGAGTTCTTGCTTCTCAGCTGGTTAGAGGCTTAAACTGAAGAAAAAAAAAAAAAAACAGAAAGATAAATATTTTAAAGGAAATCAGCAAGGACAGAGGCACAAAGAGAACATGGATGCCATCTGCCTGCTCTGGCAAGACTAGAATCCATGTTTGATAAAGTCTCAGCCAAGATGGTGGCAAACAGCACCCCTGGACAGAAGCTTCCTGCTCCTTGAAGTGTTCCCAGGCCTGACACATGTTGTGGGGCTGGCCCCTCCTCAATTAGCCTCTTGAGTCCAGCAACCAGTCATGTCCCTCTCCCTTATACAGCTGAGTCTGAAGAGTATTCTCATTCAAATCAGATTTTTGAAGCCTGAACAGGAGGATTACCATGTGCATAATCTCTTCTTTCTCTTATTCTTGGTCCCCTCTGTCCTGTGGTTCCACTTGAAGTACCAGAGTCTAAATCCCTCTCCCTGCTTCCTAGATTAGCTGGGAAGAAGGGAGACTTTCTTCTTGTTCTGGCATTTTCAAGGGATGTTTTCTGGCTTGGTTACATGCACAATCTCTTTAAGCCCTGAGTCTTTTTTTTTTTAAATTATTTTTATTTATTTATTTGAGAGTGACAGACAGAGAGAGAAAGAGGCAGATAGAGAGAGGGAGAGAGAATGGGCACGCCAGGGCCTCCAGCCACTGCAAACGAACTCCAGATGCGTGCGCCCCCTTGTGCATCTGGCTAAAGTGGGTCCTGGGGAGTCGAGCCTTGAACCAGGGTCCTCAGGCTTCACAGGCAAGTGCTTAACCATTAAGCCATCTCTCCAGCCCTAAGCCCTGAGTCTTTTATTACCCCATCTGACCCCTGTGTGAATGAAGGCTTGGGCTCTCATGCTTTGCTTCCCATGCATGTGTGTGCCTTCTACAGAGGCTTTCCTGGGCGATTTCTCTGGGGAGGAGGTTCTCTACATCTCTTCTCCCTCTTTCCTGCTGGGCTAGGGGGTGATTCCCTTCTGGCTTGGGTCCTTCCCTAGCTTGTTCATGGAACCTAATTCTCCCTAAACCAAACCTCATAATTTAACCTTCTCAGAGTCTGTACTTGTTCCAGTCTATGCTAAATTAGATAAGAACCTAACAGTGTGAGTCCATGAGTCTGAGATCTTCTGCATCTTTATAGAATTTAATTACTCCCTGCAGCAGTCATCTCACATTGTTGAGATGAACTTTTAAATCAGACAAAGGTTATGGGAAGAAGAAATGATTTATTTGACACATACAGATCCAGGTGAAGTTACATAATGGCAGAAGAAGTTGGTTCTCTTTCATAGAACCAAGGAAAGAGGGAGGGTGGGGCAAGACGGCAGAGGCCAAAAGCCGTCATGAGCAATCAAGCACATTTCAGGAACTGAGGCAAAGCTCAAGCACTTTGTATATATCTTTACACTAGAATTCCACACATTAGCACTGGACCTTAGGATCTGCCTAGTGACACCTCCTCCAGCCAGGCTGCAAATCTAAATTACAAACTTTAATAAACTCCTGTACTTATTGAGGGGTTATCTATTCAAGCTATCACACTCCCTCAACCCCAAATTCTGCATTAGAAGCAGACTTGGTTGAGTGATTCTTTTTTCTTCTTATGTCCCCAAGTGTTCCTATCCTGCTTCAGGACTGTGATAGTTAAGGTGTTGTCAACTTGATCTGTTTAGTAATCCATAGGTTGCTTCTAGGAAGGATCAACTAGAGGAGGAAGTCTTTCCCCAAGGTTGAGCCCTTCCCCCAGAATGGGCGGTCCCGCCCAGAGGGGGACTTGATAAAAGGGAGCTCTGGGAAAAAAGAGTCCCTTCCTCCCTTCCTGCCTCCCTTCCATTTTGGCTGCCGGAGCTGCTTGCTACCTTCCAGCGTGGATTGAAGACCAGTGCGGACGAAAGACCAGCATCAACTGAAGACCCCCGTGGATTGAAGCCCAGCGGCTCCTCAGGAAGCCTCCAGGCTTTCCTGCACCTTCTGCAGTGCCGGGTCGGGACTGCTGAGGCATCTGGCCACGAGGACTGAGCAACTACCAGGTTCAGTGATTCTCGGGCCTGCAACTGCTATTGGACTACTGTAAGCTGATCCAATAAATCCCCTTTTAAAATAATTCATTCTAGCAGTTCTGTTCCTCTAGAGAACCCTGACTAATACAGAATTTGGTACCGAGGAGTGGGCTGTGATCTACCTGGCCACGTGCATGTTGATCTTTTGGAACCTTTGTTTTGGAGGAATAGGAATGGACTTGGTGCTTGCAACTGAAGATGTCATCTGGAGTGGTAAGCCAAGTTTTATGGACTATTCTGATGAGAGTCTGAGAATGCTAAGTGCAGACAGCATTGAACTTCGAGGCTTGGCTTATGAGCTTTCTAAGGGGAAGGAAAGACTGCAGAGGACTTTGTTGGAACTGGGCTACTGGCATAAGGGCTGGCTGCGTCCTGCTGCCCAGGCCCAGAGAGTTTGATTAATGTTAAATTTGTAATGGACTGATGTGCTTGGCTAAAGATATTGGACTGAGAGATTTAAGATTTTAAGCTGGAAAACCTCAAGCAAGTTAAAATTACAGGCACTGAGACTGGTTTTAGGTTACTGAATCTGCTATTGTCAAACACATTAGCAATCTTAAGGAAGATGGTCCAACTGCTTTACATTAAAACAATGGACAGGATGCCTGAGGAAGGACTATCATAGAAATGCAAACACTTTTGGAAAGAGTTGACTGGAGAAGGAACCTGCTTTTCAAGGCTATGATTTGTTTTGTCCCTGAATTAAGAATATGGCTGTGTCCTGCACACCTGGTATTGTTTTCAGAAGCATGAAAAATGCATGGAGTGGCCGTGAATTGCACATGCTTCCAGGAGCTGCAGTTGAGATGCACCATGAGGAAGGGCCTGATGCCCTGATAGGCTGAAAGAGCCTTTGGAAAATGTGAAGAGTGGTCATGAATTGCACATGGTTCCAGGAGCTGCTGCTGAGATGTGGCATGAGTCAGGGCATGATGCCCTGATAGGCTGAAAGAGCCTTTGAAAGATGGACCGTGGTTTGCATGAAGACCTGAAGATATTTTGGATATACCAGGACTGTGCAAGGACTACCATAGAGCTCATTGTTGGCCTGAGATGGAAGTGTTCCCCGGCTACTCTGCCCAGCTGGAGGGATGGAATTGGAAAGTCTGGAAACTGTTAGTCTCTGTATATATTGAACTTGAACTGCAGAAGTTTGATGTTTGTTTGATGGTGGTTGAGTTTGCATTGTTTTAGTCTCTCCTTGCTGTGCCTTATACCAGTTGAAAATGTTTACTCTGTGCCTTTATATGTTAGAAGTGTTTAACTTGTTTGATTTTTACAGGTCTTCATATCTTAAATTGGTCAAGACTATGGGGACCTTTGAAATTGAACTGAGTACAATTTACAATGTGTAATGGTTATAAATCTATTGGGGGCCAGGGGCGGAATGTGGTGGTTTGAATAGAATAGATGGCCCCCAATATATTCAGTTGTTTATTTGTTTGTAGTTTGCATCTCTAGCCATCTGGCTGGAGGCAATGCCATTGTGTGGATCTTAAGGTGCGGTGGTGGGTTTGAGATTTCAATCTAAAGATATGCAAAGTGTGCCTAGCTGGAGTTCCTGAAGTGTGCTGTGGCTTTTGACCTTTAGGCTTGTACTGCTCTCTGTCTGCTTGGGCCTGTGAAGGCAGGCCAGTTTCTTCTGCCATTATGGAACTTCCCCTGGATCTGTAAGCTTCAATAAATATTCCTTCCTCCATAACTGTGCGTGGTCTGGAAGTTCATCTCAGCGAACCTGAAGCTGACTGCTACAAGGACGTATCACATATAGCCCATTTCATTTTGTGTCTCTTTATTTTCTTCCCTTATTGCACTTACCTTTAAGAAAGGTAATAATTTGTGTACTTAACTGTTCCATGATTGTCTTAACTGAGTATCTTATGAAATAAAGGGCATTGTGCTATTTACTATTCATTTAGCATTGCTTGAATACATTTGCATACATGGTAGCCAATGAAATTATTTGGAAGAAAACAAAAGAATAATCTACTCAAAAGAGTTGCATCTGTGATGTGATATATTCTTTTCAAAAAAGAGAAGCACAGACAGCTCAAAAGTTATTCAAGAAAAGAGAAAATAGCTTTTAGATAATGCTTTATACTACAAGGTGTGACAGAATTTATAAAATTATTATTTTGACCTTGGGTTTGACAAAGTTGAAGGAAATGTTTGATGTTTTCCCTACAAGTTAGGATGTTTGTGTTGGGCATACAGATAAAGACACATGGAGAAGGTAAGTAATCTTGTCAGTTATACGCATTGGACACTGAGCACAAGTGAGGAGGTGAAAATGTATGAAATATAGTGGAGAAATAAATAATATAATAATTTGACAGAAGAAGAAAATTTAGATATTTATATTGCAGTTAGTAACAAAGACTTTTAATTCTGGATTAAGTGGACACACTCACAAAGAAGAAAACAAAGCTAAATTAAACAGACCTGCCAGATGAGTCTCACGTAGTAATGATCAGTATAATAGAAGCAGTGTAGTGGTTTGATTCAAGTGTCCCCCATAAACCAAAGTGTTTTGACTGCTAGGTTCCCAGCTGATGGAGATTTGGGAATTCATGCCTCCTGGGGTGAGTGTATTGTTGGGGGTGGACTTATGGATGTTAAAGCCAGCTCCCCCTTGCTAGTGTTTGGTGCATTCTCTTGCTATCGTCTGCCTGATGTTGGCCAGGAGATGATGTCTACCCTCTGCTCATGCCATCATTTTCCCTGCCATCATTAAGCTTCCTACTCAGGCCTGTAAGCCAAAATAAACCTCTTTTTCCCACAAGCTTCTCTTAGTTGGGTGATTTCTACCGGCAATGTGAACCTGACAAGCAGAAATACATTTCAGGGTAAAAATAGAAGACAATTATACATATAAGAAAAGATGAGAGGTTGTTAGTCTCCGCTAATGTATTGAAATTATAAAACAATTATCTTAAAAATATTTTTATCTATTTTCAAGGAGAGAGAGAGAGAGAGAGAGAGAGAGAGAGAGAAGAGATAGAGAGACAGAAGTGCAAACATACTCCAGATGCATGCTCTCCTTTGTGTATCCAACTCTATGTGGACACTGGAGAGTCAAACCTGGGTCATTAGGCTTTTCAACCAAGTGCCTCAAATGGCTGAGCCATCTCTACATGCTCACAACAAAAATTTAACAACCATGAGGCTAGGAAAAGTTACTGAATTCAGACTACTTTTGGATTTTAATAATGTTTACTTATGTATGTCAATTATTAAACATGTAATTTACATTCAGCAAAAGACTTCTAAGGATACATTTTATTAAGTTTTGCTGATGCATGCTTTCATGAAAGAACAGAATAAAATTATGAGTTACTTCTTTCATGCAGATATCTTGCTATTTTGTCATCTATCTTCTACATTTCTTCCAGCCTTCAAAAAACACTGATCTCATTTTTCTTTTTACCTGTAACATTTGTAGAATCATAGTATACCATCTTCAGTGCCTGAATATTTTAGCATAGCATTTGACATTTATCTATCTTGTTGTTTAATTTTATTTATTGACATTTTTTACATGTATTTAGTGTGTTTTGATCATTATAATGGGAGGCCATTACCATTTCCTTCTCTTGCTTACCCTCCCAATTTCTCTCACAAAGAACCTCTTCTCAGTCAGTCTTCTGCTTTGATGTTTTGTGTGTGTGTGTGTGTGTGTGTGTGTGTGTGTGTGTGTGTGTGTGTGTATGCGAGCACATACACACATGTACATGTCGCAGTTAATCTATTTATTGTTGCTTGAATGAGCATGGATGGAAGGTTATTTACCAGGAAATGTGCAATTTGCCAGTATCTATAAGTTGTAGTCAGCTTTATATTGCTTGGCTGAACATCCAGACCAGACAGAATATATAGGATGATAGGGTTTATTCCAAGCTTACAGATGCAGGGGCAAATTCCATCAGTGTCAGAAGAAACTGATTCCATACATCAAAACAGAGAGAAACCATCACCAGCTAGCAAACACCAAAAGCAACAAACACAAACAGTCAGCAAATAGCAGGGAACCATGCAATGCTGAGACCACTCTGTAGACATTTTGGCTAGAATGCAGATCCATTTCTAACACCTTGTAGCTGGACCCCAGGATCCACCCACAGTGACACCACTTCCAGCCAGGCAGCTGGAGACAAGCTTTAACAAAACACCAGAGTCTATGTGGTAGCATACATTCAAACTGCCATACTTCACCACTGAAAACAATGTGTCTCTCTCCCCTAGCAACCATTACTGGCCAGTAACCTCTCAAGGAGGGATATAGGCCTCATTTTACCCTCCACCATCCCTGACAGAATGATGGTAAGCCCAATAATGTTCAGTTTTTTTAAGAGAATAACAATCGATGAGTGGTCATGAATGCACTAACTATGCCATTTCCATATAATTGCCTTCCATTGGATTCTTACCCATCCATTGGCTTTTACATTCTTTCCACCCCACAGATAAGAGTAGCACTAACCTATAGCCAAACAGTAGTAGTAACTTCTCTCCTAAGAATTATGACTTCGCTAGCCAAAGGCTTTTGAATATGTTTCCAATATCAGTAATGAATTCCCTATAGTGGAGTAGGTTTCAAATCCCATCAGAGGGCAGTGGGTAACACTCATAGCAGTCAAGGTAGCATTGCACAGATGGGCATGTATCAGCTCTGCAGCTCCCATGTGCACTATTGGTTAGGACTGCTGACCTTTTCTCTATCAGCAGCCAGGATAGCACCTTCCAGCACTATGAATGCTGGCCAGCAAGAAGAAAGCTTGGTTCAGTTTCAGCTTAATTTCCCTACATCCAACAAACAAAGCACATGGCGTCATAAGCAATAGGGACTTACCATCTAATTCTGGTGTGCAACCAAGAGTGGGGGAAATAGCCTGCATTAGTTTAGGGGCCTCACATATGTTGATAAGCATTTATGTTTAAACCATTGTAATGCATGTTTCATTGTCTTTGACTAAGTAGCTAACTGAGATGAGTATGGATCAAATAGTAAGTATTTGTAAACGTGTAGGAAGCAGTCAACATGGTTTTCCAAGGTGACAGTAATATTTTGAATTCCATAAAATATTTTAAGATAATCCCAGGTTTTTCACTTCCTCATTTGCACATTATATTAAAATTCACTTAAGCTAAAACAACCTAATAGACAAAATATGGTAACTTATTGTCATTATAATATGCAGGTTTAATGATTAGTTATTTGTAATATTGTTTAGGTACTTATCCTAAATTTTTATAGCTTCTTGGCATTTGTGAATACCATTTTTTTTTTCTCATTGGGCTATTTATTCTTTAGACAATTGCCTTATAAGTGTTTCTTTATGTATTTTGATACAAATTCTTTTTGAAAAAAATGTGTGTGTGTGTTTGTGTGCTTACAGTCATAGCCACACCCCAACTTTTAATATGGATTTTGCCCAGTAAAAATTGGTGATCTCTAGCTGTGAGTACCTCATGCTTAAGAGTAAGCTATTTTGAAGGCTTAACAGCTTTCCAGACTGATCCAAATCTTTTTATGACATTCTATCCAAGTATTTCTCTCAGGTGTATTGCTTTCACAATGTTTAAGTATATTTTGAAAAAAAATTAGAAATGTATATTTTGCTGTAGTAAAATGATAGTGCAGATATCTCTGGTATACTTATTTTAACGTTGGATATGTCCATTCATATGTAGAAGCTGAAAAGGTCAATTTCACAGAGTCATTAGATTCTATAAAGAGGAGGGATAACAGAAAATAGAAAGGGTTGGATATGGGTACTACAAGACAGGAAGAATAAACTCCAGAATTTTGTAGCATAATCGTGATTTATACCCTTATTTTTGTTTAAGAAATAGAGGAATTTCATTTTCTCAACAAAATTACTGATGTTTTAGATAAGCTGTAAGTATCATTTGATAGATATAATTGGGCTATAAAATGTTTAGAAATAAAAATTATGTTAGAAATACTTTGGCAAATCAATTCAAGTACACAAATGACTTTTCATTTTCATTTATTATCAGTGACTAAAAGAAATTCTATTTTATAGTTTTAATCATGGATCATAATTGAGGAAAATATTTATAATATATCCTAGACTGTTTCCTATATTATGCTGGGTAAAAGCAAAAATACTTTGGTGAAAGAATGGAAGAATTGGGAACTTATGACTTTTTTCTTTTTTTGGACATAGTATATGTGGTCCATATTTTTTATGCAAATGTGGTATATACAGGTATGTTTGCAGGTGTGAGAACATGCATGGAATCTAAAGAAGATGGAGGGGAATGTCAGTTACCCTCTATTGGGCTCTGAAAGGCCCAGGTGTGAGGCCTAGTGGAACTTCCTGAGCCTAGCTAAAGTTTGGTGATCTGCCTCTGGCCAGACGTGACTCAGCAAGACGCCTAATGGCTTCTTGCCTGCTACTTCTGCATGGGATTTAGGATTATCATCTCAATAGTCACATTTTACTATTGGCCCTTACCTTTCCCCACTGTCCTAAAATCCCCGCCTTCTTCCCAACATTATATAGGCAACTGTTCATAGCAATAAATCGAGTTCCTGCTTCGACAAGACTCCCGACTCAGTGTGGTTTTTCTCCGGTGGCCAGGAGAGGTCTGAGTCGTCGGACGCTCATCTCCTCCTCAACCCCTCGGGAGGAACCAGTGGGCCTGGTCCTTCCTCGACACTACCTGCCCCCGCCGGCGGAGCCCGGCAACCCTCCTTTTCACTCTTTCACCTTATTTCCTTCAGGTAGTCTGTCACTGAACGTTGAGCTCACTGTTTGTTTCAGTTAGTTTTACTGACAAGCAAACCATAGTGATTCTCCCATCTTCACTCCCTCTCAGGATTGGGATTACAGACATTTGTGTTGGGGATCAAACTCAGGTACTCATGCTTTCACAGAGAGAGATTTGACCCACTGAGCTATCTCCCTAGATCCTGAAGATTGGTTTAAATAATTAAAAATGCCAAAATATAGTGGAAAACTATTTGGCAATATATATTTTAGGACCGTTTAAGATTTATGTACCCTTCACACATAAATACTTACCTTCAAAATTTATTCCTGTAGATCAAATAAGCCTCTGAATAGATTTTAAACTACAGGGGTATTCAACATGCTTTCTTTGAATATGTAAAAATAAACACATACAGTGTCTAAGGACTGAGAGTGGCTCTAGCACTGTTGATATGGCAGTATATACAATATGTCTGCTCCTGAAAACATGGTCAAGTATTCATGAGCACACTATCCTACAACTTTCAACTCCACTCCCAATATCGGCATCTTTTGCTCTATAATTTTACAATGCTCTCATCACACTAGAGATTTTTTCCCTTACTATTTCCTCACAATACAAATTATCAAATTTACTGTAGCCTGTGATATGTTATCAAGGTTTGAAAGAGTGCTTCCCTTTCCACTCACACTTTTTGCTTCCTAATGTTACTCAGTGATCATGCTCAGGGTACCTGTTTGGAATATGGGGCATATGAAGCCAGGTTGCCATCTTTGATTTGCCACAGCCAATGACATCTTGGTCTTGCACCTGTAGAAGCCAGACAGCCTCCACACCAATGAGACAACAGAGGCAAGGAGGTAAAAGCAGATTCACAGCAATTGCAGAACCAACAGGAAACCCAGCTGTATTTCAGACTGAACAATGACACACAGTTTTGTAAGCTAAGTACTTGACCCCATCTTTTGGGATCATATATCTCATCTCATATTCCATTTCTTCCTCAGTGGTGCTAAACTTCAGTACACTTAGAGACATATTTGTTGTGGTACATAATATTGTGCATAATCAGATTCTTTTGATGAAGAAAGAACATAAAGAATATTCTCACATTGGCCAGTGAAACTGGATAAATACACTCTGATTTTTGTCATGGCTAGCAATTAAAGATGAGTTTAAGTAAATATATATATATATTTTTTTCCTTACTCCTTCTGTTACAAGGCTATATATATATATATATATATATATATATATTCCTAGAACTTCTGTGAATATAAACTGTGATAATGAAGAATCAGCCCTCTAAAAAATAGACAGATCTTGAAAGTCTGTCCCTTTAATTGCTTTATCTTCTGACCCTTTCCTCTGCCATGCTACTATCATGTTTATGCTGGGGTTCAAATGTCTGTGCTGAAATTCATTTTTAATAGTCTATTTATTTGAAAGAGAGAGAGAAGCAGGGAAAGAGAGAGATAGAGGTGACAGAGATAGAGAGAGATAGAGATGGAGAGAAAGAAAAAAATGGACATTCTAGCACCTCCAGCCACTGCAAACAAGCTACAGGTGCATGCATCAACTTGCGCATCTGGCTTACATGGGTACTGGGGAAATGAACACAGGTGATTAGACTTTGCAGGCAAGGGTCTTAAGCAATCTCTCTAGGCCCTGAAATCCAATTTTTAATGGAAGATGTAGGATTCAGTGGTCAATTATGAGTTAAAGTATTAGAAAAATGCACAGATTTCTCTTTCATGATGCAAATCATCTTCTCTTTACATTAATGTTGTGTTAGAGATATGTCATTGTGGACAATCATCAGATTTTTTACTCAGCCCCCCAAAGGAGTCTTGAGTTCTTCTGATGCTGCATAGTGGCAGGACTTGGTGCATGTGCACAGTGACACCCAAACTGACGGGAAGACCAAGGTCGTGAGGAAGCATTTTTGTCTTGAAGAAAGAAATTAGAATTTTGAGACTGTTTTAAATAAACAATTCTATATTTTATTTAATTTTTCATTTTATCAACTTTATTAAGGTATATATAACAAAAATTGTTTTCAGGGGCTGGAGAGATGACGGAGTGGTTAAGGCACTTTCCTGCAAAACCTAAGGATCCTGCTTCAATTCCCCAGTACCCACATAAAGCCAAATGTCCAAAGTGCCACATTTATTGGGAGTTCCATTTACAGCAGCTGGGGGTTCTGGAGTGCCCATTCTCCTTCTTTCCCTCTCTAATAGATAAATAAAATATTTAAAAAATTGTTTTCAGTCACAATGCAAAACCAAAACAGTTTTGACATTTAAATAGCTTAAAGGTATGAACAATAGCTTCAAACATTGTTTCTATAATAACCTCAGCTACAAATAAATGATAATTTCTGGTGTCTAGGGAATAAAAACTAACTGAAAATCTATTTTTCTACATACCAGATTACATATAGAAAAATGCATCTCCAGGGCTATTATCAAGCCTCAGTTTCACACTTTCATTTAGAAATATGAGACAAGTACAAAGTGATACATTTACCACTTTCCTCTAATAAGTGGATGTTTCTCAGTGTGAAGGGCAAAAGAATCACATCTTTAAATTTTATAGCTTGCATGAATTCCATGAGTTTATATGCTAATCCAGCAGACCTTATGTAAAACCTTATTCTTATGCTCAATAAAGCATATAAAAGGTAGGAGCGAAATACGTTTTTCTTTAAGTCTTTGGAAAAAGTAGGTCACATTCAGATGTAGAATATCCACCTTTAATTAACCAGAGAATTTTTATAATATTTAGAAAATTGGTAGCCCTATTACAGTAATGTTTGCTTTCCCCTGAAATACTACACACACGCACACACACACACACACACACACACATATGTAATGATATACTATCTAAGTATATCTAATGTAGCACAAATAAAAGAGTGTATACTATAGGTATGTTTTTAAGAATTTAATAAGGGCAGGAGGGATGATTTAGCAGTTAAGGCATTTGCCTGCAAAGCCAAAGGATCCTAGTTTGACTCTCCAGGACCCATGTATGCCAGATGCAGAAGGGATGCATGCATCTGGAGTTTATTTGCAGTGACTGGAGGCTCTGGCATGGCCATTCTCTCTCTCTCTCTCTCTCTCTCTCTCTCTGCCTCTTTCTTTCTCTCAAATAAATAAATAAATAAATATAAAAAAGAACAAAAAATAAATAAAGAATTTAATAATATAACTGATTACCTAAAGAACTTTTGCTAAATACTGATACCATTTTTTCATCATGTTAGATTATGTGTGTATAGAGTGTTTATATGTTTGTATAATGTATATGCAGTTGGGTGCAGATATCTGTGCTTTGTGCACACAGATTGTAATGGTTCGATATGAGTATCCCACACCAACTCATGTGTTTTGAATGCTAGAAGCCCATCTGGTGGTAATCTGAGAATTGAAGCCTTGCTGGAGGGGGTGTATTGTGGATGTGTTATAGCCAGCTTCCCCTTGTTGGTGTTTGGCTCACTCTCCCATTGCTGTCATCCACCTGCTGTGGCAAGGAGGTGATGTCCTACCTCTGCTTATGCTATTCTTTCTCCTGACATCGTGGAGCTTCCCCTCAAGACTATAAACCAAGAGATACAACTTTCCTTCTCTCAGCTGCTTTTGGTTGGTTACTCTGTGCCAGCAACAACAAGGAAAGTACAACACAGGCGCAGAAGCCAGAAGTGAATATCAGATATTCTCCACTTTTCACTAATCTGTGTGCTTCTTAGAGGTGAAATCACTTACTGATGCAGGATCTGGCTGTTTTCACAAGCCCTAGGGCTTCTATGGTCTCTGTTTCCCATAGGATCAGAGTTCAAGACATGCATGACCACAAACAGCTGTTTACATGGGTGTTAGGGAAGAGAACTTGGGTATCCTTAAGCTCTCATGCTTGTGAAGCATGTATCCCAGCTCCACCTCTTCTTTTTAAATGTTGATGTAGTAACTGCTAATGTCATTTTAAAACAATGTTAAAATATTTTATAATAAAATTCCATCTGGGGATAGGGAGATGGCTCAGCGAGTAAAAGCATTTACTTTGCAATTCTGAATACCTGAGGGTTCCATCCTTGGCAGAGAGGCAGAGTCAGGTGAGCTTATGCTTGGCTGTGACCCCAGTGCAGAAGATGACAGAGACAGGAAGGTTTCTGCTGCTTCCAGCCCAGTCATCGCAAGCAGAAAATCTAATAATGAAGACAAATGATAAAGAAGGATCCCTAACATTCTCCTTTGCCTCCAAATGCAGGTGCTTAGAATGAGTGCATTGTAAACATGCACATGGGTACACGACACATGCACATGCATTGTGGTGGTTTGAGTGTGAAATGTCCTCCATAGCCTCATCCATTGATGATTAAGCCTAATATTCAATAACCAGCTGATAGAAACTTTGGGAAGTAGAAACTTGCTGGAGGAGTTCTGTCACTGAAAGCAATGGTGACATACACATGCCTGAAAACTCTATCTTATTTTACCCACTGAAATTTAGGAGACTTCTCTGTCATACTAACACATTATCTGATTTTTTCTCCACAACCATTGCCCAAATGCAATAATTTTTTTTCCTCTTCCATTGGAACGTGAACCTTCATAGGAAGAAGGCCCACAGTTCTTATCGACCCCTTCTTGTAACCGATTGGCCTTGGATGACCATCTACTTGTTTGAATGAAAACAGATCTGAATTTTTTCTATCTGTACTCCCTTCTCTTCCCTTGAATGTAGTCAGATTATCTAACATTTAGTAGGACCAAATGAAGCTCTTCATTCTCCCTACTTTAAATGTCTCATTGTAAAACACTCCAGCATTCATCAGTTATTCAACCCAGGAACAGTTTTAGTGTCTGTTCTCTCCCCCAGTTGCTATTCATTGCCATGTGTTTATAGTGCTACCTTGCCACAAATATTTCTCAAATCCATTTATTTCTGTCCCGCTTTACAGAAAGATATTTGTTCATAAGTTATCATTATAACCAGCATCTGTACATGATCTCAGATCTTCATGTGTAGGCCTCTCTAATTTATTATCAGAAAAGCAACTCAAATTACTCACTTTTCTGCTTCAGTCCTTCAAAGATTGCTTAATGCTTTAAGATAAGATCTATATTTTTTTGCAGTGGTCTACATGGTCAAGTTAGCTTCTAATCTTTCTTTTCTAAGAACAAGAGACTTCTTACTCTTTGTGAAACAAGGAATTATAGTACCACTAGAATCCCTTCTTTTCAAATATTTTTGACTCAGCTGTTTGGATGTCTCATTTTTATCTTCAGCTGTAAGTGCAAAGGTCTCTTCAGGGAGCTTTCCATGATTATCCTATTTAAAATTTATTTCCTCATTCTCTTTTAACCCTGTGTAAGGTCTTACATTTATTGAATTATACATTAGGTAAAAATCATAATTGTGTGTTTCATCATTCAAGTATGGGACATTATTTAATGTCATGTAGTAGGGTTGTGGTAACTTTGCTGCTGGTTGCAATTTGTGTGCTGCATGGAATAGCTACTGATATTACATTGTTTTAAACAATTCAAGTTTTAATTTCCTCATAAATTTTGATTTTTTTCTTTTGTCTTTGGTCACTTAGCTACTGACAGCCCAATTGTTCATCATTATTAATATATACTACCTAGGATAGGAGGGGGAGATAGAGAAAATTGGGTGCACCAGGGCCCCAAGCTACTGCAGATGCATGTACCAACTTGTGCATCTGGCTTACATGGTCCTGGGGAATCAAACTTGAGTATTTTGGCTTTGCAGGCCAGCACATTAACTGATAAGACATCCCTCCAACACTACCTAGAATTGAATTTGCCTGCTCTACTAAAAAGTCCAAGAATTGTCCTTCCCAGATCACCTTTGATGTAGGTACTCTGCCCTGTGTACATCTGACAGCTGCCACAGTGGGTCCTTATGAGGTTAAGCTGACATATTTTACTGATTTTTTGAGTCAGGGTCTTAGGTAACTCAGGACAGCTTTTACTTCCCAGATAACAAAGTGTGTTTTGGGACCTCTTACTCTCTTGCCTTTACTTCCTAAGTGCTGGAGTAACAAACATACACCAAAACACCCAGTGTTGTTTTTTTCAAGTATTTTTGTAAGTTATTTGACATTATATAAATTGGTTGAAAAGTCTATGAAAAAAAACACATACTATAATTACATATTATCAGAAACTGCATGTTCTAAGTTGAATTATTTATTTATTTAATGTGTGAATATTGGCTCCTCCATTAATTTCTGAGCTCCTCACAGAGGAATGTTGCAGAGCTAAGAGAATAGCTTCGTTATTACTGAGTGTCTTAATTCATATTATCTGGCATTCATGCTCTCCAAATCCTAAATGTTGTAAGTTTTCTTTTCCATCTAATGACACAATGATGTAGGAGTGGGGGTGGGGCATGTATTATGAGCTGACTAATGCAAATCTACTCGAAGACTGCATTAGGGGCACTGAGACAGAAGCTGCAATGCAGTTTTCCAAAACTTGAGAAATGATGTCAAACAACAGTTAATCTTCATGAAATATTATTTTGGGTCTTCAATATGGGATGTCAAGAGCTCTCAAGTCAATTTCTGCATGTACCATGTCCTCTTGAATTAACTCTAGTAGAAATGCTTTCCAAGTTTACTATGATCATACCATGAAGGAAGCAACAACATTAGAAAGATTCCATACATCCTTCATCAATGAACATGCCTCCTTTCCCATGACACTTATATGGTAGTACAATGATTAATATAATTCCTTATATACTATCATGCATAGATTCACTGAATTTTTTCTATGCACTGTATAATTTCTTAGAAAATATTACATACATAGTAACAAAATCAATATATAGGAAGCATCTTATGAACTAGTGGGATATAGAAATCCAGTCCTTTATCTGTTGAGGAAGCTCTTTTTGCTGAGGTAATTAGATGTGCTATTTCATTAATACAAGAAAATATATTAACAAGATCTTATTTAACCTTATATAATAAATGGGAATTTTAGGACTTAGCATAAATATAATACACAATAGAGAAGCTATTTAATGTAAAATTCTATGTGCTTACTTTTTTTTTTTTTTAAAGAGGATGTGGTCTTATATTCCCTCTCCCCTGGTCTCACTCCCACTTACCCTGAGGGCTCACCTCAGTAAGGTATTAGTATTCACTGTTGGGTAAATAAGGTCTCAGTAAATCTTTTTTTTTTTTCTCGGGGGTGGGGGGAGGCATGGCTGTGTCTCAAGATACTTGTACCCACCTTGTGGCTCTTACAATCTCCCTACCTCCTCTTCTACAATGTTCCCTGAGCCTTGGGTCTGCTAGCAATCTGGTTTAGGGTTCAGTTCTCTGTAGTCTCTGGGTCTCTGATTCAATATGTTTTGGTCATCTGCAGTATCTGTTGCCTTTCCCTGGAGTTGGTTGTTAGGCTAGCAGTGGAACAATTCACATGTTGTATGTTCCTCTGTAATTTCTCTTGGGCCCTGGAAGATGTGGTAGAGGTGGCACATCTTATGGTAGGAAGTCGTCTATCTTGTTGTGCTGATGAATCTTGAATGTCCTGAGTTTTCTCTGCATCTGTAAAATTAAACAGATTCTCCAATGAAGAGTAAAGCAGATTGGTTAAAGTGGGTATGCATGTTTCACTATTTTGATTCTCAATAATTGCAGGGACTCTATTAAGTACCTTCCATGCGTTGGGATTGTGCATGGTGGCAAGGGTCTAAGTATGAATAAAATATTGTTTCTACTTTCAGTCTTATCACAGATAAAGGAGTGAAAAATGACACAGGAACATGTAAGTATTCACCAGAAAAGAAGATGAGATCATAAATAATTGTATCTTATAAAATCTTTATTTCACATTTTATCCTTGATTTATATGAATTTATTTTATGTTTGTATGTTTATGTGCTTGTGTGTATTATGTATGGCATATGTATAGGTGTGTATCCATGCAGTATCCCAGGTGAGCATGCGTTGGCCTGTGATAGAGTGCCCTCCCTTGAGGTGACCAGAAGAGAATACTAGTTCTGCCTCTCCATTACTCTTCCACTCATATTCGAGACAAATTCTCTTATTGTTCCTGGAGTTTGCCATTTTTCATGAGCTCTGGTGATTCTTGGATCCCTGCTTAGCTATGGTTCTGGGGTTACAGACCTATGTGGCTATGCCTGGATATGAATGTGGGTCCTGAAGGTAAAATTAGTGACCTTGCGGATATCCTTGGGCCCTCATGCTTGCACAGGAAGTGCTTGTAATGACCGAGCCATCTATGCAGCCTAGATTTTGTTTCTTAAATGTCATTCTAGTTTTTTCTTTTTACTCTGTTATATTCTTCTATTGATCTCTGATATATTTGTACCCAATAGGAAACTAAACTGTGTTTTTGTTAAAAGTATAATCTCATTTTATATTTTCTTTGCTCCTTTTTAGTCCCTGGGACACATTCTAGTGCTGTGATGTTGTATGAATCCAGTTGAATAAATATAATTTTCCTTCCCTAGAATAATGATGCTAATTAAAGTCATAGATTACGTGAGATGGTTTTAAAATCATGCTTATGTTTATTTCTAATTTTATTCTAAAGAATAAAATAAAGAAAAAAATTATTTTCAGATTGGCAAATTGGATTTCAGCCCTGTATTTAATGTTTGCTACATATATTTATTATTTGGAATGTAACTCACTCACTATTTTACAATTAATTATTTATAACTGTAGGTTGTTCCCTCCCCCAAACAGAACAAACTAATGTCAATTTGCCTTCTAACTAAAAACAACTGCTAATAACATGGGAATGTAATGAACAGAAGCTAAGAATCTTTCACAGAAACTATTTCCATTATGTTCACATAATATTCTTTAAAAATGTCTGCATTTCAGAGTTCTTTGGTAATGGAAGGAACAAGTCATTACTGCTTCAAGTAATCATGCTGGTTTTTTAAATCGTTTTTTACTATGACAGGTCATTTTTAATTCAGCTAGCTGTTTACATTATATTAATGCCAAAAGCACAAGTGCAAATTGGCAAGGTCTTGGTGCTGAAATACAGTCTGTCCTTAAATAGCTTGTTTCTTGATTCAGCATAAACCAATCCCAATCAGTTTCTTGCCGTATATCAATGTTCAATAACAGCAGGTTAGAGTCAGTGTTGGTAACTATTGTGAGCTTTTTGTCAGCCTGTTTTCTGAATTGCTTTTTGTAATATGTGCACAAAAGAATTGGACAATTAAATATCTGTCTCAATACAGCCAGGCCAAGAAGGAAAAGTGTAAGTAGAGCATCTAACCAGGAGTTCAAAGCACCCAGGGGAAGAATTAACAAATCACATATAACCTGTAAAATTATCACACCCACAGAAGCTTCTAAGGAAGTATGAAACAAAATAAACATGTAAACATAATTTATGTATCAGATAAACTTTTAGAAAAAAGACTTCTGGAAATAATCTGTGCTTTTAACAGGTACAGTACTTTGATCTTTTAACTGGGGTTTAGAAATAGAGGTTGAACACACACACACACACACACACACACACACACACACACATTCGAATTACGACCCCCTACTAAAAATGTTCAGTCTTTCTCCTTAACATATGGCAAAATTAAGACATAGATAGCTCCCCTTATTTAGTATTTCTTTAGCTGTCATCTCAAGATCTGGAGTCACCAATAAATTTAGATGAAAAAAATACATATTGATATAGCTGAGATAAAATGAAACTAAGAAGATGAAGAAATGTCCTTTCCATTGGGCCCAGCAAGCAGGGATGATGACCTCAGCCAGTTCCCTGTGGCTCTTCCTGCGGAGATTGAGCACCTTCCCCAGGCCGGAAAGAGCCGCAGTCTGAATCACTTCACTCCAGTTCTCTCTGTCCACCACTTCTTTACTTTCATCTTCATGGGGATTATATGGTAGATAGTCCAAGAACTGAATATGTTTTACCCTTAAATATTTGAAACATATAGGAAATACCAATATGTTATAATCTATAGTAGCATACGTATGTAGAGATATAAATGAGAAGGTCTAGAATATGTTCCCTAAAGTCTGCATAATGACTGAATTTAAGAGACACTGTGTATAGCTAAAGGTGGACATAACTGTTACAGCCAGTAATTTGATTTAATTAACTTTATCCTATTCATTCAAATACCAAAGATGGTCTCTGCAGTGGCACAATGTGCAAAAAATAATATTTGTTATGAGAAAGTTATGTTTATCAGCTTGTTTTCTCCATAGCACATTATATCTGAGTCCTAGTATATTGCCTCATATCTCACAATCTAGTGAAAAGAAACATTTCACATCATTCAACTTGCATTAGCAACAACATGTTTAAACTTACTATTTAAAGTAACATTCTCCAAAAGAACATTGTAAAAGTTAACAAGGGATCTTAAGACCATGTAGTTTAGATTATATGAACTCTAATTAAATTGATATTAGACAAAAGTTGTTTTAATCATTATCACTGTTTTACAAAGGAACTAAAAATTTAGGGGCATAAAACTCCAATGTATTATGCTTACAAATGATGGTTAAAGATTGGGCAGAATACTGTAGTGATGGCAGGGAGAGTAACCTGTACTTTAAAATGTCCGTGGATTCAGGTGGGAAGATGGAAACCTGGAGTTTATTCAGGCTGTGGACTGGGAGCATCTGGATATCATGCTCAGCCCATCATATGAACCCCAGTGACAACATGTGCCTGGTTCTGCTGTCTTGGCCTTCTCTTAGCATGTTGATTGCCTGAGAGAAATGACTCCAATGAATTGTAATAATTTCAATCAATTTTATAGCTTAATGTAAAATGAGAGTTGGTGATACGTTACCAAACCGGTGCCTTTCATTTTCTTTGCTTTCTATTCATTTCAAGAAGTCTGTTCAGATTCAAGGGACAGAAACAGGTTTTATCCCAAGCATCCTCAGTGGTACCCTGTTTTCAGTAGCTAATTAGCTCATAAACTAAATCAGTAAATATTCTGTCACTAGTATTCTTAAAGATGCTATTCTTAATGCCTCCAGTGTGAAAACATATGAGTAAATCTTCATTAAAATACCAGAACCGAGAACTTCTAAATCAGATAATTTAAGACCATTAAAAAGTCTACATTTTTCTTTTCTTTTTATATTATTCTGTGGAAATTTCTCAAGTGACCTTGCTTCAGTCCTGCTCTTAAGCAGCCCCTTAAGCTTTGATCCAGTACTTTCTATTAACTCAGAATCTGTGGGGCTATGTCAATGATAGGATGAGCTCCTGAACTGGCTCATGAACAGCCCAATTCCTTGAACATTAATAACCTTTCTACTCTGAGCTTACATTAATAGTCTTTCTCACAGAGACGTGTCTTTCCACTTACAGACTTGAAAAGCTCCAATAGTGTTTTTAGGAGCTAAAAGTCAGGTGAGAAGAAATATATCATCAAGCATCTGCTGCCTTGAAATTGCTCAGTAGGAAACAGGGTTTCTAAGAAAATGTCTGAAGCTAATTGCACATTTTTATCCCTCTTTACAAGGAAAGGTAGCAGTACTACAGCAGGTTAACACTTCCACTTGAGAGCTATATAAAAGGAAAATCTTTGGGACTTGGAAAAGTACAGCAATTAATTTTGTGACTGAGGATATAAATTAAATGTACAACTACTAATAAGGTGTTGAAAGCAAAAAGTCAGTCATTCTTAAACCATTGAAGGGTGCATAAAATTCTGATAAAATGGAACTCTTCATCTGAATTAAAACTCTATTTCATCTCTTCAAATCCTATCTAAGCTCCTATGACTCATTTAAAAGTCAACTCCTATCTGACACCTTCAATATTAACCTCAGTTGATGCTGATTTTTCTTCTTACACCTTCTTTATACAAAATCTGTATGTCACTGATCACATATGCCTTGTTTCAGAACCATTTTGTGCATGTACCACATTCCTCTATTATGCTTCATTTCATTATCCAGCCTTACCAATTTGTTAGCTTAAAAAATAGTTAAGTGAAAAACCTGCCTTATAACTTAAATTTTCATTGAAGTATTTAAAACAAATACATGTTACCTTTGTTTAAGAAAATGGTGTCTGTATTTCTTAGATTATAACATCTACTAAAGTAAAACACAAAATGATGTATCATTTATCAACCTAAATTCATTTGAACAGCATAAGTATGTGATACTATAACTTTCTTTGTAAGACAATCAACTATGCAAACATTCCTCCTATGAAACAGGGAGAAATATTATTTAAGAACACATAGATGTTAAAAATGTTTCCTTTATGACTTGCCTTTTATATGTTAAAGTTTTGGGATGGTTCCCCTTAATACTTCCATAAGATTCAGGTACTAGAGAGGAATAGTTCTTTTAGTGTGTGCACAGTATGCATATGATGTGTGTGTACATTCATGTGTGTGAGTGTGGGTTCACAAGTGCTATGGAATATGTGGACAGGTCATGAAACAGCTTCAGGGGTCAGTCTTCACCTCCCACCTCCTTTGTAGCAGGGCCTCTTGTTTTACATGCCTGCATTCACCAGGCTGTCTGGCCCATGAGCTTCTGGAGGACGCTTCTATCTCTAGGTGACTTGTCACAATAGGTGCTCTATGATTAGAGATACCCACAGTACAGTTCTGGCTTTCGGCGGGTTCTGGGGATCTGATCTCAGGTGCTCACGCTTTTACAGCAGGCACTTTATCCAGTGAACTATCTCCTCAGAGACTGTCTATTTATTTTTCTGATCCTCTCATGGAAATCTGCTCCCAGTCCTCTTCACTATGTGTCAGCTCTCCCTATTTGCTTGTCCATCAGATCATTTATTTGCTCTTATCATGAGTTGTAGTCACCTGCATGTTGCTGAGAATATCCAACCAGACAGTTTATGGGAACAGAATTATTTCAGGCTTATAGACTCATGGGAAGTTTCAATGATGGAAGGAGCAGGCTCACTTTCACAGATCCAAGCAGAGAGATACTCAAACAGTCAGCACCACAAGCAAGCAGCCAGGACTAACCACCACAGCTCAAAGTGCTCTGTGGCAGCTTCCAGCTGAAATGAAGATCCTTCCTCAAACACACCATAGGGTTAGACATAGGGATTCACCCCAGTGACACTTCCTCTAGCAGGCTGCTAGAACCTCAAGTGAGAAGCTTAAACTTAACCAAAAATACCTGAGGCCATGGGAGACATGCATTCACATTCAAACTACCACATGAGTCATCATAAAACAAATATTTAAAAAAAAATAGTCAATTCATTTCCAGTTAAGATGGTGGCGTAGGTACCATGCCAAAGCAGCCTAGGGGGGAAACCACCCTGCCCCCCAAAAAACCCCAGCAACATACACACTTTTACTAAAAAGTGAGGTGTATAGGAAATTGAAACGGCAGTGGAGAGGTAGGAGATATTGAGTGCATCCAGAGCCCACACAGGCCGGCAGAAGCGGCTCCGGCAGGTCTGCTGGAATTTGGTGCAGGACCAAGGCGGCAGCGCGCTAGCCAGCCACCAGTCTCGGCTTGAGTGGCAGGAAAAGCCAGGTGAGGGGATTTTCCACTCACACCAGAGCTCACAAACTCAAGAAACATGAAGGGAGAATGGCAGTGAAGAACGTAGGAGCAGATCACAATGTAGAAGAACATGTGAAACAGAGAGAGAACTAGAACAGCATTGGCAGCCTCCCCTCTCCCACTGCCAGTGCCCGGCTCCAGCGAACAGAGCAGTGGTCCAGGGACCCGGCCACGCCTACTTGAACCGACAGCAGGACTCAAGCAGGAGCAGAGGTAACTGAGATTACACCAGGGAAGGGTCTCACCTGGTCACAAGCTGACTTCGAACCCTCAACAGACCAGAAATCTTAACCTCCTTGTTGTCAGGATTAAGGGAGTGGGTGAGGCACAACATAGCCTAACAGACAGACAGAGGATCTGGTTGTCATAATACGTACTCTTGGATAAGTACTCTGTGGTGTTTTTCATTGAAAGTGTACATTGTTTAGTTAGATTTTAGAAACTATCTGTATTTGGTTCCACTCAGCCTACTTGAATACTCTCATAGCAGGCAAACCCAACACCTAGGGTCACTTTTGTAGATACTCTGAGAGTCTTGAGAGCCATACCTAGTGCCTTAAGCTCCTACCCTGAAGGTATATAACATCAGACTGATTGCTACATCTAATAGTACCCAGATAACTAGAAAATCCAATCATTAAATAATCCAGGATGCAAATATATATATATTACAAAACAAGAAACACCAAAAATCAAGACAATATAAATCCACAAAAAAGTAATAATGCATCAGAAATGACCTCCAGTGAGAATGAATTAGAGGAAATGCCTGAGAAAGATTTCAAAAGGATGATTATAAATATGTTCAAAGAAGTCAAAAAGGAAATCAAAGGAATGAAAGAGGATATCAAAAGAATCAAAGAAAACAATAAAGTGGTCAATACTAGACATAAATAAGGAAATAGAAATAATAAAAAAAGAACCAGTCAGAATTACTAGCAATGAAGAACACAGTTAATGAAATAAAAAACTCTGTAGAAAATCTTACCAGTAAAATGGATAAAGGAGAGGACAGAATATCTAAGCTAGAAGACCAGGTGGCAGATCTAATACAGTCCAACAAAGAGAAAGACAAACTAATAGAAAAGTATGAGTGGGAATTTCAAGATATTTGGGACACTATGAAAAGATCAAACATAAGAATTCAGGAAATAGTAGAAGAAGAATTTCACTCCAAAGGCATAGTAGGTGTCTTCAACAAAATCATAGAAGAAAACTTCCCCCAGATTGGGAAAGAGGTGCCAATGCAGATACAAGAGTCCTTTAGAACAATAGCCAGACAAAACCTGGAAAGAACCTCTTCTTGCCATATTATAATCAAGCTACCAAACACACAAACCAAAGAAAAAATATTGAAAGCACTCAGAGAGAAAAATCCAGTTACTTACAAAGGCAAGCCTATCAGGATTACAGCAGATTACTCAGCACAAACTTTAAAAGCCAGAATGGCATGGAGTGTTGTATTCCAAGTCCTGAAAGATAACAACTGTCAACCAAGGTTACTTTATCCTGCAAAGCTATCCATTCAAATAGACAGAGAAATAAGGACATTCTCAAACAAAAGCAGGCTAAAGGAGTATTGGAAGACAAAACCAGCTCTACAGAAAATACTTGAAAGAATCCTCCATGATGAAGAAAAAGAAAAGCACATATATAAAGAACCTGGAAAAAACAAACAATACTCAAATACTAGTTAACACAAGAGAGCAAATGTAAAACTGGAAGAACTACAAAATAATGGCAAAAATGAATACACACCTTTCAATAATATCTCTTAAGATCAACGGCCTGAATGCCCCAACCAAAAGACATGGGTTTCCAGACTGGGTTAAAAAGCAGGATCCTTCAATTTGTTGCCTCTAAGAAACTCACCTTTCTACAAAGGATGGACACTATCTTAGGGTGAAAGGTTGGAAAATGGTGTTTCAAGCAAATGGACCTAGGAAACAAGCAGGAGTTGTTATCCTAATATCTGACAAGGTAGACTTCAGTCCCACATTAGTTAAGAAAGATAAGGAATGCCACTTTATATTGATCAAAGGCACCCTCCAACAGGAGGGCATTATAATCCTAAACATATATGCACTTAACATGGGGGGGGCCCAAATTCACCAAACAAATGCTATTAGAACTAAGGTCACAGATAACACCACACACAGTGGTAGTGGGTGACTTCAACACCGCACTGTCACCAATTGACAGGTCATCTTGGGAAAAAATAAACAAAGGGGCATCTGGACTAAATGAGGTCATAGAAGGAATGGACCTAACAGATATATACAGGACATTTCATCCAAATGCTGCATAATATACATTCTTTTCAGCAGCACATGGAACATTCTCTAAAACAGACCATATATTAGGACACAAAGCAAATCTTAACAAATACAGGAAAATTGAAATAATTCCTTGCATTCTATCTGACCACAATGGAATCAAACTACAAATCAATAGCAAGAAAGGCTATAGAGCATGCACAAAATCATGGAAATTAAACAACACACTACTAAACAATGAATGGGTCAATAAGGAAATCAAAAAGTTTATAGAGTCAAACGATAATGAGAACACAACATACCAAAATCTCTGGGACACAATGAAGGCAGTCCTAAGAGGTAAATTTATAGCTTTAAGTTCCTATATTAAGAAATTAGAAAGGTCACAAGTAAACGAACTAATGCTTTACCTTAAAGTGTTGGAAAAAGAAGAATAAGGCAAACAAAAAAATCAGCAGATGGGAAGAAATTATAAAATTAGGGCAGAAATTAATGAAACAGAGACCAAAAAAAAAAAAAAAAAAATCCAAAGAATCAATGAAACAAAGAGTTGGTTCTTTGAAAGGATAAACAAGATTGATAAATCCTTAGCAAATCTGACCAAAAGAAGGAGAAAAGAGACAAAAATTAATAAAATTAGAGATGGAAAAGGCAACATCACAGCAGATGCCAGAGAAATTCAAAAAAAATCATAGGTACATACTATAAAAGCATATATTCCACAAAGTATGAAAATCTGAAAGAAATGGATGATTTCCTTGATTTATATGACCTACATAAATTAAATCAAGATAAGATTAATCAATTAAATAGATGTATAACAAGCATGGAGATCCAAGCAGTTATCAAAAATCTCCCAACTAAAAAAAGGCCAGGCCCAGATGGATTCACTGCTGAATTTTACCAGACATTCAGGGAAGATCTACCACCGCTGTTTCCTAAGCTTTTCCATAAAATAGAAAGAGAAAGAATCCTACCAAACTCATTCTATGAAGCCAGCATCACCCTGATACCAAAACCAGGCAAAGATAGAACAAAAAAAAACAGAAAATTTCAGATTAATCTCCCTCATGAACATAGATGCAAAAATTCTCAGCAAAATATTGGCAAACAGAATACAAGAATATATCAAAAAGATCATTCACCCTGACCAAATAGGCTTTATCCCAGAGGTGCAGGGATGGTTCAACATACACAGATCAATAAATGTAATACATTGTATAAATGGACTGAAGGACAAAAATCACAAGATCATCTCATTAGACGCAGAGAAAGTGTTTGACAAAATGCAACATCCCTTCATAATAAAAGTCCTACAGAGACTGGGAATAGAAGGAGCATATCTCAATATAATAAAGGCTATTTATGACAAGCCTACAGCCAACATATTACTAAATGGGGAAAAACTGGAAGCTTTCCCACTAAAATCAGGAACAAGACAAGGGTGTCCACTGTCCCCACTTTTATTTAATATAGTTCTGGAAATCTTAGCCATAGCAATAAGGCAAGAGACATACATAAAAGGGATACAAATTGGAAAGGAAGAAATCAAATTATAGGTACTCTTATTTTCACTTAAGAAATCAAATTATCATTATTTGCATATGACATGAGTGAGGTAACCTAGACCCAGAAATCCAAGCACCACTTGTTCTGTCTCATATGTGGATCCTAGCTACAGATGATTGGGCCTCTGTGTGAGAAGGAAAAAAACTCAGTAGCAGACGCCAGTAAGTTACAAAGGAGATATAAAGAGAAGAGAAAGGAAGGGAGGAGGGTACTTAATAGGTTGGCATTGTATATATGTGAGTAAGAGAATAGATTAATGGGGATGAAAAGGCCCAAAGTGAGGTCAGGGGAAAAGATAGAGTCAAGGAAAGGTGAAGGCAGGGATAATCAAAGTCTAAGAAGATACAAATAAATTATATGGAATCCTCTGGTTTTGGACAATGGAACACTCAGGAGCCATAGATCATTGTTAGAATTTTTTCAGTGCCAGGGATGGGATGCCTCCAGTGAGTTGTTGGCCAGGGAGGTCCCTGATGCCCCCAAAACATTATAGGCCATTGCTGAGGCCCTTGGTTTCCCACCAGGAATAGATGATAAGACCCTATTGCTGAGGACTCCACTTGGGCTGCAAGGCCACTGAGAAATCCTGCTGGTACTGAGCTGATAACCTCCTCCATGTAGACCCGCTGGCAGAAAGCTGGAAGAAGCCATTCTACATGCAGTTCAATGGGAGAAAGAGAAATCACCAGTGAAGATACTCAACAGTAGACACTGAAAGCCTATATTTGGCCAGCTAGGCTAAATGAGCCAATGGGTGCAATAGTGGCACATCTGTCATGGTGGAAACTAACTGCCCTCCAATTGGACTGGAGGCCCACTCCACACATCCCTGATACTGAAAACTGAAAACAGGGGTAGTCATGAGCCCTAGGGGTGTAACATCTGCTGATGTCTGGCTAAATGTATATACTATGCTTACCAAACTGCGCAGTAAGCACTTCTCTTAATATTCATACCCTCATATTAATGCTACTCTCACTTTGTGTAGAGAATCTTCTCTTTTCAGATGGCAGTGACCTTGGGACAACTCAGAAGGTATCATAGTGCTGGAATGAAATGACTGGAGTCCTGAGTAACATCTCAATCACACCTTCCAAGGCTCAGGGTCTAATGTGGAAGAGTTGGCAGAAAGAATGTAAGAGCCAAAGGAAGAGTAGGACTCCTTACAACATGCTCCCTCCAGACATAAAATGGCCTGGATATCCATGACCTCATAGTGCCTGACACTACCTACACAAGACCATCATAAGAGGAGGAAAAGATGATGACGTGAAAATAAAAGAGGGTGATTGAGACTGGGAGGGGATATGATGGAGAATGGAATTTGAAAGCGGAAAGTGGAGTGAATGAGGGTAATAGTGTGGGATATTTTTTATAATCATGGAAAATGTTAATAAAAATTGAGAAAAAAATATAGTCAATTGACTCCGTCATTGTTAGCAATCACTGTTGTATATCACAGAAATAATCTTAAAATAGAGACCATGAAAAAAAAAATGAGGAATTTTATGGTTTGCTTTTGAAATGTTGTGCATAATTTAAAAAAAATCAGTAAAATCATACATGAACTGATACAAAATTTTGTGATGTTTAAAACATAGGAAAGGGCTGTTGAGATTGCTTAGTGGTAAAGGTACTTGCCCGAAAAGCCAAAAGACCCAGGTTGCATTCTCCAGTACCCATTTGGGCCAGGTGCACAATATAATTCATGCACATAGTCCATTTGCAGTGGCTGGAGGCCCTGGTGTGCCCATACTGAGTGACATATACTCTTTCTCTTTGTCTCTTTCTCTCTTTCTCATATAAAATAATAAACTTTTAAAATAGGATAACTTACATAATGCCAATTGAAAGTGTTTGCTATTATTCAATAACATATCATCATGTGAACAATTTTTTTTCAAGGCCATAGTGAATATTGTCTTATAAAGTTTATTTAAAAGCTAAATTTAGGGCTAACCTAATGTTAAATAATAGTCTTATAAATAATAATCATTAGCATTTGCAGTGTAAAATAAACATTTAGATTAAAAATGTAGAAATAGTAATTCTATACTCAAATCCAGAACACACTATAAGACACTCAGTTATTATTTCATAGACAGTTGATTTATTGTAAGTACTAGGATAAGGATTCCAATTTCTGTATTCTTTCCTCTCATGAGGAGTTTGTGTTTCTCTACCTCTTATTTTCACTTAAGAAATCAAAAAATGCTCATCCTTTGCTTGAAAATAAAATATTGTGATAAGAAAAAAAAATCATAAACTGTTAAACAAAATTTAAAAGCCAAAGAAGTTTAGGAGCTCCAAATCCACCAATGTGTATTTAGACATATACTGTTAATCTTCACACATACAAAGGCATAGGCATCCATGTTATGTTTTTATGTCTGTGAATAAATAGTTGAGAGAATTAATTTAAATGAAAGGCATATTCATTTTTGTGGCTTAAAAGGCTTCAGTTCATACACTATATAGTTTCATTGTTTGGAGGCCATGGGGAAGCAGAATGTCATGGGTACAGGAGGGAAAGAGAAAATAAAGAGAAAGGGAAAGACAGAAAGGGACAGGAGAGAGCAGAGAAGAGACAGAGGAGAGGAGATAGGACAACAGAAAGAGGAGACAGGAGAGAGAGAAACAAGAACATGATTCTAGTTTATGTATTAAAGCCACAGGCTCAGTGACATATGCATGATAAATGAGCCCACCCCATAAAGTTTCTACTACTGCCTATACCAAATCCCACTGGGAACCAAGACTTTAATACTTATGTCTTTGGAGAACATTATAGATCCACACCATAACTACATTGGGCTTTCTTTCTCCAATGCCTATTAAACTCTTTCCTCCTTCGTCTCTTATCATAGTGTGTCCATAATCATTCCTAGGGTAGTTTCCTTAATAATTCTAATATATGCTTTCTTTTATTTCATATAAGAATTGAACTCGGTGGGCTAGATAAAAGAAGAATTGAACTCTATCCCTTTCTATCTACTTCTTTTTTCCCAATTATATATATCTGCCTACATGTCTATTCAATCATAATGTTTACTTTAGGATAGCTTCACTATAAACCTACAATAAAATATTCATGTCAGAAAATTTTCATTTAATTTTATTTAAGTAAATTTCTGATAATACCTTTCTTATTTCTGTCTCCTAATTTACATTGACTTACCATAGTAACCAATCATACATGTGAAGTTTTCTGAAAATTAGATAGGATTATTTATTAGGTCATGTTGCTACAGAACACCTATTTTTGTTTATTTATCTTTATGTTATGAAGAAAGTTATCTATCTTTAACCATTTCAAAATTAAATAGCAAGATAAGTGAAGTTTTTAACATTATTCTGCATGTTTCTATACATTTGTGTATTTCTCTCTCTCTCTCTCTCTCTCTCTCTCTCTCTCTCTCTCGTGTGTGTGTGTGTGTGTGTGTGTGTGACATGGCATATAGAGGTCAGTAGACAACCCAAAATGGCAGTTCTCACATTTACCTTGTTTGGAGCTATTTCTTTTGTTGTTAACCACTGCTAGGCTAGCAAACTCATGAGCTTGGATTCTCTATCTCCACCTGCCTTTACCTGGCCCTAAAAGCATTAGAATTATAGACACACTATGATATGTGGCACTTTACCCACTTAAACATTTTTACAACCTAATGAGAATTCTTAACATTTCAAATAATAGGTTTACTTTTGTATGCATGTTGTTATTAAATAAATCACCTCAAGTTGCTAATGATATTGTAATTCCTTGCATTGTGAAGTTTGTAAAAATTATTTTTCTTTATATTTTGGTCATATGTTGTAAATCTGGGTAATATTACACATTACAACTTCCTTTTCTAAAATTAAATGAGAGCTGGGTGTGGTGGCACACACCTTTAATCCCAGCACTTGGGAGGCAGAGGTAGGAGGATCGCTGTGAGTTCAAGGCCAGCCTGAGACTACATAATGAATTCCAGGTCAGCCTGGGTTAGAGTGAGACCCTACCTTAAAAAAAAGAAAGAAAACACACAACAATAAGATTAAATGTTGTAGAACTAAAGTTTTACTGGCTTACTGGTTCTTCTTCTCCCTTTACTAATACAAGTTTCTCAAATCTATTATCTCCTATTCCTTGGTGTATCCAGCAGGATGTTTGATCAGTGTTCATATTAGTTCCTTTACTTATTGCTGTGATCATTGTGCTCACATGCCTTCATAATACAGCTTAGAGAAAGAAAGGATTTGGGCTTGAAATTTCAGAAGACACTTGAATTCATGGCAGAGAGGACAGAGAAACCAGAGCATGAAGTAGAGGGAATTACACTTGGTCTGCAACCAGAAAGCAGAGAGGGAACTGAAGTGGAGTCAGTCTATAATACCTTACGGCCTGCCTACAGTGACCTATGTCTTGAATCAAGGCTCCACCTCCTAAGTGTTCTACAGTCTTTGACGACAGTGTCATCTGTCAGGGCTCAAGTGTTCAAATACATGAGTTTATGGACAGTTTACATTCAAGCCGCAACAGTATTTCTGAACAAATTTTCAAGATGGAGGTTATTAACACTGAGTGGATGTAGTTGGAATCCCTCACTCCCTGCGAATCCATGTTCTCCTGGACCCCTTGCTTGAGTTTTACAAATTCCATCCCATATTAAATGGCTGTTCGGTGAGAGAATTTGGAGTTGTCTGCTCTGCACTCATTTCCCTTCTCTGGTTTCCTTAGATGACTACCCTTAGTGAGTGCATGTGGTATTGAAGCAGCTGATTTCATCTCCAGCTTTAGAAGTAAGTACATCAGATTATCACACCCAACAGCAAAGTGACAGATACATTTATAAGTATCTTTATTTCTTTTTTTTATCACATCTATTTAAGATAAGTATCATGGTGTTTTAAATATAGGTATTGATATCATTACATATAGCGAAATGCTTATTGCAGACAAGAAAATTAAAATATTTCTCTCACACAGTGATCTTTCTGAGAGTATGTGGCAATAGCACCTCATTTCTGAAACATTTTAGTACATTGTAAAATATTATAAATTCATTATGTAAATTTAATACTTTTAACTGTGGTCCTCTGGAAACACATGAAACCTCTAGTTTTATTCTAGATAAATTCTATTCTAAATAAATTTTTAAAATGTAACCTGTTGCCTGGGATCTGTATCTTTCCTGTGTTCAATAATTACCTGTCTATTTTCAGATACTACATATAAGTGAGAAAATGCAGTCGTCATGAGTCTCAATTCTGTGTCTGACTTATTTAACATAGCATCATTGTTCTTATCCTTATTTTGTAACCATCTATTTCTACATAATTTCTTCATCAACGAATATTAGCATGTATATTTATCAGAATTTAATCAATAATATTCCTGATAATTTTGCTCAAAAATGCAGCCAGTTTCATTTCAATTGAACAGGGCAGTAATCTTTGGAAAACAGTATTCTGATTCTATTACTGGCAAGTAACTTTAAGGAAAGCAAAGAACAACAAGCAAAGACTAATTGCTTATGCTCTGTAAATGAAGGATTTTCAAGTGTTGTGCCTCTAATTAAATAAATCATTTTCTTCTTTTTTTGTTCAAAAGTTAATTTAATTACTTTTTTGTGTGGCTTATAACTAAAATAATCTTAAAATTTATTTACTATAGTGGCATAGCCTTATCATTCTTCACTCTTAGAGATATCTTCAGGAAAGGTTAAACAAATAGAAATTTTGTTATATTGCTTAATTTTCAGTACCTTATTTGTATTTTAGTTTATGTGTACTGAGATCAATTAAATTCAATTTTCTTTTTAGTTTCTTCATATCAGTGATATGCATGTATGCTCAAAGACTGGATAACTTTGGGTTTCTTTTATGTACTAGTAGTGAATTTTTAGGAAAAATTTACATAATAGAATCTTAATCTGTTTGGTTGAATTCTCTTTAAGGATCTTTCTTTATGTACTCTAAATATCCTTCTAAAGTACTCTTGCCATGAATTTGTTCAATCTATACTACAAGATGTTATTGAGCTTCGGTTAATTTTTAATAAGACAACACCAGGGCCTTTACATTTTATTTGACATATGTGAATCTATCTCATAGATTTAAGCTATGTGCTTTATACCTCTAATCTTTTACACATGATTTTCTTACTAGATTATGTCTTATATACTATTCTGTAGCTATTTAAATACATGTAAATTATTATTAAATATAATTAAATTCATTTACAAGAAAACTATTTTACAGTATCACACATCACATACAAAGGACTCACTCACCCAAGGCACTAATTTGTATTGTTTTGGGATAGCATAACTCTAGAACATTTTATAAATGTAGAAATTACTTGTGGATGAAAGTATTCAGGTTGTTGACTTAAAAAGTTGATAGAAAATTATAATTAAATGCAATTGTTAGCATTGTACCTAAAAATCTTATGAAATAAACTTTTGGGCTACAAGTATGATGAGGATCTTCATTATTTTTAAAGAAAGAAAACTGTCCAAAGATTTCAGGCTCCTCTGCTGAGGTTTATCTTGGGACCAATGTCAAGGCCATAGTGTGCTCCATACCAGCACAAACGTAGACCTTATTAAAAGTTTTAAATAAATGCAGCACCTGGCTATTAGATTTTTATAATTCCTTTTTTTATTAGTTTTATACTCAGTGAATACAGGCAAGTTGGTACCATTGTCAGCCTCCTCCCTGTCTCCCCACTCTACAGGGACCTTCCTTGTTGGGGTATATGGGTCGTGCATTGTGGGGTTATCCTTCAGTTTTGGGTAGGAGGAAATGTCTCTGCGTGTCATGACCCAACGTGTGGCTCTGACATCTTTCCTGCCCCTCTTCCACAAATTTCCCTGAGCCATGTTGGGTTCATTTTAGGTCTGCTTCAGTGTTGAGATCTTGGCAGCCTCTATGTCTCTGGATATCTGGTTTGGTAGGGGTTGATTGATCTGATCTCTCTCACCATTGTGCTGGTTCCTAGTCCACCAAGAAAACAGCATTCTTGCATGTTTCTCCAGTTTTTCTTAGTTTCAGCTGGGGCCCTTTTGAGGTATGATGGGGTGGTTCTCTCCTTAGGATCTTCATGTATGTGAAAAAGAGAAGCAGATTGTCTGATGGAGAGTAAAGTCAGCACAAGATAAATGGGATAACCATTATTTTTTATAGAGAGTTTAATGGAGAGCAGGGCTTACTTTTAGATATGGTTCTGACTTGTTTCCCAGCCCCAGCTATGGGTTCTGTTCCACTGAGCAGATCAGTTAGCCAAATGGAGAGCAGTTTGTTTGCCCCCCCCCCCCCATGGCTATGTGCCACTATTGCACTTGTGTGAGCATCACATCAAGTTGTTTGCTTCTAAGTAGGTTAGACCATGCATTGTTTGGACAGATAATGGTCATTTTCCCCCAGTCACTCATGTAGCACCTGCCAGCCCTAGATGCTCTAACTGTCTGGGGACTGACTCCCTTTCAGCTTCCATCCATGTCGCTCCATGCTACATACCAACAGTAGCTGTAGAGTCTTACCACTAACCTATAGTGGGTCATCAAGTGCTCTGACATAAATCTGTCTCTTTTTGGGAACTTCTAATGTTCCTAACATGTCTTTTCCAGCACTCAATTATTGCTTGATATCACATAAAAACCACGATCTGTACATATTGACTTATTTCATGTATTACAATTCATCTTGTGACCTTTATTCTAATTATGTAAACCATAGTTTACATTATGTCCCTAGGTAATAATGTAATGGAACCTATCCCAGCACAGGAAGCCCTGTATTTATTAGAGCCAAGGGAGAATGTAAGACCAGCTGAAAAAAGTTACAGAGGAGGAGGTCTCAGAGGTCTTTAAATCTAAAGCTTCTAGGTCTTCTATCCATGCCTCATGATCATCACACTCCAAACAAATCAACATGGACTAGTGAGCTCAGAACATCATTAACCAGCAAAGCTGCTCTGAACATGTGACTTGAGATTTTACTGAGGGTTTACTGCATAAATCTGATGGATTACAACATTGGCCTTGTGATTAAAGGCATTTGGCAGCCATTCTTCACTATGAAGGTCAGGCTGATATCACATGAGTCACAGCTCTACCCTTTCATGTTATAGTTTTATTTTTTTAAATTTATTTTTTTTATTAATTAGTTTTGTACTCAGTGAATACAGTTAAGTTGGTACCATTGTTAGGCTCGTCCATGTTCTACCCCCTCCCCCTGGCCCTTCCTTGTTGAGGTATATGGGTCATGCATTGTGGAGTTAGCCCACAGTTATGGGTAGGAGAAATGTCTACATATCATGACCCAACATGTGGCTCTGACATTCTTTCCGCCCCCTGTTCTGCAAAATTTCCCTGAGCCATGTTGGGTTCAGTTTTGGTCTGCTTCAGTGATTGCTCTCCCCTAAGAGATCCAGTGAACCCTTAATGCCTTGACTTTCTTTCCTGGGATGTGCAGCACAGTTAGGTGGCCACCATCTTGGCCAGAAGTCCTCATGTTATAGTTTTCTTGATGTTCAAAGTTCATTCTGATCCAGTTAGCATAAACATAAGTGTGGACCAAGAGTTCCTCTGTAAGTAACAGCAATGCTCTGTCATTCAGGAAATTTAATGAAGTTTAAAACCCAAACAAAAAGGTAAAGAAGTAGTTGTTCACACAGCAGAGAAAATGTTGCTTTGATCTAACTAAATCTGTATACATATTTTCAGAATCTATTTGATATCAGTTTCATAAACAATAAAGTAATAGACCAAATTACATTGTGTAAAGTTGCAGTTTCAAGCAAGATACACATAGTTAAAGCTATTATTCATGTTCTATGGTGCAAATACTGTCATTTGTAAAATGGTAGGAAAATATGCATGTGACCGTCAGGGGCTTTTCTGACCTTGTTCCAGTAGGCCCTGCATCTCAACACCATGCAACTGAAGATGTTTCTTTTGCACTGTGACATATTTTAATGTTCCAACAAAATTAACCCATACGCATTTCAACTCAGCAGTTTTCTTTCCAAATAACACTTGCGTGTAGCTGGGTGTTAAGTAGTGTATATAGTCTTAATGCTTCAGATTCTGTTTCTGAGTAACAAAGCTAGAAAATAGCATTCATAATATTGATCAAACTTCTTTGTTTGCAATACCAAAACTTGCTGCCAGTTTATAACTTTAGCAACCTGGAGCTATAGTTTTCCATCATTTACTGTGTTTCTGTATAATATTGAAAGGATTTTATGACAACTTCTGTGTTTACATTCTTATCTGTAATGTGCAGAGAAATTCACATGATGGTGTTTTGCCTGTAAGTAACTTCATTGAGAAAAGATCAGGCATTTCTGGAATAGGTGTTCTAAAGTGGATATTGCAGAAAGAAAGAGAAAAGACAGTAAAATAGTATAATATTCTTCTTAACTTTCTAACAAGCACTACAATTATTTCTGCCTTCTCAATCCCTGCATCATCACTACTTTATCCCCAGCCTCTCCTTTAATTGTATCTGCTTTTCAAATTGTTCAACAAAGAAGCCTCATTACCTGAGACATTTATTCACACTGCCTTGGAATTTTTCATGTTTATTCACTTGTATCTTTCTGTGTGGAGTAATTTTATGTCAACCTAGCCAATTTTTGACAATGTGGGTTGAGATATTTGTGTGAAGATATATATTTAGGTAGGACTGATGTTTAAATCATTACTTTTGAGTTAAGTATATTATCCTTCATAATGTGGTTATTCTTCAACTAATCAAAAAAAAAAAGGCTTTTAGAGCAAAAAATCAGGTTATCTGAGGTAGAAAAATTTTATGTTTGGATTTCTTGAGGAGCTGTTTACTAGCCCCTTGTTCTTCCCTCACCCCAGCCTCTCACGTTGCTATGAAGATTCCATATGGGCCAAACAACAGTCATACGAACAAGTATCTTTTTAAATTTAATTACATTTTTTTATTTATCTAAAAAAGAAACAGAGACAGACAGAGAGAGAGAGAGACAGAGAGAGACAGAGACAGAGAGAGAGAATATGAGCATGCGAAGGCTTTCAGCCACTGCAAACAAACTCCAGACATATGTGCCACCTTGTGCATCTGACTTATATAGGTCTTGGGGAATTAACCCTTGGTCCTTTCTCTTTGCAGGCAGCCACCTTAACCACTAAGCAATCTCTCTAACCCATGATCCAGTTTCTTAAAGTAATTGGGGGGAGGAACATGGGAGGTTGGGGTAAAATGAACATAAACTAAACCCAAAATGAACTGGTACCATAGAAACCTTTATCCTTGAAGGTAGACTAAAAGTTTTAACCCTCAACAGGCATACAGGGGAAGTATCTGACAAGAACATCCATGGAGAGGTTGGGACAAAGCCTAACCTTAAAAAAAAAAAAAAGGTTCTGGCCCTCTGGCATGTAACTCCCATTACCAAAAATCAGTTGCTACCCACATTGAGCTGGAGATCAGAGAGACCTATGAGGTCCCCCAAACAACACAGGCTTCTAACAAAGCACTTGATTACCCACCTGAGGTAAAAGGTAAGACCCTATTGCTGAAGACACCATATTCTGCTGACACAGAACATGGGGAGACCTGGCTGGAATCCAGAAGAGATTAGTTAGGCCATAAAGACCTAGAAAGTGCTGCATGAGCTACTGGAGGAAAGTGGCCAAGAAAGGTATGAACAGACAGGCATCGAAGCTACTCAGAAGAAACCAGCATGACAAGAAGTGCACACCAGTGCAGTGGTGGCACACAGCCTTGGTGGGTAACCAGTGGCTTTCTGATTGGCAAAGAATCCGCAGCTCAGTGGAAAGGAACCCATACTTGGAACTGGGAGCCAGGTCAGAATCCTATGGAGACAAAGATTATGCTCTCCAATATCAAGCCACCACTAGTCTTTGACTAAAAGACTGTCTACATCCATCACATTCTTCCTAAATTAATAGGGATAGCAACACCCAAGGATAAAAACCACTCCACACACTTTAGCCAAAACCCAGGTGAAAACACAGAGGAAATAGAGAGACAAGTAAGAGTGGTGCTTCCATGGTAAGCCTGATAATCAGTGCCAGGTTGAAGGAGACAGATGCCGAGGACACTGAACACATCCCAAAGCAGATCAGGGCCTGATGGCAAATGCCTTTAATCCCAGCACTTGGGAGGCAGAGGTAGGAGGATTACTGTGAGTTTGAGGCCAGCTTGAGTTTACACAGTGAATTCCAGGTCAGCCTGGGATCGGAGTAAGACCTACCTCAACAAAATTTAAATAAATAAATAAATAAATAAATAAATAAATAAATAAAAATTAAAAAACAACAACAACAACAAAGCAAAGCCTACCCAAACAGAAATCCGGAAGGTCCCATATGTCACTAAAGTAGACTTAAAACACTCCCACCATGGCTCATGGAATTTTGTAGAAAGGGGAGTGGAAAAATTGTAAGAGTCACTGGTTGGGACATCATGCCCAGAGGCATTGCCTCCACCCAGTAACTGATGCTACTCCCACAGTGCATAATCCACAACCCCATGGAGAATACCAGCAATTCCACTGAGTAGGGCCCCCAGCAGAATGGGGATAAGGACAAGGGAAAAGATGGTTCCGACACATGATGTATCCATATTAAATATGTCTTTAATAAAAAAATACAAATAAAAAAGAAATCTCCAAATTTAAATATGCTAACATGTGCTTCTGTTCTATTTTTATGGGAAACCCTGGGTAATATAGTTTCTATGGTATTTCCTATCTCATTAGTGGTGAAGCTGTACAAATATCCAAGGCGAAGACTAAGTCAATGTTAACATGCATAAAAGGCAAACCTAGGAAAACAGAGACTCAAAGCTGTATCTTATATAAAATGACTTTCAAAATTTGTCTATGGAGAACTTCTAAGATAAGCTGTATGATCCTAAAAATATGACATTTGATCTAAACTCAGTATAAATATGTCAATATATGTCAATAACAATATGCATAAAGATATACACAGTCTGTGGAGAAATGAGCATTTCTAAACTTGACAAAACTGTTATGGATTGGTATAAATAGTACAAGCACATATTTTATCCTTGATCGGTTCCCTTGGTTTATCTGAAGCACCTCGTTATCTGCCAGCTGTCAGACATATTTTTAATTAGGCACTAATGGAGTAATATATGTATGTAAGCCATTTAAATCGTGTTCCAGTTTGCAAGGACATCTGTGAGGTGGAAAGTGAGAATCCTTGATCTTTGCCAGACGTTACAAATTATAAAACTATAAAACAGAAGACTCAGGTACTCAGATGACTCAATTTAAAACAAGGGAGGTGTTATTAAAAAGGTTAAAAAGGACATTTTACTCTACTTAGCGGAAATTAAGTAGTTTCCTTTCCTCCAGCTCTTCTCTGGTTATATTTTATACTGCCTTAATGTCTGAGTTACACATTCCACTAAACGTCTCTAAGTTGTTAGACCTGCTTGGAACACATCATTTATAAGACGTAATCCAAAATAGGAAATTTAAAGAATTAATTTTGTACGTTATTTATATTTCATTCTGTATCAGGTCTGTTGTGTTACAGATTTCTCTTAAACTTAGTAAATCTTTGTTTGAATGTTAGTTTGCTTTTCATTTAATTGTCCCATATATTGGTACATATTGTTGTGGCTTATAGCTATTATAATTTATTTCTTTGATAACATAATGACTGTTTTGAAGGAATGTGGAATATTTCTTAGATAATCTTGATAAAATAAATGCAATTTAAGATCTTGATTTATTGATTACATAGTAAGCAGTATTTTTATAGATATTTAGTTTTAATATATTACTTTATGGCACATAAATGTGTTTTGACCTAGCATTCCATATAAAAATAAATATTCCCATTTTCTGTACAACATGAAATGAAATAACTGTTAAAAGTTGTAAAACAATATAATTCAAATCTTAAAATCACAAAAATTATCTGAAATAGAATAATCACTGATATATTTTAATGGTTTCCTATATTTTTGTTTCATTAATTTTCTGTCTGATATTTTGAGTTCAAATATGATTACACTTTCCTACCTGAAAAAAATCTAAATATTAAAATGTTTAATTTAAACAGAGTAGTTGTGGAACAATGCTCTTTGTAGTATAGACAAAAATTCTTGAAGAAATTAAAATACAAAAACTAAGCAGTTTTCTGAAAACTACTTGAAGTATTACAAATTATTGCACTCACAAGTGTGTGTGTGTATATATATATTTACCTAGCATGATAGAGTCTTAACAACATATCCAATGAGAATGTCAGCATTATTTGACTAAAAACCAGAAGTCCTCTTGACATTTGCATGCATTTCTATTTGTTTACAATAGGTTATACAATTTGTACAGCACCTGTACAGTGAAACCAAGCTCTCGGGTTTTACATCTCATTCTAATGTTGTTTGACTTGCACCTGATGTTTTCATATGATTTAGTATATGAATGTTTGGTAGTCGAAGTTGTGATGCACAATATTGCCATTATTTAATAAGCCTAAAGTGACACACACCACACACACAAACATTTGGAGGGGAAAACCATCCAAAAATGTGACCCCTGGAGGACATTTCAGAGTTAAGCCATTACATTTTACTGTTGGCTTCCAAAGGTTCAAGTCTATCTTATAATGAAAGTGTATTTAATTTAATTCTAATGCCCCTAAAGTTTTAACAGTTCAAATACTGTTCCAAAGGCCAGATTTCAAAACTCAAGGGCAACTTAATTGTGACTCCTTGTCAAGTAAGGAAAAAAATATTACATACTGATAACATACATTGTCACATAGAAAACAATCCTATTACAAAAGTGAAGAATGCATTGAAAGGGCAGGAGGACCAAAACAAAACAGAAAGCCTGAAAGAAAAGCATGACGTTTTGGAGTTGAATATCGAGCACTGAATATTCACAGACAAGAAATCCCTGGTCTGGTGACTAACTAGCTCAGCCATCAGTGAGTACTAAATCCTTCAAGAAACCCTGTCTCAAAGAATGGCATAGAGAGTGACTGAGAAAGGCACCTAAATTGACCTCAGGCCTTAACAAGCATGCACATGCATGAGAGCACACACATATGACCTTGTATACATTCATGAACACCATACACGTGCAAAATGGGTAATGTGCTCTGAATATGTGATTTAATTTTTTCACAAGAGATTATCTTAAACATTCATTATAAAGTCTTATGATCATAAATGCACCCCTTCAAAATTAATGTGCTGAAGGTCGAACTCCTATGTAAGTTTATTAGGACATAGATCCTATAAGCAGTAATGGTACGTAAATGAAGTCATTAGGATGGGGTCTCATTTCAACACATTTGCGTTCTTAATTGGGCAATGTGGTAGGTGGTATGAATGTGTGGCCCCATAGACTAAGGATTACAATTAAAATTGAATTTGCAGAGCCAGGCGTGGTGGTGCATGCCTTTAATCCCAGCACTCGGAAGACAGAGGTAGGAGGATTGCCGTGAGTTCGAGGCCACCCTGAGACTCCATAGTGAATTCCAGGTCAGCATGAGCTAGACTGAGACCCTACCTAGAAAAAACAACAACGACCAAAAAATAATTGAATTTTCAGCTTCAGTCCCTAGCAGGCAGACTCTTGCTAAAGGGCGTGTGGCACTGGGAGCAGAGGTCTAAGCTCCTTGCTACTGTTTGGTATTTCCTGGCTGGTGGCAGTTTTTCTCTCTGTGTAGATTTATGAATGGGATCAGCTTCTCCAGCCATTGATAGAACTCTCCCTGTATCTGTAAGCTTAAAATAATGCCCTTCCTCCCATAAAAATGTGATTGGCTGGATGCTCACCCCAGCAACACAAAGCTCTCTAATACAGGAGACAAAAAAGAGCATTCTCCTCACCACACGCCTGGAAAAGTTCATCTGAGACAGAGAAAAAGCAGATTCTGCTGGGAAGGGAGGTTTCAGCAAAATCCAACCCTTCAAAACAGTTACATATTAATTTGTGTTAGGTAGAACACCCATTTAATTTAATTATGTCAGTCATAAATGTCATCAGAAATATTCTTATTTGAAGAAGGCAGAAGAAAATTTGACCAGAGGAAAACTGTAGGATGTGAAGATAGTTTAAGATCGTGAGTTACTGGGATTTTGTTCAGGAAGTCTTTTTCCATTCCTATATCATGGAAAGTACTAGCTAAATTTTCCTCCAGTAGTATTCGAGTTTCTGGTCTTATATTGAGGTCTTTGATCCATTTGGACTTGAGTGTAGTGCATGCTGAAATGTGTGGATCAAGTTTCAGTTTCCTGCATATGGTTATCCAGTTTGCCAGCATCATTTGTTGAAGATGCTGTCTTTTTTCCAGCCTATATTGTTTGGACCTTTATAGAATATCAAGTAGCTATACTTGATTGACCCAAAGTCTGGGTCCTCAAGTCTACTCCATTGGTCTATACTCCTGTTTTTTTTATGCTAGTACCATGCTGTTTTTATTACTATGGCTTCGTAATATAGCTTTTGATCAGGTATGGTGATGCTTACAGAGGTATTTCTTTTGCTGAAGATATGTTTGGATATGCGAGGCCTTCTGCCTTTCCATATGAAATTAGAGATCATTTTTTCTATCTCTGTGAAGAACACTGTAGGGATTTTAATTGGAATTGCATTAAATCTGTATCTTGCCTTTGGTAGGATTGTCATCTTCACAATGTTAATTCTGCCTATCCAGGAGCATGGGAGGTCTTTCCATTTTCTCAAGTCCGCCTCAATTTCTTTTTTGAGTGTTTTTATGTTTTCTTTGTATAGATCTTTCACTTCCTTGGTTAATGTTATTCCAAGGTATCTTATTTTGTTGTTGTTGCTATTGAAAATGGGACTATGTCCCTTATTTCTTTCTCTGTATCTTAGTCATTTGCATATAGAAACACTACATTTTTGTGCATTGATTTTGTATCCAGCTACTTTGCTATAGGAGTTAATCACCTTCAGGAGTTTGGGGATGGAGTCTCTTGGGTCTCTTACATATACAATCATATCACCAGTGAATAGAGCTAACTTAACTTCTTCCTTTCCAAATTGTATCCTTTTATTTCCTTCTCCTGTCTTATTGCTTGAGCTAGGACTTCCAGTACTATATTGAAGAGCAGAAGTGAGAGTGGACAACCCTGTCTTGTTCCTGATCTTAATGGGAATTCCTCCAGTCTCTCTCCATTAAGTATTATATGGGTCCTGAACAAAGCCCCAGCAGCTTACAATCTTAAACAGTCACTCATCCAATGGGATCACATGAAGCTGAAGAGTTTGTTTACAGACAAGCATACAATAAGCAAAGCCAATAGATTACCCACAGAATGGGAGAAAATATTTGCAGGTTATCCAACTGATAGAAGCTTAATCTCTAGAATCTACAAAGGACTCAAAAATCTAAACAGTAAGAAGTCAAACAGCCCACTCACAAAATGGGGCAAAGAACTGAACAGGCAGTTCACAGAGGAAGAAATACAAATAGCAAACACACAGTTAATAAAATGTTCATCATCTCTAATCATCAGAGAAATGCAAATTAAAACAACTATGAGATTCCACCTTACCCCAATAAGGATAGCAAACAACAAAAACTCAAATAAAAATAAATGCTGGTGAGGATGTGGAGAACTAGGAACACTCATCCACTGTTGGTGGGAATGTAGGATGGTACAACCACTTTGGAAAGCAATATAGAGACTTCTGAAAAAGCTGACTATAGAGATAACAACAGATCTAGTTATTCCCTTACTGGGCATCTACCCTAAAACCTACAAACCACAGGGTAGATAGATTTATTCATCCATGTTTGTAGCGGTTCAATTTGTAATAGCTAAGAGCTGGAATCAACCCAGATGTCCATCACTAGAAGAATGGATAACTAAGATGTGGTATATCTACACAATAGAATTCTATACAGCAGTTAGAAAAAATGACACAATGAAATTTGAGGAAAAATGGCTGAACCTGGAACAGATCATTCTCAGTGAACTTACACAATCACAGAAAAAAAAAAGTCGCCACATAGTCTCACTCATGTACAGCACCTAACCTGAATCTACCCAAGATACCTTACATACCCAGCAAACATCTCGTGGACTAGACACTAGGATGGATGGGGAGGGAGGGGAGGGCATCAAAGGGGTGGGAAACACAAATCTAGACCCAAATGGTAATGGTACCATAAAATTCTACTTCCAAAAAGGCAGACCAAATGGCGGAACCTTCACCAGGCCCTTACAGGGAAGACCTGAACCATAAGACACTGGAGAGGGTAGGATCAAGACTAACCTTAATCTTCTATATCTTCCCTCCCTCCCTCTCCTTCTTCCTCTCTCTCTCTCTCTCTCTCTCTCTCTCTGTCTCTCTCTCTCTTCTCTCTAACTCTAGTATATTAGTTATCTTTTTCCTCCTTTTCTTAGTGGGGACTGACCTGCAACTCCCATTATCAGCATGGGGCTATCATCCACAATGAGCTTTAGTTCAGAGAGTCTACAAGGTTTCCTAAAAGACAGACAGATTTCTGTTAGAGTACTTGATGACCCACCAATGGATAGTGGTAAGACCCTACAGCTGAAGACACCTTATATGGTTGACATGCAAAATGGAATGGCATGGCTGGAAGTTGGAAGAGAGTTAGTCCCCAGACAGTCAGCGCGTCTAGTGCCAGAAGGTGCCTCATGGATGACTGGGGGAAAATGACCAATATCTGTCCAAGCAACTCATGGTCTAACCTACTTAGCAGCAAATAACTTGTTGTGATGCCAACACAAGTGCAACAGTGGCACACAGCCATGGTGGGGAACCAACTGCTCTCAATTTGGCTAACTAATCCCCTCACTGGTATGGGACCCATAGCTGGAGCCGGGAAACAAGTCAGAACCATATCCAAACATAAGCCCACTTGCCAATATCAAGCTACCATCAATCAAGGGCTACAAGAGGGCCTATACCTATTAAATTCTCTACAAAAAAAAAGTAAGGGTTATCTCATTTGTCCTGGTGCTAACTTACTCTCTGTTGGAGAATCTGCTTCTCTTTTTCATGTAGATGTAGATCCTAAAGAGAGAGCCACCCCATCATACCTCAGAAGGGCCCCAGCTGAAACTAAGAAACATTGGCGAAACAAGCAAGGGTGCTGTTTTCCTGAGAACCAGATACCAGCAGAAGGGGGAAGGAGATCAACACAGAGAAAAATCAACTCCTACCAAATCAGAGAGCCAGAGCCTCAGAGGCCCCCAACACCTCATCACTGAAGCAGACCAAAAATGAACCTAACGTGGCTCAGGGAAGTTTTGCTGAAGAGGGGGTGGAAAGAATGTCAGAGCCACATGTTGGGTCATGATATGCAGAGACATTTATCTTACCCATAACTGTGGGCTAACTCCACAATGTATGACCCATATACCTCAATAAGGTGGGGCCAAGGGGAGGGTGTAGGTCACAAATGAGCCTAATAATGGTACCAAACTGGCTGTATTTGCTGCATACAAATCTAATTAATAAAGAAAAAAAGAAAAAAAAGATGTGAAGAATGAATATTAATGCTAACATGGGATCATGAAATGAGAAAAACTGGACACCTTAGATACTAGGAACTGATTCTTCACTAGAGCTTTCAGAAAGAACCTAGCCCTGTAGATAACTAACCTGCAGCACAGTAAAATTAGTTTTAGACTACAAGCCTTTGTAAATATGATAACCTTGTTCTATATAACCGAGTACAGCCTTGGGAAACTAATATGGTATATGTTTATCCGCTGCAACAGCCTTGTGAAAGTAATATGGTGTATATTTATCTGCTATGCCCATCAGTGGTTTTCTCATGGAGTCACAATAGTTATTGCACATCTTAGTGTTCTGTCACTTTTAGGCTTTTAACAATTGGACTATGTGGTGAATACCAGGTCAACTCGGACTAGAATGAGACACTGCATGGGAAACAACAACAACAACAAAAAAATACAATAAATAAAAGAGAGAGGAGGGGAAAATCAACAAATTAATTTGAATATTCCAGAATGAATAATATCTAAATCTGTGTGATAACTAATGAGGTAAAATAATGAAGGTAATGAAGAAATTGTATGTCATATATACACTGTATCTTGATTGTGTGCATGTGAAATAAATGTTATTAAAAACAAATGTCAAATTCAGGTAATAAAACAAGTGGAAACATTTTCTTATAATGAAGAGATTCTTATCTAGGCTTATGTAAATTGTATAAAATTTAATATAATTCATTATATATATAAAACAATAAAACATATTAAGTCATTGTTACCCCTTAAAACAACTTTATATTAGATATCTTCATTAAATTAACATTAATATTATTTTATGATGTTGTTTTTGCTATATACTGAGACATATGCCATACCTTGTCATAGGAGTTATAATACAAATTTGTTTGGTATTTATTATTTTATAAATCAAAACTTCTAATTTTCTGTTAAATTAAGGTCATGATGATGACAGAATATCTCTTTAATCCATTCTTCTTAACTTTCTTTATGTTTCCCCAATTCTGTGTCATCTGCTCTATAATTGAAGTTTTCTCTGTAGTACTCTGTGTATTATTTAGTCCTATATTCAAAATAAACCAAAGAAATAAAGCTGGGGAAGAGGCATTATAGCTAACATTTTAGTGGAAAGTGATATTTGTAAATATTTAACATATTCCATATTTGAGATTTTAAGTAATTTTTATAATAAAATGTACAAATAAAAATAAATTTTTAATAAGGTAAATTGTAGATAACATATTCTTGAACATAAAAATTATGTAGTCTCTGGTTTATAAGCCCAGTACAGCAGGTGAACTCTCAAGGCAGCTGGTTGAGTTGTAAATAATTCATGACACATAATTTCAGTAAGCATCTTTGCTTAGACTAATTGATAAAACTAGGTTTATTGTTGGGTATGGTGGCACATGCCTTTACTCTCAACACTTGGGAAGCAGAGATAGGAGGATCACCATGAGTTCAAGGCCACCCTGAGACTACAGAGTGAATTCAAGGTCAGCTTGAACTGAACTGAGATGCTACCTTGAAAAACCAAAAAAAAAAAAAAAAAAAAAACAGGGCTTATTTTATTAATGAAACAATACATAGAGGTATTTTCTTATTACAGTATAGTATTTCTCAGCAAGGTGAGAAATGACACTGTTGCTAAATTTTAATATATATATTTAAAATCAGTTTTCCAAAGGTCAACTTTCTCTGAAGAAATGTAGACATAAACAGCTTATATATTTCTCTTCAATCTGTAGTAGAAATGAGACATAATTAAATAATTATGTGTACATTAGAGTTTCAAATAACAAAACTAAACCAAATGTGGTGGTGCATGTATGTAATGGTAGTACTATGAACATGGAGGCATTTAAATAAGAGCTCAGGGCCACCATAAGGTGCATAGTTAATGTGTTACAACCTGGGATACATGAGACCCTGTCTCAAAAATTTAAAAAGAAACCACAAATTAAAGAGGGAAATTAGAAACCATAAGAATGATTAACACATTACTTGTATTTGTTATCATTATAGACAAGCTATAATGGCCATCCTATCCTTGAGGATCTAATGGCCTCTTCAGATGGACAGTGATGTGTACATTACACTGCAGAAAATACTCTCCTTTCTGATATACTAGTTAGTATGAGGGAAATAACAGAACATCTGTGGGAAAACATAGTGATTCTGTGTTTAAATTACTATAAAATAAGTGTGGAAAACTGCTGACAATTTTATCTCAACATATAGCTGTTTTAATCATATTGCCTATATGCCCACCCAAAATCTATTATCCAATTAAACAGAGATAGTTTTAAAACTGAAATAATGATCTAGTATACTAAAGGGTAATTAAGATTATGCTGAACAAGAGACTGTATTTATGTAAATGTTTCAGGGAAGATAAGGCAGGACCAATATTTTAGGGTATTTCCATATTACTAATTTTCTTATAGAACTCTTTAATTGTATTGGTAAACTTGTTATTAAACACTACTAAAACCAATGACCATATGGATATAATTAAGCCCAGACTAGGTAAAGTACTGGTAATGCCATATGTTTTAGCACTGAAATTCATATGGTATGTTGACAATCCAATGTGTCCAATTTGTGGTGGTTATATATTTACTTCTATTGTTACTAAGAAGTCTATTTAAAATTTCTGTATACACGAAGCCTGTAGTTCTTTACTTCCTATATATATGATGATTTCATTTAGATGTAACCATTGAACAAAACAGCCTTGAGAGTGTTACTTATAGTGGAAGTAGACATTTAAAATACAAGTCATGGTTCAAAATGGTGCTGGGATGTAGTTTTCATGCTGCGTGGGATATTTCTGTGGTGAGTTATTGTTTTTAAGGCCTTAGAAAGTACTAGGTGTCTTATAATTTATCACTCCTTGAAGTTTAGCAATTATAAAATGTTACAAAAATGTAAAATTTATCAAATTATTAATTTTTTATCATTTCATATTCTTCATTTATCAAATGATATGTAAGGTTTAGTGATAAAGTCCTAACCATTAAGATATAATCATATGATACCATTCATCTACATAGTGATGTGGAAAATACAGCTTAGAAGGAGAATATTAGAGAAAGGAAATTTAAGGGACACATGATCTGATTTGCTCTACTCAACATTTATCAAACTTATATTAGAAAAAAATCAATTTATGTTTGTTTATCATTAATGATTCATTATTTCTGTTCTTCATAGAGTGAAAAATGATACATAATTTTGAAGTGTACTGGCAGAAGACATAGATAAAAAGAGACCTTGGTACTAGTGGCAACTATGAACTGATCATTAGCATGTGATATTTGTCAAGTATTCCATGTATTTATATCTTAATTTTCACACACATTTTGGCTAAGTAGAAAGTTGTGTGGATACATCCTATGCTGTCACCATCATTTCCCTCATCCATCTCCATCTTGCTCAGGGCTATCTTCAGAGGGATTACTGGTATGCCCCTAGTTTTGGGGGTTATGAGATGTAAGAGAATTAGTCAGTCATTACACGATGGGACCAGTACCTCTGGACATTCCCTTCCACTCTGTGGCTCTTACAATCTTTCTGCACCATCTTCCTCAAAATTCCCTAAGCAGTGGTGGGTGTGTTTTAAATCTACTTTAGTACTTTGCTTTCAGCAGGTTCTGTATTTCTTCTTTGGTGCATTTTTGAGTATCCTCAGTCTCTGTCTCCATGACCCTGGTGCTGATTGACATGCATACTATACAAGGACCACCCTTGCTCATCTTGCCAATTCCTCTGTGGTTTCATCTGGGCCCTGGATGACATATGAGGGGTGGTTCTTCTTGTTCTAGCTGCTTTCTGAAAATGAAAAACAGATTCACCAAAGAGGTCTAATATCCAGAATATACAAATAACTGAAAAAAACTAAACAGTAAAAACAAAAATTCACTCAAAAATGGGTCAGAGAACTGAATAGGGAATTCTCAATGGAAGAAATACAAATGCCTAATATTTAAGAAAATGTTTAGCATTCTTAACCATCAGGTAAATGCAAATTAAAACAACTATGAGATTGTATCATACTACAGGATGGTAATCATTAAAACGTCAACCAACAATAAATGTTAGCAATGATGTGGGAAAGTGGGAACTCTCATTCATTGCTGATGGAAGTGCAAACTTGTACACCCTCTATGGACATAAGAATAGAGACTACAGAAAAAGATGAAACTTGAGCTGACAACTGACCCAGCTATTCCTCTATTAAGCATCTACTCTAAAGGCTCCATCATTCATGTTTACTCAATCATATTCATAGTTGTTCAATTCACAATAGCTAAAATTGTAATCAACCCAGATGCCCATACTTTGACAGTTAGATAATGAGGATGTGGTATATACACACAATGGGATTCTACTCAGCAGTAAGGAAACATGACACAATGAAAATTTGTAGGAAAATGGATGGACTTGTAACATATCATGCTAAGTGAGCACACACAAACACAGAAAGACAAACATCACATGTTCCTCCTCATCTGTGGTCCCTAAACTGGAACACCTTGAGTTGCAGGCATACCTGGCAGGCCAATGGAGGGTCAGATAGTAGAGGTTAAAGGTTTTCAGGGAACAGGAATGGAAGTGGGGGAAAAGACACACAAAAACTAAATCCAAAATGCATTAATCTGATAAAAATCTTTCTCTTGGATAGCAGACTAAATGACACAACCCTCAACAGGAGTATGCAGTGATTGCTGGGTAAGAAGGACCCTGGAGAGGGTGGTATGATGCCTAATCCTAAAACATTTGGATCTGGCTGTAACTCCCAGTATGAGAAATTGGTAGTACACATCGAACTTTTGATCAGTGAGACCTAAAAGGTCCCCAAAACAAGGCAGACTTCTGTCAAAGCTCTTGATTACCCACCTGAGGTAAAAGGTAGGACCCTGTTGTTGAAAATATCACATGCTACCAATACAACATGTCTAGAGATCATAACAGAATCCAAAAGGAAGTCGGTTTCCAGATGTATTCCCACATAGTACTGGAAAGCACTAATCAGCTTCTATGGAAAAATGGGCAACAACCTAGTGTGCTAATAGAAACTACTGTTAAACAAAAGCAACCAGTCTGACAAGATGGACACTCCTGTGCAATAGTGGCAGCCAGCCTAGGTGGGTAACCAACAGCTCTCTGATTGGCTAAGAGATACATTCAGTGGAAAGGGACATGAAGCTGGAATTCTAGACTAGTCAGAATCCTATAGAGACCAAAATCATGGACTCCAACAAAGAAGCTAACAGTAGTTTTAAGCCTAGGGAGAGGGAAAATACACTAAAATCTCTCTTAATTAATAATCTGTATCCATACATTTTTAAAGCATGGGATTTTCCTATCATATAATGCTATATTTCATTTTAGTTTGTGAGGAACAGACTTTTACAATTGATTCGGTCATTCAGTTCTGTACAATAATCATTATATCTCAAAGCACTTATTTATTATGGACCTATGCAGGGCATTAGAAGAGACATTTTATATAAGAGACATTCCAGATACGTCCTTATTTCACTTGCTTCTAGTAAGTAATAAGATATATATATATATATATATATATATATATATATATATATACATACATACATACATACATACATATGATGGAATCTATCTTTGTGTTTATTTGAATACTTCTGGGTAGTGTTCAGCTGTTCAGCACACTTTATTATCACTAGCAACATAATTTTTAGCACATTATGAAGGCAAGAATTCATTAGGTACATGTATGAGAAAAATATTTCCAGCAATAATATTTGACATATCAAGGAATAATTTGTATAGTATATTGATACATGGTTGGTTAATTCATTTTAGAAACAAGATATAAATGTAGCAAACAAAGTATTATGTGAATGAATTACATTCTCATTATTTGACCATATTAATAAATTAATAAATTTTCTTAACCTATAATTGTTTGAGAAATAACAAAGTTGAATACATATTTTTATGATCAAATTAATGTAAGACTATCAAAGGATACAAAGTTTCAGATAGGTCAGGCTAGTCATTTCTGGAGACATTGCAGAACATGACAATAACAATTAGCAGTAATGCAGTATTTGAAAACTACTCCTACATTAGACTTTAATTCTAGGAACAGAAGAAAGTGCCATGAATATAAATGCTGGGATAGTCATGTAGTATCTCGGAGTCATATATCAAAATCCTATTGGCCCCTATAGCTGCAGTCAAGTTAGCATTCCTGGTAGAAATCACCCAACCAAGAGCAGCTTGTGGTTAAAAAAAAGAGTTTATTTTGGCTCACTGGCTTGAGGGGGAAGCTACATGATAGCAGGGAAGACGATGAAATGAGCAGAGGGTGGACGTCAGCCCCTGTCCAACAAAAGGTAGACAAGAGCAACAGGAGAGTTGCCAAACACTGGCATGGGGAAATCCATAACCCTGCCCCCAACAATACACTGCCTTCTGGAGGTGTTAATTCACCAATCTCCATCATCTGGGAACCTAGCATTCAGAACACCTAACTTTAAGGGTTTATGGGAGACACCTGAATCAAACCGCCACACCTGTAAATAAATACAAATATCATCTGATAGATAAAATGAATAACAACAATGTCTGAGATTCTACCATCCTTAAGTGCATTGATTGGAATGGTATGATGGTACCAATAGCAATGAAATTTGAAAATACTTTAAAATTAAATCATTTATATACATATTTCAATTCAAGTCCTATAATTGGTATTTTTCCTTGCTTTAATTTTTTAAAGTGGCCTTTTATTCAACTTACAATTTACAAAAATAACCTATGTGGGCCCTCTAAATCTATGCATACATGCTGTATTTGGCATATACATGACAATTTTAAGATGAGTTCTATTACTGCAGTTATTTTTGGACTATCACAAATTCAGGCATTATATCTCTGTTTAGTAAAATGTTAGATGTGCTATTTTATATGCTAACTAAATATTATTAAAATAAGTAAAACGTTTTCAGTATATTTTTGTACTAATAAAACCAGAATTTAACCAGGAAAATTGTTACCTATGTACAAGTGTTTCATAGAAGACATTTGTTCATATCGATACTCCTTGAATTCACATAAGTCTGGTCAGGTATAAAGTAGGGCACATAGGGCCTGAAGAGATGGCTCAGCAGTTAAATACACTTGCTTAAAAAGCCTGTTGACCCAAATTCAATTTCTCAATACTCACAAAAATCCATATGCTGTTGGCACGTAACAAGGAGTGACATGGCTGGAAGGTGGAAAAGAGTCAGTCCCCAGACAGTTAGCACATCTAGTGCCAGAAGGTGGTACATGAATGACTAGGGGAAAATGACCACTATCTGTCCAAGCAACTCATGGTCTAACCTACTTAGCAGCAAACAACTTGATGTGATGTACACATAGTGCAATAGTGGCACACAGCCAGGTTGGGAAACCAACTGCTCTTCATGTAGCTCTGCTCAGTGGAAAGGAACCCAGAGCTAGAGCAGGGAAACAACTCAGAACCATATCAAAAAATGAGCCTGATCTCCATTATCAAGCTTCTGCAAATTGTGGGCTACAAGAGGGCCTATACCTATTAAATTCTCCATAAAAAATAATGGTTATCCCATTTATCTTGTGCTAACTTTACTCTCCATCAGAGAATCTGCTTCTCTTTTTCAGATACATGAAGATCCTAAGGAGACAACCACCACATCATACCTCAAATGGGCCCCAAGTGAAACTAAGAATAATTGGGGAAACAAGTAAGAGTGCTGTTTTCTTCCTGAACCTGGTACCAGCTCAAGGGTGAAGGAGATAGACACAGAGAACAATCAACTCCTACCAAACCAGATACCCAGAGACCCAGAGGCTCCCAAGACCTCATCACTGAAGCAGTCCTAGAATGAATCCAACATGGCTCAAGGAAATTTGTGGAAGAGGGGGCAGAAAGAATGTCAGAGCCACACATTTGGTCATGATACACAGAGACATTTCCTCCTACCCATCACTGATGGCTAACTCCACAATGCACAACCCATATATCCCACCAAGAAGGATCCCTGTGGAGAGGGGAGGACAGGGAAGAGGCTAACAATGGTACCAATTTGTACATAATTCCAGTACCATGCTGTTTCTATTACTATGGCTTTGTAATATAGCTTTAGATCAGGTATGGTGATGCCTCCAGAGGCATTTCTTTTGCTGAGGATATATTTGGATATGCGAGGCCTTCTGCCTTTCCATATGAAATTTGAGATCATTTTTTCTATCTCTGTGAAGAACACTGTAGGGATTTTAATTAGAATTGCATTAAATCTGTATCTTGCCTTTGGTAGGATTGTCATCTTCACAATGTTAATTCTGCCTATCCAGGAGCATGGGAGGTCTTTCCATTTTCTCAAGTCCTCCTCAATTTCTTTTTTGAGTGTTTTTATGTTTTCTTTGTATAGATCTTTCACTTCCTTGGTTAATGTTATTCCAAGGTATTTTTTTTTTTTGTTGTTGTTGCCATTGAAAATGGGACCATGTCCCTTATTTCTTTCTCTGTATCTTTGTCATTTGCATATAGAAAAGCTACTGATTTTTGTGCATTGATTTTGTATCCCGCTACTTTGCTATAGGAGTTAATCACCTTCAGGAGTTTGGGGATGGAGTCTCTTGGGTCTCTTACATATACAATCATATCACCAGTGAATAGAGCTAACTTAACTTCTTCCTTTCCAAATTGTATCCTTTTATTTCCTTCTCCTGTCTTATTGCTTGAGCTAGGACTTCCAGTACTATATTGAAGAGCAGAGGTGAGAGTGGACAACCCTGTCTTGTTCCTGATCTTAATGGGAATTCCTCCAGTCTCTCTCCATTAAGTTTTATTTGGGCCTTCGGAGCTTTGTATATTGCCTTTATTAGGTTAAGATATGAACCAATCATGCCAATTCTTTCCAATGTTTTCACCATGAAGTGATGTTGTATCTTGTCAAAGGCCTTTTCTGCGTCTATGAAAATGATCATGTGGTTTTTGTGTTTAACCTTGTTTATGTAGTATATTACATTGACAGATTTCTGTATGTTGAACCACCCCTGTTTTTCTGGAATAAATTCCACTTGGTCAAGGTGGATAATTCTTTTGATGTGTTGTTGGATTCGGTTTGCGAGGATTTTGTTCAGGATCTTTGCATCTACGTTCATCAGAGAAATAGGCTGGTAGTTTTCTTTTCTTGTGGCATCTCTGCCTGGTTTTGGAATTACGGTGGTACTAGCTTCATTAAAGGAGTTGAGTAGCTTTCCCTGTTCACCAATTGTGTGGCACAGTTTGAGGAAGACTGGTTTTAGTTCTTCCATGAAGGTTTGATAGAATTCAGCTGAGAAGCCATCTGGTCCTGGACTCTTCTTTTTAGGGAGGTTTTTGTAAAATTACTTTTTCAATCTCCATGAGTGTGATGGGATGATTGAGGTGATTAATCTGCTCTGTGTTTAGCTTTGGTAGATGGTATGCATCCAGGAATTTATCCATCTCCTCCACATTATCCAGTTTGTGGAGTAGAGGTTTTTGAAATAAGTCCTGATGATTCTCCCAATTTCACTTATGTCTGTTATGATCTCTCCTTTTTCATTTTGAATTTTGTTAATTTGAAGCATCTCTTTTTTTTTTTTTTTTTTTTGCTTGATCAAATTGGCCAGGGGTTTGTCAATCTTGTTTATTTTTTCAAAGAACCAGCTCTTTGTTGTGTCAATTGTCTTAATTGTTTTCTTAGTTTCCAGTTCATTAATTTCTGCTCTGATTTTAATTATTTCTTTCCTTCTGGAGCTCTTTGGGTTGGAATTTTCTTGCTTTTCCAGTGCGTTTAGGTGGATGGTTAGGTTATTGATTTGGGATCTCTCTGTCTTTTTTATGAATGTTTTCTATGTTATTAATGTTATATAAATTTCTCAATGTTGGAGAACTTTTCTCTTTTTTCTGTATGTCTCATCAGTATGAAGTCATTTGTGTAAATCACATGACTATGATGACACTAGAGTTAGCCATTGTGAGTTCTTATGTGCAAGACTTGCTTCTGGTCCCTTCCTGTTGTATTCTGCATTTCTTGTATTTTCCCCTTATTGGCTTAAAAATAATATGTGAGAAATTCCTCATCAACCAATTGTACACATCAATGATATATATATATATATATATATATATATATATATATATATATATATATTCCTCTTTATATGTCATGTAAGTTGCATCTGAGTAGATATTTACTCTAAACTGTTTATCATCACCCTGTCTTCAAAAGCATCTGTATTTTACATGTCTGCTCACTGCTTTTATTATATCACCAACCCTTACCCTCATAAAGGTCACTTGTCATAACACTCCACTCACCCTTTCCTTTCTCCTCAATTACAAAAAGCATATCCATTCTTCAAAGCATGATCCGATTGTATCCCTTTCAGACAGTTTCCCATTTCCACTATTCACTCCTGCATTCCATTATTCTTGCAGATAATACATATTGCATGTCTAACTCATACAGTCTGAATGGCTATTAACATGAACTGTACCAGACATTGCAGATAAAATCTGTTCATATAAGTTCTTTTGATTTGACAGATTACTTTCTTCTGAATGTAGCTACTTATAATGTCCTATGGTTTAGTATTTCTATTTGTTTCACAAATGACAATGTTCTTCCATATGCTTGTGATCCATGTGTCAGAAGAGATGATACGACTTATGTAATGTACAGGAGAGACAGTCTAGTACTGCACTAATATAGCGTAGTGTTCCTAATACTTCCTAATTAAGTATTTGATCATGTTACCCAAATGTATCTTAGGTAGATGCATAATTAAATCCAAGATATGAAAATTCAAATATTAGTTCATGTGGTTTTGATAAGTTTGACATATCAGAGCAAAGCAGTGGCCATAAAATAAAAAGGCAATTCTGCATAACTGTGTTAGTAAAATTCTAGCATTAATAAAATTATTTTCTTAGAATTTTTTTTAAATAACTTCCTTGAGTTTGAATACAAAGGCGAAAGCAACATTAGAGTCTGTTTCCTTAATATCACGTGATCTATATTTTGTAAAAATGATTATTGCAGAAAGAAATGGAAGAAGTAAAATAATATTTCAGCTACCAAAGCCTCTCCAGGGACAGGTTAGAGAAACTGAAGTTCATAACAGATGTTTTCAGCTATCTAGTTAGTTAGGGCTATGATGCAAATAATTGTTACTGCCATTATCTTTGAAACCAGATGTCTGATGTCCCTATGAGAGACAACCAAATAATAGTGGTAATGGTATAGATGATCTTCAAGCCTATTGCTGTCTTACAACTTAATACTGCTCTGCATTGGCAGGACTGCTGACAAGCAAGTCAAAATGTTCAGACTAGAAATGCATTTTTTTGGTGAATTTCATTGGAACATCATTTACAATTACATCATTATATATAACTAGCAATGGCTGTTAATATCATAATATACTAATATGTTTACAGAATTTGGAGTAGAGAAACAAGGATCTCTTCAGAAAATCTCTGCCAACTGATTTGAAGTTTGCAAACTTAAATTAATTGCAGAACATGCTTATCCAAAATTTCTTCTGTAGTGCACTCAGATTTTGTGGCTGGTTTTAGAAAAAAAATTAAAATAAAGCTTTAAGTGGCATTTATACAAGAACTCAATTTAATTTGGACAAGAAACCCTGTATTCCTATTAGAATGTTAAATGGCAAGAATTTAACAGAATACATTCACCTAAGTAATGACAAAGGGTCCCAATAGCATGAAGGTCTTCATAAATGCTGGACTAATAAATGAAGTTAATTAGAATGTAGGCTTGCATTGTGAACTTTATAAATCATACATTAGTATGTTTGACCTAGTAGGAATTACAATCTAACATATGAAAAATAGTTTTTATTTATTTTAAAATTGATACCAGGTTGGGAAGATGGCTTGGTAGATGAAGGGCTCACTCCTCAAAACTGAATGCCCAAGTTCTAGCTTCCTCACATCCCGAATGAAAAGCCAGAAGTGAGAGGCTTCTGTAATCCTAGCACACTGGCAGTAATAAGATGGGATAGGGAGACACAAGAATTTCCCAGAAGCTCATATCAAAAAGCTGCAACAGCAGAGGGAAATCTAAACTACAGAGCAAGATGCATGAACAAAACTATGCCTTAAATGAGGTGTGGAAAGGTGAGTACCAACCTGAAATTTGTGCTGTGAAAGTTTCTGTGGAAGTTGCTCCATGGCATATATGCATCTGCACTTGAACAAGCACAAAGACGTATACACATACACACACATTCACACACATGCACATATATACACACATGAGTATACACACAAATGCACATTTATGTACATATACACACACACCAAAGAGGAAAATTGGTACTGTATTAAATACAGTTAGTTTGAAAAGTTACCAGTAAAAACAATCACCAACTATTTGAAATGGGAAATACCTTTTTTTTGTTTTCTCTTTCCTCTTTTTCTTTTTAAGGAAGACTGCCACATTCACTGTGTCATCTGAGCAAGTCTATATTCCTGGAAGCTTAAATAACCTATGTTCTTTTAAAGTGGACCTTGAGAGCTTATTTGCAGTTTCCATCAGAGCAGGATTGATACTCATATACCCATGATGGTCCTTCTCTCTTACAGAAGGAAGATCAGGTCTACCATAGTCTATTCTTTGAGAGAGGTTGCATAGAGCACAAAGAGATGAGATTTCACATTTAGATTATCTTCACTCTATAAACATATATTTGAAACTGTCATTTTTGCTTAAGTTTAAGTATTTTATCAGTGAAAGCATGCAACATCCAAAATTATTTTAAAATTCTTTAAACTGAAAAAGATAGTAGTATAGCAATAACAAAACACACAAAAGTTACATAGCAAATACCTTCTGAAAGCTTTCCTTGATAACCATAGGAATCACCCCACAGGCATGATGAAAATGTAATGGTACAGACAGAAATTCTGAGTGTCAAAGAACCTCAAAAATTACCTAGTTACCTGGAGTTAGATGAATCGTGAGTTTGTAGTACAACACAGTGACACATAGTATTTGTCCATTTTTCTGAGAAATTCCCTTGATAGAAGACATAGATATTTATAAAATCCTTTTGGGATTGTGAAAATTATTAGAAATGTTTTTATTGTTGTTGTCAAACATTTATGTCTGTATTTCATTGAAACTGGATTTTCTTACTTAAAGATGAGTGTAGACTATATAATCACCCTTATTTTTAGTAATCTGACATTGTAAAAAGTGATAATGATAATGAAAACAACTACAAGCAAATATTCAAAGACAATATGTCTTCTATAGCACATAATGTGTTTTGTGATGAGAACTTATAACAGGCACATGTAAATGCATGCCTTCTTTTTATTTTAATTCATGTGTGTATGTTTGTGTGTGTGTGTGTGTGTGTGAGAGAGAGAGAGAGAGAGAGAGAGAGAGAGAGAAATGTTGTGGAGCCATTTCAGTGGTGGCTGGAGCAGAATGCGTGGTGTCCTCCTCTGTTTCTCTTCTGATCCTTACTTAAGCTAAATTGTCTTATTGATACAGAAGCTTTCTGTTCTCCATGAGCAGGGGTAATTCTCCGCAGTCCATTCCCCTTTACTAGACTGGGGTTTCTGGTGAGTGTGGTCATGTCCCACTGTTTATATGGAATTTGGAGATTCAAATCAGGTGGCTTACGGACATCTCAGGCCCTCATTCCTGCAAAAGAAGTGCACTTATCTGCTAAGCTATCTCTCCAGCTTGTGTGACTTTGCCTTAAGTAGTTTTGGGCTAGTGTCACTGTTGATAACTAGCACTTGTTCTCTGAATATTTTTGAGACAAGTTTTAAGTGTCTGGTTCCATACTGAAGACTCAGTGAGATTAAAGACTAATGCACATAATAACTTACATACAGCTCCACACTGCTGGATGAACTTCCAAACCAGACACAGTTTGTGGGATAAAGGGTTGTACTTGGAGTTTGCAGATCTAAGGGAAGTACTATTGATAGTGCATGAAGCTGTCCCCCTTTCACAGATCCAAAGAGAGAGACACAACCACACAATCAGCACCACAAGAAGGAGAAAAACCTGCAAAAAGAGAAAGAAAAAAAAAAAGTAAAAGAAAAGAAAGAAACAGCAGGGGATGCAGGAAGAGCTCAAGCACTCAGCATAACCTTAGGCTGGAGATAAGATCCACACCCAAATGTACCTTTGTGCTGGACCCTAAGATCCACCCCTGGTAACACCTCTTCCAGCCAGGCAGCTGGAAATACAAATTAAAAGCCATAAGTCTATTGGGAGACATAAATTCAAAGCACCATAATCACCAAGGTGAAGTAGTCAGACTTAAGTATGGAGTCAACACCCATACTCTTCACTTAAATTTTCTAATATTAAGCCAAATTACCTTGAGTGTGGTAAATTTGTGTTTTCTGAAGGATTTTTTTTTAAATTAAAGAAAATATTAATGTTAAAATAATAATAGTGTTAATCATTTGATTATTTAAGATAATTCAAAGGAATTTTTAAGTCATTAGATATGCCAATTTAAAAAAATTAAAGATTTTATTGGATTTATTTATTTACTTATTAGAGACAGAGAGAAAGTGAGAATGGACATGAGAGGGTTTCTAGCCACTGCAAACAAACTCCAGATGGATTTGCCATGATGTGCATCCGGCTTACTTGGGACCCAGAGAAGCGAACCTGGATCCTTAAGCTTTGCAGGCAAGCACCTTAACCACTAAGCCATCACCCCAGCCCAAATATGCTATTTTTGAAATGACCTTATATTGCCAATGATATTATCTGTTCATTAACTTAACATAACTGTGGTGGTTTGAATAGAATAGATGGCCCCCAATATATTCAGTTGTTTGTTTGTAGTTTGCAGCTGCAGCCACCTGGCTGGAGTCAGTGCCATTGTGTGGATCTTAAGGTGTGGTGGTGGGTTTCAGATTTCAATCTAAAGATATGCAAAGTATGCCTAGCAGCAGTTCCTGAAGTGTGCTGTGGCTTTTGACCTTTAGGCCTGTGCTTCTCTCTCTCTCTGCTTGGGCCTGTGAAGGCAGGCCAGTTTCTTCTGTCATTATGGAACTTCCCCTGGATCTGTAAGCTTCAATAAATATCTCTTCCTCCATAACTGTGCCTGGTCTGGAAGTTCATCTCAGCGAACCTGAAACTGTCTGATACAATAACATATACAAATATACCACATGTATTTTAGGAACATATGTAAGTCTTTCTTTGCATCACACTATTCTTCTCTCTCTCTCTCTCTCTCTCTCTCTCTCTCTCTCTCACGCACACACAGATATATCACATTAATATTATACACACACATATGTGTGTTATATAGACACTTCACATTATACTTCATTTATCTAACTGAACAATCTAAATAACCTAATAGCAAAAACTTACTTTTACTAATGCTTTCATAATAGAACTATTGACATTATCAGAAATATTAATGATAGATCACCACAAGAAAATTCTGAAAGTATTAAGTGTAATGAAGTGTATGCTCTACTTGATGGTAAAGTGAGAATAGGTGTCCATGGCTCTATAACATGTTGTTACTTGTGTCTATATCATATACTTATTGCTCAGTCATGTTATCATTACCTCTCTAAAACATTTGCACATACTGTCTCAAGTTGAGTAAAGTATTATGATTACTTGTCTTATATGTATTTAAGAATGAAAACCTACTAGCAGCTGTTGTCATGTGGGTGAGGGGTTTCTCAGGAGATTTTAAGAACTTAAGTAGTTAATTTGATAAAAATATGTTATGAGAGTATTTTAATATATTTATACATCCTACTTTAAATCCCAAACCCAAACTAAAATCTCAGTGCCTTTTCCCACAGGACATAAACATATAAAATGTAAAAGATATGGTGGTGTTCTAGCATCTTCAATTAGGAAATATCTTGATCCTAATAAAGGCAAGAAAAGAAGAGCTTTGCCAGTTGGATATTTTCCAAACTCATTTATACTCAATTAAGAACTTCATTTTTAATCTGCAGAACCATTCAAATCAGTAATTAGAAAGCAGGGTTTGAAAAACACACATAGTTTCATAGCACTGTGAGGATAACAAGAAAGGATTGAGCCATTTATTCCAGCTGTGTTTTATCTCTTCCTGCCCATATTAGAGCATAGTGAACAGAAATAAGCCATCAGTATCTGTCAATATATGTGGAATCAACACACTCAGGCAAGATAACATCATTCCTTACCAATAAAAAACAATAAGAAAAATCCATTACATTAATCAGCACATATATAATCTACTTATGAATATGATATTCAATCTTATTTTATCTATATGGAATAAAAATTAAATCTTTTGTTATATTTGTTGCCTCAAGTGAAATTAAGAAAATACTAGAGTGAAGAAAGGAATCAGTCCTCAACATAAATTCTTGGGTATGTACTTCCCCATAGTTGATACTATCATATTATTGGAACCTAATATAGCTTCCATGTTCTTAATTTTTTTGTTCAAACTATCCATATATCATAAATGTTAGTTATTTTATATTTGCTTGAATGAAATACCCAATTGAAAACAGATTAGAGAAAGACTGAATTTATTTCTGTTTCCAGTTTCCAGGGGAAGTCCATCAAGCAGGGAGAGCATGGCAGGAGTAGTAAGCCAGAGTCCCATCATCACATCAGTCCTAGGAAACTATACAGAGAGAGCAAGTGGTGCTGTGCTGGGACTTCTCAAGGCCTACTTTTAGTGACACATTTCCTCCAGCCAGGCTCTACCTCCTAATGGTTCTACAGCCTTGAAGAATAGAAGAACCATATGGGGATCAAGTATTAAACACATGAGCATATGGAAGACATATTGCATTCAAAGCACCACAACATCTTATCAAAACTTTTCACAATACTGCATATTAGTACAAAACTATTAACAGGAAGGTTCTGTTTTCCAGAGCAATAAAATAACTGGCAGACTATGTAACTAATTGTAGTTCAGCATCCAAGGTATCGACTAAGAGGCATGGTGTATTCTGGTTGGTTGTTAAATCACTAGAGCCAAGTGAACAATATTCACCTTCTGCTTTAATATCCAGATCTATTTTTGAATGCAATTCTCATAAGCAAGGAAACATACCATAGTGTGAACATTTCATCCTCAATGCATAATACAACAGAAAACAAAGCACATTCTCCCATAAATGTTGTACAACCATGAACAAGAGGGGAACAAAGTAGTGAATCCGGTACTGCAGAAAACAGTCTATAAAAAGGTGCTCTGGTTGACATGATCCTTGAAATAATTGATAAAAATTTTTGTCAAAATCAACTTGCAATTGCCAAGGACATCTCTTCAGATCAAGCTAAAACTAAAATAAACAAATATTCAATGTGTGTCTCAATGGCTATAAAACTTACCTGATTCGATTATTGACAAAATGTCAAAGCTTAAGACTAACTTGTAAAAACCTTAAATACTGAAATTGATATGATCCTAGGTTTCTGTTGAACATGCATGTTGCAGACTTTTTTTTACAGTAGTTTAAATTTCCCTTACTTCAAAATTAATCAGTGTTGTTAAGTACAAACTATTTAAGAAATGAGCTTTTTTAAAACTATGGTGATTACCAAACAAAATGTGGCATGCATTCAAAATATTTTGGCTTCATTCTCCATGCCTGTCTAAAAAGACTGGAACCAAACCAGATATAACCTCAGATGTTTTATAAACATGCTATTATCATCTCATATATTAAGTTCCCATAAATTGAACATATGTTGGCATTATTAAATTGTTTCAATTAATAAAATACACTTTTTAAATCTCATATAGTCTCTCAGGCAGAAGCCACTATATGCCAGTGCTAACAGTTCATTTCTTGATATTCTATTGATGGAGTTTAACATGCACTGAACTGGGGAGCCTGAATGATCCCCAGAGAGTACTTGCTTTTGTGTATTCTCCAATAGAGAATTTTGATTAACACGTCTAGATTCCTTTGAGTATAAGTAGAGGTTGAAGCATAAAGGCTTTTATATTTGTGAAACTATTCAGTGTCAATTTAACTAAATGTATACCTTCAAGTCTCATTGTACATTAGTGAAATGGGTGCCTTTGCTCCCTAGCTAGACTTCATCAGTTACAAGAGGGGAGTCACAGAGATTTTTACTGCATTGATTAGTGTGATTCTACTTTCATCCATGTGATTCAAAGGCTTTAAAACTTCATCTTGCACAATATCACCTTCATCTCTACCAAAGATGTTTTCTTCTGTTAAATATTTATAACTGGACCTTAGTGGGTGGGGTGTAGAGGAATCTTTGTGGGTTGCATGTAATTTATTGAATTTACTGTCTCATATTAAATCTGAAAATATATTTCAAGTGATTATAATACATCTACTACTAAATCCTTTAAAAATTTTTGGTTAAAATTTCAAAAAGTTCCATGAAACAGAATTATGATTATACCATGTTTACTTTAACAAACACAGGTTTAGAGAGGATATGTAATTAGCCATGGGTAACAGCAAATGATGAAAATTTGAAGGTTCAAATTCATGTAGCTTGTATTCAGGGTTATGATTTTAATCAATACTCAGAACTGACTAAACACATAAGCTGATGGACTATTTAATTGATTTCATGATCAGATATCCTTAGATTTACTCCTCTGATTTGCAAAATATCTGACAAAACTGGGATTCTTTAAAATCTTTGGGAAAGGAAATGACCAGTAATAAAATTATATTTAGAATGAACTAAATGCAGGCTTATAAATAATTAAGACATAGGTAATAGTTTTCTCCAAGTACGTGTTTACATTTTTTCTCTGCTGAATGGTAGATCATGTTAAGCAAGTGTGTGGGTCTCAGGATATTCTCTTGGGTACCATTCTTTCTTGGTGCCAGTGGTGTGATTTTATTTTGATTTGGTTTCAGGTTTGTGTAGTCGTTGATCTACCCACACAGGGCATTTCTTTATAGGTATTTCTTCCAAATTTATTTAAATCACATGTCTTCCATGCAAAATTTCTGTCAATATGGTAGATGCCACAATTATTCAGTTCCCTTTACTTAGGCTCTGGTTTTTATTTCCTTCTCCTTTGTGTCTATTATATGAATGAATTAAGGGGACTGATTTATGTTGATTCAGACAACCCTAAAGATATATTTGTATGTGTTTATGCTTGACATACTATATTGCAGTAGTCTACTTGTTCTATGCTTTCCTGTTCTATATTGTTTTTTCACTATCTTCCTTTGCATATTAATTTTTGCATGGGGTTCTCAAATTGGTACCATTATTAATCTCCTACTTCTTATAAACACTTCCCAAACACAATTCACACTATTAATTTTAAACATAGCTCACTCACATTATATTTTGACATTTAAGGAAAAGAAAATATCTGATAATAAAACAAAAGATAGGCTAATTATGTTTATTTATGTTAATATTTCTCCATAGCTTATAACCTACTTTAGATGATACCATCCCTTCTTGACAAAGTCTCCAGTTCTATCATCATATCTGTCATACTTAACAACACTATAACATTAACAATGTGACATGTACTATTAGTTAAATTAATCATTTACTATTATGAATGCACACTATGAGAACCATAAAAATATTGCTTTGGTGTTATTTAAATCTCTGAACAGCCAGACACTTCTGAAAATTATCAGGAATCTGAAAAGTGTTTTCACTGGGGAAATTGGTGTTTTCTTCTTGATAAATATTAGTTTTAAGAGCTCACTGATGAAGGAGAACCAAATGAAAATAATACCACAAAATCCTATATCCTGCAAGACAGACTAAAAGGTTGAACCTTCATCAGGTCCTTAGTAGGAACACCTGAATCAGAGGCCCTGGAGAGAGTATGATGAAGGCTAACCTTAATCTTCTCTTGTTTCTCTCTCTCTCCCTCTTCTCTCTTCTCTCTTTCTCTTTTATATTACCTATCTTTTTCTTCCTTCTTTTCCCTTTTGGCTGGCCTATAAGTCTCAGTACCAGCATGTGGTTAATATCCACAATGAGTTGTTGATCAGAGAGAACTACAAGGTTTCCCAAAAGAAGACAGATTTCTGTCAGAGTACTTGATGACCCACCAAAGGTTAATGGTAATATCCTACTGCCAAAGTCACCATATGCTCTTGGTATGCTCTTGGAATATGGAGTGACCTTGCTGGAATCTTGAAAACAGTCAATTCCCAGACAGTTAGCTCATCTAAAGCCAGAAGTTGCTACATGAGAGACTGGGGAAAAATAACTAACATATTTCCAAGCAACTCATGGTCTAAGCTACTCAGCAGAAAACAACCGAACGTGATGTTCACCCAAATGAAATGGTGGCACCCAGATATGGTTGGTAATCAACTGTTCTTGATTTGACTAATGAATCTGCTCAGTGGAACAGAACCCATAGCTGGAACTGGGAAACAAGTCAGCATCATATCAAAAAAAAAAAAAAAAAAAAAAAGAGTCCACTCTCCAATATCAAGCTCCCATCAATCTTGGGCTATAAAAAAGGACCTATGCCTATTAAATTCTCTCTAAAATAATAATTGGTATCCCATTTATCTGGTTCTAACCTCATTCTACATTGAAGAATTTCCTTCTCTTTTTCAGGTGGATGCAGAACCTGAGGAGAGATTCAGCCCATTGCACCTCACCAGGGCACCAGCTGAAACCATAGAGTAATTGGGGAAATGAGCAAGAGTGATGCTTTCTTGGTGAACCTGGTACCAACAAAAGGGTGAAGGAGATAGACACAGAGACCACTCAACTAGTACCAAACCAGATATACAGAGGCACAGAGACTTCCAAGACCTCATCACTGAAGTAGACCTAAAATGAACCCAACATGGCTGAGGGAAATTTGCAAGAGAGGGTTGGAATAATTGTTGGAACCACAAGTTCGAACATTATGCACAGATACATTGCCTCTTCCCCATAACTGATGGCTACCCCCACAATGCACAACCCACATTCCCCAACAAGGAGGGTCCCTTCAGAGAGGGGAGGACAAGGAGGAGGTTAACAATGGTACCAACATGGCTGTATACACACTGTGTACATAACTAAAAAAATATGCTCACTGGTGAAAGAGAATATTTTATGCTTGTGATTTCATTGATATGCTTTATAAGTATACTTGATCTTTCCATGACCACAGTATAAGAATTATAGGGCATAGTAGCTTTTATTATCTAAATTAATAATGTCTATGCATTGTAAAAAGTCATGGGTTACATACTGGTCTTTTTATTCAAGAGTATTATGTGATTTGCTGATGATCACTTCCAAGTACCCTTTTTTTATATATCTCTACCCCAATAGCCTTCCTCTTCCCTAATAATCCCCATTCTATTTCAAGATGATGATGATGATGATGATGATGATGTGTGGAGAAAATATGTGATATTTATATTTCTGGGTGTGGCTTCTTTTGTTAATATAATGATCTCCAATTTTATATATACATTTTTTTTCTTGAACTTTACATATTTCATTCCTCATCATGGTTGAATATAATTCCATTTTGTATGATGTTGCATTTTCTTTACCTGTTGATCTATTGATGAACACAGGGGCTGATTCCTTAACTTAGCTTTTGTTAATAACAGATGATGAACAATTGTCTCAGTATTATACAGAAATAGAACACTTTGGATATATTCCAAAGTGTGTTGTACATTGTTCATATGGTAGCTCCAGTTTTTACTTTTCTGAGGAAAATGAGCTTTATAGGGACTGCATCAGCTTACACTCCCAATCTACACCTATACTTGTTATTGTTATTTACAAAAATTATTGATGCTTCAATCTTGACTTTGTATCCTGTGATCCTGCTCAACATACTTCTGGCCTCAGCACCCATTCAGTAGCAAACCATGTTAATACTTGAAGAATAATGATGTTTTGGTAATATGTCTGAAGGGACCCATCTTAGGTAACAAACATTAACTGGATATTTTGAATGAGCATGTTTTTTTTTTTTTAATTTTGGGGTGTCTTTTTTTGTTCCTAGCATAACCAAGCCTCTTGAGTTAAGTGACCCTTGGTTAGAATCATCCACATCTATGCATCCCTTGTTTGGAAATAACCATTATCATATCTATGATTGGTCTGTCTTATCATGGAGCTAGAACTAGTAGAGATGGGTGCCAACATACCTTAGGATTTTGTTGGTTTTTCCTTTTAAAGGTCTTCTATATCTGTTTCTGATAGACTAAATAGGCCATTTGCATACTATCTGAGGCACCCTTTATTTTAGGTTATACTTTTCTCTCTGAGTGTTTAAGACCAAGCAGGTAACCAAAATAAAATCAAAGATGTGATTGTAAAGGTCAATAGAGGTTCTCCAAGGGAGACTCCAGGGACCTGGAGGAGCACTATGGCTTCCCTAGACACTGATGTTATAATGAGAGAGGGACAAGCTGATCAAGTGGCCTGCCTTTGTTAGGACACCTGCAGAACTGCTTTTTTAATTTTTTCTCTGTTTTGACTCTCCTGTTGCAGATTGAACACCAATATATTTTTTTTTTTTCCTCTGGATCTCTGGGTCATCTCTGATTAGAAAGACAGGAGACTTACCAGGGGAGCAGCATAAACAGGTTAGAACATGATCTCTTCTGACCTTTTTACTTGGAAGCAGGGGCCAAAATATTGGCCTTTTTAGCTGGTGACTCCATTTGGTATTGGATTCTATATTTTGTTATTAAAACACTAAGAAGGAAAGTTACCCGATCTTGGAGTGTGTAGGTATATAGCACAGTTGATGAGTGAAAAAGATTTAAAAAATGGCACAAAAGCTTAAAATAATTTTGTCTAACATCTTAGTTTAGTAGTTCTGTGACAGTATAAGCTATATCTGAAGAATAACATGTTACCAGTCCAGATAACAATATTCCTATCAACAAATATAAAGCAATAAATTTGACCTAGAAACTGTCAGAAAAGACAAGTAAGATAGCATGAAGTCAGAGCACATGTGTTTGAAAACTTCTTTGATTACTTGGATGGGCACCAATTACACAAGGAAGGCTATAGTGGAGCTTGAGATCATTTTAAATTTTTCCCCCAGTGGAAGACCATTGTTTGAGCATGAGGCTGTATCTGGAAGCAGGGAATATGCCTAAAGAGTTAAATGACTTATAAAAAATAAACTTAAGATGCCAGAAATAAGACAGTTATCTAGCCTTGACTAAAATTATTTGATTACACATAATAATAGAGCATAACCTAGTTATTGCTGAGCAAAAATAACTGAGCTGTAATACAACCATTGACAAGTCTGTTTTAAAAGAGAAAATAAGGGCTGGAGAGATGGCTTAGCGGTTAAGCACTTCCTTGTTAAGCCTAAGGACCCTGGTTTGAGGCTCAATTCCCCAGGATCCACGTAAGCCAGATGCACAAGAGGGCGCAAGCATCTGGAGTTCGTTTGCAGTAGCTGGAGGCCCTGGCTTGCCCATTCTCTCTGTCTCACTCTCTCTGTCTGTCACTCTCAAATAAATAAATTAATTAATTAAAAGAGAAAATAATGTTGGACAATGTTTTCAGCTTAATCTTGGATAGTCAATAATGTGATATTATATTAGAGATTTTTTTTTTTTTTTGTTTTTTTGAGGTAGAGTCTCACTCCAGCCCAGGCTTACTTGGACTTTACTATGTAGTCTCAGGGTGGCCTCGAACTCATCATGACCCTCCTACCTCTGCCTCCCAAGTGCACCTGGCTATATAACAGATTTTGATTAACATGAAGCAATTTTATGTCTTACTTATGACTTAAAACAAATCTTAGCCAAACTAGCCCAAGTTATTTTACCTAACAGAAAAACAAGTCCCAATGACTGAAATTAAATCATTTAAACTAAAATGATAAACCTAATGATGACTATTTCATAGAATTAGGATGAACAAAAGAGGAACTATCTTTAAAGCTACAATATTTTGGGAAATGAAAGGCTTTTGTAGGAAATTAAGCACTAATAGGTGAAACTTTATCTTAAGACCCAGTTTTCTCAGTAGTTAAAATGTTGACAGATAGAGAAACATAGTTAACTTCACTGAGAACCTTAAAGCCAGTTTTTGTAACCCTTAATCTATGAGCAAATTAATGTAAGTGATCTGTTAATAAGTGAACGTTAACCATAAGACTCAGTATTTTCAACAGCTTAAACCTTGACAAGTGGATGAACATAGTTAACTTTACTGAGAACTTTAAAAACAGTTTTAATAAGCCTTAAGTCATGAAAAAATTAACATCAGTGAGGTGAATTTTTTAACCTTGCTATCAAGTAGATCTTACAGTCTATCTACCTAAATATTATACTAATTTTACCAAATTGTTGTTGGCAATTTTTAAAGTCCTTGCTAGAGCTAAACTTGGACCAAAGAACTGTTTTAGTTTATGATTTGGTAACTATGATAGTGAGAAATTTTGAGACAAATAGTGCCATCTGATAGAAACTGGAGGAAGAATAGAAAAATCTAAGGTTAGACTACACCCCATCCTGTCTGGCCTCTTTTAGTGGAGGTGGACATCTCTCCAGAACTGGATGAGGGGGAGGGAAATGAATTATGGTTTCCAATCTCTTGCCTACAGGGACGTGAACCAAATTTCTTATTTGTTTGATTGATATGCCTCTTGGAGCAAGAGATTTAGAATATGCGTGTTTTTTCTATCCAGCTAACTTCCAAGTTCAAGTTCCTCCTAGAACCCCCTCCAAGAAATGTACGTTCCACCACACATCTTGTGGACCTCCTAAAAGTAACTGTAGGCAGAAGTGTAGGGACTTCTGCTTTACCTTTGCCTGGGTGGCCGATTTGCCCTTCTGGGGAGTTACCTTGGAACCTCCATTCCATCTTCCATCTTCCTGGAAGTGCTCCCCCAGCTCTGTGAGTATTTTAGGATGAATTTAAGTCTCTTAAAGAATTTATTTTCATGTTCCAGGTGTATAAAGATCTTAATCATCTGATTTTTTTTTTCGGAGAGGCTCTGTGTTAATATCTATTTTTAGTCTGGTGTACCCACTAAACAAGCCTGACAGTCATCTTACTTATGGAGTTTGTAACCAGATCAAATACTTTAACTTGGTTTACCCATTTGAGTTTTCTGAGTAGTGAGAAATTCTATATGACAGTAATAACTTTCAATGATCAGAGGAAAGGATCTATTGAGACAATCAAAAGTATATGCTGCTTGTTACTCTCATTTTCCTTGTCAGAGACAATTGGCCTTTTCTCCCCTCCGCCTTCTTCTTTTCTGAACAAGATCTGGAGGAGAGGGTGTGAGATCAAGGGGGTACCACCCTTTTCACAGAGTCCAGCTTCCAAGGAATTTAAATAGCCGTCTACCAATTAAAAGCAAGGCAAAGGGGAAATGACAGAGCAGAGAGCTAGCTATCCTAGTATTGCTTTTTCTATTTTGAGACTGCCTATTTGTTTTTACCTAAGAAAGTTAAAATGAATGAGAATTTTATGTATTTGTGATACACAAGGTGAGAGCTTCATCTAACCTAGTTAGGCTTTTTCCCAGAGAATGTGAACTACACCTGTGCTTGTGACTTTGCAACCCATATTACAGGATTCGACCTCTATCCAATTAAGCTGAATTTAAATTATGTGCCATTAAGTCTGTGTCTGTCCCTATATGAAATTTTAGAGCATTTTTAAGAGCACATAAACAGAGGAAAACCTTAAATTTAGGCATGGTGCTCATCTTTGTTCAGCCTGAAGATTATCCTTTGCTCATTTTAAAAGACAATTATTTTAAGTAAGTACTGGCCTTCCTAGATTTCTTTTATAATCCTTCTTTTCAACATACACATAACCTTCTTATGCAGACTTTTACCTTATAACCTAAGTATCATTCAAAAATAAAAGTCTTTCTTATCAAATGTCCTTGTATCCAGCATTAAAACATTCCTTTACAATTTGTCCTTCAAACATTTTATGTCACCATAAACCAAAAAAAACTTTTATTAACCATCATTCTTATAGGGCTATTAAGAAAACTACATCTATGGGATAATCTAGGTTCTAGGACTTAACCATTTTATCATTGTTTATCTACAAAGAAACATCCTTGGCAGAAAAACTGAGAGTTAAACATTTTAGTATGACTATTTAAAGTTTTTAAACTTGCCCCTTTTATGATTTACATCACCAAAAAAATCTCTATAAGTATAATCTAGGAAAATTTACAACTAGCCTTATCTTAGAATATTGACCAGAATATACCTACTCATTTCATATTACCGACTGATTTGGGATATTCCTTCTTAAAAGTATAGGCTTCTACATACAGGTAATGCATGATATTTGCTCTGGAGATAATCCTTAACAGTAAATTTAACATAGCTGGAAATGATTTTATTAAGAGCAGTTCAACTAGAATTTCTTTCCTTTTTTTTTGGCCTAGGCTTGAGGCAGACTGGCATGGAACTGCTGGTCCAGTTGCCTCCACTTTCCATGTGACAGGATTAGTGTGAATCATCATAACCAGTAAGATCCTGTCACTCATAATCCCCTGAGATACACGGTGTACAGGGCATAGTGTGAGCCACCACACCTGACAGAATCCCATTGTCCACAGTAATTCTCTAAGCAGCTTGAAGTGCTTAAAACATGGAATATAATAAATGCAGGAATGTTAAACCCAAGTTACACTTAAGATAACATATAACAAATTATGATTACCTGTTTATATAGAAATTTAGCTCACTAAGTCTTACTTAAATCTGCCTTCCTTGATTTCTTTTTCTTTTTTTAATTTTAATTTTAATTTGTTTATTTGAGAGCAACAGACAGAGAGAGAGAGAGAGAAAAAAAATGGGCACGCCAGGGCCTCCAGCCACTGCAAACCAACTCCAGACGCCTGTGCCCCCTTGTGCATCTGGCTAATGTGGGTCCTGGGGAATCGAGTCTCGAACTGGGTCCTCAGGCTTCACAGGCAAGCGCTTAACAGCTAAGCCATCTCTCCAACCCCCTTGATTTCTTTTTAATAAAATTGGTTGCTAAAGCTTTTGTAACCTTAATCCACAGAGAAAATAGCAAAAGAATACAAAATTTACATATTGTGGTGATTTTGCTTTAATATCTGGAGGACACATGGCATAGTCTCAGTAATTTGTGTGGCAAAGCAAGACCGTAAGGACCTCTGTTGGAAACTTAGGTTACATAGAAGAAAGTCAGCCTACACATAAGGCACTTAAAAATTTTTCCTGCCTGTGTATGATTGATCTCAGCCACACACTTAGCTTTTAAGCACGTCTTAGCCTGAAGCAATATTGACAAAAAAAAAAAAGACAAAAACAAAAAACCTAAAAATGTATTTGAAGTAGAATGCCAGCCAAAGCTTTCTGGAGTGAAAAGGATATAAGCATTCCCCAGTTAAAATTTGATGGACCAGCTATGGAATAAGAAAGCCATAGTGTATTTTAAGACATGTGATACAGAAACCAAAAGGTATCTATATACAGCATCTTATTTTTTCTAAAGCCAGAAACAAAGCAGAAAATACCATATACAGTCACTAATAAGTGTCTCTAACCATTCAATAATCTAACCAGAAAGCATCAAGCAAAATTATATACTTGCTTTAACCAAGGAATTTACACCCACATGGTCTTTGTCTTTGGGATCAGACAGAACTATGGCCCTCCATACATGGGTTTCGGCCCTGCAGAGTCTTGGTGCCAAGCGTAGCCTTCCCCCATTTCAAGACTGTACTTTCTGAGGGGTGGTGGTCATCACACTCACCAATAAGGTACTGGCTGCAGGCTAGTCCTTCCCTTGGTTACCACTTACAGTGAAAAACAAAAAAGACTAGCGGACCTCTGACGCTAAGACGGCATGGCCTCCAGCCAGCTGATTCCACCCTGCTACGCTGTGCAGTGCACAGTGACCGGGAAAGAAAGCCACACCCCACATTCCCAGCAGATCCAATCGAGGGGAAGATCCCGGCTCAAGTGCAGATTGGCTCTCTCCAGCCAATGTGGCCCTTGTGGGTTTGGACACATGTGCCTAAGGCAGAAAGAGGAAGATGCAACCCCTTTACCAAACTGCAATCAACGCCAGTTTCTCAATGAAAGAAACTTGTAGAAAAGAGACTTTTGGTAGAGAAACATTAAGTTTACCCTCTGAGTTTCCCCATGAGGGAACCATATGTTAAGGAAATTTTGGTGTTCCTTGACAATGCCAATGAACCAATAAATTTAGGGTACTCCGGAACTTTGTCTCACAAATTTAAAGAGTTAAATCCATAAACTGGAAGGTAAGGCTTAGAGACACTTTATTAGATTAAGAGAGGAAAAGTACAGGGAGCTCTTGCCATGTGGAAAACAAGAGAAGGAAAAGAGCCTTCCCTGCTCGGCATAGTCCCCCCATCTCAGCCCAGCGGGGGGAAGATGAGGGATGCTAAAGAAATCAGGCCCAGATGATACTCTAAAACAGTTTCTATCACACAGGCTTTTCCAGGGATACAGCATGACCCTGAGTCTCCTCCCTGTCTATGTAGCTGCACCCTGATTGTATGTTACCTGGTTAGTGCAGCCATGGGCTCAAAGACCTTTGAATAAACTGGTTTCTGTTCTGCATTTGTATGTTTTTATTACTGACTGTTTGCTAAGGAATTTTCTGTTTGTGCCCCTAAGTCATGTAACCTTAGAAATTGGTAACCCACCAATAGTATAATGAGTTCAAGATGATGTCAAACTGCCTATTACACTGTCTATAAAACCCCCAAGCTATCAGAACTCAGGACTCAGGTTCTGGAAGTTATTCCTCTGAGTCCATGTCGCCATGAATAGATTTTCTGATTTTCCACTCGATCTCTAGTGTCTTCTCTGTGTGACTCAGTTTCCCATAACACAGGAACCTGGAAGTTCAGGAAAGGTGGAAAGCCAAAAGGAGTTACCCACCTGGTAAGCATGTATTTATAATCTTATAGTGGTGGGCTTTACACTCAGGCTCAGGTGAGCCTGAGAGTTTGCTGATTAATCTGGTCTCAGGAAAGGGTAGGCACACCTGAGTGGGGGTGTGAGAGAGCTCAGAGATGAGACTGGATCAGACATTATATTTCTATTCTCCTGGAGTTGGCAGGTGGTGTTTCGATATTTTCCCCTCCCTCTTTTGGACCCTCTCCTGGTAATTTCTCCTCACTAGAATACCAACTGAGTCATGGTAGATATTGTTTTAAATATTATTTCATTGTGCATTTTTATGTCCCTGTTAATTAGGAATATTGATTTTTAAGCCTTTATTTGGGTTACTATCAGGGTAATGCTGGCCTTATTTAATGAGGTTGATAATGTTTCTACTCTTTCAGTTTTATGGAATAATTTGAGGACTGTTCAGGTACTCATATGAATATGTATACAGCCTTGAGTACAAATATGTTAAGGTAGAGTTTGTCATCATCCAATACTAATGATAAAAAAGCATGGATGCTGTTTTAGGAAGACCATGATGACAATCATTAATAAATTTCATATGCAAAGTAGCCTGTGGGAAATGTAAAAGGAAAGGTTTCTGTGATTTCATCAAGCTTGAATAACAAGTGAAATAAATAATTTATGTTAAGTAAATATTTGTTCAAAAGGTGTCTCTATATATTACAGATTTGGGGTGACATTTTATGTATTCATTTTTTACTTAAGTTAATTTTATTTTTTAACATGTAATACAGATTTAGGCATCATTCATCCTGGAATTGTCAAAAACAATTTGTTTTTGTTAACCTGACATTGTTTTGTGAAAAGCATGTAGCAAAGCATAGAACAATGGCTAAACTTTATCTCCCTTAAATATTTCTGAAGCTGTCATTACTACAAAAAGAGAGTAACTATGTATAATCAAATTGTCTCTGCCTGCTAATAACAGTGTCTGTAGTACAATGCAGCCTTATCCTGAAAATTGAACCCATAAAATACCTTCTTTTTTATATTTGAAACTTTTCTATTCACTATGTTATTATATAACAACTTTAATTCTCTATGGTATTTGGGAGGTAAGAATAATGACTATTACTATTGATGTGTGTTTATTATTTACTTATTTATTTATTTTACTTCCTAGGAGAATTTTGAGGAACAATTTCACTTGATTTTTCCATTTTATCACCTTGAACATCATTGACATTGCTTAGATATTCAAATGCCCCTTTATTATTAGTTTAACCAATAGGTATTTTAGTAATTTTCTTTTCTTTCACTTCTTGAAAGTTTTTGACTAAATGGACCTCTTTTTCTCTAGACATCATAGTACTACCCCTTCACATTTGCTCTTGTTACTTATTCATTCATTCAGTCACTCTTTCAGTTTAGTTTTGTTTGTTATTGGGACATGGTCTCACTCTATAGCCCAGCCTGCCCTGACACTTGCTCTGTAGCTTAGGCTAGTTTGGAATTCCTGATGATCCTGGTGCTTTAGATTCCCAAATGTTGGGATTACAAGCATGACCAACTACATGAGGCCTAATCTCTTTATTTCTGACTGGTAATTCCAAGTATGTACTGTTTAATTTCTTATACTTGAACCTTAGAAGAAATACCCCCAGAATAATCAATGAACCAAGAGACATTTGCACCCTTCTCCAGCACATGTGAGTTGTATGTTGAGGTGTGCATGCTTATCTGCAGCCCTCCATTGGCTGTTTGTCTGCAGAGGCATGCCCTCCATTGTGCTGCCGCACTAAGAACCTGCCACCTCTGCTATGGTGTTTATTTCTCTCCAAATGCATATGGACTTTAGCCCTGATCATTCCTAAAATGCTGGAAAATAAGTGCAAGGAAGGGGACAATAAAAGCATTAGTGCTTACTAAAAAGCTTGTGACTTTTTTTTTTAAAGTTAAAGCTGGAAAAGACCTACATTGGTGAAACAATAACAAAATCTCCTAATTTAACACTGGGATGATTTAGTGGATTACTTAGCAGAAAGTTAGAGGGTCACTATGAGGAATGGATAGAAAGAAATATGAGTCGACAAATAGTTTAAGGTTCATTGGAGATATGACTCAATGATTCGGAATGGCTCTCTTCATGGAGCAGTGCTGACTTTGAGGTATTGATTCTCTTAGAGATAGTAGTGAAACATCTGTCTTAAAACCATGATCATAGGACTAGAGGGATGGCTCAGAGGTTAAGACACTTGCCTACAAGGTTAAACATCCCCTGTTGGATTCCCCAGTGCCCACATGTACAAATTAGTGCAAGCATCTGGAGTTCACTTTCAGTGCCTGCAGGCCCTGGCATGTTCATTCTATCTCTCTGTCTCTCTCTCTCTTCTCTCTCTCTCTCTCTCTCTCTCTCTCTCTTCTTGCAAGCAAATGAATAAAAATGTGATCATGTAATTCTTATTTGCTGGATTTCTATACTTTCTGAAATTGAGAAATCAACAAGGGCAATGTGCTCAGTAGCAAGCTGAGGGTGCATAGTTATTACCTTTACATATGTGCAATTGAAAATGCAAACAGGGCTGTTAAACATGCAGACACGCAGTAATGTTATCAAAGAAATTACATAACTTTTAAGACATCCATGAGATACTTTGAATATGATCCTCCCAAGCCATAGTTATATCAATTCACAATTCTGATAAATTAGATATAAGGTTTTTAAAACTATGAAAACTTTTAAAAATATTTTTTTAATTTATTAGTAAGGAGAAAATAGAGGGAGAGAGAGAGAAAGTATAAGTACACTAGGGCCACTTTCCACTGCAACAAATTCTTGACACATGCATGCCTTTGTGTAGCTGCTTTGCATGGGTTCCAGAGTCGAGTTAGAGCCAGCAGGATTTGCAAGCAAAGCACCTCTAACTACTGAGAAATTTCCCCAGCTCCCCCAAACTATCGGGATGCATATGTCTTTATATATTAAATGAGTTGATTTTTTTGTACAAAGTCATAATCATCACCAATTTATCTTTTTAAAAGTAGTATTTATTCATTTATGAGAAAGGGGATGCACTATAGCCCTTTACCTCTGCAAATGAACTCCAGACACATGTGCCACTTTGTGTATCTGGCTTTATGTGGGTACCAGAGAATTGAATCTTGGCTGACAAGCTTTGCAAAGAAATGTTTTTAACCATTGTGCCATATCTCCAGCCCACAAATTTATCTTTACGACTCAAATACCTATACTCCTATCAGACAATGGTATATTGAAAATTCTCCTGAAGCTAACATGCCTAAGTAGAAACCCCTATAAATACCCATGTTTTCCTTCTTTACTAACATGTAGTTTACTTGTCTTGCGTTCCATACCTTAGGAGAGAGCAAAGAGTCGGCTGAAAACTGACTATCATGAAACTTTCCTGTGTTTCCTTATCCTGGCATAAGAAGGTAGTTATTTTAGTCTGCTCTTGAAGTCATAGGCAATTCCATGAACTTAAATAAGTGGATTTCCTTTGCCGACAGCTCTTGGGGTTGGGAATTTTAAGATAAATCTCCTGTCAGAAATAGTTCCTCATGAGAGCTTCATCCTGGCTAAAGATAGAACCTTCTTACTATTGCCAAGGTGTTGGAAGACAGACTCAGGTGTCTCTGTCCTGTAAGGACACCAGGTCTGAAAGGTTATTACTATATCTTGTCATTAACTGAACCTTCCTAACTCTTCACATGCTTTATCTCCATATAGTCACTTTCAAAGTTAGGACTCAAACATATGAATTTGGTGGGGGAGCAATGGTTCGTTGTGTGAGTCATGTACTTTTCTCAATTCTTCAAGTCCATTACCTTGTACTTGGGTTATTTCTCAGTTCCAAGACTACATTATTTTTTTCACCTGCCAATTAACTGCCTTCCACTGATACCTGAAAATATTTCATTAATTTTCTTCTCACCAATAACTGATCTATAGTGCCACCTAAGTGAAAGTTTCTTAAGGACAAATTTGATTTATTGTTTCCCTTCTTAGGAAGCAATGGGGAGTTAATGATGTGCAGGCTCTGGAGAAGGAGTTTCTGACATTAGCTCTGCCACTTACTATCTCCTTGGCCTTGGCAAGTTAATTACTTCACCTTTCCAAGTCTTGGTTCACTTCTCCATAAAATAAAAACTATCATTTTGCTTGCTTCATAAGGTTAATATGAGGATTAAATGAGATAATAAATGGAAGACACTTAGAATAGGGTTGTTCCCGCAGGAAGCTCTCCATACAGTTGGCTGTTATTATTATCCAATTAAAGTATTATATGACTTTCCTCAGTTTTCAAGATAAACTTCTTTGCAATCCCATATTATGGTCTTCATGTTATACTTTTAAAATATGCTTTCCAATTTATTTTTGTATCAGAGACTATTTTACTTTTCCCTGAAACAAATTACATTGGCCACTTACTAATTTTTTCCTGTTTCCTATCTTCATCTGGCCTGTATGCCTCAACAACTCCCTCATAGTAACCCCCTACCTCCTATCCAGGAGGTGGCATTTGCTTAATTGCCATTGAAAGCTTAATAATAGTCATCAAATTGCTTTTATCCAAAATCCCTGACTTATTTATACTGTCTAGGACAGGGTCTGATCTTCCCCCTACACCATGTCTCTGACTGTAAGCTCAGTATCATTTTTGAACACTGTAATATACAATGAATTTCTTTTAATTTACTTCTGTCCATGTCAAAATTATGCCCTGCATGAAATATCCATCCTATGGTTTTCGTTTATTTTAATTTTAAATAGTTGGAACTAGAAGAAATAATAGTAAAAACAATACACTCATGCATAAATTAACACTTCCCAGTCTTCAATATCTACACTCACATCTGCACAGCACAGTAGAGATCCCAGTACCTTTGAATGACTTTCTTGGATGTATTTGTGGTTGCAATTGCATTCTGATATTCACAGGTAGATGTTAGATGAAGTTACAGGTAAAACTGCAGGTTCCCAAAGAAAGCTGCTATAGTCATAGTCAGCTAAAAATAACTGAGCATTTGTTGTGTGTTCGATACAGGATCAAAGTGCAGAGTGGAGAGAACTGACCTCAAATTGAACACATCTCACACTGCTGTTTGTCAACAGTAAATTACATCTGATTTTAAACAAGAGAAGGAAACACTGCTGGCGACCTGTGATTGTGCTTCATACATGGATCGATACAAAGGAGAATAGCCTTTTTAGCTTTCTCCACGTTCTCTGGCTTCCTGGAGCAAATTGGCAGTAGTTTTTTGGTCATTCTCAATTAACAACACTCTCCCCCTAGGACACAGAGTCTACCCTTGTTTTGGTGTGAGGGTGAGCAGAGCTACTCAGGGAATATAACAGGAGTATTCCAGGCTGAAAATTGCTTTGATTAAAGAAAGAAAGGGAATTGGTTTTTTCCTCCTATAAATGGGATTAGGAACTCAGAAATATGTGCCGGAAAAGAGGTCAGAGAGTATTTGTGCAAACCGTATTTTGAAGTGTGTAAAATAGAGTAATTTCAGATTGACAAGACACTAAATGTACAACTCTGTTATCTGAAATTTGAAGACATTTTACATGGATTTGGGCTTTTTGCTTCCCCAGTGGAGACAGCAAACTAAAAATTGTTCTCATTTTGTTTCCATTTCTATCTTTTTCAGCAAGCCTTTTTTTTGTGTGTTAAGCAAAAGCACTGATGACTAAATAAAGTAATTTAACATTTGATTTAAGGATTGGATTAGATATTAAGTCTATCCACCTAATCCCAAATGCTATGGCAAAGCAAGAAAGAAATTAGTTTCAAACGGTACTGCCAAACTAGTACATATTTTTGTGGTAATAATAAGGGAAGAGAGGAGATGGTAGGGGAAAGAAAGGGAATGGAGGGAGACAAAATGTGTGTGGAAAAATAGAGGACACAGGAAAATCAAAAGGTATTTATCCATAAAAATGTTAATCCACTGGACAAGATAGATACACTTTAATTTAAATTATGAGAGGATTTATACATGTGAATGTAGACATGGTATCTTGGGGAGAAGATAAAAGGCATACTAAGTAATCAGTCCATATTAGGTAAAAACTATAAAATATACGTGAGACATGTACACTCTAGATTCCTGAGATAGCAGAACTACCATCTTGGGTCTGAACATTATGAATTTGCACAACAGCCTTTCATAGAATAATAATGGAGTGTATATCCCTATTTAGGATCATCTGTTGCAAACTAGTTGGAATTTCTGCACATACATGCAGTCTTCTATATGAAATTTATTTGTAGCTATAACTTCTGATAAAGTCTCATTATTAATGTGAATTTAATTCATTATTTCAAATAAGAATGAACATTGTGCATTGACTAATGTATATCTGCATCATAGATGTCATAGATGACTTTTAAATATAAAAGTAAAGAGCATATATTTGAGAAATTTTGTCTTTGATTAGACATATTGCAAAAAAACCTAGAAAATAAGTATCTGAAATAAATGCTAATACAAATGTCAGTATTTGTTTCTTTTCTTTTATTATGGACATACTTAGTATGGACACATCATGTGTTAGTACCATCCTTTCCCTTGCCCCTGCCCCCAATCCACTGGGATCCCTCTTCTGTTGGTTTGCAGGTACTCCCCATGGGGTTTTGGGTAATGCACTGGAGGAGCAGCAGTCAGTTATTGTTGGGCAGTTATTGTTGGTATGACTCTGGGCCTGATGTCCCAACCTGTGGCACTTAATCTTTCTGCCCTTTGTTCCTCAAAATTTACTGAACAGTAGTCGGTGTTTTTTAAGTCTACTTTAGTGATGAGCTCTTAGGAGTATCTGAATCTCTGCTGTGGTAGTGGTTAAGTATCCTCAGTATCTTTCTCCTTCACCCTGGTGCTGATTGAAAGGCTCACCCTGGAAGCAACACTCTTACTCATCTCCCCAATTTCCTCTGTGGTTTCAGCTGGCGCTTAGCTAATGTGCAAGGGATAGTTTGTCTCCTCAAGTCTTGCTACTTTCAGAGAAAGAGAAACAGATTCTCCAAGGGATAGTGAAATCAGTGCTAACCTGAATCCAGCACTAGACAGGCTGTCTGGGAACTGGCTCTCTTCTGGACTCCAGCCAGGTTTCTTTTTCTCCATATTCTGTTGGCAACATATGTTGTCTTCAATAATAGGATCTTACCTTTTCAGGCATGTAATCAAATGCTTTGACAGAGCCTTTCTTATTTGAGGGACCTCATTGGTCATCTGATCAACAGTTTATTGTAGGTTGCATCTGATTTCTGGTACTGGCAGTTATAGGCCAGAGTCAAATTTTTTTAAGGTTAGGCTTCATCCCACCCTCTCCAAGGTCTTCTTTTCGTGTGTCTTAGCCATTAGTATTTCTTCCTCTGAGGTATTCATTATCTAAAGATGTTAGTAATGGCTTCTATGTGGTAGGTGCTGAATGTATCCATATCTTAATTGTTTATAAAGGATTTTGCTCATGTTCTTAATGGAGTTTATTACCTTTTGGAAAATATAATCAATACTCAAGTGCATAAAGAAACATAGAGGTTGGGAAATTTTGGAACTGAGATTATGGCTCAGTGGTTAAAACTACTTGATTGTTAAGCTTTCTGGCTGGAGTTTAAATCCCCAGTAACTCATGTAAAGTTGGATGAGCATTCATTGACAATAAGACATCCTGGAACAACCATATCACATATATAATTAAATAAAATTTTAACATATAAAATATAATATGTATTATACAAGATTAAGTGGATGCAATATTTATGAAATGAATATATATGTATTATAGATGAAATATACAGTCATTTTATATACATGTATACCCAAATACATACATTTTATACACACAACTTTTATATATATGTATGTGTATATATATGTGCGTGTGTATATATATATGTATATATATATATATATTTACACATATATACATATATGTATATACACACATATACATACATATATATGTGTGTATATACATATGTGCACATATATACATATGTTATTATGTTTTATATATATATTATAATGTTATTATGGCAAGCATATGTTACAAGCACTTAAGTTGAACCCTGAAGGAAAAGAGATCTAAGAACTGATAGGTAGGTTTATTGGAATGATCTAGGCAGAGGTACTGAATAACCCCAAATCACTTGGCTAGAAAAGGCAAACTCAACTGAGGAATCAAAATAACTTCAGCTAAAGCCTGTGAGAACATATAGAAATTGCAATGTCATTTCTAATAGATAATGCTGGGTCAGTTTTTGTGTTGAACATTTGTTGTTGAATTCCTTGAGGCTGAGATAATAGGAAGGAGATGTTGAGGCTGGGATTTAGAGAAAGACTTTAGAAACTGATTTGTAATCCAGGAAATATAAATATAAAATATGAATCTGTACACCATATGAGATATGAGAAAAAATGGAAAAATAAAATAATGCTATGTCTTAGTAATTAAACTGTGTTACTATATGGGTCAGTAAGACAATATTTCTTGGTGCATGTTAATGGTGTATAACCTCACAGAACATGGTGATGCAGCCTGAAATTCCTGCACTCTGGATAGAAGGTTGAGGCAGGAAGATGATGAGTTCTAGGCCAACTGCAACTAGAAGTAAAACCCTATTAAAAAAATGAAAATCAACAAAACTTCCCACAAGAATCCCCAAATCTACCCTAACTTAGGAAAAGAGAAACCTTTTCATATCATCTTATTTCATATGCTTACATTATCAAAGTGAGAGTCTATGATCTCTTTGACTATTAAATAGGATTGGAAGTAGAATTATTTTGTAAGATATTTAATGTACTGTAATTTGATAAGTAATGTTACAGTGAGCTTGTCATTGCTGGTAGAAATCACCCAACCAAGAGCAGCTTGTGGAAAAAAGGTTTATTTTGGCTTACAGGCTTGAGGGGAAAGCTCCATGATGGTAGAGGAAAACGATGGCATGAGCAGAGGGTGGACATCACCCCTGGCCAACATAAGGTGGGCAATAGCAACAGGAGAGTGTGTCAAATACTGGCTATGATACCCATAAGCCTGCCCCCTAAATTCACTACCTCCAGGAGTAATTAAGTCCCAAATCTTCATCAGCTGGAAAACCTAGCATTCAGAATACCTAAGTTTATGGGGCACAACTGACTCAAACCAACACATCCTGCCCCTGGACCCTATAAACTGGTACCCATACATGATATAAAATATAATGCATTCAGTCCAACTTTAAAAGTCCCAATAGTTTTTATCAATCCTAATGATGTTCAAACATGCCCAAAGGCCAAGGTCTTTTAGCTGAGTCATACTACCAAAAATCCCCCCCCCCAAACATAATGACACAGAATAAACATTCACACTGCAAAAGATGGCATTGGGTGTAGCAAAGAAATATTTAACCAAGAAGAGATTTCAAACAACCAGGGCAAACATCAAACTCTGTAGTGTCAAGTCCAACAACTCCAGCCAGTGACAAATCTCCAAGTCCGATTATGCTAACCAGCAAAACGTTTCTGGCATTCCAATTCCACCCCTCCAGTTAGGCTACTCACAGTACTGGAGAACTTCATCAGGCCCGGTAAGTTTCCTTAGAAGCCTTCTCATGGTACTGGCATCTCCACTGGGTCTCCACTGAAATCCATAGTTCATCCTCATGCTTCCATCAGGTCTCCATGCAGGCACCCAGCAAACCTGCTTCACACTGCCCATGGTCATTTCAAAAATGCAAGACCATATTGCAAATTCAATGACCCCCTCTTTCCTGCATTTCTTATACTCTGCCATACCAGGTGGGGTGCCAATTTATTAATCCAGGGGGGAATAAAGCAGGATTTGAAGAAAAGGACATTCTTTGAGCACTCAGGCCCCTTCAAAAGAGTTTGCATTCTTCCTGTTGCCACAGTGCAGGTCAGCTGTTCCAATATCAAAGGTTGTAATCTCTCAATTGTACCTGAATGGGCAGCAGTTCATCCCCACAATTTCTTTTCCCATGCTATATCCCTCTGCTCACACCAGTTCATTTCTATGCAAAGCAGCCCTGCACAACTTCTCAGGACATGGGCATAACAGCAAACTTCTCACACAAACTGCTAGCCCAGTCCAAGCAAAGCTCTTTCTCACCCTCATAAGCCAAACCTCACAGTCCATAGCTGTTACTGAATTCAGGTCTTTCAACTCTGACCAGAATAGTCCATCAAGCTGTACTTACAGCACTGCAAGGCATCTCTTAGGCCAAGGTTACAAATCCTTCCACATTCCTCTTGAAAATCAGTTCCAAAAGGCCATAGCCATGCAGTCAGGTGTCTAGCAGCAACCCCACTCCTAGGACCACTTTACTGTTGCAGTCAAGTTCTCATTGCTGGTAGAAATAATCCAACCAAGAACAGTGTGTGTGGAAAAGAGTTTTTTTTTTTTTTTTTTTTTTTTTTTTTTTTTGTGGGGCGGGGGGCTTACAGGCTCAAGGGAAGCTCCACAATGGCAGGGAGAAACAATGGCATGAGAGTAGAGGGTGGACATCACTCCCTGTCCAACATAAGGTGGACAACAGGAACAGGAGAGTGTGCCAAACAGTGGCAAGGGGAAACTGGCTATAATACCCATAAACTTGCCCCAACAATACACTGCCTCCAGGAGGTTCTAAGTCCCAAATCTCCATCAGCTGGAAACCTAGAATTCAGAACACCTAAATTGATGGTGGACACCTGAATCAAACCACCACAAGCAGTTTTATAATTATTCTGTCAGTGTGATATTGACAGATTAGGCGGAAAAAAAAAACCAAATAAATTGCTAAGCTTGCCTGAACATTTTCCCTCCAAATTGTAAAATATTCTTAAATTATTGTTGTATTTTTAAATCAACAATTCTGTTATACTCCATAGAAGGGTTTTGCTTCATTACAAGGTAGGCATTGTTCATTAACAGCTTTGTTGAAAGACTGCCATGTTAATTTTTCTCTTTCTATAGTTTCATGCATACTAGATACAACAAGAAGCGTACAGATGTAACGAGTGACAAATACACAAGAATGTATTTAATACAATGGCAAAGATTAATTCTCTGAGGGCATTGATATTTGAGAAATTATTAGAAATAAGTATGTCCAAGTCCATTTGTTTATAATAAACAAACAATATTATATGTTGACTATGTGCCAGGCTGTGACATGCACAAAGATACAATGAGCAGAAGACTGTATTTCAAATAAGGAAGAAAAAAAACTTGCACTAAAATTAAATTTTATAGACATAAAAAATAGGTCAAAGACCCATGTATTTTTTCTAATTTGAATTGCCCACCTTTTAGGTAAATGTGCATTCATCAACTTTATTCAAATAGCTTAGTCATTCAAAAGATGATTAACTCAAATGTAGCACTAATCTACTTGTAAATTCGGTTCTCTGGGAAATGATGAAAGATGGAAAGGCTGTTTGAAAATGGTAACATCTGACCTATTACAAGCCTGAGTGAAAAAAACAAAAAAGAAATGCTTGGAGTATACGACAAAACAAACCCATAAAAGCAGAAAATGGGAGTGCAAGCCATTTACCTTTACAACAGCTGCCTGCTGCAGATGAATCAAAACCTCTTGCAATAAACGGATCTGGTCAATGTCAATTTTCCCCAGGCATCTGGTATTGTCACTAGTGATTTTGCTGAAGATTACCTATCAGTTAGTGCAGATTTGTTTTCTAATTGGTCCTCAGCGCACCTGCTACATTTTTCTTGTTCTTAGTCCCAGAAGCTTTTACAGAGAGGATGAAGGTGGTTATCAGGAGAATATATTCTTAACATACTTTATGAAGGGCATGAGTATAGACAACGAAGTTTTTATGCAAGAGGAAAAAGAAAAACCTGCTTTTATTTCATATAAGGCAAAGAATATAGGGCAGTCATGACTGAATTAGCCAGAAGTATCCAGAGCATGGGCATGACTATCATCCAATATTAAAAGGTGATCATTTTAACAATATATTTTTATTTCATAAAACAGTCAAGTACAGTATAATAAAATTAAATTATGAACAGGTGGGTAGTGTGTCTGGAGGGTCACAACACTTCTCAGCCTGAGAATATAGCAAGACAGATCACAGGAGGAGGGTCAGAAAACAGTAGGGTAATTATTTGCTGCCTCATATTTTCCATTAATTAATACTGTTGAATGCCAGCGCTAATTCACTTTAAGGGGAATGGAGCTAACGTGGCTGTGCATTCATGAATGACCTGTTTGCAGTAATTTTATCTTAGTATCCTATTACATTGTGATACATAATTCTAATGCATTTGTATAATGAATTGCAGACCAAATACATGAATCAACCATTTTAGTTTTCAATAAATGTCTATAATTTGTGCTACAAATTAATGTAAAATTATATAAGCTTGAGCATGTGTGAAAATATCTTTTTTTCTTGATTTTTACAAATAAATTAAACATTTTATTGAAAGTAGATAGTATTCATGAGATTTGACATTGTAACTTGAGTCCAATTACAATATTAAACAAGTATAATGAACACAAAAAATTAAACAACAGAAACCAAGTAACCCAATCAAAAAATAGGGTAGAGAATTGAATGGAGAATTTTCAAATGAAAAAATGTAAATGGCTAATACATACTTAAAGAGATGTTCAAAATTGTTAGTTATCAGAGAAATGCAAATCAAAATAACTTTAAGATTGCATTTTCTTTTAGTAAGGATGGCATTCATCAAAAAAGTGAAAGATAATAAATGCCAATGAGGCTGCTAGGGAAACGGAACCCTTGTTCACTTCGGTAAAAGTATAAACTTGTACAAGCACTATGAAAATCAGTATGGACTCCTGAAAAAGATAAAAATAGTTCTACCATTAGATCAGTGGGTACATGGGTAAAGGAACAAAATACAGAAGAGGGCAGAAAAAAATGTGAGAGACACAGTGTGGATGCGAATACCCTGAGGCACCAAGGACTGACTGAAGACTTCATGACTCCACAGTGATTACCATAACCCCACAGAGGAGGGTCCCCAGAGTAAGGGGAGCTGGGGTGAAGGGATAAAAGTGTATAGCCTGCTATAATGTATACATTTTATATCTTTTTAAAATAGATAGCCTCTAGAATGGGAGAAAATCTTTTCCTGCTGTACTGTTGACTAGTGGTTAGTATCCAAAACATAGAACTACACAAGTTAAATTAAAAAAAAAAAAAATCCCCCACCTGTGTGACCTCAGACCTACTCTGCCCACCTATGCACTACCTTAGACCTGCTCCGCTCACCCATGCACAACCTCAGACCAGCAAGGCCAGCCCACACATGACCTCAGACCCGCTTCCCCCGCCTATGAGACTTCAGACCTGCTCTGCCACCTCTGTGTGACCTCACACCACCCGCCTGCCCACCCACAAGATCTCAGACCCGCTATCCCCACTCGTGCACAACCCCAGCTACCCCCCACCCTCCCACCCTGGCCCCACACACCACCTCAGACCTGCTCCCCCCTAAGTGGCACCACTTTCTCCACCTATCTCTACCACAGTCCCACTCTCCCTGCCCCTATAAAGTGATGGGCAGACCACAGCACAAAAGGAGTAACGTGAAAAATCAAATGCAAGTAAATCCAATAAGATCGCCCAGTCCTACAATGGATGTCTCTAATCAAAACTTAGAAGAGACATTAGGATCAGGCTATGGAGGGGTAACAGAGGCCTGAACCATGGTTATATCTTGGGGACCGAACAGGCAGGGGAGCTCCTCCCCCATCCTTGGGGGTTGCAGTGATCCTGAACCCCCAGATAAAATCCTTGACCCCAAGATCGGCAGGAAGTAAGGCCACTCCCTCTCCAAGCACGGGATACCTGGACTTTCGGATAAGACTTAGGCTTTGCCCATAACTCTGTGGCCTTCTCTTCTTGGATGCTGACCTGTAACTCGCAGTTACACCATATTAATTCCAATAATTGCTGTGCTAATTTGCACTACACCAGCAGTGAATGAGTTCCTCTTTCCCCAGACCAGCACCATCATTTGATGTCAGTTTTCTTTTTTTTTTTTTTACTGAATATGCATAAACTTTTTCTTGCTGTTCTTTATATATATATATATATATATATATATATATATATATATATATATATATAATTTTTATTTTTTTTCTTTATTAGTTAGTTTTGTATTCAGCAAATACAGTCAGTTTTCTTGATGGTAACCATTCCAACTGGAGTTAGATAGTATCTCCAAGTAATTTGCATTTTTCTTATGACTGGGAATGATGAACATTATTTAAAAAAAAATATTTATTGGCCACTTGTGTTACTTTTCTAAACTGTTTGCTTATTTTGTTGGCCCAACTGATGATGAGCTGCTTTAGTTTTATGGTGATTAATTTATGCAGTTCTTCATAGATTCAAGATGTTATCCCCTTGTCTGAGGTATAGCTGGCAAAAAATCCTCTCCCATTTTGTAGGCTACCTGTTCACTTTCCTGAGGGATATACAGTTTAAAAATTACAAGAAATAAAATTATTTTAACACATTTAACACATAAACAAACACTGAAATAATTTCCAACAGAATAATAAAATTTTTCACCTGAAATCAGAGACAGCATATGGACTAGAATAATACAGAGGCTATAAAAATGAGTAGAGAAGTAAAGATTAATTCAGAAATATAGGAGAGAAGCTACTGCATGAGTGTTCTTTATGGGGAATGAACTGTGACCACAGACAGTGCATTGAGCCGTGTCAAGGCATATGATTAGCTCAGAATTTGACTTCTTGGGTAAGGCAAGTCAAATTCTAAAAGCAAGCCAATGGTTCTTGCCCTGTGCAACACTGATCCCATTAGTATAGGAAAAACCTGTTAATTATATTATGTTACATGGAAAAAGGAATTTTAAAGATGTGATTTAATTAGCTTATTTTGAATTAAATAGGAGATTCCTTGGTTGCAAGAATCTGATAGCCCATTTAATGAATTATAGATGCTGCCTAGGAAGCCAGAAATATTCCCATAATTCCTTGTATGTGTGAGCTCCCCTGATGTGAGTGCCGAACATGTCAAGTCCCTGAGAGCATCTTCTGGGAGGTGAAAATGTCCCTTGAAGTTCCAAATAGATCCACATTTTAGTTTGACATCAAGAAATACATTACCATTGACTGGCGTGGTGGCACACACCTTTAATCCCAGCACTCTGGAGACAAAGGTAGAAGGATCCCTGTGAGTTTGAGGCCACTCTAAGACTACATAGTGAATTCCAGGTCATCCTGGGCTATAGTGAGACTATACCTCAAAAACCCAAAAGAAAAAACAAAAGGAAGCATATCACCATCAATGTCAGCTTGGAGGAGGTCCTGGAGCTCTCAATGAAAACTCTCAAAGAGGAACCATAGAGGCCCTGTCTACTCCAGTGATCCATAGAACATGAGTTAATGTTAAATTGTTTTAAGCTTCCATCTTTGAGATAATTTGTTATATAGTAATAGATAACTACTCAAGGTCAATAATGAAAAGAAAAACAAAACAAAACAGTACCATTGTCTATGTTTTACGTATAGTCTGTAATAGTGGTCTTGGTAATACTAGTTTAACAGTTATTAAAATTTTTCACTGCTTTCTCTGATCAACCCAAAACATTAAAATTTGTAACATTAAAAACATTAAGGGCTGAAGAGATGGTTTAGCAGTTAAGGCACTTGCATTTAAAGCCAAAGTACCCAGGTTCAATTCACCAGGATCTATGTAACCCCGATGCCAAGGTGGCATGTGCATCTGGAGTTCATTTGCAGTAGCTATAAGCCCTGTCTCACTTATTCTTTCTTTCATTCTCTTTCTCTGTCTCAAATAAATAAGTAAAAATAAAATAATAAAAAATATTAAAATATGTAAGCTAAAATATTAAAATTCAGACAACGAATTTGTTGTTTACATGTTATAATATGAAATCCAAAATTCAATTGAAATCTGCTTACAAGTATTGAATGACAACAAATTTTATATAAATAAGACGATCAACCTCCTTTGACCTAAAAGCTAGGATATTCAGAAAGAAAATGAAAATAATGTTGGTATATAACTCTTTCCCTCAGAAAGTAAATTAATGTTTTTACCTAGTGTAAGGACTATTTTTGTATCATTATTTTTCTACTGATATGATCAAAATACTTGAGAGAACAAATTAATACACAATTTTTTAATGGCCTCAAAAATTTCAGTCTGTTGTCTGGATTTATTAATTAAATTGATTGTGGGTCCAGAATGAAGCAGAGCTTCATGGTGGAAGAAATTTTGATATACCTCTTAGAATACCCACAGAGAAGGAGGAGGTGATTGTGGACCAATTATGGCCTTCATAGGGCACCTCCCAATCACCTACATCCTCTAAAGTAGGAACCACCCCTTAAAGTTTCCAGATGTTCTGAAAATAGGGTCATTAATGGGCACTTAAGTTTCAAATATGGGTTTGTGCCATATGTAAACACCCTTATGTCCCCAAAGGATCAAGACCATTTCATAGTGCAAAATGCATTTAGTCAATTTCCAAGAGTCCTCAAATTTTTAAGAGTTCCAACATTGTTTTGAAGTTTAAGTCCAAAGTTTCTCCTCAAATTGAACTGCTAGCCATAGGTGCTTGTAAAACCAAAACCAGGTATGTCCAGATCTGGACATCAGAGTTCCACAGCACTCCTTCTTCTCCACTAGCTTTCGCATTCTTTCATTCTCCTCAGCCAGTCATCGTTTGTTATCAGTAGGGATCCTTCTTTGGAGGACACTTCCCTCCCTAATGAGCTAATTACAGTTAAAAAAAGAGGAGCTATCATTCTGTTCTGAGTCATAGCCACAAGTAAGAGATGGGAAGGAGCACAGTAAGATGGACAGGAATAAGAAAGGGTAACATGGGGGGACATATCATTAAAATCTAAAGTATAAGCATGAAAATGTAAAAAAAAACTAATTAAAAATCAAGTTATATTCATGATGATCTATAAAATTACTTTAAAAAAATAGGGCTAGAGAGACGGCTGAGTGATTATGGTCCTTGCCTGCACAGCCAAAGGACCCAGGTTCAATTTCCCAGTACCCATGTAAAGCCAGATGCCCAAGGTGGTGCATGTGTCTGGAGTTTATTTCCAGTGTCTAGAGCCCCTGGCATGCCCATTCTCTCTCTCTCTCTCTCTCTCTCTCTCTCTCTCTCTCTCTCCTCTCTCTCTCTCTCTCCTCTCTCTCTCTCTCTCTCTCTCTCTCTCTCTCTCTCTCTTTCTCTCAAAAATAAATAAATAAGTAAAATATTTAAAAAATAACAATGAATATAAAATAATCAAGTTACAGGCTTTCATGATAGAATTCTCATTCCAAGAGAAGAACTGGATAACTGCAGTGAAGAATAAGGCCAGAACAAGTCTGAGATGCAGGAAATTTAGCATTAACTCCCATAGATGCATGTCTGACATACTGGCAGGATAGAAGCTGAATGTGACCTCCTAAGCATCACTACTCCCATAGCTTTTCTATGTGGCATGAAACAGTCTGGCTCTGTTTTAGGCTTACAGCTCTCCTTGGCAGACATCCCCTACTGTTGGAATCCAATTCCTGGGGTTCTCCATTACATCTTTGTCATCTCTCTTAAGCATTTGTGTACTGCAGCCCCAGGGGTTACATGCAAGAACTCCAACCCTGTCACATATTGCCTGGGAGGACTGTAACTCATGCATTCTCCATGCCTGGAAAACAAGTATCACAGGGAAGATGCCAGGCTCTGTTTACCAGCATGAGTGCTAGCCAAGCCCACAGAGGTCATGGCTGCATTGAACTCCAAATTCCTGGATAGCTGAGCATGGTAAAATGAATCTTAATGAAAAAAAAAATTGTACATTGCCCTGTGTGAGCGAGCCATCCTAGAGGAACTCACTTGTGTTAAAGGAGTTTGCTATTTAATCCTTTTTAGCCTTAGTTAGGTAGAGCTTGGATAGTTTTTTCCTACTTTCCTCATAGAAAAGTATGGGCTTACTTTCCCAGTGTTAATGTTTTCATGTCTTCCTTGGTCCAACTTTACCTAGGCTTTTCTGATCTATCTATAAGTTTTTAAGTCTTACTACTTTGATATTTGCTCTTTATTCTTAATGTAAATCTGACTGAAAGTAACTACAAGTAAGCCTGCCACAACCTGAACACTGGGCTTCTTTAAAACTTCCTCCACCACATTACCCAATCTGTCACCTCTAAACTCAGTCCCCATCAAAGTCTCAGGACATGGACAAAATGCCATCAAATCATTTACCTGAACATAATACTCATAGCCTCTAATGCACAAGAAAATTCTTTACTCAGGTAAAGTGTCCTGAGCCTGGCTTCTACTGATTGCATCCTTATCTGCACTCTGGTCTTCTGAACTTTCCCTGGAATCAGCAGTTTATCTCCACTTAGAGCATCTGAGCCTTGTACAGACCGCTTCTCCAGTGTATTCCTGATTTCTCTTGTAAAACTATCTTTTTATTTGTTTTTATTTTTTTGAGAAAGAGATGGGGAGAGAGAGAGGCAAAGAGAGAGAGAGAGAGAGAGAAAGAATTGGTGCTTCAGGGCCTCCAGCCCATGAAAACAAACTCCAGACACATGTGCCACCTTGTGCATCTGGTTTATGTGGGTCCTTTGGCTTTGCAGACAAGCACCTGAACTGCTAAGCAATCTCTCTGGCCTGCAAAGCCATTTTTAAATCATAAGAAAAAAATCAATCTTCTCTAGTACTGTTTTCTGTTCCTTCCTTCCTTCCTTCCTTCCTTCCTTCCTTCCTTCCTTCCTTCCTTTGTCCCTCCCTTTCTTTTCTCTCTCTCTCTCTCTCTCTCTCTCTCTCTCTCTCTCTCTCTCTCTCTCTGTATTACTTTTATGTCATTGTGGGACTATGCCAGAGAAAACATCTCCACTGGAGAATGATGAATTTGGCTCATGCTTTCAGAGATTTCAGCCCATAATCCTTGGTTCCATTGATTCTGGGCCCTGGTAAGGTAGAAATGGCAGTCAGAATGCATGTAAGTGGAGGTTCCCCTGATGCCAGACCAGAAAGAGTGATGAAGGGATGAGGGACTAAATAAAATCATCAGTCTTATTGAACTAGACCTATAACTTCAAATGAGGATTTACTTCCTGAAAATCCCACAATAGTGACATGATCTGGTAACTAAGTATTCAATACTTGGGCATGTGAGGGATGTTCAAATCATAACAGACATATATAGTGACTCATTTAATATCATTGTGTTTAAAGCATAAAACAAAGTGTATTTTATTTAAAGGATTTTGTTTGCTTGTTTTTTTAAGGATATGGCTCTAGCCCAGGCTGATCTGGAATTCACTATGTAGTCTTAGGCTGGTCTCAGACTCACACTGATCCTCCTACATCTGCCTCTACAGTACTCGGATTAAAGATGTGCATCATCATGCCCAGCAGATAGAGAAACAGAGAGAGGGAGAGAGAGAGAGAGAGAGAGAGAGAGAGAGAGAGAGAGAGAGAGAATGGGTGTGACAGGTCCTCTGGCCACTGCAAACAAGTCCCATATCTATGTATCTATGTGCCACTTTGGGCATCTACCTTTATGTGGATATTGGGGAAGTGCAGACAAGCACCTTAACCACCGATTCATGTCTCCAGACCTGTTGTTGTTGTTGTTTTAAGATGGGTTTTGACAGTACATAAGTAATGTTACTCATTATTATAAAACAATACTTGACAAAAACATAAGGAGTGATTATTCGGAATCAAAGTTTGAGGGTACAGTTTATCATGGTACTGAAAGCCTCATAGGAGTTTGTGAGGCAGCTGATCATATGCAACCAAGAGATAGGAAGCAGAGAGAAATGAATGCCTGCTCTTAGCTCACTTTCTCCATTTGACGCAGTCCAGGTCCCCAGCCAATGAAATAATGCCAATCACATTTAGGGTGAGTCTTCCCTCCTCACTTAACCCAATCAAAAAAATTTCTCACAGAGATACCCAGAGATGCATTAGTTAGGTTATTATAAATCCTGTAAAGTTGAAAGTGTTAATCATGAAAAACCCATCCCTTGTCAACTTGACACCAAAACATCATTTTTAACCCATGACCATTTGTCTCCATAGGCTTTGTGTTATAACCTGTTTTATTTTCATTCTAGATTCTTAGAGACATTTTTATGTTCAATGGCCGTATCATCAGCTCATATGACAGATTTTGGCTATTAAAATAGGGCAGGAAAGGTACAGATAATTTTCATAAATGACTGTAAAAATGCTCTTTGGAAAACTCTTTGGTTTATCTCATGTTTTCTATTTTTCCTGTGAACAATGACATCAATTAGTTAAACTGGTAGAATTACAACATAAATTTTAAGTATAGAAATAATTACATGTGAGGGACTTCTGGTCAAGGTGGCATCTGCCTAACCACGCTGCACCACACGGGAAAGGAAAGACAAGACATTGAGAGTTCATTGGGTGTTCTAGGGGGAAGCAGACTCTAATGGACCTCCAGTAGGAGGGTACAGAGGAGCAAAGAAGGCAAGCAGTTAATTTCCATGCTCTCAGGTAGCCCATCAGTACCCCAATCCCTTCAAGCAGCCATCCTAGCCATAGTCCCAGCTGCAAGTTCCTCATGCACTAACTGCAGGCAAGGGGAACCAGGCCAGCAGGCCAGTGTAGCTCCTCCAGTGCGCCTTCATGCTCCAGAACGCCTCCCACTACAGCTGCCCCCAACACTGTGCGGGGACCCAGGCCACCAGGCTAGCAGAGCTCCACTCACACCTCCAGGCTCATGTAGGCCAACCCACTCCCTGCCGACCCCACCCCCGTGTGTGGACCATGGCCAGCAGGCCAGCAGGCCAACATAGCTCTTCCCATGCTTCCAGGCTTGCGAATGTCTCTCCACTCCCTGCTGCCCCCTACACCTGTGCACAGACCCAGGCCAACAGGCCAGCGTAGCTCCACCCATGCCTCCATGCTCATGAATGCCATACCACTCACTGCTGCCCTCCACCCCTATGTGTAGACCCAGCCATGCAGGCTGGCATTCTCTCAAGGAACCTCCAATGAGAACACCATCCCCCTCACCATCATTCCCCATCCCTGTGTGCGGACCCAAGCCAGCAGGCCAGCATAGCCATATCCAACCTCCAGGAATTGGGAATGCTGCCCCCACCCTATTGCACAGACCCAGACCAGCACCACAGAGGCCAGCAGGCTAGTCTTCCCCCCGGGGACCTCCACCCAGGAACACCTTCACACTCACAGCTGCCCTCCACCCCAGTGTGCCAACCCAGGCCAGTAGGCTAACATTTTCCCAGGGGCCTCCACAGGCAAACACCTTCTCACTTGCTGCCACCCCCCACCTCCCTACTCTGACCCCTGTCAGCAGTCTAGCACTCCTCCCCCCACCACCAGGGACCTCCCCATGCCACTGCCTCTCTATGCATGATCCCAGACCAGCAGGCAAGGGATCCCCCCTCTTTAGACTCTCCCAGCAGAGGAGAACTTCACACTCCCCTCCACATGTCAACTGAGCCATAGCAGTCATATATCCCTGACCTGCCCTGTCATGGGGCCTGGCATTCCCATCCACCCCCTGCCACAGGTTCCTAAGAGACCTGCTGTCCCCACCTTCAGCATTGTGGAACCACCATGTACTCCCCTCCTCCCACCTTCCACAGCTCAGCCACAACACCAGTCTGATTTGTCCCATTCCCCCTACCCTCTGTCCCCTCAGGCCACCTGAACAGGCAGTCTCATATCCTGAATCACTGAACAACAAGCCCCTACATCAGGTCCATGGGCACCCACCAGAGCCTGATGTGCTTCTCTCTCTGAGCAGGCAGGTCCAATTGCCATCAGAAGCCTAGTATAGGAACCATAAAAGGGAATAATCACTGAAGACACTTCATGGTAGACTATAGATTCCTCATAATTAAATAAGACTCATACACTGTGAGGGGAAGACCAAAGCGCAAAAGGAATAACATGAAAAATTGAATGCAAGTAAATCCAATAAGCTTGCCCAGTCCCACAATGGGTGTCTCCAATCAAAACATAGAAGAGACACTAGGATCAGAACACCAAAATGAAGACACAAATATTCAACCCTGGCCAAGCAAATAGCAGAACTGGAAGAAAAGAAACAATCGGCCAATAACCATATGGGTGCTGTCCTCACTTGATTAGACCTAATAGACAAAAACCAGGAAGGGTACCAAAGACTGTTAAATGCTCTGAAGGAGAGTGGGGGGCGGACCTCAATAACCACATGGCTAAGCTCAGCAAAAACAAAAAGAAATGCAAGGATGAATTCCAAGAAGCGTTAAGAAAAACAGAAAATGACATGAAAAGGGAACTTGAAACAGGGATGGAAAATATACATAAATAAGAAGTAGAAAATATAAACCAAAGTGAACAATCCCAAAACTCAATATAAACTCTCATGAATAGAGTCAGCCATGTGGAGGATAGAAACTCAAAACTGGAAGACAAAATAGAAGAAACAGTTCATGAATCCAAAAGTTTCAACAAGTTCAAAAAATTTGAACAGAACTGTGAGATACCCTTGTGAGAGAACTATGAGATACCCTTAAACATTGCAACATTCAGATCATGGGAATACCAGAAGGAGAAGAAATTCAAACCAAAGGCATGGGCAACTTATGCAACAAAATTATCTAAGAAAACGTTCCCACCCTCTCAAAAGAGTACCATCAAGTTACAGGAAGCTGACAGAATTCTAAACAGACTGGACCAAAGGAGAAATTCTCCAAGACATGTTATTATTAAGACTCTAAACATAGATACCAAAGAGAAAGCCCTACAAGCAGCTAGGGGAAAAAAACAAATTATGTATAAACGTAACCCCATCAGAATTACTTCAGACTTCTCAATGGAAACCTTGAAAGCCAGAAGGGCTTAGAATGGAACACTGCAAAGTCTAAGAACTTATGGTTTCCAACCCAAACTAATCTCCCCAGCAAAAGTATCCCTCATAATAGAGGCTGAAAGAAAAACTTTTCATAATAAAACTCAGCTTTACAACTATATGATCACAAAGCCAAAACTGCAGACAATACTCCAGGAAATTCTCCACACAGAAGAATCAAATAATCAACCTCAAGTGCCTACAGGAAGCAGATCACAATAACCAAACTAAGAGAAGGTACAAAAAACTACAAAGCTCAAGAAAACGCCAAACCACATAAACCACTAAAATATGGCAGGGATTATATCAAAGCTCATAGTCACTACTCTAAATATTAATGGCCTTAATTCACCCATCAAGAGACATAAGCTAACAGGGTGGATCAAAAAATTAGGCCACTCAATCTGTTGTCTTCAAGAAACCCACCTCACTACTAAAGACAGACAGACACCTTCTCAGCATGAAGGGGTGGAAAATGATATTCCAAGCTAATGGAAATAAGAAACAAGCAGGTGTAGCTATACTAATATCAAATAAAATAGACTTCAAACCTAAAGTAATCAAAAAAGGAAAACAGGCCACTTCCAACTTGTCAGGTGAACTATCCAACAAGAGGATGTCACAATCATCAATCTTTATGCACCAAACACACATACACCACCATTCATAAAACAAAACCTACTTAACAACAAAACATAAATAACCACCAACACCATCATAGTTGGGGACTTCAACCCTCCACTGTCAGGAATAGATATATCATCCAAACAGAAAATAACAGGGAAGTAAGAGAGTTTAATAAAACAACAGATCAACTAGACCTAACGAACGAACATCTACAGAACATTCGACCCCAAATCCACAGACTACATATTCTTCTCACCAGCCCATGGAACCTTCTCTAAAATAGATGCTATGCTGGGTCATAAAGCCTGTCTCCACATATTTAGGAAGATTGATATAATTTCCTGCATGATATCAGATAGCAATGCTGTATTACTAGAAATTAACAATAAAAGATGCACCAGGAATCCCATCAGCTTCTGGAAACTGAGCGGCATACTTTTAAACAATAAATAAGTAGTGGACAAATTAAAAAAATGAAATTGTGGAATGTCTAGAAATGAATGACAATGAGAACACATTGTACCAAAACTTATGGGAAACAATGAATGCAGTCTTCAGGGGAAAATTCATACCACTAAATGCCTTAATAACAAATACAGAGAGATCCAAAATCAATAATCCACCTAAAGGTTTTGTGGAAAAAAAGAAAAGTATCCAACCCACAAAGCTCCACGTGGAAAGAAATAATTAAGAGCAGAGACGAAATTAATGAATTGGAAACTAAGAAAACAATTAAGAAAATTGATAAAGAGCTGCTTCTTTGAAAAAATAAACAAGATTGAGAAACCTCTGGCCAATTTGATCAAGCCAAAAAAGGGATGCTTCAAATTAACAAAATTAGAAGAAAAAGGAGAGATCACAACAGACATAATTAAAATTGGGGGAATCATCAGGACTTATTTCAAAAACCTCTACTTTACAAATCTAGATAATATGGAGGAAATGGATGAATTTCTGGACACATGCCACCTACCAAAGCTAAACTCAGAGCAGACTAATCTCCTAAACAAACCTACCACACCCATTAAGATTGAAAAGTTAATCAAAAACCTCCCTAAAAATAAGAGTCCAGGACCAGATGGCTTTTCAACTGAATTCTATCAAAGCTTCATGGAAGAACTGAAGCCATTTTTTTTCTCAAAATGTGCCACACAATTGGAGCACAGGGAGAGCACCCCAACTCATTCTATGAAGCTACTATCACCCTAATACCAAAACCAGGCAGAGATACCACAAGAAAACTATAGGCCTATTTCCCTAATGAACATAGACACAAAGATCCTGAACAAAATCTTCGCAAACTGAATTCAACAACACATCAAAAGCATTATCCACTTTGATCAAGTAGGCTTCATCCCAGGATCACAGAGGTGGTTCAACATACAGAAATCTGTCAATATAATACACCACATAATTAAGCTTAAATACAAAAACCACATAATCATTTGCATAGATGCAGAAAAGGTCTTTGACAAAATACAACATCACTTCATTATCAAAACATTGTAGAGAATAGGCATGGGCAGTTTATATTTCAACAAAATAAAGGCTATATATAAAGCTCCTAAAGCCCAAATCATACTCAATGGAGAGAGACTTATGGAATTCCCATTGAGATCAGGAACAAGACATGGTGTCCACTCTCACCTCTGCACTTCAACATAGTATTGGCAGTCTGAGCTCAAGCAATAAGACAAGATAAAGAAATAAAAGGGATACAATTTGGAGAGGAAGAAGTTAAGTTAGCACTATTTGCAGATGACATGATTCTACACATATGAGATGTGAGAACCTCCATCTCAAAACACTTAAGGGTGATTAACTCCTTAAGCAAAGTAGCAGGACACAAAATCAATGCCAAAAATCAGTAGCCTTTCTATATGCAAAAGACAAAGATACAGAGACAGAAATAAGCAGCATTGTCCCATTTTCAATAGCAACAACAACAACAAAATGCCTAAAAAAATTACCTTAGAATAACATTAACCAAGGATGTGAAAGACTTATACAGTCAAAATATAAAAACACTCAAAAAAGAGATTGAAGAGGATTTGATAAAATGTAAAGATCTCCCATGCTACTGTATAGGCAGAATTAATTTGTGAAAATGGCAATATTACCAAAGGCAATATGCAGAGTTAATGCAAAACAAATATAAATCTTATTGTTTTTCTTCCCAGAGATATAAAAACTTATTTCAAAATTTATTCAGAAAAAGAAACACCTCAGGAGACATCACCATACCTGATCTAAAAATATATTTACAAATCCATAGTAACACAAACAAAATGGCACTGGCATAAAAACAGGATTATAGACCAATGGAACAGAATTGAGGACATGGACTTTGGGTAAAATAACTACAAGTACTTGATATTTGACAAATGCCCTAACAATGTAGGCTGGAAGACAGCATCTTCAACAATTTGCACTGGAAAAGCTGGATGAACATATGCAGAAAAATGAAACTTGATTCACACATCTTTCCATGCACAAAATTGAGTCAAAATGGATCAAAGACCTCAACATAAGACTGAAAACTTGGCTACTATGGGAGGAAAAAAATAGGAGGAACTTTCCATGATATAGGAGTGGGGAAAAAACTTCCTCACCAAAACCCCAGTAGCTGTGTAACTTAAACTATCACTCAAAAATTGGGATTAATGAAGCTGAAAAATTTCTTCACAGACAAACATACAATAAGCAGAGCCAATAAATTACTCACAGAATAGGAGAACATTTTTGCTGGCTATACAACTAACTGAGACTTATTTTCAAGAATCTGCAAAGAACTCAATAACCTAAGCAATAAAAACTCAAACAACCCACTCACAAAATGGGTCAAAGACCTGGACAGGCAGTTCTTAGAGGAAGAAAAACAAATGGCAAACACACACTTAAGAACATGTTCATCATCTCTAATCATCAGGGAAATGCAAAGTAAAACAACTATGAGATTCCACCTTACCCCAGTAAGGATAGCAAACATTAAAAATTCAAATGAAAACAAATGTTGGCAAGGACGTGGAGAAATAGGATCCCTCATTCACTGTTGGTGGGATTGTAAGATGGTGCAACCACTATGGAAAGCAATATGAAGACTCATTTAAAGGATGACTATAGAATTACCAACAGATCCAGTTATTCCCTTACTGGGCATTTATCCTAAAAGCTCCATTCCTCAGTTCAGAGAAATCTGCTCAACCATGTTTATAGCTGCTCAATTCATAGTAGCTAAGATCTGGGATCAACACAGATGTCCGTCATTACAGGAATGGATAACCAAGATGTGGTACATCTACATGATGGAATTCTACACAACAGTAAGGAAAAATAACACAATAAAATTTGAAGCAAAGTGGTTCAACCTGGAACATATCATTTTCAGCAAACTCAACCAAAGACAAAGAGATAATTTGTGCATTGTGCCATGAATCTGTGGCTCCTAACCTGAATCTGCCTGAGATGCTGACATACCTAATAAGCATCCTGAAGACCAGACAATAGGGAAGGTGTGGTGGGAGGGGAGGGTAAGCATGGGGGTGGGGTACACAAAACTGGAACAAATGGCAATGGTATAAAATTCTACATCCTAAAAGACAGACTAAATGGTTGATCTTTCATCAGGTTCTTAGAGGGAACACCTGAGTCACATGGCCCTGGTGAGGGTATGACGAAGGTATCAGTGTAATGGAACCCATAGCTAGAACTGGGAAACAAGTCAGAACCATATCCATATCAAGCTCCCACCAATTGTGGGCTACAAGAGGGCCCACACCTATTAAATTCTCTCTAAAGTAACAATGGTTATGCAATTTATCTGGTGCTGACATCACTCTCCATTGGAGAGTTTGCTTCTGTTTTTCAGAGGGATGCAGATCCTGAGGAGATAATCAGCTCCTCACACCTTAACAGGGCCCCAGCTGAAACCAAGAGTAACTTGGGAAATGAGCAAGAGTGCTGCTTTCTTGGTGAACCTGGTACAAGCAGAAGGGTGAAGAAGATAGACACAGAGAACACACAACTCCTACCAAACCAGAGATCCAGAGACACAGAGGCTCCCAAGACCTCATCACTAAAGGAGACATAAAACAAACCCAACATGGCTGAGGGAAATTTACAGAAGAGGGGTCAGAAAGAATCTTAGAGCTACATGTTGGGTCATTATGCACAGAGACGTTGCCTCTTTACCATAACTGATGGGTAACCCCACAATGCATGACACGTATTCCCCTACAAGGAGGATCCATGCCGAGGGGGGAGGAGGCTAATGATAGTTCCAACATGATTGTATACACACTGTGTATATAACTAATAAAAAAGAAATACTTATATGTAACCAAGTCCTCATTGTTAATATTAGACACTACCACAAGAACCAATAAAATGTAATTTCATTAAGTCAGTGATGTTTTTGTTTTATTTTCCTACAGTCTACCTTACCTTACTCTAGTCTAATAACCAAAACTGTTTGATTGCCTCTCTAAAGTAATAATCATCCATTTTATGGAATGTTATATTTTATTTGGTTAGAAGAATTTGTTTTAATTGGTTTTACATTCAGAAAACACTACTTAGTTACTATTTCCTTGTTATTACAGTCATTCATTGGTAATTTATATACATGGTAGAATATAGAACATATCTGGATTTGCAGGTCTGTGCTAGAGAGAGGCTTATGTAAGGTTTTATGATGAGAAACAGTCTAGCTCATGGCATTTGTGTAAGTTTTAGTCTGGGAAATCAGGTGATTCTTCTATACCCTGGGAGTATTCCATTGTGGACTTATGATTATCACTGTGGGGTCATGAAGGCCTCAGTCCCTATGGGGAAGTGGTGGGCCATGCCTCAGGGTATTCTGACTCACTCTAGTAATAACAGCTTTTCTGCTCCCCTCTGAAGTGTTCCCTGAGCCATTTCAGGCTGGTTAGCAGTCTGATTTAGTGTTTAGCACTTCTTGAAAGCACAGATAACAATAGTACTTTAAAAGACTTTAAAATCTGAAATCTACAAAGATTGAATACACATGATGTAATAAAATAACATATGAGATATTGAAAAACACAATTTAAGTCTAAAATTTGATTTACAAGATTGCGTAAGAACGTTAATGTACTTCATGAAACTTTTGTGACTATTAAGAAAATATAAATACATGACCTAAGATTAGCTTGTTATATATGTGTATATATGTGTGTGTGCACACACACACATAGAGTACCAAAGTTTCTCAGAATAAAAAGTGTGTTCCCTAAATATTTCAACCAAAAACCAATGTTGATGGGATGAATTAGTATTTACTCTTAGGGGGAAAAATGATCCTGTATTTGCAGTCATGCTGATGCTTTCAAAGTATTCCACTTACATAAGAGTGCCCAATATTCATCACAGAATCCCTTGCTCCCAACACCTCATCACTGAAGCAGACCAAAAATGAACCCAACATGGCTCAGGGAAATTTTGCAGAAGAGGGGGTGGAAAGAATGTCAGAGCCACATGTTGGGTCATGATATGCAGAGACATTTATCTTACCCATAACTGTGGGCTAACTCCACAATGCATGACCCATATACCTCAACAAGGAAGGGCCAAGGGGAGGGGGTAGGTCACAGATCAGCCTAATAATGGCACTAATCTGACTGTATGTGCTGAATACAAAACTAACTAATAAAGAGAAAAAGAAAACAAAATAACCCTTAGTTTTATCATTATAGAGAAATCCTGGACAACAGACAAGAAGGGAAATACCATCGCAAATCAATCCCTGTGCATAAATTCCAGGTACATTGTCAGGTTTTTCTTTTCCTTCTTTCCTTCTTTCCTTCTTTCCTTCTTTCCTTCTTTCTTTCTTTCTTTCTTTCTTTCTTTCTTTCTTTCTTTCTTTCTTTCTTTCTTTCTTTCTTTTTTGAGGTAGGGTCTCACTATAGCCTAGGCTGTCCTAGAATTGGAATTCACTATTTAGTCCCAGGGTGGCCTTGAACTCATGGTGATCCACCTACCTCTACCTTCCAAATGCTGAGATTAAAGGCATGTACCACCAACCCCTGCCGTTGTGAGTTTTTTTTTTTTTTTTTGACTGTGTTTTTGAGAGATGGTATGTAGCCCTGACTATGCAAAAGTGTGAGATGGTAATCTCTAATTGTCCTCTTGATAGGTCTTGTAATCACCATGGAAACAAATCTCTGGTCATATCTGTGGGGATTTTCTATGTTAGATTAGTTCTGGTAGGAGGAACAATGGTCTGGGTTTCTGGACTGTATTGAGAGAAGAGTTAGCTGAACACAGGCTTCATTACATTCTACTTTTTCTGTGCTAATCTCGTGATCCTCCTTTGCTATTCCTGTTACACTTTTACTACTATCATGGATTCTACAATTTGAAACTATAAGCCAAAGTAAATCATATATTTCCTTTCCTTAAATTATTCAGAGTTGAGTATTTTGTCCAAGCAATGAAAAAGTAACTAGTACACTGTGCAATCCAAAATAGGGTTTGAACTCATGGTAATCCCCCTCTTTCAACCTCTTGAGTACTAGTATTGCAGGCTTGTACCTCTAATCAGCTAGACTAAGTATTCAGCAAGACCATGGGTTCTCTGTCTCCATCTTCTGAGCCCATGCATTATGGGGAAACATAACAACACCCCAGACTTTGATGTGAGTACTGGGGATCCAAATTCAGGTCTTGATTTTTTATTTGCTTAAGTGAAGTGCAAGTACATACCTTAAATAGAACCAGAGACCAAAATGAATTTTAAGAATTATTTTATCAGAAGAAATCATGTCAGATTGGAAGAAAGTGAGCACATATGAAACAAAATGACAGAGAAATAATGCCAACAGCACATATTTTGATAAAGAGAATACAGAAGGCACAGGCCCAGAGGCTGAACCATCTTGTCTTCTGTTTCAGAGGATGAACTCAGCCTCAAGAGTTTGAGGCCGTAGCAAAGACTCAATTTAATAGGATTCTCCTTCAGCTCACATAAGTTGTAAACCACAATGCATTGTTCCTTAGCATTGATGTCAAATATTGGCACTTAATGTATTGCATTCTGTCAGATGTTAGAATTTTTTACTGGTGATCTCTGCTTTATGTTTTATTTTTTTTTTCCTTTGAATCTTTCATTTTGGTAAGGGAATGACATTAACTTTGGAAAGAAAAAACTCAGTGCCTCATTTTACAGGTTTATAATCAGTGATGATATTTTTCCTCAGGATAGATCATACCCAGAGTCTTCCTCATAACTGATTTATATGATTTTAATGAGCTGGGGAATTTCCTTAATTCTTTGTATGTAAATAAGCATTTAGAATTAAATTTGATACTGTCCTGGTATTGTGAGACTTTTCCTGGGAAGTATATTTCTATTCTCTTCAGACAGCTAGCTCTTAGAACAAAAGCAATTCAAGTGGAGGCTGATGCACTTTATTGGGGCTATAGCTATGAGCATGAGCGCTGTGTTACTAATAGGAAAGGGAACATGTCATATTCATAGGACAGATTTCCACAAAAAATTATTTATGGCATTGGAACATTGAGATGAAATACTCATTTTGTACACAGGGAAAAATTAAACTTGGAGGGCAGGGTGAGGATGGAACACTTACATGTCTTATATACTATGTATGATGTCCTCATAAGTAGGATAAAGAGAAACAAGAAGAAAATCAACATGTAGTAATGAGAGAGAGAGAGAGAGAGAGAAAGGGGGGGGAGAGATATTGCAGTGATTGATATGAAGTGAATGAATTTCAGGATTTCTGTCAAATAATGAAAAGTTAACAAAATTTAAAAAAAATAAGAAAGGATGAAATATCTTCAACAGATTTAAGAGGAGAATGGCATTGTAAACATTTTTGTCATAGAATTTCATACTCCAGAAATGTGAGGTTGTACAATTATGCTGTTTTCAATGAGTTTACTTTTACATAACATTTAGACCAATAATGCTTCCCATCCCCATATCTATAATGATCAATGAGTTCATATAATACACCAATTTAACAAAGCAAAGCAAACCCATAGGAAAATCAGAGGTAATGCAGCCTGGGGATAATACAGAACTGGCCTGAAGCCAAGTAATTTATAGAGCTTAAAGGAAGATTATTGAAAGGAATATTACCACTATAGTGGAAAATAATTATCTCCACCTAAGTAATCTAACAGAAGAATCTTGAAATTCACTCTCTTCCCTGTTGGCTCTGTTCTAAAATATGTCTGAGAAAGTAAATCTGAGCATAATTCAATGATGACTGTCATGTTATTAAATGTATGCCCTTGGGAGGCAGAAATACGAGGATCACCATGAGTTTGAATAACCTGGCCAGGAAGTGAAAAAATATTATTAATACAGAAAGATTATCATTATAATGCTATATTATGTTAATACAAATAAGATTAGATATTTTACCTGAAAACATGACAGACAAAAAGTAACAACTATAGAGTATCCTGTAGCGATTAAAATCACCCTGGGGAGGGGGGATGCTGGAGACATAGCAATGAATTGTGAGAAAAGTTTGAGCCTCGCAAGTCTTCAGAAAATAAAGGGAGTATAGAAAATATATTTGAACAGGTAATTACTAATTTATTTGAGCAAAACTATATGTTAAGCACCAAAGAATTTACAAGACCTCAAATATCATATATCAAAAGAAATTACACTAAAAATAAAGTGCTCAAAATTTGAGCTCAAGAGAAATTTAGAAATGAGCAGAGAATAAAAAACCAACAATAGGGCTGGAGATATGGCTTAGCGATTAAGCTCTTGCCTGTGAAGCCTAAGGACCCCAGTTCGAGGCTCAATTTCCCAGGACCCACGTTAGCCAGATGCACAAGGGAGCACACGCATCTGGAGTTCGTTTGCAGTGGCTGGAGGCCCTGGTGCACCCATTCTTTCTCTGTTTCTCTCTGTGCCTCTTTTTCCCTCTGTCTGCCACTCTCAAATAAATAAATAAAAATAAACAAAATTTAAAAAAACAATATATACAGAGAGCAAAAGAAAGAAAATAAAACTCTCAGTTTTCTCAGTGGATCCGGTGTAAGCCACAAAGAATGAAGCAACAAAGATCAACCTAGGATACCAGCCGCATTTTAGTGGAAGGTTGAGATATCTGAGCGGAGCAAAAACTGCTTCACTTCTTCCTGAGCCCACAATAGATATGTATCCTCAAATTCTGTTTGCAGGATTTAATCATTATACACAGCAGTTGACGTGAAGTTAAAAATTCTTATTTAAGTGATAATATAGTTGACTATTTATTGGTGTCTAGTTGAAAATTCCTTTGAAAGGGATCATAAAATTGACTATAAGCATTTATTATTCATTTTGATAAAAAACTCTGTCGCCATTTTCATATTGTGTATAGTATAATGCTTAATACTCTAATTATAAATTTAAAGGAACAGATGTGGCTCTTTGGTCTTAGAATGTACACTGTAATAAGCAGGAAATAGTATAGCAACCAACCAATCAATTCAATGATCAGATGAATGAATGGATAAAATAACTAAAATGATATGACAAAAGCTATACTGCAAGCTCAGTGATGCAAAAGATATTTTTAAGAAGATACATAACTTGTCAAAGTTGATGAAGGTAGAGAAGAAAATCCAGAGTTAAATGACGTTATAACTTACACCAAAGCAACAAGACTGCACTCAGAACTGCAGCTGAGCTTCCCAAATACAGGCCCGTCTTTGCTTCAGAAATCAGTTTTACTCCCCTCTTCTTTAGTCCTCAAGTATAATTGTCTCCTATAACTATGACCACTAGTGCAGAGGTGATTTAACCCAGGCACACAGTAGAGGACATCTCTTGTGTAATTTAAACAGACTAAATAGATAAGAAAAGAATACTACTGACTATTTTTTTGTTTTCCTTATCAAGCAATTCTGACACCCCCCCATATTAAAATGTGAATACGTGTATTAAATTTCATCGAAGCAAAAGCTTCTTAATTGGCATCAAGTCATTGAGAAATAGATGTCAGGTGCTAGTGCATCGGTTAACAGGTAATGCTCATGCTGATTTAGGTGTCAAAGCTTCTGTGGCAAGTGTCACCTTGTGAACAGACTGACACTGGTGGCAATTAGGAGGGAAATACTGAGCTGACAGTCGGGCAGTGAAAATGAATACCAACAGAAAGAAATCACATGAAATGTATTCATAGAAGGGCAAGAGAGACAATGAATAACAGTCGAGCAATAGTTTCTAAAAGAATAAGTAAACTATTTATCTAAAATTACTATTGATCTATGTTCACTCTGCTTGCCTTTACAGTTTAAATCATAATACAGTATACTATTCCTGCAATTAAATTCATAATTCAGATTATAATTCTTAAACGGTGGTGTGATAGATTAAGCTTTTAGTTATATCAATAGCATATTCATATCATTTGTGATTCTTTTCAGCTGTTCAGGATACTCTCCAAGATTACAAAGGGAGGCAGTATTTTTCCCTGTTGCTTTCTTTGACCACAGCACATCAGGGTGTCCACTGAGTCTTCACTTGCAACATTATTTTTCATTTGGATGTGTCAGTTTAAACATGCATTTCATGTCTTCTCTAAATGGTAATTCTATTTTTATATCTCTGTTATTTTTTCTTTGATTCAATTTATCAATATAAAGTATTTCATGTAGGCCTGAGAGATTCTGGTGAGAAATAAAGATGGATACAAAAATAGAGGGAATCACAAAACTATATATTTGTGAAGGTATTTTCAATGATCATTACTCTTGACAAAAAAAGCATGAAGAACACAGGACAGAAATTATTATCCCTAAAAGTGAATGCTCAAAGAAGTGATATATTATATACAAAGACATGAAACCATTTTGTAAACGAAATGTTAGCAGAATCCATGAAAGTTCCAAGCTAAATATTACTAAGTCTTAGGCATAGAACATTTTTTTCTATCATTGGAACATGATTTTCTTTCATTTTTCAATGATGTATATATGAATAACATTTTTCCTTCTTATTTACATGATTTGGAGGTCACATCCTTGAATTTATAGAAAATTAACCCTTGGGATACCCATCCCAGCAGTGGGCAAACAGCTTCTGGGAGCAGACCTGGGAAATAGAACTAACTCGTATCTAGGAGTAACCTAGCTGCCTCTAGCAGAAGGCTGAGGAAGAGAAGCTGAAGAGAAGTTTCATTTAAGCCATTCATAAACTTGCCATATTTGCTGTCCCTGTGGTTCCAATGTTACCGTGGCTGTGCCTTGCTCTACAATATAATGTACTTGTTGGCATTTTTATTGAACAATGAAAACCCAGTAATATGTAAACAAGTAATACATTGTATGAGCAAAGGGTAAGGAAGATTTTTCAAAATTTTATTTTACAACATCTATACATATATACAATAAGCACTCTCAACTGAGTCCTTTCATTCCAGCTAGTGCCTCTTCTACTTCTTTTCTTTATTATTTTGCTTTGGATAATCCTTAAACATTTGTTAAAGAAAGGGATTTCGGGGTATGTCCTGTAGGACTATGCTGATCCCAAACACAAAACCTCCATTCACAAATGTAATACATTCAGCCCACCTGTTACCTTCAATTGGTCTGATATTGACTTCAACACTTTATCAGCACTTCTTATACATGAATACTTGCTCTAAATTGAGAGTCCAATCCAGTTACTGTGGAAGCTAGAGAGAGTTCATAGCTTAAGATCAGCCAACATCTTTAAACATTACTTGTCAATATTGGTCATCTGTACTGTTCATGCCAAAGGTACACCAAAGAAGAGAAAGCCTAGTCAAATTGCCCTAATTTGGTGAACTACAAAATTGAAACATTAACTTTAGGGAAACTTACAAGTTACTGATCTATCATCTCACAGTAATAATCTCATTTTTTTTTTTTTTTTTTTTGCCAGAGGGGGTGATTTTCAGGCTGACCTGGAATTCACTCTGTAGTCTCAGGGTAGCCTCAAACTCATGGCAATCCTCCTGCTTGGGCCTCCAAAGTGTGAGGATTAAAGACATGCATCACCATGCCTAGCTAGAGTAGTTATTTGTAAGGTCCATAAGAAATATTCCCACAGTCATTTTCCATGGTTCATTGCCATATTTCATTCATTTTTTTATTTTTATTTTTTGCTCATTTTTATTTATTTTTTTGAGAGCAACAGACAGAAAGTGGCAGAGAGAGAGAGAGAGAGAATGGGCGCGCCAGGGCCTCCAGCCACTGCAAACGAACTCCAGACGTGTGCGCCCTCCTGTCCATCTGGCTAACGTGGGTCCTGGGGAACCCAGCCTCCAACAGGGGTCCTTAGGCTCCATACGCAAGCGCTTAACCGCTAAGCCATCTCTCCAGCCCCCATATTTCATTCTTATAGTACATTCCCCAGTTTATCTCCACATAAATGCATTAACAATGGCAACCACACTCAGTGAATACTCTGTGATAGTCATAGACTTTTCATCATTGAAAAATAAAATTATGTATGTGTGAATGTAGACAAATGTCCACAGCTCATAAACATACATAGCTATATATCACATGTATGCATTTGAAAAGCCTGCTCTTGGATTTTTCCAAAGTGTATAACAGAGAGTAATTCAATTGTATTTCATCTAGACAGTTATACACTGTAACAACTCTCCCTGTATTTCTGTTTTACTCTTGTATCTAGAGTAATTAAAATTTCATTGTGAGAATTTTTTTTCTGATAATTCTTCCTTCATTAAAATGTAATGACTAAATATTAATAATACTAGGAATTGGATTAGGACTGAATTGGATATGTCATCTGTAATTTATCAATGGGAATATGTTTCCTTGAGGAGTTAAAAAAAACTAGGTTAAAATTCGGGAAAAATATAAGAAGTCTTATTATTATTTATATATTATTTTCTAGAAAATGTCCTGTTTTAGAATTAGTAAAACTGCTTTAGGTATATAATAAAATTTCAAATGCCCATTGCTGAATTAAATCAAAGCCAAATGACCATATGGTTAAATTATTCACCATGGAATATTGCTTTTTAAAATTCTTTTTACTTAAGCTAAAGCAGTCCCTAGTCAATCCTGATGCATTAACAACTTCTGATACATTAGCATATTTTATAATTGAGCTGAGAAATGATGTTACTGTTAATTTGTTTTGAAATATTAACTTTCTTTTAAAGAAAGTACAGTGAATAAATGTCAGAAATATTTATGACAACACAATGTTACACGTTATGCCCTTGAAATTCGAAGCTGCATTTACATGAAGATTACTATGCCTTTTAAAAATGTTCTCTATGGTTCAAGGAAAATTACAGTTTGATTCATTCTATGGGGCCAAAAATACAAAGGAAAAAAAGATTACCAGATGCAAGAAAGTGGACTACTTTTAATATAATATATTCGATATAGTTTAATTCTTATTAATATAAGAATTCAGAAGAATTTATAGTTGAGTGAACAATGGTATTTGCATTGTATGTAACAATTAATCTTTGATTTCAGAATTTTAGGCATTAATTATGTCTGATAAATTCCACAAGCTACACTAATTTATGTAAATATTGTTTCTGGTAAAATTTCAAATTCTGTACGGTAAGTAAATAAGCCACATTTTATAAGCTGTTCTGTAACTTCTAGTTTTAATAATACTTAAAATTATATTTTACTTTTTTTGTTGTTTGTTTTTCAAGGAAGGGTCTGACTCTAGTCCAGGCTGACCTGGAATTCACTACGTAGTCTCAGGGTGGTCTCAAACTCAGGGTGACCCTCTACCTCTGCCTCCTGAATGGTGAGATTAAAGACTTGTGCCACTACACCTGGAACATTGTTTTTTTAAATTAGATTTTCTGTGTAACTCACATAAGATCAATTGACTATCTGACTATACCCAATATGTTTGATACACTAAGCATATTAGGTACCAGTAATAATTTTTGACTAATAAAAGGATGTATGTTTATTATAGAACTGAAATTTTACTTAACATGTAACTTATCATACTCAATAAGTCATTAAATAAAATACACAAAAGACTATTGTTTGAGGTAACATTTATGCCACTAGTGAGATTTTCTTGACTCCCAATATATTTGAGTACTAAGTACTGATATTTGAGTTCGATTACGGTTTATGTAACAATGAATTTTCATGTATATATATATATATATATATATATATATATATATATATATATGTGTGTGTGTGTGTGTATATATATATATGTGTGTGTGTGTATGTATATATATATACATATATATATATGTAACAAAATCAGATGAATATTAATAATAATTAAGAAAAATAAATTTTACATCTTCACTGGGAACACATGAGACAGGGTATGTTGAGCAGAGTGGAGGTAAAATGACAGCACTTTGAGCAAGGCATTGTGGTACATATTTTTAATCCCAACACTTGCAAGGCAGAGGTAGGATTTTTGTGAGTTTGGGACAACAGAGTGAGTTTCAGGTCAGCCTAGGCTAGACTTAGATCCTACCTCAAACACACACACACACACACACAAACATTTTTGTGGTCTCCATATATAGTAGTTTAAATTTTCATTTTTAAGAAACAGAAAATCAGTTGTTTCCATAGTATGTTAAGTGTATGATTACAAGTGGAGACATTTTAGTATTGTGCTGGTATTTGAGAAAGCCAATACTTGTGTTTTATCAGTTTGTCTATGTGTCTATTAAATATATACCACAAATAAATTACTGCAGAATCAGAGATAGGTATGTAGGCAGTCTGAAAGGTACGGTGCCCTTGGGGAGGTAAAATGATGTATTTAACAAAGGTTATCACACACTTTTAACTGTAACACATTTTATTTATTTTTTTTTTGGGGGGGGGTGTTTGAGGTAGGGTCTCATTCTAACCCAGGCTGACCTGGAATTCACTATGGAGTCTCAGGGTGGCCTCAAACTCACGGCAATCCTCCTACCTCTGCCTCCTGAACATTTTATTTTATTTTTTTTTGCACTGTCCAGAAATTTTTTCTAATGAGTTTCTAATTCTTAAGGAAAAGCGGAAGATGACTTGTACTATGTAATATACAATACAGCATGTATTCACTTAAATTTAGTTTGCTTTTAAGACCTTAGAAACGCTATATTTGAGCTTACCAGGAGAAGAGAACACAATCACTAAGCATAAGAGAAAATTCATTAGATTGGCTTGCACACAGTCACATTGAGTAGCCCTGCAAGGTGCAGGTTGAGAGCTGGGGAAGGAGTAGCAGCTGCTCAGCCCCCAAACTAAAGTCTCAGAATAAAAGGGAGAGAGCAGGTGCATCCTCCTTTTGCGACTGAAAGCTAGATGCTCCCTAGAGTGTGTCTGAGTATGAGATCATGTTCAAAGAATGAAGACTCTAGAGCCTGATGTCCATGAGCAATGACAGCAGCAAGAAAACACATCACACACACTGGGGAGGCAATTTAATCAGGTAAGCTTCTCTTTTCGGTTCTTTGATCCATCTTTTTTTAAAAAATATTTTTATATATAATAGGTTATACACTTTCATTCCCTTGCCCCAACTCCCATTACACTTAGGATGCTCCCCCATGGAGTTATGGTAATCACCATAAGGTCATGAAGGACTCAGTCAGTCTCATTGGCATAGCAGGGGACCATGCCTCTGTGCTCTTTCTGCCTCTCTCTTCCACAATGCTCCCTGAGCCATGGCAGGCCTGTTGGCAGTTTGATTTAGTGTTGGGTTCTTTGCAGCCTCTGGATTTCTGCTTTCATAGGTTTTGATTAATCTTCATGTCTGTGACCATCACCCTGAGGTTCGTTGTCAGCCAAGCAGTAAGTAGTATTTATTTTATTGACATATAACCCAGCAAATATTCTTGTCCAAATTCAGCATGAGTGTTTTCCACTCTGTTCATAGACCACTCATCTCTGACATCCAGTTTAGGTTGCTGGAAAAGCATACCTGGAAAAAAAATTAGTGATAACCATTTCATCAGGCAGGGACGATATACAATGAAAAGGGATTTGGTATTGTTGGGGATCGATGTAAAATGCCCTTCACATGGTTCCCAGGTGATGGCTCTCTTTGGTAAAGATGACTAAACTAAAGAAGATGAAGTCTTGCTGGAAGAAATAAGTCACTGTGTGGAGGACAGTTCCTGTTCCTCTGTTTCTTAACTGCCAATGTGACTAACTTTGCTCTATCACCACCCATTTTATGCCTTCTCCACCATGATGGACTCTCCCCTCTGAAATTATAAACTCCTTCCTGCCCTCACTTGATATTTGTTCACACAGATGAGAAAGTAACTGACACAGTAAACTGATAAAATAAGTAATAAAAACACTCATTATATAATGTTAGCCCACAGCCACTGTGAGTGAATGCAGCTTAAATTTTTATGGACATTAGGAAAGCTTGCACTTAGGTAAGTCAGAACTATCTAAGTAGATGGAGGAGGGAGCTTAGCTTTCATAACTCACCTCCTTTCAGTCATTAGCTGCCAAATGGTCTTAGAGCTATTCACTTACAGAGAGTTAAGGCCTGCTATGTGTTGAGAAGCATCCTCTAGGATTAACTTAATTCTTGAGCACCAGAAAGGTGACACTGGTAGTTGAAATCTTCAGAAACACAGTGAAATTCATCAGTAGTCTGAGTGGTACTATTGGCATTTGATACATCCCTTGACATCAGTCAATGTATTTGTGCTGCATCTTTCATTCACATCATCCTGTTGTTCCTTGTTCAACATGAGGACCAGTTACAATTTCTAAGAAAAAATATTTATTTCTAGAAGATTGTGGACAACGCACAGCCTCATGAGGCCATGGACCCTGAAATCACACATTTATTTTTGGATCTTCTTCAGGCACATATTTTAGAATCTCTTTATCTCCTAATAGACAAAGAGCACTTTTCTAAGTTTAAATAACTTGCCAGTGCAGTACTCCTGTAGGATCTGATAATGGCTTAACTATTGACTCAAATGTATTTCCATCATAAATGTTTCTAGGTAGGTATAATATGTTAACAAATGACACGAAAATTTCAAGCATTTATTTTTTAATTTATTTCTATTTGAGACAGAAAGAGGGAGAGAGAGAGGAAGAAAGAGAGGGAGAGAATGGGCATGCCACGGCCTCTAGGCACCATAAATGAACTCCAGATGCTTGTGTCACCTTGTGCATCTGGCTCATGTGAGACCTAGTGAATTTAACCTAGGTTCTTAGGCTTCACAACAAGCACCTTAACTGCTTAGTCATCTATCCAGTCCTATGCATTTATATTTGACATGAGTGACTTTTATATTGGTTGGAAGAAAATTTGATACTGGAAACATATTTCATTCATTGCTTTTATTAACTAAAACATAGTAATAAATCTGATACATGTTTAAGTCTAATTTGTACTCTTTACATTTTCTACAAAGATACTTTATTTCAAGAAAATGTCTCCTGTGACCTGTAAACCTGTGAGTATGAGTTAGGAATTGAGTTGAGTGAAAGATGTATAATAACTTATACATCCAATATATGTTATTTGAAAATAAAAATAAATAAATATATAAATAAGCAGATAAATGGCAAACAACCTCAGAAGCCTAGAAAACTGTAGAAAATACAGAAAACTAGGACATAATAAATTTTGCATATTTAGCACCTCTGTTCATTACATAGTTTAGAAATGTATAATTTCATAATTTAAGTTTGCAAAAGTACCTAAGTTTAACAGTTTGCAAAACTTAAACTTTTTTGCAATTGCCGCTCTTAAGTTGGTAAGAGCAGATCAAATGCCTCATTGGTACACTAGGAGCTTCACATGTTTCCCTGATAACTTTCCTGTGATGATGCATGTCAATTATCCAACAAGTAGTGTAATGCTTTTCCATTTATTATCAATTTATCGGCATAAAATCACAGAATTCTTAGAAAATGGTTTTTAGACTAAGTAGAATATTAATTTTTACTGTTACAAACTGCTTTTGAAACAATAGTTCTAGACAAATTATGATAATTTTTTAAGTAAAAGGAAGATATAGCCTTGATCTTCAATGTCTGTCCAAAACCCACTTAGTTAAGGCTTGATTCCCAGCGCATGCTGTTCAAACATGTTGGATGCACTAAGAGATGAAATCTTGTGGGAGGTTTTCAGGTCACTAGGGACATATTCTTGAGATAAAGGTGGGAATCTGTCTCTCTCTCTCTCTCTCTCTCTCTCTCTCTATCTATCTTTATCTATTTCTGTTCTCTTTTGACTTGGGTTCTAACTCTAGCTAAGGCTGCTTCAAATTCACCACTGAGATGATTGTTCATGACCTCTGCCTCTAAATATTTTCCATCATATTCATCACACATAAAAAGAAGCATGCAACCAACTTCAGGGTTTTAAAATTATCATTAGAAACTTATCTTTTAATTATAAAAACTATTTAATTGGTGTTATATCTAATAATGTTATGTCTAATAATTGACTTTGTCATATCATGGTACCACAAAAAATGTGAAGGTTTTAGAATTTTAAAATTTAAGCTTGATAGAGATATACTGATGTGAATATTACTGTTTTGTCATTAAACTTAGTGACAGCCTTATATAATAATATGAGAGAAAGCAATTTATCTGGCTATTTCATGGACCATAAGGTATAAAGCATGGAAGATAGCCAGCTAAGGAAACGTATTGTTCATTATTAAACTCATTATGACTATTAGTAATATCAGTTCATTGCTGATGGGAGAATATATAAGGAACTTTAAAGCACTGGCTTTATGGTTTTCATACTGGGAGAGATAGAAAAAAAGGGTGTCTGGGGAATATTTCTCATCAGACCTGGTTGACATAGTATACATTAGGGGCTGGAGAGATGGCTTAGCTGTTAAGTGCTTGCCTTTGAAGCCTAAGGATCATGGTTCAAGTTTTGATTCCCCAGGACCCATGTTAGCCAGATGCACAAGAGGGAACACGTGTCTGGAGTTCATTTGCAGTGGCTGGAGGCCCTGGCACACTCACTCTATCCTTCTCCCTCTCTCTCTTTCTCTCTCTCTCTCTCTCTGCCTCTTCCTCTCTCTGTCTGTCACTCTTAAATAAATAAATAAAAATAAACAAAAAAATTTAAATAGCATACATTAGGGTAGACTAGTTCCTACTGTTTTGGGTTGTCTACAGCCACCAAAGACTTTCTGTAGTGGTGTGGGGAGATTAAGGCACAGAAATAAGGACGGTATATTTTCTAAGTAAGTTCTTTTTTTTTTTTTTTTTTTTTTTTGGTTTTTCGAGGTAGGGTCTCACTCTAGCCCAGGCTCACCTGGAATTCACTATGGAATCTCAGGGTGGCCTCGAACTCACGGCGATCCTCCTAACTCTGCCTCCTGAGTGCTGGGATTAAAGGCATGCGCCACCACGCCCGGCTTGTAAGTTCTTGTTAATATGTTCCACTACCTATAATTTGAGTTCAATGGGAAAACACCTTTCTTACTGAGATATCTAATATTAAATTTATCTAATAAAATGAATTACTCAATTAATAGAGTATGCATTATGATTTCTTAGAGGCATGCATACATATAAGTCATGATATATATGCTTACCATTTTATACAGTAATGTAGATATATACTTGTAAAATTATACAAATATTGCTCTTGTCCTAATCATAACATTGTGATTATCACATACAAAATTTCAAAGATTTCTTTTATAAAGCCTCAGAATACAAACATAAGCATATTTACAAATACCTTGTTCAAATACTTATTTTTATTGTAATGAAAGAAAATTAATCTAAATGCTAATATATTTTAAAATAAATATATACATTAAGAGATTATATTTAAGCCAGGCATGGTGGCACATGCCTTTAATCTCAGCTCTTGGGAAGCAGAGGTAGGAGGACTGCCTTGAGGTCAAGGCCACCCTGAGACGACAGAGTGAATTCCAAGTCAGCCAGAGCTACAGTGTGACCCTACCTTGAAAAATCCCACAAAATAATGATAATAATAAAGAAAGATTGCATTTGTTATATCTGAACCTACCATTAGTTTCCCTGTTAAAATTTTTTGCAGTAATCTTATAGAAAACAAACCATGAACTAAAACTTTTATAACTTATGCTATATGTCGTAAGTTTCCTAATTGTTTATGGCACTTCAAAAACATGTTCTTACTGCTGCATAAAATTCCATTGTATAGATATACCACATCTTAGTTATCCATTCTTCTAGTGATGGACATCTGGGTTGATTCCAGCTCTTAGCTATTATGAATTGGGCTGCTACAAACATGGTTGAGCAAATCTCTCAGGCCTATGGTTTGAAGGGTTTAGGGTAGATGACCAGTAAGGGAATAACTGGGTCTGTTGTTGTCTCTATAGTCAGCTTTTTTAGGAGCTTCCGTATTGCTTTCCAAAGTGGTTGTACCATCCTACATTCCCACCAACAGAGTCCATCACTAGAAGAATGGATAACTAAGATGTGGTATATCTACACAATGGAATTCTATACAGCAGTAAGAAAAAATGACACAATGAAATTTGAGGAAAAATGGTTGAACCTGGAACAGATTATTCTCAGTGAAATTAACCAATCACAGAAAAACAATCACCACAGAATCTCACTCATCTACAGCACCTAACCTGAATCTACCCAAGATGCCTTACATACTCAGCAAGCATCTTGTGGACTAGACAATAGGATGGGAGGGGAGGGAGGGGAGGGCAATGGAGGGGGTGGGAAACACAAATCTAGACCCAAACGGCAATGGTACCATAAAATTCCACATCCTAAAAGGCAGACCAAATGACTGAACCTTCACCAGGCCCTTAGAGGGAACAACTGACCCACAAGACACTGGAGAGGGTATGATGAAGACTGACCTTAATCTTCTAATCTTCTACAGCCAGTCTCTCTCTCCCTCCCTCCCTCCCTCTCTCTCTCTTTCTCTCTCTCTCTCTTCTCTCTAACTCTTTTATATTAGTTATCTTTTTCTCCATTTTCTTACTGGGCAATGACCTGTAACTCCCAGTACCAGCGTGTGGCTATCATCCACAATGAGCTTTTGATCAGAGAGAACTGCATGGTTTCCTAAAAGAAAGACAGATTTCTGTCAGAGTACTTGACGACCCACCAAAGGTTAGTGGTAAGACCCTACTGCTGAAGACAACTTATGCGGTTGACACATAAAATGGAATGGCATGGCTAGAAGCTGGAAGAGAGTCAGTTCCCAGTCAGTCAGTGTGTCTAGTGCCAGAAGGTGCTACATGGGCAACTGTGGGAAAATGACCAATATCTGTCCAAGCAACTCATGGTCTAACCTACTTTGCAGCAAATAACCTGTCATGATGCTCACACAAGTGCAATAGTGGCACACAGCCATGGTGGAAAACCAACTGCTCTCAATTTGGTTAACTGATCCCCTCAGTGGTATGGGACCTATAGCTGGAGCTGGGAAACAAGTCAGAAACATATCCAAACATAATTCTGCTCTCCATTAACAAGCTACCACCAATCGTGGGCTATAAGAGGGCCTACACCTATTAAATTCTCTATAAAAGTTAAGGGTTATCACATTTGTCTGGTGCTAACTTACTCTCCATTGGAGAATCTACTTTTCTTTTTCAGATAGATGTAGATCCTAAGGAGAGAGCCACCCCATCATACCTCAAAAGGTATGCTCATGGTGGCACAAGTATCTGAAGTTTGTATGCAGTGGCTAGAGGCCCTGGCATACCCATTCTCTCTCTCTCTCTCTCTCCTTCTCTCTAATAAATAAATAAATAACAATAAATCTTAAAGATAAGAAAACACAGTTATGGGCTCTTTTTTTGAACTCTGTGGCTAGTTTAAAATAAGTTGCTTGGAAATAAGAAGTTAACATTTATCATTTTATAATGCAAAGTTTCTATACTAAAATAAAGTATATGTAGAATGAAAATATACAGAGTTAAATTATATTGAGAAATTTAATATATTTTCTTGATTTACCAATTTTCATGTTTATTTTTTGAATAGTCATTTGAAATACGCACACAGACACGCACACACACACACACACACACACACACACACACAATGTTCATAGTACATTAAAATCTGCAAACAAACTCCATCTTGTAATATACAATGGAAAATCCATCAGAATTACCTCTCATTTTCCAATCAAAACTCTAAAAGACAAAAACTAGGAAATCTGGAAGAAATGGATGAATTCCTTGACTCGTAGCACCTACCAGAACTAATCCCAAAAGTGATAAATTACTTGAATAGACATTACAAATTATACCAATGAAGACTGAAACTATAATTAAAAGATCCCCAACATAAAAAAAGTTCAGACCCAGACAGTTTCAATGCTGAATTCTATCAAACCTTCATTGAAGAACTAAAGCCAATTTTGCCAAATTTCTCCAGTTAACTGAAAAGGGGGGAACACTCCCTGATTCCTTCTATGAAGCCAGCATTACATTAATATTAAAATCAGACAAACATATAAAAAAAGAGAAGTACAGACAGATATTACTAATGAATTGAGTTGGAAAAAAATTCTCAATAACATTTTGCAAACTGAATTCAAGAACTCATCAAAAGTATCCTCTACTTGATCAAGTAGGTTTTATCCCATGGATGCAGGCTTGATTCAACATGCAGAAATTCACAAACATAATACATCACATAAATAGACTTGAACTCAGTAACCACATGATCTTCTCTATAGATGCAGAAAATGCATTTAGCATAATTCAACATCCTTTCATAATTAAAACCCAGGACAAAATAGGGATGAAGGGACCATATTTCAACATGATAAAGCCAGTGTATGACAAACTTAAAGCATATATCATACTAAATCGGGGTAAAATAGAAGCATTCCCATTAGAGTCTGGAACTAGGCAGGGGTGTCCATTCACACTACTGCTTTACAACATAGTACTTGAAGTTTTAGCTCAACCAATGAGACAAAATAAGTAAATAAAAGGGATGCAAATTGGAAAGGAAAACAGTCTAATTACCCTATTGATAGATGACTTGATTCTATACAGAAGAGATCCAAAGAATTCCACCAAGATAACTCCTAGATGTAATGAAACACTTTCAGCAAAGTGCCAGGATATAAAATCAACATACAATATCATTAGCCTTTGTATAGATAAATGACAACAATATGAAAAAAGAAAGCAGGGAGACTGTGTCCTCTACAATAGTCACACAAAAAAAATCAAATAACTTGGAATCTCTCTAATCAAGGTAGTAAAATGCCTACACAATAACATAAAATCATTGAAGAAAAACTGGAGGAAGATATGAGAAGATAGAATCACCTTCTATGCTCATGGATTAGAAAAATTAATATTGTTAAATGGCCATCCGATCAAAAATAATATACAGACTCAATGTAATTTCAATCAAAGTCCCAGCAAAATTCTTCACAGAGTTAGAAAAAAATTCTCAAAATTCATAAGGAAGCAAAAAAGGCTTTAAATAGCCAAAAATGTAATCAGCAAAAGGAACACTCCGGTAGTATCACCACACTTATTTAAAGCTGCAATATAAGGCAATACTTATAAAAACAATACGGTACTGGCATAAAAACAGGTGCATATATCATTGGAATATAATTGAAGATACAGTTATGAATTCAAGTAATACAGCTATCTTATCTTTCTTTGACAAAATAGCCAAAAGTAATCACTGGAACAAAGATAGCATCTTCAATAAATGGTGCTGGAGAAATTGAGTAGCTACATGTGGAAGATTGAAGTTGGAGCCCCTCCTCTCACCTTGCATTAAAATCAACTGCAAATGGATCAAGAACCTCAATATAAGACCTGAAACTCAAAGTTGACTAGAAGAGAAGCTAGAGAGAATGCTCCAAGATATAGGTGTAAAGACAGACACTGAACAAGATTCCAGTGGCCCAGGGAACTGGGCAAACACTCAACAACTTTGTCCTTATGTCAATAGAAAACTATTGTACAGATAAGCATACTGACAACAAAGTCAATAGACAACCTACTAAATGGGAGAATGTCTTCTCCTGCAATACCTCTGACAAAAGTTTAATAACTAGAATCTACAAAGAGCTCAAATATATAAACAATAAAAAAGCAAGCATCTCACTCAAAACAATGGGGCAAGGAATTGAACAGAAAGTTGTCAAAGGAAGGAATACAAATGGCCATTAGACACCAGAAGAGATATGCAACATCTGTACTCATCAGAGAAATGCAAATGAAAATGACTATGGGATTCCATTTTACTGCTGTCAGAATGGCAACCACAAAATAATCAAATGACAACACACACTGGTGGGGTGTGGGGAAAGAGGAACCCTCATCCACAGCTTGTTGGAGTGCAAACTGCTGCAGTCACTATGGAAACACTTCAACATGTTAAAAATAGAACTACTATTAGATCCAGCTATAACTCTTTTGGCCGTATGTAGTAAATACTCTACTATGTAACACAAATACAATTGCTCAACCATTTCATTGCTGCTATATTCAATATAGCCAGGACCTGGAAGCAACCTAGATGTCCATCAACAAATGAATGTTTCGTAAAGATGTGGCGCATATTTGAAATTCTACTCAGCATTAAGGAAAAATGAAAAAAAAATCCACTTTGCAGGAAAATGGAGGGACTTAAAAAAAAATCTTGAGGAGTGAGGTCACTGAGGCTCAGAAAGACAAATGTCACAGGACCTCTCTTATATGCAGTTCCTAACCTGATCCAGTGTCAGTTAATTATAAGCTGTAATAAAATCTTCAATATGGACATGACATTAGAACGATGATATGATTTTATCATTAAATTTAAAATATCAGGACCCTAAAAGTAGACAGCATTTTCTCTTGACTAAAAGTGAGAAATTCACTTGAGACTGTAAGAGACTGTTTTCCCCTTATTTCTTTTTGAAATATTTTTTCTTTTCTTTTCTTTTTCTTTCTTTCTTTTTTTTTTTTTTTTTGGTTTTTTGAGGTAGAGTCTCACTTGTACTAATTTGTTTATTTGAGAGAGAAAGAGACAGACAGACAGAGAGAGAGAGAGAGAGAGAGAGAATGGGGCAGGCCAGGGCCTCCAGCCACTGCAAAGGAATTCCAGATACATGTGCCACCTTGTGTATATGGGTTTTGTGGGTTCTGGGGAATAAAACCTTGTTCTTTAGGCTTCACAGTTAAGTGCCTTAACCACTGAACCATCTGTCCAGACCCTCCCCTTATTTCTTGTTATTTAAAGGAGCCTATGGGGTCTGGAGTTCATTTATGGTGGCAAGAGATGCTGGCACATCCACAGTTAGCTTCAGCTGCTCTCTCTCTCTCCCCCTCTCCACCTTTTTCCCTCCTTTCCTCTCTATCTCCCTCCCTCCATCTATCTCCCTTCTCTATTAAATAAATTATAAATACTTTAAAATAAGATAAAAATTGAAACCAGAGGCAGCTGAGGTTAAAGTCTATTTTAATGGAAAAAGAACATAAATAAAACAAAAATCAAGAAAATCAGACCCATGTGTCACATTGTGCATCAGGCTTCAGGTGAGTACTAGAAAATTGAACCTGATTATTAGGTTTTGCAAGCAAGCACATTTAAGAGCTGATCACCTTTTCCAGTTGATTTTCTCTTAACTTAAAATACAACTGCTCCTCCACTATGCTGGTGCTTCCTGCTTCTCCTCTGGTTATATTCATGAGTGGAGAGCCCACATTAAAGTGCCACAGATGGGACTTTCTCCTTGGTGCACTTATCAGACTGTGTGGTAAAATCAGTGACTCTAGGGTTGAATGGCAATCCTTACTACACTAATTTTTAACATTAAAATTCTAATAATGATCATTGTTTTGACTTAAAGATAATAGACATTTCTTGTCTCAACAATTGCCTCTGAAAGGTTTGCAAAAGAGAAGGAGGAGGAGAAGGAGAAGATAAAGAAGAAGGAGGACGAAAGAATAGAAAAACAAAGAGCTGTTAACAAGTAGTCCCTGTAGGGAACATATTTTCTAGTTAGGGTCTTCCTTCTTCTCATCTATCTCCCAGAGATACCTTAGCTTCTCTAAATGAGTAATTAGCACTCTCCCTGCTGATTTAGAATAATGGAAACCTCTAGTTAAAAAGGTCAGAATTTGAGAACAGATCATATTCAATTCTAACCTTTCCTTTTAAATGCTTTCATCTTTAATTTGCACTAGCCTATGGAAAAAATTAATTGCTAACACTTCCAGTGCATACACATGAGTAGAAAACAAGGCCAAAAGTAAATTAAATTCAATTATTTTTCTTTGGATAGAAAGCTTTTGCTGTAATATTAAATTCACTCTTGAACATTCAAATATTACTTAAATATTATGTAACATAAAAATGTCATTTTTGTTATCATTATAGAAATCCTTGTCAGATTTTAATTTAAAACTGCTTTAAGTATGATTAACAAAGTATAAAGATTGTTTTATGCTATATAATCCCAGGAACTAATGTAAATTTAACTATAGCATGTATATTACATGATTATTATACAAAGATGAAACATGCTTTTATAAAGCAAGGTACTTGAAATTTATTAACATGTGACATGGTTTCATTAACTTCATAGTATAAAATTCATTTACTCATTTATAAAATAATAACCACAGCAACCACAAACAAGTTTGATAAGCACTGATCATGTATAGAGTTGTATGCTAGACAAAAATACAATTGATTATTTGGTCAGTCAGAATTTTGGTCATCATCTTTCAATGAACTACCATAGAATATGTTTTGCTACTATTCATTTTCTACCACTAAATTCACCATTTCAGTCTATTATTAAGGTTCTTTTAGTATTGAAGAAGAAACAGTAGATAGAAATATAACCTTTTATATGCAGTAAGCCAGGGTCAACTGCTTAAGGAAATATGTTCGCCACAACTTGATCCTAATTCTTCCTGAAGTAATTCCTCATAATTCCTAGTTTATTTTTATCAGAGTCTGTGGTTTTTAATTCTATGCTAATATGGATAAGAATCCAAAAGGTAGGGTCCATGAGCCTGGGAGCTCCTGCATATTGATAGAATTCATTCCCTATCAGGACCCAAAAGCTTGCATCAGTATACAAAAGAATATATGGAGATTTTGAGATTACTATGACATGGCCAGATATAGTCTCTCTTATTTAGAATAGTTTCTTGAATCGCTAGAAATATTATCATTGCTTCAGTAATATTTAAAAATATTTAGTATGCATAATAGCCAATAAGTCACAGAATATTGCTTTTTCTTTCATTTTACAGACATAAGAATATATGCAGCACAGATTGACAAGGTGACAGAATGAAGGCAGTAGGAGGGTGGATCACAGTTATTGCATCTCCAGCAGCTGAAAACCTTGCCACACTGAGGCCTTTCCAAGAAGGTACAAAGGCAAGAAAGTATGCTGGCCATAACCCTCTACAGATAGCAGAGAGCAGCAAATGCTGATGATAGGAAAAATCACTGCTCATTAAATGTATTTAAAGAATACTATGAAAAAGCACAGCTAATTTAGCCAGGCACAGATATGTAAAACCATGTAATCTATATTAACAAGATTCAATTTTGGTGTTACAGCACTGGATTTTGTAGACAGGAGAGATTGTTGCCATCTGCCAATAAAAGAGAAGTATAATATAGCTAAACTTGATTGAAAAGCAAAATTTCTCTGCTATTACCAGATATCTAGGTGAAATGATGGCATATTTTCCTCCTGAAATTTACTTGGAAGAGAAAGAACTTATCAGTTAGAAAATAAACTTACAGGAAAAATTTAAGCGCGTGGCATGTTGGAGGTAGCAAATGAGGAAGGGAATGAGCAGCACAGGGGGATTCTTCTCTTCTTCTTTGGAAAATTTGGTAGTCACGGTAATATGGGGAGGAGGACACATTGAGATAATTATGAAACATTCAATTGAATTGTTTTTATTGTATACTGAATTTGAAGTATCTCATTTTTAATGAAGAAACTGGCTCTGCTATTGCTGTAGGAGTATAGTTTGCACATACACTACCTATTAAGGAGTACGACTTCATGTGAGACATGGCTTCGTTCTCACATAGACACTGAAATATCATATGTGGTTCATGGAGAACTATTTCTTAATCATAGGGGTTATTCTTTGGCAATATGAACTAAAGTTATCAGGAAGCAGCTGCACATACTTCAACCATCCTGCAAGACTGATTGATATAATTTCTTTGGTTGTGCAGAAAAGGAATGTTGCAGATTCATAGCTAAATTATACTTGTATTTCTTTAGGCCCCACTACTGGCCATTTATTGCCCACTTCTGTATTTGTACTAACATCCTGGTGATTATCATGTAATCAAGGTTAAACTTTTTAAGAATGTACTAAGACCACCGGCTTTCACCAACAAAAAGTCATCAGATAACAGAAATCTGTGCTGGAGAGATGGTTCAGTCATTAAAGCACTTGCCTGCAAAGCCTAAGGACCCAGGTCTGATTTTTCCAGTACCACATAAGGCCAATTGCACAAAGTGGTGCACATTATCTGCAGTTAATTTGCAGTGACTGGAGGCCCTGGAGGGCTCTCTCTCTCTCTCTCTCTCTCTCTCTCTCTTCTCTGTTCCTCTCATTGCAAATGGATAAATCAAAATATTTCAAAACAATCAGACAGAAGGTTAGATAGAAACTTGTTAGCAGAGATTTCCCTGCCTTGCTGTAACTTGACCAACCTGAGGTTTCCACTAATGTATTAGAAAAGTGCCTTGGCTTATAACTTTCTTTTGTTCTGTATCTGCAAAAGTTTATAAAATTATTAACCCATTGGAACATATAACTTGGAGTATCCTGAATTTGTGTTCTTAGGCCATGGTCACTCATTTATTAGATCCAGAATAAACTATGCCCTCTTCCTTGAGAAGTGAGGGCTGCGTGTTTTGCATCAATAGTAAGTAACTCAAATTCCTCTGTTTTGATTCTGTCACGTTATTAAGTACCTTTTCATGTTCAAATGAAAGTGGTAGCAGATGTTCTATATAATATACTTTATAAGGAGGTTGACACGGATACTAGAAGGAATGTTGCAATGGGGTCATTACCTTTATTTTCAGGAGAAAATTAAAGCATAGAGAATTAGTAATATTGGGCACAATTTAAGTTGGAAAGCAAATAACTGAAACTTTGAGTTAGTGCACTGCTCCTACTTTTCTATTCTAGATTAATCTATTTCCATATGAAATAAGATGACATCCTAGAATTAATGTGACTATAGGAATTTTATGTAGGAAAATAAACAGGAGTTTCTAGGACTAAAATAATTGGAAGTTCTAGATTTGGAAGATAAGATGAGGAACAAGGTACAGACCAAATTAATTCATATCAATACCTGTATAAAGGAATAAAGACACTTCAGGATAATTACAGTGTTTCAAAAAGAAGGAAAGGATCATCCTTCCCAAAGGTTTCTGAGATTTCAAGTGATGTAATTAAAAAAAAAAAAAAAAACACTCATTGGGATTAAGCAAGGACATTGCTAATTTGAAGAAAATACGGAGACATAGAAAAAGGATACAAAAAGCTTTCTGAATAATAATGTACTACATAAAAGCAATGTTGCCTGTTATTTAAGAGATCAAAATTTTTGTCAAGTAGCCAATCTTTAATTAGAATAGAGGAGTACTTGAAAAATAATTGTTCACATGTCTAAGATTAAGTTCAACAATTTTATTCATAAAGCATGAAAATGCTAATGTTCTTCCTTATTATAAAGCTTCTAATGAAAAACTAAAAATGAAATAACAAGACTTCATTTCAGTGATAATGACTGTACTTAGTATGAGGTATAGTGGTATCACATTTCCAACACAAGTTTCTACAAATTAGCATTACATTTATTTCAACCCTCTGCAGGAAGTGAGTTCTTCAACTTAATAGACTTACTGTAATGTGTTCCACATTTTTATAACATTTTACTACATCAAAGTTTTATTTCCAAGATATAGAATGTATCCCAAATTCCCCTATTAAATTCATTGCCGAGGTGATAGATTGACTTTCTTTGATACTACCACTGTAACTTATGTACAAAAACATTGCAGAAGTTTTAGCCATATTCTATTTTTGTTGCTTTATTAAACTTTAATTATCCCTTATTTGAGGTTGGGATCTCTACCTGAATGTTTTTACTCAGTACAAAAAAAAATTCTTAGTGTAAAGTCATCCTGCTGTGCCATAGGCCATTAGCAGCCTATGGAAGATAATCCTGTGACCAGAGTTTGTTGTGACGACTATCACTGAGTATAAAGCTACTCAAAGGTACATGGATGGTATTCTTCTGAATAACTGATCACATTGCAGCAGTCCAATATGACATGGATGACAGAAGGTTAATCAGATTGCAACTTTTAAAATAAAGTCTATGTTTTTGGAATAATTTGAGAATTACAGAAAATAATTGAGAAAAAACAAGTTCCCTTTTGTTTCATGGTTAGTTACCTCTATCAAAAGTATGTGTTCACATGCCATATCTAATAACTATAACTAACTAATGGCAATATAGTACATCCATTTATTCATTTATTTTATGCAATACTATGCTTGTTTAACATACAAATATTTATTTTTGAATTAATATTTGACTTATTTTTAAATTAGAGAATATTATGGTAGTTTCCTAATGCTCTTGTAACAAGTACCATAATCTAGTTTGTCCAACACAATGGGAAGTTCTTTTCTTCCAGCTGTGGAAGATAGGAGTCTGAGATCGGGGAACCCAAATTCTAAGGGGAATCTGTTCCTTGCTATTCTCTTTGTACTTCCTTTTGTGGATAATTCTTGCATTGACTCTGTCTTCAATATTCTCCCTGAAACTCCTCATGTCATCCTCCTACTTTTGCATATTACTTATAAGTACACCAGTCTTATTCATGTAAAGACCCTCTCCATGCCAGTATGGCACCATAGGGTGAGTAATGAATGTTATATTTAACTTTGTTAGGAAAGTACCCATATGGACATAAACTTTCATATTAATAAGAAAACATTTTCCTTGAGCTTCTGTAATGAAGTAACCTTTAATAGAGATCAAAAGTAAAATAATATTAGAAAGCTTCCCTTTATGTTAAGAATCATGTATCAGTTATCAAGTTTCTTCATAGACCAATAGCTTTGGTATTTATAAACTACAGCATTGGGAAACACTACATTGGACTACAATGGGGATACAAACAAAAAGAAAAAAAGGGAGCCAGAGAAAAACTGCCTGATAATTTTTAACAACAATTATAAAAATAGTAGATTAGTATTTTCTTTCCTTCAAATTTTATACAAGCAAAATGAATGAAACCAAATAAATATAAAAACAAGAAAAAATAGATCTGATAAACTGAGTAGTAGTTTATATGTTGGTCCATGATATGAGAACAACTTTCTTAAATAAGGTGCAATCTTAATGGAAGACAACCATAATACCCAGAAAGAGGGCTTTGTCTGATGAGTAAGGTGGAATGAAGTGCACTGCCCTAGTAAAAGCCTAACCTTTCATGGAATGTTTGCTTTTAGCAGCATTTCAAGCTTCTGAATAAAGCTTTCAAACGTGCTTGCCCTCAAAGTACATTTACCAACCTTTCACTCAACAAGCTGTCCATTAGAAAAGTTATCTGCGGAAGCACAAGCAATAAAACCACAAATATCTATATGTGTTAAATGTCTCACTTATAAATTCACAATACTTTCATTTGCAGAATGAGATTTTTTTACAAGTCAAGTCAGACATATTAGTAATTTCAAAAATAGTGTTTAGAGAATAAGAGCAAACATGCACCAAATTTAAGAACCATAGAGAATAATAAGTATATTTACCACAAAATAAAATGACAATGAATATGTGTAAATAATAGTGTAATTTTAAGTTAACTGCAAACTTTAAGTGGATTATGCAGTAATACTTATCTCTCCAAGATAGAAGATTAAAGCAAAGAATATGAAGGAGTAAACAAACTGATATACATAAATCCAAGTTTCAGGCACTAAAATCCTTAGATGGAAAACCCTGGAAAAACGGTAGTATGATAATTCACAGTATAAATAAGGATATATGCATTGGCAAAAATAAATATTTGAAACAATGTCCTATTTTGAATAATTCAACAAATGCAAAGTATTATTTCACTTTTAATTTTAATAGTTTATTATTATCGTTTTTAGTGACAGAATAGGTGTACAAATAGGAGTACCATACAATGCTTTGATTCATAAATGTCAAATAAGGGTAATTAGCATATCCATTTCTTGAATATTTATCATTTCTATGGGAAAACATTTGAAATCCTATCTTCTGGCCATTTCAAAATGCAGAACATATTATTCATGGGGATGAAGAGATGGCTTAGTGGGTAAAACACTTGTCTTTGACTCCAAAGGACCCAGGTTTGATTCTACAGTACCCACATAAGCCAGATGCACAAGGAGAAACAAGTGCCTGGAGTTCATTTGCAGTAGCTAGAGGCCCTAGATTGCCCATTGTGGATCTGTCAGCCTCTCTCTCTGTCTCATAAATAAAAACATTCTTTAGAAAAGAACATATTATTTACTATAATTGACATGTGTTGCAGATACCCATAATGACCTAGTCACTAATTGAAAGTCTTTAATCCTAACCAGCCTCTATGGAGTCCTTTCTGCAGGTCAAGTCAAAAGAATTTAATAAACACTTCTCTAAAGGAGATGCACAAGTGGTCTAAATGTTCATGAAAAGTCATCAAGGAAACACAAGGGAAAAGAGCAATAAGATGTCAGCTCTTGCCACTATGAATTGCTGGTACCTATGGTATTAATTATTTTTCTTGTTGCCATAACAAAAAATTCCAGATTACCCCAATTTTGGAAAGAAGAAGGAAAGGAGGAAAGAAGGAAGGAAGAAAGGAAAGGATTTACTTGGATTCGCAGGTTGAGGGTCCACTCCACCATTATGAGTAAGTCAAAGAAGCAGGAACATGAAGCAGCTGGTATAACTGCATCTGCAGTTAGGAAGCAGAGTGAGCTGAATGGTAGATCACTGTCTCCTTCTTTTTGTTATAGTCACCAGCTCATGGATGGTGGTGCCCTCATTCAGAGTGGGTCTTACTAACTCAATTAACTCAATCTAGAAAATTCCTCATAGCTATGCCCAGAGATTTTTCTTGTGAATGATCCTAGGTCCTGTCAATTTGAAAAAAAAAATTGAAGGACCACATACATAAAAACAAAAGGCAAATGTACCTGTGATGGTGTGTACATATTAATCACATAAATTAGTACCCTCAATATGTAAAACAATATGGAATTTTCTCCAAAAGTAAAACTAGGTTAATCATATGGTCCAGCAATTATAGTACTGGGTACAGATTAAAATGACATTAAATGTATGTGTAGATGTACTCTATTATTTATTATAACTCTATTTGTCACAGAGTTTGTGAACAAAGGATATGTTCATCAGTGCAATCATGCATCAGGAAAGTGTGTATACATATATAATAGAATACTACACATTCATGAAAAGACAGCATCCTGTCATTTGTATGAGGAAGGAAAATAAGCTAAACCAGATAAAAAATGCTAATGCCCTACAATATCAAACTAAAGTACAATCTGAATTAATGCAACTCATCAAAATAAGTAATACCATAATAATTACTCAAAATTCTCTTGTAGTAGGCAGGATAACATTCCAAAGTTGTTCATATTATAAGTCCCCAAAATACAGTTATATTATCTTAATCATCAAAAGAGACTGCTGCACTATAGTTTTTAATACTCTTGAGCTGGGAAAATTATCAAGGAGTATCATTTGGAGTATGATTGATTTAAGTGGTTTATTAAAGGTAGAAATAAACATTCTAGCTGTATTTCCAGAAAGATATGTTTATTAACAAAGGGCTGGAGACTTAAGTTACTTGCTGCTTTTAAGATATTGAATGGAGTTATAAGCTAAGGTATGTACATTGTCTATGTAAACTATAAAACCAAGGAAATTAATTTTCTCCTAAAGCTCTCAAAAAAGGCTATTATTATTATCTTTATTTTCATCAGGGTTACCTGTGCCTGACTTTCAATCTATACAAGCATCAAAAATAATTCTTAGCCAGGTGTGGTGGCGCACGCCTTTAATCCCAGCACTCAGGAGGCAGAAGTAGGAGGATCGCTGTGAGTTCAAGGCCACCCTGAGACAACAGAGTGAATTCCAGGCCCGCCTGGGCTAGAGTGAGACCCTACCTCGATAAACCAAAAAAAAAAAAAATTCCTTCTACTAATTTAATATTTATTAATTTATTTTAGACATGGTCTGGCTACATAGCCCAAACTGGCCTTAAGCACATGATCCTGTTGCCTCTCAGCCTTCAGGTATTGGGATTATAGATATTCACCATCATGCCAGTTGTGTTTTTTATTGTTTTAAAGCAAAGTATGTGTTACAAAAATTACTACATCTATTGTTGATTTAGGTATATCCTGGTAAAATACAAAAATTCCTTGCTAAAGAGAAAATTCTAATAATTCCTCTGTCAGATAAATAAATCAATTTATTTAACAAAAATGTTTCATTGCCAAACTTTTCGATTTTGATTTTGGATGTCATATGTAGTATAATATTGTTAAGTTAAGAGATACATACAGAAGTATCAAGGAAAAACCTGTGTATGGACAACTTAAAGTTTATTAAACCAGAAATGCAGTTTACATTCATGTACAAGTACATAACAAATGTCACAAAGTAGTATAGGACTTTCTTGAATTTAGAGAAGCTGAGAAGATGGCTTAGAGTGTAAAGTACTTGACTTATAAGGAGGAGACCTGAGTTTGGATCCATAGAAACCATGTAAATTGTGTGTCCATGTATGCATGTACTGGCAATGCTTAGGAGGCAGAGCCAGGAAAAGTCCGGGGATAAACTAGCTGGCTTACGCTAGTGGAGTCTGTGAATTCTAAATTCAGTGAGACACCAACCATCAATAAATAAATTGGTGAGTGAATTAGAAATCCTCCAATATTGACATTTAGCCTACACACACAAACATACACATGCACAGACACACATGTGCCTATACATATGAACTTACATACACATGCCTGGAACCTATATGCACATAAAACTGCAAAACAAGACAAAATAACAAATAGAACTTTCTAGAATTAGAAAACTGGTATGCCACAAACTGTGTAAAGTCGTAGTTAATGGGATATCTTCTGTACAAGGAAGAAAATGTACAAAACTCCAGGAGATTCATTTCTTCAGTGGATTCAGCAAGCTACAAAATCAACCAGCTAGGCAAAACATACACACTAATGCAATAGAAGTATGAAGGCTATGGGAGCATTCAATGGCTCTATGATCTGTTCTGTGTTCTGTCCCATCTATGATATGTGACCCTTTCAGTGAAACATAAGAAATTGTTAACAATTATTACTTAGAGATATTCCTAATATACGCAAATAGTTAATACTACCTTGAAGGTATCAAAAGGCCTCCTATGTCAAAAACATCAAGATCAAAAGTTTTCAATATGCACAGAATTAATATTTATGCTATCACATAAAGCAGCCACAGAAGCAGAGAACTCAAAGTCCTTATTATATTGTACAGTTTCCAATTAAAAATAAAATCTTAGAATACAATTGCAATTCAGAGAACTTGCCATTTTGCTCAGGAAGTACATCTTGCAGTCAGCAAGTTATTTTCCATGTAAATTGCTTCCCTGAGTCTTCTAACAATATGTATTAAAAATAAACAAAAACAAATAGAAACTTTCAAGAAGAATAACTTAAACTGGAAACTCCCATTGAAGTATAAGTAGGATTTGCCTTTATTCTAGCTCATATCAAATGCTTTTAATTCTACTTTATTGAACTCTGGAAGGCAGTAGTATGGCTATTAAAAAAACTTCATAATAGATATTGAATTGAATGATATTATAATTGCTGATTCAAAAGTTTTTGTCATTCATGGCATTGCCTTAAGTTCTAGATGCTTAGAAAAAGGGGGGAGGATTAGTCAACAAATCTTCAGTTTTAAAATATCCATTGATTTACCTGTTCATTATGTCCAAAATACTTCAAATTGCTTTGTAAGTGAAGTTTTACAAACATTATTAAATCAAGCCCATTTAAATAACACCCATTAAATGATTAAAGTAGTAAAAGAATATGTTATCAGTGTAAAGCTGTGCTTTCAGAAAATGAAAGATTTCAACATGAGTATAGTAACTGTTGAATGTCTAAAAGCTAAAATGTCAAGGAACTTCATGTTTGAAATTTAAAAAAAGGATGAGCACATTGGCAGCACAGGTTTTATTTGAAGATTTAACTTAAAATATGTATTTTACTTTAGAGCAACTTGAAATGTGCAGAAAAATTGTGAAGAAGCCTCTTATATCTGCCATCCCTTGTTTCTGGGACTGGCATCTTACATTAGTCTAGGATGTTGGCATAGTTAAAGAACAATTCTAATACATTCCAGACTAATGCTTCTACTATACACATATTTCCTCACTTTTATTTAATATTCATATTTTGTTACAGAATCCTATTTAAAACGCTGCATGTAAATGTCACATCTCCTTGCATTTTTGTTGACTGGCCAGTTATCACATTTTCCTCATTTTTAATGACTGACAGATTTGAGGATAATTGGTCAAATATTTTAAATTAACTTAGAATTGCATGCTTAATCCTGTAATTAGAATATGTTTGATGATATGGGGAGACAGGTTTTAAAATCATTCCATTGTATTAATTATGCAAATGTCAACATGGCTTATTTTTGCTAATGTTGACTCTGATCTGTTTACAGTAGTAATATTGGTCAGGCTGCACAACTTTCATGTTCTTATATTTAGCCTTTTGGGAAGAAAAGTGAATCCTGATGGTAAGTTCATTCAAAAAATGAAAACTGGATTCCTCCCTCTGCAGGAAGATACAGCAGCATATTAGTGCTTGATTGTTTGTGACACTGTACAAAGCACATGGCTCTGTTCTCTGATTGAAGTATCTATTCATCTGACTTCATTAGCACAGAGTCATTCATTTTATGAGTTGGCATAATACATTGGGGCTAGCTCATTGTCTAGGTTAGAGTCGTCCAGTTTTGGCCCCTTGAAACATTTTCAGTATCTTCTCCACCCCTTTCATAAACTCTAACTTCTATTTTTCTCTCACTTTCTCTCTTTCTTTGTGTCTGTGTTTGAACTTCAAACTTAATTCCAGGAAATATGAAATGCTCCAGTAACATTGTGCATAATTTCCCCCCATTCCTAGGTTCAAATATTTATCCAAAGAATGTTGGCCTTTATTACTGGAGAATGGCATTGGAAACCAACCACTGAAGGTTCAATGTTTAATTGAAATGAAAGTCAGACATGACCACTACTCTGGCTTGTTACTGCTCTTCATTCTTAAGCTTGTAACTATATATTTGTGTTTGTCAGTGAAAATCCATGTCTGTCCACACTTCATTGAGTCTGTCTGGATTTATGAGAATGTCAACATGAGTTCATTTTAATGCCTAACTCTAATCTCTTCTGGGTCAGGGAGTGACAGGAAGTGCTCTTTTACTTCTGTTTACTGAACAACAATGAAAATATATCACCTCTGTTAATTTTTTGATGTAATTTGTTAATGAAATCTTCTGGGCCTGGTCATTTTTTTTTAAATCCTAGTGTTTTAGTTTCTGATGAAATAATCTTAAATGGCATAATATTATTATGATTATCTATTTCTCTTTTATTATTATTATTTTTTAATTATTATTATTTTTTTTCTTTTCTTTTTTTCTTTATTAGTTAGTTTTGTACTCAGCAAATACAGTCAGTTCGGTACCATTATTAGGCTCATCCATGACCTACCCCCTTCCCTTGGCTCCTCCTTGTTGAGGTATATGGGTCATGCATTGTGGAGTTAGCCCACAGTTGTGGGGAACCAGTGGACACTAGGAAAGCAAAAGTACCTCCATCTTAAATAATGACTCCATTTTGTAATAAGCTGTCTGTTCTGGAAAGTCACAAGATCTGCAGTTGTTTGCTAAGTCGTTGTCTTGTGGCCTTGGGGCTGGGGCCGGGGCAAAGGTCTGCAGTTGTTTATTAACCCATACACAGAGAAAGAACAATGTAACCCATAAAGTCGTTATCTCTTGGCTTTGGGGCTGGGGGCCTTATCCTGTGGAACATCTTATGTGTTTTGGGGGCTGGTGAAATAGAACTGTAACAATACCTAAACTGCTGACAAACTCCTCTGTTCTGCTGTATAAGAGGCACCCTGAGAAAAATAAAATTTGGCAGCTTGATCAGACTCCTGTCTTGCTGTCGGTTCCTTGTGTCTCTTGTTCCCTTCATTTCAGGTTTTCTGGGGTCCGTGCTCCCGTTGAAGCCCCGCTGGCCGGGGCACACAGTTATGGGTAAGATCAATGTCCCTGCATATCATGACCCAACATTTGGCTCTGACATTCTTTCCGCCCCCTCTTCCGCAAAATTTCCCTGAGCAATGTTGCGTTCATTTTTGGTCTGTTCCAGTGATGAGGTGTTGGGGGCCTCTGAGGCTCTGGATCTCTGATTTGGTAGGAGTTGATTTTTCACTGTGTTGATCTCCTTCCCCCTTGTGCTGGTATGCGGTTCATTAGGAAAACAGCACCCTTGCTTGTTTTGCCAATTTTTCTTAGTTTCAGCCAGGGCCCTTTTGAGGTATGATGGGGTGGCTCTCTCCTTAGGATCTACATCTATCTGAAAAAGAGAAGCAGATTCTCCAACGGAGAGTAAGTTAGCATCAGGACAAATGAGATAACCCTTACTTTTTTTATAGAGAATTTAATAGGTATAGGCCCTCTTGTCGCCCATGATTGATGGTAGCTTGATATTGGTGAGTGGGCTTATGTTTGGACACGGTCCTGACTTGTTTCCCAGCTCCAGCTATGGGTCCCGTACCACTGAGGAGATCAGTTAGGCAAATTGAGAGCAATTGGTTCCCCACCATGGCTGTGTGACACTACTGCACTTGTGTGGTCATCACAACAAGTTATTTGCTGCTAACTAGGTTAGAACATGAGTTGCTTGGACAGATATTGGTCATTTTCCCCCAGTCGCCCATGTAGCACCTTCTGGCACTAGACGCGCTGACTGTCTGGGGACTGACTGTCTTCCAACTTCCAGCCATGCCATTCTATTTTGCATGTCAACCACATAAGGTGTCATCAGCAGTAGGGTCTTACCACTAGCCTTTGGTGGGTCATCAGGTACTCTGAGAGAAATATGGAAAGGCGGAAGGCCTCACATATCCAAACATATCCTCAGCAAAAGAAATACCTCTGGAGGCATCACCATACCTGATCTAAAGCTATATAACAAAGCCATAGTAATAAAAACAGCTTGGTACTGGCATAAAAACAGGAGTATAGACCAATGGAATAGACTTGAGGACCCGGACGTTCGGTCAAGCAACTACAGCTACTTGCTATTCAATAAAGGCCCGAACAATATAGGCTGGAAAAAAGACAGCATCTTCAACAAATGGTGCTGGAGAAACTGGATAACCATATGCAGGGAACTGAAACTTGATCCACACATTTCACTATGTACTACACTCAAGTCCAAATGGATCAAAGACCTCAATATAAGACCAGAAACTTGAATACTACTGGAAGAAAATTTAGGAAGTACTTTCCATGATACAGGAATGGAAAAAGACTTCCTGAAGAAAACCCCAGTAGCTCACGATCTTAAACAGTCACTCAACCAATGGGATCACATGAAGCTGAAGAGTTTCTTTGCAGACAAGCATACAATAAGCAAAGCCAATAGATTACCCACAGAATGGGAGAAAATATCTGTGGGTTATCCAACTGATAGGGGCCTAATCCCTAGAATCTACAAAGAACTCAAAAATCTAAACAGTAAGAAGTCAAACACCCCACTCACAAAATGGGGCAAAGAGCTGAAGAGGCAGTTCACAGAGGAAGAAATACAAATGGCAAGCACACACCTAAGAAGATGTTCATCATCCCTAATCATCCGGGAAATGCAAATTAAAACAACTATGAGATTCCACCTCACCCCAATAAGGTTAGCAAACATCAAAAAATCAAATAAAAATAAATGCTGGTGAGGATGTGGAGAAGTAGGAACACTCATCCACTGTTGGTGGGAATGTAGGATGGTACAACCTCTTTGGAAAGCAATATGGAGACTTCTGAAAAAGCTGAGTATAGAGATACCAACAGACCCAGTTTTTCCCTTACTGGGCATCTATCCTAAATCCTTCAAACAACAGGCTAGAGAGATTTGCTCAACCATGTTTGTAGTAGCTCAATTTGTAATAGCTAAGAGCTGGAATCAACCCAGATGTCCATGACTAGAAGAATGGATAACTAAGACGTGGTATATCTACACAATGGAATTCTATACAGCAGTGAGAAAAAATGACACAATGAAATTTGAGGAAAAATGGTTGAACCTGGAACAGATCATTCTCAGTGAACTTACCCAATCACAGAAAAAAAATCACCACATATTTTCACTCGTCTCCAGCACCTAACCTGAATGTACCCAAGATACCTTACATACCCAGCAAGCATCTCGTAGACTAGACACTGGGATGGAAGGGGAGGGAGGGGAGGGCATCAAAGTGGTGGGAAACACAAATCTAGACCCAAACTGCAATGGCACCATAAAATTCAATTTACTGAAAGACAGACCAAATGGCTGATCTGTCACCAGGCCCTTACAGGGAACACCTGAATGACAATACACTTGAGAGGGTAGGATCAAGACTAACCTTAATCTTCTCCATATTCCCTCCCTCCCTCTCCCTCTTCCTCTTCCTCTCTCTCTCTCTCTCTCTCTCTCTCTCTCTCTCTCTCTCCTCTCTAACTCTTGTATGTTAGTTATCTTTTTCCTCATTTTCTTAGTGGGCACTGACCTGTAATTCCCAGTACCAGCATGGGGCTATCATCCACAATGAGCTTTTGATCAGAGGGACCTACAAGGTTTCCTAAAAAACAGACAGTTTTCTGTCAGAGTACTTGATTATCTATTTTTCATTTGTAGGTTTTAGTAGTTTGGTCTTCCAAAATTAATTCATGTGATATAAGCAGGCTTTTTTTTTTTAACAGAGTTTTTCTTCATTTCCCTTTAAAATATCCATAGGATAAATGACTTGTGATGCTATCTTTGTATTTTTTATATTATATTAGGTGTCTTATCTTTTTACCTCAATTTTACTTACATTTTCAAGGCACCAGAGCACTAACTACCCTTTGATCTTGCTGATATCCTTAATTTTCAATTTTATGTCCTATTTTATTTGCTAAAATTTCTTAGCATCATTAGAGGTTCAAATTATTTTATACCTCTAGCTTCTAAAGGAAGAAGTTAGGTCATAATTTTAGTTTTAATTCTTTTCTCTTATACTCATGTAATTGGAAATCATATTTTAGGTACTACTTTCACTTAATTACACAAATTTGACTATTTTTTCACATTTTCAAAATTACTTCGTTGGAAATCTTTTTTTGAAATTTTCTTGAGATTTCTTCGCTAGCCTTGATTCAATGAAATGCATTGCTTGATTTCCAAATATGTATATATGATTAATTTAATATTCATATTATTCAATATCCAGCTTTATAATAATTTCATTATTTTTTCATAAAAATTAAAATTTTAAAATATTTTTATTTTTATTTACAAGCAGAGAGTGATAGTCAGAAAAGAGACAGAGAGAATGGGCTCACCAGAGCCTCCAGCCAGTACAAATTAACTCCAGGTTCATGCACCACTTTGTGCACCTGGCTTTACCTGAGCACTGAGGAATTGAACCTAGGCCATTAGGCTTTGCAGGCAAGTGGCTTAACCACTAAGCAAATTCTCCAGCCCCCAAATGGAATTTTTATCCTTTAAATTTGATAAAGTGTATAATGGCCTTCTGGGATGTTTGTATTGGTGAATGGTGCTTATCAAAGTCTGAGCCAAATGTAATTTTAGCTTTGTCAAAAAGAATATTCTGGGAGTGTCAAGTCTATCATTTTGATTGATAGGTTAAGAAAGGTTAACCATACTTTTACTGATTTTCTGCCTCCTGAATTTATCAATTGATAAAAGATGTGTTAAAGCTGTCAAATTCAATAATGGATTAGACTTTTTTTCTAGGTTTTTATTTTAAATTTTTTTCCATGAGCGCAACAGTATGGTTGCTGTGCATTCTTGGACAATTCATTGCTTGATCATAATCTAAAGCCCATATTCATTTGGTGGAATTTTCTGTTTATTAAACTACTCTTTGACACAATTTATTTTGCTCTTAAGATATAAAATATATGTTTATTAAAAGGCATTATAAGATGTTTTTGTCATAAATATAGTTATTATCTGACTTATAAATTATTAAATGCAAGAAATAGGTAAAAATAATTTAGAGCACAAACAGCATGTTTTAAATGCTAGAGCAAGTTAGCTCCCTAAACTTTACTTTCAGCCATTTTCAACCCTTCTAGAATTGAACTTATTCAACAGCAGGTGAACAAGTTTACCTATATGTCACTGATGGACATATAATAGTAAAACATTTAATAGCATTTAAAATGGGATAGAAAAAATATTTGTTTGATATTAAACACAGAATTGTTTCATAGGTTTTTAACATTTTAGCAACTTAGATTTTTATTGATGGTAATATATTTTCCCAAATCCAATCTACTTTCTACATTTTCTGTTCTGTGAATAAGGACTTAATGTACATAATAATTCTTTTTTTCATAAATGCAGTGATTTATTTAATATACGCAACATTATATATGATGGAAAAGCAAGACATCAAAATCAGTAATAAATCATATTATAAATATTTTCATTTTGCAAATATTGCCTCCCACCATAATTATATGTAATTTGATAAGATTAAGTAAAATTCACACAACTAAAACCTAAAATTATCTATGATATTTGAAGTATTTGCTTTGATATAGTTTCATATATATATATATATATATATATATATATATATATATATATGTATACATACATTCATACATATATATATATATACATCATATATATGTATATATATATATATATATATATATATATATATATTTTGAATATAGTCTTGACAAGTGGAATAAGAAATATATAAGTATGCAATTAGTAGAGGTGTTATTTTGTGAAAATAACATGTACACCAGAGACAGATTGTGAATATAACATAAACAAAATAGGGTATTTCAAGAGTACAGCATCTGTCATTATGATAGATGGGTAACTTTATTTAAATTTATATATATATATATATATATGTAACATTTAATTTGTAAACTGCTATTGGTCATGCCCAAATGATATAGTTTTTCTTGACTTGTTTATTACATGTTTATAAAAATTATGTCACTTCATATCTGTGTAAGTTTCCATCTATTTTCACCTAAAGTCTTTTTTTTTTTTTTTTGGCGAGTTTTTTTTCTGCCATTGGGTAAGTTCACTGAGAATGATCTGTTCCAGGTTCAACCATTTCTCCTCAAATTTTATTGTGTCATTTTTTCTTATTGCTGTATAGAATTCCATTGTGTAGATATACCACATCTTAGTTATCCATTCTTCTAGTGATGGGCATCTGGGTTAATTCCAGCTCTTAGTTATTACAAATTGAGCCAATACAAACATCGTTGAGCAAATCTCTCTGACCTGTGGTTAGAAGGTTTCAGGGTAGATGCCCAGTAAGGGAAAAACTGGGTCTGTTGGTATCTCTATACTCAGCTTTTTCAGAAGTCTCCATATTGCTTTCCAAAGAGGTTGTACCATCCTACATTTCCACCAACAGTGGATGAGTGTTCCTACTTCTCCACATCCTCACCAGCATTTATTTTTATTTGATTTTTTGATGTTTGCTGTCTTTATTGGTGTAAGGTGGACTCTCATAGTTGTTTTAATTTGCATTTCCCGGATGATTAGGGATGATGAACATCTTCTTAGGTGTGTGCTTGCCATTTGTATTTCTTCCTCTGTGAACTGCCTCTTCAGCTCTTTGCCCCATTTTGTGAGTGGGATGTTTGACTTCTTACTGTTTAGATTTTTGAGTTCTTTGTAGATTCTAGAGATTAGGCCTCTATCAGTTGGATAACCCACAAATATTTTCTCCCATTCTGTGGGTAATCTATTGGCTTTGATTATTGTATGCTTGTCTGCAAAGAAACTCTTCAGCTTCATGTGATCCCATTGGTTGAGTGACTGTTTAAGATCGTAAGCTACTGGGGTTTTCTTCAGGAAGTCTTTTTCCATTTCTATATCATGGAAAGTACTTCTTAAATTTTCTTCCGGTAGTATTCGAGTTTCTGGTCTTATATTGAGGTCTTTGATCCATTTGGACTTGAGTGTAGTACATAGTGAAATGTGTGGATCAAGTTTCAGTTTCCTGCATATGGTTATCCAGTTTCTCCAGCACCATTTGTTGAAGATGCTGTCTTTTTTCCAGCCTATAATGTTAGGGCCTTTGTCGAATATCAAGTAGCTATAGTTGCTTGACCCAAAATCTGGGTCCTCAAGTCTATTCCATTGGTCTATACCCCTGGCTTTATGCCAGTACCATGCTCTTTTTATTATTATGGCTTTGTAATATGGCTTTAGATCAGGTATGGTGATGCCTCCCGAGGTATTTCTTTTGCTGAGGATATGTTTGGATATGTGAGGCCTTCTGCCTTTCTATATGAACTTTGAGATCATTTTTTTTCTATCTCTGTGAAGAACACTGTAGGGATTTAAATTGGAATTGCATGAAATTTGTATACTGTCTTTGGTAGGATTGCGATCTTTACAATGTTATTTCTGCCTATCTAGGAGTATGGGAGGTCTTTCCATTTTCTCAAGTCCTCCTGTATAACTGTGCCTGGTCTGGAAGTTCATCTCAGCCAAACCGAAGCTGCCTGCTACACCAGTCAATTATATGGAAAATAAACCCTAGGAGTAAACTTATGTATCCATAGCTCCTGAACTTTCAACAACAGAATATGAATAATTTTGGAGAAGAGAAATCTGTTTAACTAACTAGCATTTGAAAAATTTGATCTTCTCATAGGAAAGAATGAAACTGGGTCATTATCTTTCATCAGTTAAAAAGAACCAAGTCAAAATCTATTAGACATGAACAGTACTAGAATAAAGCATATAGTAGATGGTTTAGTGTATTGGAGCAACTGAAGACTTTGGAAAAGTGCAGGAAGTAAAAGAAAAACTATATATGCAACTATATTAATCTAAACAATTCTACATTACACAGAAAGTAATGAACAGGGTACAGGGCAACCTAGAGAATGGGAGAAAATATTTTCAAATGATACCTCAACTGGAGCTAATATCCAGAAAATATAATGAACTAAGAAAAAACTGATATGTACTATAAATCAGCTCTTAGTTGTTCTCATACTTAAATAGTCTAAACGATAGGCACCCATGTTTTATACTTCATAATTATGGAAGCTTATGCTTCAGAACATGTAAAGATGGCAGCATAAACACAGAACTCCAGTGAATTCCTGTGAATCTGAAGCACTTGGTTTATTGGTACACGTAGAGAGGAGAACTGTCAAAGTGTAACTGAAAGACACTGTGAAGAGCAGACAGTGGAAAAAGTGATAGTACCTGAATATATTGAATAGGTAAGTGCACAAAATAAACAGGGACCAACTTATAGCACAGAATTAGATACAATGGCGACACAAAAGTTAGAAAGTTAGGTGGAAGATGCTCAGTATCAAATTGGAAAAAAACAAAAAGACTGCAGAAGGGAGATGTGCTTGGGGTGGAAAGAATAGATGCTCTGAAGGGTCATGAACTGGTGGCACCAGCCTTCCTGCCAGGCAGGGCTTAAGGAGAATGATTCTGGCATCAAACTGCACTTAATCGTCTACATCTTCCCTCCCTCACTTCCCCTCTCCCTCTCTCTCTCTCTCTCTCTTATCTCTAACTCTTGTATATTAGTTATCTTTTCCTCATTTTCTTAGTAGGCACTGACCTGTAACTCCCAGAACCAGCATGGGGCTATCATCCACAATGAGCTTTTGATCAGAGAGACCTACAAGGTTTCCTAAAAGACAGACAGATTTCTGTCAGAGTACTTGATGACCCCACCAAAGGCTAGTGGTAAGACCCTACTTCTGAAGACACCTTATGTGATTGACATGCAAATTAGAATGGCATGGCTGGAAGTTGGAAGAGAGTCAGTCCCCAGACAGTCAGTGCGTCTAGTGCCAGAAGGTGCTACATGGGCAACTGGGGTAAAATGACCAATATCTGTCGAAGCAATGTACAGTCTAACCTAGTTAGCAGCAAATAACTTGTTGTGATGCCCACACAAGTGCAATAGTGGCACACAGCCATGGTGGGGAACCAACTGCTCTCAATTTGGCTAACTGATCCCCTCACTGGTATGGGACCCATAGCTGGAGCTGGGAAACAAGTCAGAACCATATCCAAACATAAGCCCACTCTCCAATATCATGCTACCATCAATTGTGGGCTACAAGAGGGCCTACACCTATTAAATTCTCTATAAAAAAAAAAAAAGGTTATCTCATTTGTCCTGATGCTAACTTACTCTCTGTAGGAGAATCTGCTTCTCTTTTTCAGATAGATGTAGATCCTAGGAGAGAGCCACCCCATCATACCTCAAAAGGGCCCCAGCTGAAACTAAGAAAAATTGGTGAAACAAGTAAGGGGGCTGTTTTCCTGATGAACCAGATACCAGCAGAAGGGGGAAGGAGATCAGCACAGAGAAAAATCAACTCCTACCAAATCAGAGAGCCAGAGCCTCAGAGGCCCCCAACACCTCATCACTGAAGCAGACCAAAAATGAACCCAACATGGCTCAGGGAAATTTTGCAGAAGAGGGGGCGGAAAGAATGTCAGAGCCACATGTTGGGTCATGATATGCAGAGACATTTATCTTACCCATAACTGTGGGCTAACTCCACAATGCATGACCCATATACCTCAATAAGGAGGGTCCAAGGGAAGGGGGTAGGTCATGGATGAGGCTAATAATGGTACCAAACTGAGGGTATTTGCTGAATACAAAACTAACTAATAAAGAAAAAAAAAAGAAGTAAGACCACAGATAGAAAAAGGGACATTTTCAATGGAAATTCTTACTCTAAGGTAATATGATATGACAGTCTTTCCATATAAATGGAATTAACCTTACTCTTGCTTCATGAGGACAAACTATTCACAATGATTGTGATTTCTGTCTAAAGTACTTCAAAAGTTGTGCTTTCTATTACTCTACATGTTTAAACATAAACTAAATAACAACCTGATTGCAAGTTGGAAAAAAAAAAAAGAAAGAAAAAGGAAGAAAGTTCAGCACTATTGCATCTCTCAAGCCCAAACCCCTACCACCTCCATTAATAAGCCAAGAAATGTAGCGGAAATCAACATGAGTATAAGGTGTGTAGCAAACAAAACACAGAATTATGGATGCAATGATACTGAAGAGAAGATTGTGAGCCTTTGGTGGTAAACTATTCTTTGACCAGATGGGATGAAAGCACCTAGGGGCGAAGATGCATACTTGCATGGGCATGACCCCTGTACCCTTAGAGCTTTGAACATTGAAATCACAGGTGATTTCACATCGTGATCACCTGGAATCACCAGAGAAAAGGCAGCAGCTAATAGAGATGTGAAACACTCAGAGGGTCAGCACATGCTAAGGCAACTCCTTGACTCTAGTGCAGTCACCATATCCAGGAGAGAAGATACATTAATCTAGATAATTTTGGAGTACACAAAGGCTAGCAGGCCATTTCCCACCTGCTATGTTAGTTTCCAAAAACAATTTAGGAAGTAGAGAATACCACATTTATACCCCAAAGGAAGAAATATTGATGATGAATATTATTTTATTTTGTTTTAATAACTTAATTTTTCCTTATGATTTGCACATATAAACTAGAAAAGTATTTAAATTTATACTTGTCATGTTGATCACATATTTTATTTCATTTTTTTCTGTAATTATCTTACAGGTTTTATTTTAACTAACGTGAAATACTCTTACCAAAATGATTTTCAGAGACTTCCACAAAAACTACATGTGGATAAAGCAGTCAGTATTGATTCCATTTTTATCTAGAGTAATTCAATGTTGGAAGTAAAGCAACAGAACTAGCTATTCTTACCAAATATTTTTACTTTTTTTCTTTTTTTCTAGGTAGGGTCTCACTCTAGTCCAGGCTGACCTGTAATTCATTATGTAGTCTCAGGGTGTCCTCAAACTCACGGTGATACTCCTACCTCTGCCTCCTGAGTGCTGGGATTAAAGGCATACCCCACCATGCCTGCCTTTTTTTTCATTTTTACTTTTTAATCTATACTTTCTTATATTGTAACATGAATTATCAAAATATTTACAAAAACAAAATATATGGTAAGCTCCTATGTAAAAAATAAATTAGAAATTTTGCACATTGTTATTTTTTTAATCCAATCACAGCAACAAACTAGGAAGATTTTTAGTTCTATGATCAAGCCCTAATCAAGGGATTTGAAGCCAGTTGATACTGCAGAGTAATGCAGAAAGCTAGTACAAATGTAACATATCTAGCAAAGAAATAAACACACTATAATTTTTGTAACTAATGTTTTCCGCTCCTAAAATTGTAATGAAATTATCTACTGTACCAAACAAATGAGTTCAAGATGTTAAAAGAAAGTAATTTCAAAGCAGATATTTCTATTTAAAAAGTGCTATGAATTTATTTATTATTAAACAGCATGAATATGTATTCATCTATCCAGTAAATGCTTATTGGCATTGTATTTGTAATTTCATGGGCTGAGTCATAAAAATACTCTTGGGCCTAGAGACAGACTGTCTGAAGTTATGTCAGGGTGGAAAATCATGTGTGTATCTTAGAAATGTGTCTGCAATTTCCTAGATGAGCTTTACCATGAATGGAAGACTACTACAAAAGTCAGGAAATGATGACAGACTCCTAATCACATGATAGAAAAAAAAAAGTAATTACCCAAACCAAATAAACAAACATTAAGCAAAAAAAAATATATAAAGACATTGCCTGAATATGAAATGTGAAAATTTAAAGTACTGTTTTTGTTTTCACTAAGATGTATTTTATTGTGCTTTAGAAAAGACTCATGCTCCCCATTACTCTGAGAAAGACACTGCCAGGAAGAGGAAAGACAATGTATCAAGTCTATGAAACACAGTGGATTTCCACCCACCTGTTCATTGCACATCAGAGCATGCTGCTGTGTGCTAAACGGGCTGGAAAAGAAATCATATTATGCAAATATTCAAGAAGTCATACTTGTGACTGATGTTTCTGCTTATAAAATGTGTCTAAAATAAGAATAAAAAGTCAAAACTACTTTTGCATCTGTAATTAAACTTTGCCTGTCTTTCAAACACTTAAGTTAGAGTCTACTTTAAAAATACACAATTCAGCAGGAGAGTCTTAATTTATTTTCTGTTAGTAGAAATATCCTATACACTGGAATATCTTTAATTACTTGCTAAGGGTCCTATAGAAACAATCTGACCTTTTAGCCACATTTTGGATACCTTTTATAAAAGAACAGATATTGTAAAATTATTTATTTTTTAAGATTTTATTTATATTTGTTTCTAGAGACAGGGGCGGGAGGAGAATGGGCATGCCAGGGCTTCCAGAGACTGCAAAGGAACTCCAGATGCATGTACCATCATGTGCATCTAGCTTTCCTGTGACCTGGAGAATAAAACCTGGGTCCTTAGGCTGTGAAGGCATGAACTGTAACTGCTAAGTTATCTATCCAGCCCCAGATATTGTAAAATTTTAACAACAGACATGTGGTTATTGGTATTAACCATGGGGGCTGAATGCCTCAGTCAGGCTCAGTGGGAGGAGAGAGAGTGCCTCGGGATATTCCTACCCACCCTGTGGTTTTCCCCAATGTTCCCTGAGCCATGATGAATATCTTAGATGTTTGATTTAGTGTCGAGTTTTCTGTAGGCTCTGGATTTCTGCTTTGATGAGTTTTGAATGACACAGTGTCTGTCACCATGTGGTTGTCAGGCAAGCAGGGAAAGAAGTATTCGTTCACTGTCGATTCCTATGCAATATCTCTTGGACTCTGATGAATGTGTTAGAGGTGGCACTTCTCATGGTATGCAGTCAGACAACTTTTCTTGTCATATTGATGGATCTTGGATCTCCCCAGTGGTCTCTGTCATCTACAGATTAAAACAAATTCTCCAACCAAGAATGGGAACAGCTTAGATTAGAGTGGATAAGCATAATTACCTGAGAGACATTTTATTTTTATTTTTATTCATTAATTTGAGAGTGACAGAGAAAGAGAGAGAGAGAGAATGGGCGCACCAGGGCCTCCAGCCACTGCAAACAAACTCCAGAGGCGTGCTCCCCCTTGTGCATCTGGCTAACGTGGGTCCTGGGGAGTAGAGCCTCAAAGGGGGGAGTCCTTGGGCTTCACAGGCAAGCGCTTAGCCGCTAAGCCATCTCTCCAGCCCTTGAGAGACATTTTTATTCTCATACTTCTGAGCTAAAGAATAATGGAAGCTCTCTCTGGAGTCTGTCAGTTTCCTGTCCATGGGATTCTGACTTGGTTCCCAGAACAAGGTATGAGTTCTCTCCTGACTGGGCCTCTTATCCAATCTGAGAACAATTGGTTAACTACATAGGCTGTGTAGCACTAATGTACAGTGTACAGGTGTGGACTTTTTGCCCAGCTGGTTAATTTCATAGCCTGCAGGATCTCTTGCTTTTCTCATGCTGCAGATGACCATTATCACCTAACAGCTCCCAAAGCACTTTCCAGCACTATGAGGCCTGGGAAGGATAGAACCGGATTCCCTTTCATTTCTAGCATGGTTTTCCAATGCCCTGTGACTGCTTGTTAGGGTGTCTTCAGCAATAGGGACTTACCTTTAAACTCCTACCCACCTGTTTGCATACACAAACACACATATGTACACACACACAAAGAAAGTTTTAAAAACTTGAAAAAATAGACATTGAATAAGAAGTAAATTGTTGTCAGGAAAAAAATAGGTAAATTTTATTAATTATTCTATTGAAATTTCTTTTTGTCCACTGATCACTACCTTCTACAAATACCAGGCCTTGCAGGAAAAACACATGATTTTTGCCAAAATATCTGATAGTTATTTTTTATAGGCTCAACAAATATAAAGTAAAGAAAAGCAGGAAATATTATTTATGTATTCTAAATGAAACATCCTTCAAACCATATTCTGCTACTACATGAAATCTAGTATATTTAGTTTTATATTGCATGCTACAAGGGAAAAGTATGGAAATTGCATTGTTATCTTTCTTTGAAGGGTTTATAATTATTTTTTCCTAATAGAGTTAATTTTGTGCTAGTTTTCCTTGACTTCATGAAGGCTTGAGTTAAACATCAATCTTAAATTTAATTTTATATTTATTTTTATTTATTTGTTAGGGACAGAGATGGGAGTGAGAGAAAGAAATTGAGAGAGGGAGAGAGAGAGAGAGAGGGCACGCCAGGGCCTCTAGACACTGCATCACAGCACCTAACCTGAATCTACCGAAGATACCTTACATACACAGCAAACATCTCCTAGACTAGACACTAGGATGGAAGGGGAGGGAGGGAAGGGCATCAAAGGGGTGGGAAATACAAATCTAGACCCAAACGGCAATGGTACCATAATCTTCTACTTACTAAAAGACAGACCAAATGGCTGATCCTTCACCAGGCCCTTACAGGGAACACCTGAACCACAAGACACTGGAGAGGGTAAGATTAAGACTAACCTTAACCTCCTACATCTTCCCTCCCTCACTTCCCCTCTCCCTCCCTCTCTCTCTCTCTTATCTCTAACTCTTGTATATTAGTTATCTTTTTCCTCATTTTCTTAGTGGGCACTGACCTGTAACTCCCAGAACCAGCATGGGGCTATCATCCACAATGAGCTTTTGATCAGAGAGACCTACAAGGTTTCCTAAAAGACAGACAGATTTCTGTCAGAGTACTTGATGACCCACCAAAGGTTAGTGGTAAGAGCCTACTGCTGAAGATACCTTATGTGATTGACATGCAAATTAGAATGGCATGGCTGGAAGTTGGAAGAGAGTCAGTCCCCAGACAGTCAGCGCGTCTAGTGCCAGAAGGTGCTACATGGGCGACTGGGGGAAATTGACCAATATCTGTCGAAGCAACGCATGGTCTAACCTACTTAGCAGCAAATAACTTGTTGTGATGCCCACACAAATGCAGTGGTGGCACATAGCCATGGTGGGGAACCAACTGCTCTCAATTTGGCTAACTGATCCCCTCACTGGTATGGGACCCATAGCTGGAGCTGGGAAACAAGTCAGAACCAGATCCAAACGTAAACCCACTCTCCAATATCAAGCTACCATCAATTGTGTGCTACAAGAGGGCCTACACCTATTAAATTCTCTATTAAAAAAAAAAGTAAGGGTTATCTCATTTGTCCTGGTGCTAACTTACTCTCCGTTGGAGAATCTGCTTCTCTTTTTCAGATAGATGTAGATCCTAAGGAGAGAGCCACCCCATCATACCTCCAAAGGGCCCCAGCTGAAAGTAAGAAAAACTGGAGAAACAAGCAAGGGGGCTGTTTTCCTGATGAACCGGATACTAGCACAAGGGGGAAGGAGATCAACACAGAGAAAAATCAACACCTACCAAATCAGAGAGCCAGGGCCTCAGAGGCCCCCAACACCTCATCACTGCAACAGACCAAAAATGAACGTAACATTGCTCAGGGAAATTTTGCGGAAGAGGGGGCAGAAAGAATGTCAGAGCCACATGTTGGGTCATGATATGCAGAGACATTTATCTTACCCATAACTGTGGGCTAACTCCACAATGCATGACCCGTATACCTCAACAAGGAGGGGCCAAGGGGAGGGGTAGGTCACAGATGAGCCTAATAATGGTACCAAACTGACTGTATTTGCTGAATACAGAACTGACTAATAAAGAAAAAAAAAAAAACTCCAAAAGCATGCAACACCACATGCATCTGGCTTATGTGGGACCTAGAGAATCAAACCTGAGTCCTTCAGCTTCTCAAGCAAGCACCTCAACCTCTGAGCCATTTCTCTAGCCCAAAATGCTAAGCCAACAATATATTATTACACTATTTTGTGAGTATGTGTATGTTCATGTAAGTATGAGTACACATAAATGTGTGCATGTGCTTTTGGAGTCCAGAAGACAATCTCAGGTATCATTCCTTAGGAGTCATCCCTTTGTTTTGAGACAGGGTCTCTCACTTGCTTGGAGCTTGCCAAGTAAGCTAGACAGGTTATTCCCAGAGATCTGTTTGTCTCTGACTTCCTAGCCCTGCAACTAGGCCATTATGCCAAGCAGTTTTAAGTGGATTCTGGGAATGCAACTTAGGTCCTGATGCTTGCATAGCAAGCCCTTTACTGACTGGGCTATCTCCCAGCTGCTATCACAGTATTTAAGCTTCTGAAATGTGTAGCTTTAATAACTAATATGTTAAACACAGATGAGAGAAATCTGGGAGCAGCTGTAAGGAAAAAAAAAAAGAGTAAAACACTCTGGAAAAATTTTAAGACAGTTCCGTAGCCTTCCCTGGTCATTCCTTTTGCTATTTCTTAGTTTTAACTACCTGTGCCAATATGTATGGGTAGAAACATCATATGGTATGATAGTTTGAATGCATGTCCAAAATAGACTCAGGTGTTTTATTGAAGCTTATAACTCTGGTCTCCAGCCACCTGGTTAAGAATGTGTCACTGAGGGTGGATTCTAGTGTCCAAGTCAAAGATGTGTTTGGGGGGCGGATCTTAGCTCCAGACCAGAGGTATGCAGGAAGGTCTGAGTGCAGCTGGGGTCCCTTCTGCTTCCTCCTTTTTGGTCTGTGTGCTGCTTTGTTGTTTTGCTTACCACAGTTTTTCTTTCTGCTTGAATTTGCAAAAGGGTAAAGCTTCTTCTATCATCTATGGAACATCCCCCTGGATCTGTAAGTTTGAAGTAACTCCCTCCTCCTCTAAACTGCGCCTGGTTGGGATGTTCCTGCAAGCAACATGGAGATATCTGTTACATATTGAAAACAATTGAATGAACAATTCATGCGTTTTAAATATTTTATTATAGTATGATGTTATAGTTAATTGTTCTATTTTATTACTACTGCAATTAGTCTCTTAGTGTGCTTAATTTACAAATAAAACTATGCCATTGATATAAATAATAATAATAAATATTGTCATTATTTTCTCAACTGTTTTTTTTTTTTTTTCTGTTCATTTGTCCTGAATTAGTATTGTTGGTTTGATCATGGATGTGTACTGTAATATGGGCACTAGCCCACTGAAGAAAATGTCTGGCCTCCACATAAGCACTTAACTGCCAATAGCTCCTCAGAGAGGGGTGGGCCTTGTCAGCCATCTTCTAGCTATGTTTTCTTTCTTTCTTTTATTTTTTTCTTTCCTTCTTTTCTTTTTTTTTTTTTTTTTTTTACAAATTTTTGACTTTTTCTGAGAAAAAGCCTCACACTATAGTCAAGACTACTTATAGCCTCTTGCCTCAGCTTCCAGACTATAGTTGTGTTAACACATAAGGTTTTGTTAAACTTTAAAATGGAGAAAATAACATAAAGAAATAAAAAAAAGACATGCTCAATCAATATTACATAAGTCTAGAATCTTTCCTCGATACCTGAAGAGATGAGCAAATGCATGAAACTATGTATATCCTTTGAATACAGTAGCCTAAAATTACCTGAGAGGCAACTATCAAGGAAGAGAAACAAACTCAAACAATACAAAACAAAGAAAAACAACCCACAACTCTTATCTAAAAGAGAATAAGAGATGGTTTAGTCAGGAGCCAATATGGTGACAGTGGCCCAGAAACAAAGATTTAGTTTACCCAAAAATAAAATGTTGCAAGTATATTAATAGATTAATGAAGTTTTATAGTAATAGAGAAAAGTTGTAAGTCAAGACATTGGTATAAATACCAATTATGTGTGTTTCATTGAAATCAGGAAATCATTGCTCTAGGCCTCAGCTACTGAGTTCATTTTTCACTTCTAGGTTGATGGAAGCAACAGATATACATTTGTTTGGACATTCCAAAAGGTTTCATCCAATAGTCACAGGGATGTTAGGGCTCATAAAGTCATACACAGTAAATGGCTATTTACAGGGCCATGATAACCCAGATTAATTCAACTGTCAAGATATAGTATTCCATCTCTTTACATTTATAGAAGTTCTAATTAATAAGCCTGGTAGAACATTTAACACAAAAATAGCTTTGTCTGTGAACTTCAATTTTTTTATTTTAAAATTTCTTCAAGCATCATAATTTAGGGCATGATTACAAAAGATGAGTTATGCATTAATTGAGCATTCTGCAAGTATATTTTAGCAGCTCATCATTTTAACTCCTCAGGCATGTCATAAACATTTACCCAAATCAAGCAGGAGAATGGTCTTGTCAAGAGAGGTAATATGATAGACTTGTTTTGTGAAAAAGAAATGCCATCCTTTGAATAAGGCATTAGGGTAATCCTTCACCTGACCTCAAGTGGAACTGTTTTTCTTTTGGCTTCTATTATTTAATTATATTAAGAAAACAAAGTACCAGTATTCAACTTATTAAATGCAGAATGTACCAATCAGACATTGGCTTCAGTAAGAAGAGATGCATCATCTGACAAGTGGATTACAACTGGAAGGATAATACATCATTTAGGCATAAATGTAGAGCCTGCCTTGTCAGCTTTGTAAAATAAAATATTGTCCCTCCACATTTTCTTTTCTTCTAAAGCATTAAGTTAACTCTGGATTATTTTATAAATATTATATAATCACTCTAGGCATGTTGGTCTCTTTATCTATTTGGGGTAAAAAGGGGAAGAAGAATATATGTATATATATATATATATATATATATATATATATATATATATATATCTTCATTCACTCTGTGAAGGAAAAAGTTCAGCACTTCAAATATAAATGCATGAAATTGGAGGCCAGAGGACAACATTGAGTGTTTCTGAGAAACATTGTCTAAATTTTTTGAGATAATGTTAATCAATGGCCAGGCGCTCACCAATTAGGCTAGACTGGCTAACTAAAAAAACTCCAGCGATTCACTTTCCTCTATTTGCTCAGCCCTGGGCATAAAATCACATACCAGCATTTTCACAACCTTCTTGGGATTGACTTCAAGTCTTTGTATTAGCAAGGTGGGAATGAGCTATCTTTTTAGACCCTCAAACAATCCAACTTTAAGGCAGTCTCCACAAGAACTTTTACTTAAGTGCTGGAATTTCCGCTCCTTCATTTTCTAGTCCCTTATTACTTAGAAGTCTAGTCAAGGTTTCTTGGCCAATAGTTCTTTACTCAACTGCTGAATGTAAGGAACATGTATTCTATGGTGTTCTCTTTCCCCTTTACCTGCTGTTTCCTCAGAAAATTTTGTTATAACTTGTATATAAAGTATACCTGCTCACTTATTTTATAGGCTTCTGATTAGAATGTGAGCCTTATGAGGGATAAAATATACAATTTTTACAGTTAAAATTTTATTTCCAGGCTGGAGAGATGGCTTAGCAGTTAAGCGCTTGCCTGTGAAGCCTAAGGACCCCAGTTCAAGACTCGATTTCCCAGGACCCATGTTAGCCATATACACAAGGGGGAGCACAGGTCTGGAGTTGGTTTGCAGTGGCTGGAAGCCCTGGCACACCCATTCTCTCTCTCTATCTGCCTCTTTCTCTCTCTGTCTGTCACTCCTGAATAAATAAATAAAAATAAACAATAAATAAATAAATAAATAAGTAAATAAATAAAATAAAATTTTATTTCCATGTTTAGGAGTTCTACTTGACTGGTTTTCCTTATCTTTTTCTTTTCCATTTTTTTCTTTTTTTTTAGTAAATTCCAAATAAGTATTGTTTTAAAAATTTGTTGTTGTTGATGTTATTTGTTTTTTGAGATAGGGTCTCCCTCTAGTCCAGGCTGACCTGGAAGCACTATGTAGCCTCAGAGTGGCCTTGAACTCATGGTGATCCTCCTACCTCTGTCTCCCTAGTGCTAGGATTAAAGGTGTGCACCAACATGCCTAGCTTGTTTTAAGATTTTTTTTTTTTTTTTCTGACACAGACAGCCAATGACATAGAAGTGGAAGGCCTTGGTATATTGTGGTAAATTTTCCCATTTTCAAATGGAGAGCCCTTAGAAGAGACTTTCCCTTTCCCATTACTCTTCCTCTGTGGAAAGTGATATCCAGAGAGTCATTACTGTATAGACTTTTGTATAACAGGAACACTGAATCTCAAACAAGAGTGCTAGGAATGACCTGAAAGAAATCTTATGCCGTTTTTGAGTCGCAGAATCCATTGCTGCTGAGGAGATTCAATCTCTCTCTCTCTCTCTCAACTCTTGATGAAGAAACTAACATTTCCTTTTTGGTTGATTTTGAGTTAGATTTCTTTTCATAGCAAAAGCCTTTCTCTTGAGATCAAAAGTGAAGTTCATTTCCCAAGTCCACAAATCAGTTATGTCACATGCTACTCTTTAGCTGTGGGATTTTAAATTAGTGACAAAAGCAGGAATTTACAAAGTCATAGAGAACTGGAGTTTTTGTATTGCTCTTTTCAGACCTCTATTGCCAGTGTGTCAGCTGGATGATGGCAGACATTGTTACTAGCCACTGAGTCAGCTATCAGTGTCTGCTATATTTGAAAATATAGCCATGAACTCCTAAACAGCCACTGATTTATCAGTGAGACAAGTCAATCCCAGCCTAAGCATCTCCTGGCATGACTAACCCTGTGAGCTTTATAATTTTGCTGACCTGTAATAAAATTTCAATAGTCAAATTTTTGGCTGAGTAAATGGCTCAGTAGTGAAAGTAGTTGGCTTGGGGTTAAATTCCCTAGTATCCAAGTAAAGCAACATGTACCTAGCAAGTGTCACCTATGTCTGGAGTTCACTTGCAAAGGCAGAGGAACTGCCACATCCATTCTCTCTCTCTCTGCATGTAATAAATTATGGAAAACTATTTTTAAAGTCATATTGCATATATGAAACTATGCATTAACTACTCAGTAGACTGATTGTATTTATTCAGGCAGAGTTGACATGTCCATGAAGACCGACTATACACTTACCTTTGCTCCTCAAGGAACTACCCTAACCATCCTTTCTGGCTTGCACTAGACTCATGGGCTAGATTGTAGAGTTGCTATGCCCTCTTCAACTCTCAGCTTTTTCTGTTTTCTCTTAATTATAATTATTTTAATCACACTTCAGAGCATATCAAATAATTCAGCATTGGCCAGAATTTTATAATGGACAGAATTTGGTGTACATTACAGGGAAGTATGTGTAATTGAAACATGAATCCAACTTGCATTCTAGTTTCCACTAGTGATGGGTCATAAGAACAGTTCTTCAGATGCTGTAAACACTTAATATCCAATTCACAAAAATATAGCAATGTTGCACCATGGGTCTCTATTTTGTCTTGAAAGCTAATGTTCATGCCAACACATCATAATCAAAGAGACAATTCATTCTATATTAGGATGTGTTCCCATAGGCTTCATGAAGTTTGAGTCCTAGATTTCAATTTATAAAAAGAAAAAAGGTAATAATTAATGAAACTAATCTAATAACATAATGTATTACACCTGCGTAAGTAAATAGCAAAAAAAATAAATGCCACTGTTTCTTTCTGTATTTGCAACTTTGCATTTTTATAATAGGCATTTTTTATGCATATTTTATTATATAACTTTATATGTAATCAATTATATGCCTATTTTTTAGGCTTTTTAAATATAATTTCATTTTTAGAAATGTCAAATTACCTTAAATTATTTGTATTTCATATTTAATATAGAAGAAAAACGAATTTTATTTGATCTTTGAAGCTCAGGACAGCTTCTATGAATGAAAACATGCCTCTTCAATGTATATTATCATGAATAAGTTTACATTAATTTTTAAAACCTGAGTATAGGGCTGGGGAGATGGTTTAGCAGTTAAGGTACTTGCCTGCAAAGCCAAAAGATGCAGGTTCGATTCCCCAGTACCCACTTAAGCCAGATGCATAAGGTGGTGTTTGTGTCTGGAGTTTGTTTGCAGTGGCTAAAGGCCCTGGTACACCCATTCTTCCTCTTTCTGTCTCTCTGTCTCTTTCTCAAATTAATAAATAAATAATTTTAGAAACCTGAGTATATTTCAAACTAAGCGTAAAATAAGGTTATTATGCAGTACTTAAATTTAGCCAAAATTGAAATAAGATATTGGAATTTCTAAAACTAAAACCCAACTTATTAATACTGGGTAAAGCTGCATGCAATAAAGTGCCAATTGTTAAGCCCAACTTGCGCAAGTACTTGTCTCACAGTCATGGGTCCTCAACCTCATTTGCAGGTTGGAGACTGAATAGGCCATAAAGAATAGAACAAATTCCCACTTGTTGAAATATCATTACAGGTTTGGCAGAGAATTAGAGTGAGTTCAGAAATCAAGCAGCATGTTTCTCTGATGAAAGAATGCTAACCTGCTAAAGAAATTTTGGCAGAGTAGTTATTTTGCTGCAGAGATGAATAAAAAAAAAATACCTGAGTAAACAGACACACACACACACACACACAAAAGCAAGCATTCTTAGCAGGTACCTCCATCCATATCTTTCTGTTACTGTCAATGCTTTTAGATCATGACATAGTTTAAGAAAAGAAACACTGTGAACACATGATAAGAGATCTAATATTTTGGTTAAAGATTAAGAAGTGATGATACAAATCATTATTCAATAAATAAATGAAATTAACATTATGTTTTGTAGTATAAATAGAAAATCCTAAAATAGAAATAAACCAAATTTTATAAAATAAAATATCATCCAATTCTAGCTGTTTTTTTAAAGAAATGATGAGGTAAGTAACTATAAATTGGAAATGTTGTGGTACTCTTATTAGACTGTATGATTACAGAAAAAACCATGGACAACCTGGCCAATGAACCAGTGTGATGAATAAAATAAGACAAACAAATACAAAAGATACCTTCTGCTGAATACATAGCTATCTTAACTTTTGCTAAAATTTTGTGACCTAGAAAACATTGGATGAGCAGCCACATGTGTTATACAAACCAATAACTTTATAGTTTGTTTTATTTTTCATATGTAAGAATACTTAATATTTAGTATAAATAACTAAAAAGAAAAAAGTTAGTTTTTCCAAAATCTCAGTTAAAGTTTATTTGGTATCATCATTATTAGGGTGGGATCATGTGGCAGAGAGCAGATTTTACGTCATTCATGATAGACAGGAATCAAAGAGAAAGTGGAAGTGCTCTGTATATAAGTATAACCTACAGTCATACCACAGTGACCCACTTCCTCTACACAGGTCCTTCATCTTAAGGATTTCGCCAGTTCCCCAAATAGGGTCACCAGCTGGGGACCAAGTGAACATGAACATGTGGGAAGCATTTCTCATTAAAGCTATTGCATTTTGCCCTTGGGCAGCCAAAGATTATGTGAAATATGATGCAAAATTCATCTAGTCCATATCCACGTAATTCCCTGATTTGATATATATGATGTATAGTGATCAACCAAGGTAATTAGCAACTTGAAATATTTATTATTTCTATGTATTGGACACCATCTAGCTCTTCTAAGTGTTTTGGAATTAATGAAAACCTGTTCTAGACTATTTTGGCAATTCCATTGTGTCACAGAATCCTCATACAATTCTTCTTCTTTACCTGGATTTTTACATGTGAATATGCAGGTGTGTGTGCACTTGTGTGTGTTTATGTGTGTAAGAACACATGCTGTATAGGCCTAGGTGCACATTTTTGCAAGTGTGTGTGGAGACCAGAAAACAACTTGAGGTGTCATTCCTCAGGCATGCCATTCAACTTTCACTGGGATAAGGTCTTTCATTAGCATGCAACTAAACAATACAGAATGGCTGGATAGCCAGCCCTAGGTTTCTACCTGACTCCATCTCCCCAGTACAGGACAACAAGCACTAACCACAGTGTACAGCTTTGTTTATGTGGGTTCTGGGGACTGAATTCAGGACCTTGTTTTTCAAGGAAAGAACTTCACTAATTGAGCTGTCTGTCCACCCCCTTCCTACACTAATTCTAATTCTCCTTTACTAATCTCCAACACATATTATTCTATTTTCCACTATGAAATGAACATTTTGTCTTCTAATACAAAGTGACAGTGTGAAGTATCTGTCCTTCCATATCTGTCGTATTTCATTTAACGTAATGTTCTGCATTTCCATGCATGCTTCCTATAAATAAGTGAATGCAAATATCTTTTGGCTGAATAACATTCTATTGATCCACCAATGGACATCTGTATGTCTTAAATTGAATTTTAAAGCTGTGACTGTGGCACAGGCCTGCAATCCAGGCCTGGGCCACTTAGTGAAACTCTGCCTCTAAATAAAAAAGTTAGTAAAAGTTTGTTTGGGAATGTGGTTCAGTTGTTGAGCACTTGATTGTCATGTTAATTTAAAAAGACAAATGGCTTCACACCACTTCAACATTTACCATATAAAATAAAAAAGAACACTCTGAGAGATTAACACATAACAATTGTATAATAAACTACCTATTAGAGAGCAAGAATCATGTTATAAAATCTTGTATATTAGATTAATACCATTGTTTTTATTTGATTACAAAATGAGGCAAAGGAAACAGTCACACTTTAAGACTTGTTTTCTAATTATATGAAAGGTAAAATAAAGTAAGACCTTTATTTTAGAAATGTTAGAAATTAACATATTAGATTTTTTAATCATTTATGATTAATGGTTACTAAGAACAACAGTGAAATTGGAAATAAAATGCATGCATACATTGGTACATAGACATGTATGTGCAATATTTTATATTTATTGTGTGGAAATAAATATTAGAATACCCACAAAAAGACAATCTCTGTGGGCAGCAGTGAGGAAGGATGCAAGTGTTTGCTCTTGAATGATTTAAATACACATATTTAAATTCAAGACATTCAAAATCTGTGCGATTTCATATGAAGATTTAATTTGGCTTCAGACATTCTAAATTTTGTCTGATCTTGACATCTTAAAATGATACCATTTAGCAATCAGAAGAAATGATGTCTTGCTCTTACACACTGAACCAGCAAGTGTGTTACAAGGGAGAATATATAGAGACTCTCAAGGCTTCACCATGCAATGTTAAGTAAAATCAGAAGAACTGAAAGGAATTTTACAGATGTTCAAAGAATTTTCTTCCCTTGAAATTGTTTTGTAGACTCCCTAGTTTAGTCACATTAAATATTGATGTATTTAATGTGTAAAAGGCATTTGAGTAAGGTTTAAGAGAAGTTTCTTCTTAAGCCTGAAAAGTAAGTAAAGTAATGCTAGAAAGCAATTAGAGCTCATAGATTTCAGCTTAGAAATCCAAAACTAGCAATGCACTAGATGTTCAACTAAAATTAGCTGTAAGTTGCCAGGACTTAGTTAATGATTGAGTTATTTCTAAACCACTTTATTTGACATTGAAATTGCACACACCACAGTCATATCCAAGGCTTAATTAAGATAAAAGGTTCATAACATAGAAGACAATATTTTGTAGTTTATTTTAATCTTTATTCCTAAATAGTTTATTGTCCATATAATTATCATTAACAAATATTTTAAAATATACTTAGAATTCCTGAAATTTAGTGCGGTTTTAATTTATTTTCATACATAAAACATATACTTCAAGATTAAATCTATTCAAAGCAATGACAATAGCGTTTCCTGTATTGTTTTTCTTCACCATGGTTATCTGAGATTGTTAAGCATAAGCATTTAATATTGTTAATTATTGTCCTTTACTCAATCAAATGTAGAACTTCAATTAATAACAAGTATAATGCAAATTAAACACACCACATATATGCAATTACAGTGAAATAAAAAAATTACATGCAGTGTTCATATCAATAATTTCATCACAGTGACATGAATATCATGCCACCATACACAAAATATTCACATTAATTTATATGATTTAGTTTCTGAATAAAATAGGGTAATAGAGTATGACTCTAATTCCTTATGTTGAATAAGACAATATAGAGTAGAAAGCAGAAAAATATGTTATTAAAACTAACAGAAATGCTTTTGTAAAGAAAGTTTTGTATAAAAAGTTGTAATTGAAAGGAAAAGAGAGGTCAGTAAAAAGCAGATAAGACTTTACTTCCTTTAAATAAATTTGCATTGAAATCTACCTAACTGGTTTATTTTGTTTATGACATTATTATTTTTAATTTTAAAGTACAGAATCTACTGGGTTTTATATCATTTCATTTTTATAGTTGATATCAGTTGAATGAATTCTTCAATAATCTTTGACTTGTGACATACCTAGCAAGCATCTTGAGGGCTAGACAATAGGATGGGAGGGGAAGGCAAGGGAGGGCGTGCGAAACACAGATATAGGATTCAATTAAGAACAACTGTCTGAGGCCTTTGGATTCTAAAATTTACATGTATGTAAGAAAATCACAATGAAATATGTTTTGGTGTTCATCTGTCTTTATCTAACTTAGAACTTTTAGAAGGAAAAGAAAATACAAGACAAATAAGTGAAAAACCCGATATGAAAAACTGATTCAACAACAGATGCTTTGTACTGAGGTAGTTGTCTCACTTTTCCAAGCTGGAGAAGAAAAGTTCCAGTACCTTAGAGCTTAACAGAACATGCACTTATGTCACAGCCTGCCTTTCTCCTGCTGTGTCAAACCTCAACTGCTGTGTTCTCATTGGAGCTTGGGGACCTCTTCTCAACTCATTTAAGTGCCTGGCATGGTTCAGTTCCCTTCAGTGGCAAGGACTGACTGTTCAGCTCTCAGAATCCCCTCCACAATAGTTTCCTATATATGCTTAGCTTTTCGAAGTTGATGGGACAATATTAGTACACCTTTAAGTCATTTCTTTCAGAGAACGTCAGCACTCCACCCAGAATAAATTCTCATTTTATTGTCTGAAAATCAAGTAATTAAAGATCTTACCTCACTACAATCTCTATAGACTAAACATACACTCTTATTTTATAATCAGTCACACATCTTCCCATGTTGAAAAACAAAAATTAATTTGTAAGAAATTAAGGTAAACTTAGAAAACAGTCATAAAAGGTGGAAAAATTTCTCCATGGAACAGTGAACAGTTCATAGTGATGAAATAGCCATGCCACATTTAGGACATATACTCCTGGAAAATAACATTGTATTTTGGCGGAACCAATTTTAACTGAATGAGTAGCGTATTTTCAAATAACCACACAAATAGATAGCCTTACTATATATGCAAGAAATGGAGGATCTGAATATATGTATGGTCTTTCTATTAGAGGTCAGAGTCTCTTCTCAGCAAGCTGAGTTTCATTTTATCTATGTATTACTTTTACCATATAAAATAATACACATGAAACATTATTGCAGGGTTTGTGTTCTACCAATGTACTATTTCTCCAACTGTGTAACAATTAGAATGGTGAAAACAGCAGTGTCCATCTCCGTATATGTGCAATGTGCATAATCTAGTTTAATCTTCTAATTGTCCATAATGAGTAGTATATTCTGTTTAGGGATATTTGTTTCTTTAATTGATGCTCTAGTTTTTTAGTTTAAAGATTTTTTTCCATTATTTATGAGATATCTGTAACTTTAGTCACATTAAATATTCAATTTATTTTGCGACAATGAAATGTTCAAACTAATTTGCATAGTTTTTACAATTTGTAAATAAATTTAACATATCCGCTTTGTCTGTGTAATAACATGCTATTGTGTATCTTTAAGAATTGTAGAGAAAGAAAGATACCTGGCTTCTACAGGAAATTGCCTTTTTCGTTGCTCTGCATTTCTGTAGCTTTTTTAGATCTACTTTAATGTGTCAACACACCACTTCCTATTCTTTGGATTAGCTATTCATTAGTTAATTATCTCTTCCAGATGATCACTCTATTTCTTTGGGATAATTTTCTCACCACTGTCATTTCTGTAACAGTATTTATTCTACCCTTTAGTAAGTGAGTTCTAGTAGTTTGACTAGTGTTCAAATAAGTAGGTGACATACAGTAGGCACTTTTCAATTTTTCTCAAACTTTTTCTATTTGAATATGTATATTGTAATCTATAGATATTTCAGAAATATCAGTCCTTATTAGAAGTTTTAAAACTTTGCCAAAATCTCTATCCAATGCAGAATTATAAACTTGCCTTGATATTAAAATATGCTAAACATTTACTGAATAGGTAAAACTGCAATTCTGAATATTTGGATAAATGAAATAAATACATTCCTACTGTATGGAGGTATTATAAAAGATGTAGGACATAATGGTGATGCAGGATTAGGTACGGAATTACTATAACAAATGATGAAGGAAGAGAAATTTGTTTTTTGTTTTTTTTTCCCCCATCAGTGAGGAACAGGCTGCACAAGGCTTAGATACTTGTCTAACAGTAATCTCAAGAATTTAACCATAAAGATTTCTAGCTTTATGTCTGGATAATTTCCCAACAACCCAAAACTGAATGCAAGAGGCTTGGGATGGGGTGGGGGGTGAGAGGCTGGGATGGCTCAGTGATTAAGGAGTATGCCTGCAAAGACTGAGGAGGCCAGTTTGGATCCTCAGTACTCACATAAAGCCAGATGTACAAAGCAGCACATGTATCTGGAGTGCATTTGGAGAGGGTGAAGGCAGTGGTGTGCCCATTCTCTCTGTCTCTCTTCTTTCTCTTTCTGCTTGCAAATGAATTTGCACAAAGGTGAGGGAAAGGGAGTTAGAAGTAGTCCAGGGGAACTAAAGTGCTGTGAGGGTAAGTATCATCGAGATTACAGCTAGGCAGAAGGGAGTGTCTGTAGATCAAGGTGAAGTTCCCCCCCCTGTTGAATATATCTACCATTCAGTTCTGACTGGTATTAATGTCTGAGGGGAAGAGTAGCATTAGAGCTCTGCTGTTCATGAAGGGGGCTGAAAAAAAAAAAAAGCAGCATCATGGGGCATCTGGAACCACTACTGAAGACATTGCCTTCTCCTGTGGCTGCAATGCTGGAGAGGCCTGGGAATAACAACCATAACGTAGCAAACCTAAGACCAAGTAATATAAATGGTTCTCATTCAGTTACACGAAGTTTGCAAGCATCTGTTGTCATATAATTATAATCAATACACACCACTAGGGTTTCTCACCTGAGTTAACCTCAACACATACCACAACAACCTGAAACCAAGTTCTAAAACTTCCTCTGGAATGTAGAGTGGGAATTTGAGTGTTACCAACTCTGTCAGTGGGGAGCACCTCAGGCACCTCTCAATCTATATTATCAAATTCTACAGACAGCTTAAGGGGCTTTGCCAGTCACTAAACTTCTAAAAAATCTTAGAGCTCTGCCTGAGTTTCTACAACATATGGCATAGAATTTTCAGTATTTATTAAAAGTTAACTGTCATTAAACAAGTATCAAGATAGTTTAGTGCAAAATAAATGTTTTGTACACATGACATCCAGACAATTGAATAGACACGTGAGAATGGCATTCATTCCTTTTTGTAATTGTTTGAGCATCTTACCTTTTTTATTTCATGACTTCTTGTTTTTTTTTGCAACTAGCAGATGAAAGAAAATAATGTTTTAATGTTTAAATTGAGTCTGTTAACACTACTTCCAAACAGATGGGAACTAAAATTGCTCATTTCAGAAAAATGATTTCATTTTCCTAGATCTCAGTGACGACATGTAGCTTAAAGGCATATATTGTTATAGTGATTACCTTTGGCTGAGAAATAAATGAATTGCTAAAGGCATCAATAATCCACCAAATCTGTCACAGTTATTTCAATTTATATAAAGTAATTAGCATTTCAGTTACGAATCTACAGTGAACTGGCTGTTGATATTAATCAACTCACCTAAATAGTGAATTTTAATGTTATTCAATAAAATTTCAAAATTAAGCATAAACTTTAACCTAAATGTTTCACATTTAAGCTAGGATTTGTTTTTGCAGAAAAAATACTAAATATAATAAAGATTACAGCAGGATTGATGTATTGATTAAACATACAGATGCCTTCTGACATTTGCAAACCATAAAATCTGAAATGAATAGAAATAAGTAATGGTGCTCAATTAGTTATATGAAGAAGTTTACAAACATCTGTTGACATATAATTATAATCAACGCATACCTCTAGGGTTCCTCACCTGATTTAACATCAATATATAACGCAAAAGAAAACAATAAGCCCAACTATCTGCAATGTAATTTATAGTAAGATGTTGGAGGGGTCTTATGTACTTCAAAAGTTTGAGAAGAGGGCTGGAGACATGGCTTATCAGTTAAGGTGCTTGCCTGCGAAGCCTAAGTACTCATGTTCGAATCTCCAAGTCCCATGTAGAGATGCACAGTGACACAAGCACACAATGTCATACATCAACACAAGGGGGTACACACGGCTGGAGTTCATTTGCAGTGGCTAAAGGCCCAGACACACCTATTTTCTCTCTCTCTCTCTCTCTCTCTCTCTCTCTCTATCTTCCTTTCTCTCTTTCTCTTGCTCTCAAATAAATAATACAACTTAATAAAAGAATGAGAAGAAAACTAACTTCTGGTAGATGTATTAGGTTCCTAAAAATTAATCTCCTTGAGATTTAAATTATACCTAGGTATTTTATAATATGGGTCTACAAAAATACTTTTACAAGTATATGTCACTCAGCTTTATATTGATGTGAAAAACATATGAAATGGTCATTTTATGACAGAGAAAGCTTTTCTTCCTGTCTTATAGATTTTGTGGTCCCTTTTATGATCTGTTACCCCTTTGCTTTAGCCTGTGGTGGTATATGATGACAGGCAGCATGCAGTACAGCACAGCCTTTTACTTCCTATGGAGGGCATGGAAAAGAGAAAAATAGAAAAGGTTATATTCTCATTTCACCCTACCAGGGGACATATTCCAGTATTGTCTCTGGAAACAAACCTTTAACTCATGTATCTTTAGGCAACATTCCAGATACAAATTATAAAAGAACTTAATATTTTTGGCTCTGGGTGACACGAGATCTTTATTGTGACTCCTTTTTATTATGGCTAAGCAAAATGAGTGAGAAAAAGTGTGAATTTACCCCATAGGTTATAGCTTCTTACATTCAATTACATATTTCCACAAGTGGCATTGTAGAATATTGATAAAGTATCTCAGCTGATAACAAAAATATAAAGAAGAAAAAAATAAAGAAAAAATATTAAGAAATATGTCTTTAGTTAAAGAAAGTAGATACTAGGGATCAGTGATTTTCCTCTTTATTAGATTTTCTCATAATAATTATGGCCTTTAACTACAAATTTATAAGGAAGCAAAAAATAGGATAAATCCATATAAAATACTTTGACAAAATGTAATTAAATATTATGTCAAATTTGTTTGATATTAAAATTTGCTTCAAAGGTATATCTTTAAAATACATACCTTTGTCATAGTAATTATCAAACTAGTATAACTTTTTTTCTCATTGTGCTAAAGATGAACATAATATCATGGAAGATAGCTCAAGTTATTTTACTATTAAATTCTATTTGTAGAAATCTACCGTGTTAAAAAAAATACATAATTGTAGGTCAGTGCTACATGATAACATTTAGTTTACACAGCTCAGTCATACTTTTATATACAATTATAAATAAGAATTTGATATACTAAATGAAAACATAATAATATATTTGAAACATACAATTACTGGTTATTTCTCAAGTTACTTGTATGTAAAGGTAATTTGACTAAAATCTGTATAATCACCATATGACTTTTGTTGCTGTTAGTTAATAAAATTTTAACATGAATTTGCCAAGAGTTGAATATATAATTTTCATCATAATTTTTATTAGAAAAATGGATAATTTTATTTATATTAAAAACACACATTATCCTTAACATATTCAAAATGGATTCAGGAAAAATTCATTCAAATATATTTTAGAAAATACAGTAATACCTGTACTAAGAAATAAAAAGCCATATGATTACTTTTATTTGTATCTTCAGAGAGCTGACAATTTTATGAGTATGAATATTAAGTGATGATATATGTTTAAAAACAAGCTGTTATTTTTGGATAGATTTCAAAAAGGATAAGCATTTAAAGGGGACTAGGGAAAACAGAAGTAAGAAATATCCAGTGAAGATATGAGTGCAGCTCTGATCTGGTTTAGGGACTCAAAGTCAAGACTGCTCATGAATCATTATCGCTGTTCCACAGCTGCCTTTTCCAGACTCTCCGTTCCAAGGTGTAGAAAGTCAGTCTCTTTACCGTCCTAATAACCAGCTGAAACTCTCTTTAACCCTGTGGGGTACACCATGACAGGCAGCATGTAATACAGCAAAGCCTCTTAATTCCTGTGGAATGTATATTCTCACATGAGGAGGAAAGAAAGAGTTAGTATATGAGATATAAGCATTTATTATAATGAACGTAAGAAAGACAATAGAACCTAATATAATGACAACTGCGATGTGATACTTCATTGTAACAGAAGGAAATGCACTCTACAAAAGGTATAAGAAAGAAGAGGAAAATTAACAGGATGAGAACAATAAGAATTAACATTATTGGCTATTTTCAGAAAACATGATTTCATAGAAAGCCAAATGCAATTTCAAAACAGTATTTAGACAGATTACAGCGTCAGTAAAATTTCCCAGTAAAAACAATTTTAAACTCAAAAATATTCATCCAAATTATATTGTTATTGTATATTAGATGTTCTGTCTAATGCCTTCCTTTCTTCTTTAAAATATGGCATTTTTGCATTTGATGTATTTAAAACCAATGATTTTCAAGAGTTAATCTAGAAAATCAAAACTGTACTTACTAGATTAACTATGGGCTTACTCAATTACTTTTATTTCAATTGATATTTCACCTGCATTTGCACCACATTTTTTGTTCCTTGTCATATAAGTTTTTGAAAATTTCATGATATAGGAAGGTCATGCTTCAAAACAGATTTTTCCTTTTTCCTAATGTTTTTTTTTTGTTTGTTTGTTTGATGATCCTTTTCCTGTGGCTTCTGTATGTTTTTGAAGTATGTATGTTCTAACTTTCCTAGAGTAATCCTGTGAAACATGTCTTAATTATCATAATAGCTACTAAGGTCTCTGCCTAATATCCTTTTAGCCTGACAATGACTGATTATACTTAAGGAATAAGTCCCCTAGACAGTGTCAGAGAAGTCTGTGTATTACAGTAGTTTTTAAAAATGTTTTATTTATTTCTTTGCAAGAGAGACAAAGACACAGAGGCACACAGAGTGTGTATGGGCATGTTAGTGCCTCGTGCTACTGCAAACAAATCCCAGATGAATGTTCCACTTAGTGTATCTGGTTTTATGGGGGTCCTGGGGACTTGAACCTTGTCTGTCAGGCATTGAAAGAAAGCACCTTTAACAGCTGAACTATCTCATTGGCACTATAGTAGTTGTTGTTGTTTTCTTCTCATCCCTTCATCCTGTTTATTTTTATTTATTTATTTTTTATTTTGCATGGATGCATCAAGTGTTTGTACCATCATTCCACTCCTCTCTGCCTGCACTTCAATGAGTTCCCTTAGGCCCCAATGTGGCACTGGTAGGAGGATGCCAGAGGAAGGGCCTAGTGGAGGGGGGGAGGGGAAGCAGTGCTCAGTTCTCCCATTATATTAATAATCCCAAATTATTATTTCTGTCCCAATGCCTATAAGGTTCACCAATCACCACTAATAATTAACAATGACTCCAAAATGGATTTTTTCCAGAGTGAAACCTTAGACGTGTTAGAAGAAGGTAGGATTGTAGGCTGGAGCATTTCTGGAGTTGACAGGTATTTCGTATTTTCAGTTTATGTGGAAAAATGTATGGAGAGTTGTAAACCTCCTCTACTTCTACCACATGTGATCACATAGCTTCTGTCAGAGGGCTGCGGGTTGAGGGCCATCTCAGAAGTGGGAGGACAGAGATAGGGACAGCATGGTAAAATGTCCTATTTGTTACTGAAATTCATCTGATTTTAAAAATAAATATGTTCCAATTTTAGAAGTCTCTGATAAAATTCTAGTTCTTACATAAAACCATGTACTAAATTTATATCTGTTTTAAGAATTAAATGAAAAGTGAAGATACTTGGCAAATATATATTATATCTAGAAATATTTGTGATCTATGGGTCAAAAGAGAAATTCTTTAAATTCACAAGCTTTGGCGAAAGTCCCCCATCTCAGCTTCAATATCAGCATCAGAATTCTTAGACTATAAAAGCCTACCATGGCTCTGGTCTAGGTTTAGATGGTGAGCACTTTATTCACTTATCCATCTCTCCAGCTCTGATTTGCATTTCATAAAACTAATAGTTAATAAATAACATATAAACAGAAAATCTAAAACATAATTTGAAATTTAGATAAGTGGAAATATTAATGTGGTATTGCATTATTGACCAGAGAGTGGTAAAATTAAGAAGCAGAATCAAGCCAGGCATCAGACTAATAATTTATGTATCACTGATATAATTAACAACAGGAATGCCATGTTGAAAAGAGTATGTAAAAGCATGTGCAAGCTAGGTAGACTCATGTTGTATGACTCAACAGTTTTGCTTCTTGTGTTTACAAGAAAAAATCCTACACAACTACATATGAGGATGACAAAATAAATTATTCCTTTTATGTATAAATATTGGTTAAATAACTTACATCAATTATCAGAGGTTTCTATTAAGATTTTTTTCTGCATTACACGTAAGTAGAACTAATGAAGCAATGCATTGAAGAATATTTGGGTGACGTTCTGTTGGGTGTTCACATTGTCTAATGAAAAAAGTTAAACTGATCCTAGACAGAGAACAGGAAGCTAATGTGTGCTGAATTGTAGTTAGGAAATGTACTGTATGGTTCTCTACTGAAAAAGAGAGAGATGGGAATATCATCATGAGCAAAGAGGGACTACTATTACTGAAAAAAATCAACTCATGAAGAGAAAACATAAATGAGGGCTGGAGAGACGGCTTAATAGTTAATTCACATGCCTGATAAGTTTAAGGACCCAGGTTTGATTCTCCAGTACCCACGTAAGCCAGATGCACAAGGTGTTACAAGCATCTGGATTTTGTTTGCAGTGGCTAGAGGCTGTGGCCCATCCATTGTCTCTCTCTCTCTCTCAATTCCTCTCTCTCTTTCTTTGTCTTGCTCTCAAATAAAAGAATAAATAGGTAATATTTAAAAATAATTAAAGGAAAATAAAGAAAAATAAGAAACAATGTATTTATAACTAAGATTATTTGCTTGTAGCTAAATGAAATTTTCTCCCTTTCCTATATATCCTGGAAGAAATTTGAGCATCTGTTAAATGCTCTACACAGGCTACTGAAAGATTATAAACAGGGCTATGCACACTGCCACTGCCTGAAAATATACAAAGGCTAAGTTCTAGTACTGCAGGGCAATATTTATAAGAATTTGAAAACAATAAAATGAGATCTGGCTTGTTAATTCATGTGATCAAGAAGCCCTTACATGGGAGACAATAACATATGTTACCTGTTACTTCTGTGCTGCTGTAGCCCAATCCCTGTGTCTTAAATAGCTCAAGGAGGCTTATTTTTGTTCTTAGTTTCAGAGAGACTTTGTTCCATCACGGCAGCTTAGTCATGGTGAAGGGAATGGATCCATCCCTGTTGGCAAGAGTGCTAAATCACAGGTCAACATTCCCTAATCTAAATAAGCCAAGTTAATTAACACATGTAGGCTGGGGCTCATAGCAGAGCACATTAAATAGCAGCAGAAGACTGTCCAAAATATGCTAAGAGAGAAGCAGATAGAAAAGAAAACACACACACACACACACACACACACACACACACACACGCTTAGTAATGCAAACATTTCTAAAGATTTTACTTGATGAGAAAATCAAAAGGAAAAAAAAATAAACAACAACAAAAAGAAAAGGCAAGAAAGAAAGAAAGAAAAAGGAATAAATGGGGTAATTATCTATGCAAGCCTGACAGAAGACACTGCAGAGATGTCCTGAGCCCCTTTCAACAACCCAAGGTAGCAACTGAGAACCCTGATATTCATGGCTGAGATCTAGAAACTAGAAATCTTACAGGTACAAGAGGGTGCAACAGAAGAATCAAAATTCAAGGCCTGAATGGGCAATTTAGTCAGAATCTGGCTAAAATAATTAAAAAAATAAAGACAAAAATAGGAAAAGGAAAGGAGAGGAGAGAGGAGAGGGGAGGGGAGGGGGGGGAGGGGAGGGGAGGGGAGGGGAGGGGAGGGGAGGGAGGGAAGGGAAGGGAAGGGAAGGGAAGGGAAGGGAAGGGAAGGGAAGGGAAGGGAAGGGAAGGAAAAAGGAGAGCATAGAGGAAGGGAGGGGAGGGGAGAGGAGGGGGAAGGGAGTGGGAGAAGGGAGGAGAGGGGGAGGGGAAAGGAAGAAGGGAAGGAAAAAGAAAGAGGGAGGAAGAAAGGAAGGAAGGAAGGAAGGAAGAAAGGAAGGAAGGAAGGAAAGAAGGAAGGAAGGAGTCTGTGGAAGAAGCTCAGTAGTAGAGTAATCCACATCTTTTTCAACATGTAGGCCAAGTTCCCAAGCATTTCCTTTCTGTGTTTGTTTGATTCTACCTTTCTGACTTTGTGGCCCAAAGGTTCAAGTACTGCCTTCCCTACTCATCAAGCTGCCTTGCTCGGGATGGGTAAGTAAATATCTTTGAATTTATTTTCTATTGTGGCATTTTATTTAATTTGCACACTTTATCTTAAGAACGGCATGCTACCCTAGGCTTTGCTTTTCCTCTGGCATTAGAAAGTGGGCGGGATCCTGTATGAAAGCCAAAGTCAGACAACCATAAAGAGGAAACATGTTAGACAAGAGCACAAGGGTTTCTGCAGATACAGATAATGCCCTAGTGTGCAAACAACTTGCTTTCAGGTGGTCAGATAAAACTTAGGCCATCCCTGGTTAAAATAAATAATAGCCTCTGGCACACAGGAAGCACATTAGTAACTGTAAGAAAAGTACGCTGTCCAGTCTGCTACTAGAAACACAGCTCAGCTGGGAAATGAAAGTATGATCAGCTCAGAGTATTGGCAGACTATTAAAAGTATATTTATGAGCTGGGAGAACATGACCAATATAATTGTACACAATGATATTTGTACTAATTTCCACAGCATCCTAGCCATAAGTGGTACTGGTTATTTCTAGGAAAGAAATGTTCATTTAATTCATGCTCCTTATTAATGATCGATGCCTCTAATGAGGAAAATACTGTATTTTTTCTTAAAATCAATTTGGTTCTAAAATGAGTCTGATTTTTCAAAGCAAAATAAAATATATTGACTTCCAAATATGTTTTATTAGAGAAGCAATATATTGCTTACTAAATAGAGTTTGTGAGAAGAGTCAACATTAAAATGTTATGAAAGTAGCAGAAAAAACTGTAGTTTTTTTTTTTTTTTTCTTGAGGTAGGATTTTACTCTATCTCAGGCTGACGTGGAATTCACGATGTAGTTTCAGGGTGTCCTCGAACTCATGAAAATCTTCCTACCTCTGCATCCCAAGTTCTGAGATTATTTTTATTTTTATTTATTTATTTGAGAGAGAGAGAGAGAGACAGAGATATATATAGAGAGAGAGAGAAAGAGGGAGAATGGGCGCTCCAGGGCCTCCAGCCACTGCAAAGGAACTCCAGATGCATGTGCCACTTTGTGCATCTGGCTAACGTGGGTCCTGGGGAATCCAACTGAGGTCCTTTGGCTTTGCAGGCAAGTGCCTTAACCACTAAGCCATCTCTCCAGAGCTGTTTTCTTTTTTTTACTCTTCTACACTCAGTAATTATTGCCTTCCACTGAGTGAAAAAGAGTATTCTCTTCCTAGCTACAATGTTTTATCACAACACCTACATAGCACAAATGCTTAAGGTACTGAGACCCACTTGGATTTTCCAGCCTTCAACCGATTATTTCATTTGGTTTTCACTATTAAGCTCACAGTAGAGATAGGAAAAATGTAATCCTATTATCTGGGTGGAGTTCGGGTGCTATAGTATTGAAAAATAAAGAAGTATCAAGCTCTTCCCTACTCTTTTTTGCCCTCCCCTTCCATCTCCCATTCTCTCCACTCAGACTTCCTTTCCCCTTCTCTCTTTCTCCTCTCGTCACACATTTCCTCTCCTTCTCTCCCTCACTAACCCTACCCATGTCTCTTTCATCCTCAGCCCATCTCACATAAGCCAATCCAGTACAACCTTAGCTATATCACATGATACCTGATATGGCATACATAATATATAATATATATTCCTGCACATTCTACTACACCTATTCCTCTAGAGAACCCTGGCTAATGTAACCATTATCAAACACATGTTTGATAAATATTTTCCCCCATGCTGTAGCTTTCCCTTTCAGATGCATTACTTCTTTTCTGTATAAAAGCATTTCAATTTGGTAAAATCCTATTGTCTGTTTTGGCATTATTTTGCTTGTGCTTTTGAAGACATGTCCAGGATAATACCCAAGGATAATGACAAGGCTCTCTTCTCCAATGTTATCTTAAAAGTCATCTATAGTCCCATGTTAAGGATTGATTCTATTTTTTTAGGGGTTTTCTTTTGTATTTTGGAAAATAAAGATCTTATTTCATTGTTTTTCATATGAATATGAAGTTCTCCAAGCATTATTTGTTGAAAGTAATGTACATTATGTTTATCTTAGCATCGTGTTATTAGGTTGCCTGATTGTACATACAGTGTACTTTTTCTGGACTCTTCTATTTCATTAGCCTCTATGTCTCACTTTATGCTAGAAGTGTATGGAATTGTTTATCTCATTATAGTATGCTCTGACGTCAGAAAAAGCCTCATCCACTTTGAAATTTGCTTTAATTTGGGCGAATTTTAAATTGATATTTCTCTAAGGACCACACAAAAGACAAGTATTCAAAACACAAATCTAGACCCAAACGGCAATGGTACCATAATCTTATACTTACTAAAAGACAGACCAAATGGCTGATCCTTCACCAGGCCCTTACAGGGAACACCTGAACCACAAGACACTGGAGAGGGTAAGATTAAGACTAACCTTAATCTCCTACATCTTCCCTCCCTCACTTCCCCTCTCCCTGTCTCTCTCTCTCTTATCTCTAACTCTTGTATATTAGTTATCTTTTTCCTCATTTTCTTAGTGGGCACTGACCTGTAACTCCCAGATCCAGCATGGGGCTATCATCCACAATGAGCTTTTGATCAGAGAGACCTACAAGGTTTCCTAAAAGACAGACAGATTTCTGTCAGAGTACTTGATGACCCACCAAAGGCTAGTGGTAAGACCCTACAGCTGAAGACACCTTATGTGGTTGACATGCAAAATAGAATGGCATGGCTGGAAGTTGGAAGAGAGTCAGTCCCCAGACAGTCAGCGCGTCTAGTGCCAGAAGGTGCTACATGGGCGACTGGGGGAAATTGACCAATATCTATCGAAGCAACGCATGGTCTAACCTACTTAGCAGCAAATAACTTGTTGTGATGCCCACACAAGTGCAGTGGTGGCACACAGCCATGGTGGGGAACCAACTGCTCTCAATTTGGCTAACTGATCCCCTCACTGGTATGGGACCCATAGCTGGTGCTGGGAAACAAGTCAGAACCAGATCCAAACATAAGCCCACTCTCCAATATCAAGCTACCATCAATTGTGGGCTACAAGAGGGCCTACACCTATTAAATTCTCTATAAAAAAAAAAAAGTAAGGGTTATCTCATTTGTCCTGGTGCTAACTTACTCTCCGTTGGAGAATCTGCTTCTCTTTTTCAGATAGATGTATATCCTAAGGAGAGAGCCACCCCATCATACCTCAAAAGGGCCCTGGCTGAAACTAAGAAAAATTGGAGGTGTCATACTAGTAATCATAAGAAATGTTTTTTTCCAAACTCCTAGTAAGTATTACCTCATGTCTTTTAGGATGACTGTTTTATATGTAAAGCACAAACAATATGAGAAAAATTCAAGATTGTACTCTATTGGCCAGGATGTAAAACTTCACAGACACTATGGAAAATAGCAGAGAGTTTCCTCAAGATATAAAAATCCAATGAACATTGATCCAGAAGTCCCATTTCTTAGTGCATATCTGAAGGAATTGAAAACAGTATGTCAAACACATTCTTGGTCCACCATAAGGTTTTTGTAGTGTTAGTTAAAATAACCAAGATATAGAAATAACATAAATATTCATCCTTAAATCAATTGGTATATTTTATGGTTTATATAACAATCTGAAAAAATAGCCAAAATAGTCCAAGAAGTCTGACCTACTTAGAAAACAGAAGTACCCAAGTACTTACAAGATCTTATTAGGAAACTATTCATACCTTACTTCCCACTTTATTGTCTTATTATCCTAAGCTCAGAAATATGTTCTCTAATTTTATTAACTTATTAGATTCATCCCCATATGTTCAGGTGTTTGTAAATTTGTCAGGATTTTAATTTTGATTGCTGTTTGTATTTTATGAAGATTATTTACTTTGCTATCCATCTCTCTCCAAGCTATACAATATCAGTTTCAGACCAGAGAAGTTGTCACCATTGATTTCTGTTTGCAATGAAAAGCAAAGCTTTAAGAGTGTTTAAAGAAAGGAGTATAAACATGACTTCAAGTGAAGATGATTTAAAAATCTAGTAATTGCATTGAGGACAAAGAGGCTCAGACAAAAAGCAGGATAATCTGCTATGGCAGTCAAGTAGACCAGACAGACATTGCATGGTTTTTAGGCCAGGATGAGGAGTGAGGACTTAGTGAAAATGGGCAAATTTCAGTTATCTTTCATAAATTTAATGTCACTTTATTTACTGAATGAGATCTAAAAAATGTAAGAAAGTAATGGTGTTCTGGTGTGTTTAAGTGCACACCAAAGTTCAGGGTGGAGCTATTGGAAAGGGTAGAACCTTCAGCAAGTGTGCTAAGTGGGGGCATTTAGGATTTAGGTCATTGACAACACACGCTTAGATGGCCATGGAGACCTCAGCAGCTTCCTGTCCCTTTATTATTACTCTCTGACTCATGACATTGGAATTTTTTTTTTTTTTTTTTTTTTTTTTTTTTGGTTTTTCGAGGTAGGGTTTCACTCTAGTCCAGGCTGACCTGGAATTCACTATGTAGTCTCAGGGTGGCCTCGAACTCACAGTGTTCCTCCTACTTCTGCCTCCCAAGTGCTGAGGTTAAAGTTGTGCACCACCACCCCTGGCTCGACATTGGAAATTTTTCCTTGCTTTATGTTCCCATAATACTATGCTTTTGAAAGCTCTGTAGATCATAAATGGAATCTCAAAACCATGAAATAATAGACTTTATAAATTAATGGTCTTGGACATTTTATTATAGTGACATAAAACTGACTAACATAATATTTAACAAGGTTTTGGAGTAACCAAATGGAAAAAAAAATGCAAGTTAATGGTAACTAGGAAATATACATGTACACAACCACCACTGACCACAAGCTAATAGAACAGCTTCTATAACTGCTTCACTGTACCAGATGAAGCAAGGAGCCAGTCTTTCAGCCACAAGTGAAGGTGAGTAGGCAGCTTTGAGTGGTAAAGTAGAAAAATGTAAAAAAAAAAAAAAAAATGTTTAGAGGCTAGGGTGAAGGAAGGCTCCTATGATCAATAGTAGTCCTAGTAAAACTATTTGTGGTTTCTGATTCCAGCATGAAATGGCACACTGAGAGTGAATTTGTGCTTTCCTCCAGGCATGTTCCACTTCCAGGGGGGAGGCTTTCAGTTGTAGGTGTTGGTTTCAGCCAAGATATGTTGCCCTCAAGAAATAAGAGGCATGCTGTTTATTATTGGAATTAAAACAGGGAAAGAAAAAAAAAAAGCTGTTCTATTAATTCTCCCAAACAGTTACTAGATAGTTTCAGATGTGTTAAACTGTTATCATTGTAAGATGGCCAGAGTGTTATGTGTGAAACGATAACAGAGGAGACAGGAGGAGCTGGGATAGTCACTGCTTGAGAAAGGTAATAAGAAGACTCACATGCCACTCCACAAAGGACAGAGGCTAGATGCTCACCAGTCATTGAATAATTGCTTATTAATTTTATAATAGAAAAGATTGGATGAATATATTATTCATCAAATTAATAAATATCTATGTATTTTATATTCAATAGTATTGATACACTATAAATGGTTACATAAGAAAACATGAAAAATGACTACAGTAAATTTGTACAGTAACTTAAATTATAAAACACCACAATTATAATAACATTTTTGAAAAGAAGTTACCTACATTTGTGTGTATAAGGATTAGTGTGATGCTATAGACATTTTTAGTAGCATCATGTGTAAGGAATTTTCAGTAGTTATATTTGAAACTTTTATGGCTTTTAAATATATCATTTTAAATTTACTATGTTTTTTAAATTTTATTATTTTTAATTTAATTTATTTATTTGTGAACAGAGAGATAGAGAGAACAGAGACAGACAGAGAGAGAATGGACATGCCAGGGCCTCCAGGCACTGCAAACAAACTCCAGACACATGCACCCCTTCTGCATTTTGCTAAAGTGGGTCCTGGGCAATAGAACCTGGGTCCTTTGGCTTTGCAGGCAAGCACCTTAACTGCTAAGCCATTTCTCCAGCCCTAAATTTAATATGTTTTTGAGCATATTTTGTCTTGACAAATCCACAAAGTGGCTTTGAAAATATTCAACATTCAATTAATTCTTAACTCATATACAAACCAGTAAAGTATCTATTTTGGCTTTTTTATTAGTCCATAAATTTTCTTACCTCTAAGTGAAAGGAAACCAAGTATTTCCTAATAACTAGTCCTTTTGTATTAACCACCTACACATCTCATGATCCTTTTGCTTTCATACAGGAAATCTTATCTGAAACACTCTAATCGTGTATCTTCATATTAAAATAGGATTTTTAAAACTTTTTTATGAAATAGAATTTTTGACACCTTATTATGACATTTACTGTGAAGAATAAACCAGCTTCTTCATTGTGCCATTTGTAGGAACTAGGAATTAATGTGACAAATACTGCAACAATTCAAAATTAACACTGGCTTTCTCCCTGTTGTTCTTGATTGCTTGATGTTGTCCTTAATGTTCTGTTTTGAACACAGTTTTGTTTTTCTCAAAAGATAAAATTCAGTTGCTTGACATAACCAAACTGTAAGTATAAGTGATCTAATTACACTATGGGTTAAATTGCCTTTAATCCAATTATAAAACTGTAAATAACTGGATTCAAATCAGTTTAACCCAGTGTATAATTAGATCATTTATACAGAGGCATTCCCTCCCCACCCCAATAACTGACTGCTACTCCCACAATGCATGAACCATCAACCCATATGGAATACTGAGGGGGGTCCTCAATGGGATGGGGGCAGGGACGAGGGAAAAGTGGGTACCAACTCATGACGTATCCATATGAAATATGTTGTGGATAATAACAATTAAAAAGAAAAAAACTGTAAATAAAAGCATACAATTGAAGGAATCCTCAGACAATGGAAAAGATATATGTGTTTTTTTCTCATATGTGATTAAAAGTTACTGGTTAATTCTGATTAACAAACATGATAAAGAAAAAAGAAAAAGAAAATGTCATTTTCCTTTCCAATTCATAATTGAAAGAATTAGATACAAGAAGCAGATTTATTGATGATTAATGGAAATCAATATGTTTAAAAGGAATATTTAAGGACACAAGCAATGTAGTTATCCAGAGCAAAATTAAGCATATAAACATACTGCCTCTGAGGCAGAACAAGATTGCTTCTTGAACTGAATATTGCCAAGTCACAGCATGAGCCTTGAAATGTATTTCCGGGAAGAGATGAGAAAAAGAAAAACACATTAATAATATGCTTCTGCCTGTGATCACAGAAATTTAAATTTCTTTGCTTGAACAAGTGTGCTGGAGTAAGAACACTGCACTTGCCACAGGTGTTTTGTACGTTAATTACAATGTTTATCCTGTTAAATTAATTTTTGTTCATTGATTTTACTTAAAAAAAACAGTTATTAAGATTGTATTTGGCTTATTTTCTATCTTCCTTTGTTAAATTGGCATTGAGATAATTGTTTATCTTTCTATATATTATAGAGGACCAACAATTCTTTCAAAGCTGTGAACTCACCACAGTAGTACTGGGCTTGTTATGCTCATGGAACAACATTGTAACATGTGTTTCTAATCTCAAGTCATGCTTGCCTTTTTTTTTTTCTGGAGCATATGTACTTGGGGTCCCTCTTCACCCTCCCCTGGCATGGTTTTCAGCCTGAATATGCATTAGAACTGCTGCATTGTACCTACCACCCAGGTGTAGTGAGTGAGAGACCTGGACGCCCCCTCAGGCACTGCAGCGTCCCACCCTGGAGGGGCGGGTGTGGGTTTAGGACTCTCCCTCAGGCACTGCAGTGACCCACTTTGGAGGAATGAAATTTGCAACACCACACCAGGCTTGGGTCTGAAAACAAGCTTATCTTCTAGTAAGGGATTTTTCACTTTGCTCATATTTTAATATTGTGCCCCCTAGATTGCTGTTCTATAATTTACTCATTCCTTAAGCACTTCTTTCTGTTCTAAGATAATGACAAAAAAATGAATACCAATATCCAAAAAAAAAAAAGCTGAATACACATAATCACAAGGAAATGTCACGCTGTGATATATTTGAGATGCCTTCAAGCAGATGTGCTATATTTAGTTTTAATATCACAGAAACAAGAATTCAAAACGGTGCCATCATCAGTTCCATAGGAAACTATTTCATTTCCCATAATTTTCTTTTTCTTTCATAGTTGCCTAGAATAAATTCTCTCTTTGTACCTCACATACTCCTTTTTGCTTTGATTTTCTATACATGCTGGAAATGCCCCATTGATATCTATCTAAAATTTTCTATCCATTCATCATTTTCTTTTCATAAGATTATTCTGTTTTAAAGCTTTGAAAATGTTATTTTTCTTCAGAATTCTTTTGCTCATTCTAAAAATGTAAATTATTTCTGGACACAATTTTAATTTGGTGGATGCAAGATCATTTTTTTTTTTTGAGGAGGGAAATATGGTTCATTGTCTATAATCATGGAAGTTGTCAATAATAAAAAATTAAAATTAAAAAAATAAAAAAGAGGGCTGGAAAGATGGCTTAGCAGTTACGGCGCTTGCCTGCAAAGCCAGAGGACCTTGGTTTCATTCCCCAGTACCCATGTAAGCCAGATGCAAAGGTGGTGCATGCATCTGGAGTTCGTTTGCAGTGGCTGGAAGCCCTGGTGTGCCCATTCTCTCTCCCTCACTCTGCCTCTTTCCCTCTCTCAAATAAAAATACAATATTTTTTTCAAAAGAAAGAAGCCGGGCATGTGGCACATGCCTTTAATCCCAGCAATTGGGAGGCAGAGGTAGGAAGATTGCCGTGAGTTCGAGGCCACCCTGAGACTACATAGTAAATTCCAGGTCCGCCCGAGCTACAGTGAGACCCTACCTCAAAAAAACAGAAAAAATTAGATTGGTAGGAGTTGATTTTTCTCTATGTTGATCTCCGTCACCCTTGTGCTGGTACCCGGTTCACCAAGAAAACAGCACCCTTGCTTGTTTCACCAATTATTCTTAGTTTCAGCAGGGGCCCTTTTGAGGTATGATGGGGTGGCTCTCTCCTTAAGATCTTCATCTATCTGAAAAAGAGAAGCAGATTCTCCAATGGAGAGTAAGTTAGCACCAGACAAATGATATAACCCTTACTTTTTTATAGAGAATTTAACAGGTGTAGGCCCTCTTGTAGCCCATGATTGGTGGTAGCTTGATAGTGGAGAGCAGATGGTTCTGACTTGTTTCCCAGCTCCAGCTATGGGTCACATACCACTGAGGGTATCAGTTAGCCAAATCAAGAGCAGTTGGTTTCCCACCATGGCTGTGTGCCACTATTGCACTAGTGTGAGCATCACAATAGGTTATTTGCTGCTAAGTAGGTGAGACCATAAGTTGCTTGAACAGATATTGGTCATTTTTCCCCAGTCGCCCATGTAGCACCTTCTGGCACTAGAAACACTGACTGACTGGGGACTGACTCTCTTCCAACTTCCAGCCATGCCATTCCATTTTATGTGTCAACTGCATAAGGTGTCTTCAGCAGTAGGGTCTTACCACTAACCTTTGGTGGGTCATCAACTACTCTGACAGAAATCTGTCTTTCTTTTAGGAAACCTTGTAGGTCTCTCTGATCAAAAGCTCATTGTGGATGATAGCCATATGCTCGTACTGGGAGTTACAGGTCAGTGCCCATGAAGAAAAGGAAGAAAAAGATAACTAATATAGAAGATATAGAGAGAGGAGAGAGAGAGAGGGAGAGGCTGTAGAAGACTAAATTTCTTTATCTCACATTTCTGTCTTTTCTTAAGACCTTAATCTCATCACAGAGGTCAAGTCAATACACATATTTATGGACCTTTCAACATTTGTGGTCTATTTTGTCAGACACTATTACAAAGTCCTTTAATTGGCTAGTAACAAAATAAATACTACTACTTTTATATCTTTAATAGTAAAGAAAACCCTGTATCTGTTATCAGTACCATACTTCCATTTTTGTATCTAAGTCTAAATCTGATGTATAATTTTGGGTAGGTAATTTTTCTACAATGTAGCTTAGTGTTTCCATTAGTAGCAATGAAAAGGGTAGTATTAAAAAAAAGCCAGTTTGTTTTATCTTCAAGTTTGTTTTTTATCATATAATTGTTAATTACAATTTTAATCAAAATAATGAATAATTTAGGAAACATGATCTTTCTATTGATATATTTTATATGTTTTTCTATGGATATTTTTATGCCTGGATGAGTATTTGTATGGTATCATGGAATTGTCTTTTTTAGCAATCAGTAGTAGTAACTTTATAGTATAAGATCTGATTCATGACTAGAAGCTCTAGATACATGTAATACTAAAATAACTGAACTTTAAAGATGACAGTCCTCATCTGCCTCCACCCATTAGTATCATTTACATTTACTATCCATTAAATACAAAATATCAGTGTTGCTTCCATGGGTGTAATGTTTAGCAATCTGGCCTCTAAATATAAAATATTAGATGTAGACATTTCAGAACTTAGGTAAAATATTTTATAAAAGAATTACATAAGATTTGGTTGGGAAACAATTATTATGGTGAGTTTAGAGAATGTGTAAAACTGAATGAACAGCATAGAAATGATCATCTGTAAATATACATAATGTTAGTTGAGTACTTACCGGCTTGATATTCAAAGAGATTTGTCTTGTACAAAGATTATATCACATTCCTATGATTATTTGTTCTTTGATATTCATGTATCATTTCCATGTGTATGGAAAAAGCCAAAATAGGTTGTTAAGTTTGAATGAATGCAAAAATAATGATAGTTAAGTGGCATATTTTTATTTGTGGTGGAAATATAAGTTGGAGTTAAATAGGAATTGGTTGACCATTTTGTCTTCTAACAGTTTCATTTTACCTAATTCCCTATATCACCCTGCCATAATCAAAACTTTCACAATTTAAAACATCTGTATTTATTTGCATGTGTGTGTTTGTGTATGAGTGTGCATATGCCACACCACAGGTGTAGAAGTCAGAGGAATTGTTTGTGCTCTACCATCTTTAGACAATATCTCCTGCTTCTTTAGAATCTATTGTCTCTGAGACTCATTCTCCTTGGCTTTCTGGGATCACAGATGGAAGTACCAATCTGTGTCCATCTCCAGAAAAAAAAAAACCTTGCCACCTGTTCTCTGATGTCAGCACTGCAGAAACGTTTTCAATAGCTGAGGATTCTGCTGTTGTACATGCTACAGTACATGATTAGCACATGTGAGAGACTGGGTTCAATTTCCAACAATACATCCTTCCACAAAGAAAAACTATAAGAAACAAGAAACCCTTCCAGACTGAATCTAACATGTACTTTGTGGTAAGATAAAAATTGCCAAGTAAAAGTTGTAAATATGATCGTGGTTAAATCATTCCAGTATTCTTAATTTTTTTAACCTATAATGCAACACATACAATTGAATGATTACAGAAATTTTATTTCCTATGAATATTCTGAGGAAAATGATGAGTCTTATATCTGCTACTTGGATTAACTTTGGTAAATTATTTGTCACTGCATTTTTTTAGAGAAAATATTTTTAAACCCTGAAAATTACCTTGCATGTGTCAAAAGAGACATAGTCTATTTTAATTCCTTACCAGTTGCCCTTTGATTCATTATACACACTTTTGGTCTGACTAATAATTATGAATGGATCATTGCTATTCTTAATCTACAGTACATTTAAGGAAATAAAGTACATCAATAGGTATTACATATGGTTAATGATATGTAAAAACAAAATTTGATTCTTTTTAGACATCAGATAAACAAAATTAAAAATCTTTCAGAATAGTCATTGAAAAATGCAAATAAAAATAGCTTTGCTTCATGTACCAGAAATGTTTGCAACTTGTCCTTATGAATTATGCATATATAGAGCTAATCACAGCCATTATATTTTTCAAAACTGTAAATAGCATCATGATGCACTGATGTTATGGGAACAGAAATAGCAGAGTATTGAATTGTGTGTCAATGAACTTTCTCCTATTAAACTTACAGTCAGTCTTAAACATCATCTAATTGTTTAAGTTCTGTACTTTTGGGATTGAGAGATACATGAGATAATATTCATTCCTAGACATAAATTATTGGTGTCTAGATTAAGCTGTGTATGCCTATGAAAATTAATTTTGTATGTGAAATTTTTATTCTATGTAGGACTATTCTCCAGTTCCTTTAACAATTTATTTTCAAATGTTATCTTAGTGTTTTATTTGGTGCAAATAATATACACTGTGAATGTATGTTTCCTTGTCTTAACTGCAGTGAGACAATATGATATTGTTTACAGGGAGTTCTTTTTATATTTTCATTATTTTATTGTTTGCATATTTCACCCAGGACCTCTTGTATCCCAGGGTGGCACTGAGATATGTAGAACTTCTAATATCCGTTTCTCCACCTCCAAGGGCTGTGATTATAGCCACAAACTGCCCTACCCATTTTATGTGTTACAGAGGATTAAACCCAAGCCTGTGTGCACTATAAGAAAGCAGTCTACCAATTAAACTTCATCTTAAGTTCCATGTATGAGCTCTTCTCTAAACATCTGGGATAAATTGGTAGGGAAAAGAAATTCTCAATTCCCCTATTATTTGTAAAGGGCTTAAGTAAAGGTCCTTATTTCTCTCCCCATCAAGAGAAGGATAGTTTGCATTCTCTATTTGTATGTGAGTGCGTGGTAGATTATTCTCTGGTGATCAATTTGATGGGATTTAGAATCACCATGGAAATATGTTTCTGAGAACATAAGGAAAGGACAGTCTAACTAATTGAGGTAGAAGGAGCCATCCTAACTGTGGATGGGATCCATTTCAGGGCTGGGTTCCTATACTGAATACATAGGAGAAAGCAAACTGACTGAGAAACAGCCTTCATCACTATAACCTGCCGGGTCTGTGGACATGAGCTAACCAGCCAGACTCCTGCTGTCATGCCTTCCCCACCTTAGAGGAAGGCATCCCTCCAAATTGTAGTTTGAAATCATCCCTTTCCTTTTGTAAGATGATTATTTGGTCATAGCAATGAGTAACGTAACTGTACAGTAGGATTGGGTAATTTTTGGTATAAATATGATATGTGCTTTCCCACATTAGTTCCCAAGAGGACTTGAAACTTTTTAGTGTCACTTACCTTTATGCTGTCATTCTGAGAGTATGCAGAAATCAGTTGTGTGAAACATGAGTAGTTTGTAGAGAAATTTCACCCAGCCCAGCCTAGTGAAGACCATCCTGTATAGATTGATTGAGTCCTCTGGCAACCAAAAAACTGTCCAGGCAAGTAGGGCCAAGGTTAGCTAAGAAATCAGTATGGTCTTTGAATTTTATGTGAATAATTGATTGTTGTAGTAAGCCCATAGATATTTGTTGTAAAATATATTATGCATCAGGTTACTGAGACACACTGAAGAGCAGCAGCAACTATTTAAAAAATTTATAGTAGCCAGGCATGGTGGCACACACCTTTAATCCCAGCACTCAGGAGGCAGAGGTAGGAGGATCACCGTGAGTTTGAGGCCACACCAACACTACATAGTGAATTCCAGGACAGCCTGACTGAGGTAGAGTGAGAAACTACCTCGAAAAACCAAACCAAACCGAACTGTCTATATCTATCATCTATATCTATAATCTATATCTATACCTATTATCTATATCTATATCTATATCTATATCTATAGCTATAGCTATAGCTATAGCTATAGCTATCTGTATCTGTATCTATATCTAATCTATATCTATACCTATACCTATATCTAATCTATCTCTATCTCTATCTCTATCTAATCTATCTATATCTAATCTATATGCATATATAGAACTAAGTGACTATTTTATTAAAAGATTAAGAAGGAAGAAAAATTACCCTATCTCCTTATTGCAGATTGTGTTTCCTCTATATGGTATGCTTGGGAGCAAATGTATTTTAGATTTCGGAAGATTTGCTTATGTATAATGCGATATCTTAAGGATGAGATCCATATAGAAACATGAAATTCATTAAAGTTTGATATATACCTTATATGACAGCCTAAATACAATCATACAATATTTAATATATATGTAACATTATCAATGATCTGTGCATGAACCATGGTTTGTGAACATTAATAAAAAATTAAATCATAATTTCAGTTACTCATAAAGATGGATGCATATTCTATGGCCATTTATTTATTTATTTTTGAGGTAGGGTCTCACTCTGGTCCAGACTGACCTGAAATTCACTACGTAGTCTCAGGATGGCCTTGAACTCATGGTGATCCTCTTACCTCTGCCTCCTGAGTGCTGGGATTAAAGGCATGTGCCACCACACCTGGCTCATGGCCATTTTTTTAAAATTGTCATCATTGTTTACTCTGAACAACCAAAGGATAGGCATTTTTCTTATATTTATTACCATGTAATCACCTCTTATTAGAAATATACATATATATCAAGTGTATATACCTGATATAGTGAGAGAATGGGATTGTTATAACAGAAATCTCACAGTGCCATTACTAGAATGCTTCATTGGCTATTGAGCTAACAGCAACAGGAAATGTCTGTGTTCATTTACTTATGATGCTGTATTTTGATGAAAAGTTACTATATACTGTCCTTCAATTTTTTTTAAAGGTAATGTTCTGATTTTGTTTTCTACGTACAAATTAAATTTCTTCCTAGATTGAAATCCTTCACTCATTCTCCTTTACCTTCTGATCAAAACCTGAGCCCCTTGCTGTGGTTTAGCAAGCTGGCAGAGATCTGACCTGTGGGCACTAAGCTCTAACTTCATATTCCCAGCCTCCTCACAGGCCCCCACAACTAGATGCACCTCAAATATTTGAGTTTCTTTCACGTGGCACTCCTCTGCCTGGGATGCCACCCCTCACCTTGTACATCCTGCTTACTCCAGCTCTTCTGGTTGTCGCTTCTGATTTGTTCCTGAAGGAAGCCTTCCCCACTTGTCCTACAAGGCTCCATTCTCCCCTGATTGCAGTCTCCTAATTATATGGGCTTCCAAAGCCTATGTTGTAATGGTTGGTTTTCTTGTTTATTTTTTCCTCTGGACTGCGAGCAAAACAGCAGGCTTAAGATAAATTCTCCTAAAAGCAGTGTATCTAAAATACTGCTCATTAGCATCTGTGGGAGCACTCATTCTTTCTTCCTCCCTCCCTCACTTCTTCCCTCTTCCCTCCCATAAGTTGTTTTTAGTTAGTTGTTTTGTCCCAGCAACAAGAAGCTAACAGCTATACTTTGTCTCTCACTGTCACTCTCTTTTTCCTTTCTTCTTTCTTTCTGACTAATTTTTGGCAGTTTTTTTTTTTTTTGCTTTCTTCTTTTTTTTATTAATTAGTTTTGTACTCAGTGAATACAGTCAGTTTGGTGCCATTATTAGGCACATTCATGACCTACCCCCTCCCCTTAACCCCTCCTTGTTGAGGTATATGGGTCATGCATTGTAGAGTTAGCCCACACTTATGGGTAGGATAAATGTCTCTGCATATCATGACCCAACATGTGACTCTGACATTCTTTCTGCCCCCTCTTCCACAAAATTTCCCTGAGCCATGTTGGGTTCATTTTTGGTCTGCTTCAGTGATGGGGTGTTGGGGGCCTCTGAGGCTCTGGATCTCTGATTTGGTAGGAGTTGATTTTTCTCTGTGTTGATCTCCTTCACCCTTGTGCTGGTACCTGGTTCACCAAGAAAACTCTACATCTACCTGACTGTAACAGTAAACATGGTACCCAAGGAGGGGGATTATTGCTACTAGAAACCTGACTTTGTGACTTTGACCTTTTTACAACTGCTTTGCAGGAGGATGAATTTGAAACTTTCCCCCAAGAGACACCATGCAGTGCTGTAACTACAGCTTGATGGGCTATTCTGTTAAGAGTTGAGAGACCTGAATGGAGTAAGAACTTTGGGCTGTGAGGTTTGGCTTATGAGGGTGAGAAAGAGATTCGCTTGGACTGGGCTAGAAGCAGTTTGTGAGAGAGGCTTGCTCTTATTCCCATGTCCTGAGAACTTGTACAGGGATGGTTTGCATAGAAAGTGACTGGTATGAACAGAGTGGTATGGCACAGAAATGAAATCTTTGGGCTGAAACTTCTGCTCGTTCAGCTGCAAGTAAGAGAGATCACAGTGTTTGATCTTATTTAGGTTTGAGACTGGGCCAGCTAACTTGCACTGGGGCATCAGGAAGAATGAATGTGGATTCTTTTAAAGGGCCTGAATGCTCAAGGACTGTCGTGTTCTTCAAAGTCTGCTTTATTCCCCCCTGGATTAACAAATTGGCACTCTACCTGGTATTACAGAGTATAAGGCATGCAGGAAAGAGAGGTCATTGAATTTTCAACATAGTCTTGTATTTTGGAAACAGCCAAGGGCAGTGTGAAACAGGTTTGCTGGTTTGTCTGCATGGATACCCAATGGAGCTGTGAGGATAGACTGTAGGCTGCTGTGGAGACCCAGTGGAGATGCTAGGACCATGAGATAGCTGCTGAGTAGAGTTACCAGGCCTGGATGAAGTTTTTTAGGCCTGTGAGTAGCCTAGCTGGAGGGGTGGAATTGGAACTGCAGAGACTTGTTCCTGGTTAGAATTATTGGACTTGGAAACTTGTCACTGATTAATTGTTGGACTTGGAGCAAGAGAGTTTGATGTTTGTCCTGTCTAAATCTTGTATTGGTTGAAAATTTCTTTGCTATGCCCAATGCTATCTTTTGCAGTGTGAATGTTTATTTTGTGCCATTATGACTTGTTTGGTTCTTTTGGTATTATGGCTCAGTTAAAAGATCTTGGACTATGGAAATGTTTAAATATCACTTGGACAGATTAAAAACAATGAGGAGTTATAAAGTTGGATGAATGCATTGCATTTTACATAATGAATGGTTATCCATTTATGGGGGCTGGGAATAGAATATAATGGTTTGATTAGGTGTCCCCCATAAACTTAAGTGTTATGAATGATATATCCCCAGCTAATGGAAATTTGGCAATTAAAGCCTCCTGGAGGCAGTGTATTACTGGGGGCGGACTTATGGGTATTATAGCTAGTTTCCCCATGCCAGTGTTTGGCATACTCTCCTGTTGCTCTTGTCCAATTGATGTCGGTGATAATGTGATGTCCACCCTCTGCTCCTGCCATCATTTTCCCCTGCCATAATGGGCTTTTCCCTCAAGTCTGAAAGCCAAAATAAACTTTTTTTGTTCCTCACAAGCTGCTCTTATTTAGGTATTTTCTGCCACAAATGTGAAGCTGACTGCACTAGCAATGAATACTCGGATGGCCCAAGACTCATCTTGGTGATAAGAAATGACCCTTGAGTGCTCAGCACTGGATGAAGCATCTCCTTCATAGCTGCCTGTGCTCAAGGAACATTATGGAGGAAGTGGCAGAAAATATATTAGCCCTGCTCTTACATTTGCAGGAGAAGTTTGTTTTTGGTGATGGCTATGGTCACTGGGAAATCTCAAATCCCAGGATAGTGCTGACAACAAAAGGTTTGTGAGAGCTTGGCACTGCATGTAACATCTCCACCATACCCTCCGTGGCTCATAGAACATTATGGAAGAGTGGAAGAGAGCCACAGGAGGTGGGAATACTTAGAATACTATTTTCCTGACATAAAGGGACTGGAACATTCATGACCTCACAGTGGTGGTTGCTATCTCTTTAAAACCTGTGCAGTATTGAGCCCATCAACATTTTGGCATAGATGATGCAGGAGGGAAAATAGAGGATACATTAAAATAGAGGAGAACTACATTGAAAGAGGAGCAGAATAAAGTTATTGGAGTGGGGAAGGAAGCACTAAGATAGGTGATGGGAGAGTATTATTACCAAAGAACAGTATGTTCATGTCTTTTATTCTAAATAAAGCAAAAAGATTTTTAAAATATGCTTTTGAAACATTTTGTTATGACTATTTCCTCTAAGGGTAATACCAAGTTCCGTATCATGGTCAACAATGTCTCAACACTAACAAACGAGAATGAGCTAAATAAAAGCAATCCAAAGAGCAGAAGAGCAGCTACAGAAGCAGCAACAACAGCGAGCATGGCATGCAGGGCTTGGCCTCCTGTAGTGATATCACGATGAACTTGACATTATTGTTCAGGTGACTATCCTGCCAGTTTATTACCCTCTGAAGAGTGCTTGCCTGGGGGATTCTGAATATATGTTGGAAGGGTACATCACAGCTGGAAAAGACTGCCATGACCTGTCTTTCCTAGGGGAAGCTGAGTGAATGACATGCTGCGTGCGTGCTTTTGAATGACATGAGATCAGATATTGCATTTCTACTGGTGTCAATGGCGGTGGTGATCTTGGCAATCAATTTCTCCACTGCTACTCAAAATGATTTGATTTGGGGGCATTTATGACTTTCCAGTTTTAGGTGATCAACCTACGCAAAAAATAAAAATATTAAAATATTTCACAATAGTACATTAGATATTCCAATATTAAAATGGAAGCTAAGCTATGAAATTTCTATAAAACACTCATAGTTCATAAAAGGTTATGTATGTGTCAATAGTGTATTTAGTTATGTATCATGAGTAACATGAAGGTTAAATTATCATTTATTTCTACAAAGATAACAATAAGTTCAGAATAGAAAATATAATTAAAATAAGCATAGTTAGTGTACATTAAGTAATTATATACTCATGTGAAAATATTCCTATGACTACAAGTACTGTGTACCTTCAATACATGGTAATAAAGATAAATGATGAATTATAAGAAATACGTAAAGTTCAAAATATAAAGTATATCTTTTTCTTTAGTTTTGATACCTCATAATGCTTATTTTCATACATGTTTAGTTTTCACCATTCAAATGTCACTCCAAAGCTCATCAATGTCAGATAATTATAATATGCAATAATAATTCTGAAGATAACAGGATCCCAATTTCCATAGTCCCCTAAGCCAAAAAGACATTTCCATAAGTGAAGGGAGAACTGTGAAGTTGTGGTACTTTCCTTTTTCACCAATGAATAGTTTATTATTAAGTCTTTCACATTTTTCTGGAATATTACTTTCAAATTTCAAAGCCATCAGTCACAAAATTTGAGATAGGGATGTCATTTTCAATAAAAAAGAAACACATTCAAAGACAATCCCATAAAAATTGTCATTGTCAGCTTCACATTGCTGAGATGAACTTCCAAACCAGGCGCAGCTTATGGGAAGAAGGGATTTATTGAAGCTTACACATTCAGGGCAAGTTTCATGATGGCAAAAGAAGCTGGCCCCTTTTATAGGTCCAGAGAGAAATATCACCAACAGCCCCACAAGAAAGACCACTGGAACCCCAGGAAGAACGCATGCACTCTGCATACCTTAGGTTGGAATTCATATCTGCCCCTAGTAACACCTTAGGTCTGGATCCCAGGATATGCCATATGACACCTCCTCCAGCCAGGTAGCCGGAAAACTAAGTTACAAGCTTTAATAAACTCCTTTATCTATTGGTGGGGGGCATCCATTCAAACTATCACATTTTTCCCATGGCCTCCAATAGATTAATTATCATCTAACATTGTGAATTGTATTCAGTCCAACTTCAAAGGTTCTCATAGTTTTTACCAATTTAAGATAGTTTCAAAGTCCCAAGTCTCGTGAGAGATTTGAGATTCTCTCTTAGTTGTGAGTCCCAGAAGCTCATAGTGCAGTTGAGCAGTGAGTAAGGCAGTAAATGACAAGAAGGGAGAGAGATGCTACCTCACATTATATGGACGGAGAAGACTATACCAGACAGCTGTCCTCTGACCTCTACAGGCTTTAACACATGAACACCCCTGCAGAGATGTATCATTCATAGTAATAAAAACAAGTAAATTAAATTAAAATATATACAAGAACCTCATCTGTTGACTATGAAAGCAATGGGTATGAGCTGAGGAGATGTTACGTAGGGTAACAGTTGAGAGAGGCTGCTATAGTTTAATTTCCCTCAACCCCTGCTCTTATACCCCCCATTTCATTGTCCCTTTTCTTCATTTTACTCTGCCATCCCCAATATCTCTCTACTTTAATGTCTACTATATCATATTGTTTTCTAAACATATATACAATAAACCCTTTTTTTTAATTGTATGAGTCCTTTATAGTTTCCTGGCCTTTATCCACATTTACTCCCCCCCACACAAATATATTTAGAAGCTAGGATCTGACATACTATATTTGCCTTTTTGACTTTGGTTTACTTTGCTCAATATAATGTCATATATTCCCATTATTTTTTAAAAATATAATATCCTCAGTGTTTTCATATGGCTGAATAAAATTCCATTGTATGTATCACATTTTCAGTATGTATTCATGTGTGAATGGACAGCTAGGCTAATTCCATTTTCTTCTTACTATAAAAAGAACATCAATAAACATTGTTGTGCAAGTAACTCTCGTGGAATAGAATCATTTGTATATATGGAATAGGTGGGTCATATGATAGTTCTATTTGTCATTTTTTTGTGAGATACCTCAACAATGATTTTATTAAAGGTGCATTAATTTGACCTCTTACCAATGTTGGAAAGGGAGTCCTCTTATTTTATATCCTTGTCAGCATTCATTGTCATTTTTTTATTCATTCAGTCTATTGTTATTGAATGAAAGTGAAAATGGAATTTCAAATAACTTATTTTTGTTTTCATTTCTCTGATAGCTACAGATGTTGGACATCTTAAAAATATTTATTGTGGCCAGGTGTGGTGGCACATGCCTTTAATCCCGGTACTCAGGAGGATTATTGTGAGTTTGAGGGCAGCCTGAGACTACACAGTGGATTTCAGGTCAGCCTAGGCTAGAGTGAGACCCTCCCTTCCATATATATATATATGTATATATATGTGTGTGTGTGTGTGTGTGTGTGTGTGTGTGTGTGTTGCTTTTATTCATTTGAGATCCATCATCTATCATCTATACATTACTTTTCTTCATTTGAGATCTATCTATTCTGATGTTTGTGTATTAATTTTGTATTCTGCCACTTTACACAGACCTGTCCATTTACTGATTGGCAGTTGAGATTGCTGGTGTTTAATTTGCTCTGTTCTTTGTATTTTCCAGATATTAACCTCTTGTTTAAAGTACAGTAGGGAGGCTGGAGAGACGGCTTAGCGGTTAAGCGCTTGCCTGTGAAGCCTAAGGACCCCGGTTCGAGGCTTAGTTCCCCAGGACCCACGTTAGCCAGATGCACAAGGGGGCGCACGCATCTGGAGTTCGTTTACAGAGGCTGAAAGCTCTGGCGCGCCCATTCTCTCCCTCCCTCTCTCTCTCTCTCTGCCTCCTTCTCTCTGTTGCTCTCAAATACATAAATAAACAAAAATATTAAAAAAATAAAGTACAGTAGGGGAATATTTTCCTGCAGATGTCAGCTGTGTGCTCACTCTCTTGATAGCTGCTTCTGTTGTGTGGATGATTCTGTTGAATGTGTTCCCCTTTATCAGTTCTTGGGGACAGTTCTTGTGTTTTGGAGGCTCTATTTAGTATGTTCTGCCTGTGCCTATATTCATTCTAAAGTGTTTCCTTTGCTTTCATTAAGCTGTTTCAGCATTTCTAATGTGAAACTAAAGATTTTGATTGAGTTTGAATTGATTTTGTGTGCAGTGTGAAATGCTGATCTAATTTCATTCTTGTATAGCTGGATGTCCAATTTTGGTACTACAACTTATTGTAAAGGATATCTTTTTAGTGTATGTTTTTTTAAACCTTTCTCAAAAGTTAAGTGTTTATAGCTATGTGATCTTATTACTAGGTCTTCAATTGCTTTCTATTAGTCCACATGTCTATTTTTGCACTCAGTATATGCAGTCTGTCACAAACACTCTGTTGGATAGTGTGAAGTCAAGTAATGTGGGGATTACAGCTTTCTGCTTTGAGTCACTTTGGCTGTCTGTGGTCGTTTATGTTTCCCTATGAATTATAAGGTTTTTTTTTTTCTGGTTCTATAAAGAATACTATTGGAATTTTGATGGTAGTTGTATTTTATGGGTAGGTTGCTTTTAGTAATGCAATGATTTTCACAATACATTTTGGGTGCCTAGAGGTGTTTATATAATTTAGTGTCTTCTTCAATTCTTCTGTGTCTTTAACTTTTCCACATTTAGGTCTTTCACACTTTACTTGGTTTATTTCTAAATATATTTTGAGGCCATTGAGAATGGGATATTTTTCTAATTTATTTCTCACAAAATTTGTTATTGACAACAATAAATCTACTGATGATTGTGTATTGATTTCATATCTTGCTACTGTACTGAATGTGTTAACCAGAAACACAAGTTTTTCATAGAACCCATAGAGTCTTTTAAGTAGAGAATCATGTCATCTTCCAGTAGAAATGAAATTATTCCTTTCTGATTTTTATCAACTTAAAAATATTTCTACAGTCTTGTTGCTTTGGCTGAGACTTTGATCACCATTGAAAGAGTAAAGAAGAGTGGGAACATCTTATTCCATATTTTAGGGAAAATACTGTTTTTTCCCCAATTTTCAGTTTAATGTTGGTTATAAGTTTATCATTTACAGCCTCTATAATATTGAGCTATGTTCCTTCTATTCCTAGTTTCTTCAGGAATTTTATCACAGAGGCATGTTTCAGAACTTTTGTCAAATACCTTTCCTAAATCTATCAAGATGGTCATGTGATTTGTCCATGTAGATTTGTGTATGTTCAACCAACCTTGCATCCTTAAGAGAGAAGCGACTTGGATGTGATGTGCAGTCTACTCAATGTGACCTTGAATTTCGACAGTGAGTATTTTGTTGAAAAGTTTTATATCTTTGTTCATCAGAAACATTGGCCTGTAGTTTCAATTTTAATTTTTTTCTTCTTTTTTTATTCACAACTTCTATACTTACAGACAATAAACCATGATATTTCCATTCCCTCCCCCCCTCACTTTCCCCTTTACATCTCTGCTCTCCATCATATTTCCTCCCTCTCTCTGTTATATTTTGATGTTATAATCTTTTTCTTCTATTATGAGGGTCTTGTGAAGTTATTCCTAGGTACTGTGAGGTCATGGATATCGAGGGACAGTATATTATAAGGAGTGGTACCCTTCCTTTAGCTCTAACATTTTTTCCACCATCTCTTCCACAATGGACCCTGACCTTGGAGGGTGATATAGAGATGTTTCAGTGGTAGACTCTCCTCCATTGCTTCTCCTCAATACTATGTTGCCTTTTGTGTCATCCCAGTGATCATCACCATCTGAAAAGAGAAGCTTCTCTAACCAGAAGTGAGAGTAGCATTAATATATGAATATGAACACTAAGTGTAGTGCTTTAAGGGTGGTTTGTGAGAATAATATATACATTTATCCAGACAAGAACAGGCTTTATATTCCTAACCCTCATGGCCTCCCCTGCCATAGGCTCTTGATTAGGTTTCCAGTACAACACATGTATTCCCTTCCACAGAGTAGTCCTTCAGTCTAATTAGAGAGCAGTTGGTTTCCCCCAGAGAAGACATGCCACTATCTCATTTGTTCAGTCATTTGGTCTGTCTGGCCAAATTTCAGGCTTCCAGTGTTCACTGTTTTCACCATCGATGATGTCTTTTTCCCATAGGAGTGCATGCAGTGCAGCTTTTTCCAGCTTTCAGTTGGTTGGGCTATAAGGAAAAGGTTTTCTGCTCAGCAGAGGCTTGATATCTCAGTGATTCTGCTGCTCAGGCATGTAAAGTCTTCAGCAATAGAGTCTTACCATCTGTTTCTCATGGGAAACCAAGGGCGTTGGTAATAGCCTGTAATGCTTTGAAGGCAACAAAGATCTCCCTGGCCAACAACTCACTGGAAGGTAACCCATCCCTGATATTGAAAGTTTTCTAGTAATAATCTGTGGCTTCTGGATGTGCCATTATTCAAAAAAGTAGGTTTTCATATGCCTTATTCAGAATATCTTGAATTTTGATTGATCCTCCCCCCCCACCCTTCTTTTACACAGTCTCCTCCCCTGGCCTTGCTTAGGCATTTCCTCTCCCTATTCTATTCTTATACTTACATATATTCAATACCATCCCCATAATTCCTTCCCTCTTTTCCATCCCTTATAGCCTTTTTCTAGCTTACTGGCCTCTGCTACTGATATTTGGTTCTAGCTCTCACACAAGTCTATATATTTGTTGCTAGGATCTACATATGAGAGAAAACATGCAACATTTGGCTTTCTGGGCCTGGGTTACATCACTTAGCATAATCCTTTTCAGGTTCATCCAATTCCCTGCAAATTTCATAATTTCATTTTTCTTTACTGCTGAATAGAACTCCATTTTGAAAATGTGCCACATGTTTATTATCTATTCATCTGTTGAGGGACATCTAGGCTGGTTCCATTTCCTAGCTATTGTGAACAAAGCAGCAATGAACATAGTTGTGCAAGTATCTCTAAGGTAGTGAGAAGAGTCATTAGGATATATGCCTAGGAGTGCTGTAACTGGATCATATGGTAAATTTATTTTGAGCTGTATCAAGAACCTCCATACAGATTTCCACAATGGCTGTACCAAGTTACATTCCCACCAATAATGTAGAAGGGTTCCACTTTTTCCACATCCTTGCCAACATTTATTGTCATTTGTTTTCTTGATGGTAGCCATTCTGATGGGAGTGAAACAGAATCTCAAAGTTGTTTTAATTTGCATTTCCCTGATGGCTAAGGATGTAAATCACTTTTTTAGATGTTTATGTGCCATCTGTGTTTCTTCTGATGAGAAATCTCTATTTAATTCCATAGCCCATTTTTAACTGGGTTGTTTGATTTCTTTCTTTTTTTTTTTTTTCGTGTGTGTGTGTGTGTGTGTGTGTGTTATTTGTATACTCTGGTATTAATCCTCTGTCAGATGTGTAGCTGGCAAACATTTTCTCCAATTCTATATGTTGTCACTTTGCTCTAATCACAGTATCTTTGCTGTACAAAAGCTTTGTAATTTCATGAGATCCCAGTGGTTGATTAGTGGTTTTATTTCCTGAGCCATTGGGATTATATTCAGAAAGTCATTGCTTATGCCAATATGTTGAAGTGTTTCCCCTGCCTTTTCCACTAGCAATTTCAGAATTTCCGGTGTGATATTAAGGTCCCTGATCCACTGGCTCTTGATTCCGTTGCATGAAGAAAGACAAGGATCTATTTTCATTGTTCTACATATATAGATCCAGTTTTCCCAGCATCACTTATTGAAGAGGCTTTCTTTTCTCCATTGAATATTTTTGGCATTTTAGTCAAAAATTAGATGGCTGTAGCCTCCAGGATTAACATCTGAGTCCTTTATTCTGTCCCATTGATCTACATGTCTGTCTTTGTGCCAATACCATGCTGTTTTGTTACCATGGCTTTGAATTATAGCTTAAAATTGAGTATAGTGATACCACCAGCCTTATTTTTGTTGCTCAAAATTGTCTAGGGTATTCAATGTTTTTTATACTCCCAAATGAATTTTAGGATTTTTTTCTATTTCTGTGAAGAATGACTTTGGAGTTTTAATGGGGATTGCATTGAATGGGTAGATTGCTGTTGGTAAGATTGATATTTTCACAATATTGATACTTCTAATCCCAGAACATGGCATGTCTTTCCATTTCCTCTTGTCTTCTGTAATTGCTGTCTTGAGTGTTTTAAAGTTTTCATTGTAGAGATCCTTCATTTCCTTGGTTAAGTTTATTCCAAGGTACTTTGTTTATTTATATGCTTTGAGGCAATTGTGAATGGGAGAGCTGCTCTGATTTCATCATCTGCATGTTTGTTGTTAGTATGTAGAAGAGCTACTGATTTCTGTGTGTTTATATTGTATCCTGCTATGTTGCTAAAAGTGCTTATCAGCTCTAATAATTTGCTAGTCATGTCTTTAAGGTCTTTTATGTATAGAATCATATCATCTGCAAATAATGTTAATTTTATCTCCTGCTGTCCAATTTGTGTCTCTTGTCTTATTGCTATAGCTAAGACTTCCAGTACTATATTAAGTAGTATTGGGGACAGTGGACATCCTTGTCTTATTTCTGAATTTAGCATAAAAATTTCAAGTTTTCCCCCTTTCAGTATTATGTTAGCTGTAGGTTTGTCATCAATAGCTTTGATTATGTTGACATATGCTCTTTCTTTTGCCAGTTTTTGTAGGACTTTTACAATGAAGTCATGTTGGATTTTGTCAAATGCACTTCTGCATCTATTGAGATGATCATGTAATTTTTGTTCTTCAGTCCATTTATATAATATATTACATTTATCAATTTGCATATATTGAACCATCTCTGCATCTCTGGCATAAAGCCTACTTGGTCTGGGTGAACAGTCTTTTTGATATATTCTTGCATTTTGTTTGCCAATATTTTGTTCAGAATTTTTTCATCTATGTTCATGAGGGAGATTGGTCTGTAATTTTCCTTTTTTTTTCTGACTTTGCCTGGTTTGGGAATCAGGGTGACACTGGCTTCATAGCAGGAGTTCAGTAGAATTCCTTCCTTTTCTATTTTATGGAAAACTTTGAGAAGCATTGGTGTTAGTTCTTCCATGAAGGTCTGGTAAAATTTACCACTGAATCCATCTGGGTCTGGACATGTTTTAGTTGGGAGATTATTTTCTTAAACTGCTTGGATCTCCATATTTTTTATAGGTGTATTTAAATGGTTTATCTCATCGTGCTTTAATTTTGGTAGGTTATATGAATCAAGGGAATCATCCATTGCTTCCAGATTTTCCAACTTAGTTGCATATATATTCTTAAAGTATGTCCTTAGGACTTTCTGAATTTCTTTAGTATCTGTTGTAATGGTGCCTGTTTTCATCTCTAATTTTATTACTATTTGTCTCTTCTGATCAGATTTGCTAAGGTTTTATCTATCTTGTTTATCCTTTCAAAGAAACACCTCTTTGTTTCATTGATTCTTTTGTTTTTCTTTACCAAGGCCTTAAAGTGAAGCATTGTTTACTGATGAACTCTCCAATTTCTTTATTTTTTATTAATTAGTTTTGCACTCAGTGAATACAGTCAGTTTGGTGCCATTATTAGGCTCATCCATGACCTACCTCTCCCCTTGGCCCCTCCTTGTTGAGGTATATGGGTCATGCATTGTGGAGTTAGCCCACAGTTATGGGTAGGATAAATGTCTCTGCATATCATGACCCAACATGTGGCTCTGACATTCTCTCCACCCCCTCTTCTGCAAAATTTCCCTGAGCCATGTTGGGTTCATTTTTGGTCTGCTTCAGTGATGGGGTGTTGGGGGCCTCTGGGTCTCTGGATCTCTGATTTGGTAGGAGTTGATTTTTCTCTGTGTTGATCTCCTTCATCCTTCTGCTGGTACCTGGTTCACCAAGAAAACAGCACCCTTGCTTGGTTCACCAATTATTCTTAGTTTCAGCCAGGGCCCTTTTGAGGTATGATGGGGTGGCTCTTTCCTTAGGATCTACATCTATCTGAAAAAGAGAAGCATATTCTCCAATGGAGAGTAAGTTAGCACCAGATAAATGAGATAACCCTTAGATTTTTATAAAGAATTTAGTAGGTGTAGGCCCTCTTGTAGCCCACAATTGGTGGTATCTTGATAATGGAGAGCGGGCTTATATTTGGATATGTTTCTGACTTGTTTCCCAGACCCAGCTATGGGTACCTTACCAAAGGCAATATACAGTTTCAATGCAATTCAAATTAAAATCCCTACAGTGTTCTTCACAGAGATAGAAAAAATGATCTCAAATTTCATATGGAAAGACAGAAGGCCTCACATACCTAATTTCTTAATATAGGCATTTAGAGCTATAAATTTCCGTCTTAGGACTGCCTTCATTGTGTTCCAAAGGTATTGTTATGTTGTATTCTCATCATCATTTGATCCTATGAATTTATTGATTTCCTTTTTGAAATCTTCAATGATCCATTCATCATTCAATAGTGTATTGTTTAATTTCCACGAATTGGTGTATACTCTGTAGTTTTTCTTATTGCTGATTTGAAGAGTAATCCCATTGTGGTCAGATAGAATATAAGGGATTAATTCAATTTTCCTGTATTTGTTGAGATGTACTTTGTATTCTATTATATGGTCTATTTTAGAGAATGTTTCATGTGCTGCTGAGAAAAATATACATTCTGTAGCATTTGGATGTAAAGTTCTGTATATATCTGTTAGATCCATTTGTTCCATGGCATCATTTAATCCATATTTCTCTCTGCTTACTTTTTGCTGGGATGACCTGTCAGCTGATAATAGTGGGGTATTGAAGTCACCCAGTACAATTATATTTGGTTTTATCTGTGACTTTAAGTCTAATAGTGTTTGATGAAATTGTAAGCCCCATGTTAAGTGCATATTAGTTTAGGATTGTAATGTCCTCCTGTTGGAGTGTTCCTGCAGTCAGTATAAAATGACCTTCTTCATCTTTCTTCACTAATGTTTGTTTGAAGTCTATCCTGTCAGATATTAGTATAGCAACCCCTGCTTGCTTGTCATAAATTCTTTTAGCCTGTTTTTGTTGTGGAATGTCCTTATTTCTCCACCAATTTCCATATATAGCTTTGCAGGATAATGTAATCTTGGTTGACAGTTGTTATCTTTCAAAACTTGGGATACATCATTCCAAGCTCTTCTGGCTTTTAAAGCATTTGTGTTGAGTAATCTGCTGTTATTCTGATGGGCTTGCCTTTCTAGTTGACTTGGTGCTTTCAATATATGTTCTTTGGTTCACATGTTTAGTAGTTTAATTATAACATGATGAGGAGAAGTTCTTTCCAGGGTTTGTCTATTTGGTGGTCTAAAAGGTTATTGTGTCTGCACTGGCAATTCTTTTCCAATTTGGGGACATTTTTCTTCTATAATTTTGTTGGAAATGTCTACTAAGCCTTTGGATTGAAAGTCTTCTCATTATACTCTACCATGAAATTTTATGTTTGGTCTTGAAATTCCCATTTATACCTCCCTATTAACTTGTGTTTCTCTTTGTTGGTCTGTTTTAGGTATGCCATCTGGTCTTCTAGTTTAGATATTGTATTCTCTACCTCATCCATTCTACTGTTGAGGCTTTCCACAGAGTTTTTTTTTTTTTTTTTTTTTTTTTTTTTTTTTTTTTTTTTTTTTCCTGACTGTGTTCTTCAGAGCTAGTATTTCTGCCTGGTTTTTCTTCCCTATTTTTATCTCCTTACTCATGTCTTATAATGACCTCCTTATTTCATTAAGCTGGTTTCCTATGTTCTCTTTTGGAAGATTATTTTCTTCTTTAATTCCTTTGTTTTCTTCTTTGGTTCCTTCTTTCATTTCTTTGAGTATAGATAAAATTATTTTTTGAAATCTTTTTCAAGCATTTCATCTAAAACAGTCTCATTGGTGATCATTTCTGCTGGATTTATAATTTTGGGTGGGATTGTATTCTCTTTATTCTTTGTGTTTATTGTATTATAATATAGTGAACCCTGAATTGATTTGAATTTGCATCCTGAATTGATTTGATGCTTGGGTTTTCCACCTATCTTCTATGTTCTTATATGTCACAATCCACTTTTTTTATACTTTCAGGATATGAGTTTAAGGTGCCAAGTGTAGCTCTTGTACCCCAGTCCAACTGCAGAAGTAATCCTAGGTGTTGAGTTTGCCTGTTAAGCAAGTATTATAGTGGACTGAGTGGAACAATTTACTGGAAAATTCTAAAATTCAACTGAGCAATGTACACATTCAATAAAAATCAGCACAGAGTATACAAGTGTGGGGATTAAAACAAACAGATAGTCTTATAAAGCCCAAATCCCTAAGAGTGTGTGTAGCTCTACAACTTTCATCCTGTAGGTCAGAAGTAGAGAATTCTGTATTGGTTTTCAGGTCAGCCTGGATCTGAATCAGACCCTGCCCACAATAATGACACAAGCAAAATAAAAAGGTGCTATAAATCTGATAGCATCAAAAGCAATAATATTCAACCCCCAAATACAGCTTAACTGAAAATGGTAAAGCCAACCAAGAATGTGTAACCCATAACCTGCGCTGACATGGAAATAGAGATTAACACTTCCAATGTAGCCAAAACAGTTCTATGTACCTGTTTTTTTTTTTTTTTTTTTCTTTTTTCTTTCTTTCTTTTGTCAGTTGGCCTTGTTACCTTTTGGGGTGGCTTCCAATCTCACCAATGCTGAGTGCCCACCTCAATCCCTCCGTGTTGTGCTGTGGAGCTAAAGTTCTGATCAGCTGGATGCCCTGCCACAGGGGGCTGAATGCCAGAGGTTTGTGGTTCTGATGGTTGGGGGACAGGAGGGTGTAGGAAGCCTGGAGTTGCTCACTGCAATCCTGCCCTTATCCCTTTCAGTAGCTGTTTAGCTGATCTCAGCTGACTTTCCTTCAGATTTCTTGACTTTGCAAGGAGGCTGATGAGTTTAGAAAATCCCCTTGTTTGCTCTCTGCTGTGTGCATGGCAGGCGGTGCTGGGTGGGTGCATGGATCCGTGTGGATCAGGACTGCTAGTGCCTCAGTGAAAATCTGGCCATTTTCCTCCCTTCTAGTGGATCTTGGTCTCTCCTGCATCTCTGCTGTGTCTAAGAAGAATCCATATACCTTAACTTTTCAGAAGAAGAGTGTATTTTGCTGTGGTCTTACTTAAATCCCTCCTTAGGCTGGTTTTGTGTGGTTCCTATGCCTCCATCTTACCCTGAAGTCCCAGTTTTTAAATTTTTGTTGTGTCTTTATTGGTATCAGGTTAATACTTTGTAGGATGAGTTTGGTAGTGTTGCCATTAGATCTTTCTTGAAAGTTTGATAAAATTGAACAGAAAATTTGTGTGGTAGGTCTATTTCTTTTAATTATGGCTCTGATTCCATTAATTTAATGGAATTGCTCATGCAGTTATCTGCTGGCTTTGATTTTGTTAGGTAATATGAATTTAGAAATCCATACATTTCTTTTAGTATTTCCAATTTGTTAGAATATAAGTTTTCAAACTATTCACTGGGCTTTTTCAGGGTTCATTGACATCTGTTGTAACAACACACATTTCATCTCTAATTGTGTTAATTTCCTTCTTCTTTCTGTTTCTTTAGGGTAGTTGGGCTAGGAGATGTTTAATGTTATTATTTAAAAGAAAAAAAATCTGATTCCTATACCTTCTTCTATCCCTCCTCCTTTTCTCCCCTCTCACTCTCCCTTTACTCCTTGTCATCTGCAGTGACTTTTTTCTCATTTTATTTGGTTTAGTAGTCTTTGAGATGAACTGTTAGGTTAGTTGATTTTAGCTCTCACTTCTACACGTGATGATGGAGTGGGACTGTGGGTATTGGGAACCTCCATATTTCCACACCCCTGCGTCTGGCACTGTGGTCCTTGTGGTGATTTCCTCTGAGGCAGAGCACGTGGAGCCTTACTTATAGCACTGGGTTGGAGCTGCCTTGACTGGGCTGTGTTGTAGCTGTATTCACTTTTTCATGATCATTCATATTTTTTGATTATTTGATATTCTTTTACTTCTTTCATGTATCCTAAAATTCTTATATAATTTATCTCTTGAGGTAAAGTCTACCTATTCTTATTTTTGCCATATTTTACACTTAGCTTTTCAAGTTCACCCTAAGGCAATGTATACATTGCCACTTTATCTGGCTTGTGATTCAGTTTTTGAGTGTTTTATATAAGGACATTTCAAGTTCCTGCATAGTATTTTATATAAAATTTTATTTTATATGGATACATTTTCACAAGTGAATTTTCTGGGCAATGTAACAGTTGCACATTTGTTTTAAAGCAACTGCCAAGTTGCTTTCTAGTTGGTGTGTATCATGGTATTTACATTCCTTCATAAAATATGTGGGGAATTCAATTCGTCGGCTTCCTTCCCAGAATTCCAGGTTGTTACTAGTTATTTTTTTCCCATTATTTTAGCCTCAAAACTTTTAATGTCATGTTGCAGACATAATAGATATATGTACACATGTCTCAATGTTGATGGACTCTGTCAGCCACATCTCTCAGTGAAGCAAAGTTTTCTTCACTGTCGCGGACTGGCAAAGCCGGGATCACCAGTCCGAGGGAAAACAGGGCCTTGGGAGGTGGGCAAGGAGTTGGCAAAGTGACAAACAGACACACACACAAGGTTAATGTATCTGAGTGTATTTTACTGAATTAGGACATCAGGTTTTATACAGTTCTGGCTACATAAGCTTAGCCTTTGTTTATTCAGCCTGTTCCAGGAATCAAGGCACAAATACAATGAGTAAAGATTACAATCACATATTTAATAGTTTATATCTCACCAAAATTAGTGTTAGACAGTCAGTGGTTACAAATAATTTGGGTTTTAGCCTGCTTCAAGCATCAAGTATTTTTAACAAAAAGTTCTAACAGGGTGACTTCATAACTCTAATATATTTTCTTCCTTGAACCATGCCATAAAAATGCAAGCAAGCTCCAAGGTGGCCTTGACCTAGCAAGTCTGTCCACAAAAGTTAAAGATTACCAAGAAACATACTTCCCCTCATCAGCCTCAGCAAAAGATACTACACACAGCCATGTCTTTTGCAAGGAACGGCCTCATCCAGTAGCTTCCTGATGTTGGTTTGCATAAATAAACTTTTGGCATTATGTCCTGAACTCAGATAGCATGGAGAAAACAATTTTTAAAATTTATTTATTAGAGAGAAACAGAGAGGGAGGAGAGAGAATGAGTGTGTCAGTGGCTTCTAGGTCCTGCAAACAAACTTCAGATTCATGCACCACCTTGTGATTCTAGCTTACCTGTGTATGGTAGAATTAAACCTCACTCCTTTGGCTTAGCCAGCAAGTGCCTTAACCATTAAGCCATCTCTCCCACCCAGAGAAACATTTTAATTCCAGAATTTTCAATGGAATCTTTAAGGGTGTATGTATCTCAACTTGATTGTTCTATATTCTCTTATATTTTCTCTACTCCTCTGTATATTTGTACTGAGGAGTTTTTCTCATTGTATACCAATAGCCTGTCTCAGACTCACTATCCAGGTAATGCAATATACATCCCTTTTATAACTTACATTTTCACTGTTCATTTTATCTCATCTTCTGTTTTCAATTCTTAGGATCCACAGGTACATTTAGAAATTGGTTGCTATTTTCCATTTATTTCTTTTATAAAAATTTCTGACTTATCCTCCTAAACAAGCATTTTTCCCATGCTGGCTTCCTCTCAGAGGGGAGACAAGATGAGGGTTCAGTAGGACAATGAAAGAATAGAGGAATTGATACTCACCTACTTCCTACCTGTTCCTCCCAGTGGCATCCTGACACAGCAGTCGGTTTCCCCCCTGCCAGATACAGTTAACTATACCCTAGAGGCTGTCATTTCTGGCTGATAGCTAGCCACTGTACCAGAACAAGCTCTATCATGCCCTTCAGGAATATCTGTGCTAACCAATGCTTCCTATCAAGAGGCTAGATGCAAATTCAGGAGGCAGCCTCCTTGACATCATGCAGTGATTGCTAACTCTTCCCAGTGCTTGCTGTTTTTCACAAATGTTAGTGATTCTCAGTTCTCTACTGATCTAAGTGATTGGGGTTACTGATGCATGCATCCATGGTCAGATGTTTATGTGGGTCCTTAGGATAAAATATGGGTTGTCACTCAAGCCCCCTTAGGCCCTCATGCTTTTACACTACATACTGTCAACCACTGCACCATACATCAACCCTATGACTGTAATTTCAGCAATGTCAACAAATTTGTGCTCCTTCCAAATTTCCTTTTATTTTGATGAAACATTATTCATTTACTTATTTTTCAAGGTTTAGTAGCTTGTGTTTTTTTATACTGACCATTTTTTTCAATGATAAATATTTAATATTTATGGTTAATATTTATTCAATATTTCTATAGTTATAGTGATATTTTGGTGGTGAACTTTAAAATATATGTGACATATTTTGTGGTATTGTTCCTTTTAACCTTTTATTTTTCCCTGTTTCATGGTATTTACATTTTATTGATCTGCTACTTATTTATCTGTAGTGCAGTATGTCATTATTCATGGTGTAGAAACTAGGTTCATATTCTTGTTTACTGAAATTACTATCTTATTTTAGGTTTATTTGTGGTAAAGGAATTTTTCCCACCTGATTATGATTGGCAAAGCATAGCTGTTTATTACAGTGGTATCTTTTCCCCACCATACTGGGACATAATTTTGTTTAGACATAAAAATAACTATTAGTGCCTATAGCCAGCCTGTCTACCAAATTCCCTAGGCCCAACAATGTATTTGTGATTATTATTATTAGTATTATTATTGGATTTTGAGGTAGAGTCTCACTCTACCCCAAGCTAACCTGGAATTCATTATATAGTCTCAGGGTTTCCTCAAACTGACTGTGATCCTCCAGCCTCTGCCTCCTGTGTGCTGAGATTAAAGGCTTGCACCACCACCATGACCAGCTCCATGCACTTAGTTTTTATTCTTAAATGTAAGAAATGGTGTTTTTTAGACTTCTGGTTTACTATTTTCTTTGATGCTATTAATTCTTTTGTAAGACTGCGGCCAAGGGCATGCTGATCCATATTATTTCACACTCATTATTTAAGCTCCTTTTGAATAGGCTATCTTCTCATTTTAGAAATCAGAGTCTGTGTTCCTTTTAAGTAGATATTTGTAAATTTTATTTCTATTTTTCCTATCTACTTTACATGAATATTGACAGGATGAAGATGGAAATAATTTTCTTCTATAAATTAAAATATAAGTCCTCTTACATATTAAAATTAAAGTTATTAATCATTATAATCTTTCAAAATCTTATTAGTCATATCTCATAATATCATCAACATTCTATCTCACTTGCTTGGGTGTTTTCTCTTTACTTACTTCCTTCTTTCTTTTGTTCTTGTTTATGTAACTATTATCATCTATTTATCCCTCTACCATCTATATATCATCTATATATCTATTTAGTTTTTCCTGTACTTATGATAACTTAGGTTCCAATAACTCCATTACAATTCAAACTATACGAAGTCAAAATAAATTCTATGCACTTAACTCAACAAACATAATTGCTTATACACATAGTCCACTGTAGAGTGTTTACTGTCCATTAATTGGCAAACTCAATGACAGTAACATTTCTGCATTATGCTGAGAAAAGTGATAGCAAAATTCTAAATGACTTAACAGTTATATTATCTTTTACATTTTTTTTGGTGTGTGTGTGTGTGTATGTGTGTGTGTGCATGCATATGCACATGAGGGTATATATGTGTGTGAACATGTGTGATGTAGCCTTGGTCCCAAACTGGGCTTTCTACATATTAGAAAATGGTGTTCTATTGACTAATACCCATAACTTTATTTTTTTTTCTTTTTCAGGGAGATAGAAGGTTACATTGCCACATTTGACAAAAATATTTTAAAATATATAATGCTTTAAAATGCTGTTATGTCAGGTCCATTTCCTTGAGAGTTCATAAAAGGAAATGGAGCAAGGAGAAGAACAGAGCTTGTTCATGAGGAATGTGAAGCACCACCATCCCACAAGTTCTTCACAAGTTATTTAATGGAATGATTTTGAGTACAATTTTGTATTACAAAATGATTTAAAAGGATCTTCAAATTGTGAGCTATAAGATGTAATTTAATTGAAAAATCATGAACAATGTGCAGCTAATTTATGATTCAAGAGAAAAATGCTTCCATTTTTGAGTAAAAACATGCTAACGTAAATTATAAGAGTGCATTAATTTGGGTGGGTTATTTTATTACAAACCAAAATAGGAATAAAACTATGCAATGGTTCGCATAAAATGGAATTTTATTTCCTTTACATTTTTCAGTTCAGGTCTTTTTTCAGAAACAAGTTCAGGTCAGGTACCTGTGGGTCAAATTTTGATGTTGCATGGTGACCATTAATTTCCACCTCACTAAGCCTATAGAGGACAGGAACTGTGAAAGGAATTTGTCAGAATAATTCCCACTCAAAAGTTATAAAATACAACTAATACTTATATAAAAAGAGAGGGATAATATTTTAATGCTTCACTTCGTACTGTTTGAAGATTTTGTTATAAACATATTCTTAAGTTATCTTCAGAACAGGATGTAAACGGGCTTATAAATATTAACTCAATATATCTATAAGAGAAGTGTTATTAAATTAATCATAACCTGTATCCAAATAGCATGCAAGTCTATCTTTTTACGAATTTTAAATTTTAGATTCTTTAAAATAAAACATTTGGACACCTTTTTGAGTTGTGAACTTTTAATAAGTTGTTTTTCAAAAGAAGGGACATTTTTCTACATTAATCCATGATTCCACTGCAGTGAGGCCTACAAAGGTCAGGAGCAGAGAGAGCCTCCTGCCCTTCCTCTGGCTGTTGTACCTATGGAACAGCGGGGTCCTCCAAGTGAAAGGGCAGGAGTGATGTTCCCTATAATGAATAGTGCTATTTTGTTGCTTGACCTTCAAGACAGCCTGAAAACTTCAAGTCAGAGATCAGTGTGGAAAAGCAAATTGATGAGTAGGAATGCTGTAATTTTAGCTGATAACTCTTTAAAAAGTAGCCAGAGCTACTTTTTTGATTCCTGTATAATAGTAAACTTTTCAAAAAAAAAATTTTTTTAATCTGGTAAAGCATAAGGAAAAGTGAACATTGTGAGTCATCTTTTCAAGATCAGGGTCCTATTAAGACTTTACAAATGCATATGTAAATTGCTGATATACTTCCAATTATAGAAGACTATCATATAAGACTGTAGAAAGATGAGAACTTTGAACACTGGGGCTGGCTAGATATTCCAGAGAAATTTATGAAGAGAAATAAGTAACATAAAGGCAAAAAGAGTGGGGAAATACACTTAAGTAGAAATCATGGGAATAGTATAGATATAAATGTAATAAGCACAAATGTGTTATGAAAGCAAAGGAGAAAAGTAAATTTTTAAAGTTAAGTCTCAGAAAGCTGAAATTGGAATAACCCATTTCATCAAATGTGTTGGTTGTATTTTTTCTCATAATTTCTACTAATTTAAATCCCTCTGGCTTTAAGCTATGTTAAACCTATGTCTTAGCCTTTCTCTCTTGTCTGAATCTCATTATCCCTAGACTGAGTTATTCTTGAAGGGAAAAAGTTGACTTTGAATCACAGATCTGGAGTCTGAGAAGTTCAAGGGCTTGGCACCAGGAACACATAATACTGTACCAGGGCACCTTCTGCCCAGACACAAGTGAATGCCTGTGAATGAGCTAGACAAAGTGAGACTCCCCTGCAGTGATTAGCCTGTGTCAGGGAAACAAAAATGCATTCCTGGCAGAGTGATGCTAGAGCCTCTTAAAGGACCTTATTATCCCAGGAACAGCCCACTTCCCAATGTCACCACAGTGACATTACATCTGATTCATTCATGAGATTTAGTGGAAACAAACCATTGCAAAACTTGACCTTTACATATGTTATTTCCCATCTCCTTTTTGTTTTTTGCTCCAAAATAAAGTGAGTAAAGGATGAGTACACTAAATTGCTGGCCTTGGCAAACTCAGTCCTGTGAACAATATCCATTGAGCATCATGGGCTTTCTTTTCTTCTAGTTTGACCTCATAGTTCCCAGTGGGAGCTGGTTGCACTGTTCTCCCTGATATGCATAGGTTTTACCTTTCTTGTGTATATCTGCCACACAGGTTACTTTAACTGGTTAAAAAGTTTAAGTCGTGTATCAAGTCTATTATTCTCCATCATTGGCCATGATGTATGCATTCTATTTTTCCCACACCATGACTACTCTCAAGGTAGCTAAGACATTTGTTAACGTCCTTGTTTCAGACATTATAGATCTTAAATTTTGCTGGATAATTCTGGTTCTTCATAAGTTTTGACATTTTATGTACATGCATGTTGTACATTTTATTAGAAATAAGCTTGTGGCCCTATTATAGATGTTTCGTTCATAGTAAGGCTAATGCATGGATGCTGTGAGCAATACAGCTAATTCTAGTTAGTTCATCATGACTGGCATGACAAGTCTCATAATTAAAACAGGGACATACACAATCATTGATTCTAAATTTTTACTTTCCAATGTTTCCAGAAAATTTTTTACTGCTCAATCAAAACCAGTATATAAGAACATGCACAAACATGGAATATTTATTTGTTGACTTATTTAATGCTTTAGCTTTCTGACACAAGGTATCAGATAGTAGTCCAAGCTTGCTAGTACTCAGTACCCAGGCTGTCCTTGAATTCAGGCAATTCTCCAAACTTGACCTTCCAAATATAGTAATTATAAGCCTGTGCCCCACTGATAATAAAATCTACTTTATTTCAGAGTTTTGTGTATTCTTAATGTATTAATATTTGATTATTGAAAAATTCCATTTTAAAAGTTGTACAAAAATTTGTATGGAACAAGAAATTTTTAATTAGTTCTAGATTGCATTATTGTTATCAGGCATCTCTAATCCCTTTAATAATGGAGTAAATGATACTATTACGATTGCATTCTCAAATGTGGTCAACATCTGTGTTCCACATCTCTGAACTAAGCCAACTGTGGATGGAAAATATTAATATTGTGTCTGTTCTGAGTATATACCCTGAGTATATATACTCTATGGAATACTTTATTTATAAAAATACTGTTTCTGAATGAAAGCAGCTACCTATGCTAATCACCAGCAAATGGAAAAGTATTGTGAGTGAACAAAACTAAAATGGTGAACACAGTTTAAAAACTCCTGTCCATATATTCCAACCTAATGGCAACATTGAAATGACAAAACTAGGCAAATTCCTCTGCTATAACAAGCATCAAAGAAAGTGCCACGGAGAGAATGAAACATCCATTAATTTTGTGTAACAGTGTCCTGACAAACTGTCTGAACAAAATTTGTCTCTGACTTCAGGAGTACATTAGAAAGCTGAGAATAAATGATTCCAATTTGAAAGGATTTTGCATCTATAGAAGGACCCATATTGAATCTTTGCCAACACAGGAGCTAAAATTTATTTATTCAACACAAAACAGGTCAAGTGCTGTATATTCATGAATGTCTACTGTTTGAAATTCCTTACAACTTTTATTTTTATTTTTGTAACCAACTTATATGTTAAACATTAAAATATATATTTATAAAAATATATTTTTAAAATGTAAATGTAAAAAAATTGTAAAAACGGTAATTAGTTATTTCTTCCAGTGACACATGGGAAACTGGGAACATGGAGCTGATGCATATTAAAATATAATTAACATAATTTCCCTTTCTTCTCTTTGACAAGTTATGCATAAAAATTTAATATAAATGTACCATATTTAGAAATTTACCATGAAAACCTTAAGAATTTGTAACTTGCAATCTTAATATGTTGCTTTGATCTGACAAATTAGTTGCACTTAAAATCCACAAATATAAACTTAGAAATATCTTTGTAATTGTTTTTAGATATTTTCATCCTATTAAACAACCTATATATTATTTATACAATTAATTTTAAGTACTAAAGTTCAAAATTATCACTAATCTTTTTTGTGAAAGATAAATGCAAATCCTACAGCTATCTAAATGTGTTTACTTTTCTTACATTTTAAGAGTTAAAAAAAAAAACAGTTAAATGAATCCTATTTCATTTCTCAGAAATATGAAATTTCACTAAGGGCAGCAACTTCTCTTTTTATTTCCATCCCAGATGTCTTTAATTGGCCTTTGTATTTGCAATTGGACCTAGTGAACTATATCTCAACCAAATATGTTCTAGTCATGATAAAAATTGGTAATGAAAATACATGCACACACAGACACACATAGGAAAAGATATTGAAAACAGCAGGTTTTCCTTTCATCAAGTAAATAAAAAGATCAATTACAAAGCAGAAATGTCAGTGAAGAATTTTCATGAATTCAAGGCAGTATTTATTTTACTTGTATTATTACCACTGTTGGGAAACTACAAAGAATATATTAAATACTTAATTTGGTTTAGTTAATTATGAGATATGGATTGAGCATTATTAGTACCTTATTGGAGTTATTATTATTTTATTTATTCAAAATATTTCAGCATGCTATGTGTATTGCTACTAGAGACATTGAGGGGGAACATATGGCTTCCTAAAATAAGTATCTAATTGAACATTTAAATGTTCAACATAAAACACAGATTTTCAGTGTGTCAGTGAATAACTTAGGTTCTGAACACTATTAAGTGAGAAGAGTGATGTTTAAATGATGAACAGATGAAAACATGACTTCCAAATACTGATGATAAAATATAAGGGATAATGGTAGAAGTGAAACAAAATAACATGGTATAATATGCCATGTTACTTTCTATGTTACTTATAGGTTGTATGTTCATTTTAGTTTCTCTCAGTAGTTACTAAAGAATAATAAGTATAATAAATAATCAGGATTCATGAAAATTCCTGCTTGAAAATTAAACAGTTTAAAACCAATACAGAAGTCTCTGAGGATCAAATATCATGAGCTTTATGCAGATTAAGTCATGCTTAAAAATTCTGATTTCTTAGCATCTTCACTAAATCTTAGTATTGATTGATGTACTGACAAAGGAATTAAAATGTTTATCCCATTTTATTACAATCACCTATGTCTATGTCTCAGCAAACCCTAAAATATGGATGTTTAACATAATATCAATATTTCAACTATCTGCTTGAAGGGATGTAATTGTGGCACTGATGTAAGATAGATTTTGAAACTTGATAGTATTATGAGAGGAACGAAGAGGGAATTTCTCGTGGTCTCTGAAAATCATGTATTATAGAGGACAGTCCTCTGCTAGTCCAAAGGTACTCTAGTATTCAACAGGAGCAACCCAAGGTTAGAGCAAAGAGCACGTGGGTGAGCACGAGCTAAAGTAGCATGTAGTTCATAGGTTGTAAGTGAAGACTGACAAGTCACTACATTTGATTACAATTCTGAGTGTCATATACTTGCTTTTCTATTTCTGTTATTTGGTACTTTACTTTAACATATTACTGACTCAGTTAGAGCATGGAGAACCATGAGAACAATGGTTCCTCTGCTCTTCCCATAACCCTTCCTGTACTCATACCTCTGGTATGTAGACAATAGGAATCAGCAATTAAGCTTACTTCTCTGGGATGTTATTTTTTTATACTGAAGCTATAGCAGTGCTTCTACATTCTATTTCTCTAGTTTGCATAGGTAGGTCAGTAAATGAATCCCTGATGGCTTTATTTTAATTTTGTCATTTTAATTTGCACTCAGAATTTGGTTTAATGTAAGGACATAATATATGATTATAAAGTAGAAGGGGTTTAAATTGTTTTATAACAAAGTGTTTGGTATAAAGATTATGTTTATCAATCTTTCATTTTCATTGTGTTCTCTTAACGCATTTAATCAACATCTTTGAGCAGGTGGTCTGTGTCAGTCACTTGAACGATCTTTGGCACATAGTAGACATCTATTTGGTGTTTGTTGAATAGAATAAAGATACAAAGGCAAGAGTAGTTATTCCTCCAGTATTGAATGACCTCATTTAAGAGAGAAATGGTATTTTAATAACTTCACTGGTTAAAGAAAATGATATACTGAAGAGCTGAAATGAAATCATTTGTTAAATTGATGAGATTTGGAACCATGAGGTAACTTATTAGATTATTTCCTGAAAAATAAAAATAAATGAAGAGGGAAAAGCTGCCCTGGTTAGGGGTAGCACCATTGCATGGAGTACAGTACTGACTGGATGGAGTAAAAATGAGAAAGTGAACTGAATGCCAGCATTCTTCACACTTCATTGCCTGATTACACATGGAATGTGATCAGCCACCTCACACTCTTGTTGCAAAGCTAACTGTGACATGATGGCTTATTGCCTCAAACTGAGAGCAAAATAAATGCTTCTTTCCTTAAGTTGGTTTATGAAACTTTTTTTTCACAGTAAGAAATGTAACTAATACAAGGGTACAGTACATCGAAGGATATGGTATGGTGCAACAAAGAAAGACAATGATGCACTCAGACCCAGCAATCACAGAAAAGGAAACCATGCTGACAAACAGTGTTTGGAAATGGTTAAAAAAATGAAAGAAGGTGTCTGCTTAAATGTACATACTATTCTCACCAAACTGCCTGGTGAGCTCTTCTCTTAATGTTCATATCCATGCTAATCTCATTTTTGGTTAGAGAAGCTTTTCTTTTTGGGTGGTGGTGACCTTGGGGTAACTTAGAAGGCACCATAGGGCTGAGATAAAGTGACAGAGGAGTGCACAACACTGAAACATCTCTATCACACCTTCCAAGGCTCAGGGTCCATTGTGACAGAGGTGGCGGAAAGAATGCAAGAGCCAGTGGAAGGGTAGGACTGCTTACAATGCACCCTTCTAGGCTCAAAATGGCCTGTATATCCATGACCTTGCAGTGCCTGACAATACCTACACAAGACCATCGCAATAGGAGGAAACGATGATGACATCATAATAAAAGAGAGACTGACTGAGAGGGGGGAAGGAATATGATGGACAGTGCAGTTGCACAGGGGAAAGTCAGTGGTGGGGGTGGGGGAGGAATTACCATGATTTTTTGTCTGTAATTATGGAAGCTACCAATAAAAAATGAAAAAAGATAATAAAAACAAAAGAATCCATTAATAGATGGAAAATATTCCAGAATTAATGTTGGAATGGTAAGTCTATTTGCATTGTTGAGGGTAAGCATGGCATATTTAAGAAGTTAGCCAGCATGTCAGAGCAGCCTAAGCAAGTGTGCAGAAAGAACCTGAATGCTGAACAGCAAGGTAAAGAGGACTGTTCACGTTATGAAAAGGAAAGATCTTTAAGAGATTTAATTCAGGGAAAAGATTCTTACACATTCTTATTTTAATTGCATATGCCAGGAATTGCCCCTGCTTTAGATAGAATGGTACTTTCCACGAACTCCTCATGCACAATTTAATACATTGCTTTAGTTATTTTTGGTGTTAAATCATAGACAATGTTCAGTGTAACACATTTTCATATATTCAATGTCAAGATTTAATAATTTTGGATAAGAAAAATGGGATGAAATAATTAAATGTGAACTATATCATAATATTACTTTTTTTCAATGTATCTCTTGGTAAAATCAACCTCTGGAGTATATAAGAAATTACATACTTTTTATAGAGTCAAAAAAGTTTCAAAGAATGTAGAGGTGACTCAGTGGTTAAGGCACTTGCCTTCAAAGTCTAACCACCTAGGTTCAATTCCATAGTACCCACATAAAGCCAGATGCAGAGTAATGCATGTGACCGGAGTCATTTTTGCAGCAGCTGGAGGCCCTGGTACACCCATTCTTTCTGCCTATCTCTCTCTATTTCTCTCTTCTTGCAAATAAATAAATAAATAAATAAACATTTCTTCAATAAATAAATTTGAGAAATGTTTATGTCAGAGCATTCATATTTAAAGTCTCATCTACTTCTTTTCTAAAGCTTCCATAACCAGACACTGTTATTCTGTTCCAGAGAGCCTAAATTCTAAATGTGGCTCCATCAATTATCACTGACAAATAAATCAGCTGTCCTTCCTCGTCAGTGAGTACATTGGCAAGGGGAAGAGTGATTGCATCTACATGTTTGACATGTTTGTTCACCTTAATCCAAGAGCTTCCTTATTATTTCTTTGGGCTGAAGCTTCTCTTTCAAATCAGAATGCTTCTAAATTGGGTCTTGTCATTATGATGTTTCAGAATCATGCTACCATTGTCCACATGCTAATGGTATAAAGAGAGGAATGTTGATGAGCTTTTCTGTTTTGATGGCTTCTGTCAAAAGTGACGGTAGACTTCTCTACTTACAATTTTTGTCATGACCACATATATTGGGTGATGGAAGGTGGAAACTGTATTCCCTGACAATGTAAAGAATTTGTTGCAAAAACTGTATGATATAAAGGGCCTTGGATCTGGCACAGTAGTTAAATGTGCTATATACAGGCTTGCTAGCCAGAATTTGGATCCCCAGCATTTGTTTAAAGCTGGACAGAGTTCTCCATTTGCCTATGGAAATGGGTGGCAGAGTTGGGAGAATTCTAAAGCTCTCAGGTCAGCCAGTTTAATGTGGTTATCAAGAAACAGAGAGACCCTGTCTCAAACAAGGTGGAAGGAGAAGACCATTATGCACCTGTTATGCACACACCTATTCTTTCAAATGCACACAACTTAAAACAATAAAGGAATTATACAATTCAGAAGGGAAATGCAAACTTTTATTGATAGACTACCTTCAATTGTCACTGTATTTCATTAGGTTACTCTGATGATACTAAATTCTTAATAGACCACCAACCTCAGAGAATACATGCCCCCTCCAGAATTACAATTTTTTTTTTCAGAATTACTAGTAAGAATGCTAACTTAGGGCTGGAGAGTGGCTTAGTGGCTAAGTGCTTTCCTATGAATCCTAAGGACCCTTGTTCGAGGCTTGATTCCCCAGAACCCACGTAAGCCAGATGCACAAGGTGGCACATGCATCTGGAGTTTGTTTGCAGTGACTGGAGGCCCTGACGCACCCATTCTCTCTCTCTCCCTCTTTATCACTCTGTCTGTTGCTCTCAAATAAATAAAAGTAAAAAATTAAAAAATTAAAAAGAATGCTAACTTAAACTATAAACTGTAAATGCACGCAACTTCTAATATAAGATCAACAAAATCAAATATAATTGAGATTTAATGTAAGAGGCTCAACCATTTTAAAGACAGCCCAAAATAACCATTTTAAAGACAGCCCAAAATATGACAATGGGAAAATGTCATGTACATTTCCAAAAAGTCTTGAAGAAAAATAAGCCAGTATAGTTCAAATTCTTATGCTAATAGGAAACCACATTCTATAGAGCACATTTCATCACAACATTTTACATATAGTGAAAATTTTATAAAATTTTGCAATTATTTTATATTAAGTGATGGACATATGAGGCCACATTGTTCAAATATTCACAAAATATTCTTTGCTGAATCTACTTAGTGATAATTTAGAAAAAAAAGAATTTTAGTGCTCTGTACAAGAAGATATATTCATATGACTTGAAAATATGAGTGAGGAATTCAGATAATAGGATGAAAATTAACCAACATTTTAGTTTCCTACCTAATAATGGAATGTATGAATTAAAATATGCATAATACTTATTGATTCTGTATTAGTTATTTTTACTCATTATTGAGATGAAATCCAAGACAAGAGGCACCTTAAGGAAGGGTGCTTATTTCAGCTTCCAGTTCAGGGGGTATAATCCATCATGGTGAGAAAGACATGACAAAAGGAGCAGGGACATTGGTTAGTCACACTGCACCCATTAATCCAGAAAGAGTTGTTGAACAGGAGATGTGGAAAGGGTGTAAAACCTCAAGGCCAATCCCCAGTGAGCTAAATCTATAGCAAAGCTCCACCTTCTATGGGTTCACAACCTTCTCAAACTGTAACACCAGCTGGGAACCAAGTATTTAAACATGACCCTTTGGGGGCATTTCACATTCAAATCACAGCACATACTGAGAATGTTAATATGAATTTTAGAGTAAATGTATCTATCTTATTATTTCAGGTTAATTCTGTAGGGATCAGTGTTATTCTTCATTTTTGCTAGGAGAAATGTAATCTGATTCTTCTAAAAGAACAGATATGAAACGGTCACAAAGAAGTATTTATTGTTAATAACACAGATTATTTTAGCCAGAAGATATATTTTTAATTCACTTAATATATAATGGAAAAAATTAAAAATATAGAGAGCTTAATCCATTACAGTTATTATTTTATTGCAATCATAAATTGAGTTCTTTGATAAGAACACACCTTAATATGTTGTGTTTATATTTATAAAAAGTTCCTTTTTCCTAAATAAAATAATATATTTACAATTATTTACTTCACTTAGCATCCTTTTCTTATTTTCCTTACTGATGCATCCAGATAGAAGTGGGCTTATAAGCAGTGGCAAAGCTCATGGCTTGTGTGTGGGAAATATTACCAATGAGCACTCCCTATTTTGAGACAACCTTGTCATGCTTTCAATATTAAGGAACTGTTTGTTTAGATGACCTATTGTTTAAATGCACTATTGGCTCAATTTCAGACATCAGTGTCTTAATTTCTATGTAATATAATAAGCACATAATTTGAATAGCTACTTTCTTCTTAATGAAAGTCTTCATTGAAATAATTTTTTCAATAGGAGTTCCTTAAAAGAACAATTTCTAGTCATAACAAAGTAAAATATAGCTATTCATAATTTCGTCAATAAAACAGCTTTTAAATGTTAAACTATGCCATAAAAAAGAAAATTTGATTCTAAATCTTGTATGTCTCTCCTATGCTTGTCAGATTAACTAACTTTAAGCAAGGTCTCATTTCCTCCTGAATACTAAGATGAATGAGCATCCTAGATTGCATTCTAGCTCTAAAATCTAATTTTTAATGGATACATTTGGACACAAAACTTGTTTGCTCATTTGTTAGTCTCTAAAGCAAACATGATCTACAAATATGAGCAAAGGTAACATTCTTTTGATAACAACCATGAACATAACAGGTACTCATATTGCAGTATTTCAAGACCTGGTACCTTACAAAATTAGTGTGGCTGCTAAATCACTTTTGAAACAATACTAAAAGGAAACTAGCAAGATCTAAATAGATGAATTCAAATGCATAAAATTAGGTCATCTTATAGAATGTATGTAGACATTATTTTAATGAACCTCACTAACAATTAGTGAGAACATCTTAATTTTACTGTAAAAAATATATTTCTCAAACGTTCAGTGGCTGTAAACTATTGGGCAGTATATCAACCATATTTAGAAGTCCATAAATATGTACCATTACTATACTTTTCTTTTTGTTTTTTTGAAGTAGGGTCTCACTTTAGCCCAGGCTGACCTGGAATTCAGTTCAGGATAGCCTCACACTCACAATTCTCCTATGTCTGCCTCTGGAATGCTGGGATAAAAGTCATGTGCCATCACACCAAGTAGAGAGAAAATGTGTGTGTGGGTATGGGTACACAGGGCCTCCTGCCACTGCAAATGAACTCTAGATGCATAGACCACTTTGTTCATCTGGCTTTACATAGATACGGGGGAAACAAACTCAGGTCATTAGGTTTTGCTGGCAAGCACCTTAACCACTGAACCATCTCTCCAGCCCTTCATATTTTGTTTCTCACTTATCTAATCAACCCATTCTTTACAAAAATGAAATTAGTAATATATCTAATATAGCTAAATATAATTAAATAGTTTGGGTAATAAAATACATTTCTTTGGGTATGCAATATAAATTTAAAGTAGTTATGCTAAAGATAAAAATTAAAATGTTTTCCTATTTTGTTAAATGAAGATTTGGGATTTTGTCATATCCTAAAGCTGATGCTTCTATTTTTTTATTTCCACTATTTAAAAAATCTCTATATGTACTTATTTTATGTGTATTTTAAACTTGACAACAAATATCAACAAAATATAGAGAGAGTTAAATACCAAGTTGATTTTATTTTATACATTTTGGAAAGAATGCTTGGGAAGATTCTCAGCTCCTTTTGCATAGGTGGTGAAGGACCTGCCAAGCACCATACAGTGATAGCACAGAAATAAATGAAGTGTAAACACAATGTTAGATGCATTCTAGTATCCATATGAAAAAACTCAATAACATTTCAGTAGACAGAGTCAATATATCTAAAGACAGGAATGTGCAAAGGTGATCATGCTAATGATATAAGAACAAAAGACTCAATATTGTTGAAATTATTTTGAGGTATGTTATAAAGCATAAGCAGAAGTGAACACAGTAAAAGAGCTTGTACCCTAACACCATGCCAATACCATGAAGGATTATCATTCTTTAGTTGTAGACTATATATTTATCAATATCAATAAAATTTCATCATTTGAAATTCACAGGGATTCATATGCATAAAATACAATGTATAAAATATGATTATTATCAGTTATTGAAAAATTAAACCAATTCAATTGTCATTAATTGAAAATCAAATATGGAAAGTGAAAAGTTATATAGTTGTTATGAATATTACGGGTTTTTAGTGTGTATATGTAGATTTAGTTGTAATACTAAATGACATTTTGGTAACAAGCTTGTATTAGTCAGGGTTCTCTAGAGGAACAGAACTGCTAGAATGAATTATTTTAAAAGGGGATTTATTGGATCAGCTTACAGTAGTCCAATAGCAGTTGCAGGCCCAAGAATCACTGAACCTGGTAGTTGCTCAGTCCTCGTGGCCAGATGCCTCAGCAGTCCCGACCCGGCACTGCAGATGGTGCAGGAAAGCCTGGAGGCTTCCTGAGGAGCCGCTGGGCTTCAATCCACGGGGGTCTTCAGTTGATGCTGGTCTTTCATCCGCACTGGTCTTCAATCCACGCTGGAAGGTAGCAAGCAGCTCCGGCAGCCAAAATGGAAGGGAGGCAGGAAGGAAGGAAGGGACTCTTTTTTCCCAGAGCTCCCTTGTATCAAGTCCCCCTCTGGGCGGGACCACCCATTCTGGGGGAAGGGCTCAACCTTGGGGAAAGACTTCCTCCTCTAGTTGATCCTTCCTAGAAGCAACCTATGGATTACTAAACAGATCAAGTTGACAACACCTTAACTATCACAAAGCTCATTTTAAAAAGCACCTTATATTGCCAAATCATGGCAAGATTTAGTGCATAAATTCCACAAATAATTCATGAATCTGCTTATGTTGTACCCATATGTGCTTATTTATTCAGTCATGCCATAATTCATGTATAGCTTCATATTATTTAATTATAAATAGGTACAGCACAACAGGTATATATGAGCCAATGTCGATAAATTCCCCATCAATTTTAGTATTATATATTTTTATATTTACATTGAATATTTTTCCTTTGTTAAAAGAACCTTTAATTTTTCAAGTTTAATAACATTTATCTAGTTTGAATTCATAAATCCCAAGGTTCAATTGCTTCATAGATTCCCCTCACTCACCTTCTTATAAAACTGTTGATAATGTTAAAGATACATAAAGTATTGCATTCTTCAAATGTACTGTGAGATATTAGGTGCCCTCACCACATCCTCACGGCTCCATTGGGTCTCCATGCAGGCCATCCACCAAACCTGCTTCACATTGCCCATGGCCATCTCCAAAACACAAGACCTGGTTGAAAACTCAATGACCCTATCTTTCCTGCGTTATTTATACTCCACAATACCAGGTAGGGTGCCAATTTGTTAATCCGGGGGGAGGGGGATAAAGCAGACTTTGAAGAACAGGACACTCCTTGAACACTCAGGCCCCATCAAGAGTCTACATTCTTCCTGTTACCCCAGTGCAGGTCAACTAAATGGCTCAATCTCAAAGGTTGTAATGACTCAATTGCAACTGAACAGGCAGCAGCTTTGGCCTACAGATTACTTTCTGTGCCATATCCCTCTGCTCATGCCATTGTTTTCTCCTGCCATCATGGAGCTTCCCCTCGAGCCTGTAAGCCAAAACAAAACCTTTTTTTCCTCCACAAGTTGCTATTGTCAAGTGTTTTCTGGCAGCAATGCAAACCTAACTGCAATAGCATATGTCATCTATAAAAAAATGCCATTTTATCCATAAATTTAAAGGGAAATAGCCAAGGTAAACTATCTTGAAATTGTACTGAAAAAAGATTAAAATTCAAAATTTGAGGTAGTGCTTTATTGCATGTGCAGTTTTGGCACTAACGCTGCAACATTATAATTTGAACCCTGGTAATTTGGGATTGTCTATACAAATTGCACAAAACCACAATAGACAAAATTGACTCAACTTGTGACCTGTAACATTAGGTAGCTTGTGGCTGTCTATGATTATCTAGAAAACATAAATACACAAAAGAAATTCTAGATATCATCAAAGACTGATAATCAACAAGGTGGTACTAAATGGAATTTAGTATTTTCATTACCTGAGTAACATGTGATTGTTATTTATTTCTCCTAGATGGTTTTCCTTTATGGTTTAATTTTAAGAAGGCTCACAGTATGAACATTTTTCCCCTTTGTCCTAAGACAGTCTAAAAAAATTCCATACTCATATCATTACACTCCAACCTCACCACAATCAAACTTTAATTACAGAAAAAAAATCACATAAAATTGCACCCCTCACAGTTCTCTCTAATGCACCTTCCTCTTTTTCCTTTGCTATTATTTGGACTGCAGATAAGCTACAGCTGGGCTTTGGCCAGTGGTCTTTAGTGGGATAGCAGATATTCTTTCCTATAATAATTTTCATTTTTCGTAATATATGGGTCAAGAGGGAAAGAATGTCAGAGCCACACACTGGGTCATGATACACAGAGACATTGCCTCCTACCCATAACTGATGGCTAACCCCACAATGCATGACCCACATTCCCCAACTAGGAGATTCCCTGGGGAGGGGAAGGACAGGCAGGAGGCTAACAATGGTAACAACTTGACTGTATTCACTGAGTAAAAACTAACAAAAAAATTTCACATTTCAAAAGAAAATGTAAAAATCACCAATTTCAATAGCTTTAAAAATAAAGTTCTGAGGCTGCGGAGATCGCTCATTCGTTAAAGCACGTTGCTGGAAAAGCCTGCCAGCACGGGTTCTGTTCCTTAGCATATTCATAAAAGGGGTCCTGGTGTACCTATAAACACACGAACCAAACAAATTAGTTGAAAAGTAAATAAAAAAAAAGTAAATAAATGCACACTCATGTGACCAAAACTCTGCCTCATAGGCCTTCATAAGAAGAAACAATGTTTTTATAGGTTTCTAAAGTCAATATAGCAAAGATATCAGGTCTTTCCAAACTGATCTGTACAACTCTAGGAAATTTCTAGCAGTGTCATAGGTATCAGCAAGTCAATCTTCAAATTAAGAAAAGGACTTATAAGAGCTGAAACATGAAAAACTGTGATGTGGAGCTATGATGCTACCATATCTTAAGATTCACTATGCAGGTACAGGATTGAGACACTATGAGGCACTTTTGAAAAAGCAAAATTATTAAGCAATGTAAAAGACTAGGGAACCTAGAAGTAGACATTGATCACACACACACACACACACACACACACACACACACACATATGTGTATATATATATATATTCCATAATGGAACTAAAAGCAAGCCAATGATGAAAGAAAATGATTTTAATAATGGTTCTGAAAGCCATCAAAATAGTATACTTAGAAAATAAATACCAGTATAATATCACATCCCACAGAAAAAAATGAAAATAAAATAACTTTCAACCAAAACATAAACTATAAAATTTTATTAGTATATAATAAAAGGAGTAAGCTATCAATAATTCAGAGATTAATATTCCGAATATTTTGAAGTGAAAAGGTAGATTATGAGATTGTAGTTAGTTTCATGTCTTTACTATGAACATCCTAACCAGACACAGTTTAGAGGCGGAAGGGCTTTATGTCAAGGTTACAGATCCAGAGGGCAGTTCCATCGGCGGTAGAAAAAGTGGGCTCCCTTTAGTTGATCCAAGCAGCCAACACCACATGCAAGCACAGCCAGTGCTCAAAACCTCTCTGCATATCTTTAGGCTAGAATTCAGATCCACCCTCCCAAACACATCTTAGGGCTGGACCACAGGACCACAGGATCTTTAAGCAATTTAAAAATATTAATTGTATTTAACAATTATGTTTGGTTTCACATTTCATTAAATTAAATATTGTTATAACTTAAAAAAATATATCCAGTTCAATCAGGAATAGTTTGATAGTTCCATAAGCATGCAGTTATTTATGCAGTTTGACAGTTATGGAACAAAAATGTTCCATAAGCATGCAGTTATTTATGCAGTTTGACAGTTATGTGTCAAAAATGTCACTTGTATGTATTTATACTAGAGAAGAAAGGCTCTTATATAACAACTTTTATCTAGTTATCACAGCAGGAAAGAGCCCAAATCTTTCAATAAGTAGTTGTAAAAACACTATATAGTGCAGGGCATCCAATATAACACTACAAAATAAAATAATAATCTATTGTTTTACACAACAATTGAGTTGAATTTGAGAGGCATTCTGTAGAGTGAAAGCAGCCAGAACTCATGTATTCAACATTCTGTAAATGATTTGATTGAGAACATAGTAATTCCAAACAGCTGGTGGAATGTTGGACTCATATGAGTATATGACTGTAGAAGGTGAAGAAAAGCAACTCTCTGGACACAAACGCATACTTTTTATACAGTTGAAGTAATGAGCGCAAGAATCTAATCATGTTAAAATTCACTGGCATTCAATAAAAAAAAAGCCTAATCCATTAAACCATATGATGCATAGAAAAACACTAATATAGGAATGTTGAGGGTCGTTTTCTTCTCTTTCAGAACTGAGTATGCTAAAACCTCAAGTACCATAATTTCTGGCTCTAGTACATAGAAAAATCAAAGAATTGAAAGGTGGGAAACTGTTTCTGAGCTCTCCCAGAAGTTACTTAAATGTTCTGAAATGTTTTCAACTGAACAGCAACACCTCACCCTCCCTCAGAACAGACCAGAAATTGCTGATGTGTTGCATCTATGATGAATGAGGGGTGATCATGCAGCCGCTGCAAACGTCTGTTCAGTAACCAAGGGACAGGAAACAATCAGAATTTTTTTCCTCATACCCAAGAAGAATTAAGACATGCTAAATCAAATAGATCAAGATAGTGGCCAGAGGCATTAAAATCACCCTAGAAGCTTTGGGAATATCCCAGTGCCTGGTTTTCGCCATGAAACTTCTGATTTAATTGATGTAGATGGATATTTTAATAAGTTACCCTTGGATTCTACATACAGCCAGATTTAAGTATCTTGAAAAAAAATCAATATAATCAGAATGTAGAAGAGCAGAGAAAATCTGAACAAAAACCCCAGTGCAGCTGGTCAGGATTAGATTTATCACAAATCAAACTTTGGGGTATTTTTTGTTTACTATGGCTACAGCATGCTAATATAATGAAGAAGTACATCTCTAGAGTAACACAGATTTCATTTTGTATGAATGAACAAATTCTGAAAAAATATAACTTAGAAAAATTAACACGTGGCATAGCAAATATGGTTAGTCTTTTATTTATTCAAATAAAATATTTGAATAAATAAATATTCTAAAGTCCATTTGGCTTCAATGGCTAGATCCTTGAAATATTTAAATAAGAATTGATTTCAAGTCTGTTGATAAATTTCCCAGAGAATAGAACAGGAAGAAATATTTATTGATTAAATTTTCTTGAATTTAATTTAAATATCACTTAAAAAAATTAATTTGATATGAAACTGTGTAGTTGACATAAAAATGTATGCCTTACTTGTATTTATTAAATAGTAAAGTATGCATAATGTGCTTTCCTTAAATTACAGTGAAACTTATTTAATTACAAAATTGTAGTGACATGTGACCTAAATTGTTTTTAATACTTAGGTTCTGCTAAAAAAGACTACATAGAGAAATTCTGAACAAACAACTTGCCCTTAGATTTAATTAAGCAACACCTGAGCTACAGCTGAACTCTGATGTAGAACACAGTGTGAAATAAAATTTTTAATATAAAGGTTAATGACTTAATTAAGCACACTTAAATGTTTAATTCAAATAAATGCTTAACTAGTCGACTGTAAAGTGCAGCTGTTTTGTTGCCTTTGGTTATTGACTCTAAGAACCTCTATTTTCCATTGGTGTTTCTTTTTATAAATACATATTTTTTAATTTTTTTTGTTGTTTATTTTTATTTATTTATTTGAGAGAGACAGACAGAGAGAAGGAGGCAAATTGAGAGAGAGAGAGAGAGAGAGAGAGAGAGAGAGAGAGAGAGAGAATGGGTGCGCCAGGGCTTCCAGCCACTGCAAATGAACTCCAGACGTGTGCGCCCCCTTGTGCATCTGGCTGAAGTGGGTCCTGGAGAATCAAGCCTCGAACCGGGGTCTTTAGACTTCACAGGCAAGCTCTGAACCACTAAGCCATCTCTCCAGCCTAATATTTTTATTTATTTATTTGCAAGCAGAGACAGACCAAGAGAAGAGAGACAGAAATAAAGAGTAGATAACCAGAGCCTATAGCCACTGCAAACAAATTCAAGATGCCTCTGCCACAATGTGCATCTGACTTTATGTGGGTGCTGGGCAGTTGAACCCAGGTTGTTAGGCTTTGCAGGCAAATACCTTAGCCACTGAGACATTTCTTAAGTCCCTCCATTGGTGTTTCTTAGTGGGACATCATGCATTGATGAGAGGAAAACTATTCCTCTAATTATGCTGTTTTTATCCTATCATGAGAAATGTGTATCTTGAATGGAATAATTGGATGATATAACAAATGTTAATAACTTATAATAATAAAATTTGGGTTCATCAGATCCCTATTTATTTTTATTTTTTATTTTATTTTATTTTATTTTTCTTGGTTTTTTGAGGTAGCCTCTCACTCTGGTCCAGGCTGACCTGTAATTAACTATGTAGTCTCAGAGTGGTCTCAAACTATCAGCGATCCTCCTACCTCTGCCTCCCAAGTGCTGGGATTAAAGGTGTGCATGACCATGCCTGGCTGGATTCCATATTTCATTTATCTGCATTATTTGCATTACATTTGGAATAAATTATTGAAAAATTCAATAATTTCTCACAAATTCCTTTTTCAAATAACACTTTGTACTTCAAACTAGGATTATCATCTTAAATTTGGTAACAAAGATTACATGCAATCTCACAAAGAAATCAATGGAAAGAAAAGGATATGTACCAATCTTTCCCTCTCACTCTTTTCCTCTCCTTTCTCTTCCATCTAATAATATTATTTAATCATATTAATAACTTTTGAAATTTGAACAATTTCTAGCACAAGGAAGTAGGGGAATACCTATTAATAGATTATAGTTATGTACTTCTAAAGAAAGTTTTACAGAGGACACACATTATTGTCTCACAAACAATAAGAGAATTGTATTTCAAATTTACTCCATTTTAATACTTTAAATCAAACTTCTACATTTAAGTGATTAAAAAATAGTTTAATCCTATGTTGTTCTCATAAAATTGAGCCTAAGTGAATTTTAATAGGATGTAAATGATTTATGCTCAATAGCAGCTCGGCATACTCCCATCTTTTACTTCTGCTTATGTTGATATCTTGACTCTTCTGTGCAATGTGGAATTTGAGTTTTAAATCATTGACTTCCTGAGCCACGGTTTTCTCTTTTCCCCTTGGAGTGGATCCACTTTAATTAGTTCTATCTTTTTCTCCCCTCTGTGTGTCTTTTATCTGCAAACTCTCCTCACATTTTTGGCAAAAGCACAGCTCACTCATCAGCTGTAACACAGCAACCATGAGGCTACCCTCACAAAACAAAATTGCAGAATGATGCACAGAAAACAAGCACTTGATTTCTTTTCAAAGCTGTCTTCAATTCTTTCTAAATCAAAAGAAAAAATTGAAGTCACACTTCTGTTATAATAACACAGAGGTAGAATTTCTGGAAAAACATAAGGTTTACATTAATCACAATTGCTTATTGAAAAATGGTAAACTTAACCTTTTATGAAAAGAATGATCATTTCAAACACATGCGTCAAGTAACAACTCAGGGTTAATTTCACTGTATTAGAACACAGATATTCAATTTAGAGACGAGTTCATTTGAAGGCAAGTAAAGTATCTTAAAACATGCTGTAACTTGTGATACACATTCATAATTGTTTAAGCATGGTGATTAGAGCATTGAACCATTTATGAACTTATAGATAACCACTAAAATGAATTTGTTCCATGTGCCAAAATTTCTAAAGAAGAATTAAATTCCCACCTAAAGTTTACACTTTTGTTGCAACCTTAAATACATATGATTACAACTAAATATCTTCATAATTTTATCCTTATTATTGACTTCTATATTTATCTTACTGATTACACTTTTTTTACACAATAGGTGAGCAAGCAACATATGGCTAGTGCCAAAAATTACCTTTAGCAGTTTTTATTTTAGACAGGATCTACCTGTATATGACATACCAGGCCATAGGTTATATGCAACATACTCCAAATTACTATTTATTTACACTCGCTCCCTTAAAATACATTTATTATGGGCTGAAGAGATTACTTAGCAGTTAAAGCACTTGCCTACAAAGACTAAGGATCCAGGTTCAGTTCCCCAGATCTCACATAAGCCAATGCACAAAGTAGCACATGCGTCTGGAGTTTTTTACAGTAATTAGAAGCACTGATGTGTCCATTCTCTCTCTCTCTCTAATAATTAAATAAGTAAATATATATATATATATATATATATTCATTATATGTATGTTATGCATTATATATATTCATTATATATGTTATGTTTTTTATATATACATATATACATATATATATATTTGTTCTCGTATCCTAAAGAGTATTTCCAGATTTCACAGAATCACACTGGAGCAACATTGTGAATTAAATGAATATTCATCAGGTTAAAATTATGAACTGCACTTTAGGTGTAGGATATTATGTTCACCTGTAGGTTACTGTTCATAAAGCTGAGGAAATGAGCCCTTGTAAGTTATATTAATTGTAACTCATAAACATTGCTCTTTATTCCAACTTCATAATCAAGACCCTGAATTCTCAAGATGTACAAAAGCAGCTATGGTCTATAATGAAAGGAGATATCTATGTACCTTTTACTGTTGCTAGATAATTTTTTAACTTATTTCATATAAGACTTTATATTACAAATTTAATATTTTCATTCCACATGTTTATTAATTTTAAAATCACATTAAAGTTTTTAACTCTCATATCCTCTTGAAGTTATCTCATAATAATGCAATGCATTGATTTTGACTAGGCAAATACCTATGTTAATAGGTACCCAAGCTGACTTTTGACTTTAGTAGCAGTTTAAATATGCATAGCCATAATTATTTTCAAGTCATTGATGTGATTGTCAATGTCAGTCAATTTTATATTTAATAAATAAAAAGAAATGCTAGGTTATCTTTATTTGTTTATTGACTATCATCAATATTTTGTAAATATAATGTACAAAGATAGGAGAAAAAAATACTGCCATAGCCATCTTGAAATTTCTTGCCTTATAGAAAAGCCAACTATTTTTATTGTTTTATAGTTTTTGTGAAAATATTTGTCCATTTTTTTCATAAAGAAAACAATCATTTTCAGGTTTACTTTGTTATGTAACTTCCCCAGGCAGCACTACTGAGGAACATTTCTAAGCTTTAAAAATAACTTTAAAGTCTCAGTTAATTTAGCCAATATTATACTTTTTCTTTTCCTCTCTTTTCTTGCCACAATCATGGGTGTCAAGTTGTACATACAGATGTTGTAGACTTTGGGTTAGGTCTGATGAGAGAAAAATATGCAAGTAAAATTATTATACTGAAAAGAAAATGTAACATATGCTTAGTGACTAGAAAAGTATAATCCGTGTTCACTGGAATGTTTTCAACTATCCTCACTGGAAATGTAGACTAGAGTTCAACTTTCTCTTGCACAGAATATATTAGTAACAATAAACAAAAGAAAGTTAAGTTGGTCACTTATGACCAAACTAAACATTTTTCTGCATTGTGCATTGCCTTTCATCCTATTTATATGGGTATTTCTGCATATGTGTATAGATGTATGAGTACATATAAAAATACAGTCCAGTATAAATATTGTATATGTGACTTGAGAAAGCTATTTCTTCAGTCTCTAATGCAATAATCACATAATATGTGTGTACTTGTTGAGAAATTAAATTTGCTGTAGTTCACCAGAGGAACTTAATATTTACCTTTAATAATTTTAATGAATTTAAAAAGAGGCACAAGTAGTTAACAGCTAATGTATATGAGAGAAGAATTTAAAACATAGTGCTAATAAACTCTGGAAGAAGGTAGCATTCCAAGTCATTACACTGAATGCTGACTATTGAATATTATAATTACACAATATTTTAAGAAATGAATCTATTGTTGACCACAATGTTACATCTTTATCTGTTTTTAACTGAGTAACAAAAGTTTATTAGTAAGCCTACTGTAGGAATAATAACGTGCTCATATTTTATGTTGTTATTTTTCTAGTATCAAGAATATTTTGATGAATTAGTGAATTAGTATTTCATGTGGATATATTGTGTGAGTATTGAAAGAGCATGTGTTAGAAAATGTGTGGACTATAAAGCTATTTACTCATTATATGTGTGTGCTCACATAAAGACATAGGTAAATTACTATATTTCTATTTACAAATGCATATATTATATTATAATATATATTATATTATATTATACAATATAATATATGCATTTATATTTGATATATTATATATATTATATAATATATCTAATATAATAATATAATATATATATAATATATATTATGGTGTATGTGTATAGATTTACATGTTCCACATAAAAGCTCTCAATAGAGTAAAGATGCCTGCATGTGTTCCATTTTTGGATAGTGGGGAAGTGAAGAACTACTTCAACTAACATTCCTATAGCTTCTTCTTTAGGGTGATACCTTTCAACAAGCAGTGTCTTATCTTTATTTGATGAATAAATTGATTTGTCACTAGAACTCCAAGGTGTATTCAATATATCATATGAGTACACTTGACAATTCCTCTAGTATTAGTTCTGACTAATTTGGAGCTCTTTGTAGAATTTAATGTAATATATAATTTAGGGAAACAAAATATAGTTCATAGTAGGTGCCTAATTGATAACTGACAAAAGAATTTTTCTTACAGAAACTGTGCATTATAATGGCAGCTTTTTCTTTATGAGTTGGCCATAGTCTTATACGTCATTTAAAAGTAATCTTTATTTTATATGTAGTTCAATGTTTCTATTTATAATTTTTATCTCTGACAATTACATTTATTGGTCTTATATATTTTATATTGTTGAATTAAGTTACTTTTGATTCATAACATTGTTCCCTCCTCTCATTTGTAAATAAGATTGTTTAAATATAATTTAAATTTTTCATCTTCAATTTATGGAAAAAGGATATCACAGTCTGAACTCTAAATACCTTGTTCCTCATTCTCCCATTGTATGCTGCCATGCCTGGCCTGAATACAGATGTTTTTATGGAAGTTTGAAAGAGTGACCTAAATGTCCCAATAATCATGGTGCAAATGAAGACATGTGTAAACAGGACAGAGATAACTTACAAATGAGTAATTGATAGGAAAATACACACCTGTATATGCCAACAGAGAAAGAAATATGTGCACCAGTGTCATATTGGGATAGAAAAATAGAAAATTATAATGAGACTTCCTCATTCAAGGTGCCCTACAAATGCTGACAAAGCATCCGGAAAAAGAGAAGAGAAAATATTAGCTCTGTATTAGGACTGAAATACCTAAGACACCAAAGACAAAATATCAAGTAGCAGGGCTGGAGAGATGGTTCAATTGTTGAGTCCTTCCTACCAAGCATGAGGGTCTGAGGTAACATGAGACCTCTGAGTTCAATTCCCAAGAACTCAGTAAAAAGAAGTATGTGAGCAAACATGTCAATAACCCCAGTATTTTGGAATCTCAGAGACCAGTAATCACAGACTCTCTCTGTCTTGAGAAAATGGCAAAAGCTCCAGAATCAGTGAATAGACTCCATCTCAAGCACACACAGTGGATATACAATAGCCGTGGGACATCTGATGTTCCCTACAGCCTCTCTATGCAGCCTGGGCATACCACCTCTGCATATAAACTTATATTCACATACCACACACACTCAAACCCACAAAAATGCTATGTAGCTGTATGAATATTTAGTGTGTTATAGGAACTGCAGAGTAGTTATTCAGATTTTACCAACCATACAAATTTGACCAACTGTATTCCCCCTTGACAGTACCAAGAAAAGGCCATGCTTCCTTGGGCTGGGGCTTGTTTTTAGGAATTATGGTAACTTCAAGCATTATTAGTATTCTATTGCAAATATTGGTGGTGCATTATTGTTTCGGAAACAGTGTCTTACCAAGTTGCTCAAACAGGTCCTGAATGCACTGCATAGCTCAGGCAGGCCTTGAATTTGACATCTTCTTGCATCAGCCTCCTGAATAGCTGAGAACATAGGCCTCCACCATGAGGAATAGCATATTTCTATATTTCAAATGGAGTAAGAGCGAAGAATTCAACTCCTTTTGTGCCAAACTGCATTATGTTCAAAAGACTTTTCCTTAAAAAAAAAGGAAAGTTTAAGCTTGACTTTATTGAAATAAATATAGCCTTAGCTACAGGAAGAATCTATACAAATCAGTTTGATAAACCTAATTACTGTTTTTTATAGCACCTTTGGGCCACATTGAAATAGAGTCGAAATAGCACATAGTGAACAGTTGACTTTCCCCAAAGGCACCGAAACATTGATCTATAATTGAGCTTTTTCCAAACAAAAAGCAGTCTGAATTTTTCTCAGTCTCCTAAAATGCAGAGAAAAGTCAAATTTAATTATGTTCTGGTAGTCTTACCTTTAATTTCTTGAAGGTCTGAAATTTCTTATGTTAACTTTGTGGTATCAATAGCTAGAAATTGAAGGTTCAGTGGTTTTATCTCTCCTTGTGGTTTTGGTTACATTTATGAAATTGAAGATAGTATGATGCCACATTTGGGGGACACCCTCACTACTGTCACGCTAGTGTGACGATGTTTAACGGATTGTTCTACTTTTGATCAAGTGTCAGTGCTTAATAATACCTTTATTTCAGATTTGTAAATTTATATTTATTCCACTCTACATATTTTGGTGTCAATTTGGAATAACAGAGTTTTAAAATAATTTGCTATTTTTTTCTTATCACAGAATCACCTTAGTTTCTATATAATCATTTCTTTCTTATGTATATTAGTTCAAACAATGCCAAATGTAGTCCTTCACAAAATTTAGTCAGAATAGTGCAGATTATTTAAAGCAAACAATACAGTAGAATATTTTGAGGGGTGCTCAGGATTAATCCCATGATTTCATGCATGTGAGAAAAGACATCTACCACAGAATGGAATCTCTTTCCCAGATGGACAAACTAGTATACATTTTAGTGAATCTTCGCAATCTGGCTAAGTCAATTTAATCACCATCAACTTTTGGTATAGAATATTTGGGATATTGTAGAAGCCCCTCTGTATCATTCTTTTCTCTTTTGAGGTTCTAATTTCACCCACCATCCCTAAATATCTGGTCTTTAGTCCACTAAAAACATGTTTTAACATTGTATTGGGAATTTTATAATAATTTTATACATATTGCTCTACTATCATTTACTTTGTAAGAGTCAATAAGCTTATAAATTTCTTGTGTTTTCAGTTTTTCCAAATTACATCGTTCTTGAATTATTAGTGCTTTACTATTTTATAAAATTAAAAGAAAAGGCAACATATTTTCTTTATTGTTGGAAATTATTTTTTAAATATTTTATTTATTTATTTATTTATTTATTTATTTATTTATTTATTATGTGTTAATAGAGAAAGAAAGGATGGGTCTGCCAGGACCTCACACCACTGCAAACAAACTCAAGACATATATGCCCATTACTGCATGTGGCTTTATGTGAGTACTGGGGAATCAAACCCTGCTGGCAGGTTTGCAAGCAAGTGCCTTTAACTACTCAATTATCTCCTCAGCCTGTAGGCAAAGGATTTATTAAACAATAATTTCTCCAAAGAATATAAAAAGTAGTCAAAGGATTTATGTCATTACTAATAATCGAAGAAATGCAAGTGAAACCAAATTGAAATATCACCTCACACCCAGAGAGGAGGCTCTTATCAAAGAGGCAAGATACAGGGCTGGAGAGATGGCCTAGCAGTTAAGGCATTTGCCTGCGAAGCCAAAGGACTCAGATTCGATTCCCAAGGACCCATGTAAGCCAGATGCACAAGGGGCACATGTGTCTGGAGTTCGTTTGCAGTGGCTAGAGGCCCTGGCATGCCCATTCTCTCTCTATCTGTCTCTCTTCTCTCTATCTCTATATTCTTGCAAATAAATAAATAAAAATCTTTAAAAGGTGAGATTAATAAATGATGAGAATGATGAATACACATGAGCTTGTTGTTATGGAAAAGAAATAAAACTTTTGGAAGGTTTCTGAAGACCTTAAAAGCAGCACAATTATTTGAAATGGCAAACTATTCTTTAGGCACATAATTGCAGGTGGTTTAATCATAATTTTGTAAAATATATTCCCTTCCATGTTCACTGCAGCACTATGTACAATAATTAGACTAAGAAAATAATATCACTATCCATAGCAGACAAATGTATACTATACAAATGTTCTGGCTTATTTTTAACTTTTTAAAAAATAATGAACTCTAACAATAAAATACAATATATACTGAACTGAATATGTGGGAGGAACAGAAAGACACACCACACCACTTCACAATCACATTCAATGACAGGGAGAGGTAGAAGAATGAGTATTAACTTCTGGTGTGTTATTGCATATGCTGAAGACTAAAGATGATAATGTACTTTACATTTTAAATGTACGCAGAGTAAAAAAGAAAATTATTTTTAATTATTTATTTAATTGAGAGAGCAAGAGACAAAGAGGCAGAGAGAGACAGAAGAAGAGAATGGGCACACCAGGGCCTTCAGCCACTGCAAACAAATTCCAAATGCATGTGACACCTTGTGCATCTGGCTTACGTGGGTCCTGGGGAATCAAACCAAGGCCCTTTAGTTTTGCAGGCAAAATTTCTTATCTGCTAAGCTATCTTTCCAGCCCAAGAAAATTATTTTCATCACAAAGTGATGATAAACATTAGAGGAGATAAATATATACAACATTAAATCATAACATATATACATACATATATATATATATATATATATATATATACATATATATATATATGAACTTTTAACTTGTATCTGCAAAAAATAAATGTAAACATAAAAGATAGCATACTATCTATTACCACATGGTTGGAAGACATTATGCTAAACTAATTGAGCCTTATATAGCCACAAAATATAGCCATAATCTCACTTTTTTACTCATTCATGTGTATACATGCATATATATGTGAACAATATAATGAAAGACTGTGCATATAGACACACACATACCTGTACCCATGCACATATACATATGAGGGAGAGAGGAAAGGGAGAGAAAGAGCAGTATCAAGTAAAACCAGCACTGAGGAAGCAAACATAGGGGACATCTTGGCCACACAGAACACTGCTTGGCTTGGCAGGAGAGGCACATTTTCCTCACACTGCTCTCAGCAACCTGTTTGCAACAGATGACCTTCAAGTGCATCAAGCTGTACATGATCCTACATCAAATTAGCATATTTCTCTGCTCCACCGGATATTCCCCTTTGTGATGAATTTTTATTCAAATATATTTTTAAACAAATGCAGTATCAGAACTGCATGGGCCATCCAGCATAGACAGATTTGTGAGTGCCTGTGAAGTAAGGTAAACTGAGTTCTTTAAGTCAACTTTTAGAAAGAGTCCTCTATTTACAACCATATGGCTATGCTTATATGTTTCCAGTGTACACAGAAAGTAAAGCAGAATCTTATTAGACTAAAGCAAAAGCACTAAAAAGATGAGGGACAATACACTGGAAGAGAACAGTGGGATTTTTAAATTCCACAGCATCAGCAATTTTACTGCCTCTGGCTTCTGATTCTAATGATTTTTGGGGTTGTCTGGGTGGTTCCATATATTGATTTATAGACATATTATAAAAGTTTTCTTTGACTGTATTTGATGATGATGATGCACCTATTTTTAATTATATTATGCCCAGTCATGTAGAAAATAGTGCTTGTCTGCTTTGATAGATATATTAATCAGCTTCATTGTAGTAGCCATTTTACTATCAATTGAATCCCATATATTTTTTAATATTAAATATATATGATATAAATATATAAATTGAACATGGTGTTTCCTTTTTTTTTATTCCATTTAAACCCAATCTCATTATTCTGGAATTTCTTGGGTCCTATTCAATGGCAATCTCTACTCTATCATGCTTATCATTTTTCTCTCTTCAGCATTCTTCTTAGCTCTTGTATGAGGCTTGATATTATACAGAAGCCAGATTGTTTGATACTTGTATTATTGCATTTTGTATATTTAACTCAGTTTCTTTTTCCCCACCTCTTCCTTCTCCACTTTATTGTTATAAATAGTAATCATTTGTCTTACAACTGTTCTAGATTCTAGGAGAGTGGTGAAATCACATGAACAAGCCCTGTTGCCTTGCTTTGAGACTATCATTATAGTTGTGTATTTTTAAATATTTATTTATTTATTTATTTATTTGAGAGAGAGAGAATGGGCATGCCAGGTCCTTCAGCCACTGCAAATGAACTGCAGACACACGTGACATCTTGTGCGTCTGGTTTGCATGGGTCCTGGGGAATTGAACCAAGGTCCTTTGGCTTTGCAGGCAAATGCCTTAATTGCTGAGCCTTCTCTCCAGCCCTATTTATATGATTTCTATCTTTATCTATTCACTGGAACAAGGGCCCAAGATGAAAATCATGTCATAATAAAAAAGAGATACTTGAACAGTAACAAGAACAAGTAATTAACCAATAATATTAGCAATTACAAACAAATTATAAATTCCAAATGAATGAATTCTAGATGCCAGGGTATTGTGGACCTCCTCCTAGCTTCCTATCCCTACTGTTAAACAGAAGATCTGAAATTCCCTCATAAATATTTGTGTTACTACATGCAAACTGAAAAGACCCCCTTCTTCCACCACATACCTCAAATTTGCCAGTAGATAGCTACCTAAAGATGTGTGGAGGTACTTATTATTCTCGTGATGCTCTAGGGCACATATGAAGGGTCAAAATGATTCTAAAGACACTATATAAAAACCCTGATGGTATTTGTACATGTCGTAAATGCCGAGAAAATCTGTTGTAAGGAACACTATCTTCCAAATCATAGGGATTAATATCATGAAATCAAGGGGTTGACAAATATTTTCTGAGAATCCTTTTAAAGCAGAATTTTTCAGAGCCCATATGCCAAAGGCTAGCTCACAACTGAGAAACAACTGTTCTCTCCTTCTGAGGCCTCAGGAAGCTCTCAGCAGGAAACAGCTGTGCTGTAAGGGATGAAATTCCCCTGGGCAAAAGCCATCATGAAGACAGTGGAGTGGAAAAATATGAGCTGGCTTCCTCCTGTGCATCAGAGAGAAAACTCCAGAAATACCCAGGATTGCAGACACACAAGATGAGGCCTTAGGAGATTAAACTGATACTGTGAAAATATAACTATAATATTTTTTCTAAATTCACAATCTTATAAGAGGATGTGCTAATAGGAACTGCTACTGACATTAGTACTGGTTGAAAAAATCAGGGCACACTTTGAAAATATGCACATAAAAATAGCTTTAGATCAAAAGAGGATCAGAATCATGATTGCAATTTACAAATTATATGCAACAAACACACATGCTTATAATATTAAAAAATAATTATTAATTTCTTAGATATGCAGTTTTAGTTTCATATTTGATTTAAAATTTATGATGCATTTTTATTAGTTATGTACACAGTGTGTACACAGCCATGTTGGTACCATTGTTGGCCTCTTCCCTGTCCTTCCCCCTCTTAAGGGACCCTCCTCTCACTCATTGTGGGGGTAGCCATCAGTTATGAGGAACTGGCAATGTCTCTATGCATAATGTACCAGATTGTGGCTCTAACAATTTTTCCACCTCCTCTTCCCCCAATTTCCCTGAGCCATGTTGGGTTCGTTTTAGGTCTTCTTCAGTGATGAGGTTTGGGGAGCCTCTGTGTCTCTGGATCTCTGGATTGGTAGGAGTTGAGTGTTCTTTGTGTCTATCTCATTCACCCTTGTGCTGGTACCAGGTTCACCATGAAAGCAGCTCTCTTGCTCATTTCCCAATTACTCTATGGTTTCCGCTGGGGCCGTGATGAGGTGTGATGGGCTGATTCTCTCCTCAGGTTCTGAGTCCATCTGAAAAAGAGAAACAAGTTCTCCAACTGAGAGTGAACTCAGCACCAGATAAATGGGATAACAATTATTATTTTAAAGAGAATTTAATGGGTGTAGGCCTTCTTGTAGCCCATGATTGGTGGGAGCTTGATATTGGAGAGTGGACTCATATTTTGAATATGGTTCTGACTTGTTTCCCAGTTCTAGCTCTGGGCTCTGTTCCACTGAGTGAATCCGTTAGCTAAATCAAGAGCAGATTGTCACCTACCATGGCTGTGTGCCACTAATGCATTTGTGTGTGCATTACATCAGGTTGTTTGCTACTAAATAGTTTTGATGATACATTTTTATATTTTCTCAGTATGTTCTATATTTATAATAAGCCCATTAGCTTAGGTAATAATGAACTTTTTTTCTTTATTGAAATAATCATCAAGCAAGTATTAGCAGTTGAAATAATTTTCATCTCTCTTGTCCATACACTACACCTATTTAGGAGGTTTTTGTCACTAAGTAATGAGGAATTCAATAATCAGTGATTGAACATAATATATACATATTTTTATATGGCAGATAGTAATCAGGGAAATCTTCCAGGTTTACTACATTCTCCTTCCATGTCTTTTATCACCATTCTTAAGTAAAGACTCGGCTGGTACTCAGTGGCGTTTGTTGCTAAGAGAAGCATAAAGAATAAAACAAATTTTTATTCTTAAAGTTCTCCTTCCACTTCCCTCCCTTTCATTCCTCTTTCTTCTTTTCCCTTGATTCCTTTCTTTCCCCTCAATTGTTGTTCATTTATTTATTTCTCCTAATTCTGTTCCTCTTCTATTCCCTTTGCTTTTTCCCTTCTTCCTTTCCTTCCTCCTTTCTTCCCTCCCTCCTTCTTTTCCTTCTTCTCTTCTTTCCTCCTCTCTCTCTACTTTCATCATCAGGAAAGGAAATCCTCCCATTCCCACCAGCCAAAACTTAAAACACTCCTAATGTCCCTAGTGATCCCTATGTTACACTGAATTGAAACGTTGACAATCTGTCTAATACAACAAGCAAGGGTGGATAAAAAGTCAGAGTTATGCTATGCAGAAGTCAGATTTTTCCATTATTACATAAACCTGGTATCAGTACAGGTTGTACCTGTAAACATCCAACTTCAGTGTTGAAGGCAAAATAGAGGAAAAAGAACCAAAATTACTGGACACATACACTGGTCCACTGAGGCTCAGGACTCTGTTGTTGGGGCCAACAATCATTAAGTGGTAAATATTTTGGTACTTAAGGGCTGGAGAGATGGCTTAGCGGTTAAGCGCTTGCCTGTGAAGCCTAAGGACCCTGGTTCGAGGCTTGATTACCCAGGACCCACGTTAGCCAGATGCACAAGGGGGTGCATGCATCTGGAGTTCGTTTGCAGTGGCTGGAGGCCCTGGCGCACCCATTCTCTCTGTTTCTCTGCCTCTTTCTCTCTCTGTCTGTCACTCTCAAATAAATAAATAAAAATAAAAAATATTAAAAAATATTTTGGTAGTTAAATTGTGAGAACTGTTTTGTATGATGGAAGTGTGTCATCGTTGATGTCCATAGGTCCCTGTCTTAGGCCATGGCATGAAATTTAAAATGGAAAAATTTCAGTCTTGAAAATATCCGTTGTTAACCTCTTTAGAACATTCATGAATATTAACTGCCCAAAAAAGTAATCCTAAGTTAATAATAAATAAATGTCTCAGTTACCCTTGTCAGTGTTATAATTATTAAGCATGCAAGTTCAGAGCTCATCACAATCTTGGAACTACAAACGCATGAACATATGCAGAACAAAACTTTAGAGTGATCTACCTCAGGAAATGCTGATAAACCTATCAGCTGTACTCCTTTGCCCATACTTCAGCATCCTGAAATTTCAGTAAGTCTTCTTATTCCCTTTTCTTAAATGATTTCTCAAGTCAGGCTGGGCGTGGTGGCTCACGCCTTTAATCCCAGCACTCAGGAGGCAGAGGTACGAGGATCACCATGAGTTCGAGGCCACCCTGAGACTACATAATGAATTCCAGGTCAGCCTGAGCTAGAGTGAGAAAAACCAAAAAAATAAATAAATAAAAAATAAAAAAAAAATATATATATATATATAATTTCTCAAGTCAATTTGATTGCTCCTTGTTAACTGTTACTTTGGTAAGGTAATTCCTCTATCTGTTACATATTAAGTTGTTGGTGCTTTTTTTCTAGATGTTCCCCATATAATTGCAATGTTTAAGTAACATTCCTAAGAAAAATGTGTCCTTCTCTTTTTACTGTACAGAAGACCAAGCAGGAAGAGTCACAAATTTGACTCACTGTTATAGTCCATATTAATAGACCAAGAATACAGGTTGTGAAGATTTTCAAAACGAATCAATGAGGCTAAATGAGCCAGTGGGTGCAACAGTGACACATCTGTCATGGTGGAAATGAACTGCCCTCTAATTGGACTGGAGGCCCGCTCTATGGGAGGGAATACATCCCTGATACTGAAAACTTAAAACAGGGGGAGTCATGAACTATAGGGTGTAACATGTGGTGCTGTCTAGCTAAATGTATATACTATGCTTATCAAACTGCCCAGTAAGCACTTCTCTTAATGTTCATACACTTATATTAATGCTACTCTCACTTTTAGTAGAGAATCTCCTCTTTTCAGATTGCAGTGACCTTGGGATGACTCAGAAGGCATCATGGTGCTGGAAAGATGTGACAGGAGTGCTCAGCACTGCAATATCTCTATCATACCTTCCAAGGATCAGGGTCTATTGCAGAAAAAGTGGTGGGAAGAATGTAAGTGCCAAAGGAAGGGTAGGACTCCTTACAACGTGCTCCCCCAAGACACAAAATGGCCTGGATATCCATGACCTCACAGTGACTGACACTACCTACACAAGACCATCATAATAGGAGGAAAAGATCATGAAATCAAAATAAAAGAGAGACTGATTGAGATGGGGAGCGGATATGATGGAGAATGGAGTTTCAAAGAGAAAAGTGGGGGAAGGAAGGGCATTACAATGGGATATTGGTTATAATCATGGAAGCTGTTAATAAAAAAATTGAAAAAAAGAATTTATGAATTATAGGACAAAAATCACATTGAATTAAATATATTATAACAAAAGTTTTGTATGCAGGAAAAAACTATAAAATACAAGTAATTTCCAAAGCATAGACATACACAATAGTGCACTGATCAATTTCATCAGGGAATATAACTGTTAATTCATATACCTGGGTAAACTGCCACTTCCCATTTTCAACCATTGTTAAGTGTTGCTGATAATGAATTATCTTTCTACTACAGTTTTACTATGAATACATATATTCCTAAGAAATATTTGTTGTGTGTTTTTCAAATAATATTTTACTTTAGCCACTGTGTTTTCCTTGCATAGTGTTGCAATTCTTACTTAGTTTTTATTTATATCTTATGTGTATGTATATGTATGTATGCATATATGTGTGTGCTTACATATTACCTGAATTGTTATACAAAGACTTATTCACTACATACCATTATCAATTATGTGTCTAACCTAAATTTGTATATATTTGCTAAATATCTATAAATAGTTTTACATATATCCTATACTAAGACAAAATTCCTCTGGAAGTTATTCATTACTATGGAATATATCATGCTGATAGCTTTTGACATTCCAACTGTGTAACACAAAAATTATTTTCAAATATTTTATAATTTTCCAATAAATATGCATCTTAAGTTTTCACTGCTTCTTATCTATGTCACTATTTAAAAATAAATCTTACGTTTAGTTATTTAGAGAACAATATAGGCACACTTATGTTGACATTTTTTAAATATTCATTTGTTTTAATACCAACAAACAAATTGTAAAAGATTCCACTCCCATTTTCCTCCTCTGAGAGATGCTAGTTTATATCTTCTGTTCATCTAATTTAACAATATTCTCCATTTTTATCAATTGTATGCTCCCACCTAACATGTGTATATTATCATTGTTTCTTATCTATGGCAACATTTAATAATCACAACTTTTTCAAATTCAGTAAATAGGGAAAATGTATCATTTCTTAAAACTTATATTTTTCTCAAAAATAATATATTTTAAAATATTGTTAATCCTATTTCTCTTTTGAGCATTCCCAATTTCTATTTTCAGATCACATTTTGGGAGTCTTTTGAGTTTTCATATTGCCAAGCAGCCCTTGTTTATGATACACCTTCAATTTTTAACTGCTATTGCTTTGAGATATCATTTTTCAAATATTTTTGATTTAGTTTGTGGTAACTGTATCAAACACTAATTTTTATTGCTATTAACAATGGGACATGGGCTGGAGAGATGTCTTTGCTGTTAAGTGCTTGCCTGTGAAGCCTAAGGACCCCTGTTCCAGGCTCGATTCCCCAGGACCCACGTTAGCCAGATGCATGCATCTAGAGTTCGTTTACAGTGGCTGGAGGCCCTGGAGCTCCCATTCTCTCTCTCTCTCTTTCTCTCTCTCTCTCTCTCTTGCTCTCTCTCTCGCTCTCTTGCTCTCACTCTTGTTCTCAAATAAATAAATAAAAATAATAAACAAAAAATTTAAAAAATGGGACAGCCTCTATGATTTTTTTCTCTTTATATTTGTCCTATGCATTCTACTAATTTTTGTCTGTTGATTTTCTAACCTGACACTTATTTGAGACAGAGACAGAAACAAAAAGAGAAAGAGGGAGAGAAAGAAACAGAGAGAGGGGACAGAATGGGCATTCCAGGGCCCTTAGTCTCTGCAAACAATCTCCAGAATCATGGGACACCTTGTAAATATGGGTTATGTGAATGTGAGTCCTGGAGAATCAACCCTGGGTCCTTCGTTACTCAGCAATCACTTTAAATTCTAAGCCATCTCTCCAGCTCCAATAACTGATTAAAAAAAAAAAAAGATTAAATGTATGTTTCCTTTGGAACTTGCCAAAAACTTAAGCAAGCCATTCATCCTGGGACAGTCAGTAGACAAGAAGACTACAAGCTACTAGTAATAGGATCCTTTTCTTCCCAGCATCAGTGTATTCCTTCTTATACTTTGTGCTTACAAACAATCACAATGCTTACATAAATTTCAGAACATATTTATATATTCTCAAGTTCTCAAATACATTTCTTCTAGAGAACTGGCATGCTGAAGACAGTTTGTTATTTTGAATAAATTTTTTCATTGTGCTTATCATGAACTAAGTCATCATTCTATAGGTCAATAAATGCTGCAGCATATGCCGCACTCTGGATTTTGAAACAGACAGAAGTTCTGAGTTTTCACATTTTCTGCTGCCTTTCTGCTTATGATGGTTACATTTCTCTTCTACTCCTGTGTGCTCCTGTGCTCAGGTGCACTGTCTTACTCACACAAATACTGTCATGCTTACAACTCCTGTATCTGTCAAAAATCTACTCATAAATTTGTTTCTTTTCTAAAAAAAATTTTGTTACTTTTATTTATTTACTTGAGAGAGAAAGAGGCAGAGATTCAGAGAGAGAGAGAGAGAGAGAGAAAGAGAGAGAGAGAGAATGGGCACGCCAGGGCCTCCAGCCACTGCAAACGAACTCCAGACCGGGTGTGCCCCCTTGTACATCTGGCTAACGCAGGTCCTGGGGAATCAAGCCTCGAACCAGAGTCCTTGGACTTCACAGGCAAGGGCGTAACTGCTAAGCCATCACTCCAGCCCAGTTTTGTTTCTTTTAACACAAATTATACATAAATTTCTTTGTCCCTTGATTCTAAAACTATGTAATTTGTTGTCTCCTAGCAACAGACTAGAAAGAGTGTTCCAGATTCATTTATTTTTATTCTCACTTTTTACAAGAATTAGACATTCTGCATATCATACAAGACATTCTTAAATGTTTTTCTTCTCATCTTTGAGAAGTGATGACTCAAAGCTTTAATGTAATTTTATTTAGCTGATTTTCTTTCTTTTTTTCTTTTCTTTTTTTTTTTTTTTTTTTTTGGTTTTTCAAGGTAGGGTCTCACTCTATCTCAGGCTAACCTGGAATTCACTCAGGGTTGCCTCGAACTCAGAACAGTCCTCCTGCCTCTGCCTCCTGGGTGCTAGGATTAAAGATGTGCACCACCACTACTGGCTTACTCTCAACCATGATTTCCATTTTCATTATATCAAACATGTTTGGTATTAAAATCAACTTTAACCATTGTTAAGAGTTAAAAGAGTTGAAAACTGTTTATAAGAGTTAAAAATCATCAACCATGAAAATTTTCAAACTGTCCTAATAATAACATAATTGTAAAATATTCCATCAGCTCATAAGTTATGGGGATTTCTTTCATATTCCATATCATAATATAATTTATTTATGCTGAAAATACTTCATTTGATATTAATAGGGATAAAATGCCTTGAGTCTTGAGATTTGATAATTGCATAATAGCCAACAGTAAATTCTTGTGCAAAATAGTGCTCTGTATAGCAAGCCTGTCTACCAATAGAATGCTTTATCAAGGTCTAAAGTTTGAAAAGAAATAAGTATGCTAATACTAATACTTTTTCATTGGAATATACATACACGACACATATATATATATATATATATATATATATATATATATATATATATATATATGTCTAAAATGTTATTGTATAAAATAAAGTGCTGAAAAACACAAATGCATTTGTATATGTACTGTCTGGATTTTCTCTGGGTAATTCACATCTTTAATTTGTTAATTCAGAAGTTGAGAGGAAGAATAAGGACACTTCAGAAACCCAGTGAAAAGACATAGACATACAGAATTAATGAAATGTGGACAAATGACCCATCAGTTAAATGCTTTTATATACACAGCCCTGTTTCATTGATAAGGTGAATCTTATATGCTATCTCACAAGTATTTAAACATCAGGAAAGGGGGATGGAGAGATGGCTTAGGAGTTAAGGCACATGCCTGCAAAGCATAAGGACCCAGGTTCGATTCTCCAGGTCCCAAGTAAGCCAGATGCACATGGTGGCACATGCATCTGGAGTTTGTTTGCAGTGGCTAGAGGCCCTGGTGTGCCCATTCACACACACTCTCTCTCTTTCTCCCTGTCTCTAATAAATAAATAAATAAAAATAAACCTCAGAAAAATATGTAGAAGAGCATAAAGTGGTTCTGAATATGGAAAGCTTAAAGAGTTATATTTACATATTTGTCTTGTTTTCTTCTTGCTTTAGAACACAATTTGAAAATGTAACATTATTTTCCAAATGTGCATGAATGAATTGTTGCCAGAAATCTGCTTATGTGTTGCCTTGATTAGTTATAAGAATGTCTAGACATTAAAAATATATGAGAAAAAAGATAACTTATCAACTACAGAGATGGCTTCCCTATTTTGTTTAGGTATATCATTTTGGTTTTAAAAATTAAAGGAATCTTAAAAACATTTATCAAGTCTTGGGAGATGGTTCAGCCACTAAACTGCTTGCTTGCAAAACCTGTAGGCATCCCCAGTACCCAGGTAAGGCCAGATATCCAAAGCAATGCATGAATCCCGATTTAGTGAACAGTGGCAAAATACCCTGATGCTCTCTTTTCTTTCTCTCTCTCACTTTCTTTTTTTTTTTAATTTTTATTTATTTATTTATTTATTTGACAGAGAAAGAGGGAGAGAGAGAGAGAGAGAATGGACGTGCCAGGGCCTCCAGCCACTGCAAATGAACTCCAGACGTGTGCTCCCCCTTGTGCATCTGGCTAACGTGGGTCCTGAGGAATCGAGCCTCGAACCAGGGTCCTTAGGCTTCACAGGCAAGCGCTTAACTGCTAAGCCATCTCTCCAGCCCTTGCTTTCTCTTTCTTGTTTCTCCTCTCTCTCTCTTTTCTCTTTCACCCTCCTTCACTGAAAATGAGTAAATAAAATAAAGATTTATCTTCAAATAATGTGATTTTTCCCCTCACTGTTCCTCCAATGTAGTGATGTAAACTTTGTAAATGGAATTTGCATGCAATTTAAACTGCAATATTATTAATAGCATGGAAGAAATTTAATACTACAAATTTCAATTTGGGTTCAATATGTCTGGCATGAGGGGTTGCTGTATAAGCCTCACCACTTCTAAAATAGAAGTTATATTTGATACTTGGAGAATTTGTTGATCCTCTGACATTAATTGGAAGGAAATTGATCTGTTGTGGATACCCCTGAGGTCTGGATACTATTTCATCAAGACATAACTCTAGATTGAAGCTATTCTTGAAGCTCCTTAGAAATTGATTCAAAATTCAAAAGAATGCAAATGAACTTAAGTCAGAATGCAGATGGTTATGACAAGATCACCATCACTTTGATAGCTTTATAATTCTATGTTTTAACATATATCCTCATATACCAAAATTAGTAATGTATGTGTTTTGCTGTTGTGAACAGTTAAGAGTACTGTACCCCATAAATGTAGTCACTTACTCAGATCTTTCAATATAAACCCAGAAATACATTTTATTTTTCCTTCCAGTTTAAGTAGGTAACTAGATTCATAAAGAAATTACAGGATTTAAAACCAAGCATGGAAGCTCAGTCCTATAATCCCAGCATCTGGGCTGTACAGGTAGGAGGATGAGGAGTTCAAGGCCATCTTTGGTTAAATATCCAGTTCAAGGGCAGCCTTGGCTATGTGTGACCCTGACTCAACAAGGCAGAAGACAGAGAAAGAGAGGGAACAAGAAGAGAACTCATTAGCAAATTAAATGGATCAACTTAATATGATTACAAATTTAGCAACAAAATTGAATCACTTTGTCCTTTTATTCATTTCCCCTCTCCTCTCCCCTTGTCCTGTATCTCTTATTTCCAAAGGGTCAATCTTCTAATTTGATGTCTTCCTAAAAATGTTCACCTTCTTGGGCTGTGGAGATGTCCTAGCAATTAATGGTCTTGCATGCAAATCCTACTGGACTGGGTTTGATTCCTGAGTACCCACATAAAACCCGATGCACCAAGTGATGCATGTGTCTGCGGTTCATTTACAGTGGCAAGATGTGTGTGTATATGATAGACAAATAAATAAAATAACTCATAAAATTTGCCTTTTTCCATCATCCATGATGTAACATTGATGGGGTTAATATTGTTTAGGTCTTGGGCATGTAACATCAGTCCCTGTGAGTTCAGGAATGCAATACCCACATCATGTCTAGAAGACAGCATTCTAAAGCACTCCTCCACATCTCTCTCTTTCTAACTTTCTTTCTTCCCTCTTTTCTACAATATTCTCTGAGTTTTGGAGATCAATGTATATATACATACATATTCCCCTACTCCCTCTGGGCACACAGAGTGCTTTATTCTCAGTATTTGACAAGTTTTGAGTCTCTGCAGTAGTTGAAACCAACTCTACACCAAAAGCTTTCTCTAAACAAAAGTGAGAGCAGCATACTCTGCAGTCATAAACGTAAATATTCGAAGGCCAATCTGATGAACACAAAATATATATTTAGTCAAACAACAATAATTTCTTCTCTCCAAGGGCCTATGATCTCCCAAGGTACAGATATCTTATTAGGTTTTCAAAACCAGGCATACACTGCTTTCCCAGTGTGGGTTTCAGATCTATTCATAGAGTAGTTGTATAGCCCCACAACAGTCATATCTCTATTACATCAATGAAGACATCTTACCTGACAACCTGTAGCTCATAGTAGCCATTGCTTAGAAAAAAAAAAAATGTTGACTTTTCTCCTCCTACAGACTGACCTGCTTTCCCAATACTATGGCAGCTAGCCAGGAGGGAGGAGGGTCATAGCACAGTTCTATCTTAATTTCTCAGTTTCTTGCACTGGAAGCCCATGGCATTTTGATCAATGTGGTCTTACTGTCCAGTTCTAGTAGACAATCAAGAGCATTGGCAAGAGTCTGCCTATTTTTTCACATGAAGGACTTTTTAAATTTTTTAATTGTTTATTAACTAGAAAGTTTGTAGGGGCACATCATGTGTTGGTACCATCATCCCATCATTTCTCTGCTCCCTGCCCCCATTCCACTGAGGTCCCTCCTCAGTGGAATTGCCAGTATTCACCATGAGTTTGCGGGTTAGTAATTAGAAGGCAATGACTCTGGATATTCCCTACCACTCTTTGTTTCTCAGTCTTTCCATACCCTATTCCACAAAATTCCCTGAGACATAGTGGGTATGTTTTAAGTCTACTTTACTGTTGTGCTCTCAGCAGTTTCTGGATTTCTGCATTGGTAAGTTTTGAGTATAGGGTCTGGGTGAAACCACAGAACTGGTGAGATAAGTACTATTACTGCTTGCATGATGAGCCTGATAACCTGAGCCTGGGTGATGAAGACAGACACTTAATATACTTAATTCTGTTAGCATGAATTTTTGAACTTAGCAAAGTCTTTTGACACCCTATCAGTTTCTTTTGTCTTGTCTTCAAGCTCAGAGGTTCTGTCTTCCACATGAGGGACTCTGGTAATGAGGCATTCTAGAGAGGTTTTTAAAAGGTCTATTTGGTTTTGTTTGCCATTCTGTTACTCTGTATCATTTCCATCTCTTTTTTGAGGTACAATTTCAGTTCAAGGTCTAATTTTCTTGATGCTTCCTGTAATTCATTCTTTCATTTAATCATGTCTTCATTAAGCTTTATCAGTGGGTTATTGAGTTCCTCTGCTTGTTGACTCACCTTCAATTCATTTATATCTCTTTTGAGGCCTCTCTGGTTTCCTTCAAGTAAGTCAAGCCTATCGATAAAAGCTGAGTTCTCTTAGAGATGATTCTGCCCAATTTCATTTACATGATTGTTGGCTTGTTGATAGTTTGTTTCCAGCTCAGCAATTCTTTTGAGAAGAGTTATATCATTTTGTTGTATTATTATTTGGAAATTTAATTTCTGATGATTTCTCTATTATTTCATTGGAGGCTTCGATTGTGGGACTAGGCGTCCTTGGTGAAGATCTTTCAGTTTTATGACTTTCTTTTATTTTCAATTTTGTGGTCTACCCATCATGAGGGAATGTTTTAAGTTATTCAGGGGAAAGCAAGTATTTGTCCTTGTAGGATCTTCAGTTAAGTGTTGTATTTTAAATGTGAATTGGAATGGTGTATGATGGGGTAATAACTCCAGATGTGCATATTATGGAGTCTGTACATACTTCAGTGGTACCTAGGAAACTGGAAGGTGAATAACTGGGAGCTCTGACCTCCTCACTCCTCTTCCAAGTACTCTTAGGCATAAGGGGACCATGAGTTGGGGTCCCAGATGCCAGGAGGCTAGTGAAACATGGACAAAATGCCAGATCCCACAGTAGTTCATACACCCTCTGGCTCATAGAAACATGGATTTGGGATCCAGGGTATGGTCAATCATGAAGCCAGAAAAAAAGGACTTCTGCACTACACACAGAGGAATCAGTTCACCGGAAGTCAACAGCAGGTAAACCAGGAACAGTGCACTTGGAGGTGGGGAAGGACCTGGGAGCTCTGGGCTCTGTCCTGTTCTATGTGCTCACTCTGGGAGTTGGGGTCCCAAGGGCCGTTCAATCAGGAAGGTGTACAGCAAGGGTCCTGCTTTTGCAGCAAGCTCACAGGGTCCAGGCAGCCCTAAACCAGCAGGAGAGGATTTGGGACCAGGGAAATGGGAGGTGGGGAAGGAACTCCAGGAGGAAGATTTCTGTGTCACCAATGCACTTTGGATTTAGTTTTATTTGTATCTCTCCTCAAACTTGACAAAAACAAACAAACAAACAAACAAATAAAACAGAAATCAATCCCAATACCATCATAGTAGGAGACTTCAATAACTCACTACCACTCATAGGCAGATCACACAATCATAATATCAACAGGGAAATAACAGAGCTTTAAAACACTATAGATTAACAAGATCTAAAGATCTAAAAGACTTCTACAGAACATTCCATCCCAACTCTGTAGGACACACATTATTCTCAGCAGCTCATGGAACCTTCTCCATCATACATCATATATTTGGGCATAAAGTATGCATTCAAATTAAGGATAATTGACATAAATCCCTGAATCATATCTAACCATAATGTGTTCAATCTAGAAATTAACAACAAGAGAAAAAGCAGAAATTACACCAGCTCAAAGAGACTGAATAGCAGGATAGTTAAAAAAAAATGAATGGATTTTGGAAGAAAGAAATTGTAAAAATTCTAGGACTGAATGATAACAAAAGCACAACATACCAAAATTTATGGGATAGAAGGAAGACAGTCCTAAGGAGAAATTTTATAGCAACAAATACCTTCATAACAGAGACAGAGGGATCTCAAATTAATAACCTAATCATCCACCAAAAGGTGCTAGAAAACAAGAATACTCTAATTTTAGGTGTTCCAGAAAAGTAGAACTAATTAAAAGGGAGATGTTACAACAGACATCAGTGAAATCGGAAGAAACAGCAGGGCATATTTCCAAAACTTCTACTCCACAAATTTGGATAACCTTGAAGAAATGGATGAATATCTAGGCAGATCTCACCAACCAAAACTAAATCTAGAGCATATAAATTTCTTAATAAACCTATTATATAATATATATCTACATCTATATCTATCTATATCTATATCTATGTCTATGTCTATGTCTATATCTATATCTATATCTATATCTATATCTATATCTATCTATCTATCTATCTATCTATCTATCTATCTACCTACCTCTCTCTATATATATATATCACCTACAGCCCAAATCATACTTAATGGAGAAAGGTTCAGTGAGTTCCCATTAAGATTGAGAAAACCACTGCTCTTCAATATAGTAGTAGAAGACCTCTCTGAAGCAAAAAATATAGGAGAAAGATATAAAAGGGATAGAAACTGGAAAGGAAGATGACATGATCCTATACATAAGTGACCCAAAAGACTCTACCATAAAATTTATAAAGGAGATAAATACCATCAACAAAGAGGCAGGATACAAAATCAACACCCCCAAATCAGTACCCTTCCTATATTCAACAGACAAATATGAAGAGAAATAAATCGTCAAGTCTGTCTAATTTTCAATACACACACACACACCATGAAATAACACCAACCAAAGATGTGAAAGACATATACTGTAAACATAAAAACAGTCAAAAATAAATTTAGGAAGACATGGCAAGACTGAAAGACCTCCCATTCTCCCATGCTCTTGGATAGGTAATAACTGTAAGGTTTGATATAATCTGTGCAATATTGGAGACTTTGTGGTATTTGCAGTTTTCTTGGGATTGGTACATTTTTATGCCTGTTCTAGTTTCGGTTACTCTGTTCTTCCTGTTATAGGCTCCTGAGGTTGGCGTTTGACTTCTGTATGGAGGATTGTCTAACATACTCTGTAGATTTCACTTTGTGTTCATACAATCACAGACTTGGCTTTAATGGAAAGTTTCCCTTTCATCATCTATTATGAGGGATACTTTTTCTGAATATACTAGCTTGGTATTAAACCTACAGATTTTTAGAGTTTGAAGTGCTGTATTCAAAGCCTTTCTGGCATTCAGCATTTCCACTGAAAAATCTGAGGTAATTTTGATGTGATTGCCTTTCTATGTAATTAGTTGCTTCCCTCTTGCTACTCTTAGTCCTCTCTCTTTGCTTTCATTTTTTAAAGTTTTAACTACCATGTGCATTGAAGAGTTTTGTCTTTGCTCTAGTCTATTTGGTGCTCATGGAGCTTCAAAAGGTGTCTCTTCGGAGAGAAACTTTCTTCAATAATTGTATTTAATATGTTCTCCATTCCTTTGGTCTGAATTTCTTCCCCTTCTGGTATACCAATGATCCAGTTTATTGGTCATTTTAGCATATCCAAAATTCTCACATGTTATATTTACAAGATTTTTTTGAACTTATTAATATTTTTAGACTCCCAAACAATTTCTTTTGTCTTGTCTTCCAGATCTGAGGTTCTATCCTTTACATGATTAATTATGTTAGTGAGGGTTTCTAGAAAGGGTTTTATAAGCCCTATTTGATTGCTGTTTCATTTTTCTGTATTGTGCCCACCCCTTTGTCGAGTTCTGATTTGGGGGCATGGTTTATTTTTATTCCCTTCTAGGTATTCATTCTTGCAATTAATCATGTTTTCACTAACTTTAATCACTTGGTTATTAAGATCCTCTATTTATTGGCTCACCTTCAATTTGTTTATCAATCTTCTGAGATGTTCTTGTTTTCCTCAATTAATGTAAAGCAAGTGACGAAAGTAGTGTATTGGAAGAGATGGTACCATTGCATTTCATTTATGCAATTTCTGGATTTTGATGATTTGCTTCCAGTTTAGTGATTCATTTCATCAGGGTCACATAGACTATTGTGCTGCCATTTTGGGATGCTGTTATTCCATTCCCATCCAGGGCCTGGCCCCACACATGCTTGCAATCATCCCCTGGTTTAAGTTTACTGGCCCCCCAAAACACAGTACCTCACCTTGCCCCAGTGCATATGCCCCACACATGCCTGTACCTCACACAACTTGAGCACAAGGGGCTCCAAACATATCTGTACCTCTTCTGTTCTGAGTAGCACAGGCCCCAAACTGACCAGCACCTCACCAGGTCCAAGTTCACAGAACAGACCCCAGCCACTCTGGCACCTCCACCTCCCTGAGTACACAGGAGCCAAGCAAGCCAACCAGAGAGTGCAGGCTCCAGTCACACTTGCGCTTCACCTGCGCTGAGTGCATAGGCCCCAGACAAGCCAATTCAATGGGAGATATCTCACCTCTGATATTTGGATTTTCCTATAACAACCCATGGCTTTTGGGACAAGGGTTATTCACCCACAGAAGAGTATCTTAGAGCATTGTCAGGCACTGCCAAGCACAGGCTAGAGCCTTTAGGAGAGGGGCCTGAGCTGTCAGGCATGGCTAAGGACGCCTGGGCTACAGGAGGCCACTCCCGCTCCAAGCCCAGCACACCTGAACTTAGGCTTTGCCCATAACCCTATGACCTTTGGCCAGTTGCCTAGGAAACCCCTTCTCAGCCAGCACCTTCACAAAGCCCATTCCCCTGAGACCCTAGATCACCTGACACCCCCACCCCCTGCCATTGCTTACATGCTGGAATGAATGTCCCCTTAGGCTAGTTAGGCACCAGGAGTGAACCTTGTACATCCAATCTCCTTAGGACCTCCCCCCGCCCCGCAGATGCTTATAAACCCATTTTCCTGGCAATAAACTGAGAGACCTCTTCACTGAAACTATCTCCTGAAAGTCTCTCCTTTCATGTGCTCACCTCCACGGTTGCCTGGTATGCCTTGTGGGTACGCAGCAGGTCCAAGCACCCAGGAACCCACAGCTGGCACCTGAACACGGACCCTATGAGACAGACAGGATAGGTGAGTGCTCTCCCAGAGGTACTGGGAGGCCTTGCCTTCATGTTTTTGAGGGCTGGCAGGTTTCTTTTTTACCTCCTTTATTCATGGTTCACGCCATCATGTGGGACCAGACACAACGAACTGGCAACTGATGTGTCTTGGCCAAGGCCACTCTTCAGTAATGACTGAAAGCCAGCCATCCTCTGCCTGGACCCCGACAGCCCTTTGGTTGTTGGCAAAAACACTCTATTTCTCTTTCCTCCATCAGACGGCAGCCATTTTTCTCTTTTTCCTCCTTCATTTTAATATTGTCTCCCAACAAAAGAAATCAAAGATTTGTAGATTACAGGATCTTCTTAAAGGTAAGGGAATTACGCTCTCACAGAGGGAGGCCAGTTCCTTTTTGGAAATCCTCCATGTTACCCCCTGGATGATTTCTGGGCATTCATGTGGCCCAGACATGTAGACCCCCATAGATTATCTGACTAGGAAATGAAAAATTCAGGGAGGAAATTTCTCCACTCCCTTTAAACAGCAAATTGCAAGCTAGATTTGCAAGCACTCCAAAGTGGTTTGGGTCAGGCCATGGGCTCACACGTGCCCAGACAATGGTGCTTTGGCCCATATAGGCAACAGGTCTCAGCCTCCTACTCCAGTGGCCCCCAGTAGTCCTGGGACCCTTCCTTTCCCAGAAGCCCCCCTATGTGTCCCATCCTATGCCAGTGGCCCCCAGGGGGGTCCCTCCTTTCCCAGCAGCTCCTCCACAGTCTTAGGATGCCTCTTTTTCCAAAGGCCCCAATGGTCCCAGCCCCCCACCCTCTTCTTTCCTCTTTGGGTAGGTGGACTTGGTCCAGCAGTGTTCTCGGCCATTTTTGCCACGTGTACTAGACTGGACCCCTGATGAGTGCCTGGGAGCCAGGTGGGGTTAATCTAAAGGTGTGTGAGAGCCCCGTCTAGCTGCCACAGTGCTGGCATCAAGAAGTGGCAAGAAACAATTTGATTGAAGATAACCTTTACTGGTGGATAAAACTAGTCCTAAAAGCTATAGGCTATTAAACAAAGCTCTCAGTGCCAGGGGTGGACTACTTCCCTACAAGTCGTTGGTCTGAGAGGTCCTGATGTCCTCAAAACAATATAGTTAACTGCTACTGCCATTTGTTTTCCTCCATCACTAGATGGTAAGATGCTAGTGCTGAAGATGACATGTGCCTTTACACAGACAGTAAACAAAAGGCAACTGGGCTGGAAGCTCCCTGTCTGTTGACTAGCCCCATAGTGCTAGATGGTGCTATGTGGGCTGCTGGGAGAGAATTGACATCAACAGTCTGACTCAGATGTGGGCCTCTGTTATAGCAAAACCAAGAGGCCAGGCAGGCTGCCTCAAAGATGTCATGGTAGCTGTAGGGCACTGCCAGGCAAAGGCTGGAGCCTTCAGGAGAGGGTTCTGAGCTTCCACACGTGCGTAAGCAACCCTGGGCTACAGGAGGCCACTCCGTCTCCAAGCCAGGCACACCTGAGTTTAGGCTCTGCACATAGCCCTGTAAACTTTGTCCAGTTGCCTAGGAAACTCCTTATCAGACAGCCCATTCCCCTGAGACCCCAGATCAGCTGACACCCCCCCCCCCCCCCCCCGCCTCCTGCCACTGCCTTCATGCTGGAAAGAAAGTTCCCATAGGAACCTTGTACGTCCAATCTCCTCAGATGCTTATAAACCCATTTCCCTGACAATAAACCAATAGAGCGGTTAACACTGAAATTCCTCCCAAAAGTCTTTTACTTGCACTCGCTCACCCACCCTAGTTGCCTGGGTGCCTTTGGGGGGTCAGCCCCGGAGCCAGAGTCCAGGAACCCACAGCTGGCACCTGAACAGGGGCCGTATGAGACAGACAGGGTAGGTGAGTGCTCTCCCAGGGGGACTGGGTGACATTGGTCGATATGGCCCTGCCTCCACGTTTTTTTTAACTTTTTGGTTTATTTTTATTTATTTATTTGAGAGTGACAGAGAGACAGAGAGAGAGAGAGAGAGAGAGAGAGAGAGAGAGGCAGGCAGAGAGCGAGAGAGAGAATGGGCGCCCCAGGGCTTCCAGCCACTGCAAACGAACTCCAGACGTGTGCGCCCCCTAGTGCATCTTGCTAACGTGGGTTCTGGGGATCAAGCCTCGAACCGGGGTCCTTAGGCCTCACAGGCAAGCGCTTAACCGCTACGCCATCTCTCCAGCCCTGCCTCCACATTTTTGAGGGCTGGAGGGTTTCTGTTTTTCCTCCTTTGCTTTTGGTTTACACCATCATGAAGGACCAGATGTGACGAACTGGCAAGTGATGTCTCTTGGCCAAAACCATTCTTCAGTATTGACTGAAGACCAGCTGCCCTCTGCCTGGACCCTGACAGCCCGCTGGGCTTTGGCAAAAACCTTCTATCTACTTCTTTTTCCTCCATCAGAAGGAAGCTATTTTTTTTCAATTTTTTCTCCTTTAATATTGTCTCTCGCTAAAAATAACCACAGATTTGTAGATTATAGGCTCTTCTGAAAGTTAAGGGAATTAAGCTCTCCCAGAGGGAAGCCGGCTCCTTTTGGGAAATCCTCCAGGTTACCCACTGGATGATTTCTGTGCATCCATGTGGCCCAGACACATGGACCTCCATACCTTACCTGGCTAGGAACTGAAAATTTCAGGAAGAAAATTTCCCCTCACTCCCTTTAAATGGTGAAACTACAAGCTGGCTTTGAAAACACTCCAAAGCAGCTCGAGTCAGAGTCAGGCAGCAAGCTCACACCTAAACAATGGTGCCTCAGCCTGGGCAGGCACCATGTCTCTGTCTCCTCTCCCAGCAGCCCCAAGCAGACCCCGTTTTTTCCCAATGCCCCCCCCTGCAGACCCCCTCCTTCTCCAGAGGCCTCCCCTCCTCCCTTCTTTCCCCTTCAGGTAACCGGAGGATTTGGACTTGCAGGCCAGCAGTTGTCTCTGCCATTATCCCCATGTGTACCAGACCAGAGCCCTGGTAAGTGCCCAGGAGCAGGGCAGGGCTGATGCAAGGTATATGCAAGCCCCGCCCAGTAACCACAGCATCTGCATCAAGAAGCAGCAAGAAATTAAAAAAACAAAAATAAAAGCAAAGATCACGTTTAACTAAACCTATGGTGAAGTCAAGTTTTATGTAAACAATGCAATACTTTGTTACATGTTATCATAAATATAATTACTGAGTTTATATTCTAGGTCAACTTCAACTTACATAGAGGATTATGGAAAACAACAGAATTTTCTCTGAAGTGGTGACTTATAATTTTTCAGGTATTTAAAAAAAAAAAAAAAAAGATTGTAATGTCCTGTTACTTAAAAGGAGGAGGCAACTGACCTGACTTCTAGGCCAGCCTGCCTCAAGATAGCAAGAAAATTTGCTTTAGTTACTCCAAATAAAATAATTTCCAAGTGTGTTAGAGGTATTGACAGAAAATTGTCTTTAATCTAGACTACTTGCTTGTCAGTGAGTAATAGGATAAATCAATTTGGTGTAGTTTCTCTTAATAGTCTTTTTAAAAAGATGGTTACTTGTGGGGTGAGATTAGTTGATTGAAAGAACTGGGGAGGAATTTTTCAATCTTGGACATACAATGTTCCTTAAAAATGTTGTTGAGGGCTGGAGAGATTGTTTAGTGGTTAAGCGCTTGCCTGTGAAGCCTAATGATCCAGGTTTGAGGCTCTATTCCCCAGGACCCATGTTAGATAGATGCACAAGGGGTTGTATGCACCTGGAGTTCATTTGCAGTGGCTAAAAGCCCTGGCATGCTGAATCTGTCTCTCTCTCTCTCTCCCTATCTCTCTCTCTCTCTCTCTCTCTGTTGCTCTCAAATAAATAAATAAAATAAACAAAGAAAAATAAAAATGTTTTTGAGTGGTACTTAGATCAAAATGTTGAAGTATGTGGACAAAGAAGTGTGTGTGTGTGTGTGTGTGTGTGTGTGTGTGTGTGTGTGTGTAAGAATTTTCAGGCTAAACCTAAACATCATGCCTAAAGTTAGAGATTTTTCAACTATTTTCAAACTCTTAAGGAACAACAACAACAACAAAAAAAAAAAATCAGGCTAAAATATGTTGGTATAGCTTGCTCAAGAGTTATATTAGAATTTAGCTGGCTTATATTGGCTCAAAAAAAGACCAGATTCTGCTCTAAGTAAAGTAACTATTTCATTTCTTGCATCTTAAGTCCAGTGCTTATAACAAAAAAACTCTTAAGACATGGTCCCTACTTTAGGGTATAGCCTCATGCTCAAACAATGGTCTTCATCTGAGAAAAATAATTTCAAGCTCTGTGGTTCTGTTTCCAGTGTTCTCTGGATAATTAGTACCCACACAGGTATCTGAACTAATCAAAGATGTTTTCTAACACAGATTTTAAGACCTTATACTGTCTTGCTTTTCTTTTTCTGAGAATTTCTAGGTTAAATTAATTAGTTTGTTTGTCTATAAATTAATTGGTAGTTTTTCAAGCCTGATAACATGTTCTGCCTGCATTTATAACTATTAGGTATTTAAAGTGTAAGATGTGCCTACTTCCTACACCTCAAATATGGCTTATGCTGCCACAGGAAAACAAAAATTTAGAAGATTGGACAAAATGATTTTAGAAGCTCTTGTGCCATTCTTTAACTAAATCTATTTCACTAATCAAATGTGCTCTATATGTACATATATCTAGGTTGGTGCAACTTCCTTTCTAAGTGTGCTAATTACCTATGAAGAAGCCAAAGCCAACTGGAATCATCAGACCAAAAAGGGCCAATATTTTGGCCTGTGCTCCCAGGTCATGAGGCCACTGGAGATGGTGGGACCCTTCTACACTGGCCCCCTGGTAAGTCACCTGTCTTCCTGAGCAGAGAGGATACCTCAACAAAATTAGTGTACAGTCTAAAACAGGTGAGTCACAATTAAGGAGCAATCAGTCCTCCTGACTTACCAACAAAGGGAAATCTACTTGGCCAGCACAACCCTGACTCATCCTAATAGACAGAAAACAACAGTAAGCTATAGGACTACTCCTGGGTCCCTAAAGTCTCTTTGGAGAGCCATTAGTGACCTCCAAAATTAATCCTTAACTAAATTTTGTCTATCTGCATGGTCTTAAACACTCAGCAAGAAATGTATAACCAAAGATAAGAATTACCTTAAATATGTAAATGGCCTATTAAGTAATACAACAAAAGCTTTCCAAGAGGGGAAACAAACAAGACCTTAAGACATCTTTTCCCTATAGCTCTAATTCTATAGTAAAGAAAAACAACTATAGATGACACAAGGGTTATTTTCAAATCTAGAATATATAAATAAGTTCTGAGGCCAAAAAAAAAAAAATACATTTGCAAAGCCTTTAATGACACCCAATGGCTCTCTATTACCAATGTGTGTATATATTTCTAATAACTCTGCTAATATCTCATCTATTTTACAATCCATATCTAATAATACTGTACCATTTGATGAACTGTTCTGGAAAAAATCTCAGCCAGCTCATGTTCAGGTGGTTCTGAGATAATCCAAGCCTGTCTACCTGGATTCCCAAATCCACAAAAAGTACCAGTTTGCTGTGTGATCACTTCTCATTAACTCCTTACTTTTATTCTTTCTCCCCAATATTTTCTTCCAAGACTATCATCCTGCACTCCCAGGGTCCATTAGAATAGTTCCCCTCTTTGGGAGAGACTTTCTAACTGTCACAAGCCACAACTTCATGTCCCATTCAGAAGGAAGTAGTAAGTGATCCTATGTCTTCACCCTTGTCCTTTAACAGCAGTTACGGTGTCTTCTCATGAGAGGGAGTATAAAAGGGGGATAGAATTAGGGTGACTGGAGCCCTGAAGGTAAAAACACAGGAAAGCTTTTATTTTTATCACTCACCCAACTTCAAAGAACTATTTTTCCATGTGGGTGCCATATCCCTGTCTCTGCAAAGGACAGGCCTTGCCGTCTTTGATGCTGGTCAAGTTATGTCTCTCTGCCTGTCCAGCTCTAAGCCAACCAGAGGTGAATGCTTGCTCAACATTTCCATAATCAGGACCAGTTGTGTCAAGACACCCACTCTCCTTTGGTGGAAAAGGAGTAACCACCCCATACATATATATTTCCTCTCCCACTTATTGTTCCCCAGTCTTGATTGCTTCACAGGTGTATCTCTACAAGAAAAATAGATCTACAAACTCTGCCATGCCAACTGCCAGGGCCAACCAAAGAGATCTTCATCCCTCTGCTGGTGGGCCTCAGTGTGACGCTGTCTCTGGGTGCCTCCAGTGACCAACAGCCTCAAATCTCTCCAGAGATAATTGAACTTTCTTTCAGGTGTGGTACTTCAAAACCGTCTAGCCTTAGACTTCATTACTGCTGAATGTGGGGGTGTGGCATGTATGGTCTTGGCAAAAGTATATGTTTTTGGTTAACGGATCAAATGTTAAGCTGCTAGACTGCTATAAGCCTGAGGACCCCACCACCTGATTCTCTAACCCTTTAGTTACTTGGCTTCTCCTTAGCCCCTTCCTTACTAAAGGAACCCTATTACTTGTAGCCCTGTCTCATCAAATTTCTCAGATAACAAATAACTAATATTGCTACGGTTGTTACTAATCAGGTCCTTGTACACCACCTAACTCTATCTGGACCTATGGTAAATTATAAAAAAATCATTCAGGATGACACTGCCCCATTATAAAAACAAAGGGGGAGTTGTTGGGCACTGCCAGGCACAGGCTGGAGCCTTCAGGAGAGGGGCCTGAGCTGCCAGGCATGGCTAAGGATCCCCAGGCTACAGGAGACCACTCCCTCTCCAAGCCCCACACACCTGAACTTACCCTCTGCTCTTAGCCCTGTAACCTTTGGCCGGTTGCCTAGGAAAATACAGGATAATGGGGAAACCAGAACAAAGCCAAGCACAATAAAACTGGAATTCTGTCCTTTGTATTCTACACATTCAGTAAACAGCCAGTAGCAAGCTATTCAGATGTGCACAGGATAACCAGATATCCACACCATTCTCTTCTAAGATCCATTGTCTGTTTTCTAAATCTAGCTGGAAAATAGTCAGTTTGGGCCATGCTGGTTATGTACCCATTATAGTTATGCATGTGTGACTTGTTAAACTGATACATACAAATCAGTAAGTGTGAATACAATTTTTAAGACAGCACTGTTATATTCTTAGTTATGTCACTTCTTCACACAGGTAAAGTATAGCTAACACTGATACTCTTTTATGATAGTTCTTAAGTTTCAAGCAAATTCCATCCTTTTAAAAATGTCTTAGTTGGGCTGGAGAGATGGCTTAGCGGTTAAGCACTTGCCTGTGAAGCCTAAGGACCCTGGTTCGAGGCTCTATTCCCCAGGACCCACGTTAGCCAGATGCACAAGGGGGCGCACGCATCTGGAGTTCGTTTACAGAGGCTGGAAGCTCTGGTGCGCCCATTCTCTCTCTCTCTCTCTCTCTCTCTCTCTCTCTCCCTCCTTCTCTCTGTCACTCTCAAATAAATAAATAATCAAAAAAATTAAAAAAAAGTCTTAGTTAATCATGGATTATATATGGCCCTAATTTGATCATCTTCAGGAAAATTTTCTTTAATACAGTAAGTTATTAGCCAGAGTATAGCAGATTCCTATTACTAATTTTTTCTCATTGATCTCTCTACAAAAAACACTAATTACCACTTTTCAAAAAGCATAAAGTAACTATGCATAAAGAGAAAAGGTTGAACAAACAAAGTTAATTGTATATATCATTACAAAACTACAAAACATGCCACTGCTAAGACTTCAGGAAGTTAACATTTTACTGTAATCAGCTTAGTTATAATGTAACAGTTTCTCTTTCAACATCCTTGTTCACTGCTTCTCTTTCTTTGTGTTCCCCATTCATATTTTCTCTGTCTGGCTCTTGTCCTCCTCCTTTTAAATTTGTCCCTTTCTTATTTTCTGATTTATTTCTGATTTACCTGAACAAGACAGTTAATACCAAGTATCTTAACATTATCATTTTATTCTATATTTTTCCAATAATTTTTTTTATATTAAGAAAAGATTTATGCAAATTTCCAAGCACTTAGAAATAAGTGTAATTAGATAATAGATACTCTACTGTGAAGCAATCCATGAGCTTGATCGTTCCAATATTAAATGGCTCTTTCTTACTGAAGAAATGATTCATCTCATCTATTCTTAGTAGAAAACATTTATCGAATTTAGTAAGAATTATAGAAATGTTTTTATTGATAAAAACTTGAGAGCTATCAAAATTATCTTTTGACCTGAAAAACTAGTAAAAAGTAAGATCTCATAAAAATCAGCATTTTAAATAGTTAAGAAATTACATTAAATCAAGGTTATATTAAAAAGAAAGCATCTTTATAAATAATTTATTATAAACCATATATACACTATTATTCATTCTTGTTAGTGAAATATAGATGACACAGTGATATGAATTAATGATGAATCACTGATGATTGAGTGAGCACAAATACTATAGCTATCTGTTTGATCTTAAATATTTTTTATAAAATTATGGAGAAAATGTTTTTTTTTAATTCCAGGTTAGCCTTATGTTTACATCATTTTAATGAATATTTATTTTGATAATTAAGTGATTTGGTCTTTTAAACCTTCTGCAAACATAATTAGACTAAAATGTAGCTTAGTTTTAAACCTCAAAACATCCTTTTGCAAATCAGAAAATCTATAATATAAAAAATGATTTTATTTGGTCATTCAGAAAGTGTACCAGCTTTTGGTTTTCAGTGTTACAGTATGATTATTATTGTTTTATTTTCTCATTGATGATATTCTATTTCTGGCAATACATGGCACAGTTCAGAGCAGCTTTTCCTAAGAACCACTTTAAAATTTTGACTAAATACAGATAATGTATGGATGAGAGTGAGACATGGTCTCATGTAGCCATAACCTTGACCTCCTGTCTCACATCTCCAGGGTTAAGATTAAAGGCCTACACAATCACACCACTAGTATCTGTATCTGTGGTGTTGGGGATCAAATCAAGGAGGACACAAAGAATGAGATGTTTATGTCCTATAAGCATAGGCTAGAGGAAAGTGAAATGTTACAATCAGAGAAATCTGCTCTTGTTTTAGCTTTACTTCTTTAATTTTTATTTTCATTAGTGTATGTCCTTTGTACATGTTAGGTATATAAGAATATTTTCATACAAGCATATAATGTATTTTGAGTGTTTTTAGCCCTGCTCATTCCCCTACTGTTTCATACCCCTCTACTCACATTACTTTCTTTCCCTAAAGATTTTTGCATCTAATTTTATATCATATATAGAATTTTATGTTTCGCTATAAAATCTAGGAACCACAAATGAGATAAAATGTTATATTTGTCTTTATAAGTCTTAATTCCCTTAATAGGGTAATCTCAGCTTGCATGCAGTTTCATATAATGACATATATTCCTTCTACTTGATGGCTGAAACAACTTCCACTCTGCTTATATCCAAGTTACTGTTTTCCCATTATTCAATGATGGACACCTAGGTTTTTTTCTTAACTTGGGTATTGTAAATAGTACTGCAACAAAAATTGATGTGCAAGTGTCTCTTTGGTATGGTGACTTGGAACCCTTGGATACATACAGAGCACTAGAATAGCAGGGTGATATTGTGTGTATATATATATATATATATATATATATATATATATAATTTTTGTGTATATAGCGTATTTATGGTGCGGTGTGGGATATGATGTGTGTGGCACATGCACATATGTGTGCAAATGTGTATGCCCTATGCTAGCACATGTGATGGCTAGAAAAGGACACTCTCTCACACTTCCCCATATCTACTTTACTCTTTCCTTCAACTGAGAGGCAGTTTTAAGGGAGCCCCAGTAATTCTCTGCTTCTGCACTGGGAAATTGAATTTGGACATTGTCAGGTCCTCATGTTTACTCAGCAAGTGATCTTACCCAATGAGCCATCTTTCCATCCCATTTAATAGATATCTAATATTAGTTAGCATTTCATATAAAATTAATTAAGTAGATATTTAATATTTATTTAATCATTATTAATTTAATAATCAATAAGTTAATTAATTAATTATTTAATTAACTGTTTAATATTATTTATTAAATAAATTGAAATGATCTTTAAGAAGCATCCATTCTGACTTCCACAATGCTCAGACTAATTTTTATTCACAACATTAGTATATGACAATTACCTTTTGGTCACATCCTCAATAAGATTTGTTATTGTTTATTGTTTTAATTACTGGCACTGTAATTGGGTTACATAGAATCTATGTTTAGATTTAATATCCATTTCTCTGATAGAGGAACAGGAAAAATAATTTTTTTCACTTGTGTATTGGCCATTTATATTATCTTTTGAAAACTTGGTTTCATTAACCCATTATTCATTGG